>JACCIA010000002.1:4292500-6766250 GCA_018906985.1 Apocrypta bakeri
TGTTCCCCGAAAATCACGCTTCCTACACACAGTAGTAATCAATTTTCCAGCTCTTTCCCGAGTAAAAAAAAACAAATGAATTGCCTTTTAATAGCGCGTTTTATGCGATTCTCACGAACTGCCAGCGTCGAGGGAAAAGAAAAAGCCAAACGAGCAGCAAATAACCAGACGAAAGAAAGCGAGAGAGGAACGAAGAAGGAGAGAAGAAGCGAAGGGAAGGAGAGTCGAAGGCCGATATACAAGCGAATCGATGCTGTAATTCAAACGAGCCGGATCGAATGGCACTTTGCACGCTCTCGCGCTCGCTCGAGCTTTATGAATCTCCGAAATAGAAGGAGCGCATTATTAGCCGCGAGCCTCTCGCCCCAAAAAATCAAACGCAAGAAGGGACCGGCATTTAATTTTCACAGCGGTACGGCTGGCGAATAAGAAATAAGAAATCAACAAAACAACCGTAGCTCATAACAAAGCGCACGCGGAAAGCGATACGACCCGTGTCTCGTGTTTCGCCAATTTCTCCTTTCTCCCTCGCTGTATACATAATCCTATGCATACGTATATATATATATAGATATATATAGGTTGGACTCCTTGCTTACGTATCCATAAACACGTGGCAAAGGTTACGAGAGAGAATTTTCGAGGATAAGCATCCAGCGGTGCGCGTATTGATTATGCCGTCAGCCGTCGGAGTCGGACACGCATATCGGCGCGAGAAAACTCGCGAAAGTGAGATATCCGCCGGCTGCGGTCGTCGCGTGTGAGAAAGCGGATCGCGAGCGAGCATTTCACGATGATACCGTACATTCTCGCCTCGTGTTTTCGCGGGCTGTCCTTTTTTTTTTACTTTCTTCCAGCGCATAGACGCGATGTCTTGATCGACTTTTAAATTGCTCTTTATGTCTAAATATATGCACGTGTGTGTGTCTCTGTGTGTGTATGTGTGTTTCTTTTATTTTGATTAAAATGAAATAAACAGTATTCGTGGTTCGTTTATATGTGTACATAATTTATCTTTTTCATTACCGAGTACATGCAAAAGAGCCGCGGCTAATCGGGAGCAGGGATCGGCTACAAGGAAAAATAAACACAAATCATCTCAACCGTAAAACTGATCACTTTGCGCATCTGCGCGCGTGCGAGCGAAAAAAAAAGAACTCTCCGATATATATATATGTATACAATACAGAGCAATGTAAAATCGCCGAGCAGACAAATTAAGCAAGTACATGCGAACAGCTAATTAACCCCTAATTAACAAAACTCTCTTCTCTTCTGTCTCTCTTACGCACAATCGAGCGGATGCGTTTCTCGCATTTCCGACCGACTCGAGCAATGCGATATATGTATTCGAAAAAGAGCAGGTGCGCAGTACGGCCCTCGCGCATACGACGCCCATTTGACGCAAAGCACACTTTCTCACTGGCTAAATTCTCCTTTACCCTCATATCTGCGTGTGTGCGTATATATATGAGTGTATATATATATGCATATACGCAACTATACGAGAGATGCAATTTAATCGAGAATAATTTAGTGGACACCTTCGAATACACTTTTGTTTCAGTACTGTACAATTTGCGCGCGCTCGCTCGGACGAGAGTCCCATCGAGAAGTTGTTAGAGCTCGTTATTTGTAAATTATACCGCGCGTTCGCTGTAAATATACGCACGCGCGTGTGTGGTATTCTCTTTTTATAAGCTATAGCTACATAAAAAAAAAACAAAAAAAAAAAATATACAACTTACCGATCAAAGTCCGTTAGTCGAGAGGAGTCTCTGAAGCCTTTGGCGAATGGATTGCTGTCGATTTTTAGCTTCGTTATCTGAAAGCCATAGGTATACACATGTATCTATATATACGTATGTGGTGGAATTTTAAAATCCATGTACATTCGGAATAAAGCCGAGTGAAATTAGATATATATATATATATATATATATGTATACGGTTGTGGTGAATGCGATTGTACAGTAATACTGACCAGCTGGTTTTGATAAGCCGTCACTGCTGTGAAGATAGACTCAGGGAAGATGAAGGTCTTGTGCTCCTCCTTCTCGAGATCCGTGATCGGAGCGCTTGAGTTGTTCCTGATCCTGACCAAATGTATCCTTGGCTGGTATCGGTGCATCGAGTTCAGGATAATCTGAAAAATAAATGCGAACGAGCCGTTAATGGCGAGCTGAATTGGCGGAAATTCCAAGAAACTGCGTTTGCATCCGCTTCAATTTGCGCGACCAGTTGTTTTGTCTTTATATCCAACAAACGCAGCCTCCTTTATCGATTTTTATACGAGCAGCAATCGCTGTTTCCGGGAGGGATTATGTCGGAGAGAGAGAGAGAGAGAGAGAGAGAGAGAGAGAGAGAGAGAGAAAAAAGTACACACGCACACTTTCTCGCCTTTATTAATAATGTACGATGATGAACTGCGCGCCGTCGTGAGGTGTCTGTTAACTACGTTACAGCTGAAAATATATGTTACAGCTCTACAGATACATTAGATAAAGCTATATGGTAGTCGATAAAAAGAGGAGCGACGCGCCAGCAAAGCCTTATGTACTTCCATAGAAAACAAGTTTGCCACAGCTCTATGTCAATATTCGCGCAACTACGCTCGAATAAAAGCCTCGTACTTTACGCGCGGACACTCGATTCGACGTCGAAAAAGAAATGGCTTGACATTTTTCCAACGAGCACCGGAGCTAAAATCAAGCTATAATAAGCGGGTGTAGCTCGCGACTAAAAGTCGAGCATTATTGGCCTATAACGGTACCTATTTCGTCTTCGATTCCTTCTCGAAGCGAAGGAAAGAAGAAAGAACGAAAAAGAAAAAACGAAGAGAAGCTCCGTACTTCGTCGTCGTATTCGTCTCGAGTTCATTTCGAATTTATGGTAATAAGAGCCTTTGCACGCACATACGCATCGACTCTCTCTCTCTCTCTCTCTCTCGCGCGCGCGCGCGAACGATAATTACGCGAGAGAGCGAGATATAGACTCGTCGTCTCTCGTAAACGCTTTTCAGAGCGTTTTCAGCGAAAAACTCAGAAGCGAAGCGACGACGAGCGTAATTACACAGCAGTGCGCTGCGATTGAACGAAGGACGACGAACATAAATGGGAGAGTGAGAGAAGCAAGACAGCGCGATTAGGTAAACAGGAAAGACAAGCGTCGCGTTATTACACTTGTCATCTCGCGCCTTCGAGGCGATGATTATTTCCCGTTCCTCGCTCAAACGGGGAACGTGTTTCAATGCCTACTTTACTCGCCCGTGTATACATATATATGCATACATACGTATATAAATATTTTTCATATACCATATAGCAGAGGAGATTTTCGATCGAGCCTGGCTATGTTTGTATCGAGCGAGTGTAATTTCTACCCGTACTATGTACACACATTTTTCCTTCCCTATAGGCGCTGAATTATTAAAGAAACGAAAAAACACTCGACAGATAAGAAGTCGAGGTGTATTCGAGCTGAGAAACGAAACGAAATCTAATATATATATATATAAATTAGCCGTGGAAAAGCGTCGTATATTAAGAAGCTCAATTATGTCAAAACACCGCGAGTATCTCGATGATAAAGCATCGGGTATAAAATACGAAAAAAAAAGAAAAGAAAAAGAAAAAGGCGGTATAATATTATAAAATCATTTCGGAGCGAAACCACCTCGCATATACGAAGTCTCGCTTCCTCTCTTAATAATTTCGTAATAACACCTTCCTGTCCGCAGCATAACTCTCCTCGCGCCTTTAAATAATTCTCGCGCGCTATAATTAGAAAATTTCGGGTTACACGCGCTAAACCGCCGCCGCCGCCGCCAAGCATTAACGAAAAAAAGGGAGAGGGGGGCGGCGATAAACCCGGCTAAGAAATGGCCTCTCTCCACGCGAGCTCACCCTTTTCCTCGAGAAAATACGGGTCGACGAGAGCACCGCTGTGCATCTATGATACGCGTCTGATTATCGCCGTTCAACTGGCCTGGCGATATGAAATACGGAGGACGGGCTGCTGCAGGTGCCTGGAAACGTTCGTATACGTGTATACGAGGAGTATAAAAAATGAAAAAGAAAAAAAAAAGAAAAAAAAAGAGGAGAGCGAGAACGCGCAGCCGGCGGTGTGATCTGATAAACCTGTCAGGCATCTACTCCCGTCCGGATAACTCACTCTCCGATGCAAGCTGAGAGAACGAAAGGGCATATATACAACGGGAGATGCAGCGATTTGCATTTTTTTTCGGATAGCAGCTTGTTTAGACCGATGACTTTGAAGATTTTCGGGAAACGTGATGCAATGTCCCTTTTTACATATTGTGTGTGTGTGTGTGTGTATATATATGTATGTATATAAGGTGAGATAGGTATCGTAAGAGCACGCGAGAGTGCCTTTTTTGTATCTCGCCTATTATGTAGGCTGCAGTTTTCTCGCGGAGATTGATACGGGCGCGTCAACATCGATTATCCGTAATCTCTGCATACGAGTTTCTAAGTGCGCTTAATCGCCGCCGTTGTTGTCGAGAACTGCGTGAAGGATTTTTTTCCACAGCCTCTATATAATTGTTTCTCTCTCTCTCTCTCTCTCTCATTTTTTTTCGATACGCTGCGGGCGGTAGCGTAGTTCCAATGGTTCGCGGAAACAGATGCTTATTTATTATTCCTTTTTTTTACGTTCGCGGACAATTTAAATCCAATGTCGAAAGCGTGTGGGGCTAATTAAGGCGAAATCCGGCATTTGCATAAATTACCACGATAATGTATTATGTAGTGCAACGCTTATAAACGCATTGTACCTATTACTCGTACACGCACATATACATATATATATATAAATATAAATATATATATATATGCGTTTGTGTATGTATATTGTATATATACAGGAACTATATCGGTCGGTGCGCGATGATGTTGCTCAACGCGAGCGTTTACACGCCGTCTATATACCAGGATATAATTGTAACATATTTTTCCCGCAGCTCCGATGCTTTTTGCACAGCGAGATATTTATGAGTATAGCCTACCTATCACTTCGAATTACGCGGAAGATAAATTCTCCGGCACCGAACATTTTTAACGCACGAAAAAGGAATTGGAAAGCACCGCGCGCCGTTGCGCCGCGATGGATCAACTCTCTTTCTCTCCTGTGGTTATCCTACGCGCTCGCGCTGATATACGCGCGTTTACACTTGTGTATCTGTGTGTGTGTGTGTGTGCATATACATAGAATTCATAGTCACACATTAGACACGCTCCTCACACCCGCGAGTGAGTTAAAAAGAAGACGAAACCTGGCGCGAAAAGTACCACTCATACATATATATATATATGTATATGTATATCTGTATATACAGCAGAAATATCGACACGATCGCTAGTTATTTGCATGTGGCGATTTATCAAACATCCCGCGAGCCATGTAATACACGTTGATAGTGGCATTAAGCGGCCGATTTGCGTCAGGTTTTTTTGCTCTCACCGTACACGTGCGGTATAAGTGTGCATTAAAAAAAAAAAAAAAAAAAAAAGTACTAATAAATAATTTGTGCGTGCGTGTGCGTGTGCGCGCGTGTCTATATAGTCGGGAATTTCTTTTCTTCGCGTACGCGAAGTAGCAGCTGCCTTTTTTGTCGTCGAGCTCACAAAGTCAGCCGGTTATTAAAGCATTACCCCCATTTATCGAGAGCTAGCTCGCGTTTACGCGGCGCACAATAATCAGCGCGACGGCAATTACGCAACTAGCTGCTGTCCGGTCTCTTCTGTATGTACGGGCTAATTAAGCCGGCGGCGACGGCGTGCTCGCGCGAGCCGTTCAATCGACCGAGATTACCCCGAGCTCGAGCGTGGGATTAACATTTCTTCGGTATACAGCTTTGCTTGAGATACGAGTGCGTGTCTATGTACATATATATATATATATATATATATATATATATATATAGCAGTGTCTTTCGTCAACGAACGAGGCGACGACGAGTTTTTACTCGAGACG
Organism: Apocrypta bakeri; assembly: GCA_018906985.1. Classification (NCBI taxonomy): domain Eukaryota; kingdom Metazoa; phylum Arthropoda; class Insecta; order Hymenoptera; family Pteromalidae; genus Apocrypta; species Apocrypta bakeri. The sequence goes on from JACCIA010000002.1 coordinate 4,298,495, forward strand.
CTCGCCGAGATTGACCGATGATGATGATGATGGACGGATCGACTGGGAGCAACTGATCATTTCGATCTTCTCGACGTGTACTATTACATACCCATGTATATATAGGTGTATACAGACACGCGTGTAAGTTACGGTTTCACTCGTGCTGCGCCTAGGTACATGTAAATTAAGAAGCTGTTTTTTTATCTTTCCGCTCGGCGGCTCGAACGGAGCTTCGTGAAAAGGAAAAGTTGTACTTCTTTACGTGCGTACATATAAATGTGTGTATAGACACTTGAAGATAGATATTCTAAGTGTGATATTGAAGACCTCGTATTGATGGTATGCTTATTTAAATGAGTGACCGCGTTTTTCATTAATCGGATAGTAAAGTAGGAGCTATCGATAAAGGAAGAAAAAAAAATGTATTCCAACGCAAGATTGAGTTGTATAACACACGAAAAATTTGTCAAAGCCGTAGGGATTAAGCTTTCGAAAAGACAGGGCACGAGTATATACAGTTTGACTGTAGAAGTAAAAATAAAAAAATACCTATGTATATATATATATCCAGGAATTTATCGGATAGGATTAGTGCGCGAGAACTGTTATTTCCTCTCACCGCTTCACCAGCAAAGTATAACAACAAAAGCCCGATAATTCACGCGTATAAGCAGATCTCCGCTCCTCTTTTTCATTTTCTCTCTCTCTCTCTCTCTCTCTCGAACACTCTCCGTATCATAGAAACCTGCGACTCCCATCCTCCGATTATTTATCGCGCAGCTAACCTCAAACTCCATCTGCATAATTTTCTAATATCGAGAGGTGCTCAACGAAGGAGATTCGCCGGATTAGCGAAAATAAGGCGAGGCTCTTTCCACGGCACAAGCGTCTCGACGCGTAAATAACCGGCTGATGAAATTCGATTCAAACCGACGCGCGAGTTTACACTCGCTGGATATTCAAAGTGACATCGCTAACGATCTCACCTATTCTCTTAATCGCGAGACTACGTCGTTTATCACCGCGCGTGCGCCGCTATCACGACGAAGCGTTTAGTCTCGTTCGCGCTGATGCCTCGCGTCACTTTTAACAGCTCGTACAATAAACTGTATTCCGATGGCCACGAGAGCCGAAGGAAAAGAGAGAGAAAGAGAGAGAGAGAGAGAGAGAGAGAAAAAATATCCTGTAGATTAGCGCGAAATTTATAGCCTCCGCTGTTTAACATATGTAAATATATGTACCGAAGAAACGCTGTATAAGCGCGCTTCGGAAGGAAAGAGAGAATCTCTATTTTAATCCTCGAAAATTATGAAAAATACGACAGGCAGAAGAAGAAGCAGAAGAAGAAGAAGCAGAAGAAGAAGAAGAAGAAGAAGAAGTCGAAGAGGGAGAGAGAGAGAGAGAGAGAAAGCCACGACACTTATCACTCGTCGTACCGTCGCGAGGCTCACGCTGAAAGCCAATGTCAGTATATTAAGGGAGTGTTAAAACGGTCCACGTTTTCATATATTTCAGAGAGACTCGGCCACTTAGAACCGAACGGCCCAGCGCGTATACGGTTCGAGTTTCTGCGCGACTCTAATAAAGATATCTTAACGACGTGTGTTTGACGATAACGGCCGGGCACGTTTCCGCGGTCGAGTAGATGCTCGTACGCTTATATAGCTGCTGTGGGTGCTGTTGCGCTTCGTATTGCTGCCGTTGCTGCAGCTACGTGTCCTCCAGAGACTGCCCGGTCTTGTAATACGGAGTGTGATCCGCGCCCGCGCGCGCGAAGAGACACCCGGAAATGGACGTTCGAATTGATGTTCGGAGAAATTTATTCCCGTGTTCGAGCGTCGCACTTAAAAGGACGTTCGAAATTCTTCGAGCTGATCTCTCGAGAATTTATAGGTTTTTTTTTTTTTTTTTTTTTTTTTTATTTTTTTTTTCTTAATTCCATTGATGGAGAGAGGAGAGAAAAGAAAAAGTCCGTTCCCGGAGACATTCGAATTTTATGGATGTAGGCAAGAGGCGTGAATGACGAATTTCGCTAATTGCAGTCCATAGAACTGATGATTGTGCCGTCGTTAAATTTAAATATATATATATATATATATATATATATATATATATATAAGTATACCCTCTAATTTGCGTATTAACAATATATATATACATGCACGAGCATACACACTCGTGAGTAACAATGACTGTGCTTGTTTTCGCTGCACAGAACGCGCGTTAAGTGCGCAATACGCGCGGCTGTATGCGATACGCTCCAGAACAGTTGCGGGATCGATGAAAAAAAAACCTGGCGGTGTAATCTATTCTTTTGACTCGTTGTCGTCACGACACCGAGAGCGAACTACTTTTTCTCTTCGAGAACCTCAAATTAGCATTCCTGTATAACGAAACGCGCGTTTCTCCATTTTCACCGGATATACCTACACCTCTGCATACACACCTATACATACATATAGACACATATACACATGTAATATACATCTATATAATATATATACACATATGTATAAATATATGTATAAAACGAGAAGCAGAAGGGACATTCCGTCGCGAGATCGTGAGAACGCGTTTACACGGCTATACGAACGAGAAGGATAAAGAGCAAGAGAGAGAGAGAGAGAGAGAGAGAGAGAGAAAACTAGCTCCCATGCACCCAATTTCATTAAGTCACCGAGCGTAACACGACACTACATACGCTGCAGCCCATTTTTTTCCAACCTCCACGCGTAATCGAGTTGTTCGCACACGCGTGTGTGGGAGCTGAATAGAGTGGCAACGCGATTATTACGGAAGTAAACTCTTACACTTCCGACGTGTCTTGTCATTGACACACTTTTAAACGAAAATATATATTCCTGTGTGTGTATATGTACATTTATTAAAGAGAAAAGTGAGTAAATTATCGCGAATAAACAAAACGAAAATCTCGTTTCGTTGTATATTTTTTAATTATGAGTTTTTTTAATTCTTCGTCAAGTGTGAGAAATTTGAATTGTTTTCTGATGGTCTATTGTATTTACGTAATATTCGGGACTTTTAGTTTTCAATTCGTGTGTAAGTAAACTATAAATAAATGATTTTCGTTATATTTTGTAAACATTACTTTTTTTCTCGATTATAAGAAGTATTACATCTCAATAATCTATGTATTAAAAGAAAAGCCGCCCAATTAACTGTACACCTCTCAAAATCTTTAATTAACATTTTGCCATTTAAACAAATGCCTATAATAATTATAATAAATGTCGGGTTTAATACATGAAATATTTCGTCTTTTTCTCGTACTTCGAACTTTTCTCTCCGCATCTCCTTTATCCGAGTATACATAGCTGCTTGTTAACCTCTTATAGGATTACATTTGCAATATACTTCGGTAATTTAGCTGCTTAAATAAATAAATAAATCTCTCATTACGTGCACACACTCACAGAGAGAGAGAGAGAGAGAGAGAGATAGAGAGAGAGTAAAAAAGGATCATCAAGAGACACACGTATAATTGATTTCGCATTTCGCGCCTATAGCAGCACGTTTTACATCGCACCTGGAGCAGGCTTTTGGACCACCGGGTAGATCGGCTGTACAGGTAGTCGCCTCGACGGGGGTTTCGCTCGCGCGCTCTTATAATATCGCGTCATACGAAACGATGAAGTAGTGGCCGAACGCCTTGCGCACGCAGGAATGCGAGTATAAGAGAGAGAGAGAGAGAGAGAGAGAGAGAGAGGTGGTCGAGAGTTGACTGGTGCTGTGGCAACCGAAGAGGCTCTTGAACCGGAGCTTGGGTTTATATAGTACTTTATACTAGTGAAGAAATAAACGCAAAATCGGATATATACATCGAAAGAAAGAAAATAATTATTCTTTTTTATCTCTCTCTCTCTCTCTCTCTCTCTCTCTCTCTTCCCCGTCGTACTTCTATACGTGTATATTTCACTTTTCATGTGTTAATGCGCGCAGCCCTATAATTCACTCGCTCGCAAACTGTTTTGTCACTTGGCTTAATGTGCAAAGCTCTTGAATTATTATCTCCGCCTGCGAGCAGCAGCGCCTCGCTCGTGCTAAATAAACGATCTTAAATCAAAACAAAACTACCTTAAACTTTATTAAATTTTGATCCCGTAAATTTTCGGACCGACGAGCGCCGTGGCTGTTGCTGCCGTCTTGATTTACGCTGCGACGAAAAACGAGGGAGAAATTATTATTATTCTTTTTTTAATATATATATATATATATATATATGTTATATTTATATATATTTTTTACGCGACGGATGCAAACCGATATCTCGATTACCGATGCGACTTTTAAAATTAAATGTTTCTTTGTGTGTACGATTTTTTTTAATTTCAAGCTCGTGCGAAACGACACTTAAGACACTATTAATTGTTATTATCAGAATTTGGATAAGTGCATATACGGTCGGATATGTTTACCAGCAAAGAAGTCAGTATTACCATAAAGCCATTTTTTTCGTTTATTATAAGCTCTTTTCGCGCTTATATCTTGATCTTTTAATTAATTAATTTATTTACCGTTTAAATATATATAAGATGTGTGATCATGCAGTAGAGGAGAACAAACCTCCTCTAAGTATCGATTTAACATTGATAAAACTTTCTATTAAATTAAAAAATTACAAGTAACCACTATCACATATTTAAACTCAATGCACTAACGTCAGCTTTTTATACATCATTATGCACATCAATTTTTTCCAATGTATTTAAGTTAACTTAACTCTTTCGAATAGAAAAAAACAATTCCTCTAAATTCATAGTCTTATTCAGTGCATACAAGTATTTTCGTATACATACTCTATCGGCAGTTTGTTATCTGTTATTATAGCTTTTATAATACACCTTTTTTTTACTCACATATAATACCTATACCTATACCGTCGCGTAACACGGTTGCCCTCTGCCGATTACACGCAACAGGAGAAAAGAGAAACATACGCGTGTACCGAAGCCACGTATATATATATATGTGTGTATAGAGCGAGAGAGAGAGAGAGAGAGAGAGAGAGAGAGAGAGCAAAGCGTCTCGCACCTTCTCCATTGTGTATTATTACAACTGCCACGTCGTATAGGTGTACACGAGGCGCGTGAAACGAGCAAAGAAACGAGTAAAGACACGCGCACAACAGCAAAGGCGGGGAATGCGTGCGCGATCATCATGACAAAGGCCCCCGGGCAAACAGCATCCGCTCAATTTATTAGCTTATAGGCGAGCGAACGACACCTATGGTCTGTCTCTCTCTCTCTCTCTCTCTCTCTTTCTCAGCGTGCGTCCAATGAGCCTCTCTCTCTCTCTTTCTCGTAAAGTCGACGGTCTATCGAGCGTGTGATAAACCAGGCGCGAGGATTAATAAAAAAAAAAAAAATTCCGTGAGTCTCTTTCCCACCTCCTTGGTTTCCTGTTTTAAAGGAAACTTTTGTCACTCGCAGCGTCGTATAAATACTCTTTTAATTGTCTCTGCTTGCTGAAATTCCTTTTTCGAAGCAATCAATTTAGAGAAAAGCAGGACAATAATTTCCCGAGTCGGCGCGTTGCGGTAGGCACGAGGCTTATCGCTAGCGTTAAATCGAAATGGTAAAGCGAGTGATATATGGGGACGCCATTAACGAGTATAACGGCGAAGCGTGTGTGTACGTGTGTGTATAAATTCGTGTTTGCGTGTGATGTATGCGAGAGTGTAGGTGCCGCACGCGCGAACAGATTGCTTCGTCATCGATCCAGTTTAACTCTAGTGTTTATAATGTATATATATATATAGGTGCACAAGCGCATCGATCTGGTTTTTTTTTCTTCTTTCGTTTTACGTACTTGCATCGGTCAACTATTAGCGAAATTACGGCTTCATCTATGCGACCTGAGATTAGTATTGATATCGTCCTGTCTTGTAATTCAAGACTAATGCCGCTGCTGATATTGAGGTTGGTACGACAGATGGAATTTTAATTTCCAAGCTATCTTGCCGATTATTATATTATATCGAATGATTTAAATCATTTTTTTTATTTGCCGAATTGGAATTTGAAATCGAGACCAAAAAACTGTTGGCGCACAAGAGCAAGACAAGATTTCCGGTTAACGCTATTTTCTATGGACAATAGTATTGTCTCCGTATCGTGAATCCCTAGTGGAAATAGAAGAGACACAAAATGTTGAAAAGAGAGTCGTTAAAGGTCAAAGTAATTGTACGTTACGTACAAAGGGAACATTTTCCTTGGCCTTCCAGCAACTCAACTAGTGCATTATGTACGCTTTAGTCAGCTGTGAAAATCAGATTTTCCACGGCCACTTTTCAGAGCGCTGCAGTTCAGCCGGTCAGTCAGTCAAGGGTCGTCCGACCTTGGCAGCGCGTGCCTCTGGAGCCGTCGTCTTAATTCCGGCACACCTACCGTGAGCCAGTGAAGCGCGCACAGCCTTGGGAACAACTGAGATCGTTTTCCTCGTGTTTTCCGAAAATAACGTTAATTGTTCGCACGCATCTCAGGTATGCGTTCCCCACATCGCAAACAAGGTCGCTTAGTCCACACACACACACACACACACACACACACAGGTATGATATAGAAGCTTTTACTCGGATGCGTGTGTGTGCATATATACGTATAGAAGAGAATCTAATCTACGGAGTATGATCTAAGGTTAAGAGAACTGTATTAGCCAGTGACGGAGCAGTTTTAGAAAGGATGCTCACTAATGGGGATCAAAGTGCAGGTTCATTAGCATTTTTCCGAGACCAAAGAACAGATTCGAATTGGAGTATCGGAGTAGGAGATAAGCGGGAAATAGAAGATTAAAAAAAAAGCTTACCTGTCCATGCTTGTCCATCTCGTTGTTGGTGAGCTTGACTTTCTCGAAGGAGACGACCTGCTTGCGCAGCTGTTCTCCTTTGAACGGCGAGTCTGGATGCATGTAGAGTCTGGCTGGCGCTGGAGGATCGGCTTTACCAGCGACGAGCCACGAACTCTTGTGATAGGCGTAGCGATAGCGCTTGTTGTCCACTGGTACGATGTCCATGACGACCGCGTACTGGTGGTCTGGCTTGAGACCGCTGAACGACACCCGACACGTCGGGAACATTCTCCTGCGAATTCGAATAATAATCTCTGATCTTTACTGGCCTTTCCAACGTTTTTCATCGGGGGCTCGGGGCAGTTTATATTTATTGCGCGCGTACGTTTGGAAAATTTATAATCCTACGAGTATAAGAGTCTGCGCATAGGACGTTTACGAGCGAGCATTATGAAAATGTCGCGACTCGCGCGCGTCGACTCGGTTCGCGACTACGTTCGCTGCGAACTCGCTCGCCAAGCTTGATCCCCGCACATCAAATTGCAAGTTTCATTAGCGACTATGGTCGGTTAAATTACTCGAGTACAAGGGATAACAACTATGCTGAAGAATTTATCAGGTAAATCCACGCCACGATCTCATGTATTCAAATCTCAATTCACATCGATGAATGCAGACAGCTATTTCGAGGTTACCGGGTTCTTCGCATCGCCTAGCCATCATGAAAAAGTTCCCTTGCGACGGAAGTCCGCGCGTCTGCCCGGGCGACTGCAACCCGCGCAATCAGCGCAGAAACAGCTGCAGTCGTCCGATCGAGATGGTACCTTATCGACAAGAGAATAATGTGGTCAATCGCAATGTGTACTACAGGCATGAGTTCGCGTTGTTCTCGAAGAAGCCACAAGATCAGGAGTTGTATCAGCCGGATTCATCGACTCTCACTCGGGAAGAACGTGAATTCATCGCAGGACTGAGCAGAAGAATAGAGGCCAGACGGAGGGATAGAGAACAAAGTAGTCGTGGTCGAGTTTATCGAAGGATTTTCGCCTTTATTCTCTTCTTCCTCGTTCACGGTTGCATCGCTGCTCTGGCCAAAAATTACCAGCAGTATCAGACCTTCCTGGCAACGCAGTTTTGCGGTTTTATAACTATTATGTTTTGGGACGCCACTTGACACGTCAAGTACCGTTCCCGTACTGGATCATACTCTGTACGCGATCGATACACGCGTATCTTGCCGAATAAAAAAGTCGAAAGTGAAGCGGCCGTTTTCTGTTAATCGATCAGGTAATTCTTCCAAATCCAGAATTTCAACCTGTCCTACGTACCACAATTCAAACAACGCTCGGACTTCTGGTTCTGACAAGTTAGGTGATCTTTTCAACATTGACAGACGTATGGATGTCGCTCGAATTCTTAGAATCACCCCGACAACGGTCACCAGGTGTCGTTGTCATTATTACCCGTTGCATCCTCTAATTGGAGACGGCTTACATTTGCACGTAAAGAAATCGACACGACACGTAAGATCTTCCCCGACAATTGGCTTAGCTCAAACACTCGCGAGTTTCTTTCTTCAAATAAATAATGACTCTTGTGTAAACGCGCGGAGCACGCATGCGCACTTTGACGTGACGTAGGCGCGAGGGCCATTTCTCTATATACACACGCACATAGGCGTGTGTATGTGTGTATAAGTACAAGGACGTCGGTTTGATGAAGGGTTCGCGTGTTGCAGCGAGTTGCGTTCGCTTCCGCAAAAGACCAAAGACACGCGTTGCTGTAAAACTTCAAACTTACTACTTTTCGTGCGAAACTTTCTGCTACGAGCAACTTTCGCCCGTTTCGTTCCTCTATAGTTGTTATAAATTTCATCGGTACAGCTACATAATATACAATAAACTACTCTATTACGTGTGTTATTTTCGTAAGATCCAATACGTAACTCTACAGTCGTTGCGTAAGTGTTAGTACGAGTAAATCCCTTTCATCCCTTTAGGTGTGTGTGTGTGTGTGTGTGTGTGTGTGTGTGCGCGGTTGTGTGTATTTGGGTGATTCTATGACAGATTTTTGTATTATTTTTTTTTATTTTCTTTTTTAGTAATAAATTTATAGATGCACTAATATGCATTGATACTTTGCCCGTACTGCACTACCTATATGTAAATTTTTGTTTAACACTAGATACAGTCAACGTCGCGATTATACGTGTAAAATAGTCATTTAAGTCTTAAAATAAGAAGATTTGACTGTTAAGTTTATTTCTAGTAATAGGAACAGAGGACAATTCACTACAACTAATATAGATAATTTTGCAGTCGTTATAAAGTTTACTCTTTATGAATTTTTCAAAATTTCAGAAATTCGCTTTTAACTATGACTCCTGTTAACGAACTTGAAAGTATTTTTTTAAGTTTAACAAATTTCTCAATATAAGCTTCATCTTATGCTTACATCAAAAGATACTTCTCCGAGTAGCTACAATGAATTTGAATGAATAAATAATATTAAAAATCGAAACAACATATCTTACGAAGAGTAAATGTTCACGTGTATCCAAAAGTTCGGCGTTAAATAAAGAAAACTACAGAAAAATTGTACTTTTAGCCAACCCCGCTTAAGAATACCAAAGACCTCGTGACAAAAATGTAAAAACATGCACAAAGCCATTTACAATGCCAATGAACAGTTTAATGCAATTCACCCGCAGAAGAAAGACATTTGACCGGCCAATCTGTCGGAGAATCGCCCATATAGACATACATATACATAAGTTTAGCCGCAAGAATACCGCCCGCTTTGCATGTTTGCAAAAGAAATTGGAATACATATCGACGACGATGGAGCACAATGACGATCTCCAGTCCACTGTATGCGCACAAAGAGCGGACTCTTGCTTTCTTCAGCGAGAGAAAGTAATAATCGCATGTGCGCGACGATACCGCAGAGGGAAGGGCGTATATAATGGCGATAATGACGGTAATAACGGAGTGACGTCTTTATTGGTAGGGCGAGAAGAGGCGCGACAATGACGCGAGATCTTTTGTGTAATCTACTCGAAAAGTTGTCGGTAACGATGATAGTCGTATAACGATAGAGATAATAAACACACTGACACTGACTCGGCGAACTCGAAAGTTTTCGCGAAATCCAAAATGAAACGCGGACACTTACGTCTACGAGGGTATTTTCTTTATGCGTATCGTATGTATGCATGCGTGTATATATATGTGTATATATATATATGTATATATGTATAGCGCGGAGCTCACGTCGAGTCGTTAAGCCGCAAATGGGGCCGTAAATTGCGCAGGTTTTTAATTCTTCGCGAACAATTTTCATTATAACAACACTTTGTAACTAAATACTCGGCGGCGCGGTAGGCCATTAGTTACCGACGAATTCAGAAATTCCGCTGCTTATGCGCAGGCTTCGATCGTGAAAAAGGGAAACTACGGAATCTATATGCGTCTACACATGTGTATATATAATGTATACACAAGCGTAGAGGTAAACGTGGGAAACACCGAAAAAGGAACTGGCTGATGCAGACTACATTATACAGTGTAGACAACGAGAGAGAGAGAGAGAGAGAGAGAGAGAAGAGAGAGACGGAGCTACAATGCAAAAGAAAAAGTCTCAGGGTGAGAGGAGATGATAATATAAAGGACTCCAGGGAGGCGCGAAACGAGAACCTGGCATTCGACCCCCCGCGGATCTATACGCAAGGACACAATTCCACCTGATTGCTCGATTCGCAGCAATTTCCTCTCCTCGCGTCTGGACGAAAAAGGATAACACGAGATTCTCGTTCGGAGAATCGATAAGCATCTTCTCCGTTTGATCGCATGAGATTTCGCGCCGTCTTGCTCACGTCTGACTGTACACGTGTTATTGTGCGTGCGTGTGTGTGCGTGTGTGTGTATGTGCATACGTACACGAGGAGTAAAACTATATAGGTGTACGGTATAGAGAGAGAGAGAAACAAATTGATACGTTGACAACAGGGTTGCAGCCTCGTAAATATAATGCATTTTCGAGAGGCAACCGGAAAATTTCATTAGCCAGTGCAGGTAATTAATCATTGTAATTGGCTGCCGTGGAGAGCGTCGGCGAGAGTGAAAGACACTCGCTCGCGCAAGTTAATTATCTTTCCGATCGTCCGCGCGCTACCATATAACGTTGCTCTCGCGCCTTCTTTCTCGCTCGCGGCTTGACGTGACGCTAAATGGAATACAAATGAAATATTAAACGCAAGAACTGAGCGCCGGACTGGAATCTCGAGTATTTCTTCGAGGAATATATGTATATATAAGTCTGTGTCTGTGTCTGTGTGTCTGTGTGTGTGTGTGTGTGCGTGTAAGGGTCGTATATAAAACGGAGTGCGACATTTTTCAAAGTCCTTCCTGGAAGAAGTGCGAGATTTTTCGAGAGGCGCCGGGCTCATTTGAATTTTTATGCCCAACTTATAGCGTAGAGCGACTGCTAATTTTCACCGGTGCGTATATACACTTTATTCGGACGTGAATATACGTTATGTGTATTCTTCTTTTTTTTTCGTTTATTTATATTTAACGTCGCATCCCCACTGATAGAAAGAATTATTCGACCGAAAGTCCGCGTTCGTTCGAACCACAAATTTTTCCCGACGTTTAAAGGGGGTTTAAGCTTGTGCCTTGCCTGAACTTTGAATGACTGTAATAAAAATGTGTTATTGCGAAGGTAAACTTCTTCGTCTTCTTCTTTTTTTAATATTATTTTTATTAGACTTATTAGAAGATTATTAGAGATTTTAAACTCAAATGGTATTATTTCTAAAGTTTATCGCGCGATTCGTTTGAAAAAAGACAACGAATAAAGAGTCAATGGTAATTAATTGATAAAATACAGTTCGATAGCCGAAAATGACACCGCTTGAACTTTTAATCGTATTTTTACACGGGATTATGTTTTTAATGTACTTTTGAGAAAAAAGACTTCAGCTTTGTAATATTATTACATTTTTTGTTACAGACTTGTTCGTAAATGAATAAGCGATTTTTAATTGAACGATGAGAAGATGTCTGATATTATAAAACGTATGAATAATTGGTTGAAAACTCCGGTTTTTATTTTTAATCATTCGTCCGTGTATTCTGCAAAAGCAGATATTTAAAACCGAACGATAAAAAGAAATTATAAAATATATGTCTATTTTGTTTTCGATAATACACTTTCACAGCCTATTTCTTATTATTATTGCAATAATAACAGATTTTTCAATCAACGCGTAACTGGTCACCAAAGAGACTTCAAGAAAACATTTGAAATTTTATATTCTCTTTTCCAACGCTTAACATCGAACGAAGCTTCCTATCAGTGTTGAACACAGTATTTATCAGTATCGTTAACTCTCGAAAATCCAATGGAGATTCCCAATCGAACAACCGCATCCCGAGTTAAAAGACTTAAAATTACGGGTTCGCTTATATAGTAGACATTAACGGATAAGAGTTCGTGCAGAGAAAGGCGACGTATCGAAGAAGCTGCAGGGGAATAAAAACCGTTAGGTCCTCGCGCATCGATAACTGCTTTTCTCCATCGGACATATGTTAATCGCCGCTTCCGCGCGCTCCGAAGTATAATCGAAACCGATCGGACTGCAGTCTTGAGCAAATAAAAAAAAGGGCTCAAGCGGTGAAAGTACGCTCAACAAGGCCGTCGGTCCTTCCTCCCTTTTCTTTCTTTTTTTATTCGACTCTGCGACGATTATATTTACGTCGCTCGCGTACACTCTGACATATATATATACATATGCACATATATATATATCTCATAATTTTGACATGGTCACGCATACCGCAGCGGCAGCTACCGTCGTCGCAGCTGCGTTCGAATTTTATTAGCATGCCTATAAAAATGGGCTTGCGCGGCACGAGCGATATATACCTACACTTGGTATACACATGACCGAGAGAGAGACAGAGAGAGAGAGAGAGAGAGAGAGGGTGTATAATGGGAAAACATAAATTATATCTAGGACTCGCCGGCTCACGCGGCCTTAAATATCTCGTAAAGCGCGAAGGCGCGCTAGAGAGAGACAGAAGGTACGGATGTACGTATAGCTGTGTGTATGTGCCTGTGTATATATATATATACATGTGTACGATGTCGTGGAAAAAAGGAGGCGAAGAGAAAGAGAAAGCATGTATATATATATACATACATATATATATATATATATATATATATAACCGGGTTTTTAATTGTTCGCGCGCGCGCAGTGGCGGCAGTCATTTATCAGAAGGGGGGCGTTACCCGGTGTGTGGCGCTCTATACGGCGATGTGTGTGTAATTTCCACCTTACACCCGCATTATTACTCTCGACGACGAGACCGTCGAATTAAGTCGTGTGCTCTTTTCGACCCGCGCGTAGATTACGAATTACCGGCGCGTTTACATTTTTTTTTTTTCGAAAGGAGGGGGAGTATCCACGGATTAATATATCATAATATATCATAATACAGCCATAGACAGTATCAGCATCGATGATCTGCGAGGGTCGCCCGACACCCAGTTTGACGCTTTTATTGTCGTTGCTTTCCGTTTCCGAATTGACGATTCAGCTGTACACAGCGCGGATATGAGTCTATTGGATTAAACGATGTAGAAGCGAAAAGGAAGAGTAGCCGCGGATTGATCGCGTGTTACTAAAGCATTAATCATTCCTTTGCATGTGTGTATAGCTGTGTATATATATACGCTATCTAAGAATTTGTAACTTAACGGGTTTGCAACACAGCCGATCTCCCCTTGGAAAAACACCCAACTCGCTCACCTGCCGGTCTTTGTGATGATCATCTCGGTACCAAGGTCGTTAAACTTGTCCCAAAGCTCCTTGGTCTCGAGGTGGCACTCGATGTCGCGCAACTCCTCGCTGTTGCACATCGGCGGTGCGTGACGTCGCTTCTTCCGCGAAGGTGTCTGACTCTGTTCCTCGACTTCCTGGTCCAGGTCGATGCTCGATTTACGTCTCTTCAAAGGATTACTGCCGTTGTCGCAACTCGAGCTCGGTGATACGCAAGACACCGGACCCTCGTCGACGCTACTGCATTCCTCGACGTCGACATCGACTTCCTCGTCCTCTGGGTCGTTCGTCGACTTGTCCGTAGCGACGCTCTCCACGTCGATTCCTCCGACGCTACCTTCGATCTCGTCTTCCTCCAGTAACGCCTCGTCCGTTACTACCGTCGCTGTGGCTACTATGTTCACCGGAGACGATCGTAGACCTGTAACACACGCACCAAAGCCATATTTATACTTTGACTTTTTTTTTCCTTTTTTTTTTTTCTTTTTTTTCGATCTATAGCGAAAGTCCGCTGATTTATTCATGCCAAAGCTTTGCGCAACCGCTGCGCTGCCGTCGTTATATAAAAAAAAAAGAGCAAAAAAACTAAATCATAACCGTGCGGTAGAATCGATGACAGATTAAACATATATACGCGCGAGCAGCACTTATGTAACACGAATTCATCTCGGAGAATAACGAGTCTTTTCGTCGGAGCTGTTATATCGTAATGATGATTAATTTATTAATGAAACTTGATAATTCGCATTGAGGAGGTGCATATACGTGGATGACGCAAGTTATATTGCAGTGTGTACTCGCTTCGGTTGAATTTGCATTTCAATGCTATATTAACAACGCACTCAGACATGCGCGTGGACGTTGAAAAATTAGTGTAGGAGAGAGAAATTCAACGTTAAACGCGCATAGTTCGCTATAGTTGCGGGCGCACGTACTCGAAGCTAAAAATATCGACTGAAAGCGTAAATGTCGCTTCAACGAGTGTATATAATATTTAATTACTCCGACGCTAAGTATACACATAGCTTTCCCCGACAAATGGGTGCTGATCGTTTGTTATCGGCAGAGAAGACAATTAATCAAGATATATCGAAGATGTTCTCAACCTGGAATTAAATATCTTTTTCACGCGTCTACTGTACAACTGCGTAAAATAATGTAAAAAAAAAAAAGAAAAAAGAAATCAATACTCGCACGAAAGGCCGGTCATTAAAAGTACATAAAAAGCGATGTCTCAAGAGAGAGAGAGAGAGAGAGAAAATCGTCGAGCTCTATATACTGCGAATAATCCTTATCTCGTCGGTTTTCCGCTAACAAATTCCCAGCGTGTAGGCCCATTAGCATATTAAACAATTAAAAAGGCTAATCGCGAACACGTCGAGCGATGAGAATCGGGCTTGTATATCGGCGGATAAAAAAGAAACAGGGAAAACGGCTGACTCTCCGAAAAAAAAAAAAAAATAATAATAATAAAGAGAAACGAAAGCATTGCATAACGTACAACACATTCACGTGGCGGATCCAATTTGCGATTATCACGCCTGTGCGCGACCCGCAAGAGCGTTCGTTTGGCGATTCTTATCCCATGGGCGCGAGGTAATTAACGCTAAACACACTCTTGAAATCTGTCTTGCTTTAATTAGCCTCGGGGGCCTGTTCGCGGATCCGCTTTGCCGGAGATCAATTAATTATCCTTCCCGTATCAGCTCCGACTCTTCCTGGACTCTTACCATACATACATACATACATACATACATACATGCATATACATACGTATATAGATATGTGTGTATACAATATGTATATACGAAATTGTTACGCAGATGCTCAGAGACGATACGTAATAATAAGAACAATATAACGAGCTGTTGCTGCTGCTCTGTGATGTGCAGCGAACAATGGCCTCGCGGTGCAGCAGCGCGCATACTTGTCAGCAGGCGCAATAAACATATCGCGAGCTTTGAGGACGCCTGCATTTTACGGCCTCTTTTTTTTCCGCGCTCTCAACTATATGTACACTCTATATACATGTATATATATACACGCACACACACACACACACACACACACAGACACACAGACTCACAGACACACTATATGCGAGCGAATACTTTTTTGCAGCGAGAAGATGAGAATGGATTTTGTAACGGAACAGCGCGGGATTTACGGTACACCGTGTTTGCCCGGCTGTCGAGAGACTCGATCATTCGCGTCTCTGCGAGACTCTTTTTTCGTTTCGTGCACTACCCTGCGAAGGTATGCGTAGACGCTACACTCCTATATAGATTGTGTATAGACGCAAATGTATACATACACGCCGAGAAAGTACCCGCTCCATTGTCCTATGTATATGCAACGTTGCAGATGCATTAATAATTCAGAAGCTGTAGTCTAGGTGTTAAATATATGCGCAACGTGAAAATTACACGCGGCACTTCGCGAAACAATCGTGTCTGCGAGGAGATTATCGCGCAGCTTCGTTAAACGCGTTATGGAGCATTAATTCGCTATATTAACGAGACAACTTCTCAATGCAATTTTATATATATATATATATATATATATATATATACGAGCCATTCCGGAATGCCGACCGTGAGACGTTATATATATATATATATTTATATATATACATACGTATGTATGTGTGCGTATGTAAATACACGTAGTCGATTAACAAACTGCGCGTATAAACGAAGTGACGAATCAATAAAATGTAGAATTACATTGTCCGCACGCGATCGTACTCTAACTCACGCGTCTCGTCATCGCGAAGCTACAATATATAATACACGATTATAGGAAGACATCGCGCGAATACCTTAGCTATGCGTCAAGCGCATCGCGCTAATCGCATCATAAATTCGATAATTCACGCCGCCCCTGCACCATTGCTGATTCAGCGACGACTAATTCTCCTGTCTGTGTAGAAATACCGAGCCTGTGTGCGCGTGTGTGTGTGTGTATAGGTGCGCGAGATGCCGCTGGGTTGGCAACCGGTATTATAAATTTGAATATTCATTCGCCGCGCGAAAAAAAGGCGCGGAATTATTATTATTATTATATATACATGGATTTTTAACCGGATTGACCAACTGGAATCGTCGTGTTCGCTCGCTAATCCGAAATTGATACGAGCTAAAGTTTGCAGAAAATCAGTCATAAACGACGTTTATTCGACCGTAGCAGTTTTATATCGTGCATAATATCAAAAAGCCAAGCTTGCGCAAATAAAGCCATTTTTCACTATCAGAATCCAGCGACTTATCGATCAGCAGCGATTTATCTCTCCGCACCTCTCCCGTAGTCTCCTTTCTTCTTTTCTCTATATAACTATATACATATATACGTATATATATATATACATACGCGAATATCTACTCGACTCCCGCGTAACGCGATACGACGACGAGATGCAACCTCGCGATATCGCGCCCACAATAAGAGACCCCCACTGTGCGCGCCGGGAAAAATCGTATTCGAGACTTAAAAAAAAGATAAAAAAAAAGTAGGCGACTAGAGAAAGAAATGAAGAGGAGAATCATCCCAGAGACATTGACCGTATATATATGTATGCACACACGCGCAGTCGGAGCTCGTTGATATTAATTAATGGCGCGCGCAAAACCTGTTTTCGAACGCTCTTTACATTCGGAGAGAGAGAGAGAGAGAGAGAGAGAGAGAGAGAGAGAGAAAGAGATAGGGAGCATATACGTGCAAGAGTGGGAGCTTTTTAATGCGACGCAAATTATCTAAGGATTATGATGCGGTAGCTCTGAGCGCCTCCGGGCGAAGGTGCGCAAGAGCGAGCAATTCATAAATTTGGATTCGAGGTAGTGTGGGTGTATAGAGATATAAATTAGTCCCTGCGAACGGTTAACGTAATCAATGTCGATTACGCCTAATTTGTGTACGACACTTTCGTTTTTGTTGCTAAAATTTTATTTCGTGATTTATGTACGTGTTGCGTTTCGTTTAAGTATAGTTCTAGTCTTTCAAATCGTTTTATTCCAATGTTTTGGGGCGTCTTGCAAAATCGCAATTTATTTTTTTTCCTCGCTTTATTTAAAGTCGCAGCCCCTTCGCGACTTTTTACCATGTAATTTGTTACAATTTACCATTCTAGTCAGAAAAAATTAATAGACTAGTCAGTCAGTGCGCGGATTACCAAAGTTTAAGGTAAAATTTACTATAACGTTTCCCTCAATGATATATACACATTAGTGCGGATTGGCTGTATCTATAAAATTTTATTCTATTTTGACACTCTGTTTCGCATTGTTTAACTATTAAGAAATTAATTTCCAAACAGATTCGACCAATAATGTAAAAAGCACCATTTTCTGGTTAAATAACAGAGATACCCTGTGTATATCAAGCGACTACTTAGTCCGACGAGTACCTTACCCTTCGAATAAATCTAAATCTAAATCTAACATAACGCGTACACCGCGTTCGCGTTGCAAATAATTCAAAACAACCGCGTACAGGTATGCTATACGTATACATAAATATATATACACATAGATACATACAAAGGTATAAGCGAAGTTACGGTACAAGGCAGTGCGCGTTCGAGAAGCAAAGCTGCCAATTAAAAGTAACGCAGCTAGAATTGCACTTAACGCTGGGATTAACTACTCTACGCTCTCGCCGACGCGTATCCCCGTATTATTTTCCATTCTCCTTCGTCGAGAATCCCGAGAGTTCGATCTGTAAGCGCAGTGTTTCTCGGCCTCGTATAAACCATATACTGAATATCGGTGATTATACTCTCTCACAGCTGCTGTTGTTGCTTGCTGCGCCTACTTCCAACCATTACACGCACATATAGCATCGGCTACCTAAGAAATACCCGTTAAAGGGGGGCATTGTAAGCAATTTGTATCTCTTTACGGGAGCTGCTGCGCTCGAGCTTGTCGCAATAATTTTCTCGCCAGGAAAATCGCCCAGCGCACGCACGCCTTCTCTCGTGGATTAATCGCTCGAATTAATAACAACGAGCCTCTCTACGATATACGCCGCGTATACATCGCGGTGATTTTTTTTTTAGCCCCAAACGACGTAACAGTGCACATTAGAAAGAAAAAATCGCGGATTCTGAATTCGATCTCTGTAAATGCGTGGCTACTTATGCGCGAGTGTCTATGTGTAAACACAGAGTGGTACTTAATTCGCGTTCTAAATCGCTTCGGCCTCGAGAATAATATTTCAATTTACAGCTGTCGAGAGCCAAGTTCGCCTCGATGGAAAATTAATAATGCGCGAGCTCGTTTTTTTTTCCTTTAAAACACACAAGCTAAGAGAGAGAGAGAGAGAGAGAGAGAGAGAGTTGTTTGCTTTTCGAGAGCTTCATCGGTCGAGAATCGATTTCTACGATATTGCGAAATAGGAGTAGCTCGAAAAAAATAATATATATTACGACGAGAGTCTATTCGCGTCGAGGAATTCGAAAATACAATATCGGCTAGTCTAGCCAAAATACACCTTCGCGCAAATCAAACGTCTCAATCGACGGCGCTCCGAAAATAGAGCAACTGTGCGTACAATCATCCGGTCATTAAATCTCATTCTCGATAAAGGAAGGAAGAAAAAAAACTGGCGAAACGTGCCTATCGACGCGCCGGAAGTCATCGAGCTCTGGGAAATTTCGCTCGATCAACGTTATATTTTCGGCTGATCTCGATTCATGCGCTTTACGGCAGATGGACCCATCGATATTGCACTCGTCTCTCTGGGGCGTGTACAGCGCGTGCCGCGTACGCGAGCACGTGCATCTGCACTGGCGCTAATAATATCGCACTGACTCCGACAAAAAAGCCCTGTGTTTTGCGCAAGCGAGAGTTGTGGGTAGGCTTTAATCGAGCGCCGCTTATGTTGAAATTGAAGAAAGTCGAGAGGGGGTGCGTATATACCCGAGATGAGCGAAAGGCTATTTTTGAAGAGCGTTTGCCTGTCGATGGCTTTCTTTTACGATTGCGAGCGGCTAAAAAATTACTCGCTTTTTATTGGTCTCGTAAATTTTCGTACTCGAGTGCTCTCTCGTGGAGAAGAACTTTACGACTGTTGTTGCTTGATAAGCTTGGTACCGTTTGGAAATTTGTTTATATTCGATGGATATGCTCTTGGTGTCTTTAGTCGTTGGAGAGAAATTGTGGGGAAATAAATGGGAGCGCGATAAGGCGAAGTCGAATGATGGAATTGTGGGTATACGCGCTTTGTGAAAGATCATCGGATCGTCGTGTAATCGGTATCCATTGAAAACAACGAACGGTGAGATTAACTATTTGGAGTGAAAAATGCACGCAAATTTGAAGCGTCGACCAAAGTCTGGAGACCTAATACTAGTGTGTTTGATGACATGTCATAAATGCGATTCCGAGAGATGTTTCCGCATTGCAGGGTGACATACGCAATTTGAGTTTAACGCGTCCAGCGAAGACGGAAGAATTTGCAAAAATAGTGAAATGATTTTACAGAAACATTCACAACAGAAGCAGGCGTTACTAAGCCACGAGGAAAGACACTTTCAATTGCGTATAAATCGCTAGTTTGATATTGAACCGGCCCAACAACTACAATTTCAATACTGCAGCGTCTAATTAATTAATAAAATAAAACGTTCTTACTTCTCTTGATGAAATATTATGAGGAAGTAGTAAGGAAGAAAGCTTTCGAGAAAAAAATATTTAATACTTAGATGTAAGTTTTGTATTAACACCAGACTAGCGTACAGGAAAAAGCTTTCCTCTACTGGATTACTATTGTAAAAAATGAAATTACTAATATAATTACTGAAACCATTGCATTATATTGTAAATTTCTCTGTTTAAGTACATGTATAAATAACCAGACGAGCCAGAGCAGGAATTTATGTCGTCTGTTAGGTTACTATTACGGAAATGCGTTTTCACTGCGATAATGACGGTACAAGCACATTTCTAATAATTGTATTCACTCCGGTTTGATAAATAAACAAATAAATACAATAAAATAAAACCAAAGCTCGTCCACGCTGTTAATTACAAGTTTAACTCACGCGGAAAGATCCTATAAGTTTCAAATAAATATATACAAAACAACTCGAAATATACAAAGCGGAAAAAAAAGGAAAATCTAACGGTCCTCGTTCAGGTGTGGTCCAGGTCGTCGTTTTCTCTCCAGAAATCCCACAGCGAGAGAGCCTAGAAAGTCTCTAAGCATCGCAGGACCTCTATTTCCTTACATACGCACAGACGCATATAGAAATAAAAGCAGAAACACAAACACTAATGTAGACTAGAGTTTTGTCTCTCTCTCTCTCTCATCTCTCCGTTTCTCTCTGTATATACCTATGTATATATGTATATATACAGAAACCGCAAAAACGATGGCGGCGAAGACTCATAGCCAGTGTGGCGGGGGCAGGTAAATCGGCGCCATTCCGGTAAAAGCCACCGATGCTGTGCTTCGAGCGCGGCAATAACAAGCGCAATAAAATTTACACGGTGGCGGCGGCAATTATCTGTCGTAACCCGCGCGCTTTTCCTTAATGGCTCTATTCTTTCATAATCCGACTTTCTTGCGGATTCTGCAGTATACACGTTATACACACCGATGTCTACATACATCGGCTATTTTAGTATTCCCAACTTTGTTTTGTTTCGAGTACGTTTTTCCCCTCTTGTACTGACAAATCGGCCATTGTTCACAAGACCGTCAGCGCGCTTCCCGATCGATCGTAAATTTCCACACTGAAATTGGCTTTCGTCGCGACGCTCGTACAGCGATTACTCGTACGGCGATTAATGCACGCATACGCAGGAGATGAAAAAAATGCGGAAAAAGTCAGCGAGAAATAAGAGTCGCCGTCGCGGTATAATCCACACTCATTGCGTATTCCCTCCAGAGTTTATTAGGACGAAACCCTAGAGCTACCACAAGGCGACCCCCTCGCGCTACACTTGTCAATTAAAAAGTTTTGCAGCAGCAGTAGAATCACGTATCCGGACGACGACGAGGTGGTCCCTCTTTACTTGGCGCGCAGCACGCGCTCTCGTTTCCGATTCGACAAGAAATACGAGCTGCGAGAGCGCGAGACGTACTCGGTTCCGACGCGCGCGACCACCCAGAATAGCCTGTCACCAGCAGAGAGCTGGGAGTATAGGACCTCCGGGCCCCGCAATTTGTTACCCACGAGCTTTCGGCCTCCCTCGGTTTCTTTTTTACCGCTTGCCTCTCTCTCTCTCTCTCTCTCTTCTCCCTCGCTTGTGTGCACTGCTTGATGCATCGCGAGACGCTCTGTTGTGGCGTCCGATGCGAATGTGACGCAACAAGAGGCTGGAATATTTTGACAGGGTCGAGGTAGTAGGTCGTCCGTTTTCTCGGTAATGTGGACAGTTTTTGGCTTACGAGCGTGTACTACGTGATGCATCGCGAGACGCGTCTGTTGTGGCGTCCGATGCGAATGTGACGCGACAAGAGGCTGGAATATTTGTCCGTTTTCTCGGTAACGTGGACACTATTTGGCTTTCGGGCGTTTATTGTAATGTTCCTCGAGTTTGGCGATTCTTTGAACTTCGGTACTGCGGCGGCTGTGTAAAGTATAGTCCGAGCCGACGGCGCGATCAGTTGTTAAGTGTGGATAAATAGAAACTACGAGCAATTATATCGAATCAACTTGTGGTAATTCGGCAATGTTTCATCAGAAGACGCAGTCCGACTGCGACGTTCGCAAAACAGCTGTTTACACTTTATGATAAACGATTATCCGCGCGTCCGCGTTGAAGATCGAAGATGTGAAAAATGAAAGATTCCGTGAAAATTACTTACGATGATCGACGAGCGTCGGGCTGGTCGCGAGGTACGGTGGCTTACCGGCGCATTCCAAAGCTGTATTGCAAGCCGACGCCGCAGCGGCGGCGGCTGGATTACCAGGAGCCGCAGCCAAGTGATGGTAGTGACCGAAGGATGGTCCTCTCGGTGCCATTATGGCTGCGATACTGAAATCCGTGGCTTTGTTGCCTCGTTCCCCCTTCGTCGTAGGCATGGCTGTCTTCTGGTGATGATCTACTGTGTCCTAGCCGAGCGTCAGCGCTACGGCTGCGAATCTTCCTTGTTCCTCTAAATCCCGATCGTTGCGACGAAGCTTGTCTCACCAGGTTGCGATTTCGAGGCTCCACACCCGCGCACTCGTTGCTCGTCGCACGACAATCGCATGTATGATCCTTTTACGTAACGAGTCCGCGTACGCGCTGACAAGATGGAGAGCGTTCGCGCGCCGCGTGTACGTAATGGCTGCGCGAAAAAAGAAAACAAAGCCCTTTCTCGCGTACAACCGAGTAGCGGAGAAAGAGATGGACAAGGTCGAAGAGACGAGTCGGAGAGAGCGAATTGACACGGAAAACTCGCAATAGCGCAGTAAATGTATCGACTGCTGGCGCAGTATAGCTTATATTAGTATAGCACAGAGAGACCAGCAGCAGAGCGACAGCGACGCGTCTGCGCTGCCCGACTTCCCGAACTCCACTGGCCTCCTACTCCTCATCCTCCCACGATAGAGCTTCCCCCACTCCCATGTTTCCCCCTGCGCGCGCTCTCTCTCGATGCTTGGTGCGCGGCGCTGCCTGCGATAAGGGGGGATGCGCGCGCAGCCGAGCTGCCCCCACTCTCGGTCATTCGTCGAAAGTAGCGAGAGGCGAGGTTCGGTACTCGAGCGAGTTCGAGCTCGAGGCGTGGCTTGGCCCCGGCGAATGACGCTCGACTCCGACTTCGCCGGGAGGTACCGGATCTCGCTATCCCGGGAGTCACGCCTTCGTCCACGGAAGGCCATCGTACCCCCACTACTCGACCCTCGCTTGGGGGAGCTTATCGAGTTTCGACCTCTCGCTGTGTGTATGCGTGTGCGCGGAGTACGAGTTTTCGTTGCGTACGCATGAGTAGGGATAGGATGAAGCTCCGTCTTTCGCAACTCGAGCGGCGAAAGAGATCGATCGACTGGCAATGTGCTGCACTTCACGTGTGTATAGAATAGAGAGACAGAGAGAGAGAGAGAGAGAGAGAAGAGAATTGTACGCTTGAAAAAGGGATGGTGAGTTTTTTCCGCTGCGGATTCCGCACGTATTACGCGATGGTTGTATAGAGTGAGAGGGAGGGTGCGGTTCGGTGTTTCTCGGGAAGGTTGTGAATTGGGATTGGTGTTGTCTTATTTTCGAAAAAAAAAAACAAAGAAAGAAAGGCTATTTTGTATCGTTGAGAGAAAGATTCGTGAATCAACAATATTTACTACGCCGCTTGTTGACTGCTTCGTAATGAAGATGGGCGTTAACTGATAATAAATGGTTTTTTAACATTTCCATCGAGCATTCGTTTCCGTTGAATGTTGTATGAATAAAATATGTGGTTCAGGCGGACTTTTTCTGTATTACTATATCGTCTTTAATGAGCTATATTTATGTCTTCTGATCGAATTGCGATGTTACGTGTCAACATACGTGATATTTTGTTTATAGACAAGAATATTCTAATTCATATTGTAATACAATGACAGGTTTTGTTGTCTAATATATTAAGCGTTATGTGTACGGAAAATTCGTCGTAGCGAGACAAAAGCAGCTTTTATCTTTCTAAAGAATTCAGTATATATAATATACAGATTTAATCCCGACTTCGAGAGTTTCGCGCTTCGTTCTGTGTTGTTGAGCAGCAACGGCGACACACGATATTTGCACATAAATTCTATTTTAACTGTAATATTTTTTTCTTGTAATATCAATTTTAATAACTTTCATTGTTGTTAAATAACGAAAATATCATCGCTATAATCCACTACTGATAATATCATCATCTGGTAAAATCATAACAATCACTAACTTAAATTATGCTGAGAAACTTGTCGTAGGGAAATTTACTAAAATCGTAGCTAAAATATTATATAGGAACAGCTGAATATACCGAATGTATAGGAAAAATTACCATTTAATGTAGTAAAATTTGCTGCACAAGCTTATGCATAAATTTGACCATTTAAATAGATTCATCAATGTAAAATAACGAAAATACAATCACTAAAGTGAGCAGCGATGAAAGTATAACAGTCTCTAATTCAAATGAGTGTCATAACAATAAAATAACAACAATATCATCACTGAAGTTAAATTCATAAACGAACGTATGCTTCCATCTGCAAAAGCTGTATTTCCATTATAAAAACGGATAGAAAGGGCTTATCATGGGAAGATCAAAAGAACAAAGGCTTGTGAACTGAAGAACAATGCTACAGAGTGCGAAGGAATCGAAAGGAGAAAAAATAAGCCATTTACTAAATGCGTTCAAAAAGCGATTTATATATTTATACACACACACATACAACCTATACATATTCGAGAGTACACAGAGGAGAACTGAGGGGAAATTTGCCTCTCCTGGGGCTACTAACACAATGCCCTGCAGCCACAGGCGCTAATAAACGTATATATATACATTCGCGCGCGTCGAGGGCAGCTCTCTCGGTAATCGGGTGGTTACGGATCTCCCGAGCCTTCTGCCTGACGGATACGTCTCGACACTTCGACGACTCTACCGGTGCCCCCCCCCCCCCTTTGGGCATTTGCCGCGAGGCTAGTCCTGATATTGCGTCATGTTATATACATCTAGATATACCCACAGCGGTACAACTGTATGGTAGATACGAGGGAAGCTTTTTGAGCTTTGTCTGGGAGTGGCAGCTATCGTATAATAATAAATGAACTCGTGTACATTTTTTTTTCTTTACAGCTTTTTTTTACTCGGTGTGAATTACGAAAAATGTTCCATCAAAGGGAGAGGAACTGTTTGTTTTCACAGCGATTCGCCGGAAAACACTTTGGTAGTAGGATAAATACGACTCGGTTTACTTTTCAAGTGCCGAGTACTAGCGACCACTCGAGGCGAATAAAAAAGTCTTTATATGCTTGTATGTATATATAAGTTATTTTTATTATACAGGGTATACCTAGAGTAAAACGATATATTATATTATACGCACAATGGAGGATATTGCGCGTATTGTTAATAAATGTTACGAGAGAATTTTCTCGGAGACTCTTGGTACGTTTGATGTGGCTAAGGGGTAAAAGAATGTAATGTAATTTTACTGCAAAGGTAAACTTTTTTTTTGATAAGACCTACTCATAGATTTATTTTTCATTTCTTTCGGTCATTTAATCTATTACTAAACTTACTTTTATATAATATTAATATATAAATGTCTGTTTATCAATTTGTTTTAGTTCAAAATGACGCAGAAATAACATCGTTTGGTCTTATTTATTTTAGACCAAGTATACTTCTGTGTACGATGTAACTTCAATGGAAAATTAGTTTAATTGACAAATTAGAAAAGTATATTTTTTACATTACTTTTGAAGATGTACTCGACCACCGGTACATATCTACAAATGGATTTTGCCCTTTTTACTTCACTAATATAGAAATTAATCAATAAACAAATTGTTCGCGATATTTAATACAAACGAATATTCTTTAATGTTAAGAAAATATTTATTAATAGCTAATATTATAAGCAAGTCGTTTTTTAACAGTTAACGAGTGTTTATTAATAATAAATGACTAGCGCACATCTACGCGAAAAGGTAGACAATTGAACAATTATTATTGTAAAATTTGAGAAATTATGTTTAGACAATTAAACAAAAGAATATCAATTATTCATGTCTATAAATGATAATCTATTAAAGATTGACATCAAAAGGGAAACACGTAATGTGTTGTAAAAATTGTACTTTAATATACAAAATATTTTATAATAAAATCGACTTCGCAATAATTACATCTTACAATCCTCTAATCTCAGTCTAAAAGTCACACAAGGCTGTGGATGAATGGAAAATAAACACTTTTCTAACAACTGTTCAATTGCAACAGAACCCTTTACAAAACGGTATAGACAAAAGACGTTTTACTTAAGCTTAAAATTAAAAAAAAAAATAAATAAATAAACAAAAACTACAAACAAAACCTATCGCACGAATATACACAATATAGGCATGAAGCACACATAGGAAAATCCGCGTAAAGTCATTTAGATTTAGATCCTCGCGTAACCCGGTAACCGTTAACGGGCAATTTGAGCAGCCATTAGTCAAAATCGTCGTCTAATCCAGCTGTAAAAAGTCAAAGCTCAGAAGTGGATTAGCGTGTCAGAGATGGAGAGACACCTGCAGCGTCGAATGACTCGGTTAATTGGATTAACCAAACACGAGATCTTGCATCAAACCCCTTATGCGCTTGGATGCATCTTAGCCGCAACTCTCTATTTCCCTTTCTCTTTTGGTCTCTCGCTACGTACACGTATATACCTGTATATACATAGACACACACACACACACACACACACACACACACACACCTCGAAAAGCCAAATATTTGGGACCAAGAGCTGCAACCTCGAAGCGTGAATAATCCCTTTTACAGCCGAAGCCGAAAGACAGGTAGCTTTCGCCTTTTGGGTCAGCAGCGTCTCTCACTGGATGTTACCCCCCAGCGAAGAGTCACCGGCCGACAAAAAGAGATTCTTTCGTCCCGCTGACCCTGTGTCGCTTGTACAGTCATAATTCAACGGAAATTTATAACTGCATGCGGCGCGGTGGCCGCGAAAGCGCGCGAAACGCTTGTGTATGCTATATAATATATATATACAGTCGCTTGCAGTGGTCCGCAACATCATCACCCCCAACGAGCTTTTGGCGGTTGCGCTGTGGCTGCGCGCCATTGTATAAATTCTGCTCGGTTTCTCGCTAGAGCTACGTAGAAAGCGTGAAGATTAGAGACAAAACTGTCAGAGGGTACGTGGTTTACCTATACCTTCCTCTTGCTATTACTTGTCCGCTGTATATATTAGCGTTTGTTTGATTGTCTTGCGAATTATCGATATGGTTGGACGCAAAGGTTATACTTTACGTTACGATTATTATTCTTTGCCAAGGGAAGATCAGATCAGTACTTTGGGAGACAAGTTGGAATTTTAATTGATATTTTATGATATACTGTGACAGGTTTTCGTTATAGGAATGTTAAGGGGGGCATGGCGCACTTTTCAAATGCAAATAACTAAATTCAAGATTTTTAATACTAATAACAATGTAATTATTATTTACTCTTTTAATATATATGTCTTATATCTAATATATATAACACGATATACCGTACTATCGAAGGAACTGGAAATAGAAACGGAAATATTGTGACTGCTGTAAAGAGTTGGGAGTCAATCGAGTGGACAATCCGGCTTTAGAACATGTCCATATATATATATATATATATATATATATATATATACAGAGAACCCCATTTTTTCCGTCTCGATCGGCGCATAAACGCACACCTCTTATTCGTCATAAAAGACCGCCTCTTCTCTTTTCTCTCTCGGAATCCCAAAAATGAATGTAATACAGAGAAGTTGCCTCGGGAAAATGCCGGCATTCCATTACTGACGTTATAAATAGGATAAAATATGTATAGAAGATAAACCGCATATATATATATATATATATATATATACAAACACACGCACACGAGTAAAGCCAATAAGGTGTCCTCCGAAGCTATAAGGATTTAAAGTGTGAGTGTGCGCGTTTATGAATGCGTCATCGCCACGTCCGCTTCACACGTCGTGACAAATATTTAATAAATGTCCTCGAATCTTTGTACAATAATAGCTGTATAGGTTCGATCGGAGCGAGATTGTAAATCTCAACTTTATTCTATAATACGTATACACAGCGATGATTGGCATAACTAAATAAATGTATTTATAATTATTTTTTAATGAATGTCCTATATATGTATACACATATATACATATATATATATATATATATATATATATATATATATATATAGAAGTACGCGTATTAAGCGCGCTCGGAAATGGCTATACTTAATCACCGCGTGACATTGAATCCTACACGCGTGTGTAATACCCAGAGAGCAGTGTCGTGTACATAATAGACGCAATATATGTGAGGAACGACGAGACCGTTAGAGAATAGTAGGATCTCGATCAATCAAACGATACGCGCACGAAGGAGTACTATATATATATATAGAACTAGCGTTGCGCAAAGAAGAAGAAGAAGAAGAAAAAGAAGTAGTGTAAAAAAGACAGAGCGAGGGAGAGTAGAGAGTGAGTCGCTCCTATAAGAACCCTCGGAGGTCCTCGATAGATTTACGACGTGTGTTTAGCTACTATATTCAGCTGCCCCCTTCCGCATCTCGCTAACTCTATACCCTCACCTATCGCTCTATACTCAGTCTCCTTTATTATACTAATTTCTCTCGGGCACGTCAAAATACTGCTCATCTTGACTTTCACCCGGTATATACAGCATAATGCGTGTGTATGTATACCTATATATGGTACGCATAGGTATACGCAGTACCAGAGAGAGAGAGAGAGAGAGAGAGTGGATTTCCCATCTCTGCTTTCTTTTTCAGCGGCGGAATTCTATTGGACACGCCAAGTGCCCCCGTAGTCGAGCGCATAAAAGGCCTCCCGGTTTTATAAAATATATGAGACACGTCGAGGAGCACAGCGGTGCTTCCCCCCGCATTCGATGCTGATGCTGATGTTCTCTCTCTCGCCCTTTCTCTCTGACCCCTGCTGCTAGTTCTGTGGCTGCTGGATATTAGACACGAACGCGAGTTACATTGTGTGTTGACTAAAGTCGCGGTTACGTACAGAGCAAACTCGATGCGGGACGAAGAAGGGGTTGTTCTGTTGATACAAGAGCATAGCTGTGGATGTGGCGACGATTGTCTACAGTAGAGTCGTCACGTTTGATTTTTAACGACGACGCGCGCGTCGTAGTGGATTTTGAGATTTTACGAAAATCAAATCGATAAATGCGGAAATTAAACTGTTATTTTTAAATATGATATTTTTTACGTTAAAACATAGCAGCCCAGCAGAGAATGATAATTGTTCCAAGTACGAGCTGGCCCGACTCTTACATTAACAACAAAATTAGAAAATTATAGAAAAAAAATAGATGGAAAACATCAAAACTAAATACTCAATTATTATACAATTAATATACTCAATCATATTCCGACTACACTGTACGACTGTTATAGTCTAACATGCATCGATTGTCCAGTAAAGTCATCAGATTTGAATTGATTACAACGAAACGCGTCGTAATAACTATTACGTACCTATTCGTAAAATTTCTGAAAAATGACTTACAGCATTTATTCGTTATATTTTGACTGCGTTATAACTACACGTACACACAACGACACAAAGAAGCAAAAAAAAAACAAAGCGAAGGGAAAAAAATCGAACAAAACAGTTTCCAACTTTTTTTCTCTTCTTGCCAAAATAGCGACTGTATATTCTTTACTGTAGGTTATAAATATACAAGCTGAGAAATATTTTGAGGAAAAAAGTGCGTCTATAAACCACTGAGAATCCAAACAGTCTTTTGAGCCTAGGAGCTTTTGAGACTTTCATCTCCGAACAAGAGAAAGCGAGATAGCGCTCGAGACAATAAATCATTTTTTTCCCTCTCTAATGGCGAGAACCTCCGCAAGTAGGAGCTAAATTTTTGCGTATACCTATACGTTATAAGCAGAAGCCCATCGAAACCCGCATCGGCTTTTTACCTTGACGTCTCTGTTGACTCAACTGCGGTGAATTTTGACGTCTGATTCAGGGTCGATGCTGCGGTAAGCCAAAAGGGCCCATCGGAAAATTTACAAATATCGACCGCTTACGGGTCGAATCGATATTTATGACGCTTTTGACGGACCGCTTGAAAGATGTTACGTGAAAATACCTTTCTGCTGGTATCCCTGTCCATTGAAGATTTTATGGTACGAGTACTTGTCTATATATACATATATATATATATATCCGTCAGCGGTACTGTAGGCCGTAAATATCGGCTAGATTGTGCTACCGAAATATGAAAGGCCGGGTGAGATTATTTTATTGGAGGTTGAAATTATTTTATTGGAAGGATGCAAACAAATAATTGCTGGAACTTTGTCCTCGAATATTGGCGACGCGTCGATCGTTTGACGACGGTTATGTTTCAAACGCTTCATTGCCGATGGTAAATCTTGCTTGCAAAGCTGGATAACTGATTTTATGATCTTACTAATAACTTTTGCTAAATATCGTAAAATTAATTTTATAATACACTCGCCGATAGATTGTCAACGTTAACACTGTCATACTTAGGTATGATTGGTGAGGCTGTAAAACGTTGCTAACGAGATCTTGATATATAATAATAATAATAATAATATTTATGCATAGTTGCGGTTACGAGTATAATAAATACAATTTTACGCACGTTGAAAACATTTTCTTTGAAAGAAGAAAAATGTTTACTTGAATTAAAAAACAATACTTTATAATGCCTATAAATATATTTTTTAAAAGTCAAATTAGATTCGGGATAATCGTATGAAAATTTGCTTGGATAGATTGAATCATTTTTCGAGAATTACAAAATGCATTTGTGTCGACGTAATGTATAATAATTTCTCGTTGTTAATTCTATAAATGTTTATCGGGAAACGAAAAATTTCATTTAAACAAATTATATATTCACTATAATTTAAATGAATATTTAAACTAGATCATCTACTTTTAAATAAATGCAATAAATCGGGTTATGGTAAATATTTTCCTTCGCCTTTTTTGGATTCAGTGTTTAAACAAAAGATTCTTAAAATAATGCGTATATCAATTTATCATTGAAACTACATCTTGTTACATGCAAATGAAAAAAATCTTAATTCAAATAAATGTAATGATCAGATTCAAGTAAACCTTTACAGAAATATCCAAAGAAACCTTTTTTAATGTAAAAACTAACCAAATGATAAAAACTAACTAAATTGGTTTTCCTACCGATAAAGTTACCATTAAATTCACACTTACAAATTAAAACAAAAATTATATTCGTTAAAAAATCTTATCACACATAAAACAATACTTTCATCCCTATGACAATGTTCTTACCATTGACCATATTCTAAATAATTGTGTAAATACAGAAGTATAAATTTAAAATAAAAAAAACACACACATACACGAAATGTATACATAATACAACTCGATTATATCAGTAAATACATAACTTTCGAACGCGAAATTTTGGAGCTCGCAGCAAAAGTGAAAATTTCGTATTTTTCCAGTACAGGACCGAGAGCCGCACATAATAAATCAATCCTTCGAGGCGAGTACATATACATAGGAAGTACATAATGCAGTGCAGAAAGCTCGTCGGTAAACGATCGAAGTGACTTGGTCGGCCACAGCTTGGCCAAAAATCAAACCACTACGTGACCTCTCTTTTCTGCCGGTTATTGAGGCATGACGAAAAACGACGGTAGCGCAGTAGTGGCCCCCCTACGACCGATCGCACGCAGCGCGGAAACCCCGTCAGCGACCGCATCTTTCTCCGGTGTCGGTGAAAGTTTTCAAGTAGTTTCGCAGCCGAGAGAGACCTGATCTGTTATAGATGCGTATTTCCGAGGAGTATATGAGCGGCTTCGCCACAGCCCAGCGGGTCCTGCTCTCTTTCTCTATGAAGGTGAGCAGCGTATTAGAAAAATATAAATTATCGCGAAGCTTTCACAACTCGCCTTGTCTTTTCTTTTCATCTAGCAGTCGAGGCAATGGAACGAGTATACCTATATGCATGGAAAGGAGACGAACTTAGCACATGCGGCTTTCAGGTATATATGCGTATGTATTATGAACATCTGTGGTCTACTGGGTAGGTCGTGGAGTGCAGTGAAATTTAACCCTTGATTTTGGAGAAGAAGTTTGCGGATTTCAAGAAAATGTATTTGTTGAGAGATTTTTATTTAATTCAAGCGATGTGTATGTTCAAACTGTGTGACATTTTTAATATAAACGAGCGACTCGAACTCAACCTACTGAATTGGACTAGCGTTCAATCACTAGATAATTTTGATTCTGATTCAAATTTGGTACATCAGCAATGGTCGGTACATGTTATAACGATTCTGGTTGATTCTGTAGGTTGATTCCCAATATCGAACCAAGGCTTGATCAGTACTGCTATCTAAGACACTGTCAACAAATGAAGAACCTGTACTGATCCGTTCATATCACCTGGATATTGAACCAAGATTTGACCAATACCGGTAGTTAGTATACTGTCTGCCAATAAAGAACCTGTACTGATCCGTTCTTATATCATCCCAATATCAAACTGAGGTTTGACCAGTTCTGATAACTAAAACGTCAGCCAGCAAAGAACCAGTACTGAGCCGTACTTCCCTTACCAACATCTCTTACCAGGTAATTTACGATCCATTTAGAAATGAATTACCCGATTAATCATTCCCAGAATATACAAATAAAAACAAGACACCTGTAAAGCAGCAATTCATTTAACTTCCACAATACTTTATTCAGATACGTTCCACCAAGTTCAAGGGTACATACATCATCACGATTAAGCCAGTGACTTTTGGTTTAAATATACTCTCTTTATACATCCACAACGGAATACATCATAACAGCCACCTCATCAGTAGCTAAATGAACTGCAGCAGCAGAATATTACGAAGGGGAAAAAACGCTGTATACAGTACAAGCGGAGCAAGTCAGTTCCTTATTATTATAAAAAGAGCTCGCGATACTCGGGGAACGCGGAAGGATCACACTCAAGAGTTGAACTCCTGTCTCGAAGACTATATCCACTCTTCTATATAAGATGCTTTAGCGATGTAATAATAAACTGGTAGGATAGGGCATACGAAGAGACTCGAGAGAGAGAGAGAGAGAGAGAGAGAGAGGAGAAAAAAGAACAGCAAAGCCAGTGGCTCATTCATCATCGCGGGTTCCAAGTCGTGGAGGTGGAAGAAGGAGAGGTGCAGTCGCGGCCACCCACGCGGAATCCGTTCGAGCGATCGCTACTGCAGTATGCTATGCGCTTGTACGCACGTACCGCAATAACACGCGCAAGCGGTTCTCTCACAACTGCCAGGCCAATCTCTTGCCTTCCTCGCGCACGCCTGCATGCACATAATACACGCAACCTATTATTATTGCATATAAGCTACCTCCTCGCAACCGAATGCGCGCACCGCGGAGAGATGCAAATTATTAACGCGGCGAAGGTTGAAAAATCGAAATATCGAACTCGGACTGTACAACGCCGCCGGAGAGTAGCTGTCGTCGAGCTCCTGGAGCGGAGAGAGAAAGGGAATCCTTTTCGCGGAGGGAAATCGGAGAATCCGCAACGTCGTGGGCGATGCGCGCGGAACAAAGGGAGCGAAATAAGCCTCGTGACGGATTGCCGATGATTAAATTACACGTTGCTACCTTATACAACCGGTAGAATATAAGAAATGCGTCCGAGATTTGTTTTGCCGAGGGAGAACAATGCGACGAGAGAGAGAGAGAGAGAGAGAGATTTGAAGATTTTTTTTTGGATTCGGATTGAGCTATAAGGGCTCAAAAAAAATGGATCTCGGATGGAATTGTTGGTCAATTGGCATAACGAACGGGATTATGGAAATTAAGGGTGGAAATTTCAGGTGAGACTGGTTGTTTTTCGAGGAAGATCAGACATTACATTTATTTAGATCA
This sequence comes from Apocrypta bakeri, assembly GCA_018906985.1. NCBI lineage: Eukaryota > Metazoa > Arthropoda > Insecta > Hymenoptera > Pteromalidae > Apocrypta > Apocrypta bakeri. The sequence goes on from JACCIA010000002.1 coordinate 4,332,751, forward strand.
GACGTACGTTTGAGCTGGCACTCGGATTTGTAAATGTCAAATGTTTTTTAAACTATGAAGATCAACTAAAAAGCTTGATTGAGGATAAAATAGAAATTCTTTATAAATGACTTAATTTTACAAGTTATGATATGACTCTTAATTTTCGAATGCTGAAGCACATTTCGTTTACCTAAACGATTAGTCTTTTTTTAAATGAAAGCTTATAATAATTTAGCGTTTCCAAAATAAACCGAACCTGTTTGTATTTTTTCCCTCCCTTAACAATAACTTTTACAATTTTGTTTAAATTCAAGTTCTTTTAATGGACTTTCCAGCTACACTCAATGAAAATAGATTTTTTACGTTTCTCTTCATAAAAACCAGTGTCAATATCGAACAAATATGTGAACGTTTCGTCTCACTCCGAAGACATTTGAAAATAAAAAAAAATAGTATCCAATGGCTATCGGATCATCGTTTCCTCTATCTTGTTCAATTACTCAAACACACACACATATACACACGTAATCAATTTTTCTCAACTGAAAAATATCTCAACGCCTACAATCGTAACTTGCAATATTAATAATTTTGCGCGACGACTTTCCGCGTACACAAGCTCGCGTCAATGGGTCCTCCGTAAAAAATAAGGCAAAACGGAATCGAATGCTAATCTATGGCAGCTCTCGCGTAGCCCCATATTTCAAATTCAATCAGATACCTGCATTATTACCGAAGCAGCCAAAAAAAAAACAGAAACGCAAAATCTTTTTTTTTCGCTCTCTCTCTCTCTGACTCTCTATTCGATGGAAAGACAGAAAAACTGCTGAGCCACGCAGAGAGTTCTCCACCTCCTCCTTTCTTCACTCCTAATATTTATTTATACATCGCGATGTTCGTGGGCACATGTCTATAGTCAACTCGAAATCAGCATAATATGCGCTTTTCGAATCCGCCTATAGACTGGAGGATTAAACGACGACATATCTTTGGATATTATGCGGACTACACTTACGCTGGAATATGGCGTTGCAAAAAGATCGAGAATTTCGTACAAAGGTGCAAATATCCCAGTCGCCAATGATTATTCGCTCGACACACGGGGATACAATGCTATTATAATCCTCGGGAATATTTTTATACTTTCACGCCTGCGCGAATTGCTGTTTATATATATATACGTATATACGTGCTGAGAATCGAACGCGAAGATACGAGTATTCATCGGAAAAAAGAGAATTTTCGTTTCGCTTCGGTTTTACAAAGGTGTCGATGTAAAATACTGACCGCGAGAGAATAAATTTGAAGCTCAGTCTCCTTTTATCCTCGCGATATATACATATAAGTTTATAGTGTCGTTTTGGTCGCAGAAGGGAGCTCCCGAAAACAGGTTACCCACCTTCGTATGTTTACGGGGCGCAAGTGCTTTCTCTAAATTCGAAGAATGAAAACGCGCGAGATCGCGTGTGAGCCAGTTTAAACACTCAAATTGCGAGAGGTATATATGTATATCTAATGTATTGAAGGGGTGGGAGAGACTCTGTACGACATATGTGGCAGTGGTTCGCTTGTATGGGAAATTCTTTATCGTTGCAAGCTGCAAATAGCGGGTCGAATAAATTAAATACCGCTGCGAAGCATATATGCATGTAAGGGTTAAAACTTTTGTTTGGCACTGTATCCTACCGTCGTGAAAATTAACCAAGATATACCTTTTATCGATACAAAACTGATGTCTACGAAGGTCTGAATTAAGTTGCGAATCGTGTTAAGTTTTTAATTGGAAATCTGGGCTATTGTTGCTTCATTTCTAACTATAGAAATACAACTTGATTCGTAAGTTAAAACATTTGTACACACTTTTATAATAGCTGTGTAGGTATCTTGATGAATTTTTTTATGTTTATTAAAAAAATATTAAAAAGGTTATGTACTTACAGAATGAAAATTATTATTATTAATAACATTATCATTACATACTACCAAAAGTCATTGTTATTTAAAAAATGGAATTTTCACTCTAAAATCGATGGATTCCTTTCTACTAAAAATTATTGTTTCAGATACTAATTATTTAAATTCATAGAATAAATTTTAATTGTAAAATCAGTGAAATCCATTATGTTATTATAAATATTGGGGAAATCGCTAGAGTACAAATAGAGCTCGAATCCGAACTCCTAACCTTCGTGGACAATTTTGTATTCATCAAAGGTATCTTCATGAATTTTTTCACGTTAAATCTAATTATCAAATCTTCTCAAAACTGAATTTGAAGACTTTAATCGTTTACTAGGTTTTTATGATCTTTATCTACAGGTTCGAAAGCATTTTATTTGTAAAGTTTAACTTATTTTACAAAATAAGTCTCTTTTGTCTGTATAGTGAAAAATGCTTCCCTGAGACAATTGGCTTACAATGTCAATTTTGACATATACAGAACCTTTACGAAAAAAATTTTAAAAATATGCCAAACAAAAATTTAAAAATTTTTTAAAGAAAAAAAATGTTGTCCAGTCATTCCATCGGAGAATGACTCTTATACAGTATATATATGGTATATATATACTGTATAAGATATATATTACGAAATTCGAATGTTAATTTCTTTGGTAAGAATGGAGGTTTGGCTCAGTACAGTAAAGGTGTGATTGCACAGTACTCGGCGAATATCGAAGTGATAAGAATGGGCTGCACTTTAGAGGTAGACTTGAAGACAGTACTGTGCTAATATTGTAAGAGATTTCATTACTATTCGTATTTAAACAATATTTAAAAATGTACGTTTATGGCAACCGTTGAATTGGATAGCTATCGTATATAAGAGAATATAATAGGTGCATAAGGTAATGTAATGAATTTGTGTAGAATATATTATAAAATAGTGATCGAATATTTTTTTAAATTACACACTTTCTAAATTCGAAAGAGAGAACATTTCAAATTTAGTAAAAATGCAGTGAAATGAATAAGTGAGAAATATTAGTGAATCTTAATTGTACCTTCGATATTCAATGTATATCTACTTTTAATTGCGAAACTTTTCATGGCAACTTTTGCGTTTAGTGGATTTTTGCTATTTACAGATAGTAGCTATAATTGTGATACAACTTCGAATTTAGTGAGATTAACGTTAAAGAAATTTTAAATCTTAATTTTTAATAATATTGAACTTACGATTATTGATTTAAAAAAATTTAATTCAATAACATTTTAGGGGCGGTTTGATTATAGATTTTAAAATAACTAAAATTTAATAAAATATTAAAATTAGAATTTCAGATATGTGTGCACAGATTATGCAGTGAAAACTCACGATTTAAAATATTATACAATTTACTCTTGTATGGAAATTCACTGTTTTAACTGTCTTTATATTTTGAATTTGAAAATTCACTATCGGGAACTTGGACTTTTTGTACACAACACTGAAAAAAGTTTGCTATTTCATATAAGAAAATTTATTAAAACATCTCTTTTGTGAAAGAATACAATACTCAAATTAGAATGTTTTTTCTTTATTCAATCTATCTTTCCTTTGAAATGAGTAAATTTTTTTAAATATAACAAACATTTTTTAGTATAAAATTCATTGATTTTAGTGTGCAAATTTACATAAAGTTTACATTAAAATCGTCGCTAAAAAATGACAAATATCAATATCGACAATGGTGAAGTAGAGTAAGATGAAAAAAAAAACTACACGCTTACACAGTCGAGTGAACGTCGGCTTGTTTCATTTTGATTAATACCTCGGCAGTTTAGCTTCATTAGAAGACCAACGCCGACGTCGTGTCGAATTCCGCGTTGAACAAGACGGAAAGAGTCGAGGAAACACGTGCTGTACTACACACTGCACCGCTAGACGTTTCGGGGCAGCTGTGGAAGTGGAGAGAATTAAAACCGCGACACGGGCACCGGAAGGGGCGAGTAAAAGTAATATGTCACCAGAGACGCGCTCTTTTTCTCCGTGCCTACACAATATAAGCGCGCACCATATGCGACCACCCGTGAATCGGCGTGACTTTTACAAACGAAATTCCTTCGGATATGAAAATCGCGCTCTGCACGAGTAAATCTACAAAATGCGGAAAGTTCCTCGCCATTCTTGGATATGGAAAAATTATTCGCGTTTTTCACGGCTTCTCATTCGAGAGATTGATACTCGGTCTTTATGTATGTAGCATACGGACAAAACGTATCCCTTCGCGAAGTCGTTGTAACTTATAAAAATGAATGGCATCGACCAACATACACTTTTTTCAAATACTCAATTCACCGCTAAGAAATACACTGTTTCGTCGATAAGCCGCCCATAATCCCTGTTCAGTATTATACACCCAGATACCAGTCACATCCGAATGAAAGCTCGTAAAAAATTTGTCATCATTTCCCAAGGGGCTGCAGTAGCGGCACTCCTAATACAAGTCGGATTACAAACTTCTCCACACTCTATATGCGCATATAGCCATATTACACACACTCGTACACGGCAGTTCTTTTCGGAGCATTAACCGAGTGAAGAGTTAGAAATAAAAAAAAAGCCCAAATAGCAGACGCGAGCATCGAGTGGCGATAAGATTAACGCACTATTCTACGCAACGACTCGCTACACCCTATGCCTATATGTGTATATACCATACATAACGTAGAACAAGACGCACATTAGCCTAAGTACGAGCGCATGGTTTATTCATGCGCGGGAGGATGGTGTGCGTGTTGCTACACGTGTTGGCTGCCAGGCCCTTTTATTCAAACGCCTTATTAGCTTCTACGCCTGCGTCGCTCTCCCCACGCACACATCGCGCTTCAAGTATTTCTGTATTAATTTCTCGCGACATATTTCCCAAGCGAGGGAAAATTGAAAAAATCATCGAGTTAGTAAGGCGCCGTGTAAAGCTTCTGTATAACTGCGGAATCTGGTTTCCTTCTTCTTCTTTTTTTTTTTTTTTTGGCTACTTCGGATTGAGATGATTTTTACTCTTTGCGTGAGATAGTTTCTGAGCATCAACAGGAGCGGCTACTTTTCGTCTTTCAGCACAGCTCGATGATGCACTCGAGTATATCTAGAGGTAGTGGATAGGTATGCGTATGTATGATGTCGGAGTCCTTTGAAGTCGACTTCAATGAGCGGATGCGGCATTGATGGAAAGATTCATTTGTTGTAAAGTCAGTGATCAATGCGATTTTGATGTTAACCGAATGTATTTATATTCGTAGTTATGGGGGGATTACGATTATATTCTATCTGCGAACTTAGCGTGTCTGTAAGAACAAATTTAATATCATTGCGGAACTAACTTTGGCGTGGATGACAACTTAAAAATACGTAATTGTGGGCTATCGAATTGCTTTTTATTAATTTATTAGTAATTGTACTTTTAACGAGTGTCGAAATGAAAAAAGGATTATTTTGAATTTTTTCACTTTATAGAACACGTCCTACGATTCGAATCAATGTAAATGCAATATTACTTGACTTTGAAGTTATTAATAAACAAAAATAAATCGCACAAAAATATAAATAAAAATTTATCATACGTATAATTACAGCTTTATGAATTTTCAAAATACAAATGATATTGTTTCTGCGTAATTTTAAGCTAACGAATTGAACGTTATTAATTTATTGGTATTTATACTTTTAACGATCGTCAGAATGGAAATAAAAACATTAATTTGTGATTTCGCGTTTGATGTAATTGTATGATAATTCATCAATTCGATGTTCCAAAATAACAAAAAAAAATAACAAAGTTCATGGAGGAAATAAGCGTAAACCCCCTTTAAGAAATGGTTCGTTAGGGTTAAAAGCTCGATGATGCTCGACAGTTGCTGTACGCCGCTCATCAACCATTAAAACATAATGCGTTAAGGGGGTAAGCCTGAGTTGAATTCCGAAAATGATACGCAACGATTTATTGGCCACAGAAATGAAGATAACGTAATCTAGACGATTCTGGTGTTCCAGCTTGAAACCATAGTTAAAATATGATCTCAAAATCCATAACAATAAAATGGTTTACTTTTTAATGAAATTTTGTTTTCTTCTTACGAGGATTAACTTTTCCACTGACAAAAGGGCAGACCCCAAACTGATGGTCAAATTTCATACCGATAACAGCTACACCACCAAAATATAGCAAAATATATATTTTATAAATAAATAGCAAGAGTCTTATTAATATATTTAGTGCTATTCGTTACGCGTGAGGTGAACGCATATTTTATTGTAAATATTTTACTAGGAAAACAAGTATTTTAACCAATACGGTTAAAACCTTTATTATGCCACTCTAACGTCAGAGTAATATAATCATCGGATTCCACTCTAAGCTCCAGAGTGGGAAATCATTCTTAATTTCAATTTAAGAGTCTTATTTCTAGCTAGAAATAGAGCTCCATTCGTAACTCCTAACCTTCATAGACACTTTTGATACTCATCAAAGGTATCTTTGCGAATTTTTTCACGCTCAAACTCATAATCGAACCTTATCAAAACTGAATTTCAAGAATTTGATATCTTCGTAGATTGTCATGATCTGAAGACTCGGAAGTATATAAAGTCTAACTTACATTTTACAGGAAAAGTCTCTTTTGTCTTATTAGTGAAAAATCCCTGATGAATTAGGATTTTTCGAAAAACAGGCATAAAATGTTAAAGCTGAAAAAAATCCAGTATGTAAGATGTACACTTAAAGATAGCTCAAGCAACAAAGTACAGCAGACTCTATCGGTGCACGCATTGTTGAGACTCCAGCACTTCCGCGTCACTCCAGTACTGGCTTACAATAGAATACTGACAAGAGAAAAGTACCGGCCCAGTACTGCGCCATATCTCAATTCCTAATAGGGAGTATTTATATCCCCGAAAATTGCAACGATTCACGCGCGCATTTCAATTTGTCCGAAGTTACAGCCAGCGCATAAAGTCCGGCAAAATATCGATTCGCAACTTCGCCTCTATACACGAATAACGTATTAGCTCTCTCCTTCTCTGCGTGCGTGCAGCGTGAAAAAAGTGTCCCCGCTAATTGGGATATATCTGCGCAACAGCGGGCGTTCTCGGCCAATTGATAACTCGTGGCTCGACAGGGGGTGCCATGAGCCGAAATCCTACACTCTTTGGCTTGTTTATCCCACTGGCGCGTGTGGGTTTTATTTAGAAGAGTCGGTCGGAGAAACGCTAGTCGTTGGCGCCCCGCAGGCGTGGACGCGGCCGTTATTTGTTATTCTAATGCCACTCGGATTATATATTTGGCGTGGGCGCGAGCGCTAAGGAACCGGACGGGACTCTCGAAGTGTGAAACGCTCTGTTGGAGCTGAATTCTCGGTAATTCTGGGAGATCCTTCTTTTTTACCTATACAAAAGCGTGAAACACACGCACGCGCGTACATAGCTTTGAAACAAAGCTCGAGAGCTGTGTAGCTGGCGAGAGAGGATTGCTCGCGGTTGTAACGTGGATTTTTGACTCTGCGATAGTACGGCTTTTGAAATTCGACTTTCTCCGCTAGTCTCGTACCCGCAAATAAGCGAGATAAAGCGGCTATGCGGAGTCGAGCGCCAAGCGGATAAAGTTACTAATATTTTTACTGCCTTGTCGCGTTCCGACGCTGTAAACCATATTATTAAATATGCAAAAATCGCGCGAGCACGAAATCTGATAGCCAGTGTATAATAGCTGGCATTAGGTGTATTATTATTGTCTTCGTCGGAAGGACGAGAGAGAAAGAGCTTGTGAAAACCATGATTCGTTCGAGTTTATAAGCTTGGCGTTACACGGCATATAAACTAATCGTAAAGCTAGATATAATATGCCCCGTCTTTACAGTAAGCGATAGCGCTAAACACAAGACTTTCTCGGCTTGGAATAACGAGAGAGTCGAACGATGCTGCAAACAAACGAAGCGCGCGGCTATATCTACCGATAGGGACCTCCAACGCTTGCCTAATGCCTCGAATCGACATTCTACTCGCGGCTATATAAGACTAGCTGCGCTAACGTAATTCAGTCCTTACCACGCTGCACTTCCTAGTAGTCCAGAATACGAAAGCATCTCTGTAGGTTACGCTGAGAAAAATGGAAATCTCTTTTTTGTCAATGGGAGCAGCGAATTTGAATGAAAAGAAATGTGGCTTTTAGGTGCATTAAGGCGAATTATTATGGCGCGTGTAGTCAAGGTTGGTTTTTTGGAAGAAAAATTTGAAGACCAACGATGCTTCTGGATTGAAAAATTACCCGCTTGGTTCACAATGGATGTGCGGCGCTGTTTCGAAATGGGATTTCTCCTCTTGAGATACTAATTAAGATATTTTTCTGTTGCTTCCAAAAGACATTTGTGTCAGTGTCGATATGATAAAAAAAAAGCTGGTGTAGCCGATAGAGCCGTTGTCGTATTTTTTTTATACATGAATGAGGACCGTGACCGGCGAGATTTATCATGTCTCTTAGCGCTGGCTTATACACTGAAAGAAATTACAGTTTTGAGCTAAAAGTTTTCATTTCTTTCATCTTTTTGGGAACAATTTTTTACAAAATTTTAGAATGCCTCTAGTCTCAATCCTCTTGATTTACAATCGTTGGCATTCAAAAGGAATAAGCTTGAATAATAAGCATAGATTCTAGAATTCGGCTTGGCTTAAAAAGAACCCCGAAATTCAGCATTTTTGTGCCAAATGTCGCCAGGTCATATTAACCTACAAGTGACAAAGTAAATCAACGAAAACCTCAGTATATTTAATTGTTTCTGCGATAGCGATGACGCGTTCTTAGTCCCCGATACATTGCGTACATCGAATCGACTTGCCGATTAAGTTGCAGAAGTGAAAGCGTTCTTTTCATCTACAAAATAGAAGCCATTCGAAACAAGAGAATCTTGCGAGAAAATTGTAGAAAAAGATATCTTTTCGAGCAGCTATTTATCTTCTTCTTTTCGATTCAAAAAGATTGCTATCGCTTCGAATTTTTTATTCAACGCAACGTCTTTACTTCCAGGCTCGTTCAGTCGTTGTATACTTGATATCGAGCTTTCGATTGGTCAAAACGAATTGTTTGTTTTTCTCGGAGTTTGTCTCTTCGCGCTCGTTTATGAATTATTGTCGCTGTGCGATGACGTCGTTCCGGAGAAAATGTGTGACCAGCCACACGAGAGAGGACTCCGTCGAGGTACCGCTTTTTTCTGGATGTTTGCGGGCACATAAGCTCGTTATTTAATGCGTGGGTTGCGCGAGCTGATTTATCTCGAGATGAGTTTCAAAATATTTACGGGCTTTTGTTAACCTTACGAACATAACTCCATATATATATATATATATATATATATATATATATATATATATATGTGCACACACAGTTCATTTTGCCGCGTAGTATGAAATAATGTTTGCACGCGGACGTTTCAACGGAATACGTTATAATATATTTTTCTCGATTTTGCATTCAATTTCTGTTTCTACGTTGCTCGGAAAGTTACCAGTCCCGCCTCCGCGGGGAGAAAAACCTTCGCCTCCCCACTATTCCAAGAGAGACGTCGATAAGCATTTCGTCGCACTAGCTCCCTTCCTTCGATCGCATCTTTTCCCCTTCGGCTTTTCTCTCTCTCTCTTCTCTCTCTTTTTTTATGTACATCGAGCCTAGCCGACTTTCTTCTTGTTCTTATTGTTCTTCGATCTTCTTCTTCTTCGCTCCTTTTTTTTTATTCGCTTCGTCGCCCTCGGTGTACTTACAGGGTATATAGCAACGGCGCGCCGAGAAACTCTCTAATCGAAATGAGTTTTTTAATTGGGGAACGACTTATTTAGTCATTAGCTAGGGGGTGCTTGCGAGCTTTTTTTTTACGCGTCGGATCTTAGAAATGCGTTCTACGCGATTCGAATACCGAATAGGAGCTCTGCTCACTCTCGTTCGCTTAACGATGATTGGCTCATTAAAGAATCGACCAGCGCGGAAATTCCACGGGACATTTTATCGTTCGCGAGCTTATTTCGTTTCTTTTTTTTTATAGACTCTAGAAAGCTAGGAAAGCGCGAAAGCTATTGCAAATAGTACCATCAAGAAAATTAATATTTATTTACTTGAGCTCTTGAGAATATATCAATGCGTTATATACATATTGGCGATAAATCATCATCAAATATTAACGATTTATTAATGCAATATTTACGAACGCTTATTTCTAATGAAAAAAAAAATATATATATATGTATATATATACTATAGATATAATTCGTAGCTACGCAACATATTGTTGCATATTAAAATGTCAGAAAGATTTCATTGTTCAATAATCTATGAATTTATATAGAACTTTTCTTCTTAGCGATATGAAAACGGCTTTTCTTTTATCTTCCTAAAGAATTCCAAATAATAAACATAGTTTTAAGACCGACTTCGAGAATAAGAGCTATTACGCTCAGTTTAGCGTCGAACAGCAACGGCGACATATGTATCACGTAATATTGGAAATCGATGCAACTTTTTTCGCTTACGCCAAGTTAATTTTCTTTCATTATTATTCTATAAAGAAAATATCATTATTGAGATAAAAATTCAGCGGCGAAAGTGCCTTCGTAAAGTACACGACGTATCGTCGATATATTAATACATATTAAGTTATTACGCAACGCATCAACGATATATTAATACAATATATCGTTGATATATCAATATAACTTGTTGACGATATATTAATGCAATAATGTCATTCTGGACTGGTTATAACAATAAAAATCAAAGTATAAATCAAAGTACACTATTGAAGTACGACAAAAGTGTTAACGAATAATCGACGTTGATACGACAAATTACACGCTATGAAATCCCATAAATTGTCAGTATACGTTGAACCCGCTATATTTTTGCAAGAGCTCGCTATAAATTTGATTTTAAACCTTTTCTCGACAATACTATATTTGCGATACCTCACTTTCCCAGCAATACCATATAGTAATATTTCCGCGCGAGAAGTATCGCTACTTGCGTAAATTCTTATCATTTATATACTAGCGATATAACTACCGCCTATACATACACGTGCGGGTATCGCACATTACAGCAGTAGCAGTAGCGTAATAAATGTCTCGGGATGAAGACAGCGCACAGCGACGCGCGCGCGCGCGCGTATAATTTACTCTCGAATATCTCCCTTGGGGGATGTTCTATAACCATACACGCATATATATATACGTAAAGGCGCGTTTACGTATATATAGGTATATATAAGTATAGGTAAGAGAGAGAGAGAGAGGAAGTCGGATAATTCCGTGATTATCGCTCGCGACACAAGAAGCCGAGTACAAAGGCGATCGCTGCCGCCGCCACTGGTGAAATGCTCGTTTTTCACATAGAGAGCTGCGGGAAAAACGTAAGAGCGCAAAGTAGCGCAGTAGACTCGTAATCGCATGGAGAAATCAAAGAGCTCCGAGCCGCGCAGCGGATGAATAAATTCCTTCTCTCTCTCTCTCTCTCTTTCGCTTGTTTTTATTCGCGTTTGCAATTTGCAGGCAATTAAGCTGTTTCGCGCGAGAAGAAGGGGGTGGGGAGGATGTCCGATGGCTCGGAGGCGCAGGTGGATCGTCGATAATCATCTCTGCCAGTTTTTCCGTTCCTTTTTTTCTTTCTTTCTCTCTTTCTCGATTGCACTGATAATTCTGATACATACGGATATCTACATCTACATCTATATATATATATATGTGTACAGCACCGATATGCTATTTTTAGTATAGCTATCGCGGAGTAGCTCGACGGAAGAAAAATGGTCGGTTGAAGAAAGCGCGCAGTGTGTATGTGTGTGTGTGTGTGTGTAAGATGGCGCGGATCTCTCCACACACAAAAGCCTCTTTCTCGTTTCGTTGGAGTCTCGAATGGGAGAGGGGGAGGGTGGAATGGAAGTAGCTAAACGAGGGCTTCCGACCTGCCTTCTTTCCTCCCTCGACGGCGGACGGCGGACGCGGCGTCTTTATATACAGCAACGGGCGCGCCCCTGCTTGTTTGTTCGCTCGATAAAACAATTGCCGGGGGGATAATCGGCATTATTTACGCCGGATTCACTAGAGGAGAGATTTCAGCTCCGGGGATTTAAGTTATGTGTGTGTGAGTGTGTGCGTGTGAGGGTGGGGTAAGTGGACAGGGTTATATAGGTCTCGAGCATTTTCCGTATAAATATTGTTCTTTTTTTCTTTGTTTTCTTTTTTTCTTATCTTCGTGCAATATTGTTATTACACGCTGGTAAAACGATGTATCATACAGGACGTTAGGCTTGCAGTAAGCTCATATGCATTCATATGTGTGTTGTGGTGTCATCTGTTTACATATGGGACGCAACGACAGCCGGTGTACTGCTCGTCAATTTCATGGCGCACACATATGCACCGCTGGTTTGTTTGTTTTCGCCAAATGGAATATCTTGTGAAATGTAACGTACCTCTGGTAAGAATTACCGGTATTGAAACAAAGGACCAGTATTAGTCAAACTTTGGTTCGATATAGGGGTCAAAGGACGAGCCATTCTTGTTGTCCCTTGTCACTAATCTATTTTATATATTCGATATAACAAAATTTGATAACATTACAATAGTATAAAAAAAAATGAAACTAATATACTTAAAAAGTCATAGCATTGCCACGGCATTAGTTTAAAATACTATACCAATATTTTAACACTTGCCCCGTACTGGTTTAAAAGTATAACCGTTTGTATCATTCCAGTACCAGCACTGGATTCAATTCTTCTGGAACCAGTTCAATTCTAACGGAATACTACCTTACAATACTGCTACCAAATTATCAATTCTGGCCCAATACTGGACCATACCAACAGTGGACACTCTAACTATTACTCAATCTCTCAGCTTAGCCCCTCTCTTTCTGTATCCTGTACCACAACATAAAAGTAGCCCCAATTAGATCAACACGGGATTTCGATGTCAAACCAAGTCGCCACCGTGAATTTCTCCCTTGGGAGAGCGAGAGAGACGGAGAAAGGTCCTGAGAGGCCGCGAGTATAAGCGCGCGTAAAAGTACCACAGCCAACGTTCTTCTCGTGCGTAAAAACGACGATAGGCTCTTCACTCTCCTTCGCTTAATTTCTTATTCTATCAGGGAGCCTCTTGGCAAGCTCGCGCGACTCCTTGAGCTTACGCAAGGCGATTTATGGATGTGCTTGTGGTTTTTTTTCTCCCCTCCTAGCACACGCGCGCAGAAGGGATTTTCCCGGGCATTTATTCGACGATTAATTCTTGAGGAGCGTCCCAGAGCTCGTGTTCGGGGATGGGAAGAGGACACTCTTGTCCGGGTATGTTTTAATTAAAAAGTAGATATATAGGAAGGCGATTAGGTAAACGCTTTTGCCAGCGAAGATTTGTCGCCGAGGGGTGCGTCGCTTATACAATATATATACTTACTTTTTCTCAATTTTCTCTTGTGGCTTTAGTATAGGCACTGAGCCCAGAAGAGTCTATATCAATTATTGGAGCATCAGATGTTGGATGTATGTATTAAGTGTACACTGATAGAGAAATTAGATTATTGAAAAGGCAGTGAATTAACAGTTATCGAACATGGGATTTGATCAAATCTCGGCGTTTTCTTTACTGGGGAACGTGATTTTGGGGAACACACGATCAAGACAATTGTTACTATACCAAAAAGATTTGGGAAGTTTGTTAATTGGGACTGATGTTGTCTTTTCTTTGAAAAATGGTGTTTTGTACACTGATAGGGAAATCAACAGATAATCTACCCTTACTACTTCGCCATTAATTGGTCTTAATCTTGACAATACCCTTCTGTTATACTATATATAATGAAGATTTCGTAAGTTTGTGAATTGGAACTGGTGGTGTCTTCTCTTCAAAATGGCTGTTTCGTTCACTGATAAAAAGAATCGTTTATTGTAAAATGACTGAATTCATAGTTACTAAATGTGACTTTGATTTGATTGAAGCTAGTGCATTTGTAGTTATAGTTAAGCAATGGTTCATTACGGTTAAACGTTGATAGTAGACAGTTGATATACACACACACATATATATAATGAGTTAATCTATACGAAACATCGAGTTTACGATTTTTCCTTAGAGAAATGCACATTTTTTATACTAAAGTACATCTTCCCAACTTATATCATTATTCCTTTCTAATGTAGTATATGTAATGTGATCGGATTATAGAAGTGTTTTCAATGCATGATTGAGATGCTTTTGTACAATTGTCTAAATCTAATTTCTCTAATTGTACAATTAACCACCCTAACTCCCTTTGCGCGCAATTATACATTAGATGCGTTTTATAAGTATACGCGCTCATTAAAAATTAAAAAGCATCTACTTCACTCTGGAGATTGGTACTATCCGCTACACTGAGAAGATTAGATAAAAGTGTAGTATAAACATTGTATAGAAACAATGGGATCTATTACTTATAAATAAATAATATTTCTTTTATACAACGGAATATTCGTTTCGGAAAAATTAATGACTCAAACGTAACAAGGACTTAGCGACAAATAATTCTTTCTATCAGTGTGAGGGGATTGACAAACACGGGTGATTGACTGGATCGCAATATCAACCAATATAAATACTCTTCGTAGCATATCAAAAGTTCGTTTTGGTCTCGTTCTTTCTTTTTGTCCCGAAAGCGACTGTTCGTAATGGCGTCACTCACTCATCTTCATATTTCCCGTAAGTCGTAACGAAGTCGTCGCGCCGACGAAGTGAATGCGCGCGAATTTTTCAACCCAAGAGATAGTCCATAATTTATTCAGCCCGAAGGTCTGCTGCCATACCATCGTTGCCGACGCTGTTGCGGGCGCATGCATAATGAAAAAACCCACAGACATTCGTCACACACACGACGCGCCACTCACGATGTACATATATATGTGTAGGCACAATGAGCCGCGTGTATTTCTTCATCGATCGGTATTATACGTCTCGTCGTCAGCGTATTATAATGCATACGTGTATTCCTTGGTAAGAATTGCCGGTACTGGTCTTTTACTGGTTGCCGGTACTGGCCTAATCTTGATAAGATATACGGATTAAAAGAACGGGCCGATTTGGAACCAGAGTTAAAGTGTGATCTCAGAAATGAAAGATTACGATTAAAAACAAATCATCAAATAATATATACGCATAATTTATTTTATTGTTCGTGTGTAATTTCTTTTAAATATGGCAAAATAATTATTATTATATTATTATTATTATTATTATATAATTGTTTATACGAAAATAGTCAGATAGACAATTAAATAGAAAACGGACAGTCATATTAAAACAAAGTTCGCAGAATACTGACATAAATTGGCACACAGCTACTGGCACAGTACTGGCAAAATACTGGTTTAAAGCACGGTATCACCACCGACTTGACCAGTACTGCTTTAAAGTCTGGCCCTCTCTTATCTCTTCAGTACTGTAGATGTATTGGTTCGATGCTAAACCAATACATCAGTACTGGCTCACTACTATAGGCAATTCCTTCATTCCTACTACTACTACATTCACAGCCACACAGCCACACATTATATATGCATATATAATAGAAAGCTACATTGATCGATGACGATTCTTATTATATATACAAAACGTCAGAGGACTCGTCGCTTACGCACCTAATCGCGCCGATATATAAAGTCAGCGAAGAATAATAATAATGGCACAAGACGACTCGGAGCATCAGAGCATCAGATCGTCGTCAAGTCGGAGCGAGAAAGATGCGCAGCGGTAGATTAGGCCTCGCCTCGAGCGTGAAAATCTGCGAAAGTCGAGAGAGGTAAAACGAGTAAGAGAGAGAGAGAGAGAGAGAGAGAGAGAGAGAGAGAGAGAAGCAGCAGCTCTCCCCGAGCCCATTACTTTAGGAGATTACGGGGCTAAAGTGACTGGCTGCCTGCCGTGGGGTTGTCGCAATTAGGGTGGGTTTACACGAGGGGCGGGCTGTGCTGCTGCTGCTGCTGCTGCTTCCCGCGGGAAGGAATAAGAGCTCGTCGTACTCTATACTCGTGGTGAGCAGCTTCGTTGCTGAATATAGGGTGACTTCTCCGTATACCTATATGTATGTGTGTATGTGTGTGTGTGTGCTTTTGTGCGTCTATAATAGAGAGAAAAAAGAGAAAAATGGTCGCTGTGCGATACGTGGATATAGACAATTTTATTATATATATATATAAGCGTGGAGGAGGATACTAACGGGTCGTGTGTAATACCAGGGATAATAAAGACAGATTACGTAGTAAAAATATTAGCTCGATTCGCTGGAGAATTCTATGGTATGGATCTATATGCGATGATTGTTCCGTATGTGTGTATGTACGTATCTATTATATTATATATGTGTCTATCTACGCGAATCGACAATTTTCGCGGTATTCTATAGCCGCGGATAGATTACGTTCGACAAAGAGAGCATGAGATGAGTATGAATTGACTGGAGATAATTGAGATAATAAAGCGGTATTGTATAATGTGTAATGTAGGGTTGTATAAAAACATTTTGTAGAATACAAAGAAATTTGCCATAAATTTAATTATTTATTTATTTATTTATTTATCCAGGGTAAATAATTCCCGTTGGCGGGTCGGTATTAAAATGACTTACGTGCCAAAACTAAAATTAAGAGTGTATTATTTATTTTATGTTTAAATTATACCATTTCGTAAACAAAAATGGATCATCTTTTCATTGTGTAGTTTCATTCTAATAATCAACAGCGAATTTATTTAAACAAAGATATTTACAATAATGCAACGATTAGATAATTAGATTTGAATACAAAAGAGATCCAGCAGCGGAAAACATTTTCGTGTTCGCTGGTCTGATATATATATAATACAAAATTCATATCTAAAACTTAGTATTCTTTTTTTATACTTGATAATCTCGTTTCTTCCTATACCACGTAATGATAGCAAAAAATTAACTGTAAATTAAACTACTCCTATAATGTATTATATTACATGTAATTTAATAATAGAATAATTTTTTTCTCAAGGCGATAAGTCGCCAAATTTCAAATAGCTATTTACCTTAGAATCTACTATTGTACACGCAGTATATTATTACAGCGAATTAAAAGGAACGTGTACAAAAAATACGTCAATAACTATAGAACTAAATAAATTACCCTTAAAAAAAGCAATTTCACAACTGCAGTATAAAAAAGTAACAAACTTTATCAACATAATTTTCCTCTATCCTTCTAATATTCCTAAGTGTCTAATTTTAAAGACTCTACCATAACGATCCTATGCGTAGAAATACCCTCCAATCCGATTTACATGCGTAATATAATCCCATCGAAAGAAATAAACAAAAAGAAACTACTCCCACTCGTAACGAAAAAAAAAAAAAAAAAATCCGCCGACACTTAATCTCGTGCAATTACACGACGTTTCTTCCTCTCTACACAGCTCAACATAAAAAAAAAATTGTCTTCGCACCGCGAGAGAGTTCGCGAGATAAGACAAACGTTAAAACTCTCACACAAGAAAGCGATATCCCGAGCTCATTTGAAATGGTAATAGCCAGTTCCACCATCCCCGTCATTACAATTCCCCAAACGAATTCCCACTCAATCGAGAAACAACATTATTTGCCTCTCTCTCTCTCTCTCTCTCTCTATACACACTATATGCAACTTGCGTTGAATAGCCGCGAATGAAGGAAAAAAAGCGAGGAATAGGGAACGAAATAAAAGAAAGAAAGTTGCTGTATGCAGAAACGCAGGCATAGACACAAAGAACAAAGAGAAAAAGAATCAACACACGATCGGCATGTCAGACAGGAAGGGGAGGAGAACAGCGACAGTATGTATATATACACAGACACACACACACACATATACATATCTATGAAATACAGTTGCGTTTTTGTATATATACATATATACAGGTAGCAGCAACAGCAGCCGCGCACTACCTCCTCCTCCTCCTCGTCCTCTTCGTCACAATGGGGATTGATATACATATTTGGTTGAGCGCAAGGTATGTATACATATATATGCGTTTAGCTATAGACCGGCAGGCGTGTCACTCACTCAGTAAGTCAGTCAGTTAGAGGCTGCGGCGCAGCGTTGAAGGAGGGTGCATGCGTAATGAGAGTGCGCCGAGCGACCGCCATTCCTTGTTCCTCTTCTTCTTCTTCTTCTTCTTTTTTACTCGTCGCTTCGCGCTCGTGCTCGCGCAGCTTTCCGCGAATCATCCCTCCACGAGATAGCCGTGAGCAGACTCTCTCGCTGTATATATTTAACTATAGCTGCCTTTTTTTATGCTAATACAGGGAGTATCGCTCGATGCAGCCAATGCTATCTCGCTAAATGCCTAGAGAACGGATATATACATATTTATGCGGGTATACGTGGATCGTTTTATAATAGATTGATTGATTGTTTAAATAATTGTTTTCTTCAATGTTCTTTAATCGTTCTTTGGTAATCTTGAGGAAGTCATGTTTTATGATGGTTTACGTTGATACCAAACAAGGGACCTTATTAAAGCGGTATTTCAAGGCTTTTGAACGCAAGTCAACGTGGAAGAACACAAAATATAAAGATACCTTTAAAAAAGGTTTGTACTATTAAGGTTTACTATTAAGAATGCAAAAAAAAATAATACAATAAGTCCCTTATTTCCAAAAGCAAAATAGTGTTGTAATTGATCAATTAGGTTCAGCGTTCAATGTGGGAAGCGTCTTTTTGACAACGCTGATCTTTTATTTAGTATCGCTGAAGTCATTGTTTGTGAAGTAAATAAAATAACTTAAATTTAATATTATTATACTCCGACCAACAAAAGTCTCTTTTGTTCTTTTAGCGAGAAATGCTTTCCGGGTGAATTACGACATCTCCCTGAAAATATTTTATAAACAAATAATTTTCCATATCCACCGCAATAACTTGAATAAGTGTAAAGCTTATGATTATATGTTTTTGTAAGTGAGCTCTCGAATAATTTCCCGATTACATAGCAGTTTTTGCTTTTATTTATTTTTTGTTAATTCCTCCCTTATGCCAGTTTATGCCCAAGTAACTTTTGAAACGTACACTGCAATATGCTAATTTAACTGGTTAAACGAATAAATCCTTATACACACATACATATATGCACACGAGAAGTTTGGAATATATTCCTCTCGTAAAAAGTGCGTCAATCTATATAATACACCCCCAAACAAGCGCGTCGACTTATTGGCGAAACAGTGTTTGGACAAACTGTCAACCAAGAGCTCGTGTATTATATCAGAGTCAGAAAGAGAGAGAGAGAGAGAGAGAGATAGAACGTCGAGTCGTCCTGGATTCCCCGAGTAAATAACAGCTCTTAATCCAACCACACAGTAGCAGCCGTGACACTAGTCAACGTTTCGAGCATTAAGTACACACGCCCGAAAACGACACTCGCCGCTTTATTGATAGTTTGCCTTTCTCGCTCTCTCTCTCTCTCTCTCTCTTTCTCACTCGCGTATACAGCCGATTAGCATAAGGATTGTATATACACGCGCAGCTGTATTGTCCTCGACGTTGCGGTTAAAAAAAAAAATTCGATGTAGGTAATCGGATTAGAGATGAGACAGACTTCGTGGGGGTGTAAAATGCAGATGAAAGGGATGCGCGACGCTTATGACCCGGCAAGCTGTTTCGCCAGGCTCGTTTGTAACGTATTATATCCCACCGGTGTCTATATATATATATACACACACATATATATATTGAGCTATTAATCTATTTGTCTTTAGCCTAAGCGAATAAATGACGCACTAGCGTCTCTGTAAATAAACGCTCGTGCGGAACCGTTTAGGGGTGTCTCATTGAAATTTCCACTTTTTCATCCGCTTTAATCTCAAAGTTTGAAGTTAATACAGTGTATCGTCGGAGCCGCAAGAAATAAGTCAAACTTATTCTAGCAAAGGCAATATGAATTCGGGCTGGGGAGAAAAAAAAGAGAGGATACCAATACATTCGCTACCGTCGCACTTTACAATTTCCTTTCCAAGCACATGTGCGCTCGACAGCAGAAGAAGAAGCAGCAATATCTGTCCTATCGCAGAGATCTCCAGATCGCACAGACGTTTTGTGCAAACGAGGTGGGCGGCCTCCTGACTATATACATATATATAGGTATATACATATATACATAAAGCGAGAGAGAGAGAGAGAGAGAGATTTCGTCGGACGCGCGCGAGAGGAATAATGCATTTGGAGCAAGAGAGTGAGCGAGGCGAGGCTGGAAACTCCAGAGAAATAAAAAGAGGCCTGTGACTTCTGGTGCTGCTCCGCTGTCTCTCCTCGCCCTCGCACGAGCGAACCTAAGCTGCCGACGTTATTTCACGACGGCGCGTTTCGCGACTCGTCAACTCCGATCGATAAGGCTACTCCTGTGCTGCTGCTGCTGCTGCTGCTGCTTTGGGTCATTTTCTTTTTGGATTTTTAAAGATTAATAGATATAACATGTTAAATTTCTCGACTTTTGGTGAATCGTGAAAAAGTTTTTTTTTATTCGAAATTCACGACGTATATATGGGTGTAGAAGTTATGCTTTTTTTTAAATATACATATAAGCGCAAGGATGCGACATCGCATTTGAAGAAGTGGATACTTGTGCGCCATCTGTTCTGTGTATTTCGAGGTAGATCGAGGATCGACTCGGAGGATAATGGTATCGTGGAATAATGTGGCGAGAGTGTTTATTTTGTATTATTTATTAACAAATTTGTTTAACTTAGACATTGACTCACGTATAATATTGAGTTATGTGTGAATTATCGGTTTGATTGTAGATGAAAATAGTACTTTTATATACACAATTATTTATAATATAAGGAATAATTGAGACTTTAATGTGATTAAGACAGACGTATTTATAGAATATATAGTCAATAATTTAGTTAAAGTTTCAAATTTCTTAAACTGTCTATAGTATATATACAACGAAAATAAAAAAGTAATGGACATAAGTACGCACTGACGAATTCCCACCAGAGTAGTTGTAATGATACAAGGTATTTTCATGAATTTTTTATGACCAGATTCATGATCGAACCTACTCAAAATGGAATTTGAAGATTCTGATTTCTCGTTTATGTTTTTAGTGAGAAATGCTTCCCTGAGGCGTTGGAATTTTTGAAAGTGGGCATAAAATACTAAAATGTAACTTAAAACTCGTACATGAAAGCAAAATCTAATAAAAATTCGAGAAGATACTCACATTGCCAAACATCAGTTCAAAAATGTTTAGAAGAGAACAAATTTTTAACCGCTCAATTTGTCAGAAAATAACCCGTGTACATAAATTATAAGATATATATATATATATATATATATATATATATATATATATATATGATCTTTGAAAATTATAGCAACAGTGTTCCAAATGAAATAAATATAATAATCGTACAATTGACGAAAGCATAGAAAGAGGTCAGAACTGAATTTCGGGTAATAAATAATTGATTATTTACATAATATGAAATGGGACAGAGTTAAAGTTTTTAATTATATGACATACCAGCTAAAAGGTTTAATTTGGAGGAAAAAAAAATTTAACGTCAAACAAATAATTTCCATAGCCGCAGAATATAAAACATGTATCGATACATAAGTTAAAAACAAAAAAAACATTGCTATAACAAACAATATAAAAAAGTAACAACTTTCTCTGTACTTTCAGCTCTAGTTATTCCAAAGTTTCTTGGTCGATACCGGCTTGTGCACAAATAACTGTATTTACCTCCTAAAACGATTATATAATTTTCCAGATTAAAATAAATAAATAAACAAATATAAACAAAGAAAATGTTATATCGCACATTCTACTCAAACGGACAAAATCAATCTATCCAATGCACGAAGTCGAAGAATGTCCATTCAAGTATTCCTCCACACTATAATAGAAGACGAAAAATCTGCTCGAACTGTGAAAGAATCACAGCAAGAGTTGATACGTTATTGTGACAGGGAGAACAGTGTGATATATAAGAAAATAACGACTATCTCTCCACAGAAAAACAGCAGTAAGCCCTCACCCCAGTTCTCGGACAAACGGTGAAAATTCGTTAAAAATGAACTTTAAACGAGCCATTGTTCACGTGTAACATCTCCCAAAGCGCCAATACCGCTTAATATCTATAGTGAGTCGCGTGTGACATTGTCTCACAGCGGTACGTCCCCGAAAATCACACGCATCTCAACGCGAACGACACGCCTCTACAATATATACACATTTTCTCTCTCTCTCTCTCTGTCTCGCTCACACACTCAACGATCTCCAGGTGAAAAAAGAAAAATCGAAAAATACCACACATCGCGCCCATTTCCCCGAATTCGTGCATACGCACAATGGCATGTACCTCTACCGTAAGCCGTAAACGCCACGGGGATGTCTATAATGTTACATACATAGCCGCATCGCATTCAACACGTGATCTCGTATATGTCTCTGGACCCTCGACAACTTATATGTATACATAGGTATACATATACTATATATGTACACGCATAGAGGTGTATCGTGGTATACATACCGTGTGTCCAGGGTGAAACCCTCGAATCTCTTACCAATTTAAAAAATACGTTAGCGATATATTATTCAAATCATTGCAAAATGGACGTTTATAATAACCGTGTTAAAATCGATGGAAAATATTGATTACAGCTAAATTTGGAAGAGAAAAATCGGATAAAATTCCCGTATATTTATCGAAAATTCTGATAATCACAAATGGTATGATTTTGAAGTACGGTCCGATTTCTATTCCGTTGAAATTTTGATTTGATCAGTACATTGTATTAAATATGAAAATATACCATATAAATTATACAGAATTCAAAAGTTCGTAATGATGAGAATGGTAGAACAATGACGAACAATGAATTTTATTACTAGGAGACAGTAATAAGGGTACCGTAACAAAATTTCGCCTTATACTAGAGACCCATAGAGGAACAATTTAGTAATGAAGTATAAATTATGGATGGATTTTTTTCCTTACAAACCAGTAACAATGACAGAATTTAAATGGTAAAAATCGAACGATATTTGTGCTAAATAATTTTAGCTAAATTGTATCCGATTTTTCTCATTAAAACTTTCCTATACTCGGTATTTTCCATAGATACTGATTTCAGGTTTTCTTAAATCACTAATAACGTTATATTTATTTTACATTTATATATTCGCTTATGTAATGTCACATTTATTGTAGAAACTTATCGTATAGTGTATAACTTTGGTGTCCAGATCAGCGCAAATCATTTCGGAGTTCAGAGGGAACGTGCGGTAATGTTTTTTTCAGATGTTTGGTAAGTTCGTCTGTGTGTGTGTGTGTGTGTGTTGTAAATGGACGTTTTCCAATTGTTCTTTACAAAACACCTTGGATTTTTTATTATTTTAACGCGTGAACGCGATTCTGCTAAATTGTATAGTGGTCGCTTCTAACTCTATTGCCAGTAAGTATATTTCCTTTCCAGAGAGATTCTTTTATTATTGTACAAGATTATTATAGTATTCGCACTCCTATGTATCCATAGATGAATAGACACTAACCGCGTGGCCAAATATCAATTTTGCAATGTTTTCAATGATATTTCAACAATACTAACTTTTTTTGCCAGCAGGGGGTTTAAATACCATCATAGGTCTGGACCCTATATTACGAGTCATAAAATTCCAGTAAACGCCCTCGATTTTTTCACAACAATTTCCCATATAATTTTTTCTAACCATACTAGTCGTATCGAGTGTTTCACCGTTGACACACGGTATACACACACACACACACACACACACATAGGTGTGGTATACCATATGTATAGTATATAGAAGGCAGAAGGTCATTATAATGACGGTCGAGAGAGACGGCGATAATTTTGATGAATACCAGGTCATTCCGAGTATAGACGATCTACCTTTTACTGCACAACACCTATACCTATATATCTGTCCATACGCGCGAAGCTCGGGCCCACTCGACAAAAAGAATGTTGGTTTTGCCGCATATGTGTGTGTGTGTGTGTGCGTACCAGTGTCTATATAAGAGGCCCGGTGTTTGTTATTTTCGATGAGGTATAATGGGATGGCTCGTCGGGTGTTGATGCATAGCGCGTAGCGGGGTGCCCTACGGAGGTTGAGGTGAACCGAGAGGGAGGAGATTCAAATGCGCAGGGGAACCCCCGTAGACCATCGGAGCCCGCTACGCGTCCATCACGCGTCACGGTTTTATGTATTTAGACGTATCCTCCGTGTATCCTCATTTCTCTTCTTCCTCGCGAGCGAGGATGATGCCCGCAGTTATAGAGAGAATCACTTTTTTTTTCTTTTTCTTTTTTTTTTTTTCATTATCCTCTTTATCTTGTATTTATATAGTGTCCGCGAGCGAGCCTATTTTATCTCTCTAGACGAAAGGCGCATATTTTAATCTCCAGGTGGATGTGACGGCACGCAAACGTTTTTTTCTTTCCGGCTCGTTGGTGATTTTAATTTCGAGATTAATCCGTAGGAGCGATTCCCGATGCTATCGAGAACGTGTTCAATCAGATTTTTATAGCCCGAAAGGAATTCCGAGAGCCAACCGAGCGCTCTCCAAGCGCGTCAATTAAGCTTTTATCGTTTCAACGTCTTCGATGATTTGGAGCGCGCCCGCGTCCACTGGTGTACATATATATATATACCGAATGCACATAATAAGGTCGAGAACTTATAACGTACATTGAAAAATGAACTTTGGCTTCGTTTATTCAACCGATCCGTGGTTTACGGGTACGTATATATATGTTTGTGTGTATATACATGCGACTCTGCGTGAATTTAACGACTATTTGATAGATCGCAGCTTGTCGTCATTAATTACTCTCATTCGCGTGCGCTTCACTTTTGTAAAACGAACTTGCTATGCTATTGCGCGAGAAGAGATATATGTATATGGGTGATTCTCGGACAGGTTGACTGGTTGGAAGAATTTGTTTTTTTTTATTTTCATTTTTAGATTTTTGTACGGATTGTTTTAAATATACGGAGAATCAATGTTGGATATTGAGCGTTTTTTTTAATTTTATCTTTAATTTCAAGTTTTTTTGTATGTGTCTAGCTGTTCATGTATAGTGACAGGGAGGGAAAAAATGGGCAAATGTTTTGTCAACTATTATAAATATACTAGTATAATTTACTGTACTTTGAAAATTAACTTGAAAACAAATATTTTGATCATCTTAATTTGTGATTACACAATTACAGTAGTATAATTATGATTTTTATTTTTTTAAATTTGAATTGTGAATAAAATTATATCCTATAATCTGGAAATAATTTTAAATTTGAATAAAAATGTTTTGAAATATTGTTGTTATTCTTTTCTTTTCTTTTAAATAAGACCAATTTTGAATGAATTAACTCTCTTAAATCCAACAAACTCTTTTCCAGTACAGATTATATAATATCTATATAAATTCTATTTATAAGATTTATTTAGATTATATAAATTCTATTTAAGAAAATTTATTCATTAAAAAATAAAAACAGCAATTCCATATAAAAGCTCTTAATAAGTCAGGAAAAATCACCTTCTGTAAACAAATCCACTTTTTATGCATAATCTCTCTCAAATATGGCAAACTCATTTTCACTATAATTTGTACGATATAAAACCAATTCTGTTAAGAAAAATTTTTTTATCAAAAAATAAAGACAACATTTTGTATTAAAAGCTCTTAACAATTCAAGTAACCATTTTCTTCTTCTAAAAATCCACTTTTAACCAATAAACTTTCTGCTAAATCCAGCAGTCTTTTTTTCACTGTACCCGGCAAAAGTCGCTCTTTCCAATACACAAACAACGCATTTGAATTTCCTGAAAATAAGAGAAAACCAAACACGCATTTTTGATCGTTCAATCCGTCAGAGAATCGCCCGTATATGCAAATATGCAACGCATTATATAGAAATAAGTACACATACTTGCGTAGACGATGACATAGCCTTGCAAGCAAGCTCATCTGCAGACACATCTTATCGCGCGCAGACGAGTAGAATGGACTGTTCGCCGAGAGAATAATGCAGCAGTGCACGTTGCGCATTTCGCATGTTCGACTGTATATATACATACATATATATATACACACACATACATATATATGCTATACAGTCGCAGTGACGAAGACACGCCGACTTGACGATGATGATACATGGCGTGTATCAGCGTGCGGTCCCATCATCTCCCCTTTGAGTAATCGCGACTCTTGCAGACTATCTATTTCAACCGCCATATCCGCGCAACGACGACGAATGGAGATTCTTCCTACTGCCAGCGAGCGAGAATGATCTTGGCTATAAATCAACGGCCATCGTCCGACTTCCTTTTACTGCCTCTTTTTTTACACGTGTAAACTTTGTTGTAACATAGATCCTTCGCGTTTCTTCTTATCATCCGTCGATCTCTATACCCTTTCCTATTTCTAGTACTGCTCGGCGGTCCGTTATGTGGATAGTTTCGATTTCGCAAAGAGATCGCGCTATAAACTTTAGCGTTTTTATTTATCTTTGCTGCGCCGATCGGATATTGATGGCGCACAGGCTAATTGCTGATTTGCGCGGAGTAATTAGCTTGATGGAACGAAGTTTATTCATGAGCCAATTATGGAGCGCGCGCACGCGTTTCCGTGTGCGCGCAACGATTTTTTATTTCTATCGTTTGTACTGTCTGCGGTGTGACGCTTTGAAATGGGCGCGGATGAAAGCTGGTGGAAAAATTAAACTTACGTCATTTTAGTCAATCGTTTTTTTGTTTCGTCGCATTGCACACCGATCGGTCGATCGA
The DNA here is from genome assembly GCA_018906985.1 of Apocrypta bakeri. NCBI lineage: Eukaryota > Metazoa > Arthropoda > Insecta > Hymenoptera > Pteromalidae > Apocrypta > Apocrypta bakeri. The sequence goes on from JACCIA010000002.1 coordinate 4,359,543, forward strand.
ATTTAATCATTTTTAAGTTTGGAACACGTTTTGTAGCTTATTATTTTATTAATCTTCGGTTAATTGCAACTAGTTCGGCAATATCTACGGATTTTTCTTTTATATTTGTTGTAAGAATTGTAGTTTACAGTAATTAGGAAATATAGGTCACGTTGTCGGTATTCGTAATAAAAATAAAAAAATACGTTATTACCAGGATTTTGTATACGATATAGACGTTGTATATAATCGAGAAGTGAAATTTCACTTTTTCAATTTTAAAGAATGTATTTAAAAAATGTAAGCATTAAAGTAGCGTTATTTATTTTCATTGCTTTGTTGCACATACAAAATAATATACACAGAAAACTTTTTTACAAAACAAGCTTTTTCGAATGGTTTTACATCAGTAGGAAATACATTTTCACATTAATAAAATACATTTGTAATTAACTGTGCGATCGTCAAACAACTGATATACGTGCACTTCTAACGTAAAATGTGTTGTCTACATTTGTTTAAAAAAATGACATTGTCAGTGTCTCATTTCTACTGTAAATTGAAAGATAGTCTATTGTAAGTACCTAATTCTAGTATTCAAAAGTATACAAGTAAGTATACTAGAAACTATAAATTCTACTGTTAGAATTCTAAATGTGTAAGTAATCTTCTAGACATCGACATTTTTTAGATCAACAATCACAAATATGGACATTCGATTATTTGTCGCTTTTACGAATTCCGCATTGAGAAACTGGTACTAACAATTTATACCAATAATATCTTACATTTATGTTCGTATTATTCGTAATTTTCGCAAATAACGAAAAATACAACACGAATTAAAAATGGTTAGGTGATCGTTCGTTGTTTTACAAAGTTTTTGATAATCGTATCGATAAAAAATTCCGTTCGACTACCGACGTTTCATATACATAGTAGTGAACTATATTGACAATCGGTAAAACTCGCTCCAATAGCCTCTTCAAAGTCACTAATTTAATACTGACTGACTGTAAATTGAAAAATTTCGTAAAATTATTATTATTATCTTTTCTCTTAAATCGATAGCGACTATTTCTTCTTCTAAGTGTTATTCCCGCGTAGACAATAATTCATGACAATAAATCATTCGATATGGTAAAAATAACTGAAAAATAAATAATAGTACGTATAAATAAACGAAGCTAAACTTTCAATCGAATAACGAAAATATAACTGTACATGCTTTAAAAATAAATTTGGCTTCGCGTAAGTACATAACGAACTACACTGAAAAAATAATCGTCACAATAAAAGATTATTAATATTATTTCTCTATTAAAAAAATTGTAAAATATTGACTCGGACCTGATCGTTACATTTATTTCAATGCAAATTTAGTTTGAATTTACTAATTTGTTGTTCAAATGAAATTTTTCTATTCCCGATAAATATTTATGAAATTGAAACAAATTGCATTTAAAGAAGAAATATATTCGTAATGAATTTTAAGGGGAATTACGCTTATTTCCTTCTTGAATTTTGAATTTTTGTAATGAAAAATGTTATATTATTGCAAATCTAAATTTGACTTTCCTCGAAGTATATTTGAAAACGATATTTAATAAGATGCATCAAAACTTGACGTTAATATACTTGTATAGATGTATAATTTTTGTAAATTTTGGCTTTGGAGTAGGTTAAGGCTTGAGCAGTTTGATGGATTTCAAAGCTCAATCGATGTAATTTCTATGTAATATTGGGCTATGGAATTTAAAATTTATCCAAGTAAGAACATTTATTAAATAATAGAGATAACAGTTTAAAGAAGCTCTTAAATAAGTATATATTGTATTATTTTCAATAAGACCGTTTTTAAATAAGTAAATTCTCTTAAATACAGCAAACTCTTTTTCAGTGTGTTCGCTGCAAACGTTACCTTTGTTTCGTTGTCGTTATGATACAAATAATGCCAATTAAATGCCAATTAATTAATAAAACACAATTAAGTAACCCAAAATTACATAGAAATAACATAAATTTTAGCTTCGAATCTTGAAGTTGTTCAACCTCTAGCACACGCCAAAGCCAAAACTAAAAAATAATCATTTCCGTACAATAATAATGTTAACCAAAGTTTAATTTAGCCTATTGCAACAATAGTAATTTTGTCCGCTGTTTAAATCCAATTTTACGTTGAAATACCGTTTTGAAAGTCAAAATATCATTTCACGATCCAAGTAAACATTATCATCTAATAAAAAACGCAAATTTCCTTGAATATAATAAACTTTTTTTCAGTATAGAGCTTATAACAGAAAACGAATCCAGTCCGAGCAGACTAGAATTACTCGTTTCTGTAAGCCGGCAATTTGACCATAAAGTTGACGAAACCATCGACGTCGTTGAGCTCTTTGGAATAGAACTTGGCGGCAATCGTGGCTCTACCCTCGAAAATCGGCGTCATGCTAAATCGGCAAACAGCCTCATCACCGATCTCTACATCTTCCGTAAGCTTGAGCTTCAACTGTTCCTTCAGCCCCGGACCCTCGATCAAGAATTTGCCTCGTTTCAGAGGTAGAGGAAGCGGATTTGTGAATCGAGCAGTGGCTTCCAGAAGTTCACCAACTACTGGACTGTTCTCCAGCTAACATCAAAATGGCCAATCAATTGCGATTGAAAATTAAAGTAGTTGTACAGATTTAGATACTTTACTCGTTCGATTTAATTCCTCTTACCTCAATGACGATGTCAGGCTTCCTAACGCGAAAATCGTCTTGAGCAAAGTACTCGAAACTCGTATTCTTGATAGTAGCGAGACAGGAGATATTGAAGGCGGATTGGTCGAGTAGTCTCGGTCCATATTCTGCCCAAGATACTTCGAGTTTGACCTCGTCGACAGCACCGGGTCTAACAAAACGTTCGTTATCGGACCTTTTTATCGGATCGCCGATTTTACCTGTGTAAGTCACTGTTTCTACGCGCAGTATCACTGATACTTGATACGTTTCCACGTAGCTGTGATTCTTCATCGACAGAATTACACTGGAAATGTGATAACAACAAAACAATTAATTACAGTCTTTAAGTAGTTTGTAAATTTGATAAGAGTGTATTCGTTTACTTTAAGACTAGGAAAATAATGAATTTTAATTTTATCTTCGATCTTTACTGTGTATTCACTATTAATTACCCTTTAAATAGTCAAATCACAAATAAAACAATTGCATACAATTTGTATACAAAAATAATTCTGTATACAATTGAACAAAATGTATGTATAAATAAATAATAATTAATATAATCAATAAAAAAAAGGTGTATAATTCAAATAAATATTTGTTTTTTTCGATGTAACGTATACAATCGCACAAAATAATTTGTATAATAGTTGTATAAATTAATTATTCATAATTATTTCCAACTGTATAGAATAATGTTTCAATGTAAATCGTATACAAATGATTTTATACAAATGACTTTACTTGAGCCATCGCTATTTCAATTTTAGAAAGTGTGTACATGGAATTTTTAATATCCAAAGGTTATTTATTACCTGAAAGGCTGACCTATGATGATATCGTCTCGCAGTTCAAAGTTGAACATGACGTCGTTGAATTCTTCGTTGAGGTAGTAGCGACTGAAAAGGGATTCGCTCTGGCGCAGCGCCTTTAGCATGGCAGCCCGTTCTTCATCTGATTCTGCGTTTTTACAGAGAAATACATTCGTTAGGCGCTTACGATTTCATTTTGCTTTTATTGAAAGATAACATTTTTTTACACTTACTTTCTGGATGTTTATAGTTATTTGTTACATCTTCACGTTCCCATTGTCCAACTGCCTTGGTACTTATATTTTGCCCAATTCTAAACAATAAAATACTCATAAATATTTGTCGTAAGCAATGTCGAAGTTGTTTTTAATCGAAGAAAATTAAATATAAATGTAGTAGAACTAAAATATGTTGATTAAATTTATATACTTTAAGTGAAGCCATCTATAATTACAAATTTTAATTAGCTATTTGTTACATACGATGAAAATTCACCAAATGCTTCGTTAAGATAAAAATACTTTAATTTTTATTCGGAATAATGTGTAATTAAATTAAAATAAAAACAACAACATTACGCCTTTCTCGTTCCGGTACTCATTAAAAATTTGATCGTTGAATCTTAAAAATCCCCACAGGATAGCCACGCCAACCTCTACGCCAACAACATTCGAATTCACCACCAACAAACGTTCACTCACCCATAGATATCTTTTCTCACGAGCTTCAATGGCTGGGACGGCCCGTTGTATCTCCAAAAAACTTTGTCCGCGTTAACTTCGGCGAAAACAAAGTTATTGTCATAGGGTCGATGTATCTCAGCCCTCTTCACGGCAGCTACAGAAGCTGGACCACAGCGATAAGCGTCTTCGCTTAATTCTTGAGGCGTAGCATCGATCACCTGCCAGCCATGACAATCAGGCGTCAAATCCAATCTCTTCATCCACACCTCGTTCCAAACGTGAAAGTTCCTAAAGCATCGTGTACGTCGTTTCTCAATAGTATCCCATACCTTAGAGCTGAATAATATGTTTTTTTTTATTATGTACATCTAAAAGATACGGTACCATATGGAGTCACTATTGAGCTCTTCCATAATCTTGCCGTCTTCGTCGACGAAGTAGTCCACCGTCAAGCTGTTCTGCGTGTCGTGGGCGCTCGAATAGTTCGTGATAATACGACAAGGCAGACCAAGAGTTCGGCAGACAGTTGCGAGGACACCGGCAAATACCCAACATTGTCCATATTTGACAGGTTTTTTCGTCTGATAATACTGCTGGAGAATTTTCTGCGAGCCCATCCATTGGGATGGTGGTGTTCCACCGCCGAAGTCTTCCGACCAATTTCCCATTACGACGCCGTAGTCGTCCGGGGAATTGACCTTATTTGTGATGTGAGAAACGACAGTCAGTACGGGGGATTTTCGATTTTAGGGGATGAATCTGAGTTGATCGTTGATTGTTTGATACGTTGGGATTTGTTGGGTATGGAAAACTGTCATTTTTTTAATCAAGGTTTATGTATAGTTTAACTAATCTGTTTGATATAGTTGAGCTTTTTAATCAAAATTTGAAATAGTAATGTTTTACTTTAAAAAATGAACTGTTAACTTCGAAATAGTAAAATATAGCTGTACAACTATTGTGCAGCATCTAATGATTATACAAGTTGGAATTTAGTACTTTAATGCACTTTAAAGATCGCATTAAAGAGTATTCTTGCCAAACTTTAGCTCAATTGGTCCATTAATGAATTTTGGATCTTACAAAGAGTGAGTTTTCAACAACCTAGTACAAGTGGTCATCGAAAAGTCTTAAATATATATGAAACAAAGCTCAAATTAAATATATAAAAAATTTTAAATTCAAGTAGCCACACTCAAAGGTGTCTTATCCCCTCAAGTAGCCTCATTGAAAGGTATCTTGGTAGTTTTAATAATTTTTTCTTATTTTCAACATTCAACTGAAACTCACCCCCTTAAATTCGAACAGTTTCAAAACTAGATTCATTTAAGAAACTCACGGCTGCGGATAGCATACGAGATATGACAACTGGATCATTGCGCGCCGAGACTCGAACTTTCCCGACCTCAGTCATCATATATATCGCGCAATCCAAAATATCTCTCTCGAACTGCGAATACTTCCAGACCGAAGGTCTCATGCGGTTACTGGTACCTCGCCATATCAACCCAGTGTCCGCCAGCACGTACTCTTGTCGCTCCGCCTCGTTCGCCATGTACACAACATCCTCTGCAAAATCATAGTTTCGCCGCATTAAATTACATGTACATCTGTACCGAGTGTCCACGGAGAAACGTTCGATATCGTAATTGTGTATTTAGAAAAACTTTGATAAATCAGGTCTTGACGACAAAGTGAACAATATAGTTGACTGGGAATCTTCTCTTGTGAATGGATGCAGTAATTAAAAAATCATTAAGATAATAATATGCTATCGTCATAATTTAGGAATTAATAATACGACTTTAGTAAAATAATACGTAGCTCTGAATTCGACAAAGGTTTTTGGAGAAATATTGATCTTTTGACGTGGCCAAAGGAACAGAGATTAATATGTACAAATTTAGCGTGTATGGCAAAAAGTTTTTCACAAATGAAACAAAATTAAATAAAAACAAAACTCCAACTTTTTCACAATAATTTTCACAATAATTTTCACGATAGTCGTATCGAGCGTTTCACCGTGGACACGTGTTATATACCTGATTCGATGAATCGATAATGCAAATCAAACGCATTTCACGCTCTGTGTCATATTCGATTCTCTACGCATACCGCGCGTAGAAATTACAAATGCGTCGCGCTGTCGAGTAAAGTTATGATCCATATTTTGCAGTATACGCGCGAAGTCTCAATAGATAATGGATAATACACAATTAGCATAATAGCAACGCCGCAGCTTCCGTCGCGAGTAACTCGCAATGATCTACATATAGACAATGTTCGACGGTCATAGACTTAGCGATAATTTTATTTCTAGAGGTGAGACAAGTCGCGACACACTTTATTATACTCGCGATGAGAAATGAGCGGAGAATCAGCCGAGACTCTGCATGACGATCGATTTTTTATGATAATACAATATCGGAGAATTGTGCGCACGTCTACCCTGGACTACCACGATGGCAGAGGGCACAGCAGCTCTTCTCTTTGTTACGGACAAGGAATATTCATATTTCATTAATCTTCGCATTAACTCGATATTGTTCTCCGAAGAAACGATCAGCTGCACGCTGTGCTATAATAAATGAAGAAAAAGCGACGGAGCTCTCTTGCTCGGGAATGAAAAGTGATTTTTTTTCAAAGCGCCGAGATGAAATTGCGATAAATATACTTAGGTGTGTATGTGTATTTTCATGGTAAAAAGACACTTCAAAATTATAGTTAAGTGAGGAGGGTATTGAAAATTTTTATTTCTGATTAGTCATATAAATTGGATTCTTTGTGAATTTCATACTGGAATCGTAAGACTTTTAATGAATAGCGAGTTTTTTCGTTGACGCCACTTTATTGGAGGTTTTTTTTTTTGCAAGATTCGAAGTGAATTAATGTAGCAATTGAGCTAAAAATCTTTAATCATTACTGCTCAGGAATTTTTTTAAACGAATAGACAAATTGTTAAAAATAAAAACTTTTTTTTATTTATGTAAAATTCGTTTCACTCTGAAATCAGTTACACTAATAAAAATTATTGTTTTAAATAGTGATTTTACTAATTGATAATATTTAATTTATATAGTATAATAATAGAACCAAAAATCAATGTTTGAAACTGTATGTACAGTAGAACAACAGTGAGTTTTCGCTGAAAAATCAGTCATTTTCGTACTACCAAATCTCTCTTTAAAATAATAAATAAATTAGTGGTCAACGATAGGACTTGGAAATGCGAAACAAAGCTCAAATGAAATCAGTATGAAATATACAACGAATTCAATTAATATTAACTAATTAAAATTTATAATTTTAGGTAGCCTTACCGAAAGACGGCTTTCTATTCATAACTTACCTCGACACCAAGGATTGAATATCACGTAGAACGGATTGTCTACGGTAAAACTGACAGCACCTTCGGAGTCCCTTCTTTTTGTATCAATGTCCATCCGCCACTTTCCAATAATAGCATCCGCTGCCGGAGTAACCTTAAATTTATATTTATATATGTATTCGTGCAATGCTTACTTTGAAGTAAGTGCTTGGTACACTGATTCGTTTTATGAGTTATTCGTTGTCTATAGTATACTTATAGCTTTACGCGAGTTTTTTTTTAATTTTTTAGCACAGTTTTTGTCTCTTATTGCAAACAATTTTTTTTTTCTATTCTCATTGTAAACTAAAATTAGAAAATTAGCATATTCGCTGATGTTTCCAAACAATTTGCAACTAGTCTTTCTTAATATATTAAGAAATTTCTTTTTCATCGTGTACAGAAATTCATTGGAACCAAATAATAATAATACAATACATAATAATACAATATATTCGGAATTTTCCTTTGGGCCATTTGTTATACCGAAATTTATAATATTTTTGCAAATGTGTAAATTAATTCAACGGAACCAATTTAATACATTCATAGTGATAAAGAACTAGAAAATCTTGTCCATTGTTCATCTTGCATTGGATTTTAAAAATACATCTAGTACACGCTAAAATTTTTTTACGTCTCTTGTGTAATCTAAAAAAATAGTGCATCTTGCTAATTCATTCCTGTCGGCTCATACTAAAAATTTTTTATGTTTCTTTTAATCTAAAAACAAAGATAATGCCAGTTCCTACTTCACTTCTTTATTATAAATATAAAATTATTCCTTTCGACGAACAGAACATTTCAAGTTCCTAATTTTAGCTATACCAACATGCTTTTTATGTAACGAATTGTCTATTTTAAACCTCGAGTTGCGCTATCTGTACAATAAATCTAAATCTAAAGTTCTCTCTTCTCTCTTAAGGCCAAATCAACACGATCTTTCCTGTACATATATATATGGGCCATTCTCTAACAGATTGACCGGTTAAACTTTTTTTTTCTTTTGAATATTTTTAAATTATTCTTCGGCTCTATTAAATGTTCTTCTTTAGTTAAAGCTTTCGTTTCTGATAAATAAAAATCTCTGTTTGAAAAACCAATGAATTTCCGAAAATACCTTACGTCATTATTAAAGTACCTCTACATCCAACTATAAATCTGAACAAAACTCGTATACAATATCTTCGTTTCTATCTTCAAATATAACTTACAATTACAATTTTTTGAAAATAGGAATAAAATTCCACAACTTTATCATCCAGTCTTCTCCTTCTCGAAAAAAACAACTAAATACAGTGCAAAGAGAACAAGGTCACATCACAAGTCATATATACATAACAAAAATATATCAACACATTTCGCGGATTAAACATTCGAAAGGATGCTGCGGGTAAACGCATTTGTTTAACCGATTCAAGACCACATCATATATATATACCATCTCAGGGGCGATGAATCACGAAATTGTTTACTATCGGCTATTCGCTTGCGCAGTTCACTTTTCACAAATCTGCGCTGTGTCGATAAATCGGATTTTTCATTAACAAATTACCTTGATTCTCAACGAGTTCTCGGCGTAAGCCTCGACGACGGTTTGCCACGAGCCATCGGAAATTTCTCCGGGATGCAATACGGGTGAGGCGATCAAAGTGCCGTGTCCATAATTAGGTTTTTTTGCGCCATCAAGCGTGAAGACGATGGAAATCCCATCGGTTGCCGGATCATAATTACGAGATAAGGCCAAATCCATAACAAAGGGCTGGCCGCGACGTATGACCAATCGAGCTCCGCCGTCATCGCGATTCATCAGCTCGTATTTGGACGTCCTGTGTGCATCCCCATTGTCGTCCACGCAGTAGTCTACGTGTACGATTGTCAGGACTGTACTGTTAAAGTTTTCCCCTGGAAATATTTGATGTACGAATTTTTTTTATTTTTACAAGGTATATTGGAATGCAGTAGTATGAATTTTCGATTATCTTAGGATTGACGGATTTCACCGATTGGCGGTGTATTTTCGACGCATTGAAATGTTGCGATTATAGGTAATTCAGAATTTATCTTTCAATTCATAAGTGAAATATTTGCAAAAAATGATTGAATTAATTTTTTGTAAAGATTTCTGATGAATTAACTCATTGTTTGTAATGTGAAAATAATTGACGATTTTGTTGTGTCGTTATTCGTTACTGAAAAGTCAATGTTTATTATGAAAAACGATAAATGTTGACTGTAAATTTGAATTTGAAAATAACTTATTAATACAGTGAAAATTAAAATGTTTATTTATTCAACACAAACTGTTTATTCAATTTTCTTCTTTAGCTAAAGTGTTTTTTAATAATTAAATTTTTCTTGGAATAACCCTCTTTCAGTATATTAAACATGTCTGATTAAACCGTGATTTTTCAAATTTAAAACAATACACTTTCACCGTAGACTCAGTGAATTTCATATAACCATAAATCACTACATAAAATAATAAATTTTGGCTATGAAATCAGTAAATTCCATAGAACCAAAAATAACCGATTCAAACTATGAATTTTCAGTAAATTCGAAGTTAAATCCCAAATACACGCTACACACGGCAGCAATTACTGAATATTCGCTGAAAACAAAAGTTGCCATGAAAATTTCACCGTAATCAAAGTAAATAATAGATCAGTAGTAAAATCAATAAAATGTTCACTATATCAAATTCCATTTACTAGCACATTCACAACGAGCATACTCGACTTAAAAATTATTATGCGTATGAAAAAAGCAAAAGGTATAAAAAGACAATGAAAAAATAAGATTTACACTGAGAAAACATTTCCAAGCGATTGAACGATGCAAAAGTAGTTTTGAGTATTTATACGTCCGTCGTATAAGGTAGCAGCTGTATAAATTATTCGGAAAATTCCAAGTTGACTAAGAAAATATATTGCGACTCCTACATCGGGATTTTTCGCAAAATCACAGATTTTTTATCTCGTCGAGTACAATTTATGCAAAGAATACGCGGCGAGCAGACGTATTTCCCAGCTAATGACAAGAATTCTGTATTGTAATGAACTTGAAACGCGATAAGAGTAAAAAGTGGAGATTTAATAGATTTAAAGTAGACAGGAATTGCTGTGCAAATAATTAAATGTTGTATATTTAAAGAAAATTTATTTCTGTTTGATGGATGACGTTCAATTATGCAATGTTTATCGACACAATGCAAATTTCCAAAAGCAGCGCGTAAAAGCTCTTGTTGCGAAACTCGATCGACTATCGTTGCACAATGGCATATGTGCTGCAAAATAGTTTGCTGCTATATTTAAGAAAATGTATTTATTGTTAGATTGAAAGAAAATAAAAAATATTTAAATAATGAATTACTTTAAAAATTTCTTTTTGCTAGAAGAATTTAATTGAATGGAAAGCTTTTGAAACAATATATACTTAAAAACTATATTTTATAAAATGTGCTTATCAAAAAAATGCTTTTTTGTAAGAAGCATGTACTACTTGAATCGAAGAGCTTTCGAAACAAAATAAACTAAAAAGTATATTATAATAATGTATTAATTTAAACATTTTTTTTTTAAGAAAATGTCCACTTGAGTTAGTGAACTGTAACAAAAAAAAAACTAAAAAAACTACAAACTGAAAATAAAATTGTGCAAGTAACTTTTTGAATATCAAAAACTGTACCAATTAAAAAATAAATATGTAAGGATATGGTAAAATATTTATTCTCTAATGTCTAAAAAAAAATAAAGCGATTGTTTCTCCATTCAAATAATTGAATAGAATTAAAAACAAAAATAAAATAACATCGAAACAAAATTTTTCCTCCGACATTTGTTTCACCTGAAAAAGCCAGAAGCAAAAAGCAAAAGCACCAAACGCAAACTTACAATAAAATTTATACGGAAAAGGCTTACGCCTGCGATCATTGAAGACTCGATAACGATCGTAGAATCGATAAAACATCCTTGCGACTTCTCTCTATCACAAAATCGCGAAGCCAACTCCAACAACAGTCCTCCCCGATATTGCAGAAAAACAACTCTGCGAGTACGGAAAATGAAATCCACCCACGCAGTACTTATATAGACGAAAGGAAAAATTCGAAATGCGCGCGCTTCGAGCTCCGGCACTCTTCCAACTCGCGGCTCCTTTTGACAACGAGCTAGTCGCGAACGTACGCTCCGCGCTTGTGGGCTATCCCTTTTCCGCTTCGGAAAAGCACATTACAGCTCGATGATATAGGCGCAGCAGCTCCCGTATCTCACCGAGCAATAGCGTCCACGTGGAGGGGGGAATATAAAATCGCAAAGACAAGCTCTCTCTCCGGCGGTGACTTTTTAGCGCGTCGCGTGGATCTTTCAAGGTCCCGCGAACCGGCAGATGGGACCATACATGGTTTTATTCTCTCATAGTCGCTCAGAGAGGGAGAAGGCGCTATGCGCTGCTGCAACACCGAGTGGGAGCACCTGTGTCACCTCACCCACTTCGACGGATGAGAAAAGATGACTCTGTTGCTCGCGAGTACACGTGCGGTATTGAAAGAACTTTTTTTTTCTTTTTTATCCGAAAGATAAATCATGGGGCAATCCTGATTATGAGTGTGTTTTTTTTTTTTGCGGAATCGTCGACGGTGAATCTTCGAGGAGTGTGTTGTTTGGGTTTTTTTTTGTTTCTTTTTAATAACGATTCGATCATTCGCGAAAAATAAAGGTGATACAAGCCCGAGGTGGATAGGTGTGATGTACTACTGTTTGTTTTGATAGTCTTCGATGGGGGAATTATTGCAAGTGTCAATCTTAGATTTAATATGTGATTAAAATGCGATTTTATCTTTGTTCGGTTTGGATATTTTTTAAATTCAATTTTAATACGATTTATTCGATGAAGTAGATAGAAACAGTTCATTGTTATTGTAAGAATAATGTTGTTGTGTTTTTTTTTCTGGTCTTTATTTAACGACGTCGCATAATTCTTCAATATTATTCATTGGTATTATTCAATTTCAAGAAACGTTCGATGAAATGTACTTTTAATGGATGATGTATATTTCTTGATCCACTTTTTCCTTTTCGAAGTATACTTCGTTAAATGCTTGTTGAAAATTTAAGTGGAGACAAAAATGAATTGCAAATGAACGAGATAATTTCTAATCTAATCTTATATTAATTGATTAATGATTGAATATTGAAAATTCAGATATAATCATTCATACGTTGATTCTAGTATTAAAAATGTCGCTAAGTATAAGAACACTTCTTCGTTAATTTTTAAAAGATCTTTATTGGAAAGTGTAATTATTTTAATTAAAGAGCCTTTTATCGTAATCGAATACGTTATTCACTAGACATAGACTTGAACGATACACATAAATACACAATAAATATTTATTTAAAGTGAAAATGAATTATACTTTGAATGCACGAATGTAAATTTTCTCGATTGCATTAAATGACCAAAAAGCGTATTTAAAAGTATTTATTTAAAAGTAACATGTAGTTATTTAGTAAACAATTATATTAAAATATGATTCTTTTTAATTTCTATTAATACCAAGTGTACATTCGGTTAAATATTTTCCTAAGACTATCGACTTTTTATGTTATCACCGGTCACATCGAACTTCTTTGTTTTCTTTTTAAGAAAATTTAATTATTAAAAAATGATTTAAAAACAGCGAATTTCATACTACCACTGCATAATAATTGTTCAAATTCAAAACAGTAATTTTCACCGTAGACTCGGTGAATTCCATAGAACGATAAATAACTGTTTCGAACTAGGAATTTTCGCTCATGGCAGTATTTAAATAATAATCCACGCATCCATCATACAAGTACATGCAAATATAAATAAAAATTTGTTTTATCGTATTATCCTTATTAATTACAAGATCACCTTTCGATCCTCACAACATCAGTGCGATATATTTAAATAGAAAATAACGAATTCGCGCTTTATTCATTCCAGTACTCGTACACAAGTGTTCTGGAGTTGCACATTAAGCATAAATACATCCTCTTTATACGAGTTAACCGCTTCACGAGATAAAATGCATAACCGCAAAAAATGCGAATATCCTACCTACGCATCGCGACGATTCATCTAACTATTTGCGGAAACGAGCATTACTAATAAAAATTTTTCTCAATCGCAAGACATTTATAAACGTTGATTCTACTTTCGGATTAGTCTTTCGAATTCAGACGAGTAATCTAAAACGTTTTGCCTGGCGCGATTCTATTTTCATATGGCTTCAACCATCATGACTCAATAGCATTTCTGCGAACGTTTGATCAAATTACTTATGTGCAACTATAGTAACTATGGAAATACGCCAGCTGCAATATTTATATAGACCAATCGACTTGGAAAACATTAGCCTAATGATGGCGTAGCGGATTGCGAAATGTCATTCCGTAGAAGGATTCGCGTCTATTTCGGCCTTCGTTGGACTGTAATAATGTAACGTTGCCCGCAGTATGAATTGTAATTCAGAAAAAATAGGCGATTCATTGAGATTTACGTATATATATAGTTTCGCTTAACTGTACTATTAAAGTTAAAACATGCAAATTGAGGGGAGTTTACATGTATTCCCTGATTGAGCTTTGAATGCCTGTGATGAGAAATTTCATATTATTGCGAAGGTAAATTTCTTTCTTTTTAAGTGTGTTAAATAATATATCATTTGATGCTTTACACCTACGAGAAATTGATGTTATTATCTTGTGTAGGGATATGTTTTTTTTAATTTTACTTTGGTGTATGCTACACTCTGGTAGAGCAAATAATCAACGAGTGAGCATCGGTTGGTCAACACACGATCGGTTGCTCAAATGTAACAATTTTTAAAATAACGTTTTTTATAGCTTGTTATATAGTTAGCAACTACAATTATTATTATTACCAACAATGAACTTTGGTTAATTAAACAATTCATAATAATTTTTGAGGATCAATCGAGCTGCTTAGGCTGTAGCGTAAGATAAAGGCAAAATTAAAAAAAAATCATATCCCGGGTCAGGATGATAACATCAACTTCTGGTAGATGTCATGAAATAATATTTTTAATAATACACATTTACAAGAAAAAAGCAATTTTGTACAAATTTTACATTTTTTTAAGTATTTCTAGCAGAGAATAAGTGTAATCCTCCTTAAAGTGCCTCCAAACTTCTTTGTCATTTATTATTTCGTTACAATTATTTTTGTTTTTCTTTGTCTTGCTATTTTCTAAATCAATGCGCCAAACAGATTTATTACGCGGAAGATATACATTTTTACTGCAATTATTAACGAGTAAGATCGATTTTTTCGTTCAATTTATTTTTAATATTTAATAAACGTTACAAGGACACCTTTTCAAAATCTTCTTTTCGCGGCTTGTTCTGTGCAAACTTCTCTTATAATAAATCAATCCCAAAGTAATTATTGTAGTATACGATTCCATCAAACTCGAAGAAATAATTTATTGTCTTACAACGGCTCGTATATTTTGCATATTTCATTACTAATAACAAAACTGAGTATACGCTAATGTAAGGAAACGAAATAAATTGGCGTCGTAGATTACCTGTGTCGCAATTATTCATACACTGAAAAAGACATATATTGTTAGAATAAAAAAAAAATTTTTTGTTTGATTCCAAAAAATGATTTCTTTGGATAGTCCTAAGAAACTATAGCCACTCAAACTTAATTATTGTAATAATTAAATACAAATTGCAGTTAACATTTGCTTAAATGAACTAGTTCGTTATTCGTACGATTTTTTTTTAATTCCAGTAAATAATAGAATTAAAAACGACAATTTATAACTAAATAAAGTTATATACATTTTTAAATAATGACACTAGCAAACTTTTATTTTTACACAGCGAATAGTATTTTACTAAAAATATCATCTTCTAATTAAAGCAAACGTTATTTTCTTTCAAATACAGCAATTTTTTTAACAAATAAATCGTCATAAATACAAGAAACATTTTTTTCAACGTACGCGTCTTATTCGTAATTCGGCTATTCCGTTGCAGTGTTTAAATCACCGATCGTATATTGTGATTTTCAGAGCATCGCATACAACATTTACACACTGCATGTTTTTTTTATTGACTTTCATGTATTAATAAGACGTTCGCAGATAACATCTTAATAAATAGCCAGCGCTCGAATACCGTATGGAAAAAACTTGTAATTGGCAAAACAGAAGTTCACGCGTAAAACTATAAAAAGTTATCGTAAAACGCGTTGAGTGGCGTGTTTTTATTGCGTCGCATTCACACCGCTTTAGCGCACTGCTATGGGCGAGTAATTAAACAACAAATAAGTATTCGTGCGCATAATTTGGCTGTTTTCGTAATATTTCCTTTTATTCGAGAGATCGTAAAATGGCATAACAAAAAGCCAATTCGCATCGTAAAGTCAAGGGTTTTAAGACAAGTATGGGATAAAAAAACATAATATAATCGTAAATTTACTTTACGATAAGATCGCCAAGCGTTTATTCGTGAAATTCTCATTTGGAGAAGTTAACTAGCTGTGATCCGAAATTATGAATATCGCACCGCGAGCAGTAATAAAATGTAAGAAAGTTGCATTGAAAAAATAAGCACTTGAAGCAAGAGAAAGACTTCATGGATTGTTTTTTGTTATATAAAAGGATTAAAATGGAAATGATTTTATTGCAATTTGTACTGAGTGAAAATCGTTTTTTTCTTTTTCGTTCGGACAAAAATATTTTTTAAATCTACACTACAAGTCGATATAAAATAAGTAATTTTATTGTTACTTGTAGAGTTAGATCAAACGTTAATATACTTGGCGTAGCGAATACAGTCGCTGACAGAGTAATTTGAGTGGACGCCCCCTAGCGGATAGTACGTAAGGTTAATAAAAATGTAATTATTTTCTCACAACCTAACGAAGCTCCATCGGAAAAACAATTAAATATGTCAGGTTTATCACAGCTTAAATTCGACCATACGCCCCCTAGCGGATGGTTCGCACAGTTCAAGAAAACCTAATCTAATTTCTTTCACTGTTCACATCTACATTCCACGCATATAAATTCGATCGTAATCCAGAACAGCAACAAAGGCACAGCATCAATCGCAACGCTGAAATGAAAACATTCATCAGATCCAATCAAATTAGCAAAACAGTCACATACTTAACAACTGCACATTCAACCAACAATTCCTATATTAATACAAATACAATTCGATTTCGTCTAGCTTAATCGCCAACGGGTCCACTGTTCAAGGACAATACAAAATGATATCATCCATCCATCGAAACGCAACGCCTATTGCGTAAGTACACTTTCATTCACGGCGTAGAGTTCGTTAAAGCTTCTAAATATAATACAACGCACTCGCGCATACTCACGCATAACAGACTTGCAACCTACATATAATATATACAGCGAAAAAATAAGCGTAAGAGGTATGGTCTTGCATCGCTGACGCTGCGCCTTCTCAACGAAGTCAAGGTCCTCCGCTTCTTCTATATTGTGACGGCGCGGAAGCTCAGACGGCATAAAACTCTGATTCATGCTATATCCCTATACGTGCCTTTTCATACAGATTAATGAACCTTACGCTCGGTGAACATTCATAGCACACGCGTTATTTATTTTTTTTTTTTGTTTTATTGATATTAAGTGATTACGCGTAAGCTGTATTAAAATTGCTATGTAAGACGCGTTTAAAAATATGTCTTAGTTCACCCGTATCTTTAGTGTACTACAAGTAGGATGTAAGTTTTGGCAAATATTAATCTTCGTTATATAAATAGACGATTATAGCAGCAGTAGTTGTCAGCAGCGTCTAAAAATCCTCCCTCTCTGACATATCATTTATAATTAGCTAACGATCATATTTACAAATTTTATTATCTCAGCCATGTATTATACGAGCTAGAGCTGTCGTTCAGCCAGAAGGAAGCTGCATGGAATGTGTACAATTTCAAGAAAATATTTGTTAAAATACATTATATTTGCGCGAATTTCCTTGTAATAATATTCTTCATTCTATTATTCATTTTATTAAATATAATGATTAAATTTAAAACAAAACCGATTCTTTTACGGTGAATTGTGTGCTCCGAAAAAAGGTTGTGGAGTATAAGAAAATTTCTTTATTAATAAAGTGATTTTTTTGGAAGATAAAAATATTTGCTCTAATTGTAAAACTGTCTATTGTTTGAAAAAAATTTATTTGAAATTGTAATTATTTTCATTGATACGTTACACACTCTGTGATTAAATAATAAATTTACTACACGAAGAAATAAATTCTTTAAATACATTGAATCATTTTATATTCTAACACCAAATAGTCTATTTGAGTAAAACATATTTTTTAAATTCAATCTAAATATTTATTAAATACCACAATTTCTATACAGATTCAGTTAAATATTAAAAAAAAAACATGTATTTGAGATTGTATCGTTATTTTCATTAATGCATTACATATTGTAATAAAATTCTATAATAAAACACCAAAAAGTGTATTTGATTAATCATATTTTTGAAATAATATTATTGTTTATGCGATATATATATAGGTACGTATTTAACATTAACATGTTCCTATTAAAAAATATTCTATTGAAATAAATACCAAAATTTTCGTTTAAATTCTTTTTTTTTAGGACAAAAAATATAAAAATATAAATATATATGTATACAAAACGCATGCAAATTTTTAGTACGTACATGTTCCTATTCTCTCCAGACTCGACTCGAGAAAAATAGATGGAACCTATTTCCAGATAAGTTGGCCAAGGGGTTCCGCGCAAGTTCCGATGGAAACTGAGAGCCACTTATTCTATTCTTGGTCTTTGCAATAGTTTATAAACTTTCGTACCCGAGAAGCTTAAAACTAACTTCTATTTCGCGCAAAAGACGCGCGCCTTATCGTAAACAAGTCAAGCGCCATCGTGAGCTTTTCAAGCGTATAACGATTTTCCCGCCTTGAAATATCAACATTTTTTTTCATTTCTCATTCTACAACTACCAGGTATATGGAAAAACGCATATGCGTTTTGAAAGACGAGTTGGAAAATCTTTTCCTGAAGTTGTGCATACAAATTGACGTTTTTGAAAATTATAGAAGCAGTGTTCTAAATAAAATAATTTCAACGTTATGCATATTAAATGTATATCATTCGAAATTATTACGAATAAACTACAAGAATTTTTCGTTACACTGACTATTTTTTTTTTCATGTGAACAATTTGTTTCTAGTGTAATAGCAAAAGAACACTAGTCTAATTATAAGGCAAAAAATATACACATAAATACTTATATTGATTTCAAATAATTAAAGCTACATTCAAATAAACATCGATTAGATTCGTGTAACCATTTTTGAAAAACTATCCGATGAAATTAAATAAATTATTATCGATTGTAACTATTTATTTTCGGTGTAACAATATATAATAAAAAAAAGAAACTATGAGTATTTGTTCATACAAATTGATGTTGTTCGTGACAATTAATACAGTAAACAGCATAAAGTACTAAAGATTTTATATTGAAAATAATAATCAACACAAATACTCTGATGAAAATGTATATCATGTCTTAGTTCATCGTATAATACATTGCGGTAATAAATTACTTGGGGGCGTGTATACAAAAATAATATAAACTTAATAAAGAGGCTTCGAACAGAAATACTAAAAATAATAAATAAAATTTAAATGTAATTTCCCTAGAATAATGCGCCATTTAATGATAATAATGGAAGATGGATCAAAAAAATACGTAAAAAACTAAGCGACAAAAATAGTTATATCGTATTAGCAATAAAATTTTTCAACCACGTGCCAAACGAATTAAAAGGTCTAACTTGGAAATGTAAATATATTTTGTACATAAAATATTGTTACATATTACATAAAAATATAACAAATAACGTCGTGGTTATACGAGGTAAAATACGTGTCTATATCCAAGTTAAAACTTTGTCAACGAATAATGTATACTTTTTAACTCAAAATTTCTAGATTTATAGTGCTTAATACGCACAGAGCATTGGAATGACTGCATTTACCTTTCCTGCCGCATTTACTTATGTAATTCTTCAAATAAAAATAATCATGCGTAAGTGCGTTATTTCACGTGTAATCCTATAATAGTAATGTACAATTATGTAATATCTGTACATAATGAAAGCCACTGTCGTATAATCCGTTATTTACACTTAAAAATAATATTACTCATTAACGCGCATTAGCAATGCGGAGCTGTACGAGAGACTCTTCATAGAGAAACTTGAAAATACTGGAATAGCAGTAGATTAAAGTGATCAATGAAGCGATAGAATTGACTGACAGTCTAGTTGCTTATAAATACATATATACACACACATATATATATATACCTGTTCGCAGCATTAACTCTATTAGGTATACGTTAGCGTAACGCTATGCGTATAACTATATATATATATATAATTGAGTTAATTTATCGAGACATTAATAAATACACTATTTAATGCTTTATGGCAATTAGTTTGGAGTTTGATTGAGTAATGTCCTAGAGATAGTACAAGTGTATTCTATAATTGGCGATGACTTGACATTTATAACTTTAACTCGGAATAGATATGCGTAGAAACGTTGAAAAATCTACATACTCCTCCACTTTAATGCTCCACATCCGCCTCGAACACAAGTACGAATCTACGTATAAATTATTTTCTCTGAAAACAATTGTGTATACAATGGCGCGTAACACACTCGTCGAACGTTGAATACCACCTCGCAATTACTCCTTTTATATATATATATATATAAATATGTACATATATATGTCTATATGCGTGACCTATATACGTAGCATAGGTACGCAGAAAGAGTCCGGGACAAAAGTCCGTGCAATAAGAGTGGAGTCATTAGACTACACGAGTTTTTCTGTACATCTCATTTGCATATTACCTTGGCGATAATCGCAGCGATTATTTGTGAGGGCGTGACATCCACTATTCGATAGTTTTGACACAATGGAAAAAGCTCCTGCTTCGCGGCGGTTACGGAAGAAAAAAAAATATCGATCTATATAGATATACATACATAGACGCCTCGATCGCGATAAGATAATAGTTCTATATATGTATACATTAGTTTTGACGCGACAATGTGTCTGAAGCGTCATTTTTCACTGATATGAGGTCTCTCTCAATGAGATTCTATTATCAAAATTTTAGCCTTATCGAATTGAGAACTAGCTTACTGCGATTACCCAACTAGTACACTGTCTATCCATAGAAATCATTTTTTTTGGGATCAAACTATTTTTTTTTTTTTTTATTTTAACGACACGTTATTGCTCCAAGATTTTTTTTTCATCCGAACAATTTTTTTTTCCAGTGTCATAACACTAGCCCAATTATAAAGGAAGAAACATGTAGTTAGAGACGTATACGATCGGAAAATCATTTTTTGGTATCAAAAAAAAAATTTTTTTTTTCTATTCTACCCATTCGTTTTTACTCCAAAAATTTTTTTGTCACTCCAACGATCTTTTTTCATTCGAACATTTTTTTCCAATGCAACAACATTACTCCAATTACAACTCGCACGATCGAAAACAAATTTTTACGTCCATTGTTAACACACATTTTTTTTCACAGCAATCATTAAAAACGCGTTACACGAAAATTCGTGCAATAAAATCTGTCCTCCGAGAATAACGCCCCATTCGGAAGTATAAAAAATTTTTTTTTTTTTTTTTTAAGAACACTCAAAACCAAACCTCTAATTTATCCAACAGGTATAAGAGATAAAGTCCAGTATACATAACGATCGAAACTTGCATAATTTCCACAACATAGAGAGAATCGTTCGACTCACCATAAATAGTCAGAACCGGTGGCTTTGGCATGAGACATTCTGGTTGTGTACAAGCCGGTACGATGTTTTTCATTCTCGGCCTGGCGAACAGCGCTTTCAACTTAGCACACGAGCAACAATTACCCATTTTTCAAATGATATAAAAAAAAAAAAAAAAAAAAAAGAGTATAACAAAGAAACTTTTTTTTTCGTTCAACACTTGTTAAGATCTCATTTCCAACCGAATCGCCGTTCGATTGCGACCCAGACGTGAGTTGACTGGTGTAGAAATTGGCCCATAGTCGAGTACGAGGTAGGCTTTGCCGGCGAACGAGTCCGACTGGCAAAGACTAACTGAGAGTATCGGTAGCGAACGACCAGCGAGGCGAAACTCCCGCCTTGTATACTACGCCCGCAGCATCTTATTTGGCTCAGCCGTGACGTTATACCGCGAACTATTGCTCGGCTCGTCAAGATGTTATTACTATTTGCTCTTACGCGTGTTACTATGGTGATATCTGCTTTTTTAAACGATAGTTTTATGCGACGATGGAAAAATGCATTAGTTTATTATTGATGAATTTTTTTTTTTTTTTTTTCATTCCAGTGTCTTGTAATTGCGATTGTGCATTTAATAATCGCCTATTGTTGTTCTGAATTACGATCGTATTTGAAAATGTATTCTTTATATGCAATGATTAGTTGTCAGTGTGCAATTGTAAAGCTCTATTTCGTATGTGTATATTATTTATACTGAAGTAATTATATTGAAATTTATATATATATATATATAAATATATTTCTGTTCAATAAAAAATAAGTTTGTTTGATACTAAAAATCGTTTCTTCAAATAGTTCTAGAAAAATATTTACACGAATCTCATCATTTTTGTTTAAATTTAAAAAATATAGTTATCAGTAAATGTTTGTTTAAAAATACTAATTCATTATTCTCACGAAATGTTATTCCGAAAAAAAATTTATAGGATTTGAAAGTAAAATTATATTCCAAGCAATTACATATTACATTTAAATAACTTTTGATATTCAAAGAATTATTTAATTTATTCTAGCAAATTTTTATTTGTATATAGCAAGTTACTGGCAATCATTTTCGAATTTGAAATTAATTTTAATTCATTGACGTAAATATTATCTTTCTTAAACAAAGCAATTTTTTATCAAACAGGTTCTCTTACATTAATTAATGCAAATTTATAGAAAAAAAAGGTTAACATTTTTTAAAACCAAAATATTATTTTTTAATTCACGTAAATAAAAAAAGAAATTTTTGCTATACGCCAATTAATCAATATTTTAAAACTATTACGAAAGCAGGTCGAAGATGGCAATAATTTTTTTATGTCCCAGACATGTCTTGAATCGCTTATATTCAAAATTTTTTTTATCCATTCCTCACTTAAATACCCAGAATAAAGTGTGTTGAAATATAAATAATCTGTGTCACTGCGATTGGCTGTACTTGAACTTTTCTCGAAATTTGTTAAAAAACTATACTACCGTATACTATAAGAAGATATACTATTGTTGGATACATTCCTAAGAATCATTGGCATTAATCAGCTTTAATTTACTTGATTATCATCGGGTGTCAAGAGAGTTCAAATAGAGCCACAGTTTTGAATCTGATTTTTTTCACTTTCTAGTAAATGACAAAAATAATTATTTTGATTACTGAAAAATGGTTCGAAATAAAAATAAGTATTTATCGTATCCTCGATTCATCAAATAAGTAGTATTCGTACAGTAAACGATGAATATTTATGAAACTTATTGTACAATAAATTTTAATGTACGTTATTTATTTCATTTTAAAAAATTGACTTAGGATTGCATCATGAATCATTAAACAATCAGATACTATTCGCTAGTATCATTAAAAAAACTAACAAAATTGAAGAAAATTATAACTTGAATCCAGGTGGTACCAATTCATGCATTTCCTCCGGGCTTGTATATACTTTATTCTCGATTTCCCTATTATCTTCTAATATAATTACACTGCGTGCCATATCCTTTAATTGAACGAATAGGTATCGATAGAACCAATCTCCATTAGTGTCCTACAAGAAGGTTAAATTATCGATACAATTGAAAGCAACTCATTATTAAAATTACTATGTACGAATGCCTGCAGCCAAAAACTCACTTCTCGAACTTCTAGATGAACAGTGCCTTGTTTGCGCTGTCCCTGAATATAAAACTGCATCCTCATATGTTGAACTCCATTTTTCTCATAGAGAACATGACTAAAATAATTGTACAATTCATTGATTTGTAATAATAATTCATTAGTTTGTCTTTTATTTTTTTTAATATCTTACTGTACATGACCTCGTCGACCTTTTCGAGTTTCTTCTCCAAAAGCTTTGATGGGTAAACCGAGAGCATCGATAACTTTTGTATCGTTCATTAATCTATCGAGAGCAAGACTATATACACTGTTTGGACTCTTCTTTGAAAATAATTCTCTAAAAATGGCATAAAACATAACAGCGGTTACTCCAACACCAGCTACGATAACAGTCAAGTACCAAGCAGATTTTGTGTTTTCTTTGACTGTAAAAAAAATTGATTTAAAGTAAGTGTTAAAGTTAATTAACATTATTATCAGTAAAGTAAATGTATTTGTATTACCTACTTCCGCAAAACCAACTTGAACCTGACCTCCGGACTCCATTTGCTCAGATTTTGTAATAGATTTTTGATCTGCATAAAATGCTTGCGGTACATAATGTGGAAAGTATGTATTTGTTTTCGTTAAAGTTATTGGCATAGAACATGGCAAAAAGTGCCTCTGTCGAATTAAGTGTATCAACGCTCTTGTTGTAGCCATTCTGTAATGAAATGTATAAAAAAAATCATTCAATTGTCAATTTATTGTAGATAATTATACGAAATATATAACAAAACAATAATGTATTGTGGATTATAATACAAACTACCAAATGAAAAAAGTTTGGTGAATAATGAACTCGCAGTACAAAGGATAAATAACAATTAATATGAAACTATGGTACAATGCAATGTACAATAGAAAATAATAATGTTAAATGGAAAATGGAAAAATAATGTATTGCATACTATACAATAAATGTTTCATTAAACAATATTTAAAATAGTAATTATAAATAGCTATTGTTATAAATTTATGTTATAATACAACATAAAGTAGATCATAGTATTTTTAATTAACAGAAAAATAATACATTTTGGATTATAATACAAACTATCCAATGAAAAAGCTTGACTAAAATATATAAAGTACAAACAATGCATAGAAATTATAATACAAAGTCATATTTTAAAAGTATTCACAGTAGATATTATAGAAAAATAACATACTACGAAGAAAAAAAGTCTCAATTAATTATTAATGTAACCAAAATACCAACAATTACCTCAATCACGTGAAATATTTTCCAAATCTCTGCCTATAAAACCGTAGCAAAAGCATAAGTGCAAAATTAGTGCATAACTTATAAACTACTCCATGCTATATTGCCATGAGGTTAAAAATTACAAATACATTCTCATATAAATCTCCGACTACCTCAGTTGATAAAACAGATTCTAATCAGCTGATCGACTAACACATAATATAGATAGTCAACAAAACGCGTCATCTTATTCAAAGCGGCACTGCGGCAAGATAACGTAAAAGTCGAAAATTTACGTCAAACGCTGCACTGCAAACTGCATACAGCAATAGACCAATAACAACAAGCCGATGAATCAGCAGTACAGCTCCAGTTCATCTCGTCGTAAATGGCGCGACAAAGAGGTTTAATGGACGAGTAGAAGTACGAAAACATCGTCGAAGAATGAAGTTCCGAAAACGTCGTGACAGTAGTGACTGATAAGCCATCGGCTTGGTAATTGTAAAAATCCAGGGTCACTGGAAAATGATAAAATTAGGCAAAGTAGGACGAATCATGACATAACCTAGACTTTGTTTGTGGAGGTCGCGTGGCGATTTTTGCAAATGTAACACGACATTACTGACTTTCTTATTTCTAAATTCTACACCTAGTCCTAAACAACAAGATTCGAAGATGTTGGAGACCTGGGAAGAGTTGACGATTGAGAACTTGGCAGGATGGATAGCTTCGGCTGCTATGATTTTTGGTGGTGTTGTACCTTTTATACCACAGTATAGAGAGATCAAGAAGAAGGGTGATACGGAGGGTTTTTCTTTGTACGTTTGTTTGGCATTGTTGATTGCCAATACTTTACGCATATTATTCTGGTGAGTATTTTGGTTTGAAGATTGTTTCTTGGATTTAATCAATGCGTAATGTTCTAACGTCTTTGATGATAGGTTTGGAAGGCATTTTGAATTACCCTTACTGTTCCAAAGTATTCTAATGATAGCCACGATGCTGTTTATGATCAGAGTTTGCGTTAATATTAAAAATAAGCAACAGATTACTAAACAGAAAGATAGAGTATTTACTGGTAAGTTTTGCAGCGTAACGCTGGTGCACTATGCTATTTGTATTAATTAAAATGTAGTATTTATTAATTTTTTAAATAACTCTTAATTTTTATCAAGTTTTTAATATGATTTTGTTTTTATTACTTATTATTTCTAGTTTGTTTATTTGTATTTACGCTTTTGTTTGTTTGGCTTTGTTTGATACGGATGCAAATAGATTTCGATACTAAGTTCTTTTGGAAATGGACAGACTTCCAGTCTTATGTAGACTTTTTGCTGCTCTTCGCATTTGTTGGAGCTGTGATGATGTATCTATTAATAGATATACAAATATTTGTCGAATCAATTGGATTACTTGCACTACTAACTGAAGCTATGCTAGGCCTGCCACAATTTATTAGAAATTTCAACAATAAATCTACAGAAGGAATGAGGTACGATTTGTTTAAACAAAATTTAATGTAATGGTAATGATGATTTTTAAATACGTATAAAACTGAAATATTTTTTCAGTATTGCAATGGTGGCCATGTGGACCATGGGAGATACATTCAAAACTTGTTACTTCATTCAAAGAAGCGCACCAGTTCAATTTCAAATCTGCGGAGTTCTTCAAATTTTAATAGATTTAACTATACTTGCTCAAGTTTATCTTTATCGCAATAATATTCTATTAATAAGATCGACTGGCAGAATAGATTAACATGGCTCAGATAGCCAAAATGGATAAAAAAAAAATTTGTACATACTTTTCATTTTTCAGATTAATTGTTTGTTGTGTGTCTAGGTTCGTAAGGAAAATGTATTTTTATACAGTCGTTTAATTAAATTTTATGAAAATTTTTATTAGTCTTTGTTTTCTCTGTTTTATCGCAGAATTCTTTAGCAGTAAAAAAATTGTAGTTTTTATGATAAAAAAAAATATTACAAATGATTGGTAAATGTAAACTAAAAGTTATATTAAACATTAAATTAATAACTTATGTAATCTTAATGGATTTACTTAAATATGAAAATTGTAAAAAAAAAATTTTTGACTCGAAAATATAAATATCACGTTAACTTGAGCTTTTCTTCTTGTGCTAAAAGTTGGTTTTTTATCTTCTGCAAAAGTTCCTTTTTTACAACATCAGGTACTCGACTTCTTGCTCTAGTCGTAACCATTGCTAACAAAGCATCGTACGTTATATCTTGTCCACTTTCCTTGATAATATCCTTGCAAATTAGTTTCACTTCATCTCTCCATCCGCACTCCACCAGTCGACGTCTTAATATTTCTTTCAAGCTGCAAGGACACGTACACCAATAAAAAAAACTTTTCATGTACAGTTATAGTTAAATAACTGTCGCTTTTGACAAGAATGGCAGTCTAAGTGCTCAAACTTTATCAAACAGTCTACAGAGACGTAACAAAATATAAATTATAAATGTTAAATTAAAAATGAATTACCCATCACGATCACCAGCTTTGACCAATGTTTGATGCGGAGAAGTCTTCATCTCTGATTCTTTCTTCGTCAGGACTATATTTCCAAATGATCAACAACTTTTTATAACTTGTTACAGTTTTTCTGTTGATTGTTATAGGTTAGACGTTTAAAGCGAAGGTCAAAACACTCAAACTACGTGTTCTCAAGTACGAATGTCGGCTTTAGTCAATTACAGCAGCAAAGACGTTTCTTATTGATGTACGTTCGAATGATTTCGCTTCCAAGTGTACGAACGATGATCTAACTTTATCTCCACTTTTTGAAAAATAATTTATTCGATTTCAATTTTCAAAATGACCACTTTGTGTTTACGTCGCAATGTTTGGAGACTATTTACAAAACAATGCGTATTGTATATACAGAACTTCCGTTGGGCTAAGTTTACATTTCAAATTCTAAAATGTGAGAATTATTTATTATACTATGTATATTATATCTAAATTAATTCTGATTTGAAGCAGAACACACGCTAATGTATGTTCTATATATATATATAATATTATACACATCGCGTCAGCTGCGCTGCGGGCTGCGGCGGCTGATGCGAGAAAGGCGGGAAATTTTCGTGCTTTTTAAATGCAAATTATTCGCATGAAGAAAAATTGTGATTAGTGAAAAGAATCGAAATTGGTGATGATTTTTAAGTATATTTATACGTATAATTATGATTTTTTAATTATTTATTTATCAGTATTCATAACCAATTTTTTGTTGTATTTAATATAATTTACCAACTTGATAGGGATAAAAATATTGTCAGTAAAACTTAATGTGCATACAAATAAAAATTTCCTC
The DNA here is from genome assembly GCA_018906985.1 of Apocrypta bakeri. Lineage (NCBI taxonomy): Eukaryota > Metazoa > Arthropoda > Insecta > Hymenoptera > Pteromalidae > Apocrypta > Apocrypta bakeri. Next base: position 4,387,706 of record JACCIA010000002.1, read on the forward strand.
GGGTGGGTTAAAACATTTTTAAAGATCAAAAAGTACATTTATATGCAAATAATTTAAACAATTTTTTTATAATGCCTATTAATATTTATTTACAGTAAATGAAATGTGACAATTAACGAATTAGTACATTTAGACGGATGTTTACTGCAATTTAAATTAATCCTTAAAATCCATTTACTTGCAATTACATTTAATCAACAGATTTAAGTAAATACTTCTTTATAACTATACCCAAAGACATTATTTTTTCGAATAAAAAAAAATTTTTTTTACATTTGCGATTAATATCCAATTTTTTTTTTTATACACTTGCAACATCTTAACTGCATTATTACAATAAAAAATAAATGTTTATCCTAGACTTACTCCGTTCCATTAAAATATACGCAAGCAAATAAATAATTTAATTATATATATCATATACTTTATACAAAGAGACATATTTTTATATAATATATAAAGTAAGAACAGTACAAATTTGACAACGATCACATTTAACAACTAAAATAAACACTAATACTAATATGCTAAACCAATAATCTGACCAAAATAAGATTAAAAAGGATCGTAACAAAACCTCATAAAGGTGAAACCGAAAAGTCGTTATCGATCGAGTTAGCGAAACTCCGGGGAGTCCCCTCTTGTCGACGTCATGTTCCGATATATACATGCGCATATATCTCCTCACATAAAGGCACACATTGGTTACGGACGGACTTAGGGAGTTCGCACTCGGAGTCCGCTGTCCGAGTCGGAGCAGCTTATATTTGAGTTATAGTTATATCTCATCATCGTCTCATCGAGCGAGCTCCTCCAGCCAGATACACACACGCACACACACACATATATCAATAAACCGCGAGTCCGCGAAAAGACACAAAGCGTCGTCGTCGTTCAGCTCTTGCAAAATTCGCATGATCCTGGGTGTACGTCGCGCGTTCACCAGCGCATCAGTCAGAAACGGTGTCCGAACGCCGAAGAAGTCCAACAACTGTCAAATGACAATCCTATCAGGGGCTGAAGCGAGTTAATGCCGACTAAGAGAAACATCAGCAGCAGTAGCAGGTGAAATGGCAGCCGAAATTAAACCAGCACCAGGTATCAACCAGGACAAATTTAGCAGCAACAGAAAACCAATACTCCTGTCGAAACTCGAGGGTTGCAACGACGATGTAAACGCCGCTGTTATCATACCTAGAGCTGAAGTCGATGGTGCTATCAGCGTTTGCGATGACAGGTACATCATTTCTCTGATAAAGTCATCGTTTACTCTGAAAGAATGGAAGCTGCATGTTTTGGGTGTGTGCGAGCGATGGGTTTGGCTGTATGTTTAATGGAAAGTTGCCGTTGGTGAGCTCATTGTTTTACGCTAGCTTTTTTTTGTGAGAGAGTCATCAGCTATGCGAGCGAGCGTTCAACAATTAATGATATTCAGTTTTTGCTATGGATAGTTATCTGCAAGGAAGTAACGCATTATTTTTAGAGCGAGTTAATAGGAAACTTGCTTTGTTAGTTTTTACCTTGTTGAAGTTTGTTTTATAAAAGAGGTAATGTTTGTTTATTTGTTTTTATAGAACCGTTAGAGTATGGTTGAAACGTGATTCTGGTCAATATTGGCCTAGCGTGTGCCAGTACATGGCTGCAGCTGCAACTTCTATGGACTTTTGTCCTGAAACGAGACAGTTGTTTGTTGGACTTGACAATGGCAGTATCAATGTATGTACGAGATAATATTTTGTGGTAACTTATTTTAATAATGATTGCTCATTATCGTCTATTTGTTTACAGGAATTTATATTGGAAAGTGACTATAATCGAATGACCTCCATACGAGAATATATTGCTCATCAAGCAAGAGTCACAGGTGTCATATTTGCCTTGGGCTGTGAATGGATTCTAAGTATTGGACGTGACAAACTTTTTCAATACCACAGTACTGAAAATGGGCGAAAAATTGGATCGTTCCAGACTGATGCTTGGTACACTGCATTGCAGTATCCTTTTTATTGTAAACATGTATTTTATTCAAATGGATTTAACGAGTCGTGGAATATTATAAAATATTTTCTTTTCAAGTTTTTCTTAACGAATAAATAGATTCGATTCTCAATCTAAGTATGCTTTTGTTGGAGACTACTCTGGTCAGATACAGATGCTGAAACTGGAAAGCAATGGTTGTAATTTTGTAACTACATTAAAAACCCATACTGGAAGCATTCGATCCTTAGCTTGGGATAGCGAAAAGCAACTTTTGTTCTCTGGCAGTTTCGATCAAAGTATTATAGTGTGGGATATCGGAGGTCGACAGGGAACTGCTTATGAATTACAAGGACACCAGTAAGTATCCCATTTCTTTACCAGTTGCTTAACACACCTAGAATTGTTTAATTTAATTCAAAACATTTTTTCACAGTAACAAAGTCACAGCATTGTGCTATGCAAGTGCAGAACGAGTCTTATTTTCTGGTGGCGAAGATGGAGTAATTGTATGTTGGGATATGGCAGCTAATAGAAAAGAAACAGCTAATTGGGTTGAATCAAACACTTGCCAAGTGAGTTAATTACATTTCAAACAATTAAACATGTAAGCTACCCAATACTAAAGTAAAAATTCCTGTTACTTTGTAAAAAAAATAGGCATGCGGTAGACCATTTTTCTGGAATATCAAAGCTATGATGGATCAACGACAAATAGGCCTGAGACAACATCATTGTCGTCACTGTGGTCAAGCTTTGTGCGCGCGCTGTACATCCCAACGTATCCCAATTCCATCGATGGGTTTCGAGTTCGAAGTTCGTGTGTGCGATCCATGCCATATCCAACTAAAAGCTGCAAAGTGCGTATTTCAAAATAATAAATAAACAACAATAAAGTTTATACAAAATTGAATATTACAATTAATATAATTCCTTTTTAGCCAAACATCTTTAGCATCCTTTCACGATGCCAAGCACAGCATTGTTTACATGGATCTAGATGCTCCGCGTAGAAGGCTGTTAACTGTAGGACAAGATCGAATGATTAAAATTTGGGATATCTCAGCTCTGCTCCAATAATTAATCCAGTAAATTGGGCAGGACGAATAACAGACATGATACTCGTTAGCTTCTCTTTGTGACAAATGAATGCATTTTCTGCTTTTGAAAACGCAGGAAACAATGGAGAAAATGAATTTTAATAAACTTTTATATAGATTTACCCCAAAATAATTTCAGATAACACATTAAACTCCACGTAAATATTTGTAGACGAGAAGAACAAGTTCAAGCCCACTGTTTTGTTACACGAGTACTTGGTTCGGAAACGTTAACTTTTCAGTTCTTAAACATTAGTAAACGCGGCGAAAAGTGAATGAAATCAAAAATATTTGATGAGACTTGTGTTGATAAATAGAAAAAAACAAAAAAAAAATGAATCACGTGAAAATAGGGAACATTAACACAAGCAGATCATTAAGATACACTTTATACTATTCCCTAGTCGCCCTGATTGTTATTAATAATTGTTTTATATTATCTACTATAACTAATCTTTAGACTAATGTAAGGTACAAGTTATATACGTTTGGTTGTCACTGTTCGCTTGCTTCCATATACGAATTGAGTAATTTCAATTCCGTCGGTGACTTCTTCCCCAAAATGATTCGCTCATCAAACTGAGATAAATCGTTGATTTAAAGTTATACGTAGAAATAAAAGAAAAAATGAAGAAAAAAAATTTCTAAAGTGTATATCTTGTACCAAAAACCTAAAACTATTATATATCTGTATATGTAATGATTTACGTGTAATGTACACTTCACCATGCCACTGTATTAAGCGTGAGGTAAAAAAAAAGGCGATGGCTGTTAACTGTTACGCGATAGTGTTATTTAGTTTTCTATATAAACGAAAATATATGAAATATATATACGTTACCTGTTCATATTATTTGAATGTGACGTCAATACGTGTATTGTAAATTATATAATTTATTAAGTTGCATACGAAGTCGAAGCCGTTTGTTAAATCATGTATACACTTACATGCGTATTGTGTAAGGAATTTATGTATCGAAAATATTCGTTTACCATTATCTCCCGATCGTCACGTATATATTAGCTATGAAACTTCTCTATGGTCACTTAATTAAATTAACACCTCACGTGTATATAAAAGTGCAATCAATCGACATCTTACGATGATGTAAAAATGTATTTTAAAAACCGGCCATATATACGAATGTACCGACACTTGCTGCGCCCGAGATGGAAAGTGAAAAAATTATCATGCGTTAGACTTATTTGGCGATGCACTTTTTTTTGTAATTTTTTAGACGTTATATATAGATATTTGTACAACGAGATCAATCGCTTGCTGAAATATAAATGAACTTTGTGCAATGAGTAATCGCGTAATGTAACAGCGAAGAAAAATTGATCGGTTAGTAGTACATTAGGTTGCTTGAATATTTTCTACACAATCGAACTGTAAAATTGTTTTATGTTTTGCCGTCGTTTCGGTATTTCATGCGTGTGTTCAATTTTTCTAGCTGACGTTTGCTGTAAGATTCTATATATATATATATACATATGCGTTGCCTTGTACGTCAAAGCCACTCGCGAATAAAGATGATGAACATTAAAAACGAAATTATGCATGAGTATGTAACGTGCGCGCGCGCATACTTTGCAGTGTAAACTTATGTATTCGAATGAGAAAAAAAGTATAAAAATATATTTTCAATATATAAATGCGTATATGCGGAAGTGAAATACTTATTTCAAAAGCAAGCTGTAAACACGAATATTGCATTGAAATTTAAGATGAAATTCGATATGTTTGGTATTAATGTGAATCGTGAATAATATACTTTCAATGATAAACAACACAATAAACGAAAACGCAATTTAGCCAATAGGTTTTTCTTTTCAATTTTTACTGTGGGGTGTTCTTTTTAAAGAAAGCGAGTAATCGATAAGTATAAGTGGAAAAATCTTTCGATGGATACATCTGATCGATAACGTGCGATGCGAGTGTGAATACGTAAGTTGCGTATCGTATATTAGTATAAAAAAAAACTGTAAGTCTGGAAAAAATTTATAAATAAACGTTTTAAAATTACAAATTTCAATTTGCGTATCTTACCGCCTAAACTTGGCTCGGTCGGTAAGTTCCGTATACGTATATCTTTGTTCAGCCGGTAAGGTTTATTTCTAAATAGTCCATGTGTTTTATTTTAAAATTTTACTTTCAAACAATAAGACAAGTGTACTTTAGCTTTATTGTATATGTGAAAGTGTAGGCTTAGACAATTAAGAATTTACACACTATTTTGACTCAAAATACTTTCAAAGTCATTAGATTTTACTTCAGTGATTATATTTTCGTAATTTATTATTAATGAAATAAAATGATGTTCTTGTAAGAGGAAAATTCTCCTGAGAAACAGATAAAAATTGAAATTCATGTATTTATTTATACCTTATATAATATAAATATATTTCTTAAATTGAATTACAAAATGGTAATATTTATAAAAAATACGTTTAACTATTAGTTTTAATTACACTAAAAATTTTACATAAAAAAGTTATTCAGTATACACTATATTATTTAAACATTTTCTTCGTTCAAAAAAAAAAAAAAAACAAAATTTTTCAATAAAACAATTTATCTTAATTGTAGCAAACGTTTTCCAGCATTCAAATCTACAATAAACTACTCTTAAAAAATAATTTTATTAAAATTAATTTTTCTATAAACTTTCTTCAGTAGCGATAAGAATAGAATAATACACATTGATCCACCACTTCGACAGACGCCAAAGCATAGAAATCGGTCGATAAAGTCGGTAAACTTCAAACCGATCCAGCATTGGTCAACAGGTGCAACCGGGTATAAAACCAACCGTCTATCTAAAAACGCTTACGTGGAAAAGCTCAGACGCCTCGAATCCACGATCGCGACTCCAAAATAAAAAAAACCTTCACCGTTCCTAACCTCCCTCGTCCTATCGAATCCCAAACCGTCAGCGATATCACCTACACCCACACTCACGAACAAAAAAAAAACAAAAAAATAACGATTAAAAGTCAGCCACACAGGGGGGAAATCGTTTCGCTCGGCTTCTCGCAGGGGTAAAGTCAGTCCAGCGACGTGCAACGTGACGTGGATCGAGCGCGATCGCCACGACAATACACACGCACACACACACACATATGTATACGTCTGCAAAGCGGGAGAAAGCGAGGGAAAGAGAGCGAGAGAGAGAGAAGCACCTGAGTTCTTTCTCTCTCTGTCTCTGTCTCTGTCGCACCACTCGGCACCTGGCACACCCGCGCTCGCGTTCGCGAGCGAGCAGGTATAATACGCGTTAATGTGCCGGTCGCCGCGGCGGCAGCTCGTCCTCCGGAACAGACTTACCCGCGCACGCTTTGCTGTGTGTGTGTGTGTGTGTGTGTATGTATATAGGTATACATATGCATAGGAAAGAGTATTAGCCCGCGGAGCTGTCTGCCTCCCCCTCCTGCCGAACGCGAGTGAGAGCGAGAGAGAAAGGCTATAGTTGTCTGTCTCTGTCTCGGTTAATACACACGACGGCTGGCGCTCGAGCCGTATACCTGTGCAGTAGGTGTAGAACTCAGTCGCGTTGCGCGCGAGAGAGAGAGACGGTGCTGCTCTGCTCCGCAAGCGTCCTGATACACACGTATACCTGGCTCTATATAGCAACAGGTATCAGTGCGTCGAGTTCGAGTGTGCTAAAGTGTCGATTTACTCTTTTATGTATATGTACATATACATATGTGTCTGTGTATATCTACATATATCAATAAATAAATAAATACATAAGTATCTGTATGTAAATATATATTTGTACATATAAAAAGATCAAGTGCGGTGTATGCAACGGGTATACGTGTATATACGGAGTAGTTAGGAGCAATGTATATGTGAGTGCAGCAGCCGCGCTCCGATGGAGTTCACGGACGTGTGAGCTGCCGGGAGGAGGAAGAACGCGGAGCAGCGGGCCAACCTACTCGCAGCCACCATCGTCCAAAGTCCTCGTCGTCGACTCGCTTCAAGGTATATATATAAATACATGTATATGTGTGTATGGATTTTGAGTCAAGGTCGTTACACTCGATTATATATATGTGTGTGTGTGTGTATATATATATATATATATACACTATTTTGGTATAGTTATAGTACGCAACGCGTACTTTATGGATGAATCTCTGGTACTTCGTCTCGTCTAGTATTCGATAGATCCGTTCTATGCTGTATTTCAAATACGTCTCGTTATCCAGTCTCTTTTTCTTTTCTCCGCTTAAGTAGCTCACTCATATTATATTATTACGTAGCTGAAGTTGTTTTTTTTTCTCCAAAATGTAATTGAGAAACACCGTTTAATAAGACTCGAGAGAAATCGATGCTGTCGTCCCGAGTACGATGTGTTTTAATTTTTACTTTGTCGTGGATCACAGCTTGAATGCAAACGCAAATGTTGCGTTAGTATAACGAATTCGTATTTGTAGTCATTTATTACAGAATCTGGTGTTATCGCCGCGTGCGGAGATACGATTTGTTTTTTGAAATTTCTGTGTTAATTCGGGCTAAAGAATTGAGTATTGTATCGATGTGCCTACATTATTGAGATGTAAATAATTGAATTTCGTTTGAGATAATGAGGAATTCGTAAAATACTAGTCGATGGACCAAGATTTAAAAAAAAATCATCTCCCTGTACAGGACGATGAAGCAATGTATCGGAATATTCTTTTAAATGAAAAAAAAATGTAGCCTTCGGAAGTTCAGGAAGCGTGAGCCGCCCTTAAATTGTACTCGCTTTACGTTTTTCTCTCAATTTATATACGATTAATAAATCCTGATGATATAATTGTATAATTTATTTATACAATACACACGACGATGTGCGGTAAATAATTTCATTACATAGCGAACCTCCTCTATAATGTACAGTCCCTTATTTTCCAGAGGAAAAAAAAAAGTTTCTTCCAACTCTTACTTTCTCAGACGATCTCGCGCTTTAAATTTTCTATATCCACTTACGAATCCTATATACAGTCGCATTATTCCGCTATAACCATAGAATACGTACTTTATCGTTAGAATCTCTCTCTCTCTCTCTCTCTCTCTCTCTCTCTCTCGTCCCTTATTTTCCAAAGAACGAAAAAATATTTCTTCCGACTTTTACTTTCTCAAACGTTCTCGCTTTAAATTTTCTATACGATTATACGAATCCTATACTGTCGTACCGATTATATATATATATATATATATATATATATATATATAGGGAGAAATTTACGAACGGAAACCGGTCGGATAGCAGATTTATTTATTTTTTCGTTGTTATTTTACAAGCATATACGTATAGCTTTGACTGTACGATGGTTATCACATCCGCCGATCGACTAATTAAACTTTCGGGGCTCTTGTACATTATATCGTCAATTATATCTATATACTGGGGAAAATAAACAAAGCAGCTTATATAATTGGCAGGACCGGTTTTAGCCACCGTGTCGAGAAGCGCGAATATAAAAACTAAAGACCTTTGCGCTACCGCTAGGTATTTTTCTTCCAAACTCATATTTTTTCTCTTATAATGCCTCGTGCACATACGCGTACACACGTATACTTCGGATGACCGACGGACGCACCTGTTGGCCTGCACACGTCTATACGCTCGCGCGAGCTCGGCGTTTTTCCCGTTTTTCCCCCTTGGGCTTCCGGAAAGCAAAGCGAACGAGCGAACGCGCTGTATAGATATAGCTGCAACGGATAGAGACTCTTCGGCTGCTTCACTGCTCGTATCCCGCGCTGCGCTGCTGCTGCTGCTGTTGCTGTTGCTGATGCTTCTGCTTCTGTGCTATGGCTTTTGCAACGTCGGCGGGCTCTCTCGAGCGTGCACGAGTTACAGAATACCGCCAGTCTCAGCTCAACACATTAGAATAGAATTTTAGATTAGCGGCTATGTTATATAGCGGGGGGGAGGGCTTCCTCGCCAGTGGACGCGTTTCGTAAAACACGCACCTTTAAAAATTGGATTCTGTGTCTGTGTGTGTGTGTGTGTGTGTGTTATATGGGTCATTCTCCGACAGATTGATAAGTTGAAATTGTCTGCACCTTGAAATATTTTTAAACTGTTCTTGGGGTCACTGTTTATGATTTAAAAAAATTTTTTAGTTTTTTTACTGGTGGGTGTTTGAGTTACAGGATGTGTAAGTTGACATTTTGACCAATTAGGGGATTTTAAGCCTATTTTCTTTGAAATATTTTTAAACCGATATTCAGTACTCTCTACCTTCTCTACTTCTGTAGTCTGTACCTTCGTGAATTTGTGTAGGGTTTTCGAGGTATAGGATGTCACAATTGGCATTTTTAATAATTTACATATTTAATGCCTATTTTCATCCAAATATTTTTAAACTGCTCTTTGGCACTGTGTCTTGTCGACTGTCGCTAAAAATACAAAAGTAAGTTTTTTTGTGGAATTTGCCTAACATTTCGAATAAAACACTATTGAGATCGTATATATATACGTTACGGTAAAGGTACGAGCGCTATCCAACACTTAAAATCAAATATTGAAAAGGTTTGATCGTTCGAAACAGTATGAAAAAAAAATCACAAAGAACCTTTATTGACTGCAAAGAGTTATCTTCTATTCTACATAGAAATAAAGTTATGAATCAAATTATTTCTTATTATGATTAAAATGACTATTGTACACGTGTAATCGTGACTTTGACTGTATCTAGCATCACGAAACTTTACAAAGGAGTCGTGGTAAAAGTAAGATTTATATTTCTTGCCAGAATTGAAGTGGCATCGAAAAGCATTAAATTATTGTGAATTTTATACAAAATGTATAATGAATTATATTACTTACTCTAAGTGAAGTAATTTTGTTAAAACGCATGAAAATACTCAAGGAGGCAAGACGCCGTTGAAATGCAAACTACGAAATTCAAAACTTTAAATGTTTATAACAGTGTAATTATAATTTACACCTATTCTAATAATAGTAGACAGTCTTACCTTGAATGTGAAAGGTCTAGTCTCTTCCACAAGTCCCTTCAATAGCTAATTACAAAGGTGTCTTACCCCTTAAAACAATGAATTATCAAACAATTCTCTATCTGCTTAAATCACAGCCAGCTTTGACTCTCTATCACTTATAAACGATATATATACATATAAACAATTCGCGAATGTCAACACAGTGCCAAAGAACAATTTAAGATTCTTAAAAAGAAAAAAAGGTATTATTCACTAGTCCATCTGTTAGAGAATCTCCCATGTGTATACATGTACCTAACGCAAATGTAAATCGTGAATTCTAATTTATGCCAGTGTGTGCGCATTTTTTTTCTATACCGAGTTCCTTTGATCTACAGCTGTTATATATAGGTATAGAGTCGCTGAGCATAATCGACGTGAAAGTTATGGTTTTGTGTCTCGGGATGTAAAAGGTCTCGCGAAGGCGGTGAGAGATCGCGAGCGTATATTATAAGTATATATGGGACAGAACGAAACTCATATATATACACATATGTATGTATGTTTATGTATATATATATATATATATATATATATATATTTATGTACGTTCGTGTAGCAAAAGCTCGACACGGATAATGTTGCCTTGTGTGTCGGTGAACTCTTTTGTTGTTTCTGCTTCTGAGAGCTGACGCCTTTTTTCTTCCGGCTGTCTTGGCAATTATTCTACGGAGGCCTTGGGGATCGTTTGCCAGGCGTAGCCGATTTTTCAAACGGATTTTCGCTTCTCTCGGTTTTCTCTCTATGTATGTAACGATTGTCTTTATGGACGCTCTACTTCGCGATCGTATCTTATTCAAAGACTTTTTTTTCTTCTTTTGCCCCGCGGGAGCTATATGACATTTCGAACGCGCTACCTAATAGTACACGTATGTGCACACACGTAATATACAGTGTCTCATTTCGCTGAAAGGGCGAAAGACTAACTTTTCTCGTACTTTATGGCTTAGTGGAATATTGTAATTGACACTAGATTTGTTAGCTACTTGAGTATACCTATTTTACTAATTTTTATTTTGTACTATTCTAGTGCTACGCTTTATTTACGAGAGTTGCGTAAACTGGAACAAATGTTAAATTAAATAATATTTATTTGGCTTAAAATGCTCTTGAGATAATATTTACGTTGATCTAATCGCGGTATTTATTGCACTTCAGATTGAACATAAAATTTTAGATTAAAAAAAAAAATTATTTATATTATTTTTGATTTTCACAAAATCATTTAGTATTGTTAAAAGTAATCGTAGATGCAAATGAATAATTTTTTTTTTAGATTCTCGATTTTGCTTGTAATTGAAACAATTATTTTCTTCAATTTAGCAAACTTACTATTGCACTATTCACAAAAGTCATATAACACGTTAAAAAAAATGTCGAATCCAACTGTCCAATCAGCCGGAACGCCAAATCCGATAAAGCCCACTGTTAAACAAAAAATCGTTTTGGCAGTCGCAAAGTAGCATAGAAAAATATCTCCATTCAATGGATAAATAAACGCATGACACTACATATTTATGAATCGAAAAAATGGTGAAGCATACGAGCGCGTGCGCAACCGCGAGTGCGCGTGATCAAAATTTACCATTTCCATTTTGCCGAAGTGGATCGTGTCGTTCATTATTCCGAAGCACGTACAGCTGTTCCAATTCTTCTCGCCGTGTCAAAACAATATTTCGCGGTAATCGGAACAACGAGTGAGAGTTTAGAGACGGCCACATCTATATCAATTAAAATTTTTACCCATTCCGATTACATTTTCTCATGTGCGCGATCGTTTACAGTCACAGTCACAGACGAATGCAACGTTTCACAGTAGACCGTCTAATTAAGTCGGCGGCTCCTTTGCCGGTTCTCGGCTTCTCTTTATTCGAGTTTTCATCAGAGGCTGAACGAATTGTCGGGCCTTTAATTAGCTGGCAATAGCTCTTTCACGTGGACGAAATTCAGATTGCGATTGTCGACGGTTCGATTCACTATCTGCGTTACAGTCAATGGATTTGATTAGTAGAGAAAAAATGTTGAAATAAATAAACGCGAGCTTTTTGGACTGTTCTTGGTAAATATTTACTTCGATTTAATCATGGTAATTGTAAGCACGAATGACGATTTTTAAAAATTGTTTACTAAATATAATCTAAGTATTAGAATAATGAATGCTTCAATGAAATGTTCATTAAAATTAAATTATTTTTTTTTAATTTTAGCAAATATTTTCTTATTTTTAGCTAATTTATTTTCAGTACACGGGTTTGCTTATTTATTCTATTCGCGAGGATTTTACTTGTTACCCGAGTAAAAATTAAACTATGATGAAATTCCGAATAATTTTTTATTCCGGAGTGAAACGAAAATCTTCTTCGATATAGTTCGTATTATGATTATTCTTGCATAAAATTTGTCTTTCAATCTATAAATAAAATTCAAAATACACAGGTATAGTTGTTAGCGAGAAATTATTAATATATTCTGCCACTATCTATCAATATTTTTCACTCTAGCAAAAACTTTATTAGAGTAAAAAAAAATCATAAATTCGAGATCTGCAAGTCATCGGTTGACCATTGACCTTTCTAAGAGTAAAAATTCTCTCTCATAGTAATGTACACTGCATTCACACGGCATTCCTACTACAAATGCAAAAAACACACACACACACACGCACACACACGCACACACGCGCATATAGACATATATTATATATCATACAAAAATATATTTAAATATACATGTCTAATATAGAATTGAAATGCGAGAGGGATTAAGAAAATCCTTTTCCTACACACATGTTGAAATAGTCAAAATACTTACATTTCAGTAACGACACTCTTTGATTTTCATAAAATGAAATAATATATTTAAGTAATTCGCATTTTTATTCAGTACATTTTTATTTGCTTGTAGTTAGTAACGTATTCATGAAAATAATTATAGCTTCAAAAAACATATTTTTTAGAATCAAATTATTGTTTTTTTTATTTCAAGTAAAACATATTCTATTTGTTAAAAGATCCGTTTTTAACACATATTTTTCTTATTCGTATATAATTTTTATTTTTTCATCAAACTGATTTTGTATAATAAAGTAATTCATACTTGTCCCTAGTAGATTTTCACATTTTAAACTTACTTAACCAATTCCTGTAAATAACTATATTACAGCTCGAAGCAGATATCAAACTATGATCATTTTCAATTCAACTAAACGCTTTCTTCCTTCAGAACCGATGAATCTTCTAATAAACAAAATTTACTGAAACTCAACAAATTATTTCCACTCTTACGCAGTAATTCGCTCTCCGAAATCGAAACAACAGCTGATTGCATATCGAACGAACGCAATGAAATACACACATCTAATCCAGAACTGAAAGGAGACAAAGAAACAGTCAGAAAATCCTTTTGGCGCAAACACGAGTCGAAATAGCCGGCATCCAAGGAATCCGTCATAAACGCATGCACGCAGACTCAGACTCTCCGAGTCTCGAGTATATACAGCTATAGGTATACTTAGGAAGAACGCAGCTATAATCCAGCGGCTCGTTGCAGCTCCGCATGTGTAGCTCCCAATGGCGCGAGTGCCCGTACGGAATCCTGTCAAGCGAGCTAAGTAACCGGGTCTCTTGCTCTCGCTTGCGGCAGCGCTGACTGTACGTTACAATACAGTTGGGCAGACGTGCGAGAAAAACATTGTGAGTCGAGGAATTTTCGTACCTGGAAATTTCGACTCGACAACAAGTTCATCTAGATAAGGAAGCAGTCTCGGGACGGACGTTGATTAAATATATATATATGTATATTATACGTCTCTTATTGATATGAGATCGAATTGTCGTATCATAATTCGGTTGTATATGCGAGTGTGGAATATTTTTTCGCAGAGGTGGAGTAGGAAAACGCGAAAGGAAATTTTTGAGAAAAACTGATTTCAAATTTGTGGGCAACTTAAATACTTTGGAAATATGAACTGATTCTGAAAATGGGAAAAGGAAAATATTTGTTTTCTTTACAATCGACGTTGTTTCTAATGAAGGCGAGCTGAGGCCCACAGGTGAAATTGCACATACTTCGGGGCACTGAAATATTTAAAAAATTTGTTTAAAAATATATTTTCGAAAAATGACTTGTTTCTGTGAGAAAATCAGACTACAATGAAGTTTGAGGTACTTAAAATTGGTGGGACTTAATTTTGTGGTCTACGGTATCTTAACTACCGACATAAATAAATTATACAATATAATATTAATATATTATATTACAATATACCATTCCCATTTTAGTTGGAGTCAATTTCGTTTAAGATTTTTCAAATTATTTACTATAATATGTATCATTACCATATATTGTTATTGTATTTAAGAAAATTGACGTATAAATTCTTACATTTATTAATATATCGTATAATGACAATAAAATTTGAATCGCATCGTTAACACCGTTATCGTCTACCAATCTCGAGTATCTTGGGTAAATATAATCTGATTTCTATCTATCAAACCGGCTCTTTGTGTATAATCAACTCATATTTATAAAATATTTATTTTATACATTTCGGTGTCACACTATATTTATGTTGTGCGAGAGATATGAGTTTTCTCCTTTACTTCCAGGACTATACCTTGCTCTCATTAGAGGTAATAAAATTTGAAGATATACCGACAATTCGTTATGAATTTTCCTAAGATAAAATTTTTCGTTTCTGTCTTTCCTGTGTGACGCAGTCAGTGGGATGGATTACATACACAATCCTAGATAATCTCGTACTTGTTCGTAAAACTAACAGTTTCAAGCTAAAGCAATAAAGATCATACTGTCGCTGGGAACAATGAGATTATGATTTTTCGTTTTGAAAACTCGGCTAATAGTCTGTACTTGTATGGTAATGTCTGTGTCAAGCGAAAACGCTTCTTTCCGTTCACGATAGGAGATTCTCTCACCAAATTCTGACGGTATAAAAATTTAGCCACTTTTATATGTGGGATTTTTTTCCAACTTCCGCACGTTAATAGCCGTAGACAGATAGGCATGATAATTCTGAGCTAAAAATGTATTTCTGGTTAAATCATTGTTTTTTGCGAGGAATAAACTTGTTCGGTACATTTACTCCAAAATTAAGCATTTTCGTATGAAAAAGATGATTTTTTATGAACCTCTAAGTAATAAAATTGTATACAGTTGTTCTTCTGACGTTAGAGTCAGAAACATGGATATTGAGCAAAGGTGTATTAATTATTATTTTGATCGTAATGAAAATAATTTATTTTTATCATTTGAAATACAACAGTTTTTACTTGATTCAACAAAATCGTTCTTATTTAAGATTTTTGCTAGCGGAAAAAGAAATGTTTTTTTTTCTACTCCAAAATGAATTATTTTTGTACAAAATGATAATTACGTTTTCGATAACTGTTCATACTAGCCGGTAGGGGTCGTCTAGTCAAAAATATCCCGCAAGTGGTAAATCGATTCTATGATAAATCCGGTATATTTAATTTAATTTCTGCGGTAATAATGACTCTATAACATCGATATTTATGATAAAATTGAGAAAAAAAAACTCATTCACATTTGAAAGAACTAAAGTCCTTTTCCGTTTCATTGAAAAAGACATCTTTCTTACAAGCTATCTGATATTAGTAATTTTTTCATTGAAAATGATTTCTCCTGCTTCAAATGATTATATTTTCAGCGTAGAAAAAAAAGCCGATAAGTCAATAAATAATCGTCGAAAACAATACAAATTGTTACCGGCCTTTACTTCAGAGTTAACTCGTGTAAGAAGAAGCAACGACTCACCGCTGTTATTATATATATTTATAGCCGGCTGGCTCGCAATTAACGGTGCACGTGGAATGCGATGTGACTGTGCGTATACATATAGGTATACCGTCGTAAGGAAAGGGCGACAACTTTCATTCGGACTATTCGGATGCAGATGAATACTATTCAATCTCAGATTCTTTTGAATTTCATCATAGTTTATATATATTTACTGAAAATCATGAATTTATAAACGATTTCGCTTGGAAGCAAGCCGTCAAACTCCTACGTATCACGGATTCAGTTATTTTTGTAAAAAAAAAAAAAAAAAAAAATATCACCGTTATACAGTCTTTCTAAACTATCGCTGCAGGAAATAAAAATAAACGGTCGGTGAAAAAAAAAATATATATACATATACATATATATTGTACAAAGGTAATTTACGTATATGGATGCGTCGAGCGGAAAGTAAATTAGCCAATCGAACAGGAATTACCATAGTCCACCGAATGTTTTGGTCTTGAAATTTAATTTACGACGCACTGCGTAACAGTTTACAGTAGTAGTAGTCTCGGTTACTCGAATTTTTTCTCAGCAAATTCTTTCCGCTATAATTTCCAATCTGTACAGATCGTTTCCACTCCTAATTTACGGTGTAACAATAACAAGCTTCTTTCCCCCAATAATTATCCCCTATTTTCCGCGGAAAATGGCAAAGCGTTTAACTAGAGTTATACGATGTATATAGGAACCACGTAGAGCAGTATAAGTAACGTAACAATGATGATAAAAAAAATGTAGGGTCGGTGCACTGAATTTTCTCACGAGAGATATATAGCAAGGAGAGAAAATTAGTCGCGGCGCCGGAGACTCATTCCACAGTCCGTTGCCGCTACGTTGATGATGCGACTGACCGATGCTTCGCGGCATCTAGTGTTTTCAAAGTCAATGACTGCGTACCGCCGATTAAAGATTAAATAAGCGAGTCGTGCTAGATACCATGACTCTATTCGGTTATACAGCTTATTCTCTCTTGTCTTCAATGGATTTTGTATTGGGTATCGTGATAGCTCGCCTTCTATACGTGTATATATGGATTATTCATTGACAGATTCACATTTTTTTCTTCGAAATAATTTTAAACTGTTCTTCGGTACTGAATGTACTTTCATGTTCTTTTTTTTGAGTTCTGTAAGTTACAGGATGTAACGGTTGTAATTTTGAATAATTTTGACATTGTACGCGTATTTTTAATAATTTGTAGGTCCTAGTACTTTTAAGGGGGTATCGTACTCAACTTTTACCGACTGAGTAGATACAGCGGTAGGACGACAGTTAAATTTTTCAATCTTAATAAATTAGCTGAATTACGTAAAACCAAGAGTTAGTTATGAGAATGACACCCTCTGTAGATATTTTTTTTCTTACAAATATTTTTAAGCTGTTCTTTGGCATTGCATCTGTTTTCACGATTTTTTTGACATAATTAAAATCTGAATTATCAATTACTTGTTAAAATCACTATATTACGCACATTTATTTTGGTTTAAGTACAACTAATATAACTTATTGCACTGGCTGCATTGATATAAAATTCGATATAATTTTGATTTTTTTTTAATTTAAATGTTAGCAAGACATATAGATTCATAAATATCTCGAAACAATGCCAGTAACGAAAGACACTTTACTATAAATTTCAGTGTTTTTAGTTACAATCGAAGTCGCGATTATGTACGTGAATAAAAAAGACATTTTAGCAATTTCTGATTATTTTACTGATAACGCTATTTCGAGCTGTATTTACAAGTGTCGATTGACATAGATCATTTTGTGATGAATAAAGTTTATCTTCATGAATTTTTTGATAATGTTTCAAATGATCAAAATTGGATTTGAATACATATACTCTAAATCCAGATATAAAAAATACTTAAAATATCCACTCTGTGTAACTTGAAAAGGGCTTGAGAAAAATATAAAAAAAATTCAGGATGGTAGATACGGCGCCAAAGAATAGTTGAAATTTGTTTATCCGAAAGAAGAAATTATACCCGGCTAATCTGTCACAGAACCATTCATACGCAAACGCACACATACCTAGATTGTAGCATGCGTGTCGTAAATCTGTATCACGTATATTTATCATACAATAGCCAGTCGGTGTATAAAGTAGTACGCTTTGACGTAATATACGAGGAAAATGTGTTTGGAATCGAGACATAGTAAAAGCCGAATAAAACCCTCTTTACAATTCAATTTGAACAAACAGCTTGTAAAATATCTGTATATATTCGTATCGCGACTGATCACAATCACCAATAAGAGATATGAAATCTATGCGCCTATTTATTCTTGTTTATTCAGCCGCGACTGTAGTGTGCAAATATCGGTTACGTGTCTATTATATCGAGTCTCGCTACACACACACACACACACACACACGTATACAGGATGTACCTGTGCATTTGCATCTCACGGAAATTCGAATCCACTATACCTGTGTGGAGTGTATTTCAATTGAATCGCATTACAGCTCGGAAAATGACTAAGAGTGTAGAGATGCAAATGTACCTAATTACTTGTATTTGATCTCGATACTGTACGGGTTTGTTGAAGCAGTCGTTAACGCAAATGAATAAAATGATCCATTTTTTTAAATACACTAATTTTATTTTAAAAATATTATGTTTGCATAATTTACACTTTTGTACACGAAGGTGTATATAGAAAGAAAGAAAATCATTTGGCTGAAAAAGAAATGATGAAAAATGTTTCTTTTACTCTTTTCTTTTAAAATTGAAATCTCTTTTTTATATAAAATGATTATATTTTCATTAACTTTTCGTATTAACCGGTAGAGGGTGTTTAATCAAAATATCCTGCAAGTGGTAGTACAGAGTTATGCTTACGATTATTATGTAATAAAATTAAATGGCAAAGACTGTGAAAATTTTAAACAAGACGAATTATTTTTTATTCGTTTATTAAACTGGATTGAATACAATTATTGCACATTAAAAAATGCTCATAATAACCCAACAGAGAAATTAAATATGTCAATCTGGTTTAATGCAAAGAAAAATTTGTAACTAATTTAAAACTAGTCATCCATACAATTGAAATTATCTTTCTCTTGGCTTAGTAAAGTGATCATTAAGTGAAGTTGTACCACTTCTTTAATAATCTTCTTTTTTTCAAAATTTTGTAATCTCCTTTCGAAACAAAAGTATCTTCCGATAAAACCGTTTCCAGTCGATTTCAACAGATATTTAAAGTTATTATCTTCTCTCACCCGAAAATGGTAATTTTTTTATTTATTTTCCCAAAAATTCTCGGAAACAACCAATCGAGAAGCTTTTGTCGAACCAATTTTCTCGTTACGAAATTTCCGCATAATAACGGGCTACACGACCGAATTGAAAAAGCCACTTTCGCTTACACACATACGTTGCACAAACCACCTGCACGACGACAACGACTGCAGTTTTTGGTACAAGTGCAATCCTTTGAGTAACGGGTGCTGCTCCACGTCTATACATAGTCATTGTCTTTACAATGACAACTTGTCAGTTGAAATCGCTATAGAACCAGCTTGTGGTAATAACACACTATTATTCGTACAATTTTCTCTCTCCATCTCTTGTTAATACTCATGACGACGATTTCGCGACACGAAATTCGGTGAGGCGACAAGACGCGTCAAATTCAGAATTGCAACTCTTCATTATTTTCTTGCCTTAATAATGACACGCGTTAAAGGTAATTACTTTTTAAAAACACTTTAACTTTTTCTCGGATTAGATTCAATATTTTCTGCATCGCATATACATACGTACAATCGCTTACTCAGTCTTTCGCGCATTCTCTTCCGTAATGAACAATGTGTCGTAAATAGATTTACAACACGTGTACACTGCGCGCGTACATTCGAGCGCGTATAATTTATAACCCGACAGAGGCAAAAAATACTGTCGCGCGCGCTCAAATTGATGCACATGATTAGAAACGAAATCGTCATGTATATATATGGATGATTCTCTGACGGATTAACTGGTCGAACTTTTTTTTTCCTCTTATAAATATTATTAAATTGTTCTTTGGCACTGGATCTACGTTCGTGAATTGGTTTGGGTTCATTAAGTTATAGGATGTCAAAGTTGTCGTTTTACGCTTATTTTCGAAATATTAAAAACACCAACGAGACTTTTCTAAAATTAGCTCAAATTTATTGGTTTATTAGGCTATTGTTAGAAAGGAATTCAAATGTTGTGTATCAGATACCTCTATTGCACATTGAGCAAAGTTCAGATCAGTTCAGTTGACTTGACTCCTGATAGACTAATTGAGTATTATTATATGATTTTACCTGCATAAATTCCAAAGAGAAATACACTCCACTGTATTGAAGTATATGACGATTATTTCTAATCCTTAAATTGTAATCTTCAAATTTTGTATTGAGAAGGTTCGGCCAAGAGTCTTAACATAAAAAAATTCACGAAGATGGCTTGTATCAATACAAAAGAACCTTCTCGGAACTGAATTTTCAAGATTGTAACGTAGCTTACCCTAGTGGTAATTGGCTAATCACTCAGTATTGCATCAGAATTGCACCAGTAGCATGTCAACATTACGTCTGTATTACGCCAGTATTGGCGTATGCAGTATTCAACCGTAACACAGTTTTAATTCTGGTTCCAATCTGATTCGCCAACATTGGTCCACTACAATATTACAACTCTGGCCCGTTCTTATCATCCCGATATCAAACGAAGGTTGGACCAGTCCTGGCCCGTTCTTCCAGAACCGGCAATTCCTACTATAATCGCAAACCATTATGATATATATCTACAGTCATTATCCACCGTAAAGTCCCTCACTTGCTTTTAGTGAGAAATGCTTCCCTGAGAAGATAGAATTTTTTTTAAATAGAGACAAAATGCCAACTCTGACATCCTGTAACTTACAGAACCTCCGTGAAAAAAAGAATCAGAGACGACCCATAAAGTTTAAAATTGTTTAAGAAAAAAAAATGTTTCCTCGGTCAATCTGTCAGAGAACGACTCGTATGTACTTAGTGGAGAGTCTATCGTCAAACAGAGAGCAAAGAGAAATCGGTTACGCACGCGCGTACGCGCAATTAAATTCGCGCATCGCCCTCGGCTTTCTCGCCGGTCGTTTTCATGGCCGATCGCATGGGAGTATAGACAAAAATGTGAGCGCGCACTTAGAAATGTCAAGCGCAAAGGGTCGTTAATTCTCAACGACCGGAACGCAGCTTGCCAAGGATAAAATTGGTGCGACCGTATGAACGCAGTGAACTTGCAGTGCCATTGTTTTCTTATTTGAATGCTGCTATTGCAGTACGACACGACGATTTTCTATGTATAATGCGTGTGTCGGTGTACTGTAATTTAAACGCTGCACTGGATTCCGTATACTACTTTGTTATGTAGGAGGAATTTGACAGATGAGTGATCTACGGTATTACAGCAAAAATGCATACTTCGAATCGTTTGAAATTGAAAAAAAATGTTCGCTTTGTTTAGGAAAATGGATTCTTTTTTAGACGTGAAAATGTTTTTCGGAAAAGCGTTATTTCGCGCGACGTATGTGTATTTCGTGAATTTATTTTTTTTTATTACACTATAGGGTAAATGCAATTATTACAAAAAGTATCTTCGTTTAAATACAGCAAACAACTATTATAGAAATAACATTTTTAAATCTAAATTCAGTTTTAAATCTGCTAGTATTTGGAATTCACACGTTCACTGATTATAAATATTTCCTTGTCTGAAAAATTTTTTTTTCCATTCAGATTAATAAATACATAGATATTAAATTCGTATAAATATTCCTCTACGTACGTCTATCCACAATAAAATAATTTTTTTTTTTTCAACCTCCGAGTTGCGGTATATCGAGTATCAATTGAAGCTCGCATGCAACTAATCGAACAATATATGTTTAAATCGAAATGAACCGGAATTTAATTCACTAAACGCGCTTAATGATAGATTAATTACGTATGTAACTAGAGAATTCTGATTAACTCGGCGATAATGTATTTCCATGTTTGGTGCGTGTTGATAATTTGTTGCTGTTACGTTGGCTTCTACGAGCGGTAGTTGAGGTGCAATTTGATGCTCGTAAGAATGATGAGCAAAAGAGAATTATAACTACTACTGTACACTACTCGATCTTTATTATTTTGCGATGAGACACCGATAAGAGCTACATTTAATTTTCATCGAGTCTCTCAAATATCCTTTATTATATATTTACGTATTCTCCGTATAAGTAGGCATACTGAAACGAAAAATTGGTTAATATTTAAAAAAATGATGCTTTCGGTCAGGAAAATTATTATTTGAATTGATGTGACTTAATTCGATTTTTTTTAAAAACTTTAATTTATTTTTGTCCTTTTTGGAAAGACGATATATTTTTTTCTAGTCTATGTGTTACATTTCTTTTCATTGTAAACTGAACAGAAAACATTGTCGGAATAAATAAAAATATTGGTCTGAGTCCAAAAAATAATATCTTTGAATAGTCTTAGTAAAATAGTTCATTAACATTATTATAACTATTAATTTAAATTTAAGTTTAACTTAAATTCAATTTTCGTAAATGTCTTTTTCATTTTTAATATATTTTTCGTTTTTAACAACAAAATAATATACACTTAATTCCCCGTAATCATTTTCTTCTTTGCGAAAAAGCAAATGAGGTAATAAATGAAAAAAATGAAGTTCACCCGCATAAAGACTAGAAACAGTAAACAAAAAAACAAAAAGTTCTCGCAACACTTTCTGAAAAATAGTAGAAAACGTCCATTACCAGGCCATTATTGGCAATCTCTGACCTTGAAATGCGGCAGACGTGATTCTCGGAAATAAGCGTGAGTGAGCGCGCGATTCGGTATAGATCAGCTGGATTGTCCGAAGAATAATAGCCTCGATCTCGTCGAGCAATCGCGATCCAACGCATATTGTACCTACAAACTCTCATACTCATTGCGGGAAGAAGTCGTGCGCGCAAAAAAAAAGTACGCACGGATGTGTCTCGTTCGTTTACACACGTATATGCGTCTCTCTCTCTCTCTCTCTCTCTCTCGAGAAGATATTTCTCCCGTTGGGATGCTGCTCGCGCTGCGCCTAACCCACTTCTCGAACAGGTTTGTGTGATGTTCGTTGCTCTCGCTCGTCCACACGCGGCGGCTGTAACGGTGATCGACCAGAGATATTAACCCAACTGACTGTGACTTCTTCTTTTCTACTTCTATACTGATTCTGCTACTTCTTCTTTTTTTTTTATTTCTCTTTCGGTGTTGTAGATTTTTCACCGATAGAGAAATGGAAACGCGCGCGCGTTCCGAGGTTTTTATTTTGGATTATTGTATTATGAGATGAATCGCGAGACTGCTTACCCGGCGTTAGGAGATTTTTTCTCGTTTTGGTGTGTATTAGTGCGCTCGGCTCGATTGTAGTCGAAGATGTAACAGATAACGTCTCTTTAATTCTCGGGATGTTGACGTATTGTTGTAGGATTACGATGCGTGGGTCAATGCTCGATTAGTATGGATGGTTTTTAAAATTTATAAGACTTTTCTAGATGCTTCGCTTGTCTTGCTATCGGAGATTTGAATTGTATTTGTAAATGTAAATACGTTTATAACCGGAAACTGTAAAGAAGCCTGTTTTACTACGATAGCGGGATTTATACGAAATAAACTGTTTTGATTTTCATATAATATCTATAATAGTAGCAGAAGCTAATTGGATTTGTTGAATGTCTTTTGTCGCAGAATGTTACTTGTTAGTTACGTCGAGTTTACGTGAAGTATGTAGTTTATTGGGTCGCGCATAGATTATAATTTACTGATTACGATAATTTTAATTTTTGTACCTGTTTATGTGTAGATAGAAGATTGTGTGTGCTATAATATTACATAAGTTTTTTATACTTATTTATATCTGCTAATGATTTCGATTTTTCGTATATTCTTTATTCTTGCTGAGAAGACCTTAAGGACCGATGAAAACATTAGTATCAAAAATGTCACTCAGTTACTACCGAGTTCGAACACGTTTAAGTATTCAAATTTAAAATGAAGCTTTAAGGTCTTATTCAAGTTCATTTCTTGAAAACATATGATATTGAAACATTTGACTTCGAATTAAAAAAATTCGTTCAATTCATCACTTCTTCCAGTGTACAACTCGTTAAAAATCAAAACTACTTTTACCACCATTCAAACGATAATTTCTTGAATATCCCTTACCAAACCCCTGATAAAAGCCTAACACCAGGAGAACCAATCCAAATAAGTAGCTTCACATCCTTCCCTCATCGAATAAAACAAAAAACTGACGAAAAATTTTTCAATTTCCAGATAGCGAGCCGACAACCGCGACTTGAGAGATGGTCATCGTTACTCGGGTAAGCAGAACCACCAAACCGCAACGTACAAGCAATACCCGTATATACTTCGAACTCGTTGATTATTGCCAGCCTATAACTTCTTCCCACGTCGTAAAAATGAAGAACGTTCGCAAGGGATCTCTCGCGTGCACCTTGCGCATCGCAGGCATTATTCTATGTAGACGGCAAAAGCGCGCTTGAAAAACTTTCGCACGCGCATAGGCATCAGCCGAACTCGGTCAGTAGGAATCTGTGACGGGTGAAAATGCCTCGCGACGATTCCACGCGATTCTATAAACAAATGGCCTTTCCTCTCGAGAACTTCTTTTTGCACGCCAACTGCTTCATTTGAATTCGTCTTCTTGTGCCGCGCGAAAAAAGTGCCAGTGGCGGTGACGTTACGCTGCTCTTCGAAGAAGGAAGCGAGATTTTTCCGACTCGCTATAGAAGGCACTAGTTAGTCGCTGGTGATTCTATTGGAAAGAGCGATTTGTCGCGCGAGTGTTAACTTTATGAAGACTTTTCTAAATCGAACTATCGTATGTAATTGCTTTTTTTTTACTTTCGAACATTTAAATTTTACTTTCGAAGCGGATAGTTTTCTCTACTCGATATAGGAATTTCGTCGTAACAATGGGAATCGATAACTTTTCATCGTCTTCTTTATTTTCAGAGATGATAATAGGATCGGCTGTATACGAGAAAGTCAGTTTCACGTGTGATCGCGAACGTATCCCGATGTTTTCTAAACTGTGTGCGCTTGAAGCAAAAGTTTGTTACAGATTTAGGATCCGGCGTTTTTATTTATTTTAAAAAATTGCTTTTTTCGAAAGAAGCTAATATTTACTTGAATTTCAAGGTAATGTTTGGTTTAAAAAGACATTTTTTCGAAACTTTTATTATTTTCCGGAAACGTTATTTGCTGTATTAGCTTGGTTAGGTTACATAATTATTTAACAATCAAATAGTGTATTTTTACCCGCCGAGTAAATAATTGTTTTAAAACTCTCCGAATATTTATTCATAGCGAAAAAAAAGTTCCATACGAATTACGAATTAGTAGACGTTAAATGCACATTATCTTAAATAGAACGTGTATTTTTCAAATAAATGTAACAATTAGATTCGAGTGAATATTTTTCTAGGACTAAGCAAAGAAATGACTTTGTTTTATTCTAACAATTTTGCTCAACTAATAAGCCGTATTACCTGCAGCTGCGTACAATAATCTTAGAATTGTTCTACCACTTGTAGGTTAGACTTGTTGGGACTATTCATTTTTATTTCGGCGTAACTAGTTGAAGGAAAAATTTGAAAGTTCAAAAATTCACGGCAAATCAACAAAAAAGAAATATCAAGTTTATCCCATTAACTGATGCATTTGCAATTGGGGCATCTTTATTAATGAAAATGTCGCATTATCGTTTTTCCTCACAGGTTACGATATATATAGTCAAATCATACATTCTACAAGGTTCAACTGCCCCCAATAGATAACTGCTTCATCTAATGGGATTATTTTGTAGTTTTTATCGTTGAAATCTTCATGATCACCTTTCGCATTCGTTAGCTGCTTGATTGACGAAAACAATCAATTAGCTTCGATATTCGTCTCAGAGGCCTTCGACAAAAAAATCTAGAAACTCGTCAATGCATCCTGGAAGCTTTATAAAAGTCATGCTTTGACCTCCTTTCGCTCGTTTATTTTAAGTCTCGTAAATTTCAAAAATTACAAAGTTGTGTGCGTTGCGTGCATAAGTGAAAAATAACTATAATGAAAGTTCAACAATTACGAACTGATAGCCAATTAATGTCTAAAATAACTCTGATTGATGAATGATTTTTCACTTTTTCTTTTTCCAAATTACAATTTTTCAAAACCTAAACTATCTTCGTAACTCAGCCAGAAACTTCGGAAGGTGCATATTATCTGTACGCAATCAATTATTATTTATCGCGCAGCGAAACTCGATAATGTGGTAGCGTGTCAGGGCTTAGAAGTAGAAAACAGCGCGATAAAAAAAAACCGACTAATGCATATACTTAATGTATGCCAATACTCTTAGCAGTGAATCGTAGACGTGTGCGATGTATGACAAATGAACGACTTAATGGTCTCACGTTTAGAAGGACAATAAAAGAGAAAATCTATATAGACGTAGAAAATTCGAAATTTCTTGTACTGAAATACTGTCTAAAAATTGTTGATATTAAAAAATGGATAGTCCATTGGATAGTCTAAGATAAAATTTTCTTGAATCTAATAATTATGATTATTTTAATGTAAAAAAATAATTATTTATAAATAATACGTATCTAAATCGATTTTTATAAATTATCAGTTCTTTTTTAATTCCATGCAGTTAACATTTTCTTCTTTCAAACGAGCAACATTTTAATAAATAAATGTTCTTAAAATTAGCAAATTTATTTTTTAGCACCGACGAAATACCGAGTATTCCGCGAAGCAAATACACCAGCAGAAAGTTGCTTTAATTCGTTAATTGATACTATTTTCTCTTTCACAATTCGCTGCTTTCAATGTATCCCATACAACGTGTCATATATTATTCATCGATAATATATACACATACACACATGCAACTATTTAAAAAGCATTTATCAGAAAAATAAATAAAACTTAGATACAGCACTTCTCGAAATTAAAGTAAGCCGCTGATAACCGAATCTCGATCCTAGTTAAATCTCAATATAGTCGAGCTATATATTTCCCGTTTGTATCGGCTAATCGATATTCTCAGAAGAACGAAATGACGGACGAGGACAAATAAAATAAAATAAAATTAATTAAAACGCAAATTTATGAATATTCCAAGGAGATAAACCGGATGATCGCGGGGACGACTTAACGGCTGATTTCATTGCTAAATCGGTGCTTTGCAGCGACGGCGATAGAATTATTCCGCGAACTTTGCCGCGCGAGCGACGGGAGATCTAGAGCGTGCGCCTATCGAAGACGAGCTCACCGAGCGTCCCGTAAAAGGGAATTTCGTTGCGGACTAGACGAGCTACTTTGTGCTTGTTTTTTTTTTCTTTTTCATTTTTTTGCAACACGATAAAACCGTTGTTTATTTACTGCCGTTCATCTCGTAGCGGGTCTGAGCTATTAACCATTGGTTTTTGCAATCTTCTGATGTATCAATGCTGCGTTAGACGCGATAATGTGATCGTAAATTTATTTATTTATTTTTTTTACTTATTATCTCGTTGTTTGTTCTTCTTAATGTGGTAAGAGGTGTATATATGCAACGAATTGCACGAAATTCGTTTGTAAAAATAAATTCTTCACGCTCGAGTCTCCTTATAGTCGGCCGGTATAAGTATAGAAGCACGTGTCTTGGACTTGTTATGCGGCTGCGTGCGAGCTGCTCGTCAAAAAACAGTTATGCTCGTTATTGCGTGCTTGTACACGTCGAAGGTTGCAGTTTTTCCGCCGGATTTTTTAGTTTATATCCTCGTGCCCAACTACTGGCCGCTTACATACATTCATATATATATATAAAAGTATTATACTTGCGTTTACAGCAACGAAGGTTGCGGCAATGCGCACCGAGCGAATAAAAAGCATTACAGAAATGATACCTGGAAGACGTTCGATCGGCTTGATTGCTGATATCTGACCTCGATGTCAAAAGTGCATTTCCTAGTATGCTCAATGATAAGTTTTCAATTTTCTTTGGAAACGAACGTTAGAACGAATATTTTAAGATGGAATCGAACCGCAAAGTGGACGTATAATTTAATTAGAATAATTTAGAAATAGAAATGCGAATAAATAGGGGAATTTACACGTGTACTCTTCCCTGAAGTATTTCCGTATAGGTAAGCCGCTGTGATTCCCAAAATTAAGGGGGTTTTCCACTTATTCCCCTCCTGAACTTTGAATATATGTAGCAAAGAATGTAATAGTAATACGAAGCTAAATTTTTTTTCTTGAAAGTATGGTAAAAATTGTTATTGCAGACCTATCAGAAGTTGTTATTATCATCCTGTGTAGAGATACGATTTTTTTACATTTTGGCTTTTGCGTGGGTTATAGGATGAGCAACTTGATGGGTTTAAAAATTTCAAAGAGTTCTGAGACTCATTAAAACTATAAATAGTAATTAATATAATACTACTTTTTTTAACAAAAACTTTAACTTTGTAATAATATTATATAATACATCTTTAGTTAAAGACATTCAAAGTTCAGGAAGGGAATAAGTGGAAACTCCCCTTAATTTTGGAAACTTTTTCTTTGAAATTGATGAGTCATTTTAAAAAAAATTATTTATGAATTTATATTACAGTAAATATCTACTTAAACATACTACACATTTTTCGACTTATATCAAATATTCATTGAATTTAAAGTAAGAAATTTTTGTTTTAAATAAGTTACTAACTGCAAAGTCGCACATTACATTAAAATAAATATATTTTTTTTATCTTAAAAATATTATTTAACGCATTCAAGCAAATTTCCTTTTTTTGTACCCAGTAAGCAACAATTTACCAAAAATTATTGAAGTTTCGAACGAACACTTTTTAAAGACAAATTATCGTTTCTGAAAACACGTAAATATTTTCTTCGCCATTTGTTAAGCAATTTTTTAATAAACAATTTTTCCGAAACATGGCAAACTTTTTTCTCAATCTGCATTTCCTAGCCTCTACGTAATAACGCTCAAGGTTCGCAAGTAATTCAATTCTATAGCGTAGAAGCATAACAAATGGTAAAAAGTTTACAGCTAAAAACGGCATTCTATAAACAAGAAAATTCCAAATATTTTTTTGAAAAGCAGTTAAATCATGGCTATATAATAACTGCATCCGCCGCAAGTGACCAGTCGGTATATACTGTCGGTAGTCGCACAGTAGGCACAAAAACGTAAGCACATAACATTCGACGAGTGTACAGTCGAGAACGACTCGTTCGAGCCTCTCGTCGTTATGTACCTATACGAACCAAAGAGCGGAAGAGCTCTTCCGATGTTACGCTGAGCTGAACAATTGGGCCGCACTGGCGCACAAATATCAAGTGCATATTGTCTGCCGTTCCGTGTGTTTGTTTGTATGTATGTGTATGCTCGGGTATGTGTGTGTGTGTGTGTATGTAAGTATTGCGCCACAATATATACGTATATAGTATGAGCAGAGAGCGTGTATACGGTCCGCGAGATCAACGTCTCTGAACAGTGCGTCGCTTTGGCTTTTTCCTTGAAATACTTGCTTTGGTTCTTGCAGGAGTTCGCGACTGTTAAACTGTACACGCGCGAGCGCTCAAAGAAAAGCACCTTCCTGCGCCAATTTAGATAGGAAATTATTCGAACTCCTTTGGAATTAGGTGTACACATAAAGAAAATGTCTTGATTATAGCCAGTTTGCGTCGCCAATTGCGGGTTCAATTGGCTAGATGCCCCCTAGCGGATGGCACGTAAAGTTAATGAAAATATAACCATTTCATATCGAAATGTTTAATATTGACGTTTCCCTTCGAGTCCAAAAATTCGTTGTATTCGGACAGTTCGGGCAAAAGGTGTGTCTTTTTGGATGAATTCGTTCGGTTCGAAAGGAAAATCATTGTTGTTCTGATGTCAGAACAAAATTTTTTGCTCGTTCCGACAGAAATGGCCTTTTTTACTTTCAAAATGATTAAAAAAAACTGATTCAACTGAACAAAGTTTTACTATAGTTAAAAAAAGAAAGCTTTTAATATACACTTAAATTGTATGAATAATATGAATATACGATAAACCGCTCATCATCAATTATTTCTGCCATAGTTACGATGCATTTTTAGGTTGTTATATATTTGCTATACGAAAAATTTAATTTTGCTATTATAGGTAATGTATATTACGGATATTATATCGACTTCTTGGATATACGTTTAGAAGAGAAAATATTTTTTTTTTCACTGAAATAGAATGATTATCACTCTGTAACGATTTCAAGAAAATACGTAACGTTTTCAGAAACTCGAATCCTTTTAAAACAGAAGGATTCTTGAAGAACACTTTTTTCCTGTTACGTGTACACTGAAAAGAAATTTGTTCGATTGCAAAAATAATGTCTTTGGACAGTTCTAGAAAAAAATTTACTTGAATCTAATAATTATTGTTAATTTGAATAAAAAACACGTGCATTGTGTTTATAAATAATAGGTAATAATAGGATTATAATCTGTAAATATTTGTGTAAATGTACTAATCGTTATGCATATGAAATTTTAGATTGACATAAACTATTATAAAATTATTAAGGATACAAATCATTTATTGTATAATATATTCAAGCAAATTTTCAACTACATACAACAACATACAGCAATGTTTCACTAAAAATAATTTTACTTTCTTATAAATGTTTTTTACTTCCAAAATATTATTTATCAATTCAAGTAAATATTTTCTTCTTTCCAAAATACGATTCGTAAATAAAGAAACGTTTTTAAATACATTGCAAAGTACAATGTCATTTCTAATATAAAAATTGAGAGCAATATATAGATATAATATTTTGACTTGTTGGATACATTCGGAAGTAAAAATTTTCTTTACGAATCGAACAGAATCACTTCCACCCGGTAACGATTTCAAGCTACACAAATCCTTATATAACACAAGGATCTTGCCACAAAAATTATTTCCTTCTGATTAAAAAAAAACTACCTCTTTGACCCATTATCAAGACAATTCCTTTTGCATCAAATACTTCCGTTTTTTGCAGCCAAGCTTATATTACGCAATAGAAAAATATTCATCGTCTTCAATGTCTTATCTCGCGTGACGTAAATAACCGTATAGCACAAAACGTTGTAAACCCGCCGTAAAATCCACTAATACCTTCAATCAATACAATAACGAACAGCAGACTGCTCATTCGTGCACACTTGTGCAGTACATATTGGCGAGCAGAAGCATATAAATCCACGCGAAGCCTCGCAAGAACGTACGGTCACCTGCACCGCTTTTATAAACTCTTATCATTTTATCGCTCGGTTATGTCACTCACCATATACGCACGCGTACGCTCACCTGTATATATATATATATGAAGGAGAACCGAGCTCTGTTGGCGGCTCTTTTACGCGTCGCTATTTACGCGCGAACGGGAGGAAGAATTTTTTTATCTGATCACTGTGGCGCTACTTTAAACGACAACTGTTCTTTCTTGGCTTTAATGTACTTTGATGTACGAGAAACCATGATATTATGGAGTAAATGCGTCATCCGGTGGAAAAAATCGTGTTATCGTGTAGTCGAATAATTTCGTTCAAAGGGGGGTTTACTGTTAGCTCCACTGTGAACTTTGAATATTTGTGAAGAAAAATAATTTAGTATTAAAATAAACATTGTTCAATTAGATCCGTTCGTCGAGGGTAGTGTGTTATTACAATACGATTTATTAAAAATTATGAATTTTTATTATTTTGTATGCTTCTGCGTTATAGAATTGAATTACTTTGAAGTGTTATATAAAATTAAAATTTTAAATATAGCAACATTTTTAACACACTTTTAACAAAAAAAAGTTTAACTTCGTAATATTATTACATTCTTTTGTTGTAGCAATTTAAAGTTCAGGGAAGATATAAGTGGAAACTCTCCATAATTTTGGGAATGCTCAATGATTCACCTCTTTAGAAACTTAATATTTTAATCAGTCCTTACACGCTCGGGTTAAAATCGTACGTGTATATAGTTGTCAAAAGAAATCGGTAACAGTACTTACGCGATTGGAATTTTAAAGATTTTAAAAGGCAAGAACTTAAGCATATACATACGTATAATATATAAGTAAGTACAGGAAGGTAAATATCGCACGTGAATTACGACTTCGCTACTTTGTAAATTCTAATGAGAAAACTCTCGAGCAAATTTCTCCTACATCGCGATACGCGCAATCCATTTGGGCCACGCGTTCCAACTTACAAATTCATGATCGATCTTTTTTGGCCCGTGTCATGAATCATGCATAAACCGTCACAGCGCTCGCTTTACCTGTCTACGTATTGTCTGCGAAGATAACCGATAAGTAGTATGTACGCTTTTGAGCATTTCCTTAATGGGAAAAGATTACAATGCTTAATGGGATCCCACCGACTCATTGAACGTTTCGCGTGTACAAACTACTTATGCACGCGTGTCGGGGTAGTAGGTTGATTTTATAATTTACTGCGATATAATTAGACGGAAAAATGACTGTTGCCCCTTATTTTCTTCGGGATTCGTAAAAAAATGCGAACGTGAGAATAACGATCATAACGAAGAGAAAGTTTTTTATGCCCGAGTTTAACCGAATAAGCATGAGGAACTAGAGGATCTTTTTAGGACAATTAAAATTTCGTCGTTATCGATCGTTCGATAAACGTGAATAAAAATATATTTATAAAATAAAAACGAAAAAAAAATTGTCTTCTTCCAGGGTGATTACATATGGATAGAACCAATCTCGGGCAAAGAGTTCGATGTAGCCATCGGTGCTCGAGTCGTATCGGCCGAGGGAAGGCGGATTCAAGTCAAAGACGACGACAACAAGGTTTGACATATTAATTTCATTTCTCATATATATTCTAAACGAATATAGAAAGCATCGCTATTAAGTCCGTAGTTAGCGAGAGCTACAGCTGTTGCATATACAAAGTAGTTTACCGAGATAAACGCATCGGACTTCCGTTCGAATTATGCCGCATCACGTACTCGAACGTGCGTATGAAAAGAAGTTTTTGAAAAAAGAAAAAAAAAATGTATACAATGTATGCACGCGAATAGGAAAATGTATTCACTTTTAAAGTTTTGGAGTGAATATTCAGATTTCCTATGTTAATTCTGATGGAAGGATTTTCACTGATGTATTGTGAGAATCACTCTCGAGCTTAGGGATTTAGTTCAATTTGTAAGCTTCTTAGATAATTGATGGAATAAAAAATGATAGCTCATTTTCCTTAAAAAGCAACTCCATATTCAATCATTTTGATTATACTTTTATTTATACCAGTGATACTCTTTTTTGGACTCTATAAGAGCGAATTTCCACTCGTAAAAAATGTATTATCAAATCTAATATTTGATAATTATATTAACTGATGAGCCGATTAGAGTAGAATAAAAAACACATTTAAAAGCTATTTACATGTTCCCACTCTATTACCTTAGACAACCACCCTTTTCCATTTTCTCATCGCTCTTTTCCGACAACATAAATTCACCCTCATAGACTGTTAATTGATACGTAAATTGTAATCGAAAAAAAAACATTATAATTGTATTTTAACCATAAACATCGTTAAAAACAGGAGCAATGGCTGACTCCGGAGAGGAGGATAAAGGCGATGCACGCGACATCGGTGCAAGGCGTCGAGGACATGATCAGCTTGGGCGACCTCCATGAGGCTGGTATACTCAGAAACTTGCTCATCCGCTACAACGAGCACCTCATCTATGTAAGTGTCCTATATCAACGTAACACGAGGTCATTTGCTTATACGTACGCAAACTAGTTTGTAATGAGCATTTTTCTCTGATGTACCACAGACTTACACCGGTTCGATCCTCGTCGCCGTAAACCCCTATCAGATTTTGCCGATCTACACTGCCGAGCAGATAAAGCTGTACAAGGACCGTAAGATCGGAGAATTACCGCCCCACATATTCGCAATTGGCGACAACAGCTATGCCCACATGAATCGCTACGGACAGGATCAGTGTATTGTCATCAGGTACACGCACATATACATATATATTTATGTGCAATTTTATAATATACCTGCATATATACCTTTATTATCATTGGATGTTATTTAATATTCGCACAGCGTACCTTTGTATGCAACGCGTGCATTCGCGGTATATCAAGTATCCTATGTAGTTTTTTCCTCGCACAAACATCCCACATGACCGACTAATTTGTATTCACGTAAAAGCCAGGCTTTTAACCGGGATATAAGTGGTTGTACGCAGTACGTTCTGCTTACACCTGTTTTAAATAATGGCTTTCTAAATATGTGCATCGTAATTCCTACACTGAAAAAAGTAATTATTTGAAGAGGAAGACATTCTGTTTAACGAAATGTTGAATGTATGATACTATAGTTTGTTAAAGAAACCGGTAAAAATTACACCAGAATTTGGCCAACGGTTGATTCATTAATATTAGGGATATTTTTTTTAATAAAGTTGCTAACTACGAAAAGTTGAATGAAAATTTAATCATTATCTGCAAAGATGCTTAATTTTGGAGTGAAAGGAACATTTATTTATTGAAGCTTCTCTATTCGATTTCGTTTCTTTTAAATCAAAAGAATTTAGTCAGAAAGAGCACACTTTTGTTTCAAAAGTATCGTTTTTAATTCTTATTCAAACGAACAAACTGTAACAAAAAATTTCACTTTTCAATAAATTAATGTACTATACGTTGCAAAATAGGAAAAAACTTCTGTCCACAGCGTGACTTAGACTTTAGTACTCAAGAAGCTTTTTGTTTTCACAGCGGTGAAAGTGGAGCGGGAAAAACGGAGAGTACGAAGCTGATTTTGCAGTATTTAGCGGCAATAAGTGGCAAACACTCTTGGATCGAACAGCAGATTTTGGAGGCGAATCCGATTCTCGAAGGTTTTTTTTTCTCATCTTATGCCGTATCTACTATTTTTTTTCGACTACAATACATACTCATCATGATCGACGTTCTATTCTAGCCTTTGGAAACGCAAAAACTGTAAGGAACGACAACTCGTCCAGATTCGGAAAGTACATTGACATCCATTTTAACGATCAAGGAGTAATAGAAGGCGCAAAAATCGAACAATATCTTCTCGAAAAATCGCGAATAGTTTCACAAAGTTTAGACGAACGGAATTACCATGTTTTTTACTGTATGCTAGCTGGTCTTTCGAAGGAGGAAAAACAGAAGCTCGAATTGGAGGAGGCGTCAACGTATAAATATTTGACAGGTGTACGTATAATAACTCGGTATTATAACAATAAAAATAGTTGTTAGATTGATTTATTTTTTAAATTTGAAATTTGTTTTTAAAGGGTGGAAGTATCACTTGCGAAGGTAGAGACGATGCCGCCGAATTTGCCGATATTCGTTCTGCGATGAAAGTTCTGCTTTTTACCGACAGCGAGATTTGGGAGATTCTGAAATTACTAGCAGCAGTATTGCACATGGGAAATGTTAAATACAAGGCTACAGTGATCGGTAAGAACCTAAATCATTGAATTATACATTCTTTAAAATTATTATTCATGTTAACTCTAATGGAGTAATTTTTAGAGTTGTAGTCAGCTTCAGGAGTGAGAATTTTTTAAAACCACAATACCCCTTTCCCAAAAATAACCCAAGTGCAGTAATTGGAATTATTCGTAAGAATAAGTAAATAAAAATCATAGAAATAAGTATAATAAAAACAAAACAAAGTACACACATTGTTAGGAAAAAACTGTTTAAAAAATTATAATTCTTCACGCTAATACCAATTTCGTTACGTAGCTTGGTGTGAAGTAAAAAAAGTTACGTTAGCCCATTGTACTTGTTACCATCACCCTTACCATTCACTCTTACAAACTCATTTTCATTCTAAATATACAAACGTCTAATCAGATCCAAAATATAAGAAAATTCTCGTCATTATTTTACTAATCCGTCATTATTTTCATAGACAATCTCGATGCCACGGAAATACCAGAACAGACAAACGTTAAGCGAGTGGCACAGCTCCTCGGCGTTCCAGTTCAATCGCTTATCGATGCACTCACTCGACGAACGATATTTGCCAGCGGTGAAACAGTCGTAAGTTTATTAAACACCTTTGTCAATCGCGTATCGACGCCTCAAACGAAGACCAGCACTCGTTTCAGCGATTCTAAAGAATAAGACGAAGCAAAACTCGAAATTGCTTTGAAAACAAGCACATTTGAGCAAATTTCACACGAATTGGTCGGAGTTGAGAACCTTTGACCAGAAGTACCGTTCCTCAATTTTAATTACGCGAGTCATCCTTTTAAAACAATAAAAGAAGGCGCGTAGAACAAAAATTATCTGCCATTCGTAGAGTACAAACTTCACCCTTATCAGTTTAACAGAATGGAATAGTTTCAAATTATCTAATTGTCTTCAATTGACACGAAAATAGTCTTTAAAAAGAAACTCGAATGGTAAACATTGGAACTGACTTTTTTAAATTTTATTATTGTTTTTATTCAACATTTATTGAATTTAAAAAAATATATTAAACAAAATAAATTGACTTATTTCTTATTATTTATTTCTACGTAAAATGTTCCTTTCGATGTATAAATAAAATTCACAAGCTTCTCTTTCATGTTAATATTCAAAAGACTACTTCAGATCAGATTTTTATTGATTTCCTCGGCGAAAAGCATTATTCTGTACTGTGCTTTTCCTGGCAATTGCTGAAATATTGTTTGGGACGTTGATATAACACACGTAAAGACTATAAATACGATGTAAACATTAAAATCCATTGAAGGTATCAACGTTATCGAGGGACCAGTCAGTAGATATTAGGGATGCGTTCGTCAAAGGAATTTACGGTAGACTATTTATCCACATAGTGAAGAAAATTAACGAAGCCATATTCCGGCCGAAGCACGCGTCTCGTAGTGCAATTGGAGTTCTGGACATTTTTGGCTTTGAGAACTTCAACCATAACAGTTTCGAACAATTCTGCATCAATTATGCCAACGAGAATCTCCAGCAATTCTTCGTTCAGCACATCTTCAAATTGGAACAAGAGGAGTATAATCACGAGGGTATAAATTGGCAACACATAGAATTCGTGGACAATCAAGATGCCTTAGACTTAATTGCTATCAAACAATTGAACATCATGGCTCTGATCGATGAAGAATCAAAATTCCCCAAGGGTACCGATCAAACGATGCTGGCGAAAATTCACAAGACTCATGGAGCTCATCGCAATTACCTGAAACCAAAGTCCGATATCAACACTTCGTTTGGTCTCAATCATTTCGCTGGAGTTGTGTTTTACGATACTCGAACATTTCTCGAAAAGAACAGGGATACCTTCAGTGCTGATCTGTTGCAGTTGATTCACATTTCTTCCAACAAATTCCTCCAAACGTGCTTCGTGGAAGATATAGGTATGGGATCAGAAACTAGAAAACGAGCACCAACTCTCTCGACTCAGTTCAAGAAATCTCTGGACTCCTTGATGAAAACCTTGGCCAATTGTCAACCATTCTTCATTAGATGTATCAAACCTAACGAATACAAAAAACCAATGGTAATTGTGGTTGAATGTGAAATTTAATTTAACCAATTTGCTGTGAGAATCGTAACGTCTGAATAAATGTCTTGTGTATTGTAGATGTTCGATAGAGGATTGTGTTGTCGACAATTAAGGTACTCTGGCATGATGGAGACTATAAGAATAAGACGGGCTGGTTATCCTATTCGTCATTCTTTTCCTGAATTTGTCGAACGGTACCGTTTCCTCATTCCTGGCATACCTCCTGCTCATAAGGTACAGTAATGATTATTTATGTTAGAAATTATATGTATCTATAAGACAGTAATTCCTGAAAATACTGGAAACAACTCGGTACCTGAAAATCGAAATAATTATTCATTAGGGCCGATCGACCAACCCTATCGGATGACAATATTTTCTATTTTTATACGAAAATTACTTTTTGTAAAAACAGTCCAATCAAATCGAGTTTTATATAAATCGAAGGTCTTTATTGCTCTTTAAAGCAACGTTTGATAAACTTTTGTCTGGTAAAACCAAGTGACAAGCTTAAATGACTTTTTTACTTAAAAGACATCTAGAAACCAGAAAATAGGGTACATATTAAACATCCATACAAAAGTCCTAACAATTTACATCCATCTCTCCAGACTGACTGCCGGTACGCAACGACCAAGATCTGTCACGTGGTGCTGGGTAGATCAGACTACCAGCTGGGTCACACTAAAGTATTTTTAAAGGATGCACACGACCTGTTTCTCGAGCAGGAACGCGATCGTGTTCTTACGCGTAAGATCCTTATTCTACAGAAGAACATACGTGGATGGGTGTACAGGCGACGTTTCCTTCGCATGAGAGCCGCTGCTGTTCAAATTCAAAAGTATTGGCGTGGACACGCGCAACGACAGCGTTACAAGCGCATGCGAGTTGGTTATATGCGTTTACAAGCACTGATCAGGTCAAGAGTACTTTCGCATCGGTTCAGGCATTTGAGAGGACACATCGTCGCGTTGCAAGCCAGAGCTAGAGGACATCTGGTCAGAAGAGCGTTCAGAAAGAAAATGTGGGCAATCGTGAAGATACAAGCTCACGTCAGGCGAATGATCGCCCAGAGAAGGTATAAAAAGTTAAAGTACGAGTATAGACTTCATATAGAGGCATTGAGGTTGAGGAAAAAAGAGGAGAGGGAACTGAAAGATCAAGGTAATAAACGGGCCAAAGAAATTGCTGATCAACACTTTAGGGTGAGTTTTTATTTTTGTCTTCTTGCTACCAGAGTAAACATCTATATTTGTAGTAACAGTATTTACTCTGGTTCAATAAAATGTTATACATTATTGATCTTCCACACGTTTCAATCACCAGGAACGAATGCAAGAACTGGAGAGAAAAGAAATTGAAATGGAAATGGAAGACCGGCGAAGAATGGAGATAAAGAAAAATCTCATAAACGACGCAGCCAAAAAACAAGACGAGCCCGTTGACGATAGCAAACTGGTCGAAGCAATGTTTGATTTCTTGCCAGATTCAAGCAGCGAAGCGCCAACTCCGGCTAGAGAAACCTCGGTCTTTAACGATTTACCTGCACCAAAAGCTGATCAACAAGAAATCATCAGTCCAGTACAGACAGCATCGGAAGATGAAGAAGATTTATCGGAGTTCAAATTCCAGAAATTCGCTGCTACTTATTTCCAAGGAAATATTACCCACCAGTACTCCCGAAAGCCGTTAAAACACCCACTGTTACCTTTGCACACTCAAGGAGATCAACTAGCTGCGCAAGCATTGTGGATAACAATTTTAAGATTTACCGGAGATTTGCCAGAACCTCGGTTCCACACTATGGACAGAGATAATACTTCAGTTATGTCGAAAGTCACAGCAACGCTTGGTCGTAATTTCATAAGGAGTAAGGAATTTCAAGAAGCTCAGATGATGGGAATGGATCCTGTAAGTATTTTTACTCTTGCAATTTCGAGTGATTTTTCACTCTGGAGCTTAAGGGAAAGAGCTCTTAAATAGAGTAACAACAAAATTTGTTTATCAAAAATAAGCTTACTTTTCATAATTCATATTATATTTATTTATAGGTAAAATTTTCAATGTTTAAATAAAATTCAAAATGCACTTCATGCGGTTTGTAATAAACTATTCTTAAAAGCATTATTAATATAATTGTTCACTACAATATTCGCTAATTATTAACTAGTTAATTTAATAGAGTAAAAAACACTCTTAAGAGGGCAAGAAACCTTTAAAATGATGAAAAAAAAATTACAAAAATTACACATATACCTAAAATTCTCAATTCACCTAATCGATACACATTTAACCAAAATATTTTTCTTTCCTAATCCAGGAATCATTCATGAAACAGAAGCCTCGATCTATCCGACACAAACTCGTATCACTGACTCTAAAACGCAAAAATAAACTCGGCGAAGACGTTCGACGACGACTACAAGAAGACGAGTACACAGCCGACAGCTATCAATCGTGGTTAGAAGCTCGACCCACATCAAATCTCGAAAAGCTTCACTTCATCATAGGCCACGGTATCCTTCGCGCCGAACTGCGGGATGAAATTTACTGTCAGATTTGCAAACAGCTTACCAACAATCTATCCAAATCCTCTCACGCCCGTGGTTGGATCCTCTTATCACTTTGCGTCGGTTGTTTCGCTCCATCAGAAAAATTCGTCAATTATCTACGAGCCTTTATTCGCGAAGGACCACCAGGTTACGCACCATACTGCGAAGACAGGCTCAAACGAACCTTCAACAACGGCACTCGCAACCAACCACCAAGTTGGCTCGAACTGCAAGCTACAAAGTCGAAAAAACCAATTATGTTACCTATAACCTTTATGGATGGAAATACCAAGACCTTATTAGCTGACTCAGCAACTACTGCCCGTGAGCTCTGCAACCAACTGTCTGACAAGATATCGCTTAGGGACCAATTTGGCTTCTCTCTGTACATCGCACTCTTCGATAAAGTCTCATCGCTGGGTAGTGGTGGTGACCACGTTATGGATGCGATTTCACAGTGTGAACAGTACGCGAAAGAACAAGGTGCCCAAGAGAGGAATGCACCCTGGAGACTCTTCTTTCGCAAAGAAATATTCGCTCCCTGGCACGAACCTACAGAGGACCAGGTGGCGACCAACCTGATCTATCAACAGGTGGTACGTGGTGTTAAATTTGGCGAGTACAGGTGTGATAAGGAAGAGGACTTGGCTATGATAGCGGCACAACAGTACTACATTGAATATCATACGGATATGAACGTCGAGAGGCTGTTTACCTTATTGCCAAACTACATTCCAGACTATTGTCTTACGGATGTGGACAAGGCTATTGAGAGGTGGGGTCATCTCGTTTTGCAAGCTTATAAAAAGAGTTACTACCTGAAGGAAAAAGTGCCTGCGCTACGCGTCAAGGAGGATATAGTGGGTTATGCCAAGTTTAAATGGCCTTTGCTCTTCTCACGCTTCTACGAGGCGTATAGGAACTCTGGACCTAATTTACCGAAAAATGACGTCATCATCGCTGTCAATTGGACGGGTGT
Organism: Apocrypta bakeri; assembly: GCA_018906985.1. Taxonomy (NCBI): domain Eukaryota; kingdom Metazoa; phylum Arthropoda; class Insecta; order Hymenoptera; family Pteromalidae; genus Apocrypta; species Apocrypta bakeri. Next base: position 4,428,786 of record JACCIA010000002.1, read on the forward strand.
TTACGTTGTCGATGATCAAGAGCAGGTGTTGCTAGAGCTGTCGTTTCCCGAAATTACCACCGTATCTAGTCAAAAGTATGCAATTTTCTTTTTTTTTAAGTTTTGTTAAGGGGACAAGATACATTTTATACGAAGGTTCTTAAAAATAGAAGAATATATTGTAAATCGAACTTTTACTTCAGACCTCGTTTATAAATCCCTTAAATGAATAATTCGAATAGGAAGTAGAACATTCACTGTTCGAAGGATTTAAAGTCTACCGATGTATAGATTTTTCAAATGTTTATGTTTTCACCGAAAAATGCTTCTCTGAGAAGCTACAAATGAATGTAAAAAAGTCTTAAAAAAAAGCTATTGAAAAGTTCAGTTACACCATTCCGTGTAGAAATTCGCAATAAATTCCTTTAACGCAACGAGCCGAACGAGAAATTTCCTATAAATATTAGCGATAAAAATAATTGTTTTCTCTTCCGTTTAATGGTGTCGTATTCCCTTGATATAACAAACTAATTTCTTTAATTTAGGCTACTATTTAATTTAAACGATAATAACGAATTTTCTTTTTATTTGTATCGATTTAACAGAACAAACAAGATGTTTACCCAAACGTTCAGCCTATCGACAGTACGAGGCGAGGAGTTCACTTTCCAAAGTCCAAGCGCCGAAGATATAAGGGACCTCGTTGTTTATTTCCTCGAGGGCCTGAAAAAACGTAGCAAGTACGCTATAGCTTTACAAGACTACAAAGGCAGCACCGAGAGCTCGTCGTTCTTGACGTTCCAGAAGGGTGATTTAATTACATTAGAAGACGACAATGGCGATGAAAATGTCTATAACTCCGGTTGGTGCGTCGGTCTGTGCGAAAGAACGGGTGAGAAAGGTGATTTTCCTGCTGAGACTGTCTATGTACTTCCGACGTTATCGAAACCGCCGAACGACATTTTGGTGAGTGAATTTCTTTTAATGCTGCAGCTTAATCAAGCGGTAGACTACGTAATTTGGTTACTTTTTAATTTATTTTTAATGTCGCAGCTTCGATAAAAACATTTTCTTAGTAAATACACTGCTAACTTTTTTCAATGGATACAATATAATACATCGTTAATTCTAGAGTAAACAATTGTTTAACATTTAGCGACTTATCACTTCCAGGAAAACAAATTCTGTTTATTATTTTTTTAGTATTTTAAAGTGTATTATTGTGCTATGAAATAAGGAATAATATATCGTCAACAACTCATATACACATGCACAATAACAAAAAGTTTCCTTAATTTAAGAACATTTACTTATTAAACAATTACCCTTTTTAAATGATGAAGACAATTTACAAAGAAGCAATTTTTTAATAAATGTTGTACCGTTAAATCAGAAAAAATTATTTCATTTACGTTTACTAATATATATAACAAATAAGAACTAATTTTATTTTCAGTCACTATTCAGCGTAAACGGCACAGAAAACGGCCGAAGACTTTACCCGCAACAGATGAACGGCATAGAAACTCGAGATAAGCCACATACCCTCATGGAATACGCAATCGATCATTTCCGGTAAGACAATCAACAGAACACATGACATTTTAAATTACCTCACTAATAACTTAATCAACACACACTTAATCAATTAACAGACCACCTCCAAAAAAGACCATGTCGAAAGCACTGACCCTTTCGACAACTCGTCGACATCCCGACGACCTCTGGCGTCACTCCCGCGAACCCATCAAGCTACCATTGCTTCGTAAATTGATCGCAAAAGACGAATTAGCGGACGAGGCTTGTTTTGCTTTCAACGCGATTCTCAAGTACATGGGTGATCTTCCAACCAAAAGGCCACGAATCGGTAACGAGTACACTGACCTGATCTTCGATGGTCCGCTCAAGAATGAAATTCTCCGCGATGAGATCTACTGTCAAGTGATGAAACAGCTGACGGACAATCGTAATCGGCTCAGTGAAGAAAGAGGCTGGGAATTGATGTGGCTTGCCACTGGTCTGTTTACGTGCAGCCAGAGTCTTCTGAAAGAACTGACGTTATTCTTACGTACCAGACGTCATCGTATATCACAGGATTCATTGCAAAGGCTGCAGAAGACACTACGAAATGGACAACGAAAATATCCACCTCATCAAGTCGAAGTCGAAGCTATTCAGCATAAGACCACGCAGATCTTTCACAAAGTCTACTTCCCGGATGATACCGATGAAGCATTCGAGGTTGACTCGTCAACCAGGGCTAAAGACTTTTGTCAGAATATAGCGCAACGTTTGAATTTGAGGTCATCCGAAGGATTTAGTTTATTCGTTAAAATAGCTGATAAAGTCATTTCTGTTCCTGAAGGGGACTTTTTCTTCGATTTTGTTCGGCATTTGACTGATTGGATGAGGAAAGCGCATCCAACTAGGGATGGTTAGTTTCGAACGCTTACGTATATATGTACACTGAAATTAAAGTCCCATGGGATTGAGAATATTTATTTTATAAAAAAATCACGTTTTTTCTGTGAAATTTAAATTACGCGTTTACATTAACTGATTCTTGTTTTTTAAGTCAATTATTTAAATTCAGTCAATTTTTCTTTCGGTGTACTCGAGTAATGAACTTCGTTATGGTCTATTTTGTATAATATGATTTTTTCAGGACTTTCCCCGCAATTCACTTATCAGGTGTTTTTCATGAAAAAATTGTGGACTAACACTGTACCTGGCAAGGACCGAAATGCTGATTTAATATTCCACTTCCATCAAGAACTACCAAAATTGTTGAGAGGTAATTATTAAAATCTGTTAGTAAACAGATCGACCAACAAGCAAATTTTTTTTCTGTTAAATAATTTTAAACTGCTATTTGTAAATTTACATAGAGTCCGTTGAATCTATTTTTATAACAATTTGTAAAAATTCGAAAGGAATTGATTTTTTGTACAATTTTCTAAACTTTTCATTCAAGTAAAATATTTTCAAGGACAAAAAATTATTTATCGATTTTGTCTCAGTGCTTTTGAATAACTACCAAAGTTTTCTAGCCAATAAAGATATCATTACGAATCTTTAATACTTTTTCGATCGATAATTTTACATTAACATTATATAAAGTAATCCATCAGTGGGTAAATTTTTCCTGTTCGTAATCTAAAATTATAATTAGAAAAAAATATAAAATAAAAAAAATTCTAGGATACCACAAGTGCACAAAAGAGGAAGCTTCAAGATTAGCTGCATTGGTTTACAGAGTTCGGTTTGGCGAGAGCAAGCAGGAACTACAAGCGATACCGTAAGATATATTTAAAAAAAAAATTTTTTTTTGTATACATATATATCCATTGTAACTGTAAATTTGACTGTTTTTAGTCAAATGTTACGAGAACTTATACCTGCGGATTTAGTGAAAACGCAGAGTTCCAACGAATGGAAACGTTCGATTATTGCAGCGTACAATCATGATGCAGGTAAAAATTATAATAATTATAATGACTATTCTTAAATAATTAAAATTAAAGAAATATTAAATTTATGTATGCATAATTGAATAATTCAATGTATTATTGGTATTATTATAAATACGTAATTTAATAATAACGATATTCATTCAACAAACTTATTAATTTATCGAGTAAACGTGAAAATGAAAAATTGTAATAAAACATTTGAATTTAATTAGGCATGAGCCCAGAAGATGCAAAGATAACATTTTTAAAAATCGTCTATCGATGGCCCACATTTGGATCAGCTTTCTTCGAAGTGAAACAAAGTACCGAACCAGATTATCCGGAACTACTTCTAATCGCTATTAACAAACACGGAGTGAGCTTAATTCATCCTCAGTCAAAGGTAAAAATAAATGGAATATTTTTCATTAAAAATTGAACTGCATATATACATAATAAACGAAAAATAATTCATCAAATAAATATTCCAAATTCAGGAAATACTGGTGACCCATCCTTTCACGAGAATTTCTAACTGGTCTTCCGGTAACACATACTTCCATATGACAATAGGCAATTTAGTTCGAGGTTCCAAGCTACTTTGCGAAACTTCGCTTGGATACAAAATGGACGATTTGTTAACTTCTTACATTTCGCTTATGCTTACCAATATGAACAAACAACGCACGATACGGATAAAGTAAGAGCAATTTTCCGTGCAAATTTGAAGTATTTATTATTCGGCGAGAATTTGTCCCCTTCAAATAATTACAATACGAGGTAAAGCAAACAATATTTCTCATAAATACTGTTACAATTCTATTTTTTTTGTCGAAACTTTGTCGCTTGCAAATTAAAGAAATACAAGAAATACTTCATTTAGAATGCATCTTCGTTGATATAAGAAAAAAAGTATACAAGTTTCTAAACGAATGAAACAAATCAACGACCAATAGAACTGAATAATATACGTAGGTTTGTGTGAAAAAAATAAATTTTGAATTCTAAGTTGTGGTTAACTCGTTGAGCATTGTAAAAAAGTGTTATATTTGTGACAAGGTAAAAACTAACTAAATATCATATAAGAAATAAATAATGCAAGATTTTGTATGTAATTAAATTTTATAAAACATTAATTGATAATATTACATTGAGAGCTTTTTCTACAAAGAATCGAGTATTTATACATATCAACATATTTGTAAATAATAAGGCAATAAAGGAAGTAATATAACAATAACCACTCTCTGTTCTATAATTTTAAAAAACATATACTATGAAATCTCTTAATCGTATACTACACCTAAAATCATCCAATACGGAATAAATGATTTTGAAACAATTTTCGATTTTTGTTAAATAAACAGTATAGAAATCTACGAGTTTTGATAAAAGAAGGTCCACTCTCTGAGAAAATGTAATTGAATCGATTAAAATGAAATTTTAATTCTTGATGTCACGAGTTATAAAATATATTTTATATGATCGTTAATTGCACGATTAACTCTCGAACTAAAGATTACTACGTTACCGATTGAATACATTACAGTCTGAGTAAGTACAACTCGTACTCCTATTGCAAAATTATATTTCTTAATAAATTTGCCATTTATTTTCATCCAAAATAGAATCAATTTTTCAGTCGTGATATACCGTCGTTACAAACTTATTCTACGAAAAAAAGTGCTCGTTGTGCAATGTAATTTTAATGAAAATCTCGAAACGTCAATAAAAACTTTTATCGACAGTTTTTTTTCTCTCGATATATCCCCAGGCAACGAGACAAAGTCGAAGCTATCGCGAAGTTTATTTCGAATTATAACGTGAAAAAAAAACGTTTTTTACATATGTATAATTAAACAGCATTATGCAATGACATCGTGTCTAGGTAATATACATATATATTTTTATGTGACTAGGATAATGACTTATATATATGTACGACTGTTTGTAAATATGTATAAATGTGATATTTTATAGCACAAATTCAAGCTCATCCTCAGGAACATTTATTAAAAGAATGATTATTTGAATATATATACGTGATATATTGTGCTCACGCTCTAATACCCTGCAGTGTCGTCCTCCGCTGACCCATATTCACCCCAATGAGTGTACATATTATATACAGTATTGGAATGACTGAAATTATTTAGTTATTAATTTAAAATTATACGTTGATGCTGAATAATAAAGATAAGTTTGTTGCTTGTCGCTTATACCGCTACCGCACGCATACGGTTTCGATGTTAATTGTGGGTAAATTCTCATGGTATATCTTTGCCGACATTCCTGAGGGTAACAATAGATGTCTTAAAGGAAGGCATTCCCAAGTTGATGCTATCTCATTTCCCCTCCAAGATTACTCCATTTGATTGCTTTTTTGTCAAGAAGACGCAGAGGATCCGTTTTGAGATTCTCGCTTGTAATTAATTTAAACGAGAGATGCATTCGTTTGAAATATTATTTGTTCTTAAGATATTTATTCTTAAGATAAGACATATATACTTTTGATTTTTATGTACACTGAAAATTGGCAAAAAAATTTCGTTTGGTTGTAGAAAATGATTTCTTTGGATAGTTTTATATAGGAAAATATTTATTCGAAGCTATACGATCCTTCGTATTCTTTTGATTGACGGATTATATACGTTTTCATTAAAATTACACGTATTTTAATCAATTTTAGAGACTTTGAATGTATTTTTCAAATATCATTTGATCTAGTAGATCATTTTTTTATTGTAATTTAGTTTCGATTAAATATGGCCTTTAATTCAAGGAAATATTTTCTTCGATGTTTTTAATAAATAAATGTTGTCAGTGCTAATAATTTTAGTTTCGATTAAATATTTGTTAAAACGAAATTGTCTCGTTAGTATACCAAATTATTTGATACTGGAAATAATTTTAGCTTCGAACAAATATTTGTTAAAATGTAAATATCGTTTTTTTAGTCAAGTAAATAATGTCTTCTTTCAATATAGCAACTGTTCGATAAATACATTTTCTTAAATACAGCTATCTTTTTTTCGACGTAACATAAAGTCTGATATGCCTATTTTTTATTTCTCCTTTACACTGATATTACAAGTACGACAGTGTGTATAACGTAAAATAATGTGTATATTTCATTGACGTTGGAACTTTTTTTAGTACACTTCAAAGCTGATATTTAAAAAGCTCTAAAGCCTGCTCTAGGACATATTTTTTTATTAAATCTATTCAATATCCATACAAAAAGCGAGTTTTTCTTTAATATTATTTCGCATTATGCGCTCTATCAAGCAAGATTCTAATAAAATTTTATTTGGTGTCATTGTTTTCAATAATTATTACACGATATGCTGTTTTGTTTCAACAATGTTTTGACGAGGATAATTAGGAATATTTAGAAACTCATCGATTCGTTTCTAATATCTTTTTTGTTTAGGATTTATTGTATATGAGATTACCATTCGTTTGTATGTTTTTTTTAAAAATTTATAAAATATATTTTTGGAATAATTTTCTCGAAATAAAATCTTAACTTACACATTCTAGGATTTTTTTTGTAAATACTTTACATTTCTCTTTAAATTATGAAATCGCTTCGCATTTCATCGAGACAATTCTAAATCGAAATCTTATAAAAAAATTTGGCAAACGTTTTCATTTCTCAATCTTCTACTAAACGTGTACTTCATCGGTACATAGTATACAAAATTTATTACAATTCAATGTTCGTTTTTTTTACATAAATACTATAAATTGTATTTTCCAGTTTTTAAAAAAATGTACACCGTACATATTTATACTATTTCGTGATGAGCGTCGATTCTTTATAACTGACAAATCTTATACGACTTAAAACCCTTTTTCTATCATTACGTAACTTCTATGATTACGAAAACATGAGAAACAGCATTAAATTCGTTTCGTATAAAAATTCCCTGCTTTTTTGTCGAAATTCTGTCTGTTTCGTCTTTAAGTTACTGCTAGTTTACGAATGATGTGAGTCTTTGTATCACATTAGTAACTATAATGGTGCGCAATTGACAAATTTACATAATTATTTATGTACAATTAGAAAAAAAAATTATTTAAAAAAAAGACAGACTCTTACACAGTCACGCGGTATAATTGCTTCTTTTAATATGAACTATCGCACGTTTAGTTCTATTGACTTTATATATCATTATTTAGCTATTGACTTGTAGAATCGATATTCAACTTTGTTCTTGCGCAAAGTATTTCCCCTATTATAAATAGAATAAATTTTAATTATCGTAATTTTGTTCGTACATTTAACATTATTACATATTTGTATTAAAAATATTTTTTTAACGCTGCTTTGATCTTACAAGGTAGTGATAATTCGGTTATCATTGTCATTTATCGATTGCTGATTTCAATAGGCCAGAAAGCTTTGCTATATGTATTTGTGCGAAGTGCCCGAAAAAAAGAACGACAGTTGAGCAAGAAGAAATCTTTATATAATACAATTTTTTTTTCATTGCGGTGATGCACACCGATTGTTGTCTCTTTTTATTTCCCTCTCTCCCCGAAAAAAAAATTCTACGAAAATGATAAATTACACTAGTCGTTTGCTTGTCATCTCCTAGAGAAAATATAATATACCTTACAATCGTGTTGCGATAAATTATTATTCGATAAAATTTGTATTAACAACTTATAATCAAGTCATCTACATATTTATTTATACATAGATAATGCATTGCATTGTCCACATCACACTCGAGTTTGTCTCTCTCTTTTACCCATATAAAGAATTTGTATATATATATATATATATATATATACATATATATATATGTATATGTATATCTATTGCTACGGTCCAGACTCGGCCGTGGATTCCCCAATAAAAGAGAACCATCCAGGTGTAATATTAATATTTGCAATTATTCGATACAATATCGTTGTATTTTCGCAAATTGAACGCTAGAATACTAAGTCTTCATCGTTTGTGTATTAAATTTACACTCTTGAAAAATACATTAAATAAAATATATATTTATGTGTGTGTGTGTGTGTGTGTGTGTCTGTGTGTGTTTGATTATATATCTTAAAAATGATTGCAAATACAAACTTTGAAAAGTAGAGAGTAAAATTGATTAAACGAGCTTTTTATATTGACACCTTGGACGTGACTTAGTATTCAAGCATTGGGTTTCTTTGCCATAGGCACCATAATCAGGTTTTTTAATCGTATATGAGAGATAGTTAAATTCTCGATAATCGAACAAAAGATCTGCGCATACAGAATTAAAAACCACCGAGTTTCGAGCACTGAACTGCGTTGTAACTGTGTCATAGTTCTGGCTACACCAGTGACGGTTCCCTCATCGAACACGTCTCTTTAGCAAGGCAAGAGTTATTGCTAACCACTGACATAACAACATCATCCATTCCCAATGGCATTGACAATGAGGACGATAACCGCGGTTCCTCAACGATCACGCTGTCGAGCTCCCGAAATTCATCAACGTCGTCTTCTCCAACATGATCTAGGCCCCAGCCATTCGGATTGTATCAAAGTCCCGGTTGTGGTGGCTGATGATGATTCCAGGGGACGTCAGCGATAGCTGGTTGCATAGCTCCTTGGTTGTGACCCATAGCTCTCGGCGTTCGCATGATTTCACTGGCTGGTAGACAATGTTGCCTTGGTCCAGGTTCGGGTGTGTAAGTGAACGTCAGTCCCGTCGCGTAAATGATGCCATCGTTTCTGACCAGACTGACTGGTACCTGTGTGGGCTGATGGATCCATAACCATTCGCCTCGAAATTGCGATATGTCCGGTACGACGCAGAGCATACTCTCTTGACACCTGTACATCGTTTCAGCTTCGACGTCTCCAAACCATACCTGAAGATTCGGCGTGAAATTGTCACCCGTGAGTTCGAGCATAGCCACGTCGCCACCACCGTTGAGATTCAGACTGTGCACCAATGGCACTGGGGTGACGGGTGAGCGCACCGGGCCCATCCCCTCGTAGAACGTGTATTCCGCACGATCAGTGCTGATGATCGTCCAGCAGGCACCGTCGTTGATCATCTCTTTGTTGGCTTCCTTTGGACAAGGTGTTGCCTGAAACTGGATTATCCGCTCCTGCGACAAGCAGAGGTACATGTGGTCGGTGTCCTTCATGTAGAACGCGCACTTGTGCAGTTGCGAGACTGGGTCGTCTGCTTCTAGACTCGCCATTTGTTTGTCCACTTTTCTGATGACCAAACGTGGCAAGGCCATTCCCGTTTCGGAGCAGACGAGTTTCACAGTACTACCATAGTGTACGTAACCATCTCGGACCTGGAACTCCTCGGACTCGCTCTCGTTGTCGTCCAGAAGGTGAATGGTGAACGCACCCCATTGAGTGGAACTCGCATGGAAGTTGTTGTTGTCAACATGGAGATAACGCGTACTAACAGTTTGGGAACGCAGTCGGTTGAACAATGCAACTCTCGTACCCGAAGCTATGCACAAGTCAGCGTTCTTCAGACTCTGCTTCTTTTTGGAAGGTTTCGAAATGACCTTGATACGTTTGCTGTGAAAGACACCGATATCGTGTCCATTTCCATAAAACATCTTCACCGAGAGCATGAAGTGCTTCCTTTTATCCGAATCGGAAATGTAGAGAGTCTTGGCAGCACAGTACTGCTTGCCGTTGTTGAGGTCCAACTGCTGCATGTCCTGATCGGAATTACCGATTCCGATGAAGGCGCAAAGTTGCGTCGACTGCTCGCTTTCGCCGTCCCTGCGCATCTGTTCCTGGCGCATGGACCAGGCATTGCCTTTGAGGTAGATGCAAGGTGGCGGACAGAAGAACCGCTTCTCGTTACCATAGGATTTTTGGGCTACTTTAGCATGCAGAATGACGACTACCATATCGGCTTTGCCCTGGGTGCGTTTGTGCTCGGCGAGGTAATGTTTCATGGACTCACGGGTCAGTCGTTGTTCTTGTTGGTGTTGAGGTGCTTGTGGAGCTTGAGGTTGAGGCACCGGTTGTTGATGCTGTGGAGGAGCTGACGGATGAGAATCGGCTCGATAGATGCTGGCGAAACGTGGGTAAGCCGACATGACAGCCGTCGGCGATGGGGGTGACTGTAGACCATGAGCCATGGTCGGCAGCCCGTATTGGCTATGCGGCATTATGCTCTTGCTACTAGTCTCGAGCTCTCTCCAAAAATTCGAATGGACATCTATTCGACGACCGTCACTTCGGATGCCGATTCGCTGCTGATCTCGATGCTTGCATCGTTGCGCATCGCTCTTCGATTGGCTGTCTGGAAAATTCAATTATTATTAGATCAGGGTTACGTTGAAGCCTTTTTTTTTTAGTAAAATATACGAGCTTGCAGTTTTTCTTGGATGTTTTACGGTTCGAATGCAAATTGCACTGGACAGTGCATGGGAAATAATGTAATTAATTTATATCGGATAAATAATTAAAAGCAAGAAGTTTATGTGCGTGGAATATAAATTGCACAGAATTAGAAGAGACTCGACCTTGTCATTGATGAAAAATAGCGTAGTTGATTAATTATAAAGCAAGAAATTGTTGCTGAAAGATATTAATATGTGTCGAATATAAATTGTATAGAATTAGTATACTCGATTAATAATAAAGCAAGAGATTTCCAGAAGCAGTTATTTGCTTTTGCATTAGCATATTTCAGTAAACATTTACCAGATAATTCTAAGTCAGCAAGTGGTACTGAAGTGCGTGGGAAGAGTTTTTATTATCCACTGCACACAATTAGCTTAAGATATCTCGCTTTAAATGAACGGCTGAGAATTACAGCTCCTGGCACAGGAAAGAGGAAACGCATACAAGCCATGGGAACAAAGTCGAGCTCATTTTTCTTGCATGAATTAAGGTACAGTTGTTTCCCAAAGAGGCATCAGCTAGTTTCCATTACGTTAACAACAACGCGAACCAATGATATTTGATCACCTATACTTCCTAAATCTAAAGTTCAAGTGAAAACAAAAAGGAAAAAAAACACTTGCACCGGTTTCATTATCAAGTCATACTTGATGCATCGAAGCATAATTTTGCATAGTTATCGAGTAGCAAGGCATGATAAAGCATTTCGTGCAGAGTACAAAATTGATAAAGTTCGATCAGAAGCACCTACAATACACATTAGGTCAGTTAAACACCATACATCTCATGTATATTAATGAAAATAGATGCATTCAGACAATAGCCAGTAATCTACGCATAGGAAACATTAGACCAAACCTACTGTATTTGGTATCAGACTTGGGTAATATTTTGAAATTTAAAACTGCTCGATCAATGGATTACCATAATGAAGTAAGACTCGAAGAATACAAAACAAGTACAAAGACAACAGAACCAAAGCATCATCCCTCCAATACTCAAACGTCCAACGAAAAAAGACCAAATCCAAAGGAATCTTGCAACAATCGTCAAACTCACATCTCGGAGCGAAACATCCCTCGATGTGGTAAACAAGTTAAAAAAAAATCCCGACAAAAATCGACGTCTAAGATGCAGAGGTTAAGCGTGGCAGCTCATCCCGTAGAGCATTGGGTCCAATCGCGGCGATTCCCCCAAAGCTGCACACGTCCCGCGCGCGAAGCCTCTCTCTTTCTCTCGCCATCTCTCTCTCTCTCGCACTCGGAAAGGACAAGAAGACAGAGGAGAGGAAAAAAACCGGCATCTATACTCTCCCTCGTAAAGCCCGCGCTGGCTCTCCGAAAAAAAGAGAGAAAGAGAGAGAGAGAGAGAGAGAGAGAGAGAAAAGTGCGCACTTCCCTCTCTCTCGCTCCCAAGTGCATCGTACGGAGATATTCGAAAAAGAAAAACACGAACGGACTAAACGGTATATCACATTTTCTCACCTGTCTCTCTCTTCCTCAGCAATGTTCGAGGAAACGAAGCCTCGTCGTTGCGTCTGCTGGCCAAAGGCAGCAGCTACGCTCGGACACTCGCCCCATCGTCGTCAGGGTCGTAATGAAATGAAACGGCGTTGCTCGAGAACACTTTGGTAGTTACTACCTCTTGCTTTGCGACTACAAGAGTTTTCTACACTGTAGACTGTAGTTCCTATACGTCGTACGTACTGTTGTAGTTTTCGCGTGTGTATGTGTGTGTGTGTGTGTGTGTGTGGTGTGTGTGTGTGTATACTTGCGGAGCGTGCCGAAAAGAAAAAGAAAAAAGAAATAAAAAAAAAAGAAAGAAATAACAACAACACCTGTTCACTTTCCGAATTTCCCCGATGCAGTTTCGCCAACTATGTGCCGTTTTGTCGACAGTAATAGTAACATTCACACGGTGACGAGGTTAGATCGTGAATCCCGAGCGCAGGCGCTGGAAACCCGCGAAATTCGAATCGTGAGAACGGAAGCCACTGCTACGGTCACACGCGGTCTGTTCTTTCTCTTTTTTTATTATTATTACTATTATTATTTTTTTTTTTTCAATTCACGACAAATCGTTGTTTCTCGATTGCAAGCGATGATATTTTCATCTAACGGACTCGCGCTGTATTCCGTATCGTCGTGTATAATAAACAGAATAGCAGAAGACGCCGAGAGAGTAGCAGTCTGCAGGCCGAGGTTTGCCGTCAAACTGAGACCGAAAAGCAGTCCGCGCTGTTTGCCACGGGAGAAATAGTACGAGAGGGTGAAGGGAAGGGAGCGAGAGAGCGAGAGATAGCCAACTCGAGCATCAGCGTTGAGCAGCGTATAAACACACGTGTGCAGTCTATGTGTCGAGAGAGAGAGAGAGAGAGAGACGACATCGAGGACGCGGTGGGGTCCACGCGCAAGCGCGAAACGCCAAGTTTATTACGACTTACGGCAGCGCATAAAGTGGCTGCTGCAGTTTCTATTGTTTTACTCTCTCTCTCTTTCTCTCTCTCTACTCTCTCCCTGTATATATATGTGTATATACCTATACATACGTAAAACACGTTATAACAGAGAAGTAGGGATATAAACGTGTATACGCGAGTGTACACAGTGCACATGTACACACATACACATATAGAAAGAGACGACCCCAGCGCCGCTTGTCCGTCTTTCTCTCTTGGTTTTACGGACCACGCCAGTCACTACTATATATGCGTCCCTCTCTCTCTCTCTCTCTCTCTCAGGCAGCTCTCCCCCACTACGGTCCCGTGGAATTGCTGCCGCAAAAGGATGTTGGGGTTACCCCGGGGGGCGTGGGAAAAACCTGCTGTGGGAAAGAGTGGGTGGCCTCTACCTCACTCTCCACTTCTCGCTCTACGCCGCACCGCGCGCGCGATGCGATGATGACGACTATACGGCCAGCTCTCTCTCTCTCTCTCTCTCTCTCTCTCCCGCTCTCCCCCTGTATTGAGAATGTGTATGTGTGCGCGACTGCGCGTGTGTGTTGTGTACGTATATGTTTGTACACTATTTCTATATAGCTGTACATGTACGTACACACGCACAGACTCGTGTGTCGATAAATGCGAGCGTATAAAAGCTTACTTATCGCGCCTGAGAACCGCTCGCTTCGTGTCTGTGAGAGAGCGTGAAACCGAACTGCTCTCTCGCGTATACGGCGTATACTTATAGGTATTATGTGCGCGCCGAGCGCTACTCCGATGTAGTAGTGTACGTATGTATGTATATATATATATATATATACCGAGAATCGAGAACCGAGAAAGAGAGAAGATGCGCCGAGCCGAGCCCGTGTGAATTTTTTTCTCTCTATCCTCCATGCCAGCCAGAGAGAAATGTATATGTGTCTGCGTATGTGTGTATACTACTTACTCTATTTCTTTTCTTTCGTTTTTTTTCTCTCGCGACTCGCGATGCCGACGACTCCTACGTATACATTGTATACAACGCGGTCTATCCGTCTATAAGTATATACATACGAATGTGCGCGCACTTACGGGGATTTGAGACTTTTGAGAGTCTAAGCGAACTCGGAAATTTTTTCTTTTTTTTTTTTTTTCGTTCCTCTGCTTTTCTCCATCACACCTCGTACGCGGAGGAAAAGTTTTAAAAGTTAATTTAAACGGGCTTTTGCATTAGTTAGTATAGCACTCCGCGTGGATTTTAATTCAAACCGCCCGCGAGAATTATAATTGTCGCTGGTTTCCTCTCGTCGTCGGGTACTAATTGAAATCGAGATTTTTTTTTTCGTCTCTATTATATATAGTTATAAGCTCAAAGAGAGACGCATCGAGAAAAGAAAGAATGAAAGAGAGAGAGAGAGAAAAAAATGGTTTTATCGCGTACTCTCTAGCGTCTCGCGAGAGAGAGAGAGAGAGAGAGAGGGTAAAGGCAAAGTTCCCACGGTCCTTGTTTTTTGAAAAAGCGGAAGACAGTCGTGATTTCTTTCGTGTCGAATCACTGGCGCGTGCACTATTCAAGACTCATTATAATATACTTATGCGCGTTGCAATGTCTGCGTATTTATGTATATGTATATATATATAGGGACTGTCTTGGAAATCAGATCAAAGTATAATAATCGCGCGCGTCTCGAGAACACGTGTGTCAAAATTTTGTCAAAATTCAGTCATCTTTAAGTACTTACTGTTCATTCGAGTATATGTATATGTGGGTGTGTGTATGTGTGTGTGTGTGTGTGTGCGTACATATGTATGCGTATATACATGTATGTACATACAGTGCGGTAATTGTCTCAAAGAAATAAAGGAGATTCCCTTGGCTCTCACACGCGCTCGCGCTCTCGCGCAAGCGGGTATACGAGAAAAAAAAGTTCCCATGGCTTCCCTTTCCCGTTCTAATTCGTCGGCTAATTTTCTCGAAACCCATATATATCGTTCTACGTACATACGCATATGTACGTAAAGTACCTACATGCACGTACGAAGGAAACTAGCCTTATTAAAGTGAAAGCTTTATTTATATATATATATACATATTCAAAGTAAATACACATTATAGACAGCGCGTTTGTAAGGCGTTTGTAAAAATTGTTCACTAACTTCGTTGTGCAAGCGATTTCGTCCATTTTTGGAATTCATATATACATATATACATATGCTCGTTGGGTATGGTTGTTCGGATCAAACACAATGCAATTATCAATTTAGTGAAATTTTTATTTAAACTAATACTCGCAGAATAGAGAATGAGAGTGTTTTGGTAAGTGTAATAGAATTTTAATGATCGCTTGTTCAAAGTACAGAGGTCGTGATCTAAATTGCGTTATAATTTCCACTTATATATATATATATTATATATATATATATAATACGTGCTTGAATTGTGTTTCTTGCGCTTGTACTGGTAATATATGTATATAATATATATATATATACGTATGTGTGTGTGTGTATAGACACAACAAAGACTCGACAACCGGAGCCTTCCTTCACGGGGCCAATCAAAAAGTTAACAAGCGGTTCCCTTAATGAAATCACTGCTCGGATATAAGTATATACGTCATATATAAATCTATAATTTACATTATTCCGTCGCACTTGATCTCGACACGTACAGCTTGATTGAATTGATAAATATAGTTATATATCATTGGCACTGTAGCATTAAATTGTTCATACGTTGGATAATAAATAGTTCTTATTTTTTACGTAAATAATCATTGGCTTTGTGAGTTTTGGAAAATATGGAGCAACTGCGTTGTTGGGAGTGAAGGAGAGCCATACTGGGAAAGTACGCTGTATCGAAGAATATTTATGCGGATTTAAAAATGTTTTTTTTAGATTGGAGAAAAAAGTATTTTATGTAATTGAAAAACGATTTGTTGGTTTTATAAGATATTTGTTTGAAAGTATGATTGTGTTCATGGATGTACGTTGGTTGGTATATTGTTGTAATTCCTATTTGCATATAGTAGTTTCGTTTCGGTAATATCGTTTCGTGAAAGTCAAGAACTGTAATTGTGTAAATGTAATTCGTAACTGTTGGTAAATAATTTTTTTAAGTCTACAATTATCGATTGGGCTTATTATAAAAATATAATGAAAAGTATGACGTACTTTTTCACGAACTTCCACAAATATTTTTAATGGATTAAATAAATGAATTTGTAATAAAAGTGATTTTATGGTAAAAAAAATATTTATTTACTCTTAATGTAAAAAATTTACTCTTATTATAAACAATCGCATAAATACAAACTGGATTTTTAAAATTCGAAGCTGAAATTATGTCGAATTATATTTTATTCATTTATTACAATTAATATTTTAACTACTGACACAATGAAAATTGTAACATTTTGCTTAATTTTCAAAGTAATAAGCCACAATAACATAAAAATAAAATTCGAGCTTTGAATTTTAAAAGTACATCAAGCTCTAGCCACCGCCAAAATTAAAAATGGTAATATCAACTTCTGCGGACTTATTAAATAATGTTTTTTAATGTAATTTTAAGAAAAACCTTTTAACTTTGAAAAATAATATTACATTTGTTTATAGATATTCAGACGCGAGTCCCCCACAATAACATATTTTACGATCAAATAATAGTTGTATCATACAACAACAACAAAATATATATTATCTGACAAATCTGAAGGTTCTCGAAATTACAGAATGTCAAAGTTGGCATTTTACGTTTACTTTCAAAAAATTCAACCTCCTCTGCGCAGCATTTCTCACTAAAACCACGACACACACTAATAATCTCCAAAGACATCCAAGTCTTAAAATTCCAACCCCCTATCCCATAGTACAACCAAAAAAAAAAAAAAAAAAATAATAATTTCCATCCGCGAAATAAAATAACCTCGTGTATTATAAAGAAAAAAAAATACGATGTCATATTTAAAATAGTATATTATCCATGAACAGATGACGCGCTATACGATCCCCATGAAATTAGCCCCATACAACACGTCGTCGGAATTAAAGCGTTTTCTTTCACGAAACAATTATACGCCGCTCGTCACTTCATTGAACTGGCCTGCAACTGTATCAACAGAAACGCCGAGAGCCGAATGTATAGCCCCGGAATAAAGCGGCAAAACGTGTAACCCGGGGGATCTGACACCCCAATATAGCTGTAGAATCGAATACAAGAGACCCTTCCTTCCTTCCTTCCTTATCTTCCCTCGCGCGGAAAGTAAGTGCTAATGCGAGGGTGAAATGGCTAATGGCGGCCCGATGAAAAACTAATGGATTTGCGAACGCTACTTTTGCTTTCGGTTGCTCTTTATGTGTATACCTATATGTACTGTATACAGTATATATATATATGGATGTATATATGCGGGATGGGAGTGGGAGTAGAAATAGGGGATGGAGATATACAAGTGCTATTAATGATTTCTCGCGACCGGAGGCGGCGCGCCCTTTTGTTGTCGAATTCATCCGCTAAACCTAAGTGAATTTTCCGGGATTAGCATCGGCGTGCACGTGTGCGCTCTTCTCTCCTCTCTGTATAACACTTCGCTCTTTCTATCTGTCGTCGCTTCAATTTTCACCTTCTGATGCTTTTATTTGTTTCCCACTACTTTTCAGTGTGAACTGCTTAAAGAGATAGTACCTTTAATTTTCATCACACTTCCAACTGGGCTTATATTATATTATATTATTATTATTATTATTATTATTATTTTTTTTTTTTATGAAATGAGCTGAACAAAATGTTTGGTATATTTATCGTTTGAATTTTCAGCTGGTGGCGCTTTTATTTGTTTTATTCCTACTGTTAAAGGGATAGCGCCTTTGATTTTGATCGAAGTGTAATTTAATCTGAAAAATTCATAATTTATTCGTTTCGTTAGAATGTCAGATTATATATGAGGAGTTTATTAATATTTTGGCACAAAATTCTTTTTCTTGTCGTCAGATATTCTTTGTTGTACACGCGATCCGGTTCGTATCTATGCGATTGTTTATAATAATCTTGAATTGAGAGATAATGAATTTCATGTTATTATAATAATATACGGTACTTTTTAAATTGATAATTATTTTTTCAGATGGATTTCATCTTAAATAAAGCGAAAATCTTGATTTAAAATAATATACACTGAATAAAAAGTTTACGAATATTTATTAAAAGAGGGCTTTTTTGAAAGAAGAAAACGTTTATTTGATTTAAAAGAGAATGCATTAGCGTTAAACAATGTTTACACAGTGTGTATACAATGAAAAATTCGATCGAATACTTTATAAATACATTTTTGTAAATTTGATACGCGTAAATAATTTATTTAAATCCAGAATTTTCTTTTACGTATGTAATTAAAAATA
Organism: Apocrypta bakeri; assembly: GCA_018906985.1. NCBI lineage: Eukaryota > Metazoa > Arthropoda > Insecta > Hymenoptera > Pteromalidae > Apocrypta > Apocrypta bakeri. Next base: position 4,447,426 of record JACCIA010000002.1, read on the forward strand.
TTTCATTGTACAAACATTAAACTTTTTTTTCAATATCGTCAATTCAATAGTTAAACGCAAAAACGGAAACCCGATCTTGTTTAATAATAGACAGACATACCGTTAATATTTAAAAGATAAACAATTAAATTTTGTAGTATTATGATGCAGTATTTATCTTGAATTATGCATTGAAAAAAATCGAAATGTGTGATTATTTGATGTATTCGCTGCATATCCGTCGTATTGATTTTCATCGGTCACTCATTATTGCGCACAATATTAAAATGTGCGAATAAATGCCTAATTTCGAAAAGTAAAAATTCACAAAATATTCGAATATCAAAACTCTCGTATGGAAATTCTTATATATGTTTCAAAACTGCATAAAACTGTTATTATATCCTAGGAATGCTAGGCCAAGAACATAAATAATTTTATACATACCATATAGATAGCAGGTTAAGCATGTCTTCAAAGGCCAAAATCCATAAATTTAATTTTTTTCCAACGTCCTCAGGCTTGGTACTTAAGATTTGAATGTCGAAGAGCACTTTCACGCAACTAGCTCTACTTTCAATATTTCGCGTAATACTGAGATAAGTATACGTACGATTGAAAAGCTTATAATTAAAAAGGTTTAATTAATTTGAAGTCAATGCGTAATATTTGCTATTAATTTTCGAAAATTTTACCGAATATTTTCTCGTGGATTTGTAATAACTTTTTCGAAAATCCAAAGTAGATATTGTAATGCATTCTCGCGTTCGTGGATGAACGAAGCTTAAGCAAATTCGCTGCAATTGAAATAATGTAATTTCTGCTTTTTACTTTTAAATGCGTACATGCTGTACAACCATAACTTTATATACCTGCGGTATATATGTATGTATATGTATATATATACATATATACATGTAAAGCTTTTCACGGCATTCCATACTTAATAACGTAGTTTTATATACTTTTAAAACTGTTTAATGTTTAAATATAAAAACTAAATAACAAGGTGTGTCTCTGCCCTTGATTGCACTCATAAAAACAAATTATGTCTTAAAGGAGGTAGAAGACACCTTTAAAAAGACGATACGGAAATTAGAATTAAGAATTATTTTTAATAAGGTAGTCGTAAAATTACACTATTTCAAAATTATCCTTCTTTATTAAAAAACGCGTTCGGAAGAATTTTGATGAAACTGAATATTTTCGGAAGAATTTCTGTACGGTTGCATTAACTTCAATGTATTTGTACTTATTAATGCAAGCACATTAATCGGCTACATGACTTTTCAATGGAAGTACGCGAAATAAAATTAGTCAACATTTAATTTGACTTTTTATCGCGAGTATACTTGAAGTATAAAAAGTCATAGTTATCTGGATAAAATTGTCATTTTTCTTTAAAATTTCTGCCAATTCTACAGAAGAAACTGTACTTGAACTTTTAACGAAAAATGCTTTCCCGAGAAGCTCGAAATTGATGAAAAAAGGCTTAAGAAAAATTCTATTTCTTTGACTCCATTAAACGAACTCAAATTTTCCGTTTCATCCAATATATTCGAAGTATCGATTGCAAGTGTTAAACTCAAACGAAATACTACATATACATTATATTCCAAATAGACTACTGTACTCGAAGCAGACACAGCTACTCTCTCTCTCTCTCTCTCTCTCTCTACACGTGGAAAGGCCGTTCGCGCGAGCGCGAGAGGGAGAGAGTTAGTAGAGCCGTACTACAATGCGGACTCTATAATACGGGAGCCTCCTACCTCTCCCTCCTCCGCTATATATAACGTGAGAATAATTTTCGCGCCGCGATTGTGTGTGAGTAAGATAGAGAGAGAGAGAGATCCAGACGTTTCATCTATATAGATAGATAAAGCTTACGCGTGACGGAGGGACATATAGATAGGGGCTCGCAGGGCGCGGGCGCGGAAAAGCTCCCCCTTATCATCCGACCAAGCGTACATTTTACAATCCCATTTTCACGCAAGAGAGATGCCGCGTTGATGATAAAGGAGCTGTACTGCCACTGCACTACCGATCTTCGAGATGCGCAAAGAAGCTGCTTCAATGCGTATATATATATATATGTACTTGCATCTATATATATATAACAAAGGTGATTCAATACAGACGTCGCCTTACTCTACTGTAGTTATTGCGGTTTTATCGGGTATCATATATGTATATGTATGTGTATATATATATATATATGTAGAAAGAAGGAGAGCTCGTCGTTTTATTTGATATAGCTTTTCTATTATATACCCATCGCGATTTTTCTACGGTATATATGCGCAATTGCGTTACTAAGTCAAAATTGAATTACGAAATTTCTTACTATTTTATATATATGTATATATGTACACCAGCGATAATAAATTAGATTTATATTCGCGATTTCATTTTCGTGATGCTGAATAGAGATAACATCGATGACTGTTACTTTCTCCTCTCGATGCGTTTCGATTTTCTCATCTTTTCTATGATCATTTTACTGGTTATCCTTGGTAACATCTGTATAAAAGCGTATAACATCCATCTTTCGGCTGTATCTACTGAGGATTATTTGGCATCTCAAATAAACGATTTTCTATACAAAGTATATATATATATATACGTGGACATGTTAACCGAGCGTAATATAGAGCTCCAACGACGTAGTCGTATTTTATTTAGATGCAAAATTATTTATTGGACATAAAGTTTATATTATGAAATAATTTGTTTGTTTGTGAAATACTGCGAGATTCATGTCTTAGGATGGCATTATTTCGCGGGAAAATAGTTACATAAATAGAAAATGATTAATTTCAATTTGAATGAAAATAATTTACGTTTTTTAATGAAGGCGTGTATCAGAATGTGCCAATTTTGTAAATAGCAATATTTTAGTAAATTATACGTGTAAAATACATTTTTATATTAATCTGTATCAATGTATCTGTACGTTAGCGAATAAATTTTTGTGTAATTTTAAAGCAATTTTTAGATAGAAAAAAATTTTTTCTAAATAGTAAAAAAAATTTATTTTTATAAAGTGAGCAATATTTTACTGAAACTAATTTTTGTTTCAAAGGAAAGCGAAATATATTTTCGTACGATTGACCTGCACATCTATGTAATACAGTATGTTCAAAGAAATTTGCTGGAGTTTGAAAAATATACGTTTGGTTTTGATAATATTGTTGTCAATAGAACGAAAATTTCAAGATTTATATAAGTATACATATATATAAATTTAAATAATTGCACTTTTTGACTTTAATAAAATGACTTACCGCAATGAAATAAAAACTAACTAAATGCAATTATGATTTACCTCGGAACGTTAAGCAACGTTTATTAATAAACATAATTACAGCGTCAAAAATATCTTCTAAAACCGAAACATGCTTTTTATTTCCTACAAATAAATTTTCTTAAATTCCGCAATTTTTTTTTTTTCAATGTATCTATTTCTCGTCTGCTCAAGCCAATCAATTTTCCGTACTTCCTTAACACCCCAATGATTAATAAAACCAATTTTTTTTCCATTCGCTAAAATTATCTACTTATACTTGATTTCCTCTAATGGAATATCAAAGTACGCAATTGAAACGAGTCTATAATAAACGACCCGACAGATATATGTTTAAATAACGCTGTATGCACCACTAAAACCTGAGAAATTTTCAGTTCGATCGTGCATTTGCGCGTATATCGGTTGTGATCGCGGTACGAGCACTACGTGTATGCACACAACGTGTGCACAGGCTATGAGCAGTAGCTCCGATTGGAAAAATCGAAATTACACCCCAATCATTTTAATTATACATTTCTATTTGATTTACAACGTTAAGGACGGAGGCAAAATTGTTCAGCAGCCGCATTACACCATAGGTTTCCGAGAAACTCTCTTACGTAAAAAAAAAAAAAAAAAAGGACTGGTGCGCACGATTTGCATCTCTATATATATCGTCGTATATAATTCGAGAAAAACGCAAAGCAAGTTGGATCCAGCCTGGCTTTTTTAAATACTTCGATCAACAAGTGCTCGAGATACTTAACACGCGAGCTCTATCCTTGCTTAACGGCACGTGTATGTATTGTATATATATATATGAATGTATAGGTATATTTATATCTCTGACAGTTTTATGACGGCCGATACCCGAAGCAGCCAAGAGGTAAGGATTTTTATTTCCTATCTAAACGCCGATCTGTGCGCAAAGGAGTGGGGAGTTAATGATCAATAACTAGCGGCGCGCCTACGAAACTGCGCGCTCGACGGTCTATGAGAATAAAAGAGTATTTTAAATATCCCGGAAAGTGGCCTAATTTTTTTTTCAGCGATATTGTTCCGCTTGAGCATGAGAAAAGATTATTTTTTTTTTTTTGTTATTTTCAAGCGCGTTACTATCTCCCGGTTAATGCCATTTTTACTGCATGTATAATACGCACTGTTTAAAAGGCTATTATATATATATACATATATGTAAATGGTATTTATTTATTTATTCAACCGGAAAATTACATAAGTAGATCCTATAGGAGGAAAACGCAGTTAAATGTACATGGATCGGTGTAGAGTATTAAATGTAGAAAATTAGGGATAAATGTACGAGGAAACAAATATTCGATGTTAACAAGGTTTTTTTCGTATTTTGAATTTGTATGTTGATACGTCATTTATTGTGTAACTTATGCGTAATTCTTTTTTTTAATACACCTTTTATTCGAATAACTTAATTGTTAATATACAAATTGGTTTTATCACTTTTTTCATTTTTAGTAATACTATACAACATATTTATACATATATATATATATACATATTTTTTTTATTAATGTCTCCTAGTTTATTATCTAGCTTAGAATAACTGTAACAAATATTGTAATATTATAACAAATGTAATCTTTTTTCTTAAAAGAATATTACAGGTTGATGAATTTTTAAGATTCAAACGCTCGAATAATAATATTTCTGTCATTTTGTGCTATTGAATTAAAAATTTATCGCATATATCATTATGGTATATAAATAATGTAATAAGTTGCAAACCAAATTTTTGTATTATTCATCCTGAGACTTTTTAAAAATAAAAATAGTAGTAAATTTAAAAAATAATGTTTTTTTACATACTTTAAAGCAAAAAAGTTTAGCTTGGCAATAGCATTAAATTTTTTTTTGCATATACTCATAGTTCAGGGAAGGAATAGGTGTAAACCCCTTCTTAACGGTATATAATATTTGAAAGCACCTCCCCAGGCAATTATACCGTAATTTATTATACTATGAAATAAAATATAATATATTTCCATCAATGGATTAGTATCCATTATTTTTATTTTATTTTTCCGTACATTTATATACAGTAATAATAGGTGGCTGTTTCTAACAATATTTATTGTTTATTAAACAATACCTTTATTGTAAGAAGTATTATTATAACAGTTCGAATCACATAAATAATATAATTGCTATACTAATAAATATTATGCCAATTATATACATATTTTACACTTAAATAAATATACACTATTTGATTACAAAAAAATTATTTAACTAATCCATTCAAACAATTTTTTATTTTTCCACAGTGAGTAACGTTTAGCAAAAAAAAAGTAATTATCATTCCCATTAAAAATTCTTCAAAACCAAAATCATCTTCTTCAATTTCATTAAATATTTTCTTCTTCCAAAAGTATTAAATACAAACCAAAAACTTATTCGCAGCAATCTTTTAATAAAACAAACTTCTTTCTTCCATTATTCCTTTATTTCACCCACAGCACAGTTACTATAACATTTCCAAAAAAAGCCTTATCTAAATAATTTTTAATCGTAACTATGTAAATAAGTTTATTTTGTTATTAATAATAATTTATTCAAAGTCTTCCAAGCAGCTCTAACTTCGCCTCAAAATGACAGTGTAGTCAGGGAGAAAATTCGATGTTTATACAATATATATATATATTCAGCGAAACGTCGTAATAAGCGTATATAGAAAGAGAAAGAGAGCAAGAGAAAGAGAGAGAATAAGAAGGTAGTCCCGATTGCCGGAGTCGCTGTTGCCGCCGCCGATTAAGTATTCCCCATCGCGGTTGCACGAACGAACGAAAGAGGAAAAGAGTTCTCTCTCCATGCGCAGCCTGCACGATTTGACATTCGCGCGCCTCAGCTTGAATTTTGCGCGGCGAACGGAGATATCGTGTATCCGGAGGGGGACTATATCCATCTATATATATATATACTACTGCAGTTGATATACTTACGTATCCGATGTGTACGAGAAATTCTAGATTTTACGGTCCCACGTTAGCTACCGATTTCGGAAAGGCTTTTTTTCTTTATTATTTACGTTCCGATATTATTTATGCATTTTCACGTAATTTACCAAATTATTCGAATATTTAAATATGTGCGCTGGAATATTTGTATTTTGCAACGTATATATATATATATATCGATTTACGAATTAACGTAGCGTGCAAATTGCGCAATAAACGCGTAAAAAAAAAATTTTTATTTTATACGTCGTTACGCGCGTAAAATCAAACGCGTATGCGCATTATGATGAAACGAAAAAAGAAGAAAAATAACCATAGCTCTCCGGCATTTATTTCACTTTACTAGTTTAGCGTTGCTCCGAAATTTTTATTAAGTGTATTTATATATATATATATGGTGTGTGTGTGTGTGTGTATCGATAGTTCAGTATATATATGTACACATAGTTGGCTGAGCCAAAGATAGATCTTTAAATAGTACCTTGGAGTAATTAAATGCGCTATACATTGCGTAAACATATGTAGCGGTCGGCGGTTCATATCTAAGAACCCTAAATGCGCCGATCGTCCACGTGTTCTTTCTCGTAGTCACGACATGCGCTCATCACGCAAAAGCGCACACGCAGAAACACATAAATCTCACGAAACTTCAACACGCGAGATATAGGCCCCTCTGTAGCGTTTTGCAATTCCATGTATGTATGTATATATATAGTCGACCGGTATACATACGTGCACTTGCGATATATACGTACATATATATGGGTAATTCTGCGACAGATCGATCGGTGAAAAGTTTTTTTTTTCGAAATACTTTTGAAATGTTCTTTGACACTGAACTTACCATTGCAAGATTTTTAGATTTTTTTTTTGAGGAAGGTTTTTGAACCCTTGAACTCTCAAATGGTCAAAATTTAAACGTCAACTTCAAGCTCGTACCTTTCAATTATTACCCATGTGAACAAATATTGGGATACATATTCTTGCGAAAAATATCTAATCTTTCGATTGGTATCGCCAAATTTATCAATAAATGAGAAGATAATTGTTCTTTAACAAGACAAAAGTGCAGATTTTCAAAATCTTTTCTTAATAATTTGTTTAACTATCAGGGTACGGGACCGTAAAGTTACACTTTAAAAGTACACTTTGAGTTACTTTAATTTTTATTGTTAACCAGTCTAAAACGGCGCCAAGTATGCCAAATTTGGTATTTTATGCCTATTTTCAAAAAATTTCAACTTTGCAGGGAAGCATTAAAAACAAAAAAGAGACTTTTCTTCTTAACTATCTTTCAAATCTCTAGATATATAAATATTATAATAAGATCCCTAAGGCATTGCAATTTTTATAAAATAGGCATAAAATCCCAACTTTGACACCCTGTAACTTAAAGAATCTTCTTGAAAAAAAATTTAAAAAAATCCGCAAAGGTAGATACAGTGACAAAGAATAGTTAAAGGAAAAAAAAATTTTTGACCGACCAATCTGTCAGAGAATGATCCATATGTATACACTGCATCAAAGCTCTTAATTATACTCGTACGACGGCGCTCTATTTTTACGGTCAATTAAGGATGTGTTTACGCTCGAGTCGCTCAATTATTGGGGCTACTGGAAAAAAATGTGGGAAGTGAATTAGGAGTTCGCATAGGAGAAAAAACTGCGTATTTATCTAACCACTTTTAGTAGCACTGGATTTACCGGCTTTATTCGAGATGCGGTTCCAATGATCTGATCGTTAATAGAGGATCCTCAGGTATGTGCAAAATTTTTTAACAAATTATAATAAGATGTAGCTTCCATGATAAATATGTGGCATTAACATTTTTCAATAACAAAATAAGAGATGATTACAATAAAAAACATTTGTTTGATTACACAAAAATGATTTTTTCGAGTCTAGTAATAGGAAAATATTTCATTGAATCTCATCGTTATATCTCATGTTGATTTAGATTACAGTAAATACACTAGTTTTTATTTCCATTAAATTTGTGTAGCTATACTGTTAAAAGAAAATTCTAGATTTCAGTAAATTATTAGCGTATATTAAATTTAAATTTACATGTACTTTCAGCAATTTCAAGCAATTTTTGAATAAACAAATACTCTCCAATATAGCAGACTCGTTTCAGTGAAATAATACATTTTTTAAAGTTCCAATGAAAATGAATAGAAATTTGCTTTTATTTTTTATTCATTTTTATTCCATAAGTATACGTGTATAATTTTTTAACAAAAATTCACTGTTTTTTTTTAATTTTTTGTATAAAGTGTTTTTAGCGGTGGGAAATATAGACTACATTTATTTCAAGAACAAATTCCGTTATTTTTTACGATTCTTTTGCTTGTAATAATAATTTTTTTTAAATTCACGTGGGATCGAATGCACAATATCATAATTAGAATTCCACGTTTTAGTGTGAAAATAATAAACTGATTTATTCATTATTTTAATTATTAAAGCTATTGAGGACTCTAATGGTCTTTTGTAACCATTTTTACAGATATTTTTTTAACGATTTCACTTTTTATACTTTTTACAATCAAAAATCATAATTAGCATTTAATTAAGTATCTATCATTTATATCTTATAGTATTTATTTATATAATTGTTTTCTAGAATAACGATATAAATTTAAAATATAAATAAAAAGTCCATCAAAAATCTGTTTCACTGATAATCGTACATATTATTGATCAAACAAGGCGTATACATGTGAATTATAAATTACCATATCATATTCAAGATTATTCAAACGAGTCCATCAACACTTTTATTGTATTTTATTAATTTATTAATTTATTAATTTATTAATGTCTATATTTTTGACGAGCATCTCAGAACAGAAAAGCATCATTTTCATAGTTTCCTTTCAATCAAACTAAATTAATGATGAATGCGATAAATTTTCAATTCGATAGCCAAAATAAGACAGAAATAACAGAATTTGAGCTTTGAATCTTAAAAATTCAACAGTTCAAGCTTTGGCCTATGCCAAAGCCAAAAATAAAAATAAATCATTTGTCTGCAAAGTATGAAAACATTAAATTCTGATAGGTTTTATAAAACAATATTCTTTACTTTTTTTTAATACACTACTTTGTGTTTCAGGCATGGATAAAAGTAAATCCCTCTTTAAAAAAACAGCTGTGCCACTGTTCCGTGTTCGACGCATACATGCGTTTCACATTAATGAAGGGAAAAATAGATTTAACAGCGCGAAAATTCGCTTTTAAAATTTTCGTGTAATAACTGCATATTTTTTATTGCCACTTTTTTCCCCGAATTTATTTTGTACAGAAGGTTTAGCGCGTTCATAAATTTTTGCCGAGGTAACTACGGGGGCTTTCATGAATTCACGCGCTTATAGGTGTACTATATATATACATATACTCGATTTTCTTTGTAGACGGTGGAGATGTAGGGAGTGTTTATTGCGCCGGGAATAAAGTTCGAGGGGATCGCGATGTTCTTGATATATATTATGTTACATAGCATCTCCGAACGAATTTCCTCTTATTTTCGTATGTATATATATATATGCCTTTTGTGCAGCTGAAAATCAAATGCAGAACATAAGGTAATATTGTACTCAGAGGCTTGAGTCATTTGAATTTTGAATAAAGACATTTGAGTAAAGAATAAAATATTTATTTATAGAAATAAAAACTTTTCTTTTCAGAGAGATATTTAGAGAGTAAGGTACAATATACGTATAGTCGCGATTTAAAAAGGAATTTTTGAAGTTTTTATTTGGTACTTTCAAAGAGGGAATGTTTCGTAATAAGTCAATTACCTACAATTTCGTACATAGTGTTTGTATATTATTTTAATAACTTAATTTTAAATAGTGAAAATTTCTCTGAAAACAAGAAGATTGGTAATTTAGTATATAAGTGTTAATTTAAATTTCAGTCAATATTTGAGTGAATGTAATTATAATTTATATTATTCAAATGAAATTTGTTGACTCCCATAATATATTTACAGATGTCAAAAAAATTTGATATTAAAAAAAATAATTATTTATTAAATAATGATACATTACATTTAAATAAATAACTTATTCGTTTTAAAAATATTACTTAATGTATTCTAGCACATTTTTATATGTGACCAGTTAATAATAAAAATTCTACTGAAATAAATTTTAAATTCAAATAAATATCATTTTTTAATTAATACGAATATTTTCTTCTTTCAAGAAAGCAATAATTTAATAAATACATTTTCTTAAACTTTTATTCAAAAAGAGTGAATCTTCATTTTTCCTTCCATAAGCAGGATATATCTACTATTTATTAGTAAGATTTTCATGCCAACTTTTATATCCAGCGAATACTCACTGATTAGAGTGTAATCGTGATATAACTTCGAATTTAGAGAAAATTCACAGACTAAGAGACAGTCATTTGTAAGATTACAAGTAACAGATTTTCTTCGTCAAAACTCACTATTCAAAACATTGAAATGAAAATTCACTGCTTTAAACCATACATTTTCGTAATACGTGGTATAATAAATATTCACTTTTTCAATCAGTGTATAAATTATCATTTTTAAACAATAGTATATTCCCAAAATGAAATATTTTCACTCTCAGGTAGTGAAATTTTACTATTTCAATTTTACAGAGTAAAACTATTTTACCATTTGCTTGCAATGAATACGAATAATGACTGTATTATTTGTCAAAACAACAAGAAATTCCTCGTTATAAAATATTATCATTCCGAACGAAAGATAACAATACGAACTCGTTTTTACTGAGCGAAGTAGCCAGAGATGCTTTCCCCTCGTATACACGTTTAACCCTGCGTAATACATCGTATGCATTCAGTAACGCATTATTTACGTATCAGTCAATACGTACATATACATATACATACATATACACGTGTACATATATACACATATGAGTATGTACGTGTGTATGTATCTTATCCCACACACACATATGTGTATATAAACGCATGTACGGGTTAAACAGTCACAGTGTGAGCCCACACGATACGACGATGGTGATGATCACCGATGATAGTATCAGCAGAAGCATATAAGCGCACGAGGGAGAGAGTGGTAACTCGTATAGTGTAGGCGAATCCAAGTCCTTTTTTTGCACTTTTCAATGTGCCATGTCGATATTAATTTCGTTTCATCGCGGATTTCTATACACGCAGCTGTGTGCAGCTGTGATATATACCTTTTATATATAGATATAGATATATAGATATAGACTACGCGTAGATGTATATATGTGAATCGCCGCAGGGGTGCGATAGTTATTATAGGTGTATTGCGTGCAAATTGCTTTCGAAATACGATTAGGCCTTGGAATAATACGATCTACTCGTGGAAGATTTGTTCTGTTATTGTTGCATGAGAGAAGAGTAAATATTCTCTATATTTGCTTTGAATTACCGAACACGTGCTATGTATACATATTATATATGTATATATTTATATAAAAACGGGGATTTCATACATGTTTGTGTAACAGTGTAAGTATAATGTACTGCGATAAGGGGAGTAATTTTTTAAATTGTTTTCAGGAAATTGAGATTTAAGATAAATTATCACGTATGTGTGTGTGTGTGTGTATGAAATATTTTATTATATAGTGGTTTGATACGGTGCGTAAAACACAATGTAACGTAGAAACTTGCTAGTTAGTCGTTGAAATTATTATTACAAAATTATTGATATTTGCAAATTGTGATTTGGACTGTGAATCTGTGTGTACTGAGAATCTGACGATTGATTAGAACTATCGATCGGCTGCTTGTTGACTCTGTTATTGTAATTTATATTTATATTTATTAAATATTAAAACAAAATCTAAATAAATTGAAAGTATTTCTTTATACGTTTCATTTTATACGTTTATTGACATTTAAATACTTTATTCGATTTTTTTTTCAAATATAAAAATATTTTAAGTATTTATTGTTACTATATATATTACATTATTTATTAGAATGAAAAAATATACATATATAAATAATAATAATTATTGAAAGTGTAATTATTGATATGTAATAAGTGACTATTATTATTATTATTATTATTATGAAGAGTTACTCATTACATTTCAATAATTACACTTTTCATATTTTCCCAAAATGACTTAATACACGTAAGTAACTGATACTTACATCTAGTAGATTTTGCAAAAAGAACATTTTCTTCTATCGATTGGGCAGATTCTTAAAATGAAGAAAAATTTTCTCAAATTTATCAAAACTCATTTTATCCGTCTATTACAATATTTACAATCGCATCACTGTATTTGCGCGCGTGTTCAGAAAAAGGATTCTTTCGAAACAAGACAAAAATAATAATAATAACATCGTGTAAGATACTTATAAACGCATGTACACCTATGTATATATATATATATATGTATATACCGAGTCACTGTGTAACTATGCGCAGTACCACGAAGAATAAGACGCCCGACACGAAAATTCCTCGAGACGGCGATTTGTCTGTAATTTTTCAGAGATTTCTCACGCCGATTGTAACGCGCCGTAAATCATAGAACGGAACGAAACTCGTTCTCGAAACTTAAAACGCGCGTGAGGCAGCACAAGACACGCCGCGAGATAAAGGTAATATATACCATTGTATATATATATATATATATATTTGGAAACCAAACTCTAACGGCGTCCGCGAAAACTATCTTCGCCGCCGGTTATGATCGTGTATATATGTATATATATATGTTTTTTGTCGATCAGCTGATTTCGAATTTCGACAGGAGCAATGGGCGCGAAACGGACACATCAAACTAGAGTTTTTCGTTGCTATTGGAATAGATAGAAGGAGTGCATTTTTATCAGTGACAGGTGGCTTGATGTTTACCGAAGTGAGTTTTTCAATATTTCTATTTGTCGTTATTTTGTTTACTTAGGAATTCAACAGATGCGGTGTTTTTGAGGTTAACTTTGATTTGTGAGATTATGGTTGTTTTTCAATGATTATTTTGCTAATTGATATGGTAAATGTAAGATTGAGAAAGATGTTTATTCATTTATTTATTTATGTCAATTTTCCATCAAGTACGATAGTTATGTAAAGAAAAAAGTATTATAAACGTAATTACAAAGTAAAATTTATCGATGAAAAGTCTATGGCAGTTGTAGAAATAAAAGTAAGACTTTACGATCAACAATGTTAGTTAACATTCTTAAAGCAAATCTATTCTTAAATCTATTCTTGTTCATGAATTTTTAGAAAGTTCCTCATGAACGAGTAATTATGAACAGTAATTTCTATGATTAATAGATTCAACAAAGATGTTGTTTACAAAATATTGTGCAATAGATTGTATACTTTTTATAAACTCACAGAAAGCATCTGCTAAACAATGGGAGTTCTTGGATTGTGGCGATTGCTTGATGCAACAGGAAAGCCAGTTCCGTTGGAGACATTGGAAGGCAAAGTTTTAGCTATAGGTAGGATACAATGTTAAACTTTTTATTAAACAGTGTACGTTCATTTATGTAAATAGGTTTGTTTTTACTGTAATCTTTTAGATGTTTCAATATGGATTCATCAAGTCATACAAGGTTATCAAGATCGCAGAGGGAACGCTCTGCCCAATGCTCATCTCATTGGTCTTTTCAATCGAATTTGCAAATTGATGTATTTCAAAATCAAGCCAGTTTTTATTTTCGATGGCGGTGTTCCCTTATTGAAGAAGAATACTATCGTAAGTGAATATATGGTTTTTTCGTTTTAAGCAATATAGAAAAAAAGATTAATCTTTGATTTTAAAAAAAAAATATTCTACAACAATACCTGCGTATATTTATTAGAAATTGAAAGAATAGCACGTTGCCTAGAACATCGCTTTACCATCTTGATTATAATATCTGTGAGACATAATTAGCTCAGCGTGGGAATCGGGTAGTGAGAATGGAGTTGTCTAATTCTTTTGTATCCATAGGCTACACGCAGGAAGCTAAAATCTATTGCAGCTAGTAAAGCACAAAAGTTGAAGAATGACTTGATAAATAACTTGATAAGGCACACAGCGGTGAAGGGAGCACTTGAAAAAGGAAACGATGATGGAGAAAGTAGCGCAAGACAACAGTTCAAGGATGCAATTATTATTCCTGGATCTTCTAAAGTTCCAGACATGTATCAATTACCCGATATGCCAAGCACTAGTAAATTCGAAGATTCCGATGATTACATTAATTCGGATGATGAATCAGAACTTAGTCCTAGAAAACAAACTAAATGGATGGGAAACATCCACAGCGTAAATGTTAACACCGAGGAATTCAAAAATTTACCTGCGGATGTAAGATACGACATTTTAACAGATTTAAAAGATACAAGAAAGCAAAGTTCTTGGGATCGTTTTCATGAGTTACCAACTGTGAGTTCAAATTTGTATTATTTATTTTGATTTTATAAGGAATCATTCTATCGTTATATATAATTTCATAGGGTTCCAATAAATATTCCGGATTTCAAGTCAAACGGTTGTTAAAACGTAGATATGTTCAAGAATCGCTGGAAGTTGCTGAAAAAGAAATGGGAGGGAAAACTCTTACACTAGACGAATTGGATAGACTACTAACGGATCAAGGAATCGAAACGTTGCAAAAGCAAGATACAGCTTTTCGTATAGCTTCTGACAGCACTACAAGAGTTATTTATATAAAAGGTAAATTTTTATAATTTTTAAAAGGAAATCAAAACAATTTTTTTGCCAAAACATTTTCTAATGTAATTGATTAGACGATAATAATTTTCTGTATTTTTTAAACTAGATAAGCCTGTTTCACAAAATAACGAAAATTCAAAAGATTCAAGTGATTCCAATACAAATAAGCCTAACGACCAGAAGGTAAATACACATATTGATCTTATGGATTCAATGTCGATTAATTCCGATAGCTCCTTAGCTGTAATCGATGACATGGGGGCATATGACTTAGATGAGGATTGGTATTCAGATGATGATTTTAGTGAAAATTCAACGAATTGTTCGAATTTGTTAACTAAAAGTAATATTCCTAAATCCGTCATAAACCCAGCTTTGTCTTACATGTTGGAGAACAGTGGATTTACCCGAGAAGAAATATTGGAAATAGTAGAGCAAAGTAAGAAAAATAAAAAGAAATCTGATTCGAACAGTTCCCATAGCTCAACTAAGAAGGGAAGAAGGAAATCTAGTCAACAATTTTCAAAAAATAAAAGTAAAACAAGTAAACTTTTTGATACTACAATAACGGAATCTCCAAAAATTATCAAAGACAATGTAAATATTCCAACGACTACAAAAATTGAAGAGTCTTATTCAGAGTCCGATGATTTTGAGGAAGTTGTAGATCTATCAAGCAATTCTTTCGAACATAAAAATCAAATTATCGAAAAGAACCATACGTTACCAATGGATTCAACTGAATCAGAATCGGATGACTTTATTGAAGTTAAAGACGTACCTGTACCTGAATTAATAGGAAATAAACAAATAAAAAATGATGGTCTACAAATAATTGTCAAAGCTGATGAAGAATTGAAAGATGATATTTTTGCTGATATATTCGCTGATACAAATCCTGTTGTGAAGAATGAGATAAAGGTAGATGATGATTTCAATAGCTCTTTAATTTTAAATGATTCTTTAAAAAAGAATATCTCCGAGGGATTGAATGATGAATCCATTAAATCGACCGAAGGAGAAGATAAAAACGAAACTTTATCTCAATTTAATCCTCAAAATTTACTGCTAGATTCTGGTATTATGTCTCTTCCGACAACTCCTAAGAAAAATAGTACGATAACTGATGAAACAAAAAATTGTTCGAATACTGAGCATCGCGTGCTTGAGGAAAATTCAAAACAAAAGGAAATTGAAGCTGAAGTACAACAAACAGTAAAAGAATCTGTCGACGAAGATTCTTTAGCTGAAAAACAAAATACTTCAGATACTGACCATATTGAGATAATTAACGATGAGCAAGATATAAACAATCGAATACAAGAAGAATCAGAATCTCAACGTATAGTTCTTCCAACGGATGAAAAAGAACTCGAATCAATGAAGGTATATAAAAATGATTTTTAAAAGTTATCTAATTATAAAATATCTTGTAATTGTAATTTGGGTATTTTACATATTTTAGAATCTGTTAGAAACTGAGCAGAAGGAGATAACAGGAAATCTAGGGAAATTAGAGCGGCAAGCTATAGACATTACAGATCAAATGAGAATAGAAGCTCAAGAGCTTTTACGGCTTTTTGGTGTACCATATATAGTAGCTCCAATGGAAGCTGAAGCTCAGTGTGCTTATTTAGAACAAATAAAATTAACCAACGGAACCATAACAGACGACTCTGATATATGGCTTTTTGGTGGTCATTGTGTTTACAAAAATTTCTTTGATAACAATAAAAAAGTTTTGCAGTTTATTTCTCAAGACATCGAACACCATTTCAGTAAGTACTATGCACATTTAAATTAATTAATTATTATTAGCTTCATGAAAAACGTGATTTTAGAGCTTTCTAGAAAAGAAATGATACAACTAGCTTTATTAGTCGGAAGTGACTACACCAATGGTTTAGCAGGTGTAGGACCTGTCACTGCATTGGAAATATTAGCAGCTTTTCCTACGGAAGGAGAAGACTTACTACGAGGCTTACGAAACTTTGGTATCTGGTTCAGGGCAGGAAAATTAGCAGCTCCTGGAAAAACTACTTTACGCAATAAGCTTAAAAACGTACAAATTGAAAAAGGTTGGTGAACAATCACTAAAAAAAATATGAATTTTATTGATAAATTTACAACAATTAGCAAAACTATCTTCTTCAAGGATTTCCTAGTCAAGCAGTAGTCCAAGCGTATCTAAATCCAACAATCGATGAATCGAAGGAACCTTTTTCATGGGACAAACCAAACTTAGTCTTACTCGCAGATTATACAAAGAAAAAGTTTGGCTGGACTAAATTGAAGTTCGAAGAGATTATAAATCCAGTAATGAAAAGATTTTTGGAAACCAAAAGTCAGATGGAAATAACTTCATACTTCAAAGTTCACGCAGTTCCAAAGTCCATCGAAGCTGCATTGAGCAAAAGAGTTCAAACAGCTATTCAAAAATTAAGTTCCAAAACCGATGATACAACAAATTCGGACGATGAAGTTCCATCCTCAAGTGCAAAACAAAAAGCGAAGAAAGTCCGTAAAGCCACGGGTAAAAAAAGAAGTATGCCTTGCAACGATTCCATTGCATTACCGACTATTACCGAAGAAAGTAACGAAGAAAAAATAGCGAAAACAATCGACGAAACAGGCGACCGAACAAAAGATACCAGTATTAAACAGCGAAAACTTGCGATCGTTGATGAAACAATTATTCCTCAACGTGAAAAGGATAAAGCTAATGCCTTGAGAACAAAACTCAGAGCTATCGAGATCTATCGAAAATCTAAGTCCGGATTAAATCGTGTACAAAAAAAGAAAAAAATCGTAAAAAAAATAAAGGAAGATGCCGAGCTATCGGAAAGTAGCAGCAGTAGCTCTTGAATTCTGAATTAATATAAAATATTATTATTCGAATTGTTTGTTTTTAAATTTAAGTTACGATATTTTTATGTATTTATACAAAGCTAATTTTAAATAAATAAAGAGCTTTCAATTTTTCTACGACTAATATATTATATATATAAAATTTCAACGATAACAAACTGTAGATATACATAATATAGTAAATAAACGCGTATCCTTTCATTCGCGACGATAATAAAATGAATTTTTTCAACACATTTGTAAAATAAAAAAGTGAATTCGTTAAAATTAAAATTCACCGAAAATTTGATAAATTAATAAATTAATCTACGATTAAATCTCATGCTACGGATTCTATTAATACTACGAACTCATTCGACGAGATCAAGGAAGTATCATATAGCAGTGGCTTTGTAGATATTTTTTTATCTACTTTTAATACAAAATTCAAAATCCTTTAACTGTCCCCTGACGTCTGTAATCAGAATTAGCTGTAATTATGCCGTTGTTATTGGATATTGCAGTAACTGCGCTTCCAATTCCTTGATAAACGGTAACTTTGTGGCCAATTTCTCTTAAATAATCCGTTATATATGGTGGGAATTTCGTCTCGATTTGCACTTCCATTGGAAATAGCTGGAACAGATGAAAATGTTGTTTTTTTTAGTTTACAGTGTGTTTCTTTTTTTTTAGTGGTAATTGATAATTTTGAATAACCTGGTGGTGGATTCTATATGCATCGACTGCTTCCTTGATGTTGAAGCCACCCCAAAGATTTAATAACATAATCATAGCTACAGATGTTGTGATTTTACTTCCACCAGCTGCACCAATGACTAACTTTACATTTCGGTTGTTGTCCAACTGAAATTCAGTGTGTACATTAATTAATTGTTTGACATTAATTAATTTATAAAATCGAAGTGACAGACAATAATGTACTTGTTTCATATTTGAAATATTTGTTTAGTTAAATATACTCGTCGACAAAATTATTTTTTCGGCCTTCTGTGTTGGTAAATAAAATTTAATCCTTCAATGCAAACAAGTTACATAGAAAAGTTGTAGATCATCAAAAAATACAACTTTTTCTCATATTTCGTATACGCGAACTGCTTGCATAATCGAGCTTTAGCCGTGACAAATCAATTTTTTTTTAACTAAATTTTAACAACTAAAAATTGTACATCGAAACAGGAGCTATAGCTCGTCATGCGAACGCGATTTGCTGACTGACGTGCCATATATGCAAAATGCGATTAGCGTTTTGCATGGCTTGCATCGCTTTTATTTTTAAATTAAGTTGTTGGGTGTAGTTGACTTATGAGAATAAGACACCGTTGAAATGATGATTTGAAAATTAGAATTTAAAATATTTTTAGTGATGTAATCATAAAATAAACTTATTACAATGTTAGGAGATTTTTAGTTCAATTAAAGAGTTAAAGGAAGTTTTTAATTCAATTAAATATTTTCCACGTATTTATCGCAAATTTATTTTTCAGTGTATAACTTCTCTGTATCTTTTAAATGGATACTTAGAGGGATCCGTTTAAAAACATCTAACTTTACACTAATTCTTATTTCACTTTTTGAATGTAGGGATAAACAACGAAAAATTGTGTTTTCACCTAATAATTACAATATCTGTTCTTTCTTTCAACTGTTTGAACCCCCAATTATTTTAAAAAAATTTTCAGTCAATATAGGGTTTAAAAATCGAATTATAGACTGAAATTTCACATTATGCAATAATGAATGATTTTTTTTAAACAATTGGTTAAAAAACTAGTTTCCTATATAAAAGGATTATTACTATTAAATTAGAAGTAAATATTGTCATTATATCCCATTGATTCTTGTGTATACTAAAATCTCTATTTTGTGATGTAATAAGCCTAAATAATTCGAAAATATCGCCAATCACACTTTAAATACCCGAAGTTAAAATTCTGACTATATCGTAGAAACAAAGTAATTCAATTTTTCATCATTATATAATTTTAAATTAAAACTAAAATTTAATTTCTACAATAAAAAAACGATATTTCCACCCTTACCACTATCGTCGGAGACATAGAACTCAGTGGTCTTTTTCCTGGTGCAATAAAATTCGCTGGCGAAGGCGGTAAATCAAAACCATTTGTAATATTAGGAGAGCTGAAGTCGTCCATCTCATCGTTAAATATTATTCCGGTAGAGGCTGACCGAATTTTGGCACCCAAACTATACATAAACAAAAAAAAGATTATAATTAATTAATATAATATTAGTATTAATTGATTTAATATTATTATTAATTATTTTAATATTCTTTCAAATACCAAAATAATACTTACACTTGATTAATGGTCGACGTGACTGATACAGCTGATCCGTCTGGAGCGAGTACAGATGTGTGCGACGTTCCATGTTCTCGCTGATTCGAAGTTATAGCACCGTAATGTTTTGGATCATTAAATGTTTTATTATCGTTGATCAATGATCTTATGGCCTCGGCGTAATCTTTCGACGTCAAGTTACCAATTAATGTTTCTGAAAACATATCAGTGTCGCATGATTTAAATTTAAATCATTTAAATTGTATAATCGAAGGTGAATAATCTAACGCTGTTACAAAGATACATTTTTTTTAAAGACATTGTTTATCAAGACCAAATTCAATTATTTTTATTTCATTTTGGTTATGGAACTGAACATTTATCGTGAGGATCAAATGATTGAATTTGATAAAAAGAAAACCTCCAGGATTATACTGTTCCCTCTGTTATGATGTTTTCTTTGCAAAATCCATCAAGCTAAAGTCTACACCTTCACCAAAATAAAACAAATTATATTTCTTTAGCGGGCGATAACATCGATACTCTTAACGAAAATATTAAGCTTTGTAATATAAGAGTACATTTTTTTATACAAACTTTTAATGTTCACGGATCTTCTTAACGTTACAGAGACACTTTTTCAAAGTCGTCTTTTCAATTTCAATTTTCCTTTGAAGCAAATAAAACAGTTATTCGATTTGTAGCTCGAAATCTATGAAATTTACTAAAAATTTACTTTTCATTTTATTGTATAATTTTGTGTAATTAAAAAAAGTTTAACAATCGAATAAAAATTTACGCATTTTCTGTTACTATCGATGTCAAAAAAAAATGCCAATCGTTATTGTTATCACCTATATTGATATTCCCGACATCAGGATCCCCTAGTTCTGTTCTTTTTGCGTAAGCCCACTTGAAAGTCTCGACAACACGCTGCCACATGATTCTTGTATCCTTGACTGGGACAAGGCTGTCTAGCACGTTCAACATAAAAATGAGTAAAGCACCTGAGCCAGGTGGTGGTGCTGTATATATCGTCATGTTACTGAATTTTGATTCCAGTGGTTTTTTCCACTTGACTCTGTTTTGAGCGTTAAAATCGTTAAAAATCGGCTATTTACTATAGTAAACAAATTGTTAATAACTATTTATGAAGGAAGGGATTCATTTACGCTTATTCACTCGCTGAAATTTGAATGTCTATAATTGAAATTTTAAAAATGTTACAAAGGAACATTTTTGATCTCGAAAGTATGATAAAAACACAAATATTTAATCATATCTATTGGCTCGTTTAATTTATAAAGTTTATTAAGTTGAAGAAAGTAAAACAAATATTTTTTAGAATCATAACCAAAGAGTATATATAAATAACTGAATGGAATTTTTTAATTTAAAAAATTAAAAAAGTTGTTCCAATTGTTCTGAAAAAATCTAAGATCTATATTTACTATAGATTTTAATAAAAATATATATTTTAAGAGTAAACATTCATTCCACCGCTTAAAGAAGTTACATATATATAACTAAATGGAAAGTGTTCGAAATATTGATTTAAAAAAAATTTAGGAAAAAATTGTTTTTGTTTTTTGTTTAAATTTTTGTATCTAATAATTTTTCGAAAAAATAATCGATGACATCGACAAGACCGTGAGCTAAGCTTATTAACAATTTTTTCGATGCGATTTTGATTAAATGACGGAAATTACAGCTTAAGCCCCTTGAAAATTGATCTTATATGACCATAGAGTACAATAATTTAATAATTAATTAAATAAAAAATAAATCATATCTATACACAGAATGGTAACATCAACTTCTAGTAGATATTATTAACTAATCTTTTTTTATTAAACTTTTAAGAAAAAAAAGTTTAGCTTTGTAATAAAATTACATTTTTTGTTACGGACATTCAAAGAAGCAATAATAGCAAATCCCCCTTATCAAACTTTTAATTATATTATTTGTTCGCAACAAATATCATAATTAGAACTACGTACTTTCATAAACAGATAATAAATACACTAAGAACTTACTTATAATTTTTAAAATCATCAGCAGTTATTATTGCATCGAAGCTTTTAAGTTCGGAGACTAAATCTTGCATCATCTCGCCTTTATAAAACAATTGATCAGGTGCATCAGAATTCGCCAATCTCCTTAAGGTTTCCGCCAGTTTTGGTCTTTTAATTCTCTCTCCTACCTGTGAAAAAAAGTCACGTGTATTACATTTTGTATTGTAATTGTAATTGTATAGAAATAATAATTACTCGATCTGTATACAATATATATGTATATATAAACTACATGATGCGATTATCGAAACAATGAAAGACAATTTTGCGAATATAAATGAAAATATAATTAGAAACTCAGTGGTAATTGTGTTTAATGATATGAACGCGCGATGGCGTCGCGTTAACATACAATTATACATATTCATTCATTGAATGTCTAATACTTACAGTGTAAACATTATTCGTTTCCTTGTTAATTAAAATTTCCGCTAAAGTAGGTTCATTCCTTATAAAAACTTCCTTTCCTTTAAGACTATTTGATAGATATTCATTCACGAGACATCCCTTTTCGGCAAGTGCAATGGACGGTTCGAATAAATCTTTCCAAGGCAATTTTCCATATTTATTATGAACTGTCCAATATCCTAACAATTCACCTGGAACGGCTACGGCTTTACCTCCTGAAAGTTGACACAAAAACCTTAATTCGAGAGGTGTACAGGGCTATTATCCGATCTAATGTAACAAAGTTGCGGAACTAATTAAAGGGTCATTGTTACGTAGAAATAAAATAGCTCAGATTTGTTCTGCAACTTCAAACCTCCATAACTGTTGAGCAAAACATTCTAGAAAAATCCGCGTTCATTCAAATTAATAAGGAGATTCAAAAGTTTTTCGATTTTTTTCAGAATCTTTTTTTCTAGACAATTATTCGATAGTCTGTTTTGTAAAAGAACAAATGGGCCAGTAGTAAAATTAGTAAAATCTTCACTACTTTAAATTTGTTTATAAAATTCTACTTTATTAACCAGCTTAGGTGTAATAATCAAGAATGTAACGTTACCATACAGGGATGCATGGGAATTTCCTCCATACATGTCCTTATGAGCTGCCGCAGGAGCCGTTTCTCTGGCATCTAAGAAATTAACCATGTCGTTCTGAGCATCGTATATTGTCATGAAAAATCCTCCTCCAAGACCCATACTAAAAGAAAAATAATAAATCGAAAAAATTTGTGTTACAATAAAAAAATATATATATTTCATTGCAAAAAAACGATTTATTCACTGCAAATCAAAATTATCAAATTTATCAAAATTTAATCCATAAATATTTATAGTAATTAAAAAATTAGATTAAAAATATAATTTTTTACTCAATAAATAGTTGCATATTTCATTTACATAAATCCTGTTTTTGATTTCCTAAAAATTATTTCGCCTGTCTTAATAATCACATTACTAAGTCACAAGTAAAGATACTTTCAATTGAAAGTATGACTTGTTTTAAATTTTTATTACACGAATAGACACCTGACAACTCTTAATTACTGCCGTATTAAAAACGCTTTCTAATCACAAATCAGTGTACTTGCCGGCTGACCGTAGAACAATCGGTAATAAATGCAACGATATTGACAGATCGTATGTGTAATTTGTACACACACATATATATATATATATACCTGTGCAGAGAAGAGATGCCTTCGCAGAGAAGTGTTGCAATAGCTGCGTCTACTGCCGAGCCACCGCGTTCAAGGATGTCCGTACCGATTGGCGCACATTCCGGGCCGTTCGACGATACTGCAGCCTATGGAATATAGCGAAACCGCATGAGAAATGCTTTGTGCGTGTAATAAAAAAAATTACCAAGGCAAAGGAAGCTTTTAAATATTATTGGTTCGCGTATTGTTATAGAACGAAAAAAAGGTTGGATTAAAAAGATAACGTTTTTTTAGATAGTCCGAAGGAAATATTTACTTCGATCTAATCCATCGGTGTTTTCGGATGAATAAAAGGAGTATACGTTTTATTCCAGATAATATTTAAAATACAAATTATTTACTAAATTCTTTTCATATTACATTTCAATACTTGCTATTTTTCATTTTCACTGACGAATTAACGATTAATTCATATTTTTTTAAATCCAATATTTAATAAAACCAAAACCGCAATTTTTTAACAAATAAATATATATACAAATAAATATTTTAGAAAACTTCCTGTCCATGTATGTACGTGAATATTTGTTTGTTATATCGTTAAGTGCGATATCGATCAGAGTCGGAACTTATTTTATAAATAAATAAAAAGATCTTTCACTCACGTATTCGTTATAATAAAAATAAATATTTTTAATAATTCGATTACCTTTTTGTAAACTCCAAGAGTAGATTCACTCACAAATCGGTTGTCCTGTCGGAGATCGGAGCCTGGCTTTAAAACTACCACGAGAGCTATGACAACAATGAGAGCAAGGACGACGATAACACTTCCTCCGATGAGACAGGACTTTCTCTTTAATGTTCTATAAAAATGATATTAATATCACTGTGTTAATTGTATTTAAATATGCTATTTACATGTAATAATAAAATTGTATTGCGAGACAGATATTTGTGTGTAAAGACAGTATACGCGTTACTGACTTATTATTAGAGCAGAAAAAGTGACCTTTACGTCGTCACCAATACTGCATGGATTGCGCGATAGATTGTGACAAAGCATTAATTGCTTTTTACGTATACACTATTTTACGTTTAACACAATATTGCCGACCGCATACTTTTTCTCAAGGACTCGTATTCTCGCGGTTTGGGTTTTATTTTATTTATTTATTATGTAATTTACCAAATCAGAGTAAATAACATTATTACTATTATGTAGTGATTATTGTTTAGAAAGAATAATGTTACTTTGAGATGTCGAATTGAAAATTAATCATATGTGTCATTATTATTAAAATAATGCAATTTGTTTTCGACTAATTTTATTCTGAGGCTTATTAAAAATATAAAAAGTAAGAAATTAATTAATAAACTATATAGTATCATAGGAGTAACATAATTAGAGCTTTGAATTATTCCAGCTGTATCCTACGACAAAACTAAAATTTAAAAAAAAGTTCTGATAGATCTTAGTAAATAATGATTTTTAATGTACTTTATTGCAATAATATAACATTTTTTTTAAATATTTAAAGATACGGAACGGAGCAAATTATTATTAATCTAACTGGGCATAATAATAATAATCTTTGCAAAACGAAACAAAGTTTAAGAATAAACTTAAATCTAGTGATACATAATATACTATTAAACATATCCATAGTTCTGATTTGATTCCGTCATTACTAAGCCAAAATTGTAAGTATATTCTTTATTTATGTAATATACATAACTACAATACATAATATTGTCACGAACTCTTGATGTGAGATATACGCATTTTTGTCACTGATTAAAAATATATACGTATATAATATATACTATATATATATATATATATATATATATATATATATATATATGTATGTATATGTATACAGTATTACTGTATAGTGTATACTTCGTTAACACATAAAGCATGTACAATTCTCAGTAAAAAGAAAATTTAACAGATTAGAAACATGTGCTTGTCACTGAGTAACGTATTTTGACATTGTTACACAGTTAGCATTTTTTCATATAATTAAGCCTTTGTTTATTACGCACAGAAGACTTAGATGACAAAAGAATTGGCTGTACCGTACAGGTACAATGTGAACTTTGCGTTTGAAAAATGTCGCAATTTCTTCTTTTGTACACTGAAAAAAAATTTGTTACGTTCAAGAAATGTTTATCTATTAAAAACGCGTTTGTTTTTTTGAAATATTTACTTAAGTAAAAAATATGTTGTTCAATTGAACTACATATTTTCTATATATTTATGAAACATTTATTAAATATCGTTTTTTGCGAGAAGAAAGTATTCACTTGAAGAAAAAACTCGTCGTTCAATCGAATTCTATATTTGCTTCTTTAAACAAAAGTTATTATTCAATAGTAAGAGGTCATTTTGTATTAGTTTTGCTATTCAATTTAAAATTTCCACGGTTGCATATAACACGTGTTTTGTGAAAAAATAAAATCAAGATAATAATAAATACAAAGTAAAAAATAGGTGTACTTAAATAGCCGGTAAGTTTGTAGTGTTAAGTAACCTATTCTATGATTCGATTTCACTAGAAGATTCTAAATCACAAATTCATATTAGAAAGCATAAACACGAGAATAAACCCACACTTTTTTAATTAATAATCAGTGTGTATATGCGCGTCATTCACTGAATCACGTTAACTACCAAGTTTTATTTTCATTTGCAAATCGCGTTTTTCTTCCGACAGAACTAATAATTTTTGTTCTTCGATTCACACAGCTATATATATATATATATATATATATATAATTTTAGCGCATTTAAACTATTAGCTGACTCACAGAAATTAAATCCGCTTGTCTTTTCTCGAAGTACAGTGTATCGAGAAAAATGCTGTACTGAAAGTATTTTCAAATAACAATTTGCAATGTTTCTTCATTGACAACAAGGAAACAATCAAAACCACGTCGATGAATAAGAATTTTAGACGAGTCGTGCGAAAAAAATTAATTTTTTCTGAACAGTACAGCACGAACTAGACTCGATGTCTTAATCACGAGCGATGTATAGAATTTCATTGCGCTTCTAGAATTTCAAGAACTGCCTACAAAATTACAGAATTGAAGGCTCGTACATTACATTTTTGAATATACGAAGAATCGCACGTTTCGAATTAAAAATTGACTTGATCAGTAAATTACAAATTGATTGATTGTTCGTCGATGTTGTAAAAATGAATTGGTATTTATTGGCGGATAAAAAAAGTTGGTTTCTCGAAATTAAAATAGAAAAATGGAATTGGGTTACTTATAATATTGTGTCTTATCGAACGTGCGTTGGTCTATTTTATTTTTTTTCCTTATAATAAAAGTTTGCCTCGTTTTACTTAAATTAAATATTTTCGTATGTTACGTATTTAAATTTAACGAAATTTCGAACTGTGTCAATTTACATAAAAGTGCATTGCGCATTTGTTTCATTTTTCAGAATAGTGCTAAGTATAGCTTATCACGTTATACTTTTTGCTAATACAATCTTCGAATTGTATTATGCACTATTATTCGAAAAGATAAATTACATTATCATTATTTTCTACTATTCAAAAAATCATTCTAATAAATTTTATTTGTACACGGTAAGTAACGTTTTACTGACGATCATTTTACTTTAAATTAAATATGTTTTCAAGCCCACAAAGCCTTTTTTTAATAAACAAATTTCGTTTAGTTCAGAAAACAGATTTTCAGTGAACTCTTCAAAAGATATGAGGAAGACTTTCGATCCAGACGTTAATTTATAAAAATGAATTGAAACATTAATAATTTTGTTGATAGCGCGCAATTAGGGCAGACGGAGATAAGATCTTCACTTTAATCAAGAACAAACTTTAGTAACATTTTTTATATTATATAGATGAAAGCAATGCATTTTTATATTTGTTTAAAGTATTCATTGTCTTCGCATATTCTACAGCGTAAATGTCAGAATTGAAACCTTGATAATTTTGTTGATAGCGTGCAATTAAGAAAGAGGGAGATAACATCTTTACTTTAATCAAGAATAAAGTTTAGATAAATATAAAGGCATGTATAGTCGCGTCAAACAATCTAAACCTAATTGCGCCAGTAACAGTAGATATACTATTTTTAAAAGATGGAGAAACTAATAACTTTTGAAAAACTAAAAATTAAAAAAAACAACACTATCTGAATCTTAGTGTCCGTTTAGAAAATTTTTCTTTAAGCTGCAGTAGAAAATATTCCCAATCGCCTCCCATTGAATTTGATACTAAAATCCGTTAACCACACCAATCCTGCCAGTCCCTAAACAGTATACTTACTGCACTTAAATAACAATTTACCGGAATGCACGAGTAAGCTCATGGTATTCGAAAATCCTAAACTACTGTAATCTCTTTCCCCATATAAATGTTATATTCGACAACTTCGAAAATAATGTACGATAACTTTTTTGGCGATAATCACCTTTACGTAAAACAGCTAATTTTTTTCTCTCTCTCTTTTCCTTTTCCATCGCGGGGCTTCTTAGAGAAAGGCTTCCTCTTACAATTTGGGAGGGAAAGAACTATCCCAGGAATCTGTAATCAAGAACATTAAAGACTACTAGATAAAAATAAAGGCAGGGAGCGTCTAGTTGGTGGCCCTTTCCGGTCTCGAGTCAAGGTGCGTTCTAGTAAAACTAAGAAATGTTTCGAGATTGTAACCTGTGTCCCTAGTAACAAGTAGTACTTTGAAAAACAAAAACAAATTTATCAATAACCAAAAATATAATAATTGTATCTTACGATCACAACTGGTATATAATATACGAACTGAGAAAAAAGTTTATCAGATAAGATTGTTTTTTTTTAATATTTAATTGAATTAAAAAACAAAATCTTTTTTATTTTGTTTTAAAAAATATTTATTATGAGTAAAAAAAAATTTCATATAAATAATTGGTTCAAATATTGAATCCATTGATATCCATTGATAAGTAACATTTTTTATATTATATAGATGAAAGCAATGCATTTTTATATTTGTTTAAAGTATTCATTGTCTTCGCATATTCTACAGCGTAAATGTCAGAATTGAAACCTTGATAATTTTGTTGATAGCGTGCAATTAAGAAAGAGGGAGATAACATCTTTACTTTAATCAAGAATAAAGTTTAGATAAATATAAAGGCATGTATAGTCGCGTCAAACAATCTAAACCTAATTGCGCCAGTAACAGTAGATATACTATTTTTAAAAGATGGAGAAACTAATAACTTTTGAAAAACTAAAAATTAAAAAAAACAACACTATCTGAATCTTAGTGTCCGTTTGTCTGAAAAAGGTTGCAGAATTAAAGAAAATTTATTTATAAGAAAATTTTTCTTTAAAGTAGAAAATATTTCATTGAATTTGATACTAAAATAATTGCCAGTTAAACAATACTTACTGCACTTAAATAACAATTTACCGGAATGCACGAGTTCATGATTCGAAAATCCTAAACTACTGTAATATATAAATGTTATATTCGACAACTTCGAAAATAATGTTATTTTTTGGCGATAATCATTTATAAAATTTAAATACATTTTTTTTTAAATAAATCAATTTTGTTTAAAAGTACAGTATGTTATGCATACTGTGTTACAAACAAATTTTATTTGTTTGTTATAATATTTTTTTATTCGTATAAATATAAAAATTAGATTTAAGTGAATATTTTTTAAGACTATCCAAGAAAATCATTTTTTGGTATGAAACAAATTTTTTTTTCTAACTTTTTTCTCGGTGGGTACGTAAGTGATACTGCGCGATATGTATAATTCATGCGATTCCGAGATTGTCTTATCTATATAATACGCGAGAATTTAAAAAGTAGAGTTGTCGTTCAATTTTGTTAGTATACATATTATATTGTATGTATACATATAACATATATCGTAGATTACACACAGATACACACACACACACACACACATATATATATATATATATATATAATCGTTTTATAGATTGCAATGCATCGCAGCGAGTATTAAGGGGATCAAAATGAACATCTCACCGGAAGCTTTATTAAAGATTAATCGTGGATTTTGTCGTGCATTCGAATATCTTTTTATCGCGATGAAGTATAATCAATGCCATCGAAAAATAAAATTAAAAAAAATTTTAATTCAACTTTATCTTTCATAAAATCTCATTTTCGACTAGACATTAAATTATCGTACAGAAATAGCACATGTGCATGTAACGCACAACTGACTCGTAAATGACTAAGTAATGTATATGTAAGTAGTCATGCAGTATAATATTTATTGCTTCTATACATATATCGATCACAATTTTCTAGCACATCACTGTATACTCAACAGGTATCATTTGCATTTACATAAATGACAATCGCGTTATTAAACATCTGCTTTACAATCTTTTGAAAATCATTCTTTTTTACAATACGCAGCACGAACGATACGTATATGCTAATTCGAAGAAACACCTCTTTTTACCACACCATATTGTAAAAAGTTGAAAAAAAAATTTAATTTTTTGGCTGACAATAAGCGAACAGTCATACTTCCTTATTGTACGAATATAAAAATGTGGTAGCGTTTTACAGTTGCAAAAATAGCTCGTAATGAGTACTGATGGAAATGCAAAGTGAATTCGTAAAATTATAAAATATCTTTTTTTTTTACTGGAGCATAATAACAGCCATACGTGTAATTGCGCTTCTGCGATTATTGAACAAAATCGTTCTCCCCTTGCGCTTGTTTAAAGGCGTAAAAATGTATTAATATACGCGTAATGTCAACAACATCGAATACTTCGGTACTTCATCTTAACGGAAATTCAGAGCCACTGCACAAACTTCTAAAATATCATTTGGTAACTATATTAAAAGCAAAAAAACCGCACTTTCGCAATTGTTGATAAACAAATTTTTTATCACACTTCTTTAAACGCGCGAAATTCTGTGAACTCCCGCGTAACAACGGAATAAAGAAAACAAAATCCAGTAATATTAACGAAAATTGAAAAATTTGCACTCCTGCCTTTACGATCCAAAACTCCGCTAGCGAACGTTCGAATATTTAAAAATCCACGGATATCCGTATTTAATACCAAATACACTTTGTCACTCGCTTGAGAAATCGACGAAATTTTCGATACAGTGGAAATAACGAAATAAAATAAATAAATAAATAAAAGAAGCCAACAAACCTAATCATGATTGCGACGAAGTGTGACGTTCGTCGCTGGTCGTGCTCTTGCTAAGTTGTAAACACAGCGCTGATCCGCGGCGACTAAATCATTTCTCTAAGCGGCGTCGATTGTAGACGAGCAAGTGCTCGAGCAGCATTCCCCACCAGATTGTCGCAATACTCGGCATAATATCTTCGAAATCGAAAGTGGGATATGTAATAATGTTGCTTCGTATCTCGTTTGTCAAGTTTAGACTATATATATATATATATAGGTGAGTGTGCAGGTGTATATGGATGATTCTGCGACAGATTGACCGGTTAAAGAAAATATTTTTATTATTAATTGTAAATTGTTTTAAACTGTTCTTCGGCGATTTATCTGCTATTGTGATTTTTTTTTTGTTAATTGATGCAAAGTTGCCGTGTTTAGGGTTTTATGCCTGTTTTCAATAATCTGTTGCTTCTCTAGGTTTTCTACATTTTCAATAATTTGTAGCTACTAAATTAAACATTTTCACGGAAAATACGATAGGAGGAAGTTTATTTTTCGCAAAATTTGCGAAACTCTTCAAGAAAAATACTGTAGTACACCTTCGAAATTGAAAGTGGGGTATGCTACGTTGTATGTCGTTTGTTAAGTGTTGCTTGTATATGTGGGTGATTTTTTCACGAATTGACTGAACAAACAAAATTTTTTTTTATTCTAAATAATTTTAAACTGTATTTTGGTACTGTATTTTTCTTCGGGAATTTTCAAATGAGATATTTTCAGTATTTTTCATATTTTACGCCCATTTTCAATCATTTGTAGCTCCTCGAGGCAATATTTTTTTATTAAAAATACGACAAGAGGAAGTATTTTTTTATAAAATTTGCGTAAAATATTTTAAAAGTCGTAAATAAAAATAAAAATATGAAACACAAGAGTGAAATTTCCTGAGAAAGTAATTATCATAATCTCGTGGTATTTGTAAATATATATATTTCTTTTCTAAAATAAAAAATTGTAATTAGATATGTTAAAATCGTAAAGCTAGCAAAAATAAAATTTTGATATATTAATTGATTTCTTTACATACTGGTCTCTTCGATGGCCAGCAATAGTATGTTGTTGAAAACTTAGTCTCCCTACTGGATGAAGGTAAGGACTTTTATTCGAATAATCAGAAAAAATTACAGAATGAAATGCACCAAGATTTAAAAATAGTCAGTTTTGGATTTTGAATCATTTTTCTGTTCATTAAAAAACAAATCCTTATATTCATGATTTATAGATTGCATTAAAGAGTATTCATGCTAATTTTAAGCTCAATTAATCGATTGATTCACTTACGAAGAGTGGATTATGGAAATCCTGTTATAAGTAGTTATCAAAGGATTTTAAAGCTCAAATTGAAGATATAACTATTATCTACAACTTCAAAATTAAATATTATCTTAAAAAAATGAAATTCATATATCAAATTAAAATGTTTAATTTTATCTATAGCTTCACTGTTTTAATATATCTAATTACAATACAACTTCAGTATTAAATATATAAATAATGCAATTGATCAAACCAATTAATATATTCAATTTTATGTAGCCACTCTTAAAGGTGTCTTGTCCCCTTGCATATTCGTTCAGTCCAATAGATTATACTAGTTGTACCTAATGAAATAATTTTGCATTCATACATATTTATTAGATATACAAATATTATTAAATCTGGACAATCAATTGTTAAATAAAATCGTCTCTATCCATTTAACTCACTACAGTGATAGTTTATTCATTAACTACGACTAATATAATTGACACTGGTTGAATTGAAAATTATAACTGACTTTAGTAATTTCTTTTTTAGGAAGAAATTTTAGTGATCGATTAACAAATTGCGACTAAATATAGATAGTTTTGTATAATCAACATTGCAACATTTTATCTTAAGATTTAAATAGTTTATACATATACGTATGAGCTTAAAAGTATTTTATTTGAAACATTTAGGGTATTTCATAAAAAAACTTCTCTTCAATGAAAAATGTTTCCTTACAGAGCCACATATTATTGAAAACAGGCATAAAACACTAAAAATGCCAACTGTGACTCGCTGTAACGTTTTTTAGTGAAAAAGTCACGAAGCAAACTACAATTCTACAGAACAGTTTAAAATAATTTAGAAGAAATCATATTTATATATTGTACCAGAGATGAGGAGATTATCCTTGTCCATTGTAATATTAAATTCGTCAATAAACAAAACACGACAAACAATTGTTAATAACATCTTTTCGCCTCGTTCTAACATAGAACGACACAATATCATTTTTTCAAAAACATTCGAAATTATCACGACCAGAAACTTTACAACGAAAAATTCAGACGCGTAATTAAGTATAAATATAATACGAAAAGTAGACAATTAAAAAATTCTAAAAAACTTGTCCTTATTATTGCAAAGAATTTAGTTCAATCGTACGTAAGATAACATTGTTTTGTCGAAATAGCAACAAAATGAATTATCTGCATTGTCACAATGACACTTATTCGTTGAGTTGGTCGCTCTGATCATATACCCGATTCGCCGCATAGGTTATACCCACCAGCTTAACAGCGCCACTTGCATATCGCGAATTTATTATATATTATATATATATATATAATATATTGTGGTGTGTGCGGATACGAGTATTCACCGGAAAAACGGCGAAGTCATTTTGAGTTTGAGCATAGTTTGAAAAGCGTGATTTTAGCGAACAATGGCACGTTACGATCGAGCTATAACAGTATTTTCTCCGGACGGTCATCTTCTCCAGGTCGAGTATGCCCAGGAAGCTGTGAGGAAGGGATCTACAGCGGTAAGCGTTTATTGATGTACCTAACCTCTTGCTGTGAGTTTAAGTTAATGTAACAATGGATTTTGTTTGTCGAATTTTCGTTTATTGGAACTGATGTCTGAAATATGGATTTGTACGTTTAGTTTTCTACTTTTTGGTTCGTGCGAATACATAGTTTTTCATGGTTGTACTGAAGTTTTTTTAGAAGAGTCTGTGCAATGATTTGACTAAAGTGTAAACAGGTAATGAATTATTGGTGGATTGTAGGTGGGTGTCCGTGGAGCAGGTGTTGTAGTTCTGGGCGTTGAGAAGAAGTCTGTAGCTAAGCTTCAAGAAGAACGTACCGTACGGAAAATATGTCTTCTGGACGATCACGTTGTAATGGCTTTTGCTGGTCTTACAGCCGATGCAAGAGTATTGATCAACAGAGCACAAATTGAATGTCAAAGTCATAAATTGACCGTGGAAGATCCTGTAACGTTGGAGTATATTACTAGGTATATGGCAAGTAAGTAACCGAGGTTAAATTTTTTGGATAAATAAATAATAACGTATAGGTATATAATGATTTTCTAATTCATAGGTTTGAAGCAAAAATACACCCAAAGTAATGGAAGAAGACCTTTTGGAATTTCTTGCCTTTTAGCTGGTTTTGATTACGATGGTGTACCACATTTGTATCAGACGGAACCTTCTGGTATTTATTACGAATGGAAGGTTTGTATTTGTTTGATAAATATATATAAGAGAGCTGTTGTATGCATTACAGTTATCGTTTTATTTCAGGCTAATGCTACTGGTCGCAATGCCAAAACCGTAAAAGAATTTTTAGAGAAGTATTATACTCCTCAAGAAGTCTCAACGGATAAAGGTACAATCAAGTTAGCAATTAGAGCACTCCTTGAAGTTGTCCAATCTGGCCAAAAGAATTTGGAAATAGCTGTTATGCGTAGGGGACAACCCATGCAAGTAAGTAAAAGTTAAAAGTAAAAGTTTGAAATTATACGTGATTTAATTTTTAATAATGCTTTTTTTAACTTGTTGTAGATGCTCGATTCTGATACAATTGGAGACTATGTTAACGAGATTGAAAAGGAAAAGGAGGCTGAAGCAGAAAAGAAGAAACAGAAAAAGTGATCAAATTTTTGTTAATCAAGCGACGTAATCATAGATTTTAAATTTTTGCAAAGGCTATTATATGAGGGATGAGCGAAGATGTTCACAATTGTGAGACTTAATACTTTTACTATGCATCATTGTGAAATGTGTGAACATGCCTACCAATACTAATGCATGTGTGAAAGTAATTTTTTCTATTACAAAATAAACAAAAATGCCTCAACTTACATTTTTAAAATAAATTTAATTCCCCTTTACCTTAGAATAAAAATAAAAATAGTCGTTGTGCATACTTAATGAGATAAAAATTTATTTATGAATTTATAATAAACCGACTTTACAGACATACTCCAAAATTCACATATAACAATACATATTTTGGTATTCCACTTCTCCAATGCAAAAAAGTGATAAAGTGCAATCCTATCTCACTTAATTAATCAGGATTTATTAAATTACCTATTCAATAACAATTGGCTAAAGTTCATCTGGTGCACAGTATCGAAGAATTTAATTTGAAAAAAGATTTATCATTAATTTTTCTTGTCTCTCCTATCAGATTCTGCGACCAAATATTCCGATGATAAGGACCTGCCTCGATGATTAAATATTTGAAATGAAGGTAAATTACGTAGTGTTTCCCATGACTTATTTTCTAAATCCACGACGGCTCTTATTTCTTTAAAATCACCAGCTATGTGCATAACACCGTACATAACAGCAAACAGACTAGCAATGCCTTGTATGATTATCTAAAAAAATAAAATTATAAAATTTAAATAATTTCTTCTTTGCAGATATAATTATCAATTACTTACATCTATTGGTAATGTTGTAAATTCTTGTTCAGTTATCCTCAAATAAGAGCGATCTGTAAACAGATATCCATTGTTCATTCATTTGTATATATGAAATATAAAAACTGTCCTTCAATGAACAATTGAATAGAATCATTAAATTATAAATTCTTATGATTTACAGCTTATAAAGTTGGGAAAAAAATAAACCAAAACTATTAGAAATATCACGGTTGAATCGTCTTGGACCAGGATAGATTTAATATTTAACAATCATGTTGATTATAGTAAGTTTTAATTGTTTAAATTGTTTTGTACTTACATCTAAAAACATTTATTTCGTTGGCTTTATAAACAATACCAACATACATAACCATCACACTCGTTCATATAAATTAAATCTTTTGAGCAATTATTATTATAAAAAAAAAACAGAAATATGCATTATAGACCTGCTCCGTTGGATGAATAAATATATGTATTCGATGAATGAAGACTCAAACTAATCCCAAACCGAGTTAGTTGCAAAAAGCACTTATTAACTTCACCTTACGACTGACGAATACAACTCTTGATTAATTAAAAATTTCAGATAATCATAACTTACGTTGAACTGCCGAGTAAGCTGCGTGGATAATCGAGACGAATCCCAGGAATGTGGCAATTTTGTGGACCGTTTTGGCAGCCATGTTTTAATATAATTTACAAAATCAACTAGATTCCTAATAAACTAGTATAGATAAATACTCAACAATTGAGAAAACAGTTGTTATACATCTGTGAGTTACTGATGCTTTTACTCTATAGCCTATATAGCATCGGTCTGTGGCTGCAATAGCAGTAGGCTACTAGCATAATTGTACAACGACACGACGACCAACTCAATATATATATATTATATATGTATTGCAATTATAACATAGATTATATACATATAGAGGGACAGGGGACAACACACTATCGTTTTGTGGTAGTATTATAATAGAAAATATCAGATCCAGATGGTGTCTAGTTGAACAGTGGACATTGGAGCGCCCTCTATGTCATTGTTATTTCAACGAGGCCGTCGTCATTTTCTTAGCGCGAAATTGCAAAATAAAAATTGTTCTAAAGCATGATATACTGTATTTAACGTATATTTAGTAATTATACTTGCAGATCTTGAGACACTCATTGAGTTTACTCTGCGCAATTTTATAATACAATGATTGCAATTGGTTGATTATGCATTTCCTTTTAAAATATAATATAAAAATTAATTTACGTGTAAATAGAGCGTCTAATGTGTTGTAACGCAAAGTGTTATCGTATACTATGACTTATATATTATATATATTCAATTTGTGCATTAAAGAGTGTAGAAAAATTTACGTACGCGAATCAATACATTTCTCAAAGTATATACTAAAAAACTATTATTGTTATTATGTCATCCAAATGAATATATCAGTAAATTGTATCAAATAATACGTAAATATTATATACACCGATTCGTTGTATGAAATTTTTCAATGGTTTTATTGAAAGTAATTTTAGTTTTTCAAATAAACACATTAGTGAAAATATAACAATATTTATTATAACTATATATTATTATTATTATTATATAAAAAAAACACATTTTGAAATATAAATTGTATATACGCTATATGGGCAACTATACTATATATATGGTGCAGTCTCTCTGTCTCTGGCCTATAACTCTATACTATATATAGTATATACTATCAGCTACCAGTAATGTGTCAGGCTTATTGTACTCCTATGTCCAAGTCTGCACTGCAGTAAGAGCAAAATGGTGGTTAGAACGTGAGAATCCGTATATATATAAGTCACGATGAACGAGAGGAACTAGCAGAAGTGAGGAAAAAAAAAGAAAGTGCAATAATGTATTCATTTTTCGGTAGCTAATGCATCATATTATGGAAGGCAGATAATACTATATAGTAAGTGTCTATTGGATATTGTTTGTATTTTTGGAAAAGAACAAAAAGAAAATTTGTATATACACGTAAAATAACCTGTCTTCGAACGAGCAAATGCATTATAAAAGCATTAGTTTTTGTTAAATATAATCAAGCAGTTGATTTATTATGAATTAATCACTAACTTAGTTACTGTACCATTTCAGACTAACCGTTTCTTACGAAATGGATAATGTACCGCTGAACACAGAGTATCAATATTATTGGCAGGCAGATTCTTCACAAGCACAAAATTTCCCGTACTATCCTAACCCATCAGTAAGTTATCCTCCTCCGGCTCTTCCCTCTCAGTCGCAATACAATGCACCTGCTCCCGAATACAATAGTTTTAACTACTCTGTTCCACCTCCGTCGTACTTTTCAGTTCCTCCGCCAAATTCAAATTCTACGTATCCTCCTGCAAATGTTACATATCCCAACTACGAATATCAAAGCCATGCATCGACTCAAGAAAACAAAGATTATTACACCGGTAACTATGCACAAGCTCAATCGTCTGCTTACAATTACAACAGTTGGGATCCGAAGCATTCGTACCAGCAAAATTCAAAGACTGATAATCAATGGGTAGCTGATGCTTCATCGTGGTTACCTCATGCCGCAGTCAATGCCAAGTCACAAAGTAGTTCAACCGACAAAGGTTATAAGTCTGTAAACAATGGCCTACGACGTTCGAAAAGTCCTGATAGTAAATTTCATTCTTCTAAGTTTGCGAGTAGAAGGAAATACGATGATTATTCTAGTAGATACGGGGACAAAAATAAAGAAAGGAGAAACTCCAGAGATCGTTTTTATAAAAGGAGAAGCAGAAGTTTAGACAGGAAATCTTATACAAATAATTCTTACACTAATCATGCATCTGCGAGAAGCGAGAGATCGGATAGATCTGAAAGATTAGAAAGAGCTGAGAGTAAAAGTCGGAGTAGGAGATCTATTAGTCGAAGCAGAAGTAAAAGGAGATCGAGATCACAAGATTCTTATACATCGGTACAGTCCAGTCGAAGTATCAATCATGCAGCCAAACGTAAAAGTCTCAGCGAAAGAGAAATGCTTTTAGAAAAATATAGGCAAAATTATTGCGCTACTAGTGAAGATATTAAAAGAAAGTTAAATGAATTGGAGAGCGATGGAGTATTTGAGAGAAGAATATGGACACGAACAGCTCCTGCTGATTTGTATTATAGTAGAGATGAAAAAAATAATAAGTTGATGAAAGCTACTGATAGACTAATTCAATTATGTGATGATTTCAAGAAAAATCTTATCGACAGGGCATCATCTGCTAGAGCACTTCAAGTAAATATTAAAACTTTTTTACTTACATAACTATAAAAATGAATATACAATTTATTTATTTAAATATTACAGTCTCCGTATGAACCTCCACCTAGAAAGAGTAGAGCTCGTTTATGTAGGCATAAATCAGAGGCTTGCAGTAGCTCTTCTTCGGATAGTGATGATTCGGTTGATGAAGATGATAGGACAATGGAAGAATTAATGGCTAAAAAACAACATCCGCAAAGACTTCATCCTGAAATGTGGTTCAATGACCCAGGAGAAGTAAATATTAGCAATTTCAAAATTTGAATAATAATTGTTGTAAAAAATATTAACTAAAATCAAATCCTATTGTTTTAGATGAATGACGGGCCGCTGTGTAGATGTAGTGCAAAATCAAGGAGATCTGGTATTAGGCACGGAATTTACGCAGGTGAAGGAGCAATAGAGAAATGTAATCTTCACACCAACAATGCGGATAAATTATATCATTACCGTATTACTATCAGTCCACCAACAAATTTTCTGACCAAAACTCCTACGATCATCAAACACGATGAGCATGAGTTTATATTCGAAGGTTTCTCTATGTTTTCCCACTTTCCACTGGTAAAATTGCCAACTTGCAAAGTTATTCGTTTCAACATTGAATATACTATTCTTTACATCGAAGAGAAAATGCCAGAGAATTTCACCATTCGAGAATTGGACTATTTTCGTAAGTATTTGAAAATTTACTTTTATTAGTATATCGAATGTCAAACTTGATAGAAAACGTTGCTTTCCAGAGGATTATCTATTCAAGGAAGTTTTAGAATTAGTAGATTTTGACTTGCAAGCCGCTCAAGATACAAAAGGTTGTGCTCAATTTCATTTTATGCCAAGATTTGTGCGTGATTTACCTGATAACGGACAGGAGATTCTTTCGATGAATGAAGTTTTAAGTTACCTAATAAAAAGTAGTACTCTACTGATCAATCCCAATGAGTTACCGAAGCTAGTTGAAATGCCCCAGTTTCAGTGGCAGAATTTCGCTGATGAGGTAAAGGGGATGGTAGTTACTTATCCTGGTAAAAAGCCATGCAGTGTTCGGGTAGATCAACTTGATCGGAATCAAGCTGATCAACCTTCTGATGTCGTTGCCTATCCTGAAATAGTGCATTTTGGTATTCGTCCTCCTCAATTGAGTTATGCAGGAAATACCGAGTAAGTATAAAACACGATCGATCAAACATTAAAATTTTAAATATTTCCAATAATGTTATTGTAATTTACATTTATTCTCATATTGGGAGATTTATTTATTTACAATGAAGAATAACGGCTTATTTTAGGAAAATTAAAACAATTGCTCTTATGAAAGAAAAAACTATTTCGGTCTTCATAGATAGTTATTTGAAACTATAGTTATTTTCGTCAAATTTGTTAATTACTGAAATCAAAGATGCAAGTATGAATTACCTAAATGTATTAAATCATTTTGTGAATAACGAAAATCGTTATTATTGAAACGTAATGTGCAACTATTTAGTAAATAAATTTGTTGTTTGATTTAGAAAAATAGTATCTGAAATAAAATTTATGTTTTAATAAATACAATGATTAGATTGAAGTAAATATTTTCCGAGGAATATCCTTCATTTCAAGATTTTAATACTAAGTTTATAAATTTCAGTTACCAGAGAGCCTGGCGAGACTACGTAAAGTTCCGTCACTTGCTTGCCAACATGCCAAAGCCGTCCTTCGAGGACAAGCGCAAATTAGAGGCAAAGGAAAATAAGCTTCAAGAATTGCGCACTCAAAGCAAGATGAAGCGAGACGTTACTGTGGATGTAACTTCTGATGGCTTCTATCGTACCGGCATTATGTGTGACATCGTTCAACATGCAATGCTTATTCCTGTTCTCGTTTGTCATCTACGATTTCACAAGTCACTCGATATGCTCGAGCAAATTCTGAATTACAAATTCAAAAATAGATACTTGCTTCAACTAGGTAAAGTACAAACGAAGAAAATCATATTTAAATCTCTACTCTCATTGAAAATGAATACACTAATCGAATTCTCACGTTTCCCTTTGTCAGCTCTAACACATCCAAGTTATCGAGAGAACTTCGGTACCAACCCAGATCATGCACGTAATTCATTGACGAATTGCGGCATTCGTCAGCCAGAATACGGTGACCGAAGGATTCACTATATGAACACTCGCAAACGCGGTATCAACACGCTGATCAACATCATGTCTCGTTTTGGAGCGAAAAAAGAAACGGAGTCGTCGATCGCTCACAACGAGAGACTTGAGTTCTTAGGCGATGCCGTTGTGGAGTTTCTCACTTCTATTCATCTTTTTCACATGTTTCCTGACTTAGAAGAAGGTGGCCTTGCGACTTACCGAGCTGCAATCGTTCAAAATCAACACCTGGCTGTGTTAGCTAAAAAGTTGAATCTTGAACAGTACATGTTGTACGCTCATGGCAGTGATTTGTGCCATGATTTAGAGCTACGACATGCCATGGCTAATTGCTTTGAGGCTCTGATGGGTGCTTTGTTTTTGGATGGAGGCATCAAAGTTGCGGATATTGTTTTTGGAGAAACGCTGTTCAAGAATGAGCCGGATTTGCTAAATATATGGGTGAATTATCCCAAACATCCGTTGCAGGAACAGGAACCAACTGGTGACAGGCAATGGATACCTAGTTTTGAGCTTCTTCAGGTAATGATGAAGAATGCAATTAACGAGATTAAGATGCGTTGGCAATGTGAAATTTTAATTTGTTATTGTATTTTATAGAAATTGACGAAATTCGAGGAAGGTATTGGAGTGGAATTTTCGCATATACGACTCTTAGCGAGAGCTTTCACTGATCGGAGTATTGGTTATACAAATTTAACTTTAGGTTCTAATCAACGTTTGGAATTCCTTGGCGATACAGTATTACAATTAATAGTATCAGAATATTTGTATAAATTTTTTCCAGAACATCACGAAGGACATTTGTCGGTATGTACTTGCGTGTAAAATATAATACATAAAAATAATTACATTTCAATTTATTATTGCAGCTGTTACGTAGTTCTTTGGTAAACAATCGAACTCAAGCGGTAGTATGCGATGACTTAGGTATGACTCAATATGCACTTTATGGAAATCCTAAGGCTGAATTAAAAACAAAGGATAGAGCCGATTTGCTAGAAGCATTTTTAGGAGCATTATACGTCGACAAGGGCTTGCTGTATTGTCAAGTATTTTGTAATGTTTGTTTTTTCCCTCGATTACAAGATTTTATCATGAATCAGGATTGGAACGATCCGAAAAGCAAGTTACAGCAATGTTGTTTAACTTTGAGAACTATGGATGGTGGGGAACCAGATATACCAGTTTACAAGTAAGATAACGTTGCATTTTATTTTTTCTAATGTCAGTTTTGTTTTAGTTTATAAAAAATTGTTTTTTTTAAACATAATATTTACTTGAATTAAAAAACTATATTTTGACCAATAAAGTGCTTCTAAAGAGAAGCTTTTTTTAAAGAAAAATCAATACCTTCATTGTAAATAATGTTAATTTGAAATGAAAATTATTTTTAGCAAAGTATTATTTGAGGGGGAAAAAATGTGTTTAAAAACCTTAAATAATTTGTTAATCAAGAATTAAATGTTATTTACTTTCAATGAATTATTTATTGAAATATATAATATAATTAAATAATTAAATATCTAAAAAAATACAGTGATTTGATTTAAGTAAAAATAAAATTGCTAGGATCGATCGAATAAGTTATTTTTTGCAGTCAAACTAATTTTTTTCTATTCTAACAATTTTTCCTTAGCGTATCAATAATTAATATATAAATAGCAAATAAATATAAATAAATAATTATCTTTCAGAGTCATCGAATGCAAAGGTCCTACTAATACTCGCGTTTACACAGTTGCTGTTTATTTCCAAGGCAAAAGATTGGCTAAAGCATCTGGTCACAGTATTCAAGAAGCTGAGATGAATTCAGCTAAAGAAGCTCTTGAAAAATCTCAAGGTAAATTTAAATCTAACGATAATCCAGTGTGAGCGCCAAAATTTTACATGTTTTTTGGGGATTTAAAACAAAAACTAATGTTCCCTAAGGCTCTCAAACCTTGGGGACGTATTTATTTATCCTTAAATTAATGGATACCTTTTTTTAAATAAAAATATTTATAAAAAAAAAATTATGATCGGTCTCCGAAGACGTTTAAAAAAATGCTCAACTGCTGCTACGGTGAAGGTCGCAAAAATAGTTCAAAGCAAACGAATTTTTGTTGTTGTTAATATAGAAATTATTTACTGCGTAGTCAACCATGGAATTAAAAAATATTAATAAATAACAAAACAGCGGGTTTTTGAAAAAAAAATGGTTATTATTTGATAAAAAAATTTGTAACGTTTTTTATTGTAAAATTGTTAATTTTCAATCAATTAAAAAGTTGGGGGGTCATTTAAGAAGAAATATATTCAAGAATACTGTATTAAAATTTGATTTGAATCAGATAATTTCCCTTTGAGTTACGGTGGTAGCAAATTTGAAACGTTTAAAAGTCGAAGCGGAGCAATTTCGAGCTCCACCCGGTAGTTACTTAGGAGGCTGCCATTTAAAATCTATTAAAGATATGCGATTGAGGTTTTGACAGAATATATGAACTATCGATTAAGCAAACAAAAAAATTGATTTTTGAAAATTATCACACTGGTGTAAACCCCTTAATGGGTTATATACAACTTTTACCGACTGATTCGATACGTCGATAGAACAACAGAAAAATGTTTAAATCTTAATTGAATTATGCACAAACAAAAGTATGCCAAGTTTAAGGGGAAAAATGTATATATTTTCGTCTCAGTCGGTAAAAGATGAATATGGCACCCCCTTAATTAAATTATAAAAACAACTGTACAATATTCGTTCATTTTTTAGATCTCTTCCCACAACTGGACCACCA
Source organism: Apocrypta bakeri (assembly GCA_018906985.1). NCBI lineage: Eukaryota > Metazoa > Arthropoda > Insecta > Hymenoptera > Pteromalidae > Apocrypta > Apocrypta bakeri. Next base: position 4,491,383 of record JACCIA010000002.1, read on the forward strand.
AAAACGCGTGATAGCAAAGAGTATGAAAATGCAAAGCTGGTCACAAAGTGGATCAAAGTTTCGATCATCTCAGTCTTTGAAATACGACGACAAAAGTGAAAATCGAATGACAAGTCGCAACGAAAGACGTCGCAGGGATGATAAATACGAGGATTATCAACAAGATCATCGACGTTCCTCTGATTCAGACAGCGAAAGTCATCGAAAGCGTCGCAGTCGAAGTAGAGAACGCATTGAACGATCCAGTCGTTCTCGCGATCGCTACGATAGCGTCGATCGTCGACTCCGTGACAAACCTCGTAGCAGCAGTTGTAGCAGCAGCAATAGTACTAACAGTCCTACCCGGTGTGTTAGGAGCAAAGCAACGGAGCAACATTCTAGTTCAGACAATTCTACCTCATATTGTTCCGAGAACATAACAGTAGCACAAGGCTATAGAGTCGATGAAAATAAAGAGCTGAAGGATGTGAGCAGAAAAAGAAGAAGATCCTCAGTCTCGTCAAATGCAAGCAGCAACGAAGCCAGTAGTAGTAACAATGTCTCCGAGACTGATAAGAAATCTGACTTGTCTTTCTCTGAGAAGAAAATAAAAAGACTCGAGTAAAATAGTGTGATTTTTAGTTTTCAGTACGAAAAGATGATGTTCAACGCTGACGACTTCTTTTTTTCCAAATTTAATCGATTGTAATGGATGAATTTAAACGTGGAATCATGCTGCATTATAAAAATGTATTAATTATAAAGTAAACGGAAAAAGCTTAGAAATTAGTTTTTTTCTATAGCAAAGGTTCTATTTATACAATGTAGGCCGATGCTTCTGTACTAAAGCTATAATAATTGTGTATATTATCACTTTATTATAGTAGTTTTAATTAGTGATTGCTTTACGTACTTTAATCTGTCGTACAAAAAAGCAACTGCCTTTTTGTTGTTGCATTTCATACTTTGACAGTAATTTGCAAATAACATTATTTTTGCTAGACATCTCTAGTGGCATTAAGCGAATTTCATCTTTATGAATAACAATTACAATAATGTTAATAAAAAGAGTTATATTTAAAATTATTCGATGTAACATTATTTTACATTTCTTATTTACAGTTTATTTTATTTTTTAGATATTTATTGTTCCAGCTGTTTGCTGGACAAGATGCGCATGTTCTTGATTCAACATGTATGGGTTTTCTTGAAGAATTTTATTGCAATAACTGATACTTCTGAGAATATTGTTCAAATCCCAATGTTTCGATAACAAAGAATCATTAACGTTGAACAAGCCATATTGAGAGCATTGCAGATAACTACAATAAGCTGTACTGTGGAGTTTGTAGCCTAATTCTGCAACGATAGTCTTCAGGTGTTCGTCCGTTTCATTTATAGCTACGATCTCTGAAATAGCAATAAGAATGTTATTCTTTATTTGTTCTTTGACTTAATGGTTTTTACTATGAGTTCGATACATACCTAATGTGAATTCTGGTGGTTTAAAATCTATACATTTAATACTATATACCATTGGAATTTTTGAATCTACTGGCCTTATAGGACCTTTTACAGCTAAGTCATATGCAGCTTGACTCTGCATATTTAATCCGTTCAGTCTGAAACAATTACATACAAAATAAGAAAAAACCTTTCAATAGATACGTACATTTCTTTTAACAAATAACTCACTCGAACATCATTTTTTGATGAGAAGCTTGCATTGATGCACAAATTTTATCGATATTTTGTCGTTGTATTCTCCTCCAAGTGGATTTTTCAACAATTTTTCCAGTCACAAAATTATTATCTCTTGCTTGACCTAATATTCCTTTTACTTTATAGAACTTTGTTAGTTTTGATTCCTTTAGTTTATGAATGTGTTTTGTACCATTATTCACACCGCAAACTAAAATTCCAGAAACTTCTTTCGATAGATTATTAGCACCCATTAATTTGAAATCTTCAACCATGTACCTAGGCCCGACAACTAATGGATCATCCGCATAGCTGTCTCTGACTATAACGTTCATATCTTTAGTCGTCAACCCATCGATAGACACATATTTACTTGGAGGTCTCACATCCATTCGATTTAAATCTAAATAAAATATGAATACAAAATTATCAATGAATATAATGAAAGTTAGTTTATTACAGTAACTTTTCACACATTACCTCTACATAAATTCTGTATTATAGTTTGTCGAACACTTAAATAATGAATTCCAGGTGGCTTATAAATTAAAAATACTCCATTTAACACTTTCGAAGCTAATCTTGCATCACTAGTCCATCTATTCATGATTTTTATTAATATAAACTTAAATTTATTTAGACAAACATAACCTCTACAACAATCACTATCAACAAAAAGTAATTTAAATACGTCGAAACTGGTAAATTAATTATTTTATCAAAATACTGTTCAATATGAAGAACATTCTTTGCAAAGATTTAATTACAATTGAAAATTGAAACGCGTAAAAGGGAAATTTTTGGTGAAGCGGTTGCACCAAGGCAACCTCTTTTCCAAATAGTTCTGCTATGATTTCTATATTCCTCTGACTTGCCGCTATGCATGTATACGGGCAATTATCTGATTAAAAAAAATGTTTTCTTGATATTTTTAAATGTTTATTATATATGATGGACAATTTACTGATAAATATATGACTTTCAAAGTATAATATGTATTATTCTGTAGATACTTAATTTGACTAAAAACAAAGATTCTACGTTTAAAATTTTTTGCTAAATTAAAGAAAAATTATGGATTAAAAAATTCTTTCTTTTAATAATAAGAAAAAAATATTTTGTATATATTTAATTGTAATTAATATTAAATTTTTTACTCATTTCAATCAATTATTTTTCAATTAAACAAAAACGCAATTTTCGGTTCGTAGAGACTATTGATAGTTTTTACACTGACAAAAAAATTGTTAAATTATCTAAGAACATTTATTTACTAAGAAATCAGTTTATTGAAGACAAAGAATAAAAGTTTTACTTGAAAAGAACATTTTGGTATTGAAATTTTTTTTTTCAAACTATAGTTGATTAAATAAAATTACTGAAATCGAATAAAAATTTACTAAATGTAAGTATTTTTATGTCTGGAAATTGTAATTATTGAAATGTAAAATTTGACTATACATGTATATATTATTTACTTATACATAAGTAAATCATTTTTTTAACTCTATAACTTTCCATTCGAATTAGAAAATTTATATCCGAAATTAAACATATATTTTTCTATTGTTCTTATAAATACGAATGTTTCGATTATCGAAATAAATAATATTTTCTTACTAAAAAAATTTTGGTCCAGTATATATATGTGTTATAATAACTGTCAAATGCTATCCCTGCGCAGTTATACATTTTTCGAATCAATTTAAAAACTAATCGAACAAAAAAATTCAAATTTGTCAACGGACAAATTTGTTAACGGACAAATGCTTCCTTCTGAATGCATAAATTTTTGAAATGTCACACAAATTTGCATTTTTAACGCACACTCTGCATAATAACTTCTATAAAAGTGTTGAAATAATTCCAATTAAATTTACGCAAACGTATTAGAGTCGTATTTTATTTAAACAAACTCTCAAAGTATCTAAAACAAACATTTTTTGCAGTGAAAATTTTTCAGACAATCGTCCATGTATATATAATATATATAACCGGTAAATTATTAGAATTTTTATTCTCGGCAGTCGGTAGTCTTCTAAATTAAAAGTGTTTTAATATACTCATGTGCAGTCTCAGTGTTATAGTGCGTTCCGCATTTAGCCGGCAAAGTGCTCAGCAAGGTAATGTGCATAATAAACATTGTCCGATCTGTTAGCGAAAGTATTAATACCCACGATATCAATTTTTTCCTCTTCTTTAACGTTTCTTAATACTTCGATACTTCGAAAGCCAACGAAGTACATTTAATTGTTGGCTATTTTGAGGTTAAGATCGTAACTTGTTTTCTTTTTTATTCAACATTAAGAATTATCTTCGATCGATTGTGTCACTGTGTATATTAAATTAAATTATTTTTGAGAATATTTGGTGAATAATAATTTATAATGTGTATTGCTTGACTGTGTGTTACTTTATGAGGTTTCTTGATTTAGAATTTACTTATTCGTATGTGTTTACTTGTTGATTTTGTTTTAGCGACAAGCATAAATAGATGCAAATTCTCTAAGATGTCTGAAACGTTGAACAAAGTAGAAGAAGCCGATATCGATCCAGATGGTGTTTTTAAGTATATTTTAATCGAAGTGAAAGAAAAAGGAAATAAAGACAGCATAAAGAAGATCGTCAGAGGATATGCACACTGTCATTTTCATGGTGAGTTTAAACGTGTATATATTTATTAATTTTATAAATTTATATTATTCACATTTATGTCAATGGGGTATTATTGAAAATGAATGTATTTTAAATAATAACGTTTATTAAATTAGAGATTTTTTCTTAAAGAAAATAAAAAACTTTGATAGTACCAATTATTTTAATGTCAAATTAGTACATGAATATAATATTCTAGGATACAATAAAAAAATTCTTTGTCAATGCCATTCATTTCTACTAAACTATTTACATAAATATTGATTGAATAATTTAGTTTCATTGTGTATAATCGATAAAAATATTCGATAAAACTCTCCTGTAACCTGGTTTTGACATTTAAATAAATCAACGATTTAAGATTACTCATGCAGAAATTCAACATTCAATAAAGGCAGTTATAATTTTTCTTGTTGATATTTTTATTAATGCCTAATTATTTGTTAATATCTTTGCCATTTAGAAGGTCAAAATTTCAAATATTCGTGGTACCTTTAATTTTATTAATTTCATTTCTGAGTAATTTCTATTGATTTATTTATTTATGTTTTTGTTTTCATTCGACGAATTCGGTTTTAGTTATAGATCTGGTATAGCTGCACAAATTTGCAGAAAAATCAATGCATAATATGTATTTCTTCTCAAGAAATCATTATTATTAATATTGGTCTTAAATGTTTTATTAACTCAACATATAGATAATATATAAAACACATATAATATATTTAAAAAGGTAAATTGGCTTTTTGACTTAATATCTGTAGATATTTTGTATTTATAAAAAATGTTTAATACATATCAAAAAGCAAAGAGAATTAAAATAATATAAGTTTTTAAACTTTTGGATACCAAATACAAAAAGGCAAAAGAAAATAAAAAATTTTTTCAAGGATACATCCACCAGACTAATTATGTATTTTTTTGTAAGTGTCGCGATTAGAGAACATAACAAAGACATGAAATTAACAATTTTTTTCTCAGACAAAAGATTAATCTTTTTCTTTAGACTTTTTAAAGATATCATAATCGGATTTGGCAGACGATATCTTCGTAAAAATATTATCTTTTTTTATACCAATTTGCTTTCAATTTAGTTTGAGAATTGTATACACATCCCATTGTAAAACAAAAAATTGCCCAGAACTGAATAATTTTCCTTTAGAAAATGCTAATTTTTTTTGTATTCGTTTCAATGAACTCTATTTATTTTATGTACTATTTTATATAATAACACTTTATATTGAACTTCATAAAAAAATAATTAAATTACACGGCACAAGAATGAATAAGTTTTATACAAAAGATGCTTTCAAATGATTATTTACAGTTTATACACTGACTAACGTAAGTAGTATAAATAATAATTTGGACACTGAAAACAAAGTTTGCATTATTTAAAAAAATGTATTCATGAAATAAAGTGCTTTTTCTACAGAACAAAATATTTACTTTAAAATAACAAACTCTTTTTTTATTTTAAGTAAACATTTTTTCCTTTCAATAAAGCAATTTTTTAATAAACAATTAAATGATTAAAGTAAACGTATTATCATTCAAAAAAGCAATTTTTTATTAAATTAATTAAACTTAAAGCATTTGTGATTCAATTAAATATTTTCTTCTTAAAAAAAAACAATTTTTTAATTAACAAATTAATATTATTTAAAATGTTTATGATTCAAGTAAATACTTTCTTTCGTCAATAAAATTATTAATTTTTCAAAGAATTATACAAATTTAAAATTGATTTGTTTGGTAACAAATTAATAAACAAATGTTTTAGACCAATTTATTAATTAAAAAATGAATAAACAAACGTTCTCAAATGCAGCAAACTATTTTTTTCAGTGCATCAACTCATTGTTGCATGTACATTGAGATTGAAATAAAATTTATTAAATTTACACACAGGCTAAGCATAAAAGTTCACCTCTACAAGTAAGTGCAAAGTAAATATAAGTTTAAATGTGTATATCATTTAACAATTTGCGCACTGACGTAATTGAATTTCAAAGCATCTCATATTTTTAGAATAATTTAGTATACAATTGTACTGCGAAAATAAAATTAAAATGTCGATCCATAAATAATCGCAATAGGAAAAAGGTTATAATATATACTACTGCTATCATTCATCTGAAAAGTTTATGCGATACAACTTGAAAAAAAAAACAATTCTGAATTATTATTATTACTATTTTTTTTTAAATACAACATCAGTGATATTCACAAACCTTTATAAAAATCGTCAACTTTATAGTAGCCGTTACACTTGCAGCGCCGCAGTTTTTTTCTCATTTTGTTCGTTCGTTTCGTATTTGGCGTATAGACTTTAAAAATAGACGCTCTATTGCTGGTCCATTTTTCATCTGGGCCAGCTTTGCACAACCATCGAGGTCTTTTACTTTTAACGCGCGCACTTTTTTTCCTTTCGTATCTGATATTTGAAAATTTAGGATTATTCAGTCACAAGCTTGTTTGAGAGGGCGCCGAGTTCGCTACGTCATATAAACATTATATATATACATATAATGTTAAACGTATATACATGTAAACTGAACATGCTTTGGCTTACGCATACATTCGCTTGCTATTATCGTAATATTAGGACATATCGAGGTCTGAGCCATCTACTCTGAGTTAGATGGTAAATCCGTTTAGACGTCGATATAGATGTGGGTGGATGATCCGTGAGCATAAATTAATACAGGTATATACATTTAACAGGCGCTCGAAGCTCTTGGACGAGCTTGCGACAGCGAAATATTCATATCTTGGAGAAATGGAAATCTGTGTACTCTTGATAGTTGAAGTAGTGAAATCTCACTATTTGGCAGTGTATTTTCACCGTCAAAAAATATTGTAAGTATGCAACTAAGAAACAGTGAGGCGTAAGTTTATCGTATCGTGAAAATATTTTATTAAAAAAAAAAAAATTTAATACACTGCTAATTGTTATGAAAAAAGAACGATTATTTTTTATGGTTTGAAACAGTGAATTTTTATTCCAAAATAAATTAATCTGTACAACCAAAAATCACTGTTTAAATTGTAAGGTTTCACTAAATTCGAAATCGTATCACAAGAATGTAAAATAACAAAATAACAAAAATGGTTTCACTCTAAAAAAGGACTTTAGTAAGAAAATATTTACTTCGATCTAATCATTTAGTTACTAGAATAAAAGTAAATGTACATTTCATTTCAGATAACATTTTTCTAAAAATGTAGTAGGAAATTTTAGATTTAAAAAAATTATTTATTAAATAATAGTGACATATATTGCAATAAATCAATTTTTTCACAAAATGATTTGATATATATTCAAGTATAAAAAACATTCTGATAAAGCTCAGTCAATCCACTGGATCCTTTTAAAATTGATATAGATAGTGGAATTTCTATTTTTTGGTGTAATTAGCCATCGAAGAGACTTAGAGAAGTTCTAATCCTCTTTAATCGTACACAAAAAATTGTTAGAATAAAAAAAAAGTTTGTGTAATTATCATTTTAAATTAGTCATTGTATTTTGTAAAATGAAAACATACGCATTGTATATATTCCGTTGATATTTTCTAAATAAAACGGAAAATTTTAGATTAAAAAAAATCTTCTAAATATTACTTACATATTACATTAAAATAAATAAACTTTTTGAATTTAAAAAAGTTAATTAATGCATTTAAGCAATTAATATCTACGTCTAATAAATTTTCCATCTATAGATAAAGTTACAAATACATATTTATTCCTTTCAAAAAAAAAACATTATTTTAATAAATAAATTTCCATAAATTTAACAAACTCTTTTTTCAGTCTACGAATTCATTGCTTTTGAAAAGAAAACGATTCTCACTGGCAAAATTCGTGGTAATTTCACTATTCCAAAATCAAAGAGTAGAAGAAAAAAAAATATCGTTGATAGAAGAGCGTGTGTAGTTAATTTTTCGTTATAATTTATACAGAGCTGTTAGAGAATACAGTCGATAAGCGACAAGCGACAAAACGTATCGTATATAAGCTCTTTCTCCGATTCACAAGCAAATCACCGACAACATGTCAACATAGACAGTATAAGACAGCATTCATTCATCAAAAATCTATCGCAAATTCTCTCGTTGACCAATATATGAATATCTATATCGTATATTTGTATATTAAACAACACATTCGGACTAGAATCTATAACAGCCACATGAAACTTGTCAGGCCGTCGATATACATAAATGATTCAGCGATAATAATAATCATTCTCCGTAGTATAGCAGAGCTGTCCAGCAGTCCACGTTATCGATATGGTTTGCTACGAGAACAAATTTTCGCGATCGTCGATCGACGAATTTTGCAGGTAGCAGAATGACGGGAAGAAGAATCAAAGGACTAGGAGGCTCGCCTGAAGCAGCACCAGGCCCGCTGAATGCTAAAGCCCTGTTTGCAGCTTCTCGTAGCCAATGGTAGCTTGAGCTCGCTCAGATTCCGGACCTCGCTGACGAAAACGGCCTCCGCCTCTTCTCAGGTACCACCGTCCTCTTTCCGTTTTTTGTCGAGGCTTTCTCTTCGGACTTCGTCGATACGGCTTTCTTCGGAGTAGTTCTCGATTAGGTCTGCGTTCAATAGGCTGGTCATTTCGATGCTTGGCGCCGTTGTTAGCTTGGCGATCGTTGCTACCGTTTTCGTTGGAATTGGTCGGTTTATTATGGATACACTGAAAGAAAATTTGTTCGATTCGATGAAATGGATTTCTTTGGAGAATTATTTCGTAGATACATGGAACATTTTAGATTTTAAATAATTGTTTTTTTTATTTTCTACTTTCCGTCTTTCGATTTTTGTTTTAATTTGTTTAGAAATTAGTTTTTATTGATCCAATCGTATCGAAATTTGGTTCACGTATTCTTGTAAAGCGTACCAATAAATTCCATCGATAAAAAATAAATTTTTTAAATTTATTAATTAGTTATATTCATGTGAAACTTTTTACTCCTAATAAATATTTTTTAAACTTCAATTTTTTAATAAATAAATTATGTTCTCATGTACATAGCAACATTTTTTCATTAATCACATGCATCAATGGTTTTTTATCAATATTGTTTCTAATATACATCCGTTATATTGCTCTCCATTGTTATAGTAGAAGTAAAATATGCAGCTTGTGGGTAATTGAGTATACTGACCATCGCAAAAATCTTTATCTCGTATCCTTTTAATTTATTTTATTTTCATGGCTTGAAATGGTCCCTACCATTGATTTCTAACCGAGGGTCGTCTACCACAATTTGTCTATTTTACTTCCAGTTGTTTCTAATTATTTCCCATCATTTCCGTACCCTATGTGCTCGCCGTTACTTGCGGGACCTTCGTTCTTATCTTCCTCGTCGATATCGTCTTTTTCGTCCTCCTCGGATGTGCTGTCTTTGTCGATGAAAGGTAGTGGATCCTCGTTCGGATCGTCGACCGTTTCGATTTTATCAAGAATACGCGAGCCTGCGCGCAGAGGAGGCGATGGAGATCCATAGAATTCTGGATCCGTGTTGCTGTGCATTAGTGTGAACGGAAGCTTTAAAGATACCACTCCGCCAATCCATTCGCCGATTGGTGATACTATAATCTTTACCTGATGGTGGGATTATTATTTTTTTTTAATTAAGCTTTGAATGTTAATCGAATGTAGATTTATCATTAAATAATAAAAAATAAAAAGGAAGCATTTAATAAAAGAGAATAAAATTTTTAAATTATTAAAAAAATAAAAGTTATATTAAGTACAAAAAATATTTTTATATTCTATATTTTAATGATAAATCTCGATTCGATGACCTTTTAAATTCCCCCATTGGAAAGAGCGTATTCAAAATAATGGAAAATGTACTCCGCGAATTTTTCAGAGATCATTTATATTCATAAGAGGACTTCGAACAATCGTCTTTTTATAGGGTCAAGACTAACTTTTTACGAGAGAAAAAGTCTTCGAAGTGTTTAAAAACAAGAAAGAATCGCGCTTCAGCATATGTCGTAAATGAAATTCTCCCGTTCAGCGATTTTTCCCCCTCAACAACGAAATCTCTCCAGATTTCATTTCCCCTGATGAGTACGCACGTGGCAAGGCCTCAAGTTGACTGCCTTTCCGGAACGATTCACTCGACCTAATTCATTTCTTTGAGTTTTCTTGAAAATTCGTTCGATCACGTCACCGTTAAAATATAAGCAAAAATACATTACGTACAGTATAACTATAGAATACCTTGACGTAGTAAGACACGTAAATGGCAAAGACGTTTCTGTCCTCAGGCGAGTTTCCTGAACAGAGAACGGTCGAAGCAAGATTCGCGCCGGATTTAGCGTAACCTGGGTCATCCTCTAAAGCTATCCAGTTCTTGGTCGATCCTTTTTCCGGTCTCAGGGTGTAACTGCGTGTCAGGCTGAAACCTGGCTCTACGGGACAGCCTTCGCGTGATGACATCTGCGCTACGATATTCTTGAACTTACCATTGCTGAACATGCACACGTCCACGTGTTGCACAATATCTGCCTGTAACATTAAATCCCTTGTTAATGCATTTTAAAAACTGAAAATAAATTTGCTAAATTGAAGAAATATTGACTTGAATGAAAAAACAATATTTTGATTTTAAAGAACATTTATCTGAAATTGTAATTATTTTTATTATTACGTTGCTTATATTGAAATTGAAGATATGCTGGTATGATTCTTAAATGTATTAATTTGGTAAAAATGAAAAGTATTATTGAAATTCAATATGCAACTGTTTAGTGAATCATTATTAAATTTAAAATTATTTGAAATAAAATGTATATTTTTTCATTCTTATAAATACACTTATTAGAATCTAAGTAAACATTGTTTTATAATTATCTGAAAAATCGTGTTTTAGAATTTAACAATTTTTCTTAAATTTTAATAACTTTTTAAGTGTGTACAAATTAACTGTAGACACTTGTAGAAGTATTTAAAAAATATGTTTGTAGTATATTCAAATTTATTCTAAAAATTTTACACGTGTAAGTAATTGTAAGAGTTGAAATTCACCGCCAATGTAAGTTTTTGGAATAGTAGGATGATTTCGCAAACGAAATTCGTTTATTTTTATTCCATTTCCCTTAAACCTGCCAAAAGCTGAAAACATTACGAAATTATCAAGTTTTGGCATAATTTATATAACGCTACATTAATATTTCATTTAAACTTTGCCATTCCGCGATAGCAATTATTGCTTAGCGAAAAGTTTATTTTCAAATTACTGCCAATTCATTAGCTCTTAATATCATCTAATCTAATTTATCCTTTTTATGTTTAATGTATTATCAAAATCTAAAATATATAATTTTGTGTTTATTATTTATCGAAACGTAAAATTAATTTACATGTGCTCGATTTCTAACGTCTCATAAATATTTCGCTCAAATAAAAATAATTATAGAAAAAATTTTATTCACATTTCGCTAAATCGTTTACTCACACTCGATTATGCGCATAGCGATGCGTTATTTACATTAATTTATTTTTCATTATTTAAATAGGTATAAAGAAAAGAAAAAAACTTCCTCTTTGAAAAAGTAATTCGAGCAAGGATCTCTCAATTGAAAACTTTGTTCGCGAACATAAAATGTCGAGAGTTGAGATAGACCTAGGAAATAAAGTAAAAAGCTCGAGCGAATTAAGTGAGCATTAGTGCAGTGCAGGGGGCGAATCTGTAAAACGAGAAAAAAAAGTCAATTATCAGATAGAACGAACCCAGTCCGTTTGGGTGTCATTGTATCCATTTTCGCTTTGTTTGCGAGATATCCTAAATTAATCTGTTATCGTTTCTTCCTATATATATAGTCTTGTAAATCTAAATCCAGTTCCGTTCAATCCACCAATCGAACGATTTCATAACAAAAAAAGAAAAACCAATTCAATCAGTCCAATAGAGACCTATTTGTAGTTGGAGAATAAGCTAATTTCGGTCAGCGAACGATTATGCGCAGTTTGATATTCCCACGAGTGCTCACAAAACTGTCGTAATCACTTTCGATCGGCAGCTAATACCGTATTAGACACCGCGGATATCAATACCGCTAACCCAAAATTCTTCTCAGCTATAAAATGATTTTATTTTATTTTATTTTTATTCATTTAGCGTTTGATTCTGGACATTGTGTAATTATTCAATACCATAAAAATATAGTATTTAAAAAGACTGAAAAAGTTGGTAGAGTAAAAAAATAGTTCCAAATAATGAAAAAATTTAGTTTTAACATTAACTTATGTTATTAAATATTTATTTAAATTTATAATAAATTTTGTATTCATGTTAATTTGTTGACTCACAATAAGATAAGGAATTTCATTGTTCTATTTACTTTTCTAAATCCATTATTATGCGATTTTTTACGAGAACATAATACAACTCATATAAGCTGCAGATAAATGAATCTTAAGAGTAATTGCATATTACAGTTTTAATGTCGACTTTAGTCGAGCAAGACGAGGGCTTTTAGAAATATTCAATTTCTGTAATAAATCACACGAAGGCAGAATTCTCACGAAAACCTGTTGCGTTGGATGGAGATAAATTTTTCATGTCATTTACGAAGCTTCATTAATAAAATTAAAGTACACATATTAATTATTCATAACTGCAACAATCTATTTATAACTCACATGGTAAAAAAATATTGCCATTATAAGCCATAGATAAAAGACATTTTTTTCGCTTTGTTTCAACGACACCTGTAAGTGACAAAAACGAAGAGTATGTACACATGGAACGAAGGCTTTGCCTCAGTGCAAATGACATTTTAATTTCCGTCGATCATGAGGGAGAGGATGAAAATAAACTTGATTGTTTTGAGATGTATCGAGCTGATAATGCAAATGTGAAGCTGTATTAAATTTTAATAAGAAATTGCTTTACACCAGTTAGTAAATGTATTTTTTCTTTTCATCTTCTGTTTCTGCTTTACCGTTAAACGTGTATAATAATAAATATCACACGATCCATTATACCAGAGGCGAAAGCTCGTATTTCGATTCTGGAATATACCAGAGTTGTGAATTAATCAAAAGTTGGAAAGAAAGAAGAAGTTATGAACTAAACTCCAGACCATAAATAATATTTGCACTATTGCCAGCTTCATTCTCAATTACCTTTCGCGTCTCGTTACCCTTTTCACTTTGTAATGAGAAGTCGCGCGTACAAAACATTAATTTCAAATGACCTGTCTTTGGAAAATTCCCTCTCCTTTTTGATGACGCATTTTTTACGCTTAATAATCTTCGTTTTTTCGTCAGTATAAAGCTACAATACATTCCCGACATGAGATAATAGAATTACTCCCTCAAACCTATAATTTCCATGGATTAGCCTCGACGACAATGTTGAAAGTGTATCGAGTGCCATTGACCTACTCGGACGGTCAATTATCGCTGGCACGAGCCCCCTGGGATCAAGAAATTTAGATTGGCGCGAGAAGACGTGAACTCATTTCCATGTTGCTGAGTATACATGGAAAATGACGATACCAACGACGACGACGACGACGTCGGTGATTTTGATACCTCGGGAATCGTAAATTCAACGCGTCATAGTCTCCACATACGAATGCAGAGTGTCGCTTTAATTAATTTAATTATTAAGTTTTTTTTATCTTTTTCTATGAAAAAAGTATTTTTTAATCGCTGTTGGTTTTTTTGTTCAAAATAAAAAAAATTTGTTAAGGCGTGTTTCCACTGACACCTTTCATAAAATTTGTGAAGAAAGTTTGTTCGTGTACAAAAATATATAAATAACATTAATATATTTGCATTTTTTGCTAAAATTAAATGTTATTTTTAAATCAAGATTTTATTAAATTTAGTGTTTATAAATCAATTTAACCGGTGCTTTTAATCATACTCGTTGTATTTTTTTAGAGGTTGAAAGGGAACTATATATTAATGTTATTGATAATATTTGAGAAATATTTGATCAACGATCTCGATAAATAATTGTCTCACAGTCGACTTTGTTCGTTTAAATTATTATTACACTCAATGACATCAGTAGAGGGGTTTATATTTATTTTTTCCTGAACTTTGAATGTCTCAAAGAAAAAATGGTATATTATTACATAACTAAACTATTTTCAAAAAAGTACATTAAAAACGTTATTTAATAAGACTTACTAGAAACTGATGTTATTGACCTGCATAGAGATATGATTTTTTTTAAATTTTTCTTTGGTATTGGAAACAGCTAAAACAGCTTGATGGATTTTTAAAATGCATTAAAGTAATGTTATTGTTATGTTATTTTAGGCTATCGAATTAAAAATATACCATACGGTACAAATATTTTAATTCTTTTTAAAAACATTAATTCCGATAAATTAATGAAATAGAATTTGATAACCTACAATGACGTAGTAATAGCACCATTTGAGCTTTGAATTTTTCAAGTCCATCATTTTTCATGAATTCAAGAATTTTTCATCTCTTTCCCAACTATAGTTTAAGCCAAAGTAAAAAATAATAAAATCATATCTCTACATATAATGATAACATCAACTTCTGGTATGTATCTTATTAAACAATGTTTTTTAATAGACTTTAAAAAGAAAGTTTAACTTTGTAATAAAATTACATTTTTTTCTTTATGACATTCAAAGTTCAAGGAAAGAACAAGTGCAAACCGTCCTTAAAATATTATCCGCCACGCTTTCTTTGCATTGGCGCTTACATTTCTTGAAAGTGTAGGTCGTGCTTTAATGAATTTTACGAATTGCTTGGTACTGAGCATGAAATAATGAGATTTTTAAATAGACAAATTTATTTTATAAAAAAAAAATATTTTACATATGAAAATTTAACAGTTTTTCGTTATTCGAAATAGTGTCTTGTATTGATTGCCAGAATTCTCGTTTTAAATATTTCATACGATGCGTTCGTGCTAACGAATAATACATCAAAATTAGAACACAGCTGTGCCGATCCTCTGTTTGCACAGACGTACGTAAAAAATTCTACTCAACGACTTATTTCGTCTAGCCATCGTAAAAAAGTCTTAAAAGATTTCCGAAACAGAGGTTCATCCGTTTTTTTTAAATTCCTGGTTTTGACCTGGATTTAACCATTTACGCAGTATCGATGGTATTAAAATATTTCTGCTTGAAGTTTAGAACAACTCGTTATCGAAGTTATAATTAATTCGTCAACAATCATATGTTCTACGACGATGTCCCATTTAAAAGTTTGCATCGCTGAGCTTCCGCTTGGAGATTTTTCACGATTTTTAATATGTCGAGGAAATCCGCAGATTTTACTTTGATGTATCCATTTTCTAACTCTCCCGAGTCTGTAATCAGTTCATCAATTTCATCTATCAATCGCAGTGCTGTTCTGAATATTTCCTATTGTATATAAATAACAATTTACATATACAGCATACTTACTAGTTTCATCGGAATAGTCGTCAAAAATTTTATCGATATCCACATTCCAACCGAAAGAATGACTCTGTTCCAGAGCGTAGATCACTAATAGAATAGAGATTAGAATGAACTTCATGTTGACATTCGTAATTCTTCGTCACTGTATGCTGTGGTACTGACTGAAAAATCACCTCGTAGGCCGAATATATACCGTATACTGATATGAACGCGAAACTTTGACTCGCAGTTAAAGATGTGAATCGCACCCCTCCAGAGACGTTTTTCTTTAGTCGAAGTAGTAAACGAAAACAAAAGTGATGCCTATTCGCGTAACCTACTTTGCGGAGTTTTGTAGAGAAGGAGAGAAGAATAGGTGGCTGAGATAAGGTTTTTACGCGAGTAATAGGCGGAGAACAATTTATGATAATTAATGTAAATACCTCTCAAGCTTTCGAGCTCTGTTTCTACTTTTTTCAATTTGTTGGGACTCATAAAAGTGGCACATTTGAAGAGGTCAAGAGTTTTATGAATACTGAAATGATTTCGTATTGTTAAAGAAATTTTCTTTTCTTTTTCGATCTACTTTACGTTGTGAAGTTGGGATTTTGCAATAGATAGGAAAACTTCTCGTAACAGTTCGTTCATCCCACTTTATCTTCTAATAGAAATAACGTAATGAGTTTATTTATTCATTTTAGTTACTATAAACATTTTTTAATAGTTTTATTGGAATATCACTGCTCGTGTATGAGCACTTTTAAGCGAGAAGCTACGTAAAATTAAAAATTTTAATTAGTAAAATTTTGATTTCTTTAATTTGAGCTTTGTTTCGCACCTAATCTCTTCGATGACTACTTATAGTAGGTTTTTGAAAACTCAGTCTCTGTAAGATCTAAAATTAATTAGACTAATGCTTTAAAGCATGAATGAATGAATTTTTTTTTAATGAATAGAAAAATTATTAAAAATTAAAAACTGAGATAATACTGAATAATAAGAAAAAATTACATGTATCAAAACTTTTGAAAAACTATTTTTTGTAACTATTTACACAGTCAGTTTTCGAATTTTAATAATTGTTCTTTTCATTTAAAAAAGCTTAATTAATCCATTAATTCATTTTGAATCTTCTGGAAAGGGAGCTTCTAATAACCTTATAAGTGCTTATCGAAGAGAATTGGAGACATGAAATAGAACTCAAATTAAGGTATAATATAACTAATCAAAATTTTTAATTTTAAACAGCTTCATTCAAACGCATTTTCCACCCTTAATTCAGACGATACTTCTAACTTCGGAGGAAGCATACTCGACCCGCATCAATTTTCGAAAATTAATTATCTAAAAATAATACCAATTGTTCTCTCGCTCTATCTCGTACCATTTTGTAGGTCAAAGCATTTTATCAGAGTTCCAAAAAATCTCAAATGGCTATTATTCGTAGACAATTGGGTTCCTAATTGAAAAGTTCATATAGTACCTCATTTCTCTTAATACATCATTCTACATTTTGTAATTGCGAACTTTTCATTTTCCGAGCGTAACGAAAATCGAACATCGTTGCTGTTCTTTGTACACCAGTGTTTTCTTAAAAACAATCCCATCTTTATTTCTCGTGAAAGATTACACAAAACCTATAAATTGGCTTTTTTTCTTCTCTATATGTATGTCGAGTCGACATATCAGCAGTTCAAAATTGGATTTTTACGTAATTTTATAAGCTTATTTCAGTAAAAAATATAAAAGCATTCGTTTCATTCGTTGGCAGATTCCGGCATAAGATGTAATTTTGCGTTAGGTCGCGAGAATGGACCGCCTCATTTTGCCGTTTCGCAACACGTGCGTCGCGACAATTTTTACGAGTTCACGCGATCATCTATGTCTCTTATATTCGCGCCAATTATATGTACGTAGCAGTAGGCGTGCAAACGTTTGTGGAATTCTCGTAAATCACGTTCAAGGTTTTATCGTTGAAAGAGTCCAGTAGTTACCGTAACTATTGATAGTCTGGCTTGTTTAAAAGCGGCATCTCGATGACGTGGCCGTAAAAGACTTTAAAAACGATTTTTATTTTCACTCGGTAGTTTTTTTTTAATATTTTATTTAACGGCAATTTTCACATAACTGGAAATATCTATGTCTTGCGCGGATGTATTTTTACGAAAAGTCGTGAATCCATAATCGAGAGTCCTCTTTTGAGCTTTTCTTACTGAATAATGAGCATTTGAATAACAAAAGAGATCATTTTCAGTCGCTATAAAAATAATCTTAAATAATTTGTCAAAAGGACATTGTTTTGAATCAAATGGAACACATTTATCTTGCAAGAACTTTTTAAATTAGTCAAAAAAAAATATTTTCACTTTGAAACGTAAATGATATATTCAATACTTATTGTTGATTAAAATGTTAACATTCACGTAGGAAATATATCGTATACTAACAACTCATCATACATTAATCGTAGAATAATTATTCCATTTGCAGCCTAAATTAATTATGCGCCTCCTATCCATTCACGTTGATAAAAGGTTTGATAGATTTAATAAATGTAGTTGTTAAAAAATTACTTTTTTGAAAGAAGAAATATATTTACTTGAATTGAAAAGCAGTTCTTTGATTTAAAAAAAATATTCATGTGAACACATCTTTGCTTACTTACTACAATGAAATGAAAATTGCGTTTGATGCAAATACGAATATTACAAAAATAATAACTCGATTACTTTTTAAATCTAAAATTTTCTGTTTGATTTAAAAATATATTATCTGCAATAAAACACCCTTTTTGGTGCGAATATTGAAGATTAATCCTTTCGAATCCGATTAATTCAGTCAGAAAGATCTCAAAAGTATCATTTCTTACAGTATATCCGCTAAGTAGTTTTATAATAATTATATGTATATATCTAAACAGACCTCAATTCTCTTGACGGATTTGCCGCTATTGTTAGTGACGTTGATGCGCACCGTGATTGCATCTCCGTGGCCGTAGATTGCTCGATCAAGACTCGCTTCCAGCCTGACTCTGCCATCGCTTAGCAGAAATTGTTTCTCCACTACCGCGTGAGGAATCGGTGGATCTGCTGTTATAGGAAAAATATATGAAAACATGCATCATACGGATTGGGGACTTTCTACCTGCTATTTGCTTTTGGCAAACAGCGTTATAACAGTCGACTGAATATTCGTGCTCGAATTGATCGGTAATAATATATATATAACGATAAATAAGTAGTTTCGTAATTTGCTGTTGAGGAAGACTCGGTTGCTCATTAGTGGAGATCATTTTGTTGCATAACGTATTTGTTCGACAGTTTCGCAACTTTGTCCTTGACTCTAGATGATAGAATTAGTGAATTTGCGTATGTAGTGTTTGTATATGTAATATATTATGTGGGGTATATATGAAAATTGATTTTCTAATATGTTATTTTGTAGGTATGAACCCTGGTAAAAATTAAACCAACTGTTATGGTCTGTTCTTCTAGATAATCCAATATTATTTGGTAGCGACTGATACTTCCTGTTAGCCATTTATATGCCAATAAATGCCAGATGACTGGTCGATCTATATATCGATCTACATATATATTGTATATATATTGTACTATACATATTACTATATATAAACATAACGTAACTTTATATTTATCAAAATTACCTCAGTTACGTAAAAAATACACGATATAGCAAATGATATATTAAAATAACATATTATTGAAGAAAAGAGCAGGTTTTCTCGAGATTTGTTAGTGTCATCAGCCCACTGGCATATCGCTGGCAAACAAACGCAAGCAATCAAACAGAAGTTTTCGCCAGTAGATATTGTCCTATAGATTAAATTTTGCCAATCAATGTCAAACGGTTGGTATGAATTTTTACCAGGGAATACGTAGTTTTTATTGTTATGGGGTTTTTTACTATGAACCAATTTGGTTGACCATTGAAATATTAGTTTTAAGATATTTTTGTTCTTAAAAAATTTTTATTAAAGTTCATAACTTTCGAAAATAATTGCTAAAGACACGGGAAAATCCAGCTAATCTGGAAAATACTATAAATCTTGGTAAAAAATTCCAAGATCATATAATGTCTCAGAAATGATCATAGAAAACTTTTCGGAATATGGAATATGTACGATAGAAAATTGCACCGGAACGTTACGAAAGAATGTATTCTTTAATTAATTCTAAAATATTTTTGTTCTAAAATTGTTATATAAGTCTACAACCATTGAGTAACAAATGTGTTAAGTTTAAAAATAAATTCAATTTTCCAATCTGCTGCCATTTCGTTTATTTAAATTATTTTCCAGGTCAAACATACCAGAGTTATTTTAAGTTTATACATCGAAGACACGATTAGATAGACATTAAGTCTCTAAAAAAAGATAAAGTAAAAATATCATTTTCCAAAAAAAATTCGTTATTTTGGTTTTAATTTTTTTAAATAAAAATTTTTAAAATAATTATAAAGATGTATAACGAGTTTGGTATGTCTCTAAAATTTTTGGAAAATTGGGAAATGCCTCATATATAGTACACATTTACTTCAAGGAGGGAGCGATCCTCGTTTTGAGTAATATTTCCGTCGCATGTACGAGTAAGTAATGGGTAATAATTCTTACCATCGTCGGATTTTATTTCATTCTCGTCTTCAGCAGCACTGACGCTTTTTGCGCGTTGCGGCTTGCCTCTTGGTGCCGAGGGCGTTTCTGGGGCTGATTCAGGACTGACCGATGTCGGTAGTATACATCTCGATGGTGGAGGTGTGTTTGCACCTTGAATAACACGGATGCCCATCTTGATGATTTGCATCTTGCGCGTTAATTTCTCATCCGGTCGCTCGGCTGTAATTGATTATTTCATTTTTTTAATCAAATACGTGTATAATACGTGCACAGTGTTGATTATCAGACAGATTGACCAATCAAAATATTTTTTTTTAATTTTAAATCGTTTTTGGTTCTACAATTTATTTGCGTGATTTTTTTCATTAACTACATTACAGAATTTTTTGTACGTTAAGTCTATTTTCAATAATAATTATATTAAATGTAATAAATAAAGAAATTAATTATGTATAATTATTCCCATTTGGGAACTATTTGTATTTATATAAGTTGCAAAATTGCATAGAATCATTTTTGAATATAAATCGTGTACTAATTTTATAAACATTCAATTTATTAATATATGTTTTAACTTAAATTATTTAATGTCCTAAACTTTTGAAATAAGATACGATCGCTGTCGTATATTGTTAGAAATATGCAAACCATCTGAGACGTACAATCAAATTTAGAAAAGATTTTAACTGTTAAAGTTATTAAATTTCATTATGAATAAAATGTCTGTTTTACTCGTACAATCGTAACTTTAATTGTACCAAGTATCATTCAAATTGACAAAAGGTATAGCTTACATAAATGATTTTGAACATATATTCTGAATACTGCTACTTTCCCAATAATATATAAAAGAAGAAGAAAGAAATGTTTTCAACCGTTCAATCTGTCAAATAATCATCCATGGATATACTCATAAATGCGTATATATGAATATGGATTAAAAATCTGTTCATTTTATTTCAAAGTGTCAAGTATTAAAAATTCATTTTGCATATACGTATAACGAATATTAAATTTCAAAGTATAAAAGGTCACTTTTACAATATTTCGTTTCAAACGAAAATTCAATACATAATATTCAAATTCGAAACATTTCATAAATAAAATATTATATTAATACATATAAAATACTTAATAATTTTATTATTTTATACGCGTACGTTTCACAATGAAATCAATCAAGATGAAAACTTTAGCCTTTGGTTATCGATTTACAATTTTCCTGCATTCGGATACAAAATTCACTGTTTCACTCGAGAGATAGATAGAAAAAGAGATACAAGTTCGCTTTATTATTTTACTCGATTGTATAACCACTATGCCGTGCTCACCAATTACTAGAGCGTGCTAAATTCGTATATCAATAGAGTGGTTAACAGGGGAGCAGCGTAGCAACGCGATTTATCAAATTCTTCGACTATAGTGATCTGTCGAAACTTTTCTTGCATTATTTATCGAAATACAGTTGTACTGAGGTAAGACGAAGTATGTCGATTGGATATAAATTTCTACGCCTTCTATATCGGTCAGAAAACATACGAAAGAATGACGATGTCGAAACAAAGTTTGCATAACTTCGTATATTACGCTCTTTGTATGTGCGAGAGAAGAATTTAAATATGTTTTCAAAAAGTGTATATGTAGACTTAGAAAAAAAGTTTGATATATTTAAGAAAATTCATTTATTAAAAAATTGCTTTATTGAGAGAAAAAGAATTTTACTGTGACACTAATGTTAGAACGAGATTAACTTCTGTCTGTTATTGTATCTGGAAAGTTTTGTTAGATGAGTAGGTAATGAGTTAAGCGATATACCTTAAAATAAATAAAATATATTTTTTTAAATTCAATAAACGTTTATTGGGAGTAAAAAAATTGTAATAATAAGTGATTTGCGCATACTATTTGCGTTTCATAGCATTTGTACTGGTGCAATTATTAGTGCATTATTCGTTGTCTTATTCAGTTCCGTTCGCAGCTCGCTCACGCAATGAACACACGGTTGCTGTTTCTACAATTTATAATTACATAATTAACATATTAATAAAACTCTGTTTTTGACAATTACGAACAAAGTGTTATTGTGCTACGCCAATCCCAACATTTTCGTTACTCTAGGAAGAAATAATTTATTTTTAAATAATAATATATTGAAATATGCGTATTTAGACACATAGATTGATTAGATTCAAGTACATATTTCGCTAAGACTACCAAAAGAATAATTTGTTTTATTCTAACGATTATTTTTTTGGTTTACGTAATTATTCGCGTAAACATAAAGGGCAATACGAATAACTCCGGTCATTTAGCTGATCTGTTTCTTCTTATTTCTTGACTTTCATTTCCGGTTCTTTGTTTTTCGGTAGTCCTATAACATCTAGCATAATTTGAGAAGTTCCGTATGCTAAAAGTTCTGTTGCGCTTGCGTACAAGCGTCCACGTACTTTGCAATAAAACTACATCAAGTTAGAGCTGCTACAACTTTTCCCTCCGCTATTGCATAGTATATACATATATATATATTCCCTCCTGTACAGTGAGCACAGGCTTATATGTAATTTTGCAGATGAAAACTTGCGCCAGTTGTAAAGTTTTATGAGAGTCGACATATCTGTGCGCTTCCAAAAACTCGAGGTGACGCTTTTTTCACTCTGCATTGTACATGACATCACCTCACTAGAACAGCTGAATTGCTGAAATCACATTTTTTAATACGGGTAAAGAGGATCTTTTTGAAGATTTTGTATCTTAAATCTTTTGTATTTATTTTTAGATTTTTTTAAGTCAGGTGTTGTATAATAATGTGTTATATGGGTTAGTTATTCTGGGGAGTGTTGGGTAATCGAATACTTTTGCGGAACTGTTTTGTATACGTTTCTATGTTTTCTTTTTGGTCGAAT
Source organism: Apocrypta bakeri (assembly GCA_018906985.1). Taxonomy (NCBI): domain Eukaryota; kingdom Metazoa; phylum Arthropoda; class Insecta; order Hymenoptera; family Pteromalidae; genus Apocrypta; species Apocrypta bakeri. The sequence continues at coordinate 4,514,669 of JACCIA010000002.1, forward strand.
TCGTTTTAAAATTAAACTGAAAACAGTTTGCTGTTTTGAAGAAAATTTGTTGATTTAATAATTGATTTTTTAAAGAAGGCAATGTCTACTTTAATTATAAAACTATTTTTTGGTTTTAAAAAGCACTTAATTAAAATTATAATTAGCTCATTACTAAGTTACTTCTAAGTCTATAATTAGAAACAAATTTTACCAGATGCAGATATGAATTATTTAAAAGCATTAAAAAATGTTTTTAAATACCAAAAAGTGTATGTAACTATTTTCTAAATTATATTTTGCTATATTTAGTTTTTTTTTAACTCTATAAATATTTATTAAATATTAATAATTTTCCTTTTAAAAATATAGCATTAACATTAATATCACTTTTATAAATTCAGATAAATATTTACTCTCAACGAATAAATTTTTGTTTATGCGTAACGATATTTTCAAGGTACTACCGTGATTTATAGCAAATAACCCAATTGGATTCTTGTTACGAAACTTGGTAGGCAATTTGCATTGGTTACAGGTCTATCCACGAATGTTCAAGATTCGGTACTGTCGATGAAATTTCAAACAACAAATATACAAAATTCAGTAACAAAATTGTTTACACTGTACTCATAAGTACAACAATATGTAAACTAGTTTAAATAAATAATTCGAGCAAAATATAATTAAACTCTGGTAAAAATAACACCACAATCTGTCCAACTACTATAATATACGATTGGCCGATTACTGTTGAAATTTTTTTGGATAGCAATCGCCGCAAAGATGAATTCATAGTCAATAAACATGTATTTGAACCGACGATAGTCAAACACAGAACAAGTTTCGATGTCGTCTCAATAATCTCGATCAGATACGTCGAATACAATTTTAACTCTATCGATTAGTAGAAAGCAAACGGAGACGAATATAGAACGTGGGCCTTTTGCAAGTATCGTTCTGATTCTAGCATCGAATTCCTATTTATTCGCGGATTTTATATTTGTGCATAGCGTATAGAATATCTATTTCTTTCGTTTTTCCTCTTCGGCTATATAAATGACGCGTGTCACCACAAGCACCAGCCGATCAATCTTCCTTAGAATATAGACGCGCCGCGTGTCAGAGCCGGATGGTGGTGCTGTATCGCTAAGTTTACCTCGCGCCTTTTCGCCAAAAAACCTATATATGTCAGTCTCTGTAACCAGCTGAACGTTGGCTTTCTCGATGCTCCGCTTGAAATGAGAAACGTCCATGGGGAAAAGGTTTAAACGTTATAAATCAAACTGGCTCTTTGATCCTATTGCTTTGTAACTAGTTTTTGCAGTTTTCTAGAAAAACAATATCTGTGTGTGTGGACATTTTTTTGTCTTCATTAAGGTTCATAGATTAGCCTGTAAGAAGGAATTTTTTGCTGGTGACTCTTTTTATTTGAAAAGAAACGGCGGAATCTAATAGCGTGCCTTTAAACTTGTTGTGCGTCTTCATTAATTTTTGGTGAAATTTTTTAGTCAGTTTTAAGTTCAGTGGATATTCACTAATTTAGAGATTATTGAGTATAATTGTAATTCAGTGACGATTTTCTGGTATGGAACTAACTGATTTTGTAATGAAAATGCATTGTTTGAAAAAGTAATTTTTGGTGGTAAGGAATTTTCTTATTTTATAGTGTATTAATTACTAATTACCTTTTATGAAATAGCGAATCAGTGTGTATTAAAGGTGATTCACACTTATTCCTTCTCATATTCTAAATGCAGATAACGTTCTATGCAAAAAATATATCTACGTCTTGAGGTTTTATTAAATAATCTGCTTTATATGTTCTTATAAAACAATTTTAACTTTGTAATATAATACATAAAATTACATTGTTTGTTGTAGACATTGAAAGTTCAGGGTAAGAATAAGTGTAAACCACCTTTTACATATTTAAACAGTGCATTTTCACTTTTTTAAAAAGGGTATTCTCACTATTTCCCAGTTGCATACTCATAACTTTTTGAAATAGTGAAATAACTCTGAAATTTCACTGTTTCATTTTTAGAGGGTCAGTAAGAACAACATATCGTGTAACTAAATTGAATAAATATCATAGCAGGAAATTGAATTTAAATCAACAATATAATAATAAAAATAAATAAAACGAAATCAAATATTTTGACATCGAGTTCACACAAATTTTTTATTTTTAATCTTTTTTGTTAGATATTTTTTGTTTTCATTTCTCTAGTCGTACTCGCGCTCGATCGTTGAGAAACGTTGGTTTTTATCGTTGCCGTGACCTCTCGAACTATTCTCCAGTTTTCGCCTGAAATATTGAACGTACTAAATTCGTATTGCAAATGATTTGACATTTGATTATTCTTGAAAAAAATATTGCCCAATTCTTAATAAATACATAGATATTTCAATCGTACTATCGATTTAAAATTCGTCAAGACAAACTTATTTAATTAAAACGATTCTATTGCTCCATCATTTTTTATTCTTTGAAAAATTTTCTCGAAAAAAATTTTGCTACATTTAAGCAAACGTATTTATTACAAAATATTTACTGGGATTAAAAAAATAATATTTTGTTTTTAGAATGTAAAATTATGGTGTTATTTTATATGTTTAAATATAAAATTAAATTCAATTATTTTATAAATATATTATTCATTTATATCAACATTTTTTAAAAATTCTATTAATATTTATTGAGAGTCTCGAATATTATATGAATAACACATTAACATCTTACAAATATTTACTAAAATTTCTAATAGTATTTACAGATTTTTATCGAAAATATAGACTTTTATTCAAATTTCTTTATATCTTAATATTAGCCAAAAACAATCAATCTTTTTAATTCCACTATAGGACAATTTTTTGCACATTGTTTGTACTATTTTTATATAGCTCATTGTTAAATTTTATGAAGGATAAAATTGCTATTTTGAAAACAGAAATATTTACTGGGAGTAAAAATATTTCATTTAAATAATGAATTACTATATTTAAACTAAGTTTTCTTTCAATCGTCTAACAATCATCTTTTTCTATGTTTAATTGTACATAACCAAAGTCACTTAGTTTTAACTAGTCGATTATTCGCAAAACAAACAATTTCATCCAACCCTTAATAAACGTGTAACCAAATTGGTCTATTAACGTAAATTCAATTCACAACGTGACAGAACTAATGTACAAAATGAAAACGAGGTTCTATTCAATTATTCCTTCTTCTTTAAAAAAATATAACTGTCCATCCATAGATACGGAAAATCTCGAAATAACTTAGATTTCCGTTTGCGGCATACAAGAAGAATGTAGAAACGAAAGTGAAATGGAGCTACATATCCAACTTTTCTCGATACTTTCTTCGGTACTTACCTTTTGTAACGCGAGTTCGCGGATTTTGATAGCAAGAGCTTTTTTATACTCGTCCTGCATCGCTTCACTATCGAAGGGGAATTGTGTTCTGCGCGAGCGAGAAAAGCTTCATACGAGTGAAACTTATTGAATATAGCATCTTTTGTTCGCTTTGGATTTATAAAAGTAAAAACACAAAAAATGTATAAATATATATATCTATGTATAACGTTTCGGAAACTGCTAAGGACAGTAGGAAAATCGATCAGAACGTTTCTTTTGTGAGGTGAAAACAAAATTTTGATCGATCGGTAGAATAGGTCTGCGTTACATTTTAAAAGTTTAACGTTGACAGCGTGTCCTTTTTAATTTATTTTCAAAAGAAATGCGCGATGCTAGAGGGAAAAAGAGTTGGAGGTCGATAAGACTTATTCATCAAACTCTTTATCAATATTACACGATGACTTTGTTATCGTAGGCGAAGTTGCAATTAACCTGTCGTGGTAACTGTCGATATGCATCAGACAATCCGCGAGAGTAACGAGTGTATGTATATATCTATATACACCCAAACTTCGAGCACATTATCATCAAGAGTCAATCGAAGGTTTCTCTTTCATCAATTATTCTTCCAAGTGTTCGTGAGTTTTGCAACTTCTTCTAGCATACATCAAACACTTTGGTAGTACAATGGGCTTTTTATGTTCATATCGCGTAAAGAAACTTTTGATTGCAATCTGTGCACATACTGCAAAGTAGTAGGATATATATATATATATATTCGATGGCCAAGAAATAACCAAATCAAATGTAAAAATCTTATTGAATAATGTTTTCTAATGTATTTTTGAGAAAAAAATATCAGCTTTGTAATTGAAATTCTGGAATAAATTGTAAATCCTTTTTAATGTATTAATTGTATAGTCGCAATTTTAACGAACATAGCAGACTATTCAACAATTGTTTGTCCAGATCGTTGATAAAATGGTCCTCAAGTTTTTTTCATAACATTTGCATACATTTCCATTTCTATCTCTCCAAAACAGAATTTGTTCATTAAGAATTGAATATAATTTTAATACTTTTTAAAATTCTTAATTTCTCGAAGAAATGCAAATACGTAAATGTAAATATACAGAGAGTTTTGTAAGTATCCTTATCGAATGATCAAGCCTTTTCAAAATCAATAAAAAATATACGACCATATAACAACTTGGACTCTCGGTACCTTGGAGAAAAATATTAAAAAATTCATGAGCAATAGATACATTGCCAAAGAAAATTTTAAAATTGTTGAGAAAAAAAAATATTTAACCGATCAATCTATCAGAGAATCTCTCGTATGTACGCAAATGCGTATTCGTAATGACCATATCGTACGTGGAATTGCATTATACTGCGATTTCCACTAGTATTACAGAAGACAATACGCTTGAGAGTCGATTGACTTAATTAAACTCATATTTCATACCGGATTTAGCGAGCTCGAGATTCCTTCGCTAACAGTATACGAGTAAAGTGGAATTTGCACGCGTGGATGAGCGAATATACCTTGTGATAACGAGGATGCGGGTTTAACTATTCTCGCAGCATTATCGCTCGTAATTGTGCAGCTTTCTTCGGAGATATGCTGCAGCTTTTGTATTTTATTTCTTTAGAAAAAGTATTGTGATTTCGTAAGAAGGAAAATATGTACGGAACAAAGTCTATTCAACATGTTTTTCATGTAGTAATAATACGTAGTAATAAAAGGTTTTATGTAAATAAAAAAAAATTACCTGCATAAACTCGAACATCGTAACTAGTACCAATAGGTGCTCCATTGTATTCCTTGGCTGGTACCAATTGAACCGAGGGTGGCGCCAAAGGTGTTACTGCCATTGTGAAAGGATGTGCGTTCGGGTGAAACCTCTTCACCAGGACTTCCTGTAAAATTAAAAAAAAATCACCTGAAACGGCGTTGCTATGCTCTTTCGTTGGTGCACTTTAGTATATAGTGAGAAATTTTTTTGAAACTGATCCGTCATAATTTATAAAATTCAATCGATATTTCAAACACGATCTTTTCAATTCCCTCACTGAAGTTTCCTTTGAAAAAAAAACAAAAAAAATGTTTTTTTTTTTAGGAACAACCTTCAATAACAATAAATCTTCAAACCCATTTTCTACGATACACAAACGCATAAAGAAATTGATTAAATATTCAAATGAACACAAACCATTAGACAATTAACTACAATTATTCTCGTAGGATTAGCTATTCTGCCTTGGCACAGAATAAAAATTCATGCGTGCAGTATCCCTCTCACAACCAAAGTATATACACACACATATTGGTATATGCGTGTGTATAACATTCAGTAAGTCTCCCCTTAAAGCGTAAAGTTATTGCGTTCCCGGAACGATCGATGTCTCTCCATGCAACGTTTGCACAGACAGTACTAGAGTACGAAGAAGCGTAGCAAAAGATAAGTATATGTATACATATCGATACTAATTCAAAGCACATATCTTTGCAGTTTACTGCACTTGAGTTTCGGCCTTTGTGACTACTGCATTGACTGTTAAGTTTATGCGTAACGACGAAATTTTTCTCGACCTCGTATTCTTATTTGTGCGTTGTCCTTATGTAGTAGAAGAAAGAGAAAATAGAGTGGTATTTTAGACGCAAATGACAAGCTACCGGACATGCGAAAGGAGGGATGAATGGAAATCCTAGTCTATTGAGCTTATTTTTTTTATGAGTTGTCCTATATTTGTACACGGGAAAAGAGAATATAAGCATAGATAGCACGTGCGGGTTCTGTATACATATGTGTATAATAAAGGCCAATTTCTGAAATATAGATGGAAAAGACTTTGAGTATACATGTGCTCTTATGTTGCTGTTCCATTCTTAATATTGCATAGACGATTTGTACACTGGCAACTGATTTTTCTTTTCAGACGTAATATTTTCTAGTTCGAACAAGAATTCTTAATAGAAGCATGAAATTTTAATTTGATATCTACTATATATTGTAGTCGATATTTTTGCAAACCTCAATGTCATTGTTTAATCAACGTAATTCCTTATTGATTATACCGACCGACTAATAAGCTTACGTGGCTATCGCTACTAATGTAGACCAGCCAAATAGAGCTTTCTCAATGTCATTAAGTGTGGCAGAATAATTTTCATTATGTAAACAATATACTTCTGTTTATTTTTAGTTTTATTTTCATACGACACGTTCCTTTTGAGGAGTCAAATAAATAAGTAGTTACACCGTTAACAATTTAGAGCGTTTCAATATTAACGTGAATGAATAGATTTTTAGACCTGTAGTGAATAGAAAGTGAAAATTGTTTTACGAATATGTTATTTTAACGTTAGAGTCACGTAAAAATGTCGTTTAAGCTTTAGGTTTTAAAATATTCGTTATTTCAGTGTAATTAGTTTATAATTCATAGTTGAGATACAACATTAAGCAAGCTGATATTCCATTAAAAAATAACTCTTCTTTCCACAACTCATAATAAAAAGAAAAAATAATTATTAAAATGCACAGAACGTTCTTTGTAAGGAAATATTTTAAAAAAGATTTTCGTGATTAATATTGTGAAATATAATATTGATGATTATTAAGGGGTTTTTAATTTTATTACTTTCCTATGGTTTGAATGTTGGTTACTAAAAATGGAATATTATTACAAAGCTAAAGTTTTTTCTCAAAAGTTTTTTACAAAACATTATTTAATAAGGCCTAGCAGAAGTTGATATTATTATCCTGTTTAGAGATAATCAACATTTTTTAAATTATGGCTTTGACGGAAGCTACAGCTTAAACAAATAGATGGATTTTTAAAATTTAAAGCTCAAACGATGTCATTATGGGCTATCAAATTGTTATTATTATTATTTTATTAATTTATTAGTCAGAATGAAAATACATTGTTCTGTTGTTTTTTTTCAAACAGATTAAATTATTTATGTCATAATATTACATAACATAACAGTCTTTTGGGCTATTGAATTGAAAATTTATGATATACATGCATCATTATTGTGCAAATAATTTCATTTGTTTGAAAAAAACAAAGCTCTTCTAACTCTGAGATTCATTAAAAATTTAATATAGTAATAAATACAATAAAATACCATTGGATAGCTCGAAGTGGCATAGAAATAACATAATTTGAGATTTGAATTTAAATTTATCAAGATATAGCATACGCCAAATTCAAAATTAAAAAAAAGTCGTAACTCTCTACAAAGAATGATCACATTAAATTCTGTAAGTCTCGTTAAACAATGTTTGTAATACTCGTTTAAGAACAAAATGTTAGCTTAAAGAAAATTTCACATTTTCGTTTCAGACATTTAAAGTTGAGAGATGAATAATTAATTTACCATAGAGTTAAAAAATATTCTTAATAGCTATAAACTGTATGAAATAAAAATTCATACATACTCAAACCTACAGAAGTGATGTTGACCATTGGCCCATAAAAACAATTGAAAATTCACTTTTATAGAGTAAATTTGACTTTAAAAATATTGTCTTGTTTGACAGTTTAATTGGTTAGCTTTAACATTCTCCAGTGCACATAACGTACCTATATATGCACAATATCTCTGGCAATAAATTGAAACCTTATTTTTCGAAAATTATTGTTAATAAAATATTTAATGAAAGCAATGATAATGTTCGATGAAAATACGACAATTAAAGGTAACATACACAATTCGTTAATAAATATGAAGCTTGTTTTAATTTTTACTTGATGCAAAATATCGTTAAACATTTTACCGTTACGTAAACTCGTTCACACGACAATTTATATGCTTTATGAGCAATCAAATTGATTACGCATGCATTATTATAAGACTAAAACCTCGTCCATAAAATTATGTATTATGTTCAGTGTATCGCGAACGATAATTATTTATCGATGCGTTAAAATCATTATATCGTTAAAGAAATACAATAAAAACAAGCGTTCAAACCATTAAAGTAGATAACAATTTTAGCTTCAAATTCATACATTTAAAGAGCCGCAAACTTTAAGCTGTGATAAGGATTCTGATTCCTGCGCTTATCGAAGATTACATCAATAAAAACTTCAAGAACCCTTCGGGATCATTCAAGTGTTTGCTTTCCCACTTTTCCGGTTTATATAAAATTTAACATTTCGACGTATATTTGGTAGATTCAATACGATATGAAATTATTTACATGCCTCAATTATTTTTATACAAATCGATTGCGTTATCAGAATTTTGAAATGCGCTATTTAATAAATACGACCCTCGTAATAGTCAATTTACTAATACGAGGTTTATTATCCCAGTTGAAAAATCAGATTTGCCTATTTTACTGGGTACTTCCCAGTAAAAGAGTTTAATTAATGTTACATAGCAAATTTGGTACGAAATACAATAATTTTTATACAATTTATTGTTAAATTTTATTTGATATTTTCATTTAAAAGTACACCAATAGTAAATTTTGAAATTGATCTTTTGGAAGAAGAAAGTATTTACTTAAGTTAAAAATAGTATTTTGGTTTTAAAATATATTTATTTCCAAGAAAAATTATTTTTTAGTAAAATCTTACTAACGGAAGTCAAAGATGCAAATATAATTTACACATGAAATTATCTTGTATTTTTCAAATCAATAAGGCATTTATTGAAAAGCAAATCTAATTATTCCGTAAATATGATCTCTTATTTAAATTTTTTTTTAAATTCTATAAATATTTATTGAGAGTCAATAAATATTAAATGAATAACGCATTAGTATCTCACAAATATTTACTGAAATTTCTAACAGTATTTACACAGATTTCGAGAAAATATAGACTTTTATTCAAACTTCTAAACATCTTAAAATTAGCCAAAAAACGATCAATCTTTTAAATTCCACCCAAGAATAAATTTTATGAAATATAAAATTGCTATTTTGAAAGGAGAAAATGGGTTTAAAAAATATTTATTTGTAATTATTATAATTATTATGAATAATACGTTATTCACACAAAATAAATAAAAAATTGATATGTCTATAATACATCTATTTTCTGTTAACAAATCTCTCAGTGCAATCTCAAAGTATAAATATATTAATTTTCTTTCATTTACTTTTTCGTAATCTTTCATTAAAGTACCGAAAAAAGTATATTTTGCTATAACATAATTTAAAAAAATTAAAATAATATATTTAAAATAAAATTGCTTTTGGCACAAGTATGTCTATTCTTTTTTGTGTATTACACTTAATCGTACGCAAAGTATATTAAAGTTTATTAAACCATTTTTCTCATTGTGTACACGTGTATACATCACGTAATTACTTATAAACGAAATAATATAACGCTTAGATTCAAACCGTCGTCGAGTATCCCGTAAATTCTCATTAGCTTTTGCTTGGCTCATTTGATTTTATATCATGTCGTTACACGGGATAAGATAGTCCGGCGTACGTTAAAATTTCTAATAGGCGTGCGCGATTGAAAATCTAGACGTACTTACTAAATTTCATCGTATATCATGTCTTAAGATCATATAAACTAAAATGAAATCTTAATTCAACGTTTGAGATGAAAAAGAAAATGCACATATCGCTAAATTCGATTTTTTTCAAAGAACGCGACAGAAAATTATTAATAAAACGTCAGTATCATCGTACTATTAAAAGTAAATCCTCAGATCTAAAATCGTAGAGGCAACATACGCTCGGGTCACGTATACGACCTGGAGATATATTTAAGTGGTTGCGCGCGCTTAAAAGGATCGGAAGTGAATGCTTGTGATGGAAAAATTAGATTCGCCTTAGGAAGCGAGAGCAAAAGCGATTTATTTCATTAAGCTGTAGTGTACGCAATGTTATTTTGTTTACTATATTTATGTTAATCATTTTCTGTTTTTATTTATAATAAATTTGCAGGAGTATGTAGATTACGAATGTTTTTATTCTTTTTATTTTTAATTCTTTCAGCTTGATTTGTTGAATTAAATAATAATTAAAGAGTGTATCGTATCTATGCGAACATAAGTATACATTGAAAGAGAGTTTGTTTGATTACAAAAAATTATTTCTTTGAATAGAACTACGGAAATATTTACTTAAATCTAAACATTATATTAATATTTGAATGTAAATTTCAGTTTAAAATATATACTTTTGAAGCCTAAAGTATTGTTTTCTACTTCAACTACAGATTTTCGTCTTCCAAAAAGCAATTTTCGTAATAAATTTAATATTTCCTCTCTAATATTTTAATGTCCGCAACGAAAAATGTAATATTTTTACAAAGCTATACTATTTTTCTTAAAAGTATATTGAAAAACATTATTTAATAGAAGTTATCAGAAGTTGATGTTATAATTTAGTGTAGAAATACGATATATTTTAAAATTTTGGTTTTGGCGTAAGCTTCAGCTTCAATAGATTGACTTTTTGGGCTGTCAAATTGCATTTTATTAATTTATTAGTCGGAATAGTGAAAACTTTATTTTATTGTTTTTCTAACAAATTACATTATTTATACAATAAAGTCATTCTGTAATTTCAGGGAGTTATTAAGGGCAAACTTTTTTTTCGTCGTACATTTAATTCCTATTTAGTCTTTCCATTCTTATCATTTATCAAAGATTGAAAAAAAACAGAAGTCAACAAATGTATCAATCGTGAAAAGTCGCATCAGCGACGTGTATCCTTCCATCTGAAAAATCAGTATCTATATATCAATCAGTTTATTCCACTGGCTCAGTCGCAGACAAATGTCCATTAAAGCGAACATACCAAAAGACTTACTTCGGTGAGTATACATATATATACAACTTTTAAAGTTGTCAATGAGATCTTTGGAGATAAAGTACTCTATTCACACGATTCAGTAGTACGTCCGCCGTTGCGTCAGACACTCGAACTTTACAGCTATCACTTCGATATACTCGGGGCATTTAAACGTATAGGTTTATAGATATACCGATGAAAAATACTGTCTTGCATCGAGTTTGCGCACGTCGCATTTTGTCGTGCTCCACAAGTGTGTAACGGCGAAAGGGTTATAAGACACGCCAAGCGGAACAGGTGGGCCAGGGTCGATGTGCAAGAAAATTTTTTTTTACTTAAGTTTTGAACTTTCTTTTGAAGTTTTTTTTATATCTTGAACGTGTAACTTTGTGCAAAAGTATTACTAATAGTACGTAGAGGTACGGTTGCTCTTACAGTAACTCATTTCTTCTAGGTGAGTGCGCCGGGAGCAAAGTTTTTTGTTACGGAAGATATTATATTCGCCGTTGGGTGAAAGGTCGAGAGTGGATATAGTAATAACGGGATGGTAAATAAAGGTTCTTGATCTTTCTACTTGGATATGTGCTATATTTTTTGCGTTTCCTGCTTATGGCCGAGAAAATTTATCGTTTCAGATCGAATAGGCGAATTTTGATGTACGCGTTGCCAGAGTAGAGTCGTAATATTTTTTCGTAAAGAAGTAGTTGGCTAATATAAGTATCGAAAATTGAAAATTCCCCTGAGTTTGCTGGTGAGGCATATTTTTATTTAAAAAGTAGTGGAATCATTAACTAAGGAATTGTTAATCCTAACTTTACCTCCGGTATTGAGGTTTAGGGAAAAAAGGTTGGTAAAATTAATAAAATGCATTTATTACAAAATTGCTTTTTTGAAAGACGAAAATTTACGGGAATTAAATAATAATGCTTCGGTTTTATTCAAATTGTTTATTCTTATTGTCGAATAAACATTTAGTAGAGTCACACGCAAATTATTTAAATAAATTATTTTTGTAAAAATAAAATAGTGTAATAAAATGGAAACGTAATACGTAATTATGCAGTAAATAATTTTGTTGTACCTGAAATTTTTATTATGATTTACAAACATATTATCTGAAATAAAATTAATTTTGTCATTGGAATAAATAATGATTAGACGATTCAAGTGAATATTTCCATTGGACTATAAAAACCAAAAATTTTCTGGAGCCATACAATTTTTTTTTTTTTAGCTTGCGCATACATGAATATTCATTAATTACAGTGTGCAGCGTATAATTGCCATAGAACGTAGAATATAGTGAATATTCACTATGTAAAACAGTGATTTTTAGGTATAAACAGTGAGATTTGAAAATAAATCTCTTATTCCACTGTAAAATTTTACGGATTCGAATTTAAGAAATGAATATTTGAGAACATTTTGAAATGGTACATTTACACTATATTATTCAGATTAATTTAACTCTCTAAAATAGAAATTTATAATCATATATCAATATTTTAGATATAAATCACAGTCGATTTCCTTCCGTTAACATTTTGATACACAAATTAAATCTTATATCCAAAATATAAACCACAGACATATGCGTTACGTGAATTCTGACGAAATCGTTTTGTTCACATCACGCTTCTAAAACATTCACGATAAATCATTATCTAAATATTCTTTTCTTTCAAAAAGTTGTCAATCCATCAGAAACTCATGTCAATCCAAATAAAAGATTGGCTCGAATTCGCTTTTCCAAAAATACAATATCCTCGGCAACAATGAGCCACCGAAATAAATCCACTTGCTTTCAGCCTCGACAACCCACGCTCTCAAAGTACAACGCACCGCTATATATAGTCATTTCTCGTATTTACCGATAGCAATTTCATCGATCATAAGACCCACTCAATTTTCTCGAAGATGAGCCTATACACCCTCTTATCCCGTCAGTGTATACGAGTAGAATCTTTGTCCCTTCCTGTATACGACTTGCAAAGTCTAGGAACAGTCCGAAGAAGCGGATGCGAGTGGGCGAGTCTTTATGAATAATTGAAGCGATCCACCCCCTCCCCTCTCTTATATAGCTTGGCTTCTTTGGTCTTGACACGGATACAGAGCGAACCGTGCTTAGGCCGCAGTGGCTACCTCGTCGAAAAAAGGGTGTGAGTGTGTGTACGGATACTGGTAATGCACCGTTGCTGCTAAATAAATTCGCGCTGGACCGATAACTGGCATCGAGAGGTCAGGGTCGAGGTCGGGTCGACACGCCGCGGCGCCACTGCTGACGTAAGCAATGGGAACGCTGTTGCCGGAGATACGCGAGTCCTGCCGCCCCCACCTTCTGATACTGTTGCTATACATGTATATATATGATTGGTATAGGAGAAACCTCTTATGCTTCGAGGTGCAGTGAAGATGGTAAACAAGCGTCGTTTCAACACATGGTTGATTGAGATGATGGTGTTGAGCAAATTCGAGGACATGTGCATTTTCTCGTGACTATTTTTTTTATTTCTTTTCTTCATCACTGGGTTCGAAGCGAATCGTGACTTGGTTGGAGAATTCGTTTGGTTGTTACGGACTTTCATTGGAATGTGTTTTTGGATTCATGAACCGATGGTTCGACCCTCAGCCTTTCTTCTTTGACAGGATATTCTGATATTCTGTGAGTTTGCGGATTTAGATTATGTTTGGTATGTTTGATTTAATCAGATTAGATCGTTATTTTGTTTTTTTTCCGAATTTGAAAAAATACGATTGAATTTTACGCGCTTCAGTGAATGCGAAGAAAATTAGTAATGTTATTTGTTTTATTTAGTATTGGATTTATTAGAATGGGAAATATACGTTTTATTTAAGATGCTTCTAATAATTATAATCGCCTATTTTGATAAACTATTAACTGAAAGAAAATTATGTTTTATTAAAACGAAATGTGTTGCATATCATTATTATTTATTTAACATAGTATTTATTTAAAAAAAATTTGAATCATATAAATAATATGATGATTAAATATATTAATTCGTTATTCATTCAGAATTCATTTGATTTACAATAATTATACAATATAATTATACAAATACAAATAAATTAATGATAAACAAATTATTTAATAAATTCGATCATATATGTACTAGCTTAATTTATTATCTAAAAATCTAACAAAACTGTACTTAATTAGAATTAATACAAATATTAAAATCCATAACCAGTCACAATTCATTCTAATTCTAATTTTAGTTTCGAATAAATATTTGTTAAAAACCAAAATAAAGTTTTTTAAAAACAAGTAAAACATTTTCTTTTTTCAACAAAGCAATTTAATAACGAATAATATGTCTCAAATATATCAAACTAAATTTTTTTTCTGCAATTTTTTTTTACAATAAAAATTCTATTCCGCAAAACTTGATCTCCATTACTAAAAACCTCAATAACGCAACGAAAGTCTCTATAATGTTATAGCACACGACTCAAAGATAATATAGGTCTATTCAGCTAATTCGTCGAGATATGAAAGTTTGTCAGTTCTCTTCGAGCAGAAACTCAATTAATAGAGTTAAAACTAACGGTCTAAGAACTAATAGTGTATCAAAGTAATTGATCCAAAAAGTTTATCAAATAACTTCTCATACCCATAGACGAAACAATATATATATATATATATATATATCGAACGAACGGTTTATCGCTAAGCAGCTTGGTATTAGTTACCCAACGATAATACTAGCACACAATCTTTCTTCAAGTAGCTTAGTATTTCCAGCAGCCGTATATATAAAATGAAATTTTATACGACGGATAGTTTCTTACTTATAAACGAGCACTCTCCTTTTAACGGATCAACACAAGCTCTTCTCCATTGACAAAACTAATCGTTCACTGAATTTCCAACGCTTGAGTATCACTGTAACGACACGCTAACGCTTGCTATAATCTTCCGAACAACGAGGAGTAATTCAAGCGTTTGTTTGATCCCACTGGTTCCTTTGACCCTTTGGACCTCTCTGTTTACAACGGAACAATCTGAGAAAATGTAATACGCTTTGTGGGAAGATGATACTGCGCTCGACAACCGAATTCGGAGCTAAGAGAACGCGGGTGGGATACATAGCTGTACCATTAGCTATATACGCAAGAACTTTACTGCAACTTGCGGTTTGCGCAAAGAGACTGAGTTCTCGGTCGCATTACGAGATAATAGCGTTGCTTTCGCGAGCTAACATTCATAATTATGCGGGGGCGAAGATACACAGCCAATAACGCTTCGCCGATGGCGCTAATTACATTAAAAGGGCAAGACATCTTTATGCGAGGCTATAGCTAAAATTACAAATTTTAATTAGTTTTATATAAATAATCATAATAAAAGATGTATTCTTTATACATCGATGCCTTGGGGGGAAAACTTGCCAATTCAAAATAGGAATTTAAGAACCAGTTGTTTGAAAAAAAGAAACCAACCAATTAAAAAGAATATTTCAAGAACGAGCCAGTTTCAAGATAGGATTCAAAATATTTATAAATATATTTAATATAAATTTGTACATTATTCATTTTTTTTTGAATCATTGGTTCTTGAAATTTTCTTTTTAATTGGCTGGTTTTTTCGTTGTATCTCTAAGTCCTTTTGTTGATCACTTATATACTATGTTAATCAAAGCTCACAGTTTGTAGGGTTCAAAGTGAAATAATGGACTAACTGAGCTGGAAATTGGAATAAATACCTAAATTAGAATACATTTTTATGAATAGAAAAAATATTAATATTAAAAACAGATTTATAACTATTTTTTTAAATTTTGGTTCATTTCATTATGTAAAATTTGTCCTTCTCTTTCGATTGGAAATCTTTACATTCGTGTTTTAAATAGTATTTATGCCAAGTTGGAGCGCAATTGGTCCATTAGTTCATTATGACAGATGTAAAACAAAATTGAAATTAAAGGTATAATAACTGTCTACAACTTCAAAATTAAAAAATCTTGTTTTAATCGTTTAATAAAATAAGTCTTGTAAAAGTCTACTTTTACAAGACTTATTTTATTATCTGGTTATGCAATCCTTTCGTGAACTGTCTGGTTCTTCTCTTCAACTGTGTAAATTCATTGCTTAAACGCTGATTGAAAAAGTGATAATTCGCTGTAATAACCAAATTTTCACTATACAAGCAGTAAATAGTGACTATAAAATCAGCTAATTCCATATAATCAAAAATCATTATTGAATGCATAAATTTTCTCTATAAATTGTAATTTATGTCACAATTATGCGCTGTACTCTGAAGTTAATAAATATTCACTAAAGTTCACAAATTAATAGTGTATTTATACACCGAATTTCAAAGTTTAAATTAAGATTCACTATTTCCATGTCAATGATTTCACTGTTTTTTTGTGCGCAACGATCGGTAACTAACGAAATCAGTTTAATCCACATTTTATCCATAGAAATAATTAATTTAAAAGAATATTTTAATTATCCTTTTATTCTTGGAAAAATAACGCATAACATAACGAAGAATTAAGCATTCCACAGTTGGAAATCACATCAACCCTGACAAAAAGGAACAACGAAGTATAACAAATGACGTTTTGATCCCATCTTATATCTTGGAATATATGTTCTTCGGCTGATCGTATATATTCTTTTACTACTGGAAATACGACTCGCTCTTCGCTTAACTGCTTAAGCGCACGTTAAAATGTAGCGTAAGAATCGAGAACATCTGATGTAAGAATTTCCACGAAAACGTATAATGGATGAAGCGAACGCGAGTATCTCTTTTGCCGCAGGGATAAAAGAACGTCAAATACCTCGGATTTTATACGCTAGTTTCGTGATGTATAGTTCGATGAGTGCTCTGTACGTGTACGTATAATTTTTTATTTTCGCGAAAATAGAACTGCGCGTACATGACATACTTTTGTTGCGATCCTATTCGTATTTGATAAGCTCGCTATACGTAGCACAATTGAGAAAGAAAGAAAAAACATTCGAAAATGAATCGTAAAGCGTACGTTATCCCAATGATCGAGTCCGAGGTTAGTAAATGCCGAAGGAAAAAGCAATACTTTCGTTTGATCGTCTTCATAAATATTTGCTCATCATCAATGCGATCGCACAAGGCCAAATTTTCGTCTGGCGTCCCTAATTGTGGACCAACTCATATAGACGTGGGGTAAGATATTGGTTGTGTATCATATTGTCTGGCAGTCCACGCATGTTTCGAAATTCTGTCTAATGGAGTAGTACCATATCGTTATGTGTGTGTATGTATGTATATCATACGTAGAGCCTTCAGACATGTACGCGAATGTGTTGCGTTGGTGTGGCTTAATAGAGTCACGCTCTCGACGGGCAACTTCCTTGGCTGTAGCTCTGGCATTCCTGGCGCAGTTTGCTAGGCTCCCTTTCCTTTCTCAAAAGCTTTCGCGTGTAGTTATACCGACGCAGTAGTCTATCAAAAGGGGAAAGTTAATGCAGCTGTGTCGCGTTGCCCAGAGCTTATTATATTTCTTTGGCATCAACTGATTGATTATTTCGTGAGAAGCAGCTATTTTCGCTCTCTCGATCTTATGTTCGTAGTATACGTTAGATTTTTCTATTGATTTGACTCAAGGGTTGCATTCAATATCACGGTATTGTAATTAAGTGATTTTTTGGACAGCATATTGGTTGTTTGCAGAAAAGTTGAAAGATAAATAGAGATAGCAAGAAAGATATATATATATATATAAAGCGTGAGACAGAGAGAGATACATAGAGATTGATAGAATTCATTTACTTACCACCATGGGGTAGAACCCCGACTGGTGCGCGTAAGAAAATACATAGATATCTTAAAAACTAGACTTATTACCTAAAAAAGCAAAAGATATTGCAAATTACATGACGATCTAAAATGTAACTTACAGAAAAAGAAAGTGTGTAATACTAAATACTAAAAAGTAAGAGAAAGAGAGAGAGAGAGAGAGAGAGAGAGAGACAGAGAGAGAAATGGTGAGAGTGAGAGACAGAGACAGAGATAGATAGATAGATATTAATATTTATTATTTGTTAAGGATTACAAAAATATACCACAAATTCTTGTAAGTGTTATAAAGTAAAAAACATTGCACACCATTAACATAGAAATAGTAAATCTGAGTTTTACCTTCGATATTCAGTGCATATTCACTATTAATTGGTGAACTTTTTATAGGCATTTTTATGTTAAGTGAATATTCACTAATCTACCAGTGTAGTACCTCATTTTGATAGAACGATTTATTGAAATTAGTAAAAATTTATAGTTTACAAAATGAAATTTACTGAATTTACTCTCAAAACTTACTATTAAATATGGACATTTATGGTTGTATTGAATTTACAATTTTTTTTAGTGACA
Organism: Apocrypta bakeri; assembly: GCA_018906985.1. NCBI lineage: Eukaryota > Metazoa > Arthropoda > Insecta > Hymenoptera > Pteromalidae > Apocrypta > Apocrypta bakeri. The sequence continues at coordinate 4,533,182 of JACCIA010000002.1, forward strand.
GTTAGGAAAAATTGCAATTTTCCCAGTTGGGAAAATATTGCTTTTCAACAATAATTTTTCTTAGTATAAAATCATGAATATATATATTTTTTTCAATATTGAATAATCACTGTTACAATCGCTATGATAGTCTTTATTGCCATTTTTAAACAGTGTATTTACGCGTTTCCAAAAACTGAATTATTTTCACTTTATGAAAAAGTTAAGACCCACTATTTCATACTTATACTACTTTGAAATGATGAAAATACACTGATAAACAGTGAAACTTTCGTATTTCCATTTTAGAGAGTAGAATTCATAAATAGTACCACTTTAATAATATTCATAATATTAAAGTAAAATATAAAATACAATAAAAATTCGCCAGTAAAAAATGTAAGAAGCATTTTGGAAATAATTTGTAGGCACTAAGAGAAAAAGATAGAACGTTAGATGCTGTTAGGAAAGTTTGGATACCAAATATCCATACCAAAGTATACCAGATACCAAACAAGTTATGCGTGTTATTTCCATCGATTGTCGATAATAATTAATGACTCGACAAAGGCTGTGATAAATTACAGTTTTTGATCAATTTCACACTGTAGAGGATTGAAAAGTGGCTTTTTGTCTCGCGTTCATCGTTCCGCAGCTTTCGATACTGTCAGTGTTGAAACAATTATTCTCGATCCAGAAATTGGCCACTTCGAGAACTTTTCCATGAAACGGTTGAAGAGCAAACGGATATGGAAATTTTTTAATTTTGTTTACAGTATCACACCTGACACATTTTAATGAATCCGAATGAAATACTAGAAATCGTCATACCTATTTAGAATATCCGAATTTTATGTGTATTTTACATTGTGGTAACAGAGACTAGTTCAAACGTCAAGAAGAATTTTTTTGTAAATAAAATTATTATCATTTATTATTTTAAGGGGGTGTCAACTTTTACCGACTGAGTCAATACGGCGGTAGAACGATAGAAAAATGTTTCAATCTTGATACGCCACTAATTTACATAAAGCCAAGAGTTAGATGGTAAAATATTCATAGGCTTTCGAGAAAATCTTGAACGAAATTTTCAGTAACGAAATGTTGTGAGCACCAATTTTCATTCTAACTTTTTTTCGAAAGCGTATGAATATTTTAGGTTTCGAAGAAAATAGTGCCAATGTGGAGGACAACGAACTCTAGGTTTTGTGTGATTCAGTGGGCGTATTAAGAATCAAGCATTTTCTTGACATTCGACATATCGGCGCAGCCGGTAAAAGTAGAATATGACACCTCCTTAACAATAATTACTTTTTTTATACTTTATATATTTACTGTAAATATATAAAGTATAAAAAAAGCCTAACATATATTTCGAGCCTGATATAACAATCACTAGTATATTTAATCTACGTAGTTTTTGCACTAGTGCAGACATTACTTTTTTACGTTAATTTGAAACGTCTATGCTGCATTTTTTCCCATCAGGAATATGCATAACAATACACACACACACACATATAGGCTTGCGGTAAAAAATTTAAAAACATTAATTTTTTAAAGGAACGTATACCGCGATGCTTTTTTCATCGATATAAGTACCCACTGGCGCAGTAATATTCTTATTTCAATAATTCACCAACCTGAAATGGTGTAGTAGGCTCTTGACGATCCGATGTGTGATAAGGTGGATAAAGTTGCGCTAGGGACATGATAGCCTCATTGCAGAATTTCAATCCCATCACCTCTTCGTCCTCTCGGCCGTATCGAAAAGTCAATGTCACCTGGCCATAAACCTGGTTATAAAAAAAGTAAAATATTTTAATCATCATCATCATCGGTAGTTAGTATTTATTTACTGTTACTATTCTATATCCGTAAAATTGTATGTCAGCTAAATAGGAAGCGTAGAAGTACGCCGTCATTATATTTTTACCTTTTTGTCTTGGAGAATCTCGGGATCGATTAGTAGGACGCCTTGGAGTTTATCGATTTTACCGGCAGTGACGATGAGATCTCGACTTGCGAGGTAAAGGGTGAGTTTGCCGTTTTGAGACGACTTTTTGAATGCTCTGTGAAAAAAAGGAAAAAAAAATAATGAAATATTTTAATGAACGTTTAGTTGTATTTTTAACTATTTCGTAATTGTGTAACGCTTTTGAAGTGTTCGCTTTGTAATTGGAATTCATCATTTCCCTTTACGTGCATTGGTACGATTTACCTGTGTGTCGACCTTGACATACATTAACGGAAAAAAGAGCTCCGGTGAAAGATCGATAAAGGCAATTATTACTGAAGCGATAACAGATGTGCCGAATTTAGTTTAAAATTTCGAGATGAATCTTATGGCTAAATTGACTGTTTTCTGTATTCTCTTCGATACTTCTACGTTGAATTGTTATTTCAACGGAAAGTTTGTTAACTAAAGTTTTATTGCGCCAAACGAGTGTACGGAACACTTCGATGGATTGAATTTAATTTCAATTATTTTCTTTTTTTTTATTTTCATTTTACTCGATGCTGATTTGATTAAGGGGGTTTACATTATTCTCTCCTTGAACTTTGAACATGTCTGTAATAACAAATGTAATATTATTACAATTTTAAAATGTTTTTCTTAAAAGTATATTAAACAAGAATTATTTAATACGATTTTAGCTTTGGATTTTTAGTGTAATAAAAAAATACATTCTTTTGTCATACAAAATATAAGTAATGAGAAATTAATAAAATACGATTCGGTAGCCCAAAATTACATCATTCAAGCGTTGAATTTTCAAAAGCTCAAAAACTTGAGCTTTTTAATGATATTACGTTTAATATTAGACATTCAACGTTAGGGAGGGTATAAGTGTAAACCAGCCTTAAGTGTTTCTATACGTAAATTACGTAGCCGATACATTATTTACGTCACTTAACCTGAAAAATATGTATTCCCAAGATAAAATGTGATTTGTTATATAAGCTGAAAGTAATATTATCGATAAATTGATATTTGCTCTACAGAATGGGATCCAGAAACAGTTATTTGTTTCCTATCCTTTCTAATTATTATCCTCCCTTTCCCCAAAACCTAAAGGCCGACTCATCCATTAGGGGCAATTCAGGCAGCCAAACGCTCGTTTCGAGCAAGTTGCAGCTTTTGTTCTCATTTCGCGGTGGCTCATAGACCATGTAATGCTTGCTGCGCGCCGACTCTCTATACAAGGAAGTCTAAGTCATGCGCGGAAGAGTAAAACTTCGTGGGTAGAACTTCCTTTCACCAGATACCGCTTTTCCTCTCGAGTCAATCGTGATTTTGTATTTTCAGACTATGTACTCTTCAAGTCGATATATATATAGCAACTTTGACTTGATTAAATATGATGAAACTCGACTTTAAAGACTAATCGAGAGAAAATATGAGCTAGAGTATTTAGTGCTGCAGTATTATAATTAGTAGTAATTGCGGTTACTTTTACTCTGAAGATGCTGCAATTTGACTTATTAAGATTCTGATGAAATATAGGACAGTGAAAAATTGAGGACTTTCTAAATTGCTTTTGTTCGCTGTATCGATCTAGTATGCATTATGGATGTAGTATATAATATTAAATTCGTAATTACCACGTAAATCGCTTCCTTCGGTTCTTTAATATACACTTATGAAATTTTAGAGTGCTCCATTCAATCTACGTTCGAGTGAACAGCGAAAATTCTAAAGTTAACTCTAATCGAGTGATTTAAAGAGTTATAGTGAAATGTATCACACTTTAAAGTAAACTTTATGAGCGAGAAAGTTTCACTCTACAATTTAAATTTTTCACTCTAAAACTTAGAGTACAATGTGATTAATTTCCTACTATAAAATTTTATGTATAAGGCTAACTATAATGGTGAGAATTTTTCACTCCAAGATTTAGAGTGATTTTTCATTCTAGAGCTTAGTGTACAATGTGATTTGTACATTTTAAATTATACGTATATAAGACTAACATTAAAAGTGAGAATTTTCACTATAAAATATAGAGTGATTTCTTATTCTGGGACTTGAAGGAAAGAGTGTAACCAAAAATTTCACAATTTTTTCACTAATATACTAAAAAATGGTTTTCTTCCAAAAAACGACGTCTTTATCACTTTGATACTCTTAGAAAATATTTACTTAATAATTATTATACTCATTTAAACATGAAATGGTTTATTCGATTTTTGAGCATATTCCGGTCTGAAAATAACATATCTGAAAGCAGCATTCGAAAGCGGGGGACAAATACATAAAATAAAGTTATTTGAATCGTAGCCAAATATAATCTACATAACCTAAAAAATGATTGAAAAATTAAAATATTTTTCCTGGATCCAATTTTGTCTCTAAAAACTGAATCAGGGTAGTTCCTCACTAGGATATACATTTTCATGAATTTTTTCAGATTTTTTGGAGCAAACCGTCAAACAGAAAAAATGTTTTTCAACAATACATGTTTTTAAGTCTAGGGACGTTAGATTTAAACCTAGAGGTCTGAAAATTTTGCTCAAGAGGTCTTTAAATGCGACCTTTTGAATAGCTAGGTTCAAATTAAGATTCAGGTTAGGGCAATTTTTACATGCTTATCCCGGTATAGCCTTTAGATAAGTGCATGATGCGTCATTACAGTAGTAAAAACTCTATATAGTTGCCTTTTACTACGATTCAATATTCACTCTTATACAGTAATCTTTTCTCTAAAAATTTAAGCGTGTAAAGTACGACTTACCGTTGACTATATATAAAACCGGATTCGGATTCGCTCGGCCGATGAGATGCTCTTCTGCAACAGAAAATTATTGCAACAATATAATTTAATGAATAATTCCATCTGTTTTCTGAATAATGAATGAATGACAATCGCTCGTTCAGAAGCAGCTGGTAATTATTTAACGACAGGTCCGATTTAGCCATCCAGTTGTATAAACTTAAAATTTTAATGCAAGACTCGTGATATATCGACTGTGACGTTCTTTCCTGACATTTAACGATATTTTCATACTAAAACATACTGAAGTTTAAAAATGTTTAAAAAAAAATTTGTTTCTGTTCGGTCTATCTGTCAGAGAATGACTCATATATTCCTTTCAACAAAATGACATTCGAAACCTAACTGCAACAATACATAAACGAAAACTTGCTATAAAAAGAAACATCATAATTTGAATACCAGCAGATACGAGAATTTCAACGGAATATTCGATTGTTCCCGGTAAAATTTCCTCGGAAATATACGTGCGATTGCGCAACGACCCAAACAAAAAAAAACGTTCATATATTCTCTCTTGGATTAAGCCAAGTATCTCTTTTGCAAAAAAAAAATGTCGAAATCACGTACGCTCCCACCGCGCCCATTAAACTTTAACGCGCTCGCGTTATCGCTCTTTTCCGCAACTTTATACACTTATCTGCCCAAAAGGATTTGTCTTACGCCAGAGCAGAGCGAAATTTATGCTCGGCCCCTTTGGAATTGATAAACGCGTACGATTCCAATGCGGGCGACGAGTATTTCGAAGGGATCGTGTACTTTATCGTTATGCCACTCGCTAGTCGAACTCATGTGCCATTTTCAAATGTTTTAAGACGGTTTACTACACTTTACTTGATTACATTTTCCTCGATCTACATCCTGCGGTACGACTGTGGTCGGAATTGCTCGAATGAAATTCGATAAACCAAGATTAAGTGCGAAGCTAAATCTCGATGCGAACATGTGGAGTGTATAGTATCACGTGCTTCGAATTTAACGTTACTCTTTATTTTCTACATTTTTGCAAAAAATTCTTCACATGTGCTGGGATTTCTTTTTCGCACCTTTTTCTATGGAAATGAACTTTCGAAGGGAATTTCGTTGAAAAGTTTTGACTGTAATGTTATAACGAGTATTGAATAAATTCGAAGCAACTGTGGTGGAATTATTTTTTTTAGAATGTCAAAGTTAATTTACATTTGTTACAGATAAGCAGAGTTTAAAAAAGTTTTTTTGATGAAATATTGACTTTGCCAATTGAATTATCTACAGGTGTGGGCAGTATGAACGCATTAGTATATAATAAAAATTGGTTAGATTAAAAAAAAAGTTTTTTGTATAGGCCTATGAAAATATTTGCTTGAATTATCACTGTGTATAGTTTTATGAAAAATAATTAATATTGCAAAATTATAAGTATAAATAGCACAAACATAAATATTAAAAATAACTAAAGAAAAGCGATTACGAATACTTAAAAACAATTTTTCTTTTCACATAATTGAAAATTTATCAAAAAGCCCTATATTATCTGTTACGCGTCAATAAATCTTATTGCATTTTGTTTTTATAAGTATATTAAAAAATGTTATTTAATAGAATATATCAAGATAATAGAGAAATTGTTTATTTTTTTGTTAGCTTCGGGTAGACTTTAGCTTCAATAGCTCGATGGATTTTTAAAAATCAAATTTTAAATAGTGACATTTTAGACTATCGAATTCGACATCTACAAACGATATTTTACAAAAAAAACAAATTGAATGTTTAAATACTGTAATCAAGAGCAATATACATATTTACTATTCGCGTTGTGCAAAATTAAATAAAGACATTAAGCATTCAATTTACAAACCTTTTTCCGGGAACACTCAGATTTTAAATACACATTTAAACTTCAAATTACGAGCGTAGTACCACCGGGCACAGATATAAAGCGGTGAGACCTATTTCAATTCTCCCGACGACTGCAACCAAATTCGGACAAAACAAAAAGTTCGATTCATATAATAACGCCATAAAAATAGTTGCAATACTCAAAAAGTCCAAATTTTACTCGTCTCTCGTTAACAAACTTTTCATTTTAAAAGTTATGTAATCAGACATGTTTTGATACTTCAGCTATGAAATCTTTATTTGAATTCTGTAATTTAAATAAATTGGCTAAAGTATTAACTTTAGCTCCGTTAAAACAATTATTAACAATATATTAAACGTTGAAAAGTTATAGCTATTGTAACGTGTAAAAGTGTAAGAAAATGTTATCCTTCAAACTATTAAGTAGCGCGACCTTGAAGATTCGGATTCCCTTAGTACCATTATTCTCCATTGCATAATTGAGGAAACCCGTGACAGCAAAAAATTCTGAAAAATTCGCAAAGCTCTGCAAAACTCTTGCAGCAACTCATTCTCCGTAGTAAAAAAAAACTCGCCTCCCGTTTACCGAGACTAACATAGCTATCACGTGAAGGACCAGTTGCCACCGCCACCGCTTCGTACACATCATCAGTTTCCACGGTTCTTTCTTCCTTATCAAATGACCCGACTTTTTGAGAAGTTAGCATTTGCTGAGATGATTACTTTTTATGCTTCGTTTTCCATTAGCAGAAGGAAAGATGCAATTTCAAATAAGTTCATTTTACAATTTCATGAAGCATTGAAAAAATGTATTTATTGAGACGACGACAACTTAACGTTTGTTAATCGTGATTGACGCACGTTGCGATCTCCACATTTTATTGGCAATTAATTACTTTGTCTTGCACTTGTACAGTGAATAGTATCGAGTGTGCAATAAATAACGTAACTGTGTTAGATAATGTAGAGTCTGTTTTTATTTTATTTTTCCCCCATCAAGGAGAAGAGTACATGTCTATTATTTGAACTGGAAGGATGTATACGAAGTGTAACGACCCAGTAAGGCTATAATTGATTCGATTTCAGGAGCTATTGAGAGACCTATACGGGTTAATGTGCTAATGGTGGTGTACAGGGTATATTTAAAGGAATATTGGCTCTTGTTTCATTTTATACGAACTATGAGATGATACGTTGTATAACACGTTGAATATATATTTTTTTACTAACAGTCTTTCAATTAGTTCTCATTCAATAACGTGTTTTTCATTCTATCATTTTATGTGAGAAAAATACTAGTTTCTTTTTATTGACGAAGAATATACTGAAAAGGACGAAGTGGAAAACTATTACAAATTTGATAGAAGAGAAACGATAAGTTATTTTATATACACTGAAAGAGATGATACTTTTGAGGTAAAAGAAAAATTCTTATTGGCTGAATGATTTTGGGTCGAAAGGAAAAACGTTGCTATTCAATAAAGGAATAAATTCGAATAATAATAGAAAGTTCTGAAAGAAATGTTTTAGTTTCTGAATAACATCATTACATTTTTGTTAACTTTTGGATAATTTTGTTAGCTCTAGGTAATATTACTTATATTACTCCGATTTTTAATACGTTTGAAAGTAAAAATAATCTTCTTCAATCGAATAAAATCCCCTTAAAAGGGATTTACACTTAATACCTCCCAGAATTTCAAATGTCTGTAAAAAATATAATATTATTGCAAGGTAAATTTGTTTCTTAAAAGTATATTAAAAATTTATTTAATACGACCTACCAGAAATTGATACTAACATCCTGTATAAAGATATGGTTATCTTGAATTTTGCTTTTGGTGTAGGTTACCACTTGAACAGCTGGATGAATTCTTAAAATTTAAAGCTCGAAGGATGTTATTTTGGGATATAGAATTGAAAATTTATCATATATTCGTACCATAATTGTATAAATAATAAAAACCAAATAAATAAAATTTAATCTCTTTGAAATAAAAAAACACGAATTGATGCTTTTTCGTTATAAGACTCGTTAAAAATTGAAAAAAAAACAAAAAAAATTACTAAAATACAATTTTTACGTTTGAGCTTTAAAACTTAAAAATACATCGAGTTGTTAAAATTAAAGCCAAAACACATCTCTTTACACAGGACGATAACATCAACCTCAAACAAAAGTTTCTTGCAAGAACATTTTTTTCCGTATGATTAAAAAAAATATCTTTTTAACAAGTCATTTAAGATAATTTTCTTATTGTCTCAAAAGTCTTTCGCTTCAAATTGTTACTTTTTCATTGTAATTTATAGCTCATGCAACAATGAAAATTTATCGTTATTACTTCAATTTTACACGATAAACTTTATGTTTTCTTGTAACCCTATTGATATATCGTTAAATTCACGGTACTAAAACTTCATTTTAGCCTCTCAATTTATGTAGTCATCCAAGTACATAACTCATACATTTGAAAAATATTTACCGAAGCCATCCCGATGTGAAGGATCGCTGTGTAGTCTCTAAAGCGCGTATTTACAGTTGTCCAATTTGCGCACCAGTCAGACAAGGGTAGATATGAATTATTCAGTTAACAGAATAAGCTCGTCATGTTAGTTTCGAATTTTACTCCGTGTACACCACAGTAGACAAGTATATATACCCACAGTTCACATTATACAGCATGCAAATGCGGTTAAATGACTATTAATTACAATGTGGTGAATACAATCTCTGAACAATCGTAATCTGTATTTAATGCGATTCTCGGTGACAAAATTAATTAACTTCCGAGATATAATAGATGAATAAATATTAAAAAATTAATATTCTGAAATGAAGTAGAATACTGAAACTTGTGCTATTCAGATTTTGTCGTTATATATATATATATATATACCAGCTATTAAGCTGAATGCAGTAAAGTCTTTTCTGAATCATTTTCATACTAATTTAGCTGGACTATATTTCGCTTAATATTTCATCTAGTTTGATAGTTCTTTTTTTGTAATCTTATTTTAATACATCACTGGGAAAAATATCTCTGCTCCATAATAATGAATAAAAGATTATCCAAGCGAAAAATTCTTATCTTAAATTATTCAATACGACTCTAGTAAATCCCACTGATAAGGTTTCGTATACATCTGTGTCATCCCATATACAGAATGACTTTCAGATATTTGAGCTTCGTTGCTGATGATTAATCACCGTGACAATATTGTGTTTTTGTACCCAAAAAATTTCTCTCAGAACGTAATTCTGACAGCTCGACAGATATATATATATATATATATATATATGTCATTCTCTGACAGATTGACCAAACAAAAAAAATTTTTTTTTAAACATTTTTAAACTATATTTCGGCACTGTATGTGCCATCATGAGACTTTTTTAGATTTTTTTCATGAAGGTTTTCAAAGTTAAAGTATGTCAAAGTTGGCATTTTGACCAATTTTGGCATTTTGACCAATTTTGGCATTTTAAGCCAATTTTCAAAATATTCTAACTCGAAAGGGACCCTTTTCTCACTAAAAACACAAAAGGCACTTTTGTTGTTGAATAAGTTTCATTTGATAAATAAAATACTTTGAAACCTGTAGATGTAGATCATAGTGTACGGCATCTGCATACCTTAGAGAACCTTCATTACATCAATCTAAATAAATTCATGAAAGTAGATGCAGTGCCAAACTAAAGTATAAAAATATTTAGAAGAAGAAAAAATGTTTGTCCTGTTAATCTGTCAGAGAATCACCCATATGCATACATATAGGTATACATTAAGCTACGCCTTATCGTAGGCCTAGGGATTACTTTTATAACCTTCGATCTTCATACTCGTAAAAAGCTACGCGAAAAACTATATTGGAGTGATGTGTTCGAAACTTTCAGCCGTACAGATATAGAGTGCAAGCACACCCGTATTTTGCATAATCGAAGAATATCTTGCCTAGTTTGCGATGGCATGTGGAGTGTGCGATAACTGCGACTTTGGGGATAAGGACATTTAGAAGGTTATGGATATTGAAAAATGGATCTTTGGTCATGGGTAAAGAGACTCTGAAGATCATTTTCTTTTGTGTCTTTAGCTGATGTACCTATAATTAAGTACGAGACTTCTTACTCGAGTAAATATAATTTTTTTGGTTAGACGCCGAAAAAAACATTCATTCGGAGCAAGATAAATCCTTTTTATACAAAGAGAAAATAATGTTAAAAAGCTTGCCAAAAAGAGCGTGATAGATAAAAGGGAAAAATTTTTCTTGCGAGAATCAAAGAGATTATTTTCACTGTCGAATGTGGTCAACAACTACCTAAAAACGAATTTTACTCCCATCGTGTTGTACAAAATAATTATATTTTCATTAACTTTTTATATATTATATATTAACCTGCAAGTAGTAGGGCTGGAGTAAGTGTAAACCCCTCTTTAAGAGAAATCACTCGATTCAAAACGATAAAATATATCAATAGTCGAAATAATAATATCCACTGTTAAATCAAATTTTAATGTTTGCTATAGCACAACCTAACAACGCATTATCGCTAATAATACTTGCAAATATCGCTATTACCACTTGCAGGTTAATTTTGTTAAGCACTTACTAGCGGATAATACAAAAAGTTAACGAAAATATAGTCATGTTTTTTAAAAACTACTTAATTTTAGTGTATTTGTTAGGGAATGTTTCTTTTATAATTATAACAAATCTATGTTTATTATACAAATTTATTCCTTTTCTGAACAACAACGATTTTTCTTTCGATCCAAAATAATTCCTTTCGCCTCAAAAGTATCATTTATTTCAGCGTATTACATTGTAATCTTGAGACATTTGCGTGCTCACGGCTAGTAATAAGCTTGTACACGTATGTTTCTTTGGCGTGTCTCATAACATTCAAGACTATCCAATAGTCTTAGTATAGGTCAACGCAATCCCGAAGCCGTACAGATAAAACTCGATGGTATATTTTTTAATTCTATAAATGATCGAGACGCTTGAGAGGGAGTGTTTGGCTGTGTTCTTCTTAAAATGTACAGGTGCAGGTTCGCGTGCACTCGCGCATATAGGAGGGAAGGTCGCGATATGTGCCTTTGACCTTCGCAATTCACGAGTCACTTACCACCTGCGAGGGGGTACTTCCATTCCATCGATTTTCATTTATTCATACAATTCGATTGTTTCGCGCCGAGACGGTGGAGATTCGTTATTTTTGATACTGTCCGTATGAGAGGTTCAAGGACTTGATCATAATTCATCGTTCATTTAGTTTAATTTTCTATCAATACACAACTATCAATACTAACTGTCTTTTTACAAACTCGTGTCTATTGTGATCAGAAATTCAAAGAAGCGTCGACTCATTCGTTTGGCTCAGAGACAAAAATCCGACTCCTTTGGTAGTATGTTCGATCAAGTGATTTTCTCAGTTTCTAAACAGCTTTTCGGTCATCGACTTGAAAACCCCAAACTAAAGCGAGCGCTTGATCACACATTTCATCACAGGTTGGTGCACCACGAAGCACTTCGTTCTCAAGTTTCATACGCCATACACCGAGAAAGCCGCCTTACAGTCGAGCGCTACTGTTCTATATACATTTATCGCAGACTCGATAATATAGAGGTACGTGTGGGGACCGCCAACTGGAGCTCTTATCGACACAACGACGCAGTGCTACTACTGCACGTTCCCTCGTTGAATTTCCTCTCTCCAGCAGTTTCAATTTCCGGTCAACTCTAGAGGGATTTCCTCTCTCTCTCCTTCTCTCTGTTCTTCTCTATCTGTTCGCCTCCCTTTCTCTCTATTGTTACTGTAGGAGGATACTTTCTTCAACTCCCCCTCGAGAAACCGAGGGAGACGAGGAATATAGTATGCAAAAGGCGTCAATCAATTAGTCCAGTTAATTAGCTTGAAGTTGAACGATATACCTACCCTCCAAAGACGCTTATAACGCTCACGAGCTTGCAATCGCTGCTGTGGTTGAGACAGTCTCACGTGCCTTGAATTGAGGGAATGGAAACAACACTTTTCTCTGTATGAACAATAGTTATATTTTTGACGAATTGAATTGTAATTTGTTTTACGTGATTCATCAAACTGTGGATGTGTAATCTTTCAGAAAGATCCGGTGTTATTTTCAAATTTCAGGATTCGAGGTGATACTTCAAATCTTGTGGTGTAATTCATAAATCCAGATCACAACTCAATTTACTGTACTTTTGTCGATATTTTGTGCATATAATGCTGGTATACTTATGCGTATCTACGGATTTAGCAAATTCTTATAATATTATAATACACTGGAGAAATAACTATTTAAAGGGAAAGAGATCTCGTTGAGCCAAAAAGAAGCTTATCGAAGATCCTTTTGTTTTAAAAGGATACGCTTTACTCCAAACGTAAATCATTTTCTGAAAATGGTCACTGAGTGAAAATTATACTATTGAATTAAAAAACAATTCACTTCCAAACGTATCTAATGAGACAAATTAATAATACTATTATTTGGTACATCAAATATGTATTACAACTTAACAAAGCATCATTGCCATCGTAAAAACGACGAAATATATAAAATTTGTAACAAAAACATTTTATCACTTGCAGGTTAATCTAACTATGCAAAGTTAGTACAAATACGAACATTTCGTACAAAAATGCTTAAATTCCTTTTCAAGTCTAAAAACATAATTCCGATTAAACACTCTATGCTTATCCTTCAAATTTGTTCACGTCGAATCAAAAGTATTTAACCAAAAAGACATTCTTAAACTTCAAATGTATCATTCCTTTCAGCGTGTAAAAAACAGTTAGGCAACGTATTAATTCTACAATTTTTAATTTCCAAGCATTAATTTCGCTCGTCTCCATATGCTCTACACATCTGCTTCTCTCCCTTCTCTGTCTATTATTTTTATCGCATCTTCGTCAAGGGTTGCAACTTCAAGTCCGCTCGACTCTTAACGAGCTCGTAAAGTTCCTCGAGCGCGAAGAGGGGGATTTCGCAGCGAAGCTGTTTTAAAATACCCTAAAGATCGTGCAGACGAGACTCTTGCTCGAAATTTAATTTGTCGGCGATGCGCGCTTGCTGTTTACAAGCTGCCCCTAAGAGATACGGCCTCACGATATCGCAAGGTCAAAGGTTTTCGGTTTGTTAAGCAGTAGCTGAGCCACCCAACAAAAGTTTCGACATCTCCGATTCAAGGATTTTCCCCTTTTAGCTCTTTCGGCATTTTATATATGAAATGATTATTGGATTGAATTTATATAGATATGTAGATATCGGGTTATTTAAAGTTGCGATATTTCTTTTATTTTCAGGTGAGTTCACAACATAGAAGCTCTAAATGTATCTTTGATTGCTCGTCGATGTGTAAGTACAATTGCTTGATTAAACGATAAAATGCAAATAGTTAAATTTCAAAAAAATTTACGTTTTATTTAATCAAGTAGTTATAAATGTGTATTTTAATAAGTTATATATGGAAAGTAAATTACGTTTTATTAGGCCGACAAAATTTATTTATTTATTCGTGACTATTATCAGTAAATTTTTGTTTAATATATTGATTATTAATTTAAAAATTTTCCACATTCAATGAAGATATTACAAAAATTATTTAGTAACTATAGTTCCGTTGTACATATTTATTTTCAACTAGCATGCATAAGATATTTAAAAAATTTTTAATTTTAATTATGTAAATAATAGTTAGTAAATATTTAAGTATATTAATTAGTTATTCGTATGAAATATTTTACTGCTAATAAATATTTAGAGAATCCACAACAAAAATTTTATATTTAAAAAAATTAATTACTAAATACTGTAATATGAGAAGTTATATATTACATATAATTGCATGTACTTTTGGATTTTCTAAAAGGTATATAATGTATTTAAACAAATTTTTATTTGTTGACGGTAAGTAAAGTTTTGTTACAATAAAAACATTTATTTAATTCCAAAAAATGATTTCTTTATAAAGTTCTAGGGGATTTTTATATTAAATATAGTTTGAATATTAATTTAAATTACAGTAAATAATGGTATAATAATATTATTGTATATATATATACTAATTAAGTTATTCATACACAGTTGTAGAACTAAACAAATTATTTTACATATTATTTTACAATTTACATTACATGTTGCATTTGCGAAAAGGATTTTATGATTTTTAAACAATTATTTAATGTACTTAAGTAATTCATATATTTATCTAGTAAATTTTTATTTATAGATTACAGTAAGTAATATTTTTTTATGCCAATAATTACAAGAAAATATTTTCTTCATTCAAAGGAGCATTTTTTTAATGAACAGATTTTCATTAAAATATTTTACCCAGTCTCAATAATACGATATAAGTTCTTTGAACAATCGTCAGCGCAAAACGTCAAAAGCGTTTTTTTGTAATGATTATACAGTTAAATAGTAATTGAATTATTAGCGAAAGCTCTCTTAGTTAGATCCACCTTCAACTGGCGAGGGTAAACGATACTACATATATATAAATATACATATACATATATATATATATATATATATACCCACACATACATATGCTAATAAGCTCTTTTCTCGCACGTTCTTCCGTGAAAGGAATTACGGAAAGTCTATAGCTGCACTAGGATTTCAAGGCGTTGTTATCAGATCTCTTTCAGCGTTCATACGTATATATACTCTCGAAACTTTTCATTAAACTCTCATTCGTGTGCCAGTGTTATTTGGTTAGGACGAGATAAAAAGATTAGAGCTTTCCTCGCGTCAGCTTGCAGCTGGCCACATACACACACACATTTATATATATACACATATACACAATATATATACTCGAGGAAGAGTATCTCGCGAATTACCCAGGGGGCCGCAACTAGCTGCCCATGAATATTCCTCGCGGTTTTACTCGCGCGTCAGGGAAAAATCGATCGCAACAGCAGCCACTTTGTCTTGCCGTCGTGAAAATGCCTCGCGCTGCTCTCTAATGCATCTACTTCGAAGAGAGAAAAGTGAGCGTCGAGGTCACGTAGTTGGTATACACACGCAGTGAGTCGAGCAATCTCTCGAGGGCTACCGTAACTTGTGGACCTCTTTTGAATTTCATGATCTACCTATCTACCTTCGGTCAGAGCACCGAGTAAAACGTGCACATGCGGTTGCTAGCGCCACAAGTCGAGGACGAGGCTTAGTTGCGAGGATTATGCTTGCTCGGGTTAAAAATGCACTTGCTTTTTCCACTACTATATATACGCGTGGATATTTTTTTTCTAGGATTATTGGGAATTTTCAACGAATAAAAGCGTCAGGTTGGTGATTTGTATGCAATGGGATAAAAATGTAGGAGGTATTTTGTTGGTCTGGATTTGTTGCGATTTTTCGATTGTTTAAAATTGTACAATTAGTTGGTTGTATAGGATCCAGGTATTATATTTCGATGCTTCGGAAGAAAACCCTGCTAGTTCAAAATCAGATTTCAAGAACCAGAAAATTCAAAACAAGATTTCAAGAACCAGCTAACTCAGAAATAGGATTCAGAAATCAGTCAGTATATTTATATATATTTAATATAAATTGACTGGTTTCTGATGTCTATTTCTGAGTACGCTGGTTCTTGAAATCTTGTTTTGAACTGGTTGGTTCCCGAAGGATTCTTTTAATTTGCTGGTTTCTGAAGCTTTTTTTTGTATTGTCGGAGTTTTCCTCCAAGGCGTCGATTTATAGAGTTCGGCTCTGATTTGGTTTTCACTCTCACTTAAAAGGCGTTAGCTGCTAAGTCGAGTGGACATTCGCGAGCCAACCGGCCGCGAGAACGTATATAGCCACGAACAAATTTGCTTCAGCTAAAGTTACATCGAGCGTACCGTGGTGTAGATTTAGTCATCATTATTATCCTAATAGGGGTAAGTTTATTAAAATTTATTGTACTTTTCAAGAAGTTTACTTATTCGTATAGAAAATAAAAAATAATACAAAGATAACATTATAAGTCACTGGCATCCATCATTTAAAAAGTTGTTTAACGAGAATATAAAATCAAGAAATACAAAATGAAAAACTTAATATTAAAAAATTTGTAATTTAAGAATAGGTATTTAAATTGTGATAATTGTTGATGATGAATTCATAACTGTAAACTGTAAGAGATTCTAATAATAATAAATAATAGCCAAAGACAACTAACAAATCAAATTTTTACTTGGTACGTAGTTTCTTACGAAATAAATTATTGATTTCACGCTTGTAAGGCCTCGAAATGTAAATCTAGGGTTTATTTTTTGAGAAAAGTAAAAAAATTCACGATTTATGGGAACGAACACTTTACGTAACGCCGTGTACTGCGAACAGTGGATGGTGGAGATTCTAGTCATAAATACAGGTACACGCTTTAAAAAATTGCTCTTTTGAAAGAAGAACATATTCTCTCGAATTAAAAAAATTACATTTTATTATAACTATTTTCATTGTTACGTTATTTACCGAAATAAAATGAAGATTTACTTGATCCGAATATGAATTGATTTAATATACATCGCCAAAGTATAATTGTTAATTAAGTGTGATTCGTAACTATTTAGTAAATAATTTTTTTAAATCTAAAATTATTTATTTATTAATATCAATTATCTAATCTGAAACGATAAGATCAAAGTAAATATTTTCTTAGGACTATAAAAAAATCGTTTTTTGGAGTCAAACTTTTTTAAAAAAAGCTACGGACATTAAAAAGAAATGTAAGTATGAGAGTTTCTCAAGAATTTAAGATTTATCAAGGTATTTAAAATATATGTATATAGTACACAATCTTTCACATATCCATAACGTAGGTAACATTCTTGTACAGACATATCGTAATGCAGTGAGTGGTGCTTTACAAATATATAGCGTGTTAAAAAAAATATTGAAGTGATTCTGTTTAAATTCATTCGGATTCAAATTTGAGACTGTATACTTGTTTTTAACGTGCGCAAAGCACCTTCTTCATACTATAAGTGACTCGTACATATATTATTTTAGTGCACGTAAAGTGACTACTGTAACGATCTGAATAAATGTTTTCCTCTCCTGAAAAAGCACGAGAACTCAAATCTTACAGCAAGTAGGTCAAAAAAACAGCGGCAATCTGTGTAGAAATTTATTCTTAATTACATTGTGTCCTTGAGGGGAACTACTCACTATGCAAATACATTTGTTATATTTTTATAGTTTTCATCCCTTATTAATTTGTTTCAAGAAGGTTGGCAATTATTTCCTTCTCGAAGTTTCAATGCCCGTCAAAAATGTAAAATCGATGCAAAGCTATAATTTTATTCTTAAAAGTATATTCTATCATTTAATAAATCTTACATTTCTTAATTTGGGAAATTAATTTTTGAAGTTATCGTTCTGTGTGGTGATATGATTTGTTTTTTAATTTTGTCTATGATAGAGACTACAGCGTGAATAACTTTGGATTTCTAATATTCAATGTTTAAATGCTGCCACTTTGGACTATTACATTGTATTTTATTAATTTATCGTTATTTATATTTTTAAAGAGTTTTAAAATGAAAAAAATAGTATTTTCCTATTTTTTCTTCTCAAACAAATTAAATTTTTTATACCAAATGTTCAATTCCAAAATAACATAAATTGTTCAAACTGTAATCTATGTCAAAACCAATATTTAAAATAATTCATATCTGCACTCAAGATGATACGATCAACTTCTCGTAAGTTTTATTAAATAAGGTTTTTAATCCACTTTTAAGAAAATTTTTTTTAACTTTGTACTGATATTAAATGTTTTATTACGCCTATTCAAAGATAAGGGAGGAAACAAGCCTAAACCCCCTTAAGTAGATTTTTCAATTACAGAAAACCTGACGATGAACAAATGCAAAAATTCATGAAATACATGGTTTAAAAAGCAAATTTTTATTTTTAAACTCTGAAAGTTTTCGATTTGTACGCATACCCTACATAGTAACGTAAATGGAGAGACAGTATAGGTTAATGGCGTCGCGTAATGTCGACGTCGCGCGTCAAAGTCGTAAAAAACGAGTTTACTGTCAAGCCATTACCTTACTAATGGGGAACACTTCTAGGCGGTCGAATTAAACAATAAAACGTATGCGTTCGACTAGAATCACAATCTTGTCTCTTTTTCTCCCTTTCGATGAAACCAAAACTCAAGATAAAAGCTCTGAGAGCTTGCAGACGATATAAATGATCAATATATTTACGCTTCGTTATTCATTATGTGGTATCTCGTATAATATTACCATCGATAGCTATAGCTATATCGAAAGCTATATAGCTATAGCTATATTTAAAGGCCATCAATGATTGGGCATTTATCTTTTAGTGGTGACTCATGTATATATATATATATATATATATAAAGAGAGAGAGAGAAAAATATGACTCGTTTTCAGAATATAGAAGTATTTGTTTTCAAACAAATTTTTTCATAAATTTGTTTGAAACACTTATATCCCAAACTACATATAAATTACACATCCACTCCAGCAGTCTTTTATTAGCTAACTAGCAATGAGGTAAATGATTAAAAAAATTCTCCATTTCTGACTAGCAAACGCGTCACGTTTTCGATCGTTGGCCCATACGAGAGTTGAGACAGCACTGACGCAATTACAAACGGAGCCCATAAACATCATGCTATATATACTACGGTCTTCTCATTTTCTCGCTCTGGGGGATAATTAAGTCTCGTCTTTTTTTCGCAGTTCCCTTCGTTCTGAAGTTGCACCGGTATTAGCTGAATCTCTAGAGAGTGGAAAAAGTCAGAAATAATGTCTTGGATATAGTCCAGTGGAAAAAAGTAGCATATTAGAGTCCTAAAACTGGGCGATTTTTTTGGAAGGGGGAGAGAAGGGGGTAACGAGCTCGTGACTTTAATCGTTCATTTAGTAGACAGGGTATAATACTGTCGCGTGTATGTTTCATGAGCTCATTTTACCTTGGAAGACTGTACAGGGGCAGATTAAGAAATGTTTTATTTGGATAGATCTAAGAAAATACGTGCTTGAATCTAATAAGTATATTTATTTGAATGAAAAAAATATTAGTAACTACTAGTTGTAATTTAGTTGTAATTACAAAACGTATCGTTACTAGAAATAAATGAATATTTATTTTAATTATATAGATAATAGTCAGTAAGTATTTAAATTTATTAATTAATTCTTCGTATGAACACTGTTAATAAATATTTATAGAATATAAAACAAAAACGTTATATTTAAAAATACAGGTATCGGTTTGGTAAAAATAATTCAAATTTTGTGTAAACCAAAGTATTGCTTTTCAATTCAAGTAAATGTTTTTTACTTAAAACAAATCATTTTTAATAAATACAGTTTTTTTCAGTATTAAACATGTATTTTTTAACAAAAAAGAAAATATTGAAGGTGTAAGCATGACTGATCAAGAATAGTATTACTTGAGGTAGTGCAAAATAGAGATTTATTGATATGGTTTAGCTTTATCGAACGAATTCACGGAAGTGAGATTTAAAAGAATTTTTTTGATGTGAGAACCATCAACTGTCTGGTGAAATATCGCGAAAATTATAAAACTACACGGGGAAAAAGATTGTTAAAGTAAATAAAAATTTATTTGATTTCAATAACTGATTCGTTTGGATAGCGCTAGGAAAATATTGACTAGAAAATATCGATTAATTTGACATTTATTTGAGTTATATATATATATTGTTGAACAAATATTTTAAACCTTTAATCCCAATGACAAACTGGATTACATAAACGATATGGGAGAATATAAAAAAAATTTACTAAATATTGTATGCAAATATAATATTTAAATAGCGAAATTATATATTTAAATAATTAGCATCTATGCCTATAGTAAATATTTTATCTGATTATAGCAAGTAACGCAATGATGACAATAATTGTATTGTTAAATAAATTTTATTTGATTTAAATATAAAACTTTTTAATAAATAAATTTTCTTATACTTCGAATTCAATTACGTATCAATATTGCTACTGTATCAATTAACTCAACAAATTATTATACGTTTAAAATCCTTTTTCGCAAAGAGGTATTAAGAGATTAAGTTGAGTTTACTTTATTCAATTCGGTAGTTAGTTCTTTCTTTCATTCTTTCCCTCTTTGTTATGATACCGGATTTGAGCCGGAGATAAAACGTGAAGGATAACGTGTGAGTTATCCGAAAGACTTCGAACGTAATTGCGAGCCTATAATAATCTTTCTGCCAGTAAATTAAATCTCCAAGTTTCAAACTTCATTAGCTGGAATCTAAAAATTGATTCTTAACTTTTAATCTAGTTCGAGATTTCCTATTACTGTCGACGTCGAAAACAATAAAATTCCATCGTATAAAAAAGATCACACGCTAGAGGATGTTGAAAATCCCAGATGTGACTATCAATAGTACTTCGTCATTTAATCTTGATAATACGGTATGCAAATTAAACACTGTTTGATCCAAGACAAGTGACCTTCGGTTAAATGTTTCTCTCTCTTTTTCTCTTTATCCCACACATTTTAGTTGACCCTTGAGACATTGATCTATGCCACCAAGATTGAAGAGGCACTTAGAGGATAGAAGGATTCCTGAGATGCATACACCCTTTTGTGTTCCACATAGCACATCTGACTGTCACCAAGTATCGAGGACGAACTAGCGTGACGTCGATCGATCAATTAGTCGTGATCGTAAATCTCTGTTCGGTCGTGACCGTTTTTTTGCCTCATCCCGCACGCAAGAAGATTAGCTATCATTATCCTAACTTGGATGTGTGTCCGTTCTCATAAAAGTGCGCGAATTGCGCATAAGAACAGATGTAGCTTACGCAGTGGTATACGAGCAAATCCATTAAATACTGGAAACAACTCGGTACGTGGAAATCGAAAAATTATTCGGAAGGGCAGATCGATCGGACACTATTTTTCTCGTTCCTGGGTGTTTTCCGTGTAAAATGAGCCATTTACACATTCATTGGAGCTTACCACTCGGTTTTTATTGATGAAAACGCAAATAGAAGGTTCAAACGATTATTCGAGACTTTTGTGTCCGCAGAAATCGCCGATTTTTATCGACTGAAGCGATTGCTCGTTAATGTGATGGATATATGTGGAAATTATATTACAGTTTTGATTTTTTAAAAAATTTGTCTTGATTGAATAAGCAAAAAAGATGTTGTTGTTAAAGAAGTGAAAAAATACGAACAGGTTTAAAAAGTATTTATTCGAAACCAAAATTATTTTTAACAAAACGTTGATCACTGTATACAAATAACAATTTGATAAGTACATTAAATAATTTTTTTAAATCAAAAAGTCATTTTTTTAAACTGAATTTTATAAATATTTATTGAAAGTTAAAAAATTTAATATGAATAACGAATTAGTATACACAATTAAAATTAATATTAAAAATAAATCTATGTTTTAGTAAATATAATGATTAGGTTCAAGTATATATTTTTCGAAGACTATCTAAAATATCATTTTTGGAAATTAAGCAAATTTTATTAATTTTTTTCAGTGTAGTTTCTCCATAAAGAGATCTTTTTAACGTTTTACTTACGATTTCAAGCCTTTAATATCTATTTTCAAAGCAGTACTTTGTACTGACATTATAATATTTAATGAACCATATACAATATTATAAGCTATACAGATCCTTATAAAAATGATGAAAAATCATTTTTGTTTATAAGTATAGTTTATAAGTATTTTTATTCATTTTTTATCTAAAAAGAGGCTGACACAAATTTCAATTACCAAAAAGAATTGTAAAAAAGATCTAATGGTTGATAAATGAAACGCATTTGACTAATGTCTAAAATCCCGCAATTTCTAAACAGTCTTTCTTCAAATATAAACGTGTGAATAGTCGAATGACATTTTTAAAATTTTTATCTGTTAAAACCAATTGACACAAAAAAATAATACGTAAAGAGCTTTTTCTTCTCAAAAACAGCAACTACACCAGTATAAAAGTAATCGACTTGCTCATATATACACTGTCGATTGCGCGAGTAGCGCGATAAGGTCAGCTGAGTTTCTGTTTATAGGTTAGTGAGAAACTATACGTAGTTCTTCGTATCTGCTGCGAAGGCGGAAAAATTTTAAAGTGGTAAGGGTTGTTTATATATACGCACTATACAACATGATTGCTCTGTAGGACGACAGAGTTTAAAAATTTTATTAGTATTTCTGAAAAGTTGTGAAAATTTTTATTGCGTTTCGTTTTCTAGTACCACTGAAGTTTATACGATAAAGTCTTGGAAAATAGTACATGATTGTTGCAGATTCATGGCCAATTTCTCGTATTTTATTTTTCGCTCACACAAACACACAGACACACGCGCGAATAAAAATTTATTCATCAAATTCCAAGCTCTTTAAAAACTCGGGACATAAATTATTCACGAGTCAATAGCAATACGCGGCAATACGCGGAAAGAAAGAGAGAAACGCCAGGATAAACCCAGGATTATATTCAAATGAAAATTCATATTCGCCATATGTACGTTCGATCGCAACTGATTTCGCTCTGTACTTTTAGCCGAGACTAATGGAATCATAATAATCCGTTGCAAACGAAATCAATACGAGCTGAGAGCGAGGGAACAGAATTTTATCGAATCCGTATGGACGATTTGAGTAAAAAATAAACCTTTACCTATCGGTGGGTAATCCGGATTCAGCTACGGATTGTTGTAGTGCTTTTCTGACGAGGCTCTCGTTGTTGCTGGTTCTACTGATTAGCTGACGCTTAGTGCTGCCGCTGCAGTGATCCGGTGGTAGTGTAGGCGTGGGTGGCGGCGTCGCCGTCACCTCGTCCTTGATAATGTCGCTGCTATAGTTGTCCGCCATGGCGGCCCGGACACAAAGGCCCAGCAAACGGTACACGATCACGCGACCGACTTCCGTGGCAATTGGACTGCTCGCTTAGCGACCTGATGCTGTTGACGATACGGCTGGAGATCAGGACGCCGACGCGCCGCTACGTATCTGTAACAAATGGGTATGGCTTATTGAACATTATTTTAGATTGATTTATCGTTAGTGTATCATAAAAATGTCACTAACTAATAGTCGACGTATCGACGCCTTGGAAGAAAGATCCGATAATTCATAATAAGAATTCAACAATCAGTCAATTAAAAAAATGACTGCACTATAACATATGAATATATTTATTAATATTTTATTTTTTGAACTAGCTGATTTCTTGAAATCTGATTTTGAACTGACTGAAATTTTTTTTTAATTGGCTGGTTTTTTCCTCCAAGGCGTGAATATACTCAACATTGAAAGCAAAGCTAGAATTTACTATTTTTAAGTTATCAGTTGCACCGTTTCTCATAAAGACATAATTACGGACATTTATTATTCACACAGAAGGTCTGGTAAGATAGAAGTAAAAAATATTGTTATTCGATTATAATTATAGTTACTTTATGTAGTTATGGTGAAATTGTACAATGTCACTGTCATACAATATTTATTGTAAGTAATACTAACAATAAATTTTAAAAATTCCGTAACGATTACTGAATTAGTTAATTAATTGAATATAATTGTTGGTTAATAGTATAATTAGTCGCTAATAAAATAATAAGCTATAAAATGTATTATTTTAAAAATGATTAAATTTGATCCATCGTTGATCAACCAATTGTGTGTAATGTGACGAAAATAGCGTTTATTTTAATCAACGGTTGTTTCAACCGTTTACTAAGCTAATGTGAGTTTATCAATAAATGTTCAAGAAATCATTAATTTTTCTACCAAGGTATGTATTTGTACTTATTGCGATTCTTAGAAGATAAATTTTGTCCTTTGCTTTACAAATTCAATAAGTTTCGACAAAGAAAGTTTTTTGTATACGTAGAGTGTATTTGGAGATGAAAGTACAATTATAAACAAGGAAAAAATGTGTATGATTCGTATACCGGGTTACTCTGTTATTTTTTTTGAAAGGGAAAAAAGATAATACTCCAGTATTAAAAGACAAATATTTGTTGTATATTACATGGATATTGGAAGAACGAATGGATTAGTTATTAAAAACATGTAATTTTGCTGTAAATGAACTATGAAAAGTAGTGTTTAATTAATATTATATTCAATTGCGCAATAATGAGTTTTATCTTCTTCATAAAGTTCTAGAAAAAGTGTATTGTATACTGATTGAAAAAGTAATTATTCACTATTCTGCTATACCAAAATTATTCTTAAAAACAATGAATTTACTAACGTAAAATCACTCAAATAGTGATTTTTTAAATACAAAACATTAAATTTTTACTGTAAAATCAATGAATTTCATACGACCAAAAAACATTATTTTGCATAGAATATTTCTTAATAAAAAATGAGTGTATATACTATCCGAAAAAATGAGTGTCATACTATCCGAAAATCGCCATTTTAAACTGTCAATTTTCAAATAAATGTAAATTCCCATTACAATTATACTCTACACTTTGTAACTAACGAATATTCACTCTATACTAAATATCAAAGGTTAAATTAATATTCACTATATTTAAGCTAGTAAATTTCACTCTTTTTAAAATGAAAAATCTTTTCATCTGTGAATATCCGTAAAATGTTCACGATATCCAATTTCTAGTGTTACATTGTTCAAAATCACAACTTTTAATAAGTTACAAAATCAAACAGGACTCAATGGTTAAAGTGCTTTATTTCATTCAACAAGATTAACTATCCGCTAGACAAAGTTTCCATCACCTAATTATCCAATCTCGGTAGTCGTGAGAACATACTCGTCGCTCTAATCACTTTAATAAGCACGAGGAATAAAATACGAGAATCTACACGCGAGCTGGACAAAAGCTTTCCTTTAAAACTGACGTCGAGTAACTACTCGTTGCCAGGAGACAGTTGGGACATTTTATATCTGAAGCCTAGCGAGCTTTTCCTTTCCGTCTATGCGAACAGAAGAGAGAAAGTTTATCGAGAGAGCGATACGACGAGCTTCGCGTTTAACGAGCGAACGAAGGAGCTTTCTTGCATTGTTCGGTAGGAAAACTTTTTGGGATGCGCACATCTTGCCATACTGCGTGAGAGAAAGAGAGAGACAGAAAGAGACAGAATCAAGTGCTACCAGGCTTTACTTTAATGAGGCTGATTTATTGGTTTAGCGGTTATTCACCGAAAGGTACTGCGAGATTTTCATTAATTTTATGCGGAAAAAAAAGTTTGCTGTACTTAAGAAAATTTATTTAACAAAAGATTTCTATATTTAAATGGGGAAACTGAGAAAACTTGAGTTAAACTGCAATATTATTTTAAGTAAAATGTTATTTACTGTGTACAAATAAAAATTGGCTTGTTCGAATCCATTCAATAATATTTTTTTAATTTGTGAATTTATTTATGTGAAACTAATTAATTAATAATTATTTTGATTCTATAATTATTCATTAAGAGGCTCAATCAATGTTATATTAATGACGAATTAGTATATTTAAATTAAATTTATATTAAATGAATATAATGAATACATTGAAATAAATGTTTTCCTAGGACACGCCAAGAAATGATTTTTAGAATCAGAACAAGTTTTTTTATTTGTACAATCTCTTTTTAGTGTTGAGTAATTATTTAATTTATTCGTATCTGTAGAATCATTGTCTTTTTATGTTAAATTTTAAGTTTTCCGGAGACTCTCGAAAAACAGAAGGATTTAATACCTTTAAGCATTAGAATTTGTTCTTTCGTGTTGTTTTATTGTCGACGAAATTTACGAAATAAGTTACATTTTCGTTTCACTAATGCTTTTTATTTTACGCTAGATTTAAGATTTGTGTTTAAAATAATTCTAGAAATTCATCTTAAGCTGAAACAAAATTTTGCTCAATTTACTTAAAATAACAAACACAATTTTTTAATTTAAATAAATATTTATTTCATACTGTAATTTATTTCATTAATACATTAAATTATTTAGTGAAAATAGTACTTGTTTCTATAAAGGTTAATTTAAATTTAAAATTTATTTTGTTTAATTCAGAAAAATATTGTCTGAAATGAAAAGTTAATTTTTTCTTTAACAATTTCCGTGTTAATAAGATAATTATGTATTGTCATCGTTAAGAAAATTGATTTGTTAAAAAATTGCTTTTTTGATTAATGAATAAAAAAAATTTCTTTTCGGTGGATTTTTATCAGTGAACTGTGATTTTGCCAGAAATGCATTTTTTAAATGGCTTAAAGCTTTTAAACGAAGTGATTAACTATTTTATGGTAAATAAATTTTGACGATGTAATAAAAAAAGTGAAGGCTGTAGCTTTTCAAGAACAAATATCATTGGACTGATTCTTGTTTTCAAATTGATGGGGTATCTTTATCTCATGTGCACATGCATTTTAATTAAATTCCTGGAGCAACGATGAAATTGCAATTAAACTCGAATATTCCATGATTGGCAATAAAAGATTAAATTATTGTCATAGCTGAATTTCTTACACTTACACGCGTGTATACATACACACCTGTAACAGAGGCCACTTAAAAATAAAAACTATAATTTTAATTAGTTATGTTTATTGCATTTTAATATATTTAATACTGAAGTTGTAGATGCGAAAACCTGTAATTTGAACTTTGTTTCACATGTCTAAGCTCTTTCATTGATCGCTTGTAGTAGGTGTCAGAAAACTCACTCTTCGTAAGATTTACAGTGAACTAATACCCCAACTGAGCTGAAAATTAGAATACTGACTTTATAATTTTTTTCTATAAAACTTTGGTACATTTCATTGTGCAATATTTGTCCTTTTCATTCTATTTCAAATCCCTATATTTTTGCTTGTAAAAAAGAGTATTCGTACCGACATTCAGCGCAGTCGGTCCATTAATTCACTTGAAATCTTACTGAGAGTGAATTTTCAATAATAAAAGTGGTCAATAAAGGGACTAAGAGACGTGAAACAAAGCTGCGTATATCTACAGCTTCAGTATTGAATACATAAAGTATGCAATTAATAAAATTAATTAAAATTTTTAATTTTAGATATCGTAACTTTATGCGTGTCTTACCCGCTTAAGTACCAGCACCTTTAATTAAATGACCAATAGGATACCCTTCGAAACACACGTTTACCAAAGAGAAACGATCTCATTTCTGCAAAAGCTTAATTAACAGGTGCAGAAAAGTCAAAAGTAAACATAGCCTCGTAAAAAAGGAAAATTAATTGCTTCAACAAAGAAAAGCTCTTTCCACTTATCTTTCTCAGCAAGAGCCAACCGCAACGAAACTTTCGTTCCTTATAGCAAACTTCAAAGTTGGAAAGAAGAAAATCCTTTGGTTATTAATTTTCTTAGCTTGTCGCAATGTACATAATATATAGCTTGCAAACATTTCGAATACTGGAGTTATTTTTTTTTCTTTCTTTTCAACCGGTTGCAACAGCAATTTCACCTAGACGTGACGCTATTTCTTTCCTTCGTGTCGTGGATGTATGTGGTGTTCAGGAAGTTCCCGATTTTTCTTACGTCTCGCACACAGTAGCTGTATGAAAATCAGATGAAGGCTATTGAGAGGAATTCACTCGGGCGAGAGTTATTTTTCCAGGAAACCCAAACAAAAAAAAGTAGGAATGTACGCTGGAAATTTGAGATTGTATTAGAATTTTTAGTTCGTAGAAAAAATCTACGATCTTTAGTATAATGTTTACTTATATATATATATATATATATTGGTATTTAAGAGAATATGATAGATGTATGAAAATAATAAATTTCAAATAAGAAAAGGCAGTTTTCCAACCTGGTATATCTCGACCGTTGTATGCTGTACAGCTCAAAAAAGCGAATTTGTGGAATTTGAAAACATTCTGTTATTGTACGGGTTTGTTTAGTACGCGCTGAAATATAGTTTTTATGCGACGTTTAAGAATTCAGAGAAAAATTCAAGCTAAATTTTGGTCGAAAACATTGTAAAACGGCTGAAAAACGGTCATTTTCTACTCTTTAAATTTTAAATAGTTAAAATTTCTTTGATTTTATCAGTGACCAGTTTTTTTATTTTAAAACAGAAAATAAGAAAATTTTATTTATTTAACAACACATTTTCTATATAAAAAATATTTATTTGAATCTATAATTATTTTTATTAATATGTTATTTACTGAAATAAAATAAAAACGTAAGAAATGCCAGTATGAATTACTTCTGGGGGTATCATACTCAACTTTTACCGACTGAGTCGATACGGCGGTAGAACAACTGAAAAATGCTTGAAACTTAGTAAATCTATTGAATAACGCAAAACCAAGAGTTTTTTACACTCTGCCTTAACTTTATCTATTACTATACCAAATTTGAAAAAAAAATATTCTCGTGTGTTCGAGAGAAGCTTGAACGAAATTTTCAGTAACGTAATGTTGTGGTTATCAACTTTTGTCCAAGCTTTTCTCGAAAACATATGAATATTTTCGATTCAAACTCCTGTTTTGAATTTGAATAATAACGATTTTTCTCTTTTTCCGTATTTTACCATTTTAAACAGTGCATTTACACTTTTTCAAGAAGAAACTCATTTTCACACTGTGAAAAAGTTAAGATTCTTTATTTCGCCTTCGCATACCTATAACAATTTTAAAACGGTGAAAATGCGTTGCCATATAGTGAAATTTGACTATTTCAATTTTAAAGAGTGGAGCTTTCTTCTGTAACGAATAAAAAAAGTATCTTCCCGTAAGATCTTTTTAGCAAAGATTTCCGCTTTTGACGTACACTCGTGAGCAATGTAAAAGTTCAAAAGAGATTTCTATTCTCTTACGTGACAGGGCGAGAGTGAACGAAAAAAAAATGAGATGAAACTTTTCCGATTCTTCCGAGAAATGTAAGCGCGCATGGTGTGTTCGTTGAATAACGTAGAAAATTACAGTTAGATATCAGAGACGATTTATGCCGACATTCCATAAAATCCTTATGTTTCTCGTACATGTAGTCTTTTAATTTAAAAGTTTAGCTAACGCTCAATCCTCGCTACTTAATTTACTGATCAGAGACGCAACTTTTTGAATTCCTCCGTGAACCTCTAATTTTTTCCCATCTCCTGCAAACTTCTATACACGCTTCATCAGCATTTGCCGCTTTAGCAAAGTGCTCATGCATAGCGGAACAACTCCGCAGAAAAGTTGAGATACGAGAGAAGTTCCAAGCAGATCGACACCGAGTGCTGTCTCTAAATTTCTAAAAGCGCATTTGAAACTTAAATTTACCTATTTCTGAGGACTCGTGGGAACGAGCTTTACTCAAGCGTAGGAAACTGATCGCTAAAAATGTATATGATCCGTGCGGAAAAGTAACTCCCTCGGGGGAGAAAGAGAGTACAATAGGCGGGATCTTCGAAATATTTTTTTACGAACATTCTTCTCAATCAAACGAGATTCTTCAAAATTCTTCGAAAATTCTTTGGATATTGCTTTTGTTTAGACACTTGTATTGCAATGAAGTTCCGCTCTCGTTTATCGTACTGATATGCGTTGTATATGAGTAAAACCACGAAATGCAGGAAACAATTCGATACCTGGAAATCGAAAAATCATTCGGGAGTGTACATCAACTACATACTATTTCCGTTGTTATTGGGTGTCTTTTCGGTGAAATGAGAAATTTGCATATTCGTTTAAGCTTGTCAATTGATTTTATAAAAAGTTATTAACGTTTTTTAAGATATTTTGAGAACGTGGATTTTTCTGATTTTCTTATTATCATTACTACTTAATTAAAAAGTATATTGAAAGAGCTTCGATTTAAAAAAATTGTCAAGATTCGATAAGTAGCAAAGAAGTTATTACGGTTTTTATGATTTTATTTTATGCGTTGATACCTTTTCGACGAAGAAGTCTGTTTTAATGATTTGTCGCAAATTAAAGTTTATGGAAACTACTTTTCAAATCAGTAATTTTAATTAATCTTATATTGTATAATTAACTTACTAGATATTTAATTATACTGAAAAAAATTAGGAGTTCATTTCAAAAAATAATTTCTTTGAATAGACATAGAAAAATATTTGCTTGAATCTAATCATTATATTTATTTAAATATATTATTTCGTTGTTCATATTAAATGCGTTGACTCTCAATAAATATCTATAAAATTAATTTTCTTTTAATTATTTATTAAATAGGTACATTTAAATTATTTATTGCACTTTGATCGAATATTTTTTTGTAGTAAATGTAAATATTTTCTTTTTCCACAAAATCAATTTTTTAATAAACACATTTGTTTAAGTACAATAAACTTCTTGTCAATGTAGTAATTTCCGGATAAACAGATTCGGTGTATTTTTTACACTTCTGCAACAATAACTTCATTTACATACATATTCAATTTAGACAAATTTGTTTTTATCCGAAACTCTTAATATGTCTTTCAGCTATATTCATCCTATTAAAGATATAACGTTTTAATCGATAAAAATCTGAACAATCCATGGACTGTAAAATACCAAAAAAATCGTCTGTAACTTTTTTGAATTTTCAGCCATAAAATTCGAGTGACATGTTCAAACGAATGTGCAAATGGCTCGATTTACTCGAAAGACAACCAGGAAAAAACCGTCCGATCGATGTGTCCTCGCGAATAATTTTTCGATTTCCAAGTACCGTGTTGTTTCCTGTATTTCTTGGATTTACTCATCTATATATATATATATAGTAATAGAAAGGGAAGAAATCCGAACGAAGATGCGGACTCTCCATTACGATTTCAAAAGTTTCCCTTTTATTACCTCGTCTCTTATATGTACAAAGGAGCGAAACTTTTTTCCTTTCTCTTCGCGTTGACGACTCGGATTTTCAAAAGAAGTCCACCGGAGTAGGGCTGAGACAAAACAAGGAAACATCTGTGCGTCTGGGATGTAAAACGAGATATAAAGCGTAAAAATATAGCTTGTGACAGTAGAAATAGGATTTACGTTTAGATCTACTTCTAAGTACCGAACAGTAGTGGAACGACTTTGAAATTCAAATGGCGAGTTCATGCTAATTCTATGTACTAAATGGTTCGATTAGTCCAACGATTGTGAAGATTTCAGCTAGGTAATGTTGGAACATTTTTAAAATAAGAATTAATTTTTATGACATTCATTAAAACGAGATTGTTACTCCGGTTAGAAATAGCACGCAGGTTTATTACGGTAGTTTGAGCGCGAAACCGTGGGAGACACAGGGGATTTCACGTCAAACTTATCAAGCTCTCATTTACATCGGTACTTTCGAGTATGCATATTTTGTATATTTTTCAGATCGATATAATCTTAATATATTCTTGCGTGAATACTATAAAAAAATGTCTACGATTCTTCGCATTGAATTGTTAAAGCAACGTGTTCGAATATGCATGTAATAGGGTATACATGGGTTATTCTCTGACAGATTGACCGGACAAAATTTATTAAACTTTTGTTTGGCACTGTACCTTCAATTTTTTCATGTTAAAACCCATGATCGAACCTTCTCAAAACTGTTTCAAAGTATTTTATTTGTAAAATAAAACTTATTTTACAACAATTTTTGTGTTTTTAATGTATTTTTTGTGTTTTTAATGACAAAAACTTCCCTGAGAAGTTAGAATTTTTTGAAAATTGGCATAAAATGCCAAAATTCGTCAAAAACGCCAACTTTGACATACTGTAGCTTAAAGAATCTAAAAAAAATTCATTAATGTACATACAGTGCCAAACAAAAGTTTAACAATATTTTGAAGAAAAAAAATGTTTGTCCAGTCAATCTGTCAGAGTATGGCCTATATATATGCATCTGTAAGAAAATATATATACGAATGCAGCGTTGAAATATAGCTTATAACTACCTACGATAGCGCGCAGAATCGTTTATTTCACCGTTCTAGAAAAAAGAACACGAGAAAGCTCGCTACTATTGCTATTTAAGGTATATAAATCAACTACATCTCTTTTCCTCACAACTCGCGCGCGTATAGTTAATTCTTCGCCCTATATCCGACCTCCAACATATTACAGCACTTTTGAAAAAGAAGAAGCACGAACTCAAAATAACATAATGTTATATCTCCGTTTGAGCAGTAGTTTTTTATCGGACGAGAAAAAAATTTTTTTCCGAAGACACGCCATCGAATTTGTATTTATGTATTGATTATTAGTATTTATATGTACCTAATTGGGTTATCGACGAAAAAAATTTTTTTTTTTAATTAGGTGTATCAGGATTGTGGTCTGTGTGATATTTTCTGGATATTCCTAATTTTAGCTACGGGTAGTGATGCAGGGAATTATAAAGAAACGTCGAGTCACAATATTTATTTTATGAAGCGAGTGAGCCAAGAGATTATGCGTGAGGTTAGTTGGTGGCGAATAAAGGATTTTTATAAGACGCAATACAATCCCTCATTTTCATACGAGTCAATGAAAATAAGTAAGCTTTTAAAACGAATGATTATTCATATTTTATTAAAATTTAAATTTCTTTAGTTTACGTGTAATTGACAGTGAAAATGTCGCTTTTTATACGCATATTGAAAACAGAATTTTTCGGTTGTCCGTTTAAAATATTAACTTTAATTTATCCATTGTGTTTTTAATGAAATGATACACGTCTTATTTAAGATAAGATTTTTCTAAATCTAACAAAAATAAAAAATTGAAACAAATTATTTACTGAATAATTACATATTGCATTTTTTATTTTCACGTGATGACCACTAAATTTTTATTTCATTTAAACAATTAATGAATAAAATAAATTTATTTAAAACCAAAATATTGCTTTCTGAAATTCAAGCAAATATTATTTTCTTTCAAAAGAGCGATTTTTCAGTGACACAACAGGCAAAGGCAGTCTTAATACGTTATTTAAAATTTGGAAATTTCACTATTTCAATTTTAAAGAGAATAACACCTTTCACCACCTACATTCAACAGACTGTTGACGAGAAAAAAATTAAAACCCGTTGGAAAATTCGTATTTTTAGCGAGTTACAATATGCAATATCGATTACAAAAGGTAAAAATACACTGCCAAACGGTGAAATTCTATTATTTCATTTTTATATAAAGTAGGAACATAATAACATAACATTAGACACGCAAGCGATAGTAACATTTTTTTCGAATTGCAACTTAAAATCAGCATATGTTAACCCGTACCTTCTGCTTCAACAATTGCGTATTCGCCACGTTTTTTTCCGATGCGGATGCAACAACAACAGCAACAGCTGCAACTGCCATTGTAACCGTTTTGCAAAGGTACAAGGCTTTATTTAACCCTTTTGGGAGCTCATATACGAGAGAACGAGCGGCTAACTTATGCGCGTGACGAGAGAACCGTACTGATGATGAACAAGCTGAAAGCGCTCGAGCTTTGTTAGTTACTATGAGTCTGCATTTTTTGACTAGACTGGAAAGGTTTTCTCCTCAAGCTTTTTCATGAGTAAGTTGATTAATTAATTTATGTCGTTATTTTTAAAATGTTCATTTTCAAGTTTTTAATTAAAATGTAAATTATGGTTATTTACGTTCGACGCAAAAGCTCATCAGTGTTTAGCCAAAAAAGAAAGCCAGAAGAATAATGACGATAATGAAGATCCGCTTTGAAAATTTTATATAACTTTTTATATTAATAAAGTTTGGCTCATTTTTATGTTTCGCAATTATGTCATTATTCAAATAATTTAAAGTGTAATTCGGAGAAACATAACTGCTATTTGAGGGTATGATTGCGTTACTGCTCCAAATACATATTCAAGAGCAACAGTTAACAAAGATGTTATTTGTCCGATTTTCCAAACTTCAACATTTGCTAAAAATACTTTGAGCGTAAAATTCACAGCTAGTTATTTGCGTGTTTACTTGTTTCCTTGCAAAATTATGAAGGAAAATTTAAACAGCCGCGCAAACGAGAGTTACTCGCCGCGAAGCTATGTCAGAACCAGTACTGCCTCGAGGTTTTTGCTAATATTTTAACGCGCATGTATTAGGCGTTAACAGTTAGCTTTCACAGTTATATAAATAGTTATTGTTCCAATATTGCCTTCGATCAAAATTTAATGTATTTCTTTTACATAGTTTTGAATGTGAAATTAAATCCTTATTCCCTTCCTCCACTTTGAATAAATGTAATATTATTAGAAAGTTTAACTACAGTTTTTTCTTAAAAGTATATTGAAAACATATTATTTAATAAGACAACTTCGAAATAGACGTAAAAATATTTTTTTCTTAATTTTGGCTTTGGCTGAAGCTACAGCTTCAATAGATTCAAAACTGGAGTATTGTCATTTGGGGATGTAGAATTGTAATTGATCAAATTATTGTTATTTATTTTTTTAACGATTTTCAGAATCAGAAAAGCTTCATTTTATTGTTTTTTTTCAAGCAAAGCAAATTATCATTACCATAATGATACACATGATAAATTTTCATTTCTAAAATGATACAGAAATAACATAATAATTATTTTATCTTCAAGTTTAAATTATATTACTTTTATGTGCGGTTTTGAGATATCTGATTGAAAATGTATAACATGTATTATTATGGTATAAATTATAATAATAATTTGTTTGAAAACAAAACACAATAAAATGATACTATTTAATTCCAAGACTCTTTAAAAATATAAATAATAGCAAATTCATAAAATACACAATACGAATTGTAATTTGACAGTCCAATATGACGTTTTTACATGTCATCATCATTTTAGCTCTTTTAAATTTTAAAAATGTATTAATCTGTACAGGTTGATAACATCAACTTCTGATACGTCTTATTAAATAATGTTTAAATCTACTTTAGAAAAACTTAGCTTTGCAATAATATGATAGTAATTTTTTTACTGACATTTAAAGGTCAGGGAGAAAATAAGTGTAACTTCCCTAAAGCATAAAAAATGTACACAGAGTTAATGTTAAAAAGAGGTCGAAAGTTTTTTTTCATCTTATTACGTTATGAATAATCAATGTACTAGAATATTTTAAATTAAAACTGACTGGATGCTTTCAGAAGGTAATGTACCGAAACGAA
Organism: Apocrypta bakeri; assembly: GCA_018906985.1. Classification (NCBI taxonomy): domain Eukaryota; kingdom Metazoa; phylum Arthropoda; class Insecta; order Hymenoptera; family Pteromalidae; genus Apocrypta; species Apocrypta bakeri. Next base: position 4,568,844 of record JACCIA010000002.1, read on the forward strand.
CAAAAACTAATTAGTAGTAACGGTTTTCGCTAATTATCGTTTGACATCCGAAATCGAGTTCTACTATGAGCGTAATATGGACACGCACAAGTCGAGAAAGTTTTAACGGCTTCAAATCACGATTATAACCCGACATTGTGTACAAGTTTGCATTAAACTGTATTGATTACTGTTGTAAGCAATTTATAATAGTTATCCTGCGTTACATCACAGTATATTAGCAAATTATGTATTAAAGATTTTCATTGAGTTGCAACATCATAAATATCGTAAACAATACTCTAACTGTCTATATATATATATATATATATATATATATATATATATACAAAATCTTATTTTAATAAAAGCTCAAGAGTACATGCAGTGCAACTTGACGTCTATTATTCTCTAAGATATCGATTTTACAATTACTGCGATTTTCCATTCCTTTCTTTCTCTGGTATATATACTGAGCACAGGTACACTGCGAGACACGCGATTTACTTTTTCATAAATACATGCGATACAAGAAAACACATCGCTTTCAGAAGCAATGCACATAAATAAATATATTGTATAATATATACAAATGTGTATATGTGTGTGTAAATCACACACACGCGCAAAAGAGTCTCCGACTCGAAAGAGCCATTAATCTAACTCACGCGAGTTCACACTAGGGGATTAGGTATAGAGGGACACAACGGATGTTTGTTTGTTTTACGGTTTTCTTTTTGCTTGCGCCCTTTTTTAGTACGTGGGCTGACTCTTCAGTTTTTTTACTGTCCATGTTTTTTTTCTGTGGATGTCAGCTGATAACTTGTAGAAGTCTCGCTTGTAGGTACGTGAGTATTGCGAAACATATCGGCAACAGACTTAAAACTTGGGATTTGACGAAAGTACTTTTAATAAAGTTCAATTTGAAGTTTGTATTTTGAGTGAAATTGATGTAAGAGTTATTTTTATCAAATTCAATTGTTCGTCTGAAATTGAGTGTAAAATATTACTGATGATGCGCTTTTAACGTTTATTATATAGGAAAATTAAAACAGTGAATTCTATAGGATGTTAACAGTTACCTGTACATAAGCGGGTGCAGTAGAGTCTTAAATTTAGATAATAGAAGATTATCTAAATTGGGGCTAATTGAATAGAAGAAAAATTAAAAATTTATACATGCTATTGTTTGTGTTCTAAGCGTGCATGCCAATGCATATTTAATCCTGTTGCTAGTAAATTCTTTATTTTTTTTTTAATGTAGCTTTTGTTCGATCTTAGACTTGTTCCTTCGATTTATTTTTTTATACGATAATTGATTTTAAAGTGATTTTAATGAGTCACTAGCAAAAATACTAAAATATTCACTAATTCAAATTTCAAGAGTATAATCGCGGTTCTAGAATAAAACTCGTTTAAAATTTCGTTTAATCCTTTTCTATAAACTTTACATTATTTTTAAAATAAATCTGTCGCATTAAAATAATCATCTCGAATATATTTCCACACAAACGCGGTCTAACTCTTACCGATCATACGTTCAACTTTTCTAAAAATAATATTCGTCTCTTCCTGCTATTTTACCTATTCACGAATTTTATTCTTCTTCCTTCCGCATATTTCGCTCTACTTTAATACTTCGCCCGCGACCTAGGTGTGTCGCTCTGTTATGCTTTCGTCGGCACTTTATTGCCAGGTCTTTTTCATTTTCCTCATATTCCCGCTACGATAATTTCGTCTGCCACAATTTCTTCTGTCTTGTGAGTCTCCCCTATCTATGTGGGCTAATTGTCTGTTCGAATTGATCTTCTATAAAGTATACGTATAATACACAAATAGTTTAGCGATGCATCATTGCAGTTGGTATACAGATGCTACGCTGGTTCGTTGCATTGTCTCGTCGTATCTTTTGATGGCAGTACGTGTTGTGGTGTGCGAATTTGCATAGTGCCATGGTGATGTATTCGTTGAAAATGCAGCAAGTGGATGCATGAGATAAACAGTTTCTCGAGTTGTCTAGTTTATTCGAGTGCTTAATAAGATTGTGACATATTTTGAATCGCTTCTGACTGACTAGTATGAGAGATAAGACGTAAGATTCGCTAGACGAGAATAGACCCTTCATTTGCGCAAGCTGATATGATTCTTAATTTGACGAGAGAGTGGGAGAGAGAGAGAGAGGGAGAGAGAGAGAGAGAGAGAGAGAAAGGAGGAATAGAACGTAGAAACTTTGTTATACAAGTTATACACTTGAAATTTATTCGACTTGCGAAAAATGTTCAGGTTAAATGTCGCTTCTGTGACATCTAATGCTTTTCGTGTATTATTGAAGTTTCGGCTTTTGTTAGGATTGCAGAGGTGGAATAGTTTTTAATAAATTTTTAACTTGTTCGCTGTTTCTAGACGTGAATACCAAATTGTTTGTTATTTTCGCTTCTACCTTAGTAGTAATGTTTAGTTAGAGGGACAAGATACGTTTAAGTGAGGCTACTTGAAATCTAAAATATTCATTAGTTATAGTAACTGCATCTTTTATATTATATTTAATACTGAAGTTGTAGATATGTTTACTTTTAGTTTGAGTTTTGTATAACATATCTTAGTCCCTTCGTTGATTACCTACAGTAGATTCTCGAAAACTCACTCTTTGCAAGATTCAAAGTGAATTAAGACTAATTGAGATGAAAATACTAAGCATTTATATTTACATTTACATTTATATGATTTGACAAACAACAATAAAATGATGTTTTTTCAATTCTAAGACTCTTTAAAAATATAAATAGTGATAAATCATCATTTCAGTTTTATTAAATTTTAAAACTCTATCAGACCATTCAATATCATGAATGTAACATTATTATTAGAAAAAATAGTTGTAAACCAGTTTTTGATCATTAATATTTTTTGTACTTATTTAATATAAAAATATTTGAAAAATAAAAATAAAATGAAGTTATGAAACATTCTGAAATTCATTAATAAAATACAATTACATTCTTCAAAATTACATCATTTAAGCTTTTTTAAATTTTAAAATCCCATCAAACTGTTCAAGTTGTAGTCTACAGTTGTAGTCTTTGTATAGAACGATATCATCAACGTCTGGCAGACCATGATAAATAACGTTTTAAATATACTCTAAAAAAAACTTAGCTTTGTAATAATACAATATTTTTGTTACTAACATTTGAAAATCAGAGAGGAAATAAGTTTAAACCCCCTTAAGTAAAAAACCATTATTTCAGTTTAATTTTATCAAATTTTCTCAGAGATACTGCCACAAAAAGAGTCTATACGATAAGCGTAAACCCCACTTATATAAATTATATATATATATATAATACAAGAAATTATAAATAAAACATGTGTAATAAACATAATTCAAGGGGAGAAAAGCGTGAAAATACATCAGTGTCATCTCGTACCATTAACGCGTCACATTTTGCTTTCAATTTCTCATTCAACTTCATCTAACTCGACTGAACAGAGGGTGAAACTTTCTTTAATGCTTGAATTCGCTCTTTAACCAAAGGACAAGCAGCATCCTGTTGACATAACAACATTCACCACCACCGCTGCGCCAAATTTTAATTAAATTTTCACTCTTCAACTTTTTCCTCTGATATAAAACTCTCAAATATGCAAAAGGTCGTACGCGTATAATATCCTACAACGTGAAAAAAGCTCACGCTGACACGGAAGCAACAGCAGGAGCAGTCGTATACTTGCAAAATAAGATTTATACGAACGAGACTCTTTACATTTAAACCTGCGGCGGTGTTTTTATCATAATTTAAGGGGTGTCGCACACAGCAAGTAAGTGATTTAGCACGAACATTCGCTTTGCTCTGAATTTTGTAAAGCACTCATTATTCTCTGAATTCGGAATAGTGGAAATTTCTGAGATTCTCCTAGAGACTCGTCTTTTCTCTTCAAAAATAGTGAAAAGGTAAAACTTAACTTTACCATTGTACTCGGTGTGTATCCACTATTAATTGGTGAAATTTTCGTGATAACGAATAATTCGATAATTCGATTGTAGTTTAAAAGTTTGATTTTTACACTTGAATGCCAAATAATAAAATTAGTCTATTTGAATTCCAAACATTGTCACCTATATACACACGCTTATACATCGTTTTTCGCTTATTTTCCAAGATCCTTCAAAACGAATAAAAACTCCAAGATTTTGCTGTATGGAGGCTTGTTAATATTCTTGTTCTTGACACTTTACCCACCCAGACTAACGCAAACAAATGCGCACTTGATCGATCGTTGCTACAGAACAGCGGGTGTAGTATATGTCTGTTCGTTGAAGATAGCAAGCTCATAGGTTCGAGTCAACATTTGAATTGTGCTGCACGCGTGCAGACATGGAGTAATCGATATCGTCGTTGAGTTTTCTACGATCGAATTACTATTAAGGAAATCTCGTTACACGAGACGATGCCAAAGGGTTCATTCTTTGCATAGTTTTGAGTTTGTTTGCGCTTCGGAGATCTAATTGTATCTCCAGCGAGTTTATTTTACTAATTACAGATTTCAATCCCTGCTTCGATGGGTACACGAATAATTGATTTAATTATATCGGAACTTATTTTTTTATTTCCAAGAATCGCCTTTCAATCGATGTAGTAAATGAAGCTGTCATAGCGAAGACGCCAAAAACACAATGCAAACGTTTTAATAGAAATGCCTTCTAGTTCGCAACTCGAAATTACATTCCAGTCGCACGTCAGGTAGTGGTCGATATTTGGATTCTATGTGCGTATGTATGAAATAACAAAAAAAATAGTGCCGCTCGACAATGAGGAAAATGACAAACGGCTGCGAGAGAGGAAAAAATGCTTCTGCAGCCGAAGGGCTTAGAATCCGTTGCTAATTTACAGCTGAAAAAGAATTTATTGTTTCTTTATAAAGTAGTGACCTCTTGAAGTAGAAATTACGCGTTTTATAATATTTAATTAAGTTTTACTTATTCGAGTATTTGTATGAAATATTTTTTTGGTGCATAGAAAGCCTTTTTTCGTTTTAACAACACGAGCTTATGAGATATTGATTTTAAATAATTGAATAATCCAATAACCAAAAGAGATTATACTGTACATTGAAGGAATAAAGTGCGTTGTAGATGCTGTATACATGCAAATTGTCGCCTGAACCCAGCGAATGCTGGAAGCTTTTTTTGCTACTCGGCAGGGAAAAATTAGTAACTTTGCTCTGGGATATAATTAAACAGAGTTATATAATTTTTCTACTTCGGGATAAAAAAGAATACAGATGCATATAGTAGTATTACGATGTATATTCATACTGTAACTCACTAAAAATACCAATATTCGAATGCGTTTTAATGTTGTTTCAACGGAAACACTTCGTAGAATGTAGATGGTGAAAGGTGAAATTCTCTTTAAAATTGAATTAGTGAAATTTCACAATTTAGTAATGTATTTTTGTTTTTTTAAAAATGTTATAAGTATCTGCAATAGTGGGTTTTAAATTGTGTATGCAAAGAATACGCCTTTAGAAATAGCGTCAAAGCATTGATTGAAACGATTAATGTTCACTATTTCACACAACTAAAATTCCCTGTTACGAATAAGGATTTTTCAAATTCAAAACCGTAATTTGTCACTGCGAAATCAGGGCGTTACAACTATAAATCACTATTTTCAATAGTGAGTTTTCACAGTAAAGTTGGCCATAAAAAATCACTGCTTCCAATAGTGATTTTTCACATCCAAAACAGTAATTTTTCACTGTAACTTTACAACCATAAATCACTATTTAAATACAACAAAAAATCACGGTTTAACATATGTATTTTCACTAAATTCGAAATTAATATTCACTATTGCATTCTACTAAAAGTCATTGTTTAAAACAGTGAATTGTATTCTAAAATTACTGTTAATTCCATACAACCATAAATTATCAATTTATGACATAATCACTGTTTTAAATACTGAATATTCACTAAATTTGAATTTTTATCGCAATTGTACACTGCCTGCCCCCGTATTTACTGAATATTTACTGAACACAAAAGTGCACCAATTAACAATCGATCTACACAAGATAATAATTCCACAATTTTTAAAATTCACTACCCTAGTAGGAATTGCCAGTACTGAGATGATGGGCCAGTACTGGTCCTTTACTGGCTAATATTCTGATTGCCAGTACTAATCCAACCTTCATTTCGATATTGCGATGATAAGAACTGGCCAGAGTTGTAATACTGTACTGGCACAGTACTGATTTTCAAGTATGGTCGGATCTTATCACTCTATAATACTCAGCCATTGATCATCTCCTACTAGGGTAGCAAAATCAGTGAAATTTTTACTACTTCAAGTTTAGACCAGTTGGTATACACGTATATCTAATAAAACGAAATCGTTAGGCTATATATCACAATACCTCAGCGTAATGTCCTAGACTGTTCCATTTTTCCTTCGCGATTTTTAGTACTACCAAAGAAAATGTTGTAGATATACGTGTGTCTGTCAACTTTATCCATTTTTCACGATTTGCCCCTCAGACGAACCAAGAGAACTGGCAATAAGAATAGGAGGGTATAGAGAAATAGAAAGAAAAAAAAACCGTTACTTTGTGCCGGATGTTCCGTCGTCGCGGGCACCTGCTGTTTTTCTCTACTACCATCGCGGGTCTAGCATCCATTTCTTTTTGCAATACCGCTTTCTAGGAAATGTAGCTACGTGAATGTTTCCCTATACAGTCGAATAGAAAGTACGCGACTAAATTTTCTCGGTACGAATATTCGGGACAAATTTTACTTAACTCGAATAGTTTTGCGCAAGAAATAGAACCGACAGGAAGCTGCGAATGAGCTGAAAGAGGTTCTGTATCGAGTATAATCCTATTATTGTGTAGCTAAGCTATTTGGAAACGCGGCATGTATAAGTAGTACGAGTCAGGTATGGTAAGGCGCGCGTGACAAAATACATTGTGAGAGTCGCCAGGCACGTCCATATAGTAAACGAGAAAAATGTCTGTTTCTTTGTTTCGGATTTTTTAAATAATGTACTGAAAATACTTTTTTTTGAGTTTAATCAACTTGGCTATATTACACGCTTTCTTTACAATGATGATAAGGCACAGAGTCTTACGATGCGCGATTAATAAAATGGCTTAAAAATCTAATTCGCATTTATTTGTGGTGCGAAGCGAATTAAGAAAGATCCGAAAGCTTGATCATTAATAATGAGTAATTACTAATAATGTTTTTCCGGCAGTTGTGATAAGACACCGTAACATATAATTTTTCCAAAGATGTAGATGGGGAGTCGTTATTTTGAAAGAAGAACGTTTACTCTTACTACACAGTATGTATGAGGGAATCTATTTTCATTCGCCACTCTTATGAGTCAGAGAAATGCAAACTTTCAAATAAAGAGACAGTCGTTTCAATAGTGCTTAAAAATAAAAGTTGTTCGGTGCTGTTCTTGCACAATTGAATATTTTAAATTGGAATGTTCATATTGGAAGTTCGTCCTGGCTGTTTATTTAAATGATATCAATTTCAATGATTTTATTATTTAACAAAAGCACAAGTCTTCTTAAGGGGGGATTTACACTTACTCTCTCTTTCTCTCTCTTTGAATGTCTGTAACAAAAAATTTAACATTACAACACAGCTAAACTTTTTTTGTTAATCGTATATTAAGCAACAATATTTAATAAGACCTACCAGAAGTTGATTGTATTATCCTGATTAGAGATATGATTTTTTTTAATTCTAGTTTTGTTATTTCTTGGATATTTTGGTCTATCGAATTGTGTTTTTTTAATTTGTTACTATGAATATTTTTAATAAATCTCAGAATGATAATTTTTTTTTTAAACAAATTTGATTATTTATAGATATGATGAATTGTCAATTTGATATTCCAAAATTACATAAAAATTACATAATTTGAGCTTTGAATTTTAAAAATCCATCGAGCTATAGTTTACTCAAAATCCAAAATTAAGAAAAAAACATATGTATACAATTATTTCATTAAGTACAACTAGTATAATATATAGCTCATTGCTTGATTTAAAAATTTCAAATTCGGTATAATTTTGATTTTCTTTTCTAGTTCCAATTTTTTCAAAAATTCTACATTTACAAATCCCTTGAGAATATGGCCCAGTCATTATCATGTAATTATTCGTGTAAAACAGGCATTTCAGAAATATTTTAACCGATAACTTTAGTACCAGCTAGAAATGGAGCTCGATTGTCAAGTTTCTGTAGTTAATGAAGGTATTTTTCATGAATTTTGTATGCGGTTTCTAACTAGAAATAACGAGACAGTTATAGAACTTTTTCCAAATTTAATCTTAAGTTTAAGATGACTTATAAATTTATTGTAACTATAAACTTATAGTGTCCGATACATTTTACAAAAATAAAATTCCTTTGTGTGCTTTCAGTGAAAAATGATATATAAATATAAAAAAATGCTAAAATGTCATCTTTGACTCTCTATAACTTGTACAGGGATTGAGAAAAAAATCGAAGAAAATTCATGAAGGTAGTTTCAGTGCCAAAGAACAGTTTCGAGTCATTTAGAAAAAAATTTCTTTGATGATTCAATGAGATAGAGAATAACTTATATATCGATAAATAAACATAAACATGAATGATATTACAATAAAACTACGAAGTAACATTTAAAATAATATTTCGCACCGTTATGTATCTATAAATATTGATTGAGACACTTAGAAAAATAAAAGTCACTTGAAGATACATTAGATATCGTTTACACACGATATCTTCCTGCCGGTGTATCCACTTGTAAATGCATTATATCTGTGCATATTATACATACATGTATATAATAAAGTATACATATTATGCTATAGTCACGTAACACTCTTAAATTTCTGGAGTGAAATTCACTCAATAGGAGTGAATTTTTATTCTCACAAAATTACAAGTGTGAAACAATCCATAGAGCGTTAAGCACATCTCTAAACTAGAGTTCGAATTAACGCTAATTACAAACGATACATCACTAAGTTATACACCCCTTTCACTTTAATTTAAATAACAAATTTTAAATTTTCAAGATTTGTGTTTTTTTTTCATTTAATAATGTATTCTAGATTCTCTAGATTTCCGCCAATATTTATTGGTTTGTATTTTTTAAACTAAGTATGTTTCCTTTTAGCTGATTCTACATGAATATATTGACGTGTGAACACCACTTGGTTACGCAGAAGTTTTTATGCCGCTCTAGCTTTAAATTTACGTATTATTTAAATTTGACTCGAAATTCTAGAGTGAAAAGCTATTTAAAATTCCTTTTCTTCAAGTACATCGGATAACGAGTATTTTAAACAATAACCTATGTTTAGATATTATGTTTAGACTATTTCAATTTTACGTAGATAATGCGTAATTTAAGAGGACGAGGCACCTTTAAGAGCGGCTACCTGGAATTAAATATTTTAATTAATTATATTAATTACGTTCTTTGTATATATTAAATCTAAAGTTGCAGATTCGTATATTTATAATTTGAACTGTCTTTCACATCTTTAAGTCACTTGTAGCAGGTTGATCAAAGCTGATGCTCCGTAGGTTTCAAAGTGAACTAATGGACCATCTAAGCTGAAAATTGGCATAATAGTCTTTGATACATTCTGCAAAGTAGGAATACACGAATTTTATTTATAAAATTAAAAAACTAACTTTGTAATCGTTATTTAAAAAATCTCTTGTTAGATGTAACATTTTCTCTACTCATTTGTTTGGAAATCCCTACATTCATGCTTTAAGAAATGATTCAAAGAACATTTATGCCGATTCTCGTGTCAATTAGTTTATTAATTCGCTTTGAATCTTACGGAAAATGAATTTTCAACAAACTAGTATAAGTAGGATCTAATGGACTTAATGATGTGAAACGAAGCTCAAATTAAAGGTGAACATATCCAGAACTTTAGCGTTAAATATAAGAAGTATGCAATCAACATAATTAATTTAAAATATTTAATTTCAGATAGTCTCACTAAAAAGTATCTTGTTCCCTTAATAGATGATTTTTTAATTGATATTCCACTTAGATAACGATTTATTTTAGAAATTGTACAAGCTCAGATGACTTTTTTATGTCACCATATCAATCAGACTCTAAGCCCCCGAGGGAAAAATAACTTTACACTTTCATTCCACTGTAAAAGCTCACTCCTAAAGTTCATTACAATTCTAAAAACCACTCTATTGTTCGAAATTTCATAATTCACTCGAGCTTAGATTAACTCGACTACTCTAAAAAGTATATAATTTCAATTAAGTTTTCAACCTTGCAAGTACTCGAATTGATTAGTCGTATGCAAATCAGAGGAGAATTACAGGAAGAAGCTTGTAAAGCTCTTCGAATAAAGCTTTACGCTGAGTGCTATAATTCTCGAATAAGGTTATTAAAGTGAATCTATTGGTTAATAAGTATATTCCATCCGCGTATCCAGTGAGAAGGAAATGTTCGATTTTAGTTCACTATATCTATAACCGAATGGCTTATCTACAAAATTTAAGGAGTGGTCAGGTTATCGTATTGGAATTTCCCAATTAGATCGTCGCGTTGGTATCGTAAAATACTTTTTCCTCGAGAAACTGGATAAGGCAAGCCGACGAAGCGGAAGACACTGCGAATAATCCTTGAGAATTCGTGCTTGGTAAGATTGTAAAGTGGATCAGGATGACAGGACGTTACTAAAGGAGTTTTCAAAGGACTCGTTTAAGTGTCTATTCTGTATCTACTTAACTCGCTGAACTCGGAACAATTTATCCACATTTTATTCGGATAAACTGAAATATTATCGCGATTCTAGTTATTACCGAATACGTATATCTTCGTTTTTCCTCTCCAAAGGGAGCATGAAAACATAGTGTCAAAAAAAAAGTTGATATATACAACACCCCAAAAAGCTTTAAGAATTATATTTTAAAAGCTAAATCGCCGATTAGGATCAAATTGCCGCGATAAATCTTGTACTCTCGCTACTGAAAGAAATAGAAGGGCTGTGGTAAACAAGCTTTGCAAAAGAAAACTGTTCTGTTTTATTTGTTCCGCGCGCAAAATAACAATAATAATTTATAATAATAATAAAAAAAAGAAAATATCAAGGCGAATTGTGACTTGTAAAAAGCATATTCATCCTTCTTTCTAGATTCAGTAGCGCATATTTTAGTTTACATTAAAAATATAAAAAGAGAAAACGTCATAAAAAACCCATCAGAAATTTGGCCTTGCCTTTCTCGAGTCCTACATATACCTGAAAGGAATCAGATTGTTCTCCTTTTGCGATTTACTACTCTGTGTGACTTATGGTCAAACATTCGCGAAAGCTTATATGCACTTGGAGAGTACAGTGTATATATAGTTCTTCGTAAAGTCATATATTTAGGAGTGCACGCCGTAAAGAAGATGTAAATTCAGAAAAAGATATGACTTTTAGAGGATCGAAACAAATAATAAAAAAATAGGCTACTTTTCTCATACTTCATCCAATGAATAGAGCTGAGCTTTTAGAACGAGGGTTAGAAGGAAATCGATAGCATTGCACACACGCCGTGCGTTGTTTTTTTTTCTTTTTGTTGTTTAGCGAAGCGTATATAGACGAAATAACTGTAAATAAGACTGCAAATTTTGCTTTCGTTTAATTGTTTCAATTACACCGAGTAATTGTGTTGATAAGGTTAAACTGTTGAAACTAATTCCAACTATAACTCTGGCTATGCGTAAACACACCCACACGTACACAAACACAGAATTGGTTGACGGATACAGTCGGTGAAAAAGTTCGAGAGTAACAATGGTTTTATACAAGGTATAATACGCCGTACAAAAAGACCTGTAGAGTCAGGCAAACTCGTCCTCTATACAGAAATACCGCCCCCGCGAGGCCATCGGCAACGAACGCCTGATAAGGTGCGCGATACTGCGCGTGTACGCGCGGGGATCGATTAGCGCTCCCTTGCGAAGCCATTTTTACATGCGGTTTTTTGTTTTTCAAACGCATAACGCCTGATGGACCGAGTTTACTGTTTTGATGATTTTTCAACGCTCGCATTCGATTGCAACCTCACAGTGGCGCACGTTTTTCAGTAGAACAAAACAGGGATTTTAGCAGAAATTTTACGGTTTGAAGAACAGTTTTTGATCAGTCGTTACATCGTTTTTTACATTGTACTGACGTTTCCTGCATTGAAAAAAAGTTCACTGTAGCGGGGAAAATGCATTTATTGAGGAAATTGGCTATTTTGAAAGGAGAACAATATTTGCTTGACATTAAAATTGTTTCCATAAATTAGAAATTTGTTGGAATATTTTATATTATTTTTTTGGAATCGAATCGAAATATGCATATACGTAAATTTATTGTGTAAGTATTTAGTAAGTCATTTTTTTTCTCTAAAACTATCGGTTTGGTTTAGAAACTATATTATCTGATTTAAAAAGTGTATTTTTTCGTTCGGATTTATTCGAATGATTGGATTCGCTATTTAAAAAATCGATACTTTGAATGTTCGAATTTCTAGGTGTGTTAAATGAAAAAAATGCAACATTAGTGATAAAAACATTGTAAGTTAATATGGTATCGACGATCGATCTGAACGAAACAGTTCACTGTAAATAACTCGGTGTACAAGGCAAATCGCGCATTATATTTCATACTGATATTCAGCTAGATATAGAACTGCGATTCTCGTAGGCGAATGCTTTCATCGAAACGTCGTCTACATGTCTGAGGCTTTATTTTTATGCTAGTAGCAATCGGAGAGCGACGCATTGAAATTATCTGATTCCCTCCTATCTTTCGTTTGCAATTCTAGTGCGCAGTGCTCTGCTACTGCTTTTGTAGAAACGGAAGAATCATTCACGAACAACTTAGCTAACGGTGCTGATTTACGATGGAACGATTGCTTTTGATATTTTAAAGAAAAACTTTTTATCCTTTCTCGAAGAAACGGCAACGATACAGCGAGTTCTTGTTTTAGAATTATTACTTATGGAAAGGAGAAATATCGGAAAATTTGCAAATATGATATGAAAATGTATTTTAATAATGAAAATGTACAGTGTCGTGTAGAATTTACGATAAGTAACTATTTGAATTGCATAAAACGAGTTTATAAACTACATAATTAAGAAATCGATCGGTTCGTAAAATTTTATTTCACCTTTACGTTCTCATTAATGAGCTCGCGCGTTCAATTCGAATAACGCGCGCTTGCGTGCATAATTTTTAAAAATTTTAAAATACATTTCCACAAAATAGATAAACTAAAATTAAGCGCGATTGTGTCTTTTGTACTTTAATTGCAATGTACACGTGCTGGTCGGAAGGTTAATTTGAATAAAGCCGTGGATAGTTTGGAAAACTAATTATGAACAAATAGGTGGCGGTCATACAATAAAATCTGCTTAGTCCGGTAATGTTCATAAATCTTCACTGTGAAGAAAGTTCTACAGTGAAAAGTTGACTGATTTTCTATTAATAATCAAATTGCTATGGAAAACTTTGAAAATACGAAAATTTAATACTTGTTTTTTAAAGAAGAAAGTATTTACTTAATCAATCGCAAAGAAAAACTTTGAAGATTCGTAAATTAAATGCAATCTTTTGAACTAAAGCTTTTGGAAGAAGAAAAAGTTTACTTAAATTACAAAACAAAATCTTTATTAAATAAAGTATTTATTTAATATTGTAATTATATTCGTTTGTACTTTACTTACTGAAATTAAATAAAAATTCACTAGTTGTAGAATTCACTAATTGCTCAAACATATCGAATAATTATGTAAAGATCCTAAACTATAATACATAATCTCAAAACATTTACAAAATAGTTACAGACTATTAATATATAATCTGTAACTATTTTGTAAATGTTTTTTTTTAAATCTAAAATTTTCTTTTAGATTTCGAAAAATATAAGAGTAAATGATGGAAGTACACATTTTCTTAAGACTATTGACAAAGAATATTTATTAAATAAATATTTATTATAAAAATGTTCACCAGACTAGGCTTAAATTAAAAACTAGGCGGAAAAACTACTTGGTATGTAATTATTAAGAAAAACCTTTCTGTACCATTTTCTTCTTCTTCAAAAAATCTCCAATACAAATAATATTTTCAGTGTCTAAAATTCCCAAAAACACCGATAAACAATCATAAATAATTTTATCAAACAAATTACCTTTCGCAATCCGGATAGTGATTTAACATCCTACACTCTTCTTTACAGCATCTCCAAATTTTGTGAATGAACTACACTAAAATACAAAACAACTCGTAACTGTGCTTATAACTGTGCTTATTCTACAATGAAACTATCAAGACAACCAACAATTGAAGAAAAAATATAAATATATCCTAATCCACTGAAAAATGTTCAACCTCAGAGAATAAATAATTATCCAAGAATCGCAACGAAATTTGAAAAGTCACACAGCAGATAAGAGCGTACGAATTTCCGCAGTGATGAAAGTCGGCGCTCGAGCAGGCAGCGCGTGTGTCGACTCGAGCGGCTAACCGTAAACTGAGTCAAAGCGCGCGGCGGCGTGTCTTCTCTCGACTCCCTCTCTAGCTTGCTTTTGCGCTCTCATATAGGCTTCGCCCACGACGCGGCGCTCGGGAGCCTTTAAATTTACCACCTCACCTAAGGCGCGGATAAATATACAACACACGAAGGAGTTTACTTCCTCGACTGATGTGTAAAAGAAAGTCGATTTACGCGCATGTCGAGCTACTGGAATGCTTAGTGGCTACGTTTTGGCCGGTGTGCTATATTACGAGACCGGCGGCGCATGCGAGCATTTGTTTCGTCGTTAGCAAGTCGATAAGAGGTCTTGTATTATTTTCTAAAGGTATATGCCTCACTTTGGTCCTTTTCTTGTTTGAAAGCTTGGAAAAAAATACACGCGCTGGGAAATTGATTTTAGCCGAAACCTGTATGCGGAAAATGATTTTTGCTATCGAAAATGGATCGCTTTTATTTTCCGATTTTCGATTTTTCGGTATTGACGAATGGTTTATTCTAGTTGAAAATTTGTGATAAACATGGTTATTAGAATTTTGTATTTTATGGTTATTTTGTGTTAAATGCGATGTACAGTAAATCTTTGTAAACGAAATATTGGTGGGGTATACAAACTATGGGTAGAGGGATGGAGATCGCGTATTTAATTTTTGGACGTAATAATCATTAAATTTTGTAATTTATTTACTGACAATATTTCGAATCAGAAATATTGTCAGTAAATCTTTTTATTTAAATATATATAGTAATTACTTATTTGTATACATTTTTTTATTCCTTATAAATATTCATTGAACTAAAAAAAGTGTTATATTTGTAAAGATTATTTACTCAATTCTTGCATATTACATGTAATAAATATACTTTTTGATTTATAATACAAAAAATAGTTTAATGTATTCGAGCATTTTTTTATTTGCGTGTAATAAATAATAAATATTGTACAGAAAAAAAATTTAATTCATTAAATATAACTTAAGACCAAAGTATTATTTTTGAATTTAAGTAAATATTTTCAACTTACAAAAATCAATTGTTTAATAAATAAATTTTCTTAAATACAGACAATTTCTTCTCACCTCTTTTAGTTTTACGTTTCTAGTTTTACGACTTATGTAATTTTTCTAGTTGAATAAATAAATAAGTAAATTAATTAATTAAATAAAATTGACGTAAAAAATTGAGTTTTCCTTGAAATTTTGAGAACATGATTTACAAGTTAATTTTTAAAAAAGATTCTCAAGAGGCTTTTTTATTTAAAAGACTACAAAATCTAGTTTTTCTTGTTGCATAAAAAGGATCTCCCATTCGTTTTATATGCAAAAGACCTTTTCGTACAAGCATTAAAAAACTATAGTATACTCCGAATCGCTATGTTTTTCTAACAACTCGCTTTATAAATCAGAATCTGAACTATACTTTTATTTCAAAAATCGTTAATAAATCAACACGAAATTTAATTATAATATAGGATCTTTCCACAAGAATTTCAAAACATACATTTTTTTAAATACATGTAAATACTATCAAACAAAAGCAATTTTTTCTTTACCGAACATTATGTAAGTTTACTACGAGATAAATGCAAATTTGCATATTGTCTTTCAAAGCTATTTCAAAAGTAAAAACGTCAAAATTTTCAAATGAATTATAAGTAGCTCAATTTCGTTTTTCTTTTCAATAATAGTTACACATTCGTAGCAACCAATTTCTACTTGATGTACTTCAATCTAACAGTTGATTAAATTTTTAACGTACGCCCACGGCTTAGTTGTTCGCGTATAACATAGTGATTGATGTCTAACGACTTGATGGATTTGCGATCATGTAGCTTCCGTCAATCGTAATTTCTACGTCAATAACGCGAAAACACACGAGTTATATTACGTTTCATCGTTACTGTAATTCGCGTTCTAGTTATGAATTTATTTTATTTTGTTATTTTTTAACTGGATTCACAGTTATTCATTCATTTAATTCGCCTACTGACAGAAATCCTTTTTAATGAAAAATATATAATCTTAATTAGTATGTCAAGGGGAAAAATTATGTCGAAGCAACCGCATTCGACGCGAATTAAGTGAAATCTCTTTATTTCAAGTAGCATTGTTCCATTTCCTTTTTTTATTATCAACAGATTCGATCCCAGACCTGATAAAGAATTCAATAAATTCAATAAATTAAATTGTTTCACATCATTTTAAAGTTTTTACAATAATTTATAGATGTTATATCGGATAAGCTTCAAATCTTTTATTGCGACTTTTTTTAGCGCACGTGTTACATGAAAATTTCTCATTCAATTTTTTATTTTTGCTTCAGGAGGATCAGTTTTTTCGATGAATTATCCTGACAATGGATATTCTGTACTTTGAGCAAATTCGCGAATGAAAATCTTGTTATTTTTTTTAATTTATCGGCTTTAGGTATTGATTTTGCTAGTACGAATGATATCATGTTATAATTTGAAGAAAACGTCGTTTTTGGCATTAATTGTATTTTGTTTATTTATTCAACGAGAAAAATTACGTAAGTAAATTTTAATTAGAAGCAATCGTAGTTTACCTAAAATTTAATTTTGTTGTAAATTGTTTGTCGACAATGTATAAATACTTGACATTCATTTAAATTCGGAATCCTTGCTTCGTACCTCGAAAGACTGTTAATGCAATTTATGATGTAATCGAACGCAAACGCATAATTTTAACTGTAATGAAACGTGTTAAATAAATTACAAAATTTAAATAATTACTACACATGCGATAATTCAATTCGCGATATATCTTCCTTCACAGTTTAATAGTAGGAGAATATTCAACTCTTCCCTTAATATAGGAACATCAATCAACTGCAAATTGAACTTGTTTACATATATCAAGTTTAAAATTGAAAAATTCTATCAAGTAGAGTAGGGAATTCTCAAAGAGAGCTTAGTTATCTATATATTACATATTTAATAATATATTCACAATTCCTATTCAGAATCTATAACAATGCAGGAATTCTTAGTCGAAAATAGTATTTATTTAAAAGTGAGAAAAGAGACTGGCTTTAAGCAGTGCTAGTTTCCAAGCTTTGCCTTCGGTGCGCATTCTTACACGTGAAGAGCTCTACTTCATGGCAGTAGTGGAATTTGCAAGATTCCAAGGATATGGCAGGTGGTAGCTTACGAAGGAGTAAGTAGCAATAGACGGTTTAGTAGTATTGCTGAGACTGAGTAGCGCAAAAATTCTCGAGGCACTGCTTTCGTACTTGAAGAAATTCTTTATTGAATGCAAAGTGTGGAGGAGACTCTTTCGTAATAACAGGATAGAATAAATCGAACAGGAATGTAATTTTGTTTCTATCGTTCTTGACTGTTTGAGAGGTATTGGGTAGTAAAAAAGTCAGTATTGCGTGCAGAAATAAAGTCTAAAGCTCGAGATAAATCGAAATTTTTAAATTAATTTTAATTGTTATTAAGGGTACAGGACACATTTAATTGAATTTACTTAAAATTAAACATTTTAAAAATTTAAGTATGTAAGATTCAAAGAGAATCAATGTATTAATGGAGATGCAAATGAACGTAAATACTCTTTGATACATTCTTTAAGGTAGATAAAGGGATTTAAAAAAAAGTCTATTTAAAATTGTCTTATCCCTTTAAATCAGTATCACTAAAAGTAATATCTAAACTTTCCTTAAACAACTCATACTGACCCGTACACTATAGAAGATAATACACATTTCCAAACAAAGATATCAAGATTAATAATCGAACGACATACTAAAAAGGGCACCGAAAAGTCCATTGCTCTTTTTCTTATTATACGGCACATATACGTTTACACACAGTGCTATATAAAGTGACAAAAACTGATGATGGAGTATCCTTCCTGAGTCTGTTTCCTATCGTTCAGGGAAGTGCGGACTGAGTCTCCTCGGTAAAAGGTGATTTCCAACTTCTCCTTCACATATACACGCACACTCGCACATCTATTAGTCCTACCGAAACTTTATGCTCTCTACAGGGAAAAGGATGAAAAGTTCGATGAGATCGTGAAAGTCTGATAAAGCACCGATATCGGTAACAGTCCCTAAGCTTTCATCGATGTAGTTGCTAGATATAATATATGATTCAACGTACGTTGAAGATACAGATACGATCCTCTACTTTTTTTCAACGTGGTCATGGTATTGCTATACTAATTCTGCCGAAGTATAATCTGTATTAATAGGTAAAATTTTCCTTCCCATCGAGCGATCTGGTTTTTAGATGTTCAATCAATCTCTGCACGTGTGTCTGTTTTTAGTGGGTAGAATGTGGGTTAGATTTAGGATAATTTATTTAATAATATTTGGTGTTTTTTTAAAGAAAAAAAATTAATCCAATAATTTATTTGAAAATAAAAAAGTAGGGAATGTACGTAATTATAAAGTGTATCTATTTAGTAAATTATCTTATTAAATTCTGTAAATATTTATTGTTAAATTCTTGTATAATAATTAAGATTTACTCGAATGCGTTAAATAATTTATAAAAAATAAAAGAGTTGATCTATGCAAAGGTAAATAATTTATTTTTAAATCTTATAAATATTTATAAGGAGACAGATCATTTCACGTTTTTTTTTTTGTTTAAATGTACTAATTCGTTATACACAAGACATTTTTTTTACTTTTAATACATATTCATAAGATTTAAAAATGAATAATAATTCATTTAAATTACAGTAAACGAAATTTATATTCAAATAAATATAATGATATTGGATTCAAATAAAAATATCCAAATTCATCAGTTTTTGGGATGAAACGAATTGTTTTTTAGTCTGACAATTTTTCGTGTATTTCTAGGTTTATTTAGTCTTCATCGGATTATAATACGTGTATCTTGTGCAAACTCATAATTGCGAAGTTTTACTGACAGTTTTTAATTATATTAAGCTTGACCGACTGTTTGGACGAGCTAGTCGAGAAAGTTTCTGATGTCTGAGACTTGTTAACTAAAATCCGTAATAAGTTTGTTAGAGAACATACATTAAATAATAAAACCGCTTTATGTTTTCAGCGATTCTTTCAGTAAATGACGGCATAATCGTAGTTTACATAACAGTGATAACAGAGTAACAAAAAATTGGTTTATATCTCGTTAGTTCGTTTATAATTTATATAGAAAGAAGAAAATATATGCTAAAACCTTTATATTATAATTCAAGTAAATATTTTCATCTTTTGAACAATTTTCTAATAAATACATTATCCTGCATATGACAAACTTTTTTTGAATATTATTTTCGCTGCACCATTATTTTCACTTCAAATTACGCATTTGATACTTTTTTTTAAGTCGTAGTATATACTTTCGTGTTCTAAAAAATAAAATTTTCAGCAATTTTACTTTTAGTTTACTTTTCACTAGTAC
The DNA here is from genome assembly GCA_018906985.1 of Apocrypta bakeri. Classification (NCBI taxonomy): domain Eukaryota; kingdom Metazoa; phylum Arthropoda; class Insecta; order Hymenoptera; family Pteromalidae; genus Apocrypta; species Apocrypta bakeri. Next base: position 4,588,805 of record JACCIA010000002.1, read on the forward strand.
ACGTTCATCCTACATACATATTTCGTAGAGGTCTCCTAATATTTTTCGGGAATATTTCTCTAATATTACCATCGAATGATTTAGACTCGCAACGACAAGACAAACCAGATCGGATTGAGAAAATAAAAAATGTTAAAATTTTTAAAGAATAATACGTGAGATGTTGTATTTGAAGCGTTCATATACGCATAAGTTTACATCGAATCTCATAGTCTTGTACGCGTGATTGACATCGTCTCTCTACCTATACGTCCACTCTGTGTCTCCATGCGGTTATTTACGCTAAATAGGAGGAGGAGAAGGATAGAGATTTGCCACTGATGGCTTTTGACATAATGTAGGCCGAGGTGTATTGTCATGAGGTACGATGATTGTATACAGTGTTTGTGTTCAAAATAGCACTAAGCTTTGGAGGTCATTTGCGGATAATGTGGTTTTAAACTGATATCTATAATAGAATGTTGAATAATGGATTAATTTATCTTCCCGATTATATCGACATGGGTCGTATAATAATCATGAAGAAAGACGATTAATCTATGCACATCTATGAGAAAAGAGCAGTAGACTACTTTATTGTATAGAGTTGAGCACTTATTTAGGCTCTAGTTAGTGTTCACTCTTACAATTGATGTGACAACCCTCTAAGTAAGTAAGCGATATGTACAATAACAAGATGCAGTAATTTTTACTATTAGAGTAAAAAAATGTCTATAAATTGACTGCTTTCAAGGGTAAACTCTAATAAACAAATAAATTATAATAATTCTCATTGCTTGATAATAATTCTTAACTAATTAATAAATATTATTTTTCATAATAATGGCAATACTTTTTTTAAACGAGTGTCTTACAAATAACAACGTGTGTACTTCGAATTTTATAAATAATTGAAAATAAGTAGAAATAAATATGATAATAAGAATTATTCAAAACGGGGTTAATTTTTCTTAAGAAAATAATAGTCTTTCTTCTCAATTCCACAATACTGGAACAACGGGTCAATACTGTCACTCTACTGGTTTTCAAGTATGGTTCAATCTTATCAGCCCAGTACTGGTTTAACACTGGGCCAGTACTGGCTTATAGTACTGTTGACCGGAGATTCGTACTGCTCCAATACTGGGTCAATGGTCAATTCCTACTCGGGGATTGTACAAGCTCCAGACTGAAAAATCTCTCTCCATTTCGGAGTAAAGTATTCTCATTCTTAAAGTTCACTGTAACGATCCCTCCTTTAGTATTAATATTGGAATATTGGCTATTCACTCGAGCATAGAGTGATTGTATGTGGCACTTTTATAACTGTGTCCTCAAAAACTCGCGAACCCTTACAGGATATTTCGAAGAAAATGTTATATCCACGAACCTCTTATACGTGCATAGTAGGTCTCTACATTTCATTGTAGCAATTCAAAACACGATTGTACGCCCTATGGCATTGAACGATTAAACTAACCGTATTTTAAAATATCAAGAGTGTAAAAACGAATTTTTACCTTCTATAAAATATTAATAATTTTACACTCAAGACATATAATAAAAAAAACGTCAGTTCAGTATTTTTCCATATCAATCATTATTGCATATAGAAAGAGCCATAACGTTTCCGTAAAGGACATTTGATCACTTTCTTACGTGGCCAAGCAATCTTAATCTTAAAATAGAAACGCCGCTCTAATCTTTATAACCGACCAAGACCTTCCCCGATAACAGACTATTATGGTTATTCGATCTCTTTACGTTCATGCGTATTGACACCCTACACCTTGACTGCACACAATGCACCCAAGAAGGTCACTCATCGATCTTCTAGTGGCTACTAAAAAAAATCACGATTAACTTGGAAGATCACCTCGTTCAGATTTATTGCAAGAGCATGCATGCTCTCCAGATCAGTCGAGGGTAACAATAAGAAAAGAGTCGGCACTCTAAAGCTTCATTTAACAGAAAATAAGAAATAAGTATCCAATTCGTCGATCGATCCAGGATACCTTGACTACAGCGGAAGACTCCACGTCAAAGGACCCTCGGATACACAAGGTGCGTCGAGTCGCGGGAATGAAAAAAAAGGCCGAGGCTGGCAAGCCCGACTGAAATACGGAAGTCGTCGCTCAAGGGAATTACCAACGCAGAGCAACGTTGATTGCGTACTAGCAAGTGTTTCGCTTCGTGTATATGTATATAGGTACTCGATGGGGATTACTCACCCTCTTCTCCTCGAGTGGAGTGGATACTAAGAAAAAAACCCGTGAGGCTCTGCTATGGCTAGGGATAATAAGATTTCAGAGTTTCAAAGCTTGCGTACCAAGAAGCAAATGAAACTTGAATGACGAGACGCTTTTTTATCTTTGGTATATATTGAGTATGATTTTTGACACCATTATTCAATACGAAGATATTCAAGCTGTCAATATTTGGACTCTCTCTCTCTGTGAAAACACTTATAAATATGTGTTCGATAGGAACTCGCATTTTTTGACAATGTAGGCGCGAAAGAATGATGACCTGAATTACTTCTAAAATATTTATATGCTTTGTTAAGTATTGGTGACTTTTTAAATAAATAATAAACAATTTTGTTTACAATATTCATTTTGTAATATTCATTTATTCATATTCTTTTCAATCTTATTTATTTCTCTTGTAGTACTTATAGTTTTTAATGTTTACTTTGAGGTAAGCTACAGTGTAAAGACCTCATGGACTCTTAAAATTCTAGGCTCAAATGATTGTATTGATTTATGAATTACTATGAATGAATGTAATGAGCATGAGAAAAAAAGGATTATTTTATTGTGGTTTTTTCGAATAAATTAAATTATTCATACCATAATCGATACATGTGATGAATTTTAAATTCGATAGCCTGAACTATGACAGATATGACATCATCTGACGTTTGAATTTTTTAAAACCATCAAAGTTTACAAGCTGTCGTCTACGCCAAAGCCAATCTTTAAAAAAATCGTATATTTACATAGGACGATAACATCAACTACTCGTAGGTCTTGTTAAACAATATTTTTGAATATTATTTTAAAAACAAAACTTGGCTTCGTAATAATCACGCATATTTGTTGACTCGTTTGCTAATTATACGTGTTGATGTGATTTTCTTGTGTGTTTAAAAGAGATTCACGTGATTGCCTGGTCTCTTCTATTGAATTTCCATTTTTCATTCCAATCATGGATTTTTTTTTTTTTTAAATAGTTTAATGATCTCTTGATTTATGGGATATTCTTTAAAGTGAATTCTTTGATGTAAGCTAGATATATCAGATGATTTAAGTCATCTGAGATTTAACGACTTATCGTATACTTAATACTATCTATTTTTGAACGCGGAAATATTTTGCATTACAAGCTGACAAGTGTGAGGGTAGTGGATTAATTATTTAATAAATAAGTTGCTGCGGGGATGGTCAAAATGAATTTTTCATTGTTTATTTCAATCAATTTCGGCTAACTTTTATCTCCTTGAGAGGACATTTTTTACATTAAATTATCAAATTAAAAATGATACAAACTTAAAACGTGAAAAAGTTTATTAAACATCTTTTTTTAATGAAAAAAGTACCTGCAAAGTTTTATCGCAAGAAGACTATTCAGTTGTACCTTTTTTTTTACTAAAAATAATACCAACAATGAAATTGTGCAAAGAGACGTTAAAAGGCTTGACAACACGTTCACGAGTAATTAACTATTATAAATCATATCATAGCTTTTTATAAAATTTACTAAAATTCATTTAAACCATTAAAAAATGAACACGTATTACGGAATATTGAAAATAGAATTTTTTAAATATGTAATAAAGTACAATAATTATTACGAATTTTTATAACCATCGCTTGTAGTCTAGAATTGATAATTACTGACTGCTCCTGTCACTATTTATGCGTGAATGGTCGCGAAATAACAGATGGATTATTCAAGCGGATCTTCTCTGTGTCCGTCCACTATATCAGAGCTGAGCAAGCTCATCCCGACCGAGTTACGGATCCTATACATACATAATATTATTTCCTTTGGACGGCTAGCTAAGCTACAGTCTCTCGGGTGGTCTCTCGGTGTATTCTTAATTTGACGCTCTCTACAGCATGGCTGTGTGCTTACTATATGTACGTATCTGATGAAGTCTATGGATTAGAATTACAAATTTTGGTTATATACTCAAATTTTACGCGTGAAAATTACTTTTTAAGAGTCAATTTTTATTCTTAGAAAATGATAATATTGCCCGTAGGATATAGAAACCTCTATATTTATCTATGCTGCATCTTTGAATAAAAAAGATTGCTAAATTTAAGAAAATGTATTTATTAAAACAATGTGTGCATTTGAAATTTTATTATTACTAAACGGATAATTTTATGTAGAAATAAATATGTTAATTTTATGTAGAAATAAATAAATTAATAAAGTGGATTATTATTTTTTTATAAAACACTTTATTAATTCATTACACTTTATTAATTCATCACTACTCCATTTCTAAGCTCCAGAGTGAAAAATCATTCTAACTTTAAGAGTGAACAGTTTATTGAAAAATAGTTACTATTAAAATTCATTCTGATAAAGATGTTTTTCTATTAATAAAACTAATTAAAATTTGTATAACAATGCAGTTATAATTTATACTTACATTCATACTGAAAGGAGTGTATCGAAGCGTATTACTACCAAGTTTTAACTCAATCCATCAATCGGTTGACTTTCAATCCTATGGTGAGTGAATTTTCTACTCTCTGTGTTAACTGGCTATCGAAGGGACTTATAGAAGAGCAAGACCTTTCAAATTGAAGGTAAAACTATCTTCTATTATTAGAATAAGTTTAAATGATAACTGCATTGTTATAAATATTTAAAATTTTGTATTTAATAATTTGCGTTTCAAAGGTGTCTTGTACCCTTAATTTAATAATTTAACACAAAGCCCATAATAATCATCATCACATAAAATAATAATAATTAAGAGAAAATAGCTTGCATGCTTATTCGTAATAGGACAATCCCGTGGGCTTTTGCAGTTTTAGTAATTTAATCAATCTTTGCAGTAAAACTAAAATTCAAAGCCCACTTTAATTCAGCCAGCTTAAAGTTGCGCAACGAGCAGGTCAATTCAGATCCATCTTCGTTCTAACTACAGAACGGTGGCTTAAGGATAATCTTGCTTCATTGTTGTCGACCATAGTTTTATACTCCAACGAGTTTCTCAACGCGTATAGTCGGTAAGAATGCGATCCAAGATATTGGTAGAAAAAGTTAGGGAACAGCAAGAAAGTAGCTTCACGATTGCGGGTGTTTGTAGTTTTGATTTGTTACAGAGATACTGCAGATCATAACTTGCAAATGTATATATAGCTGTACAATGTACTTTCTCCTATTCCAAGGGACCGTAGCGTCATACTAATAAATTTTCAACTATAGACGTCTTTGCGGCTAAAATGAAATATGAATGTCGAACGCCTGCCGCCGAGAAACTTAGTTGGCTACGAGAAACTTTTAACGATTTAGCCGGGCTAGATTAAATCCTTGCGGGAGGAGGGATACGATGAGAATACGACGGACTAAGCGTGTTGCAGCTCAACGTTTCTAGAATAAAATTTTCTACCTTTAAGGCGATACTCGATCATATTAATTTTGCCTTCGTAATTGTTGGATTCGTGAGATCAAATTTGCAAATTTGCGAAAGCTGCCTGCGAGAAGTATCGGATGAAAAAATTTAATTAATGGCCGTAATTAAGGAGAGTCTAGCATCTTTGTGTACTGTATATACTGTAGTTAAAAGGTCTAAAGCCAAGATAAACACTGTAAGAACATCAAAGACACAGTGTTATAAGCTTCGACTCGATTTTCAAGCGAGTCCCACTTTGTCAGTAGTCAACCTCATACTCAAGGTAGCATCGCAATAAAAAGCCTTCGCTGGGGTGTATAAGCTCTTTCGTGTAGTTGCGCTCGGTATAGATACTGATAATGGAAAGTACAGCTTTCTCCTGCAGAGTCTTGTTATTTCGACGAAGTAATAGAACAATGCTTGGTATATCGACGAGTGAGATGCAAGTAAGCGGAGCTTATACCTTTGATTCTATTTCAACTCGGTACTTTGCAGAGAAGTCATATTTGTTACTTCGCTTCACAAAGACGAATCGATTTACTTCGTTCTGGCATTTAGTATTTCGTTATCATTTAATACTATGTGAATTCTGTAATAACTACAGTACGCATTTTTCTTCGAAATTGCAGCTTGTGTGCCTGAGTTGAACGAGGCAACTTCGATTGTACGGAAAAAATTGCTCATTTGAAAGAAAAACATTTTTACTCAAATTAAAAGACAATATTTTGGGTTTTAAGTGGGCAAACCACCTTTGAAATGTAAATCACTAAATTCAAAATTTTAAATACTTACAACAATTTAACTATAAATTGCACTTATTCTAATAATAGAAAACAGTTTTACCTTAAATTTGAAAGGTCTAGCTCTTCTATAAGTCCCTTCGATAGCTAGTTACAATAGAAAGTTGAAAATTCACTCACCGTAGGCTTCAAAGTCAACCGATTGATGGATTGAGCTGCAACTTGGTAGTACACCTTTCGGTATAAATGTAGGGATTTTGAATTGAATGATTCGAAGAAAATTGACATTCTAAAATGTATAAATTTTGTAGAATAATTTGTTAACAACGCAGTTTTTTTATTTTCAAAAAATATATCAGCGTATCCCATTCTCAAGATTCTAGAAAATACGTATATAATAAACATTTCTCACGCAAATGCTGAACGTGTTTATGAAGCAGCAGATATCCATGATTTCAAAGCTTCAAAAGCAGCTCGGATCCGTGGATTTGAATTGCTAATCGAGCTCCCATACTGAATGCGCGAGCGCGTAATAAAACGCGCATAAAAGAATAATTTAGAGCCTGACAACACTAGCTAAAGAGCGTAGCTCCATGTAACTTAACACCACTCTGTTTCTCTCACAGACTAAACAGCTTAGGAATTATGAGATATCCCTCTGGTATGTAGCTCTATATCTAATCCGTATGCAATCATACACACATGTGCATGTAATATTCAATATGTAGATACTATCAAAGTGCATACGAATTCCATGGATCCACAGGAAATGCAATCAAAGTATAAGAACATGGCTGTAACATATGATGTAGTTTTTTTACATCAATGCGCAAATATGATTCCAGCAAACAGCAAAGGGATCTTTACAAAAACACTTGTACTATTATACTCAACAAATATGAAAGAATAAGTTATGTTAGAAGCAAAAAAATACAACGACTGGAAACTCGATGTTAACGAGATACTAAAGATAGTGCAGTGTCCAGTTGTTAAATAAAATTAAACTTTCTTCGTTTACTCGTTAAACTAAGGAAGAAGGTTTTCAAGAAAAAGAAACATTTCATTTTAGCTGTAAGTTTCAAACTACACCAGACCAACGAACAGGAAGATTTTTCCTCTACTGGATTACTTTTGTATTAAATTAGTAGTTTAATTACTGTAAACAGTATATTATTGTAAATTAATCTGAGTAAATGAATAAAATACAGCCGTCACAGCTCATGTTGATATACACGTGGGAAGAGCAACAGTGTAATAGATACTTTTCTATTAGCTGGTATATCTTAACGTACACTGCGTCACACCGGATACACATGTTCGATCGAACGGGTTGCAACGGCTCGTCCTGTCGTAGAACAATAACAGAGGAGGAGGCGACGTATATATGTCTTGAATTGATGGATTCGTACCGCTTATCACGATGGCCTCTTTCTCCCCTGGCTTGTGTACTCCAGGCGAACTTGGTTGATGTTTGCCGAGACACCACCACAGTCGCGGTTTCAACGTCACAGTACTGTTCGCTGATTTAGTGTGGATGAGACCGAGTTTAAGCTTTACCGATGTGCGAAGTATCTAATTAGGTACAATCTATTTATTTTATCACTTTTTCGAAGTCCTGTATTTGGATGGAGTATATTGAACTAAAATAATCTCTGAATGTTTATAAAATTAATATTTATCATTGAAAAATAGAACTTGTAAAGCAAAATTGAAAGAAAAGGAAAATTTTAAAAAGAAATCGTAAGTATTCTATGATGAATTTTAAAGCGTTTTTGTTCTTGGAAAATTTTTAGTAAAGCCTAGCTAAATTTTTAGTAAATTTTTAGTATAGTGGCTTTTTTCGAAATTATGAGTATAAATATAAAATTTTCAAAAAACAATTATTATTGTTTTTTGAAAATTCATTAATAATTCTAAATTGTTTAAAAAATGATTTTTAATATTATGTTTCCCCGACAAAAAATTTGAGTGAGAGCTTTAACTGATTTTAAAATATTTCCGTTCTTTGTATATTTTTATAAAAGTCCACATTCTCTATGAATAAAATTTGTTAAACTTAAAAGTACATTTTTCGTATCAGTTACCATAATACTTCATTAAAAAATCCCCAGGATCCTTTAGTGTCAAACATCGGAAATACAGGAAAAATAGTTTAGAAAAATAATTTGAGCGAAAAATTGCCGTTTTCCTTTTTGATTTCTCGACAGTATGCATTCGTTTGATGATCGTTTAAATGCTTCCATTGAAAAGACCGACCTTTCGTATAACGAAAAACATATACCGCAAACGTTTCTATTCAAAATAACCCGTTGAAAAATCATCCCGTAAGCGTTAAAATATTAATCAGCTCGATTTTACTTTATTTTTTACTAAATAATTTCTCGATACTAACCGAGAGATTTCCTCGGCAGATTTACCGATTCAATTACAGTTAGTTAGAAACTTCAAGATTTGAATTCTTAATATATCCAAGGGATGAGCCGACTTCGCCGCATATATATGCAGTTTCTTAAAGTCGAGCATTTCTAGAGGCTCAATGTCAAGGCGTAAAATAAAAAAAAAAGCTCATCCAAAACGAGAATAGGTGGAAGAACTTAGCTTTATCAAATCCCCTTTCGAGCGTATTATACATCTAATGAACTAGAAACTTCCATTTCCAGCTTTTCTATTCGGATGAGTCGTGTATTTAGGAAAGCTGCTATATATATATTGCTTTTCATAATCATATTAAATTGTTAACGTAGTATCGGCTGTTCCCAATATATTCGCCGTACTTTATATACGAGAATATTCTCGAAATTTTGATCGACGCGAATACATGTTCCGTATTGAATGGACGAAACACACGAGTGAATCGATCGACGCCCGGTTATCCAAATAGTTTCTCAAGCTCCGTTCTATAGAAATATTCTCCATGCATATCTCGTACGCCAGATTCTGCTATTTTGTATCCACGCAGGAAGTCGTGAAGTGTGACAAAACTATTCTTCCTTTAACTTATTGATTCGGAGGTCAAATGTTATATTTGTACTGTGAAAGCTTTTTTGTTTTGTTTGCCATCCCTTTTTCTGTTTAGTCAAATTTTAAGATAGTATATTTATGTATGACTGAATATGAGAGGGATATAAGGGAAATGTAGTGGAAAATAATGTTTTAATGCATTCGAGTGGATAGAGAAATTTGCGATATTAATTCTAAAGTAGAGTTTATTAGAGTTATAGTGAATTTTAAGAGAGAATATTTTTCATACGAATATTTAGATTGATTCTTTAGTCTGGAGATTAGAGCTTATATTATTTTATAATCGCTGGTTATCTTTGTGAAATTAAAATATCATCTGTGTGTATAGTATTGGTTAAAATACTCATATCCGAGTGAACTTTGTATTCTAAATTCAGTGTGATTTTTTACTCTGATGCTTGAAGGAAAATGCGCAAAGCCGGAGTAGGAAAACATTTTGGCTATTGTTTTCTTTATAAAATAAAATCCTTTTATTTATATGTAAATATTTTCTTTCAACTTTGAATCTACTACTTTGTTGTTTGTAAGAAGATATTTTAAAAATATTTTTATTATTATTATAATTGAGAGTAATATTCGATAATTATTACATTAACTAAATTGCTTTATCAGAATGAAAAACACTCGTTAAAGCTCAAAAATTTATCTTCGTACTAATATTACATTTTTTCTCAGACATTTGAAATCCAAGGATGAGAATATGTATAAACCCCCCTTGAACATATCCATAAAAGCTACAGAGGAGAAGAGATTAGACAAGTAGGGTTCGTGAGTTGGCTTTTAACAACTCTGACCCTACATTGTTATAAGTATTTTTAGTAAAAGTTAATAGCTTTACAGAATTTTATCTCTACGTCCAAACTGCATAACACTCACAAATTCACATTCGTATTTGCTGTTGATAATAACGATCAATACGAACCAAGCAAACAATCTTATCTTTTGATGAAGCGCCAACGACGAAAGAAAAAAAGGTCATCAGTCTTGCAAATATGATACAATAAACGTGTTTTCCAATTTCAACAGTATGACGCGAGCCACATCTGTTCATCTATGCTTTAAAACACATCAAAGTGATAAACAGCCTTATAACTCCTGTGGCGCGTCGATATAAGTACATACATACATAGACCCACACATGAAGACTCAAGTCCCGCATCAAACCGAACGATAAAATTAAATTGTAGCTCGTAGTGTGACACTATACACAACGGCTCTATAGGAGGCTTGACACTTGTTAGGATAATTGGAATTACGCCTTCGACGACGAATGCAATTTCCAATCAAAATAAACACAGTGGCTCCGCGCGCATTATTTGTACAAGGAAAATTAAAAGCAATCGGTTTTTTCGCTCAAGGTTACATGGATAGAATTGACTCAAGTACAATAAAATGTCCGAGGTTTGTTGGTACGCGACAAGACTGAATATGAAAAAGTGTTGGACGAATCGAATTCACCTACAATAATATAGTTTTAAAAACTCAGGTATAGACCATTGATTAATGTTTGTTTACATTGGACAAATTGGAATTTTACACACACTGATGGTGGCATTTATTATGAAAATTGAATTGGCCATCAACTTATTGCTGTTAGCATTGACCACCATCAAATATTACGCGTTTCCATGGCTCTCCATTCATTTCAATTATGTGGAATCAACGAATTAATTATTTACCTATTCATGCATTGGAGTTCGGATCAAATAAATCACCCTTTATCGATTCATTCGTTACCTATGATTAAACATTTGTTGTTATTATTATTTATTCCTACTGTTGCTTTAGTGTTTACTCTTCTAATTTTAGAGTCTTCAATTTTTCACTCTATGTACGAGTGACCGCTCCAATATTTACTGTAATGGCGAAATTTTAAGTATTGTTATGAAGTTTAAGAGCACGTTCGGAAATAAGGAAATAAAACTAAGTGAAAATATACACTGAATTGTAGTTTGTTAAAGTAAAATTTGTATTTTGTTTGGTGATATTCAACTATATTTTTGGATAAACTTTAGAAAACGCGTACTTTAATGTAATAACTACATTTATTGGAATAAAAAATGTACGTTTTAATTTAACTTATATTTTTAATTTTTACCAAATCATTTAATATATTTCAGTAATTTTACTTTTTGCATCTAATAAATTTTCTTAAATTTAGACTAGGCAAATCAATTTAATTATAATATAACTAATTACAATTTTTAATTTCTGGTACCTTCACGTAATAGCATCTTGACCGTTTAATTTACAACGAAATGCAAAATGTTTGTAAGATACTTTTTTTAAAAGCATTTTTATCGTAATTACTAATAAATATAATATTGAATCCGTTCATCAATGGAACAAAATGTGCAGCTTTAAAGAGCGCTTTAAAGCTGTAAATTAATGTACATTTTTGTGAGAAAAATGACAAGTAACTTGTCGTATGTTACAAGAGTTTTTTATTTATTCAATCGCATCGAAAATTAGTTCACGTATTCTCGTAAAGCCTAGCAACATATTACAACCATAAAAAATAAGATTTAAAAAAAAATGTTGTTCGCTACATGAAACGTAGCGTTCTTTAAGCACATACAAAAATGAGAATACAAACTATTTAATTATTATATTATATAATATAAAAATTTTTAAAGAAGATTTTAAAAAAATGTTTTCGTTGTATGCAACTTGTGTTCTGCGTTCTTCAAGTACATAGGAACGAGAGAATACAAACTTCACAACTCTACATTTAAATAGAGTGAGAATACAGTAACTTCGAAAATTTTAAGCTCATAACTAAGTTAATGACATCCAATTATGGTCACAAATACGTGTACCTGGCATATACGATTATATATTTCTCATATGGTACAGCTTCGTATCATACGTATCGAAAACAGTGAACTCATTGACCTCAATATAACTTCATATCCATACCTCGTATCGAGATCTTTGCCGTACATGTCTACAATGCTTATCAGTTTATAATATGAACGAGCTATTCAGGTAGAAACAACAATACGCCACGTAGTGACCCCGAATGAGTCTCTAGCTATTTCTACTGAATTACTTTACTACCACCTCTACTACTATTACTATCGTACTTTGAAGAAAAAATAACCCGAGCATTGTACACGTAAACGTCATCAAAAGACCCTCACATGCATTATTACTACGTTGATTCGATTTGGATATGCACGATTCCAAATGAGAATTGGATTGTTTCCCTAAGAGAAAATTGATGATTACTCTTTGAATAATAGTCATAAGAAAAATACTAACCCCTTGACTTTCACGTGTCGAAATTTTGAATCACATTTTGGGCACAATATATTATCTGCGTTAGAAAAAACTCGTGATTTCTGATGTGACATTCCATGGACTTTTCGAATGTAACTTTAAATGTAGCGAGTTTATAAAAAATATATACAATTTAATGAAATAATTATTTTGTTTGGTTCTTCTTCACACAAATTAAACAATTTATTCCACAATCGAAAATCAAGTTATTCGAGCCTACTCCAAAGCTGAAATTAAAAAAAAAATCTTTTTTTTTCGAAAACTCCTGCTAGATCTCTATTATAATATTTTTAATATACTTTAAAAAAAGGGCTTTGTAATAATATTACATTGTTATTACAGAAATTCAAAATTCAGTGAAGGAATAAGTGTAATCCCAGTTAAGGCAATTTATCGTTATCTACATTATAATTCAATTCCTTACATTTAAAACATTAGTATACAAAATTATCCGAATTGTTGAAAGACTAAAATAAACATTCGGGTAGAGGATCATCCGCCACAACTCGAACTACTACTCCAGCGAGCTTGCTCTCATTTACAAAGCACATATTAAACCAATAAACTCTCGAACGCGTATTCCACTAGCTTCTACATACGCTCTATACTCTAAAATCTCGAGTAAGCGTCTTTTCTCTCGCGTATCTTCGCATGATAGTTCTCTCACCATTACCTTCCTATAATCTTAAAGCATACGAATATACGTGGGTACTTCGAGGAACTCCACATGTGGTGTAGACTTCTCAATTCCATAAATTGCTTCATTCGTAATTCGTACATGTTTCATGCTCGATAATATCGAATCAAAATATAATATATATATATTGTCTCTTATTCATCTAATCTAGTCCTATAGAATGTACGCCTTCAATAGTCTATAATGAAAAAAAATTGTTGCGCACGGAATGAACTCCTATGCATCATTTTTTATTATTTTCGTTCTACGCTTCGTGTGGTTGAGTTGCAATAAACGCAATTAAAGAGCTGCTTCAGAATTGATTTTTGTGCGAGCCCGGTGTATTAACAAATATGTAAGTCACTGATTAATAGTACACCGATGCAAATCATTATTTTTTGTTATCTTGGTTTGAAAGTCTCTTTATAAATTGATTTATGGAACAGTAGGTACACTGAAAAATAAATTTTTTTCCAAATTCCTAAAAAAAATATTTACATTATGAATCTAATCAATTAATTTAATTGAATGCAAATAATATATACTTTATTTAGGATAATATATAATTATTAATGTGTATTTTAATCAATTATTAAGTGAACGCAAATTTTTACTCTTCATTATTATCAGTAAATATTTGATTAAGGAGACAAGACACTGTTAAGTGAAGCTAGCTAAAATTAAAAATTTTAATTAGTTGTATTAATGAATTAATATTCTTAATTTTAGGTAGCCTCACTTAACAGTGTCTTGCTCTTTAATATACTGACATGTTACTCATATTGTCTCCCAATAAATATGTATAGAATTAAAAGAAAAATTTAGGTTTAAATTTAAGTTTTTTTACTAAATAGTAACGTTTTACATGAACTTAAAACGTACTTTTTAAGTTTCAAAAATCTATTCTATGTATCTTCAAGCGAATTTGTATTCGTATATTTTACCGCAAGTAAGGTTTCTTTCAAACAAATATCATTTTAAACCAAAATATTATTGTTTATTTCACGTAAATGGTTATCTATTTCAAAAAAGGGTTAGCATGATATACAAGTCTCAGTACTCAATTTGTACGTGCTGTTAGACGTTCGTATCGAAGAAAGCTTTTTATCACAATTGATACTGATTCTTTTCTTCTTTACACCCGATGTATATCTACGATACGAAAGATTGACTTTTGTTTTGTCAAGAATCGTAGAGTAAAAGGAAGGAAAAAAGCCACGGGGGATCTACTGCGAGTGGCAGACAAGGTAAGAACATTAGAAGGGGTATCACGACGAAAGTCCTATGCTTTTCTGGACTTGTTGACTGCTAGTTGTAATTCGGTTAAGACTGACGAAGGCAGAGTCGTAAAAAATTCGAACAAACATTGATGATTTTATTGAATTTTTTTCTGAAGTATCTTTAACAAAAGCTAGAGCGGTGCTATAGATCATCATAGTTAGTTTATATAAATCGTATCAAATGCACACTTCGACGCATACAAAATCATGCTAACATTTTTTACTGCAAATCCAGAGCTCAAAAAATAAAGTACATTCATTATTTGTAATAATACTGAATGCAAGAGTGAAGTACTATTGATAAAAGAAAAATAGAGACCGATTTGGCGCTGTCGATACAGGAAATATTCATGTTCAGAAAAAGCATTGTCAATTTTAAAAACTCGACATTAAAAAATTTGTATCGAGCTAAGTAGCGATAGGCGTTGCCATTATTATATATTTGCATCGATTTATAAAGTGCTATTTTAATATTTTTAAAAATAATATCATTCCAAATAACATATGGAAAATATAAGTTATTTTATCGAAAATAACGAGTGTAAACACCTTTTGATTAATTTTAAATTATACCGCATTACTGAGCAATTATTATTTATTATTAAAAAATATATTATGCCTTATTTAGGAAAATTTATTTGAAAACAGAATTATTTCCAGTAAACAGTACTTATTAATGTATATACAAATTAAAAATTACCCAAATACGTATAAAAATTTGTTATAAATTAAATAGCTTATTTATATAAATACACTTATATAAATTTTAATCAAGAATCACACAATAGTATATGAACAATAATTACTATTATTTAAACAAAAATTTACCATAATTTAATAACATTTAAATAAACACAATCATTAGATATTTCTTAATTATACCAATTATTTTTCAGTGTAGTATTTCAGAGCGAATAAAAGAGATCCAAGATAAAAAAGACTACGGTCGAAATCAATATTCCAACTTTAATAATTAAATAACAGTAAATAATTCTTTTAAACGGAAAATTTTATTTAAATGCTATAAATATGTATTGTATGCTCAAAGTGTATAATCGTACATTATCAAGCATTAAACAAAAGTGTTTTAAACGAAATTCGATTATACATTAACAGTCCACAACAAATATACAAAGAATCGATTTTTTTCGATAAAAATAAGTTACAGCTTATAATTAACAAAAAAAAGTCAAAGAACGTCTGCATCTTTGATCTCCATCCGCGACGTAAAAAATGTCCAGATTTTAGTATACAATATTGACTTCTTATGAAACTCGAAATTTTGCAAAGATTAAGGAGGGATAAAGGGAAATCATTGATCGCTTGCAATCACGAGGAAATAAGCGCGCATACGTATATATCAGACGAGATTGGATCGATAGAGCGAGAGCTACCAAAAATAGTATCTCGAGCGTATTCCCTGAACTTTTAACAAACTGAAATATTTTTCACAAAAGTGCCAGTTGCATTCGCGTAGAAAAATATAAAGCTTCAAACAATTTGCTTAACGGGTCTTATTGAAAAAGTTCGCATTTCTATTTTTAATAACTTTAGAGTTTGTTTGCTCGAACGGCCGTTGGGGCTTTCTAATACGCACTACACATTTAGGTTAGGCAAATGCGCCTGGACCACCTGTTCCCCTTGAACGTGGAATCAGGTCATGACGAAGGTCTTTATAGAAGATAATGATGTGGCGAAAGGCATCGGGCAACCGATATTTTTATTAATGCAGATTTCGATTTATTATTAACGCTGAATACAGTGAAGAAGTGGTTCAGTATGTACTGAAAGTATACCCAACTTGTTAAATCGAGTGTAACCCCTGGTACTAAAACTTTTCGTCGCAATATTTGATAAATTACTAAGGAACATCATCGATGAAGAGAGAATTTTATGCGTGAATTTTATTCTAGAAAGTGAACAGAGGATTTTCTTGTAAATAACGTAATTCTTGAACTTTTTTACACCTGATATGTATGAACAATGTGAGTGAATTTGTATTGTTATAGAGAAAATTACTGTATATGGGTTTACTTTCCTGAAAGTGAAGATAAATCTGACAATGAAAAGGGTCAACTTCAGTCTATAGAGTTAAGGTTTTCTTTAGTCTGAAGTCATATTCTCTGTTGACTTTAATCTATGTGGTAAAATTATTATAGCGTGAAAGAATGAAGATTTGTAGTCTAGTAAACTACTTAATTAATAATTATTAAATTGTATTTAATATTTAATAATAATTACAATAAAAACTCGCGGAAATGTGGTATTGAAACTAATCTCTGTAATACAATGTTGAATAATAGATTAATTTATCTTCCCGATTATATCGATAAGGAGAAACCATTCTAAATTTTAGAGTGAAGAAACTTTAACTCTTAAAGTTTCCCTTATAATTACAAATGAATAATATTATACTTTTAGTTGTAGAGTGGAAAATCACTCTAAACTGCAGAGAGAGCTGAGAGATATTATGTAATGGATACAAAATTATATTTAGATAATAAATGATTTAATAAATAGTAAAAGTTAGATGATCTTTATATGTCAGTCTTAAAGTATTCACAGTAACTTTAAAAATCCGTTGAAAATTTCACCCTTGCCTTAAATATAAAGGGAATCGAACGCTGTAAAATTTTCAGAAAGCAAAATGTAGAAATAAACGAAAGATAAAAATAATCCAAATAGCACAGAGACGCGTATTAAAGAAACATATAGAGATGGCTTTGAATTTCAAACGCACCAACACAAATAGTTCACGCTCTAAAGGTTACGTACGTGTACCCTGTCAATTATCCCGTTTCTACTTTAATTGACGCTGCAGCTGTTTCGCGTACGTATGCCTATATATATATTGTGGATGTGTATGCATTGTGGAAAACCCCATGAACCAATAACAAGGATTTAGCCACAATTTATATTGGGGAGCATAAAATGCTATATGCACGAAAGGTAATTAGTTACCACAACGGATTGAACTTTTTCCTCTGATTTGTGGTCGCTATAGCACGCGCGTGGTTCATCTCTTTGGATTTCCGTTATTTTCACGAGGCCTGCGCTACCTTTGGTTCGCCTGAATTGAAGCGAGTATTTGTTGGATTGGCGCAAGATTAAGATAAAATGTCGTACGTACATAAAGGTCTTATTTGCAAATTATTTTCTATCGTTCATATTATTTGTATTTGAGTTTTTTTTATTTTATTGATTTTTAAGTATGCATTACTTTCGTATTTGCTTTATTTTGAAATATTTGTTCTTTATTTGTATAAAACTCCAATAGTTTCAAAAACATCGCATCAACAACTAATTTAACTTGGTGTATGAATTTAGTAGATAAATACAGTGAATTTCATATAACCTTGAATCACTATTTTATATAGCTTATTTTATAAGTTATATAGTCTGGTTTGTCTGTAGTCCGTACAACAAAGTATTCCGGTTTTAAAATGCGAATTTTTACTAAATTCGAAATGATTATTTAAAACTGCATACTATAAAAAATTATTGTTCAAAACAGTGAATATTTATTCTAAAATCAGTGAGAATTCCATACCACCATTAATCATAGTTTCAAACAGCGAACATTCACTAAATTCAAATTTTTAATACAATTGTTCACAACAACCTGTTATATTAGAATTGAATAGTATATATTCATAAATGAATATTCAATGAATGCAAAAGTTGCCATGAATAGTTCACCAATTACTAATGGACATACACTGAATATCAAAGGTAAATTTAAAATTCACTCAATCCAAGTTAATGGTTTCATTGATTTTATTGCGAAAAGATAGATTACTAGCAAAACAAGTGAAATATTTGCTATTTCAAATTTAGACAGCTGATATACTCACGTATATGTAATTAAATGGAATCATTAGACTATATATCACACCACATAAACATAATATCCTCTACCGTTCCATTTTTTCTTCACGATTTTTAGTACTACTAAAAACAACATTGTAGATATACGTGAGTTTGTCAATTTTATTCATTTTCCCCGATTTGCCACTATAGACAATTATAAGAAGCAATTTATGATTAATGAATATTCATCAATTAATAGTGAATATACACTAAATATCGAGTATCAAATTAACGACGCTAGATACTTGAAGATCAATGAGGCTACCTAAAATTACAAATTTTAATTAGTTATATTAATTAAATCCTTCATGTATATTTAATACTGAAGTTGCAGATAGCTATATCCTTAAATTTTCCTAGTAGGAATTGACCAATGGCCCGGTTTTGTACCAGTACTGCCCAGTAATGGACCATACTTGAAAACCAGTACTGGGCCAGTATTGGCATACAGTATCAACCGTTACACTGTTTTAACTCTAGTTCAAATCTGACACGCCAGAATTTGGCCAGTTCTTTTCATATCGATATCGAGCCAAGATTGGACCAGTACTGGCAATTTCTACTAGGTTTAAGCTTTGTTTCGAATCTTTAAGCATCTTCCATAATCACTTGTAGAAGGTTGTTGAAAACTCACTTTCCGTATGATTCAAAGTAAATAAGATTGTCAATAATTCTTTTTAATGCAATCTTTAAAGCATCAATGTATAGATTATTTTAAATGAATAGATCGATTATTAAAAATCAAAAACTGACTTTATACAACTGCTTTTTAAAAAAATATTGACTTCTTCCAATGTATCAAAGAGTATTTATGCCAATTGGTACATTAATTTACTTTGAATTTTAGGTAGCCTTACATAAAGGTGTCTTCCCCCTTAATCTCCACAATATCTATGCACAGAATAGTGCGACACCATTTTCGAAATAAAACGACGAGCCATTAACAAAATCAGTGAAATCTTCACTATTTCAAAGTAAGAGATTTATAGAATTTGAGTAATAAACACGTATTTTAGAAGCGAATCTCATTCAATTATCCGTTAGATGAGAAACTGGTCAGAAAAGATAGCCGAGAAGGAAATCATTAGAACCATACGTCACTTAATTTACTTATAATAGGAAGTCACTAGTCACTCATCAAACGGCTTCTTTGGCCGGCATTGCGCTATAATTTGCTTAAAGCTTGCATACCCTCTCCATAAGCGTCTGTTCTCCGGCGGAAGCTACTAATTACGAGACATCGCACCCGGGTTGTTCATTTGCTCCTATACTAATGCCGCTGGCTCAGAGCTATATATGCGTTATACATGTATAATTTGTGTCATCAACGAAACATTGCTTTCTGCCAAAAATTCTCCAAATTAGAGCTTTGTTTAAGCTATAAATAATCGCCCATTTAATTCTCGGATTTAGAATTCAATTTTTTTTTCCACTTTCAAATACTGATTATTAAATTATACATATGTCGACTGAAGGTTGGTTCAGGCGATTCGAGAAATTCAGAGATTTCCATCCTTCACTGAATTATTCGATGCTGCATACTTTAACTTTTGATTAGTCTGCGTAATTCGAGTAGTCGAGTTTTACTGCTTACTACTCAATGTCGACTACTAGTTATTGTATGCATTCCGCGTTAGTTATTTGAAACTGATGCGCGGACATTTTAATTACAAAACTGGGCTTTTTTATATTCATATTGTTTTCGACGAAAAATGTACCAAACCATGAATTATCCGGTAATTTTTCGTTAATGGAAACGAAATTTAACAAAATGATTCCGTGTCATATTGCAGTAACGTTATCTTTATTTCGTCGCTTTACAATGTCATTAAGTTGCTATGAAAGCTCTTTGTAAAAACGTTCTTTTATGCCGTGCGATTCTATAGATTAACTAAATTATTTATGTATTAATTCAAATGCGAAAGGGTATATGTTAATGAGTTTGTAATTAATAAATATATGAAATACACATAACATGTGATTATAAATTCTAGAAAGTGCACATTTAGAAGGAATGCACCGTTGGAATAACACGTGCATTTTTATTTTCAGTAATTTGATATTTTTAACAAATCGTTAATTATGTTTACTTCTTGTGTGATTATTCGAATAAATCTGGCTTTTAATTAACAGCAATAATTAATATTTGAGCAACTACGTTTGATTAAAATGAATTGTTGATGAATTTTACAGTGAACAATAAATTGTTTAATTCCTATAAATGATTCCTATGGATAGTCGTAGGAAATCGTTAATTTCAATTATGAGAAATATACTAATATAATCGAATAACGATTTGCGTGAAATTTTTTGACTACCAATAAATATTTATAGAATTTTTAAAAAATTTAATACACGTACGATACTGTTTTGAAAAAATAATTGTTATAATTAAAATAATATTTATTCGATTCCAAAAGATGTTTTTTTGGATAGACCTAGGAAAATATTTACTTTAGTCCAATTATTGTGTGTATTTGAATGTAAATTGAATTTATTATATTTCAGTAATTTTTGGTGTATTTACATAAATAAACGATTTAATTTATAACAAATTTTTATATGTATTCGGGAATATATACCGTTAACTGAAAAAATTTTTGCTTTCAAATAACATTTTTTTAACGCCAAAATATTGTTCTCTAATTAGCATAAATCTACTTTTAAAAACGCAATTTTTTATCATATAAAGTTTCCTAAATAAAGCAAGTTATTTTTTAGTGTACAAAATAAGGCACAATAAGAAACATTTAATAGTAAATCACAATTGCACAATAATGCTGTATGATTTAAAATTAATCAAAAGTGTTTACACTCGTCATTATTGATAAAATAACTTATTTTTTCAATTAATATTTAATCAATTTAATCGTATTGAAAAAAAACGTATAAATAATTATTAAACGTTTCCAAGCAATTTTTTGTTCACTGTGTTTTGCAGTATACATTGTTGCTTCCCAATAATTATTATTAAATTATTTATACAATATTATTAAAAAAAAAAATTTATTATGGATACAGCAAACTTTTTTCAGTCTATGATTTAAATCTCAAAAACTCACGTCAAAACTTCTCGGGGAGTCTAATGGAACTTTAAAAGATTATCGGTTTATTATTAATAGATCCTGGTCCATAAACTACCCATAGTTTATACAGGTCTTATAAAATTTAATACCTATAAAGCAATTAAGACATCCCGTCGAGTAATGGATACGATTAATAAAAATACTTTCGAGCCGTCATAAACGTAAAAAACTTTGTATTATGCGATACTCTGTACCTTTTAGTTTTTTCTATTACAATTACCGGCTTCTACACAAGAAACTTTTTCGTTACCTTGTAAATTCTTGAAAGTTGAGGTCTTAAGCTTGTTTTCTATCGCGAGCTTTTTCTCTCTCCAACAAAAGTTTCATTTTCCAACAGATTGTTTGAAAAAAAAAATAATATAATTCACGACAAAGTCTTTCGAATCATAGTGTACTTTCCATTTCTGCGCTGCTCTAATTAGGAAACGCTATAATTCGTTGGACTTAATTCTAAATATGTATCAGTCATAAAAATAACTCGGATTTATGATACGTAGGATTTATTACGCCTCCAATAGCGAGATCTAGAATTACACCATCACATCGTCATCAGCGAATAATAGATATTTGGCACTGCAAGTTCATTTCCAATTAATTAATTCTATGCTAAATTCGTATTTCTACGCTGTCGCTTTGGCGAAAATTGTCTACTCGCATTCACGGTATATAAGGGACATTTCGGAAAATCCAACTGATAATGAAATCACATCTCAAAATCACGAATACGTTTCCTGTAGATGACCTCGAGCAGCTGACATAGACTTTTTAAATAAGCAATGCTCACCGATATAGACAAGCCAGAGCTTACATGCCTCGCAGCTATTGATATAGCCCATCGAACGTCATATCACGACTGACTGATTCGCAGCAGCCGAGAGTTCGGTAATTAATGACATCGTCCAAGCTGCTCTTTCCAAGCGTTGCTTCTCCTAACTATAATGCGGGGGACCAACATCCCGTCGGCGTCTGCGTATAATAATCATAATAATAATTTGTTCGGCGTATCGTTGAAGAAGGTTACGGCCTATGAGCGATTATTCCGAGCGAACGAGTTGTACAAGGAGGAGATAACGAAAATGTATATAAAAACATAAAGGAAGTACGTCATCAAAAATCAATCAACGATTTTCTGATATGAAAGTAGATCTTATTTCCTAACCTTGAGGTCGCGAACCTTGAAATTGTATATTACTCATGGCGTGGGAGATAGAAGCTACTAAGATATACTAATTACGAAGAAATCGTATTATGTTGGATAATTTCGTTTTCATAGGAACGAGCAAATACGAGCTTTGATTATTATTATTTTGCAACCCCTGCAACGCTAGAAAATAAACGTGTTCGACTGGATCTATTTTCCGAATTTTTTAATATAAATTCGCGATGAGTATAACACATACGTATATGTATATATCGACGCTTTGAAGGGATATCGAGAAAATACATTTAATGCAAATTTATAGATCTTTTATTTTTTAAATTCTCAGTAGAAAACAATAGTATTTTATATTTTTCCTGAATCGTCATTTATGAATTCGCGGTCCGGAATCATTGCAGAATAATTTCGGGTATTCAGACGCCATTTTGGACTGGCTAACGATAAAAATCAATGAAACTAAAAATATGTATTTGAAGTACAACGTTCGGGTCCCGAATTCGACTGGAATACCAATAGAAAATGAGATTTTTTTACACAAGAATATGAAATCCAATATTTTTTCACATGGGTAATAATTGAAAGGTACGAGCTTGAAGTTGATATTTAAATGTTGGTCATCTGAGCGTTAAAGGGTTAATTAGATACAGCTTACATTGAACGTTACGTTTTATGGTTTGACTGGTGGGCTTTAAATCGAAGCCTCCGATAGTAAATGTTACACCATAGTTTGGTCAATTGCTGTATATATCGTCGGCCAACAGTTGGCCAATTTCTGGGTGATTTCTTATAAGTTTACATATTATATTACGACACACATATATATGGATGATTATAAATATAATCTATGTAAAATTAAAATATCTTTTCCTCAATGTGTAGAGTATCTGCTACCAGACCTCGAAGTTAAAGCTTTAAAGTGCTTTGCGGAGTTTTTAAATGCATTCAAACTTTCTATCTAGGAAACAAATGATCGGTGATAAAACTACTCAATGTAAATAAAGATATTATCTATTATTAAGATTCAGCTAAAATAAGCCTAATTAAAAAGGTTTGAAATTCTAAATAAAAAAAATTATTATAAATGAATAATTATCTGACAAAATGATTAGTCCAAATGTTGTTTTGTTCAAAATAATTTAAAACTGTTCTTTGGTACCATAAATTGTTTTATCTTTATAAGTTATAAAGACTCAATCGTATTTTATGTCCATTTTCAATAATTTCTAACTTATCAAGCAATCATTCTTACCCAAACTACAAAAGGACGATTTTTTTGTAAAATTTACTAAATTTTTCATTAAAATACTTGTAAAATCGTATTCGTAAGTCACAATGAATTTATAATCGAAATCTTAAAGTCAAATTTTGAAACATGTGATCGTGTGATAACTTAAAGTAACGTTAATTGCAGTAAAACCTGACAATATGAATAACGTCGAGTGCTTCGCGAGTTATTCACTAATTTTGAAATATTGCTTTAAAACCCCGATAAAATTTGTACCAGAGTGTTGCCTGTTATTTATGACTAGTTCGCGTGGACTTTAGAGGCATAGTATTGATCTCCTTTAATTTTCAACTCGCAGTATTATAATGTTCGTTAATAAATCAGCTTGCGTCCAATGACTCGTCCAATATCCGATTAACTGGTCTGGTTTACGCTCATCTGTTCTTGGACTACTCGCTTCCAGCTAAATTGCAGCGAACCTTCGCTTCCAATGTGTACACTGTGCAGTTCAGGCGGTATATATGTATATGTATACGTTTAGGGATGAGCTGGTGCCCAATGACCGCCATCAACAATTGTAGATTGTGGATGAATTGACGGACGTTTGACAACTTATACGATAGTCATGTCTGTATAGTATTGCAAATATTTGTTTTTATTTATAATATTTGATAGATAGAATGAAGATAAGGTCAATGGACAACTTCGCTATAAAATTTCATGCGTCTGTAGGCCAGAGTTTGTATTCATTTTGAAAACACGACAAGTTTCTATTTTAATTTACTTTAAATAGTAAAGTTAGCGTTAGAGTGAAAAAAAATTTAAATGAATTAATAGAACAAATTGATTTCACTGAAAATGGGCTCAGATGTCTTTTGCTCTAATTATAGTCTTACATTAACATATTAATAATTCAAAGAGTCACTCGAAATTTTAGAGTAAAAAATTTACTGCTCATTCGAATAATAAGTTCCACCGTGGACATACGGTATACATCTGCTCAAGAATTATTTTTTGAAATAATAATAATAACTAGTATTATTACTACACCGTCATTGTGTCATCAGATTGTCGTAATTTGAACCAGCACATTCTTTGATTTTATTGCTGTTTTTATTATTCCAATATATTAATCAAAATTCATCTCTATGTGCCTCCCACTGTAAATAAGCACATAAAAGCAACAGATATTTAACAACCACCGTGTCCTATATACTCAATCAGAAATAAAAATAAATTCAGTATATAAGGCACTACTACTATTTGGCAAAGGTCCAATCTTTCCGCCACTGACACTACAGCACTCCGATGTTTCTTATTTACACTCGAGAAAGCTAAGCCTTCTCTGATTTCAAAATGGAAAATATCTCCGTACGCTACTACTACTAACCGATGCACGAATGTTTTTTTTATTTAACTATATTTCACGTATCACGGTAAATATTATTCTACGCTTGTTTATAGAAACCGCTCCGGAAAAAAAACAAACATTTTCATTTTTATTTTTCATACACTAGTTCGCTTTTAATGCTCGCAATTCCAGTTGAATCGTCGTCTCCCGTGCAAATTCCCGTCCTTATTTTGTTTCGTTTTCCACGAAAACGTGATGCCGAATAACAAAGCCATTATTCGGTAGTATAGTAAAATGGAGCCAGCTTCAATCAGAATGAAATCTATTCCTTCATTCATACGTATGCAATTACCGAGGGAAACAGCGATTACACCGAAAGTTAATTCCACAATGTGTACACAGCGAATGGAAAAACGAAACATACATTAGTGCTCAGCCACTTCAAACGTTGCAGTTATATACGGAATATTAGTATTATACATTCGTTGGAGAGTATAAGAGAAGCAGCGAACTCGTGGAGCAAAATTAATTAACGCCTCTATTAATCATAGCCATTGCTCCGGTTATCTTTTGGGAACGAGACCTTGGGCTGTATATATATACATATAATGGGCCAGATTATACGTATACACCTGTTTCGCGGGCTCGACTATTTAATCCTTGGTTGGATTTATCTTTCTCTTCGTAGCTCGCTTGAGCTCTAATAAATTACGCTGATTCCAAACGATTCCTTTGTCGGACTTTTCTCTCCGCGAAAGTAGTCGGATTTCGGCAAGGAATGTGAACTGCAGTATACGATATGAGAGCAAAACTAATTTGATTTTTCCTTCGTGAATCTCGAGGATGTTTTGAGTCCGTTAAAACTTGGATTTATGGAAGTAACTTTCGATGCAGTAGAGAACACACATTCGAGATAGGGACTTGAGCGAACATTAAACAAATAATAGTTCAACTCGTACTTATATACAGTTTCTAGTTGTCCTAATGGCAACTAGTTCGTACGACAACTTAATCATGCTTATAAAAACGTGTGTGTGTAATGTATTTTACATTTTGATGTTTACGATTATATAAAATAAATTGATATTCGTCTTATAGGACGGGTAAATATTTTTACACCTATGGGTATTATCGATTGGTCTGTTACTCATGTCTATCGATCTTGACTATATTTTTATCTATATTAGACTGAAGAAAATGATAATCTTGAAGAAAATAATAATAAGAGTGAAATAGAAAACCCTTTTAATACTTAAAAAGTTTATGTGTAATATAGGAATTTTATATAACATAATTTTGTAATGGTTGTATAAAAAATGATTTGAAAAAATTGTTTCATAATTTTTATTTAATTATAAGAGATAAATGCGATAAAATCTAAAAAAAAATTTTTTTGTCTTTATTGTATATTATTTAATTTCTAATTTCTATTATTATAATTTTCATTCAAACATCTCACATTTACGTATAATACTAATAAATCGTTCTTTATTACATGTAATCTGATTTCGTATTCGAACAATGAAAAACCTTGCGAGTAATAATAATAATACTAAATAATTACTGAGTTTGAATATATTTTTATACAATACAATTTACAAATATATTTGATGCAAATGTCTATGTTACGTATAAATTAAGTCAAACATATTGATAAACATTATTTCATGAAAATTGAATAAACATTGTATTCAATAGTATACATAGGAAAATAAAGTATCATTTTTCATTGTTTATTGCAAAAAAAAATTTTACAACAAAATTTTGAATCTAAACGAAACGTCCTAAATAAAAAATCATCCGCTCAATTCACATTGAACATCGTTGATTCAAAACAATTTTTCCTCGCGACATACTAAATCAAGATTATTTCCGTTTGCTTCAAAAGGGCATTTCCGTCAGTATATAACGAAAGCATAAGAAACAGCAGTCGCTTGAAAACCGGATGCAATAGTTCGGCGAGTGTCGTTCCTAAATAATTCACTTACAATAAAAATCGATATATTTGATTCAATACATGGAAAAATAAATAAAAAAAGGTACCTTTGAAACATTTAGACTCAATAGCTATATTTATATTTATATTTAAGTAAATACAATATACTACACGAGACACTAACCCTCGGATACGTTTCTCCAAAGTTTTTTGCAAAACTTACTTCAAATTGTAATTTCGCCCCTTAGATTCATTAGCAAATAACAGCTGATCCATGGGCGTAGTAAATTTTCAGCTAAGGTTCCTCTCGTTTGGCAGAGCATTGAAAAAGTTCGAACTCTCAGCACGTTTACAGTGAGTCCTTGACATTTCGTAAAAAGCGAGCCGCATCGTGAGCTTGAAGTCGTTATGCAGCTACAGCACGCAAGAAATTTACGTCATAGCTGTACATGTGCGATAGGCAGGGAAAGCTGCACGCGATACCTGGTAAAGACGATCGAATCGGTTCTCGAGACTATTTTTTCGTAGTCACCTGATGTACGTATATGTTTGGTTGTATGTATTATTGGCAGTGGAGAATTACCCGTAAGCTGGTATATTTAGATTTTTTGAAAATTGATTGTTCATCGGATGTCTTGTAAAAGTGCACTGAAAGAAATGATACTTTGGAGGCAAAAGGAATGTTTTTTGGTTGAATCCTTTTGATTCAAAAGGAAAATTACAGTTATTTAAATTGACTAATAAATATAGATTTTTTGATAGAAACAAATTTTTTAGGTTCCTTTTTTAAGCATTGGTATTTGAAAGGGATAAAATTGAATAATAATCAACGTAGATTTATGAATGAAAAATATTTTTTTTATATAGTTTGTGATAATATTCTTTTTGAACGAATCCTGTTAAAATGAAATTATCTTGAAAGAATATTTTGTCCCTTTTGATTTAAAAATATATCCTATTGACAAGTTATTTCAGATTACTTTCTCTTCAGATAATTCTGTATACATATAATAAAAACAAATGTTTGTATACTTGCGTTCGTCCAGACGAATTAAAAAAATATATTCCAATCATTGTTAAAGAAATCGCTTAAATTTTTACTTTTTACCCTTGCCTAAAGTTTAAATGTCTGTAATAATAAATTTTGTATTATTATTACAAGGCTAAACTTTTTTCTAGAAAATATACCAGAAATAAATATTATTACCCTGTGCAGAAATGGGATTTCTTTTTATTTTCGTTTTAGTGAAGGCTATAGTTTTAACAGCTTGTTGGATTTTTAAGAATCAAAGCTCAACTGGTGGCATTTTTATACCATCATTGGCTATTAAATTGAATTTTACTACTAAATTGCTATTTATATTTTTTAACAGTCTCAGAATGAATAATTAATGAGTTTGATGTTTTCCACATTTTATATGTTCCACAATGAGAAATCAAGTTATTCCAGCTGAAGCCTACTGCAAAGCTAAAAATTAAAGAAAAAAAAACATTTCTCTTAGAGAACTTGTGGTAAATTTCTACGTTTTTTAATATAATTTTAAGAAACAAAATTTAGCTTTGTAATAATATTACATTTTGTCTTACTGACATTAACAGCTCAGAAAGGTACCAAAGGTAAATCAAGACACCTTTAAGTGAAGCTACCTAGAATAAAAAATTTAAATTGATTCACATCTTCAAGTCCCTCCGTTGACTACTTATAGTCGGTTGATCAAAGCAAAGTCTTCGTACGATTCAAAGTGAATTCATGGACCAATTGGGCTGAAAAATGACTTGAATATTCTTTGATATTCTTGTACATTCTTTAAAGCACGAGTTTAAAAATTTTTTTTTTAAATCAATTTAAAAATTATTAAAAATCAAATACTATTTTCTGAAAAATCTTCATACACATTTTAGCATGTAAAATTTGTTCGGCTCATTCGAGTAAAAATTTCTTTACTCATACTTTAAAAAATGTATACGTATCTATAGCCTTATTACTGAATACATAAAGAATGCGATTAATATAACTAATTACATTTTTAATTTCACGTAGCTTAACTTAAACTTGCCGTCTTCTCATTTTAAGTATAAGCTATTTTTCGTAAAACCTGATACGATGGATCGATAACTGACAGAATATTCATAAACAAGCTTTTATGGACGATAACAATCCAACTCATCGCTAAAGTATATTTTGAAATTTTATTCATCAACATCGAAAATACACCATCGAGACTATATATCTGACCAAACTCTAACACAACGCGGTCATCGCGTCAGAACCCTCGTAAAATTCTTAACGAATTACCTAGAGCTCGTAAATACAGCGAGCCAACATACCACTAGCAAATTGGCGAAGTTGCTTTTCTGTTGTACAGAGAAACGGTAAAGGAGAATCAGTGTTTTCTGGATCAATGCGTGGTCGCGTGCCGCTGAATTACTATACGCCACGAGTGAAAGCTTCCCCGCTGAGGATAAACGAGAAGCTGTTGGAGGCTTATTTTCCTTTATTAAAAAAGCTCTTTCATTTAGAATATTTTGCGTAATTTGTCATATTATCTCGGACTTTTCAGCGTTATAAGAATAAATAGAACAATCGTCGTAAAATTTCGAATTAGACAGATATTTTAGTTTTAAGTTTGTATACAACAAATTTTAGCTTCGAAATTAGAGTATACACTGCAAAAAAATACAATTTAAAAAATAAAAATTTAATTGGTACGAGTATGAATTATTATATAGTTCTAGACGAAAATGTTTTTTGAATAATTTAGTACATAATAATTTTTTTCAATTTATATACAAAAACGATTTTCAATTCAGAATGATTTTTATCTTAATAACTTGTGAGTGTAATCTGTATACCTGTCAAAGTACCGCAAATGGTCAGAGAAAAATTCTATTAAAAGTGATCTAACTTAATGTAAAATGTAAATGAAAACTATAGTAAATCATATTCAGTACGTTGGATAATATTCAAATTTCTATACAGAAACAAAAGTATGTCTTCGATCGTTTAATGCGTTATTTATAGGCTGTATTACTAAATATTTATTTAATATATTTTTGCATTAATATCTACGACTCCTCCTGTGTCAATTCACTTCAAAATATTGTGAGATTATTTCATGTTACTTTCAAAATCGAATTGATAATTTAAAATGATAAGTTTTAAATAAATCATAATGATTGAAGAGCCTGCGTTAAACGTTAAAAATAATACACAACGATTTATAGGAAAATGAAAAAAACAATGCAATCTAGGTAGTCGTAACTTTTTATACTTCAAACGCAGATGTAATACGTGAGGCTTGTGCTCTAAAGTAATCGATAAAGTGCTTTTAGGCTTTTATATTTGGCATTGTCCACTCTAGTAAGTGTTTGATTTTTGGTCTCTTTCTTGTTCGTCTTTTTTTGTCAACCTATTCTTCGAATTTTCCTTTATTGCAGTGCTAAGGATTAAGTGGATTACTTGTCTAAAAAAACTTTTTATATATTTTTTATAGAAATATATAGAAATTTCAAAATACTTTTCAAAACCAGGCCTCAGAATTACTCGCATCACGTTGTCATAAGGTTTTTGACATATCTTAGCCTAAACGTTAAAAAACTAGTAAACATCAATAGTTTATTTATCAAAAAACTGTCCAACGAATCTTGAATTATAAGTCTTCCTTTTTAAAACCCTTTTTTCATAGCAGAGATATTGCGTTTTGAAAACCTCAATTTTACAATATTAAAACTTGGAATCTAAAACCTTTTTTATGTATACAATATTACAATTCTTTAATGAATTTTCAAAGATTGTCGAATTGATTAATTTCAACATTTCGAAATGCAATATATCAACGAAAAAAAATCCAGCAAATTCAACGATATTTTAACGAGAAAATCAGTAGTTTTCCATATCGAGTGTTCAACATAGCTTACAAGTGTAAAACACAGTGTTTTTTTTTAATTTTTTAATAGGATATTTCAAAATTACGACACACAGTAATTATGTTGTCAGATTTGTGTTTAGGACACTAAAAACTTACAGAAAAGTTTTTAAGAGTCTTTGGTTCTAAAAACTACGACAGAACAGAAACGATTCTTTTAAAAAATGTAGTAAATAAAAATTTTTAGATTACAGTGAACTTTTGAACGGATCATTTTTCACTCTAAAACTTAAAGAAATTTGTTACACTGTAGCCTAGAGTACAATCTGATTAATTCTAACTTTAAGAGTGGGAATCATTTACTCTAAAATTTAGAGTAATTTTCACTCTGAATATTAGAGCACACTCTGAGTGAGTTGGTACTATAATTCGAAACCATCTGTATATTTTCCTTTCATAGGCCCCTCTGTGCTACTCGGATTATTTTAATCCTTCGTTCTATATGTTTGCTTTTTGGAAATTTTACAGTGTCGATTCACTGTATTTTTTAAATTTTCAACGTTACCTCTAATGGAAGAATTAGAGTTACAATGAATACTTTAAGATTGAGGATTTTTCACGCTGGTAGAGTGGCATATAAAGGTTATCTAATTTTTACTATTTTCTAAATCATTTATTATCTAAGTACAATGTCTATTCTACGGAATTGTATACCTATATCGACGCCCCGAACGAAGACTGGCGAGCACTTCAGCGACCTTAATTCAAAATTTAAAATATTTATAACAATGTAATTATAATCTACACTTATGTTAATTAGAGAAGATAGCTTTATCTTCAATTTCAAATGTCTAGCTCTTCTTTGAATTCTAGACTTTTCAAATTAAAGGTAAATCTGTCTTCTAGTATAAGTGTAAATTATAATTATAAATTATTGTTATAAATATTTAAATTTTTTAATTTAATAATTTGCATTTCAAAGGTGTCTTGCCTCCATAAGGAAAACTAACATAAAAGTCGGGACTACACCGAAATCCAACGGAAAATCCTACTTATAATAGAATAACGGCTGATTTCAGTAGGCTTCAAACGAAAACTAGCGATCGAAATTATTTCGAATTAAAACCTTTCGCTAGAAATACACGCAGAAAAAATTCAAGGGCCGTCACTCAGTCCAAATCCTCCTTTCAAAACAATAAAAAAAAATCACGTGATAAAAATGTTTCATTTCTTTGTGAAAAATATCACATATATAATACGGTTTCTCCCTATCTTGCATATAAATTCGATAAAGTAACGCTGTCTAGGTTTCTGTAACATTACTTTTCCGGTCAACGCTAAAATAAGAAGAAGCAATGCGCGTGTCATCTTGCTTTCATTGCTCAGTCGAGGCGTATAATATTTTTATGACTTGTCGTGCAGCAATGGTACGAGTGAAAAACGATTGATACTATATAGCAGTTGCTCGACGAACAAGAAGAAACTGCCGGTAGATAAGAGTTGCATCGTCGATCTTGTAATTTCTAGCGCAAGTCTGTTGATCCTTACGTGTTCTTCTCTTACCGTCTTTTTTTACTTTGAACTTCCGTAGTTTGAGTTACAACTTAGAAGCAGCACTAGTAGCAGCTGAAGATCAAAATTAATACCCCTTCTTAACGTAAGGGGCATGAATGAGTCATGATGGCCTCAAGCCATTAAACCATACCCTCTTTCTCTCTCTCTCTCTCTTGTGAATTTCACTGGAATACGCTGCTCTTTTTCATGCATTATTATTATAATTTAATTTATTTGCAATTCGATGGAATACGGAAAAATATGAGGTTTTATAACTCACGCTGCGCACTCGCTGGGAACAATGTGGCATATATTTTTTATACGTTTATTGCGTTCGCGTATACAGACCTTTCATATTATTCTCGCGTGTATTTCCCAAAGAAGCAATTGAATTTTATTCTCCTCCTCGTATATGCAATGTTTTAATATTTGTGTTTGTTGCAGCTGATATTTTCGATGAAACTGAAGCTACTTTGAAGAAGATCAGCTCGAATTTAAAAGCTAATTGCGTTGGTGGTGGCAGAATTCGGCATGACTCCGCGGCCAAGGAGCTCTTTGTTTACGGGTACTCACAGGTATGAAACTTCATAGTCGTGAATTTTTAAGTCAACCGACGAACTTTGTTCTACTGTAATATTGATCGTGTATACGAGCTGCCTCC
The DNA here is from genome assembly GCA_018906985.1 of Apocrypta bakeri. Lineage (NCBI taxonomy): Eukaryota > Metazoa > Arthropoda > Insecta > Hymenoptera > Pteromalidae > Apocrypta > Apocrypta bakeri. The sequence continues at coordinate 4,622,132 of JACCIA010000002.1, forward strand.
TAAGGTTTGACGAATAGTTGAACACGAACATCCACCGAATGCGCATATTTGATGTTTTAGAATTTTAGGTCGTTGCAATAAATATGGATAAGCTTTCACTGTTGCTATTTCTAGAAAGCGAGACAGTCTGGAATAATTCAATTGTACAGCAGTTCTATAATTGAATTCTCGAGGTGTATAGAGTTTTGAAATTAGCCACACTTTGTGTTATTAGAATGATAAATACTCGTGCATTTTATACTACTATGGTCCACGTATAATTATACCTTGGTAAAAAGATTAATATTGTGCTGATTAATTGGACGATTGAATGGTTGCGAAAATAGGTATGACTACTTTGTAGGTGGTTTAAAAACAGTTCAAGGTGACGTGAAAGATAGGAAAAGACGGTTATCACCGTGCAAGGCTATGTATAACATATATGTATATATGTGTATCTGATACAGGTACAGGGCGGTTAGCTTAATCGTCCAATGTCATAGGGCGCGTAATCGTGCTTTGAATTGCTAATATAAAATATAGAGAGAGAGACCTACTATGCACGTATGAACCGGATAAGAGTTTAGTGAACATAACATTTTCTTCGAAATATCCTGTAAAGGTTCACGAGGATACAGTTTTAAAAGTGTTACGTGGATTCATTCTATGTTTGAATTGATAGTGACATTTTTTATGCTAAGACTTTTTTTTTGAAGAGATTTTTATAGTTATGGAGAAATTAAGATGAGGATTTTTCACTCTAGAATTTAGAGTGCAATGTGACTAATAAAATATTTGGTATAAATCAAAAGTGGGAGGCAATTCTGGGTGAGAACAACACTTAATTTGAAAATGTTTTGTCCTTGGTAAAGACCTCATCAAGCCTTTATTTAAAAAATAATAAAAATATAAAATTAAGACATCATAGGATAAAGATTATTTACCAATGACGTTAAAGTCCTTCTGTCTATGAATACTATTATCACTCATATTGATACATAAATTTTCTGAAGTCATTTTTTAAAAATCTAACATTTTCAAAATTAAAATTGTGAGAATAATTACTAGTATTATAAATTAAATAATTATTTTAACAAAAATGAAGAGGAGTATTAATATATACGTATATAACGATGTGATGTAATCTGTTTCCAAAAGATTAACTTTAAGAGTGAAAATTTTACTCTCTAAAATTTAGAGTTACTTTTCACTCTGGAGCATGTACCCTGCAATTAATATGTTACTCTAAAACTAATGTAATATAAAAATTAAGTTATCCTAGCTGTTTCTTATGTCACTCGTTATCACTCCAAGATTCGAGTGAAATTAAAATTAAAATAGACCTTATTGGTAAAACTATTTGTTACCCCAGTGAATGTTCAAAGTGATGATATTGCATTAAACATTTTACTCTAAAATGTTTTGAATATCGATAAAAGCGTTAATAGCTGGAATAATCATTTTATTCTTTATTATTATTATCATATTTATTCCTACATAAATTTTCTTTCCATTTTTTTAATAAAAATAAAAATTCGCACGTTATAGCCTGTAAGTAAAAAAATTGTACTATTATTATTATTATTAATTCTTATCAATATTTTATATTTATTACAATTCCAATGTTTGATAATTAAATCTTTAAATGATGATTATCACAATATCATAATGATTAGTTCCTCAGAGTGAAAAACCACTCTTCACATTTTTCACTCTAATAATAATTTATGAACTCGAGTAAAAACAAATTATAATTTAGAGAGACGTGTGTTTCGTGTTATAATAAAGGATTTATTAAAATAAACCGTAGCCTAGCAAAGCAAGCGAAAATTCACTTATATATCAATCTTCACTCTAAAAATTTAAAATCGTATACGATTACTACCCATTTCCTTCTCGACAGTATTCGGATAATATAAAAAAAATTTCGCAAAACATATTAGCTTCACTATTCTACCCAGGACGGGAATTTCACTTGGTATGAAAATCCGAGTTTTATTTTCCGTTGAATTATTGATGAAAGAGAAGTGAAAAATATTACCATCTGTTTTGACAAATTGAAGCTCTTTAATTCGTTTTCCACTTCGATGAAAAACAAACTACGCTTTGTTCTATGCACAGCTTTGAAAACAAAGCCATTTTCAGTCTACTCTCTAATCGACTTAATGCCTTCCTCTCGAATTTTCACTCTTGATTTTCCAACGTTAATGAACCTAAAATTAGACTTTGCATAGAGTTCTCGTCCCCTCTTCGAATTATTCTCCCTTCGAAATCTTCGTTTCCGAAGAAATGAAAGTCTACCCAAGTACAAGCGAGTTTATCAACTCTAGGGAATCTAATCGTTTACTACCCAGAATTCGCGATATCAGAAAATAAATTATTTGTGCTTATTTTATATCTACATATTGAGCGCTTGTTTGCGTTTCATGTGTACGATATCGCGAGCGTTGCTCTTCTGATCCTAGCAAATGCTTTATTATGCGACGTTTTATCCTCCGAAAGACGTGCCAGAATTTTATCATCTCCTTCTTTCTCCGGTCTCGTCTCTCTCAGTGTCTCGGCGCGTGATGTGGATATCCTGAAATTTATGTCGCCCCGCGGTTTCTGACTTTTGCATACTTTTCGAGAGTTCAATTTCACGCTGACTTTAGAAGTTAACTTTATAGCTGTTTGTCGGATTTTTAGAATTGATTTTGTTTACTTTCGTTCGTAAGTGCGTTTTTTAAATTTATTTTTTATGTGAGGAAGTACAGTTTTGTACGTTGGTTTTATATGGTGGTCGGTAAATGTTTTGTTCGAGTTTGGTTCGAGGGTTATTTAATATGTTTTTTGGATTTTATGCGTTTGTTTCAGGGCTTTGGCAAAGCTGACCATGAAGTCAGCGTGTCTATACTGAAGAAAAAATTCACGGATTACAAGATCACGTGGTCAGATGAAGGATACTAAAAATTTTGGAAAACAAGATATTTTAATGTGAATTTTTGTAAAATAAAATATCTGAATAAAACATGTAACATTTGAAAATTATTTTTTATTCGATGTAAGTGTTCTAATCGTTATTTTTTAAGAACGCTGAAGGAAAAGATTGTTAGAATAGACCATAAATTTGCAGCTTGACTCCAAAAAATTATTTGTACAGTAAATATTTTTCTGCGTATTTCTACTGATATGTTATTAAAACTAAATCTTTTTTTCTAATAAATGTTTATAGAATTAAAAAAATTTGTTAGCTTTAAAAAACAAATTCTCTTTCATTGATATTCAAAAATTATTTAATATATTCAAGCAAATTTTTATTTATTTTGCTGAATATAATTTTTCTTTTAGATAAATATTGTTTAAAGTCTAAATATTGTTTTTTAATACAAGTAAAAATTGTATACGTTAAAAAAACAATAATTTTTTAATAAATCAATCGTGATAAATATAGAAAACTGTTGTTTTAGTGAAGATTTTGAAATTTCGTTGAAAAATTTTAACTGGTGGTAACATCTACCGTAAAATAGTGGAACTATTTAGAACACTTTATAAATATATCCATAGTTATTTATCATAAAATCCTTATCAAAAAATCCATTATGTTTTTATCATAAAATTAATGTCACGAATTCGTACAGAATGCAAAAATTTAAAGTTAAATACAAGATACTTTATAAATAAATCATATGATTTATTGTTATCCCACGTCAGTAAATTGGCGAATAAAACAGAGATAATCGATTTTTCGAAAGCTTACTGGCTGCTGAAAATAATCCACGGGTAGTATCCGGGAGTTCATGAAGATGTCGCCACCGGATATATTTTTCGTTCAATCAAGTACATCTCAACCATAGTTTCGCTAATCGTTTAATAATATTTGAAATAAAAAATAGAAATATGTGATTTTTATTCCGTTTGCCAAATGGAATATTTTACATTTTATCGAACAAGTTGAAGTTGCTCAATGGATAATAATACAAATGCAAATGAAAATCAAAATCGTTGGTTGGCAACGGTTGTTCGTTGTCAAATCAGTTTGGAAAAATTCAACGACCTTGTCAGACGTGACGAAAAATTTAAGTTCAATTTCGAAGTCAACCTAGCCAAACTCAACGTCATGTTATCCCGAGCCGCGAAATTCTTCGTGCAATCTCTTGATCAGCGCAGCTATCATGTTGCCAAAGGAAATTTTAAGGTAAATTTTTGGATATTTTTTTATTATAACATACCTGCGATTAATTCTAATGTTTTGATCGTTTCAAATGATCTGCACTGAATTTTTTTCATTTTCCACTTAGGGCACAGTCAACTACACCGGACCAGGGGGTCAGCTGACGACTCATTATTTACGACAATCAAAACTGGATGGTTCGGCCGTTAAAGATATTATGCAGTTCAAGAATCTCAAATTAAAAAATGTAAGTAATTTTTATTTTATTTCATCCTAAAATGAATAACCGATTAATTCCGCTATCCTAAAAATTTAATTATATTAAGAACGCAATGCATTTTATATTAAAATTTGCTGTTTCTCGAGAATTAATCATTAAATTTCCAATTACAGGTAACGTCAAAATCAACAGATGGACGGAGTGTATCCGGAACTCAAGTGGTCAAGCAAGCAACAACTGGAGGAAGAATTTCAGCTATGAATTTAGAACAGGTGAGGAAGTTTGTGATATTTTGATCAAGTCCTCGGGTTTCGTCATTTTTTATAAACTCTTTTTAATCGATCAGACTTCAGGTTCCGTTTTCAAATGAATCTTTTAAGAAAAAAAATTTTTTTTTGGTGGACATCAGGATCTTTTTATTTTCATACATGAATAAGGTTACTTTTAGCAAGAGTAAAGGGCTTCTCCCATGAAAAAAATTGGAAAGCTTCCTTTCGCGCGTTCGCCTGCGAATGGAAACAAAGAAGCTCCTCACTGCAGCTCTCCGTCTGTCCGTAGGCGGTGGCTCTCGGTGACTTACGCAAGTCCGTCCTGAAAATCCTGTCAAATGACACCGAGCAGCTCGAGAAAAATAGCGAGATTGTCACATGGAAGCTTCTTCAGCCGGAAATTACCTTCAACCGATTTACGAAATTTTTCGAGAGCATCAATAAAATAAGTTGCTTAGTACTTTTGAGAAATATTAGAAGTAACACTTTTCTCACAAACTCGAACGATCCGAAGAAAGAAAAAGTAGAAGAACTAAAAGCAAAAATGAAAGATATTTTGCAAAGAATACACAAAAAAATAGAGGATTTGAAAAATCTGAAAGAGAAGCACATGAATAAAGCTGAAAATGAAAAAAAATTGTTAAAGGATCCGCTGAACGAAGAAAAAATTGTAAAAGAAGATTCACCTAAGGAAGTCCCAAAGAAACAGATGGAAACCAAAGATCATCCAAAAGAAACCAAAAAAGTAGATAAAGATAAGAAAGAGGAAAAATCAGCTATTAAGAAAGAAGAAAAATCAACGATAAAGAAAGAAGATAAACCAGTAACAACAAAAACAGACACACCAGCAATAAAAAAAGATACACAAAAGGAATTACAAACGAAGAATCCTGTTGATAAGAAGAAAATTAGCTAGAGCTTTACTGCTGACTAAGGGGTAATAATGGTTCGATATTTTAGTTCCTAAATGTTCACCAAATTACATTATGACGATAAATTTGAAACGAAGGACTTTTCATACTTACAATACCAAAAATATAAAGCGTGAGCTTAAGTTAATAAATGACAAATTAATAATCGTACTGTTTATATTAAAAAATTCCATTGCTGATCATGTCGATGTCGTTTTCAGTTAAGAGGACTCGATTCCATCATCGGAAATCTCAGCAAAACACCTGGATTAAATAAAGTAAGTCGATGATTATGAAAAACTACTTACTTATAAAAGCTGATATGTCGTGGCTCCACCTCCCTTCTGCCTCTGTTCTGCGATAGTAACATATAAACACCAAACAATATATTCATCTATTTTATTCTTAGATAAATACACAAACAATAACTAAATTTAAGCTAAAATATTAACGGGGTAAACAAAAGAAAACAAATAGAGAAACCCTTCTGCTCGAAGGTGCCGATGATGATGAGCGGCGATTACGGTGATCATGCGAGAAACGACGACTATTTTCCTCAAGGTGAGGAGTACGAAGACGAAATTGGCAGCGAAGGTTTCATCAGGCCTGTCTATTCACAGAACCAGCGGCATCCCAAATATCGTGAGCGTATCGAAGACCTTGATGACTCCAAATGATATTCTTTTGAGAAATATCGAAATTTGTTGTTCGAACTTCGTAGTTTTGTTACATTTACGTAAGAAATTGACAGGCGATTTTTTGTAGCGTTTACTTGAAAAATAGTGATGAAAAAAAAACAATAGTTTCATACTTTTAAATTGTTTTACTTTTTAAGTCATCTAGCATTGAATGAATAAATAGAGTGAAAACATATGTCCAAGGAAATAGAATGAATTATAAGCAGAAAAGACCGATTAGAGAGCTAGGTGCGAGATATGAGAAGGGAAGGGCAGGGCAAGGAGAGGTGGACCAAGGCAAGTGTCTCGAGAAACGCTTTTCCGGTAAAATTTTTTAATTCTTTTCGTTTCGTGTATTGAAGTCTAAAGGTTTATATCTGGGGTCGTCGGACTGTGGTGTGCCACCAATTCGTCGCCAAAAGAACCCATGCGATCCACCTGATGGGCCTTGCAAGCCTTTACCTCCAGCAGGGTACCCTTCTAAACCAAAACCCGAACGTAAACCATTCTGTGTGAAGTGCCCACCGAAAAAACCGTGTCCCGAGAACAGATGCCAGTAGCCGCGCGTACACACTAATATTAGGTACTTACGAATGTAATTACTTACGAAAGTAAATAGGAGAGGCTGGAGGGAGTCAAGCTACGTTACGACGATAGTTTTTCGAGCATGTACTTGTAGTTATTTTGCCTATTTCAAATTTGCAAGAACATTTAATTATTGAATATTTTGTAATGCTCTAGATGTATACGCTTGAATATCTGAGCGTCTAACTCGAAAAAAATCCCGCGCATCGTAAGCTGGTCTTCCATCCTGACTCTCGTATCTCTTTTTACTACAGAATCTTCAACACATCCACTCGATGATAAAACGTAACTTCAGTGCGCTGCAACCAACATTTCCTAAAAATGAAAAATTCATCAATGCATCCAGATTATACTGCAAACGATGTGATAAAAAGGATGGAAATGACATATCAAATGGGCGAGTGATATCGTCTTGTAAATCTCGTTCATCAAAAGGCTGTCCTCCACCAAAATGTCCACCTCCATGTCCTCCACCAAAATGTCCACCTCCATGTCCTCCACCAAAATGTCCACCCCCCTGTTCTCCTCCACCATGTCCACCGCCGCCGAGGTGTCCACCACCACCAAGATGTCCTCCAAGATGCCCACCTCCATGTCCGCCACCATGTCCACCACCACCTAGATGCCCGCCTCCGTGTCCTCCACCAAAATGTCCACCGCCATGTCCACCACCATGTCCACCACCAGCTAGATGTCCGCCTCCATGTCCGCCACCGTGTCCTCCACCAAAATGTCCACCTCCATGTCCTCCACCAAAATGTCCACCTCCATGTCCTCCACCAAAATGTCCACCAAAATGTCCACCTCCATGTCCTCCACCAAAATGTCCACCACCATGCCCACCGCCATGTCCGCCACCGTGTCCACCTCCGTGTACTCCAATTTGTTATCCTCCAGTTAAAAAATGCCCTCCACCTAAATGCCCAAAACTATGTCCACCAAAACCCTGCGAGCCTTGCCCAAATCCCTGTAAACCGCCGAAGTGTCCGCCACAATGTCCATTGAATCCGCCACCACCGTGTCCACCGCCATGTCCTCCAAAATGTCCGCCGCCATGTCCTCCAAAATGTCCGCCGCCATGTCCGCCGCCATGTCCACCGCCATGTCCGCCGAAATGTCCACCGCCATGTCCACCGCCATGTCCACCGCCATGTCCACCGCCATGTCCACCGCCATGTCCACCGCCATGTGCACTACCTAAACGAATGCCGTGCTGTGTTCCACCAGTGAAAGTTCCTAAGCCGTGTCCACCACCTCCATGCTCGCCACCAAAGGTAATAATTATCTTTTTCATGGATATTAATTGGAAATATTTAATTTTTACCACTAAATAGAAAACATTACTTTCATTCCAATGTATGTGAACAAAAATGTAGTATTTCCACGATATTGTTAGAATCAATTAATAATATATTATACTTCATTGTAAAGAAAATAAAAAATTTGAGCGAGTAATAACTAATTGGTTCAGCCTGCACCATCATGTTGTCCACCACCACCAAGCTGCCCACCTCCACCATGCTGTCCTCCACCACCATGTTGCCCACCACCACCTTGCTGTTGTCCACCTGAACCATCGCCGTGTGGTTGCAAACCGGCACCTAAAGCTAAGGGATTGTCGGCGTGTCTCGAAAAAGACCAAAACAAAAAGAAAGCTCGCAAGAGTTTCTGGAAAAAACTTACGAGAAAAATGTCAACTGTATCTGGTGATCCAAATTTGCAAAAACAAGGCCATGCACGATTTCAAATACCTTCCAGGAAAATCGGTATTTCAGCATTCTATAGACGCTCCAAGTGCAAGTCCATAAAAAAGACATGTGAAGGTAATTAAAACATTGTATGAAAACACGAATATTGATACCTTAAACTTCATAGAATAAGAAATATTTAATGTAAGTCTCGTTTTTCACAAAAGCATCTATAAAATAGCTCCATGTATCAAGCCGTGCAAAAAAAAGCCGTCCAATTGTTCGATCCCGGAAAAATCATGTTCGGAACGATTGCGGGTCGCGGAAAAGGAACGGGATGCTGAGAACGAGAGATCTCTACGTGGCCTGAAATGCCCGAAATGTTTACCACCAGATCGCTGCCGTCCAGTAGTTTTACCACCACCTACAGAGAAATTTCAGTATACAACGCCGGTGTGCCCTGAGTCACCACCATGTCCTTGCTATAAGGATTTTGTAAGACAGTATTAAATTCCACCTTACGCTCAAATGATAAATATCCAGCTAATTGACATGACCTGATTGTAGATTGATCCTCCATCACAACCTCCATGTCAACCAATACCACAATTACCAAAACCACCCAATCCACCAGTCGTTCTCTGCCCTTGTCCACCACCTCCGAAGCTACCCCCAGGTCCATGCCCTTGCCTCGACAGCGCAAAAGAGACGAAGTTACTGATACCCTTCTATTTTCCACCTTGCGAAAGGAAACCCAGATTCCCCTGCCATCGAAAGATCTACTCGTGCAAACAAAAGCCCTGTGAAAGGAGGCCCTGTCCCACAGACCAAGAAAGTTAGCTTGAACGAGAATAGGGAATACGAGTTTACTCCATTCGACGAGGGAATATTTATTTGATAATGAAGAAAAAAAAATTAAAATTCCAAGTACTCAAGAAACTCAAGCCATTATGATTCTCGAATAAGTATTCGTCGGAATCCGGTAAACTGTTTTCACTTTTCTCGCGACGCTCGGGAGAATCTGTAACGCGTTGACAAAGTTTAAAAAAAGGAAAAGAGGAGAGAGAAAAAAGCATACAAAAAAACCCTATCGAATCCGCAACGTCAATAAAACTTGTCCTTTGAAAAAAAATCTGCATACTCGTTTATTCGAAGTTTCCTGCGTGAAACAAAGTTGCGCGTATACGTAGAGATTCGAAAAGGAGGGGGAGGTGAGCTAAAAACTAATTTGCGAATTCCCCCGCAAAGCACTTTGCACAACTCGATTTCGAGCTGCGCTAGCCATCTTCCTTCGGAACAATTCATGAGCAGATTTATTGTCACCGGCTTGGTTTTCCGCTTACGAGGGCTACGCTCCGGAAGAGCAAAACTCTCCGCATCGTAATCGCCGGATAAATGCGAGCTCGCTTGCTCACGCGACTCCATCGACTTCCCTCGAAGCTTCCGGCGTCCAACGGGAAATCGATCTCGTTTCTACTAGTCTTGACAGAAAAATAGATTTTTTTCGTCAATTTTTTCAACGAATTTTATGAACGTTCGTTAAAATCGTTTTGCCAAAGAATCATCGAATTATTCATCGAGATGAACTTTTGAATTAACTCCGTTGGACCGTCGAGAGCGCAAACAGAAAGTTTAAAAAGTCAAACGAAATTAAAAACAAAGTCGTCAGCTTCATCGGTCCTCGGGAGGACTTCTGTACTTCCTCCGCTGCTTGGTAATAATGCGGACATTCATATACGAACGATAACGGGCCGATTCTTTCAGGCGACGCAGGGAAATGGAGTCTGTTATCGTTTCATTGGACGGCGAGTAGAGATGAGCAACGTTTTTATATATATACGAATAAACTCCGAGGGAGCCGTCGAAAGCATTGTTCGCCGAGAACTCAAACTCCCCTGATCTTTCTTTCGAGGACCATTTCCAGGCGCTTAATTCGATTATCTGATTTCTGAGCTGCTTCTTTGCTTTTTCCTTGGCTGTTATCGCTTGACTTTTTCGATAAATCGTTGTATTTTTCGCTGAAATCCCTTGAATTTTCAATTAATAATATCAAAACCCAATATTTTTATGAATGAATGATTAAAAAGAATTGTTTATTGTGAAAGCAGTGAATTAACTGTACTTACAATTAAAATATTGCTTTTTAACTATTAAGATCTAATGCATCAACGGTTGATACATGTAATAACCTTATTTATGGCTTGTCTTTTATGAATATGTACAGTTTTTTATATTCAGATTTATCTTTGCAGTTTATGTCATGTTTCCCTTCTGATGTAGTATGTAATTTGATCGGCAGATAGAAGTTTTTTATGACAATTTTCAGTAGCTTATCTTTTACAGACGTGAATAACTGATATGCTTTTTATACGATTATCTAAACATTACTTCCTTTTTGTGTAAATATACATTAGTCACGTTTTATTAATAAAGACTCATTAACTATTAAGGGCGGTTAATATTTATTTTGTTTCTGAACTCTGAATGTCTGTAACAACAAATTTTGTTATTACAAAGCAACATTTGTTTTCTTAAAAGTATATTAAAAAACATTGTTTAATAAAGCCTACCAGAGGTTCATGTTTTCATCATATGCAAAGTGTTTATAGAGTTCGTGCAAACTTTGTCATATTTTTATACAATTTCGTAAAATTTAAAATAGGGAGTTCCCAGAATTAAGTGCGGTTTCCACTTATTCCAATCTTGAACATCGAATGTCTGTAGTAAAAAATGTAATATTATTTATAAAGCTGAATTTGTTTTCTTACAAACTTAATGGCCCATCATGGCTTACTGGAAATATCAACAGTTGATCATTGACTCTTAAAAATTCATCAAATCGTTCAAACTAGCCTATACTAAAGTAAAAATAAAAAAAAGATCACTTCACTGCACAGGATGATAATAACAACTTATGATAGATCTAATTTAATAATATTTCTTACTATACTTTAAACAGAAAATATTTAATAATAATATTAAATTTTTTCTTGCACACATTCAAAGTTCAGGTAGGGAATAAGTGTAAACCACCCTTAAAACGCAACTACTTCACCCTGAAGATTGGTGTTAACCACTGCACTGAGAAAACTATCGTCTTTATTAAAAAAGTAGTAAAAACTAGTTTATATCATAAAATTTGCAACATAAGTTCATTTATTAAAAACTCTTTATCGCGTAATGAAATTTCGAGTTGATATTAAAATCCTGTTCAATTTCTGCTATAAAGTACAGGAACTTCGTCTATACTTACTCACATTTTTTGCGCAAAATTGAATATACCCTACATTCGCTAAAAAATACCGTCATTTTCATTATAACTAAATTTTTGCCACGCCTACAGGCAACAATGAAGCATCAGCAATTACTCAATATTTGCTTAATACTAACAAACCTTCATTCGCATTAAAAGTCATAAAAATGCACTGCTCAAACGAGTAAGAACTTTACAACAAACGATTGTTTCTATATCAGTGTACAGATCGAACGTTACTGCGCAGCTCATCTCCATGATGGAAGTCGTTACGTTGTCTATGGTTCCTTCAATCAAAAACCACAGTTGGACAAGATAGCGAGCAAGCAAGTGACTGAGAGAGCGGAGAGAGAAAGAGAGAGAAACTTGTCCCGTCGACGACGGTAGAGTCGATGCGATGGCTAGGCCAAGCGGGGATGGATAAACTTTGAAGCGACTGTCTCCCGGGGGTGGAAAGGGGTGGGGCAACGAGACTAGAGGGGAAAGAGGTAGAGAGAGAGAGAGAGAGAGAAGACTGATGCATAATTCAGGAATCGTCACCCGCGAGGATATTGCCAATTTGACGTCGATGAAAATACGATAGGATTTGTCGGACAGCCGGGGAATACCCGCGAACCCCGTACACTCGCTGAATTTAACACTTTCATTTCTACACCGACCATGTTAATAACATTGCTAAATTCCACCTAGCTGTGTCACGAAACGCGTCAACCATGTTTATTGAAATTCCTACGTTGTTCAAAATAATTTATAAAAAAAATCACATGACCATCTATTTTGGCGATTTTCTGTAAATACAGTCGAGCGGAATGAATGATTCACGGACATTCGGTTGCGAGATAGAGCGAGTGACGACGTGAAAAATCGAGTTTCGAGTATGGACATCATTATAATCTATAAATAACAACACGAACGAAACGGCATCATATATCTCTATCATCGACGTCTTCACGCAAGACTGAATCTCTAACTCCTGCGTGAAAAATCAAAATCTACCGTTATCATTAATATCGTATATATATATATATATATATATATATATACATAAAGAAAACTCTTTAAAAACACAGTCAAAGCGCTTACTCTGTTTACACAATCCGCGTAATCCTGTAAGAATTTTTTCCGGATATACGCGTCTAACGACCATCAATACGGCTAATAAACATCTCTAATTCTGATTGATGAAGGATTATCAGAGGCCCTCCTCTATGGTTTCGTTTTTTTTTTTCACGTATAAGTATAGATGATTTCTGTCGTCGACTTTGGCGATTTTCCATGGACGCGTTCATGAAATATTAATGACCGGCATGTATTCGCGAGGCGGAGGGGAATGCTGTGGACATGAAAAGAATAAATTGGAATTAATTCAATTTGTCAATGTGCTCGCGTAATTATGTTATTATGCTCGCGTATGCCGCTTCTTCTTAGCTATCAATAATCTATATAAAAACCACAAAAGCGTATTCGCGATAGATATATCTCTCTATCGTTATATCTATATATGTATATGTATATATCGAGCAAATAACGAGAAATGAACGATGCTTTTTAGGGACTAGACTATGCGTGTTTATGTGTGTTTTGATTATGCGATGATAGGTTCTTTTGAAATCACGGACGGTGATTTGCGGCTTTTCATTTGGGGTTACATCGCGTGGGCGGGTCTTTACCGAAACAATATATCGGAGGAAAGTGACGTTTGCCCGACGTTCATTATTGTCAATGGAATTAAAGGATTTAGATACAATGGCAGGAATGAACTAACTGTTCGGTACTGATATTTTGTCAAAAGTATAGTGTAAGCTGGAACTGGCATTTTGCAAACGTTTATTGCAAGAAATGTTTATTTCCATATAATTAGAATGCAAATAATCCATAATTATATTACCAATAATCCCTATCGAAATAATACAAGAAACAGCCACATCAAGCTATACCTAAATATACACACGTATAATTTACCAAATCTCGCTCGGTAAAAAGAAAAAATTCCAAGCCAACTGAATCCACAGGCAAAAGATTCTTCAACAAACAGGCGGATCGTCTGTCCGTTTTAACCAGGGGTCGAAAAAAGGCGAGCAACGGCCCCCCGACAAGAAAAGTTTGTCGCTAGGCCGGAAACCGGGAAGTTTTACCGTATTTGCGCATCCGGTGCAATAAATCCTACTACTGTTCCGCTGGCTTTTCCCGCCTTGCGCGTCGCTGGCCAAAAGGCGGCTGTAGCGACGAATAAATTTGCCAATCTATAAGCTTACGTACAACGCAAAGTTTCTCGACCTAACAGCTTTTTAACTCGTTCCTCTTATCCACAGCTGAAAATTTCTATCATCTCCTGTTGTACAGAAGATTTTCTCACGTGGCAAATGTGCCATTCACGCGCAAGTCTCTTAATTAAAAAGACCTTAAACTGCCGCTCTAGAGACTTTCCCAGTGACTCTCGAGGCGGCGCAACGAAACGCACGTCGGGCCTCTCAATTAAACACGCGATTTCGAGTCCTCAATTGCCGGCGATGTTTCCCGCAAGTGTACAGCGCTGTGGTTACGCTGTGTTGCGCCACCCCTATATGTGAGTAGCTATATAGTGAGAAATACACTCGAGTTTGCGCGATCAAGAGAGCGGAGACGACGAGGGGCTTGATTTACGTCGTCAAGCAGTGAGAGAAGGAGATGGAGAAAGCAACCCTCGAAATTCCCACCCTTTCGACTCAGCGTTAAGTGAGCAATGCGTGGAGTGCACTTTTTGCTTAAGGTTCATTTGACGAGGAAAAATCGTTGTATTTTTTAATAATTTGGACTTCTTTTGATGTGTTCTATCATTTATTGTACTGTACTATTAGATCAAAGTTTGTCTGATTACTTCTTTCTAAAAATTATTCAGAGCAAGGAGAGAATTTTTGAGAAATTAATTTTGAACAGTTTTAACGGTACTCGTTTGTTATGTGCAATAATCGTTTTACGTTATTCGAAAAAGAAGGGGGGAGATTATAAAAAAATATTTTAAAGTTACCTCGTAATTCGGAATAAAATTCAGAGTAGAACGTCGAGTGACATAAATAAGCTACTGTTTAAAATCGAAACGGTGAAATGTCACAATTTGAAAGTGTATTTTTGGAATTATTTAACGTTATGATTGTGTAACTGTATTTCCATAAATTTTGAAGTGATTGACTGTTAAAAAACGATAAATGCACTTAAACTTAAAAATGCTAATTTATTCTCATTAAAAAGTGAATATTCGCTCTTGCATACTAACAAACATTATAGTTAGTATTCAAATTCAAATTGGTAAATTTTTATTCTAATCTCAGTGAATTACGTACAACCACCGATCTCTTTTTTATATAGTGTATCTATTGTAAAATCATTGAATTACATACTACCAAAAGTTACTGTATTAAATAGTGACTTTTTACTACAAAATCAGTTAATTCCAAGTAACAAAAAATCGCGGTTTTGACATGCGAATTTTCACTAAATACTGCTAAAAGTCATTGTTAAATAAAGTAAATCAGTTATTTTCATTCTACCAAAATTACCACTTTAAATATTTATGTTTTAAATTCTTTAAACAGCGACTTTTCGCAAAAAAATCAATGGATACCAAAAAGGAAAATCATAATTTATTAAAATATCAATTCCAAGTATAATGACAATTATACACTACCTTCTGTAACAATCGAATATTCACTAGTACGAAAAGTTCACCACTCAATATCTCAAGTAAATTGATCCTTCGCTGCATCATAATCAACGATTTCCCTTCCTTTTCCAAAGTAAAAACAACCAAGTCACCATCAAAATCAATGAAATTTCGTCTATTTCCGAGTTCAAGGATAAAATGTCGATATCAACTCGTAGAATAATAATACACTACCCAATGTACCTTCCTATCAACATTGAAACTAAAAATAATTTCAAATTATTCAACGTCCTTCGATCGGTATAGGGTTTATACACGCGACGTGTGTAATAAAGCCTTTTAACTTCCACGGAACTATTCATAGCCTCTTCTTCTCGATAAGAAGTACAGCTCCAGTTCTCACGGAGTACAACAATACACTCCTTGCCTGCGCGAACCATCGAGATGCACTTAAATGCCACCCACTTGATCCCCAGCCTCCCCATATACATATCTACAACACATAGTATACAAGAGTGCAGACACACTCCTTGCCTAGATTGATACATTTACTCGCGACCCCGATTGTTTTGACTCCCCTCAAAAAGTATGCATCGAGAGGGGGATGGGGGGGGGGGGTACTGGCAGTATCACGAGGGCCGGTGCGTGTGTGTGCAAATCAAAACCACGGGCGGTCCCCGCACCATGGGGTGGCCTTTGACTATAACTTACTCGTATATGTACGTATATACATAGGTATAAGTCTGTTGTTTGCCTTCTGGGATATATATATATATACGTAGCTCGTTGCGCGCGTCGAGTCGAGTGGCGGCGGCGTGTCGACTGCGATGTCGTAATCCGTGTCTAATGCCACTACGTTACGGGAAGTTACTGAGCTATTGAGCCGCTGACTGCCGAGACTAATGCCACAGTCGCCGAGAAGGATTATTTTAATCGCTTTTAATTTATAGCCTCGATTTCGAGGGAATATAGCTCGTTTACGTCATGTATAGGTACTGGAAGGAAATATTAACGTGAGAAATGTATCGTGCGATTGTTTTTCCATTCTATCTGTCTCTCTCTTTTTTTTTTTTTTTAATTTCATTCCAATAAATGCGTACAAGTCTTTGCGCATAGAACGGGTGCAATAAAGCAGTAAGTCCTCATCTTATTCGAGTCTCGCGCGCCGAGAGGAGTATAGCGAACAGTGGGATAGAAGGAGGAGCTCTGGAGTACAGAGAATCCCCAGCCCATGCATAGCAATCGCGCTGCGGAGGACCGGCGAATCAACTCTAACAACGGCTAACTGCAGCCAGTCGAGCGCTACGACTAATCAGAAAATCACACGGCAGTCCGCGTCTCTGTATATTCGCGCGAACCTCTCGGGAATCCAACTAGTCTGTATACGAAAGTGTGAGCGCGACCATGTATATATATATATATATATACGTATGCGAAGAGCGCAAGGTGCAGTGGCTACGTGGTAATTACCGGTGGGGTTCAACATCAAGGGGGTTAATAGGTAGCCAATGAAGCGACCGCCGAATCGCTTTATTGCGCGTCACTCGGATGACCTGTCCGATCAATTTATTACGCTTTAGCGCTGATCCAAACGTATGTGTGTGTATGTCTATGCCATCGTTCCAATCAGAATTTTCCATCGTTCTGATTCGCGTGTCAACGGGATGGACTCTGTCATCGGAGCGTTTCGACCAACCTTTTACACGTGAATCGAACGACGATTTGTAATATGTGTATATATGCATATAGCTAGATTATTCGATTCGTTTGTAAAATAAAAAGTTGGACTACCCTTGTACATCTGTAAATGATGATAGAAAGATTTTTGTATGGCTTTTAATTTAAATTAAGAATATATTCGTTAACAGTTGATGTGAAGGAATTTTTCTTGGATATTAGGCATTCAGTATTCAGTATCTCACCGTTTGTATACTGAAAAAAAATTGTTAGAATTAAAAACCATTTTGTTCGCTAACAAAAATGATTTCTTTGGATAGTTCTAGGAATATATGTAATTGAATACAGTTATATTACGTTTTATTTGAATATTAGTTTAAATTGCAGTGAATATTTGTTTAAATATATAAATTATTTCTGAAATTTTGTTTTCTCCCTTTAATAATTTATAGAACTAAAAACACAATTCAGATTTTTTAATATTTAATAAAATGATTGTAATAATTTTTACTCCATTTTTCGTCAGTTTCCAAATCAATTAATAAGCGCATATTAATAAAAACTGACTAACGTAAATTAATTGTACATTTACTATTGACAAATTATGTTTAGTAAACGAATCATTCAAACCAATAAATTATAAAAAATTTCAAATCACATACTATACACAAGAAAGCAAAATCGACATAGCTTAGCATAAAAAAAATCATAATTTACTCATTACGTGTTTGTACAACCCCGCAATGCATTATCATCTCATATATATCTTCACCCTTACACCTCAACAGTCACGCATTAATTCACTCAACAACAACCAAAAATTTTACAATCAGTGTACAAAAGAGACAACAAAACGATAAAGAAAGAGAAAAAAACGCAGCATCGCCGTACATCGTAGCAATGCGAGCTTTTCTGATTTGCAATTCCAATCGTGAACGAAACGAACGAGTCAAGCGTCTCTTCTACGAAGTCGTCTTCCGCGAGCACATAAGTAAAGAAATCTAGAAGTCGCCCGGAAGCCAAGAACGACAGCGAGTCGCGAGAGGAGGTCGTCGTACTTCGAAAATGGAGGCGTGCATGATTTAGGTGCGTGTCGGCATTAATCAAGCCCTCGAGCGAGATGTGGTTTTGCGCGCGAAGTCGAGGCGATCATTTTTCAATGCACTCGAGTTCGATTTTGACATTGCGCTCGGACTCTAACGGCTCTTGCGTTTTGTATCGCTCGATTATTGCGACCTGGCGCCGAGATATAAAATCGTTTTATAATGTCGCGTGATGAATCAAATGACGCAGTATTATGTGCTGTTAAATCGAACTCGTGATAGATTCGAATTGATTACTCTTGTAGATTACGTATACTTATTATTGTAGGAAAGTGAACTAAGGGTGAGGGTTGGGAGAAAATTAAAGAGGAGGTTTAACGCGTTTTTTACAATGGATAGGTGTTCGTGCAACATACTAGACTTGTAAAATATTTTTTTTTAATTTTATTTATTGTTCCATCAGTACTAGGCTAGTAGCGACTGCAATAATATTGAATGCAAGTTACATGTTTTTAATATTTATTTATACATCGATACATTAACCCTCTTCAACGCTCAAATGGTCAAAACTTAAACGTCAATTATGACCCATATGAAAAAAATATTCGGATACATGCTTTTGTGCAAAAGAATCTCATCTTTCAATTGGTATAGCCAAAGTTACTTTGATTTTTATTGTTAACTAGTCCAAAACGGTATCCGAATACCCGATATTATTGCAGAATCACAGTAATATACACTTCGGAAGTCTAATTAAAGTTTTAGCGGGCAATATGTACATTAGCAAAATGTAATTCAAAATATAGTTTTGAAGTCGAGTCTCGCATTCTGATGGTTTAGAAAGTTGTACCGAGAACGTAGTTAACAAAATTTTGATAATCTGCATTTTTTCTTGTTTATTGTTAAAAATAAACAATTGGCGGTACAAATATTTATTAGGAGACAATTTTTACGATTAATGAATTAGTATATTTAAGAAAATGTTTATTCTCGTTTTAGTTCATATTATTACTAAATTTACTTTCAAGTAAATATACTTATTAGATTCAAATAAATATTTTCTTACGACTATCCAAAGTGAACATTTTTAATAACAAGCAAATCTTTTCAGTATAAAAGCTAAAGTCACATGTAAATAAAGTATAAAATTCTATTATACTATTTTACTCCTTTAAATGTTAGCGAAAATATGAGATTTTTATCTTGAGGGTTTACCTCACAACTTTCATATTTTTCAGTACAATATACAACATATTTCAAGTCTTAGATAATTTTTTTTTGTATACATCTCTCTTGATTCTATATAATAATTATAATAATAATAATACATCATCGATTGTGTCAATTAATACTTTACAATCGAGCGATCCATACTCAACCAAGATCAAACGATCGTCCACTCAATGCAATATTCAACATTCAGCACACGTCGAATAGGTGAACTAACGGTCTAAGATATTTTTTTTCCATCGTAAAATTTCCAACAGCTTTATTATATCACCGCATACTATATTTCATTCCTAGCAACGCGTATCAGAAATATTACTAATGATCAGCTCATTCTATAAAACATAATAACACTCTCACGTCTCATAAAAAGGTGAAAATTGACTGAATGCACCGTTGCTATTATATCCACGAAAGAAGGGCAATCCACTGGTCTATTCACACCTTGAAAACCAAACAACAAATGAAGCATCTCCTACCGATCGTCTCTCCATTGATACACAATTCCGAAGCTATATCTCAATTACACTCCAGTGGCGCATCGTCTATTGTTCATCTTACATCTGAATATCTTCTTTATACACATCGATCGGCTCAGCTTCCAATTCCGCAATCCATTATTTTCTCTATTCATTACCGACGAACACACTCGCACACAGGACTATAATAGAGAAAATAGACCACCCCGAGTTTTTTCGGCGAAAATCTCGCCGTAAACCCCCCGCATCCGAGCGATTCTCATGCGCGAAATTCGATGCAGTGTATTTGTATATATAGCTACTAATGAACAGCTCTAGCCGTATGCACTTGAGTCTCGAGAGTGCAACTGGTATGGAAAGTGGGAGAGAGAAAGAGGCCGACCCCCGGTGAGTAACGCTAGCCTTTTTGTTGTACCGAAGTTGCGCGCGCGGCTCTCAAACGTGTAGAGAGACCTGCGCGAAACGAACAGACCGCAACCGGATCGACAATGAACGGAGCTCTCAGGGAGCTGTTTCGAACGTTCTCCAATGGATGCACGAAGTCTGGCGTTTGCTTGTTCGCGTATATTGAATCGACTCTTACATATATATGTGTTCTTTTTCTTGTTTTCGTTCTATGCTTCATGTGGTTGACTTGTAATAAGAGCAATTTAAGAGCTGCTTCAGAATTGATTTTTTTTTCGGACGACCGGTCGATCGACGAATAAAAAAACGGCTGCGATGTGATTTATATTGTATTAATGTAAATTATTTTATTTTCAATATAGAAATGGAAAGGAAGACAGATTTATGAATTTTTTTTTTTATACTAGTCTGAAGGGGTTTGGTAAAGTGTTTATAGTAGAGTAAGCACACACTGTATGTATTGGAAAATTGTGAATTTCCAAAAAATGATTTCTTTTGATAATCATAGGAATATATTTACTTGAATAAAATTTTTACATTTGTTTGAATAGAATGAAGTTTAAATAGTTATTTAGATATGTATAAATTCTTTGTTCATATGAAATTTTGTTTACTCCCTATAATCGTACATAGAATTTTAAAATATAATTTTAGATTTTTTACTATATCGTTATATTTCAATAAATAAACTTTTGATTTCAAGCAAAGTAAGCAAATATTTTCTTCTATCAATAGATCAATTTACGAATACATAAATTTCCCTAAATATTCAACAAACTTTTGTTTTCTTTCATTACAATACATCCTTATCGAGAAAATCCTTCGTAATATCTATTGCCAATGAAATTTGTTCGAACTTTCGAAAACTATGGGAGAAAACCGCACTCGCGCTCGAACATCGTCACGGTTAATTAACTCGGGCAGGCAGTCACAATAAACCTCGCTAGCGCGTGCGCCAAAAAATCATCATTAATCACAGAGGAGCGTGTAACGCTCTTTGGCAGTAAGTTCAGTTTTTATACATATACATATATACATATATGTATACAATCCATTCGGATTTAACGTTCGAAAGCGAAAAAACACCGGAGCGTGACAAGTACTTATACGAATGCAATGCGGTGTGTGTGTGTGTGTAGGGAGACAAAATGCAAACAACCACGTGACGACACGTGTCTTCGAGTATAGTGCACACGATCGTCGTCGATTTGTGTTTGCCTTCTCTCTGCGTATGTTGAAAAGGGGCACTTTAGGTATATAGTTTACCGATGTCTTGCTCTTTCACTCGTGCAAATCGATGACTTAAACACGAGCATTATTTTCAATGATCAGCCGATATAACTTTTAAAATGGCATTGGCTCTCGTTCGCTCAAAATTTATTCGAAGCCTCGAGTGAAATCGAGCTAACGAACGGGCTTTGCATAATTTATTTTTCCTACTCGCATTGAGAAGTTTCCATTGTCTCTCGTCGTTGGCGAAATCTTTCTATCTCTCTCTTTTTCTAGCGGAGCTCAGTAATGACGAGCTATAATTCACGATTGCTCGTCTCTCATTTTTACGAGGCTAGAAACAAACGCCGCATTAAGACAAAGAATATGCGCCGCCGGTAGCGTATTTTACGATGCGAGTTCGCGTAAAGAGAGAGAGAGAGGGCTTTATTCATTTATTTCGTAATTATCGCGCGACGAACTGCTGCTGCAGTGCGAACGCGGTCGATTGTTTTGTGCAACGACCTGCGGTGTGTAGCTCGGTTAACGATGTTTTCTTTGAGTTTGCACAGAGCTATAACTCACTTGGGCTCTGGAGTATTTCATTTTTAGCAAAATAATTCGCTTGCTGTATACGAGTAAATCCACGAAATACTGCGAAATGAAATTTGGTACTCGAGAATCGAAAAATTATTCATGAGGGAACACCGATTGGACCATTTTTCTTATGGCTGTTTACAGAATCGTTTATACGTTCGTTTGAGCTAATATACTTGTTTTTTTTTTGACGGAATTGAAAAAATGTTTTTCGAGTTACGGATTCTTTAAGCACTTGTAACTTTCCTCTCGAGTGAGGCGTCGAAGCGATTTTTTTTAATTAGAGGTATTTTCTACTGCGTAGTTTCTTTCATGATGACTCTATTTTATGAACTGCTTATAATCATTAAACATTAGATTTCGTTATTTAATTGTCGAAATATATGCTTATAATGAAAAAAATTCTTCTTCTTGATATGTGTTGACAACCAAACAATAAAACCTAATTGTAAAAAATATAAAATTAAAACATAATTTATCGCGATTATACTTTATATTTCTACTACACTTTCTTTGATGATGACTCAATTTTACGAAATTATACAAGCTCGAATGATTTTTCTAACTTCTTGAGTGTTAATTTACATGTTATTTACTTAAATGCTTATAACGTCTTTATCCGTGTATTAAATATTCGATTTCGTTATTTAGTTGTCTAAAAAATTTCTTTCTCTTGATTTGCCTATGTGTAGACAACCAAACAACAAAACCTAATTGTAAAAAATATAAAAATAGAAATATAATTATAGAGCTATCATTTAATAAAAGAATAATTTAAAAGGGACCTTTTGAGTGCAAAGTTATGAAGATTTGAAAAAGAACTTTTTAGAAGTAGTTAAGAGATTTCTTTAAAATCGCGTGATTTTGGACATTATTCAAATGCTCATAACTTTTCAACTAGTAAGTCTTTTTTAACGATTTTTTTGGTATTTTGGAACTCTTTCTAGCTAAAAAATTTGTATTATCATTTGAAAACGTTATTAACTTTATATATATATATATATATATGTTTATCTACATACGAAAACTGATCTATCATAATATCGTGTATTGTGTAATATAGTAAATTACACAATGTAATGTTAACATAAATTACATAGACTCCAAAAGCTTTAATTCGCAAAAAGAATAATCATGGTCCAACAATTATAGGCATTGGAATAATCACCAGAAAAACTGGTATCTAAATTGTTTGTTTTTTGCCAATTTTTTTTAACAATAACTACTTTTTTAATTATCCAATCTGAAAACTTTTTTTTAAAATTAAAACTCTTTTAATACACTTTAATCTCTTCATATCTAATTAACCAAATAACGCGTCACTCGATGAAAACTGGCAAAATTCGTTCGTAACTTTTTTTCCATAAAAACCAACAGGTTAGTTCAAACGAATATGTTGAATTGTTCTGTGTTTTTCTGGATTTACTCATATAATCATATACTACGTGTCAGTCGCTTTTTCTACATCTTTATATCGATGGGTTATAAGCATCGCGAAAATATTTTAAAGTTACAAATGATCGTACGAAATATTATTTTCTAGATCACCGGGACGACAAGGGCCAGAGAAAAATAGTGCAAAACAAACCGCTGGCTCGGCACTCGTAATTGCTGTAAATTATGAAAAATCACCTTTGAAATCATAAATAACGTCGCACTCAGACTACATCACGCAGCTTCGACCGAGCAATCGAAACGCAATTCGAGATCTCTCGCTTTCTCTTTCTCGTTCACTTATCACTTGGACTCGAGCTTCTGGACGCGTCCGATGCACGCGCATTTCTCATACATTCAGTCTCCAACGAAATCAATCACTCGCGTCCTTATCGTGCTTGCACTCGTCTCCTGTACTTGTATATACGTATATGTAGGTGTATGCGAGTGCACGAAGGTACAAGCGTGTAACCAAATGCAGAATACGCGAGGTTGCCAGAGGGGTGGGGGCGGATTCCGTCGATTTGCAGTAGCAGCTTTTAGCTGGAGGCGGATTATGATTTACTTGTATGATCCGACCGAAGACTCGAAATAGTTACGTTGCGTTGATTTTCTTGCTTTAAGGAGGCAAGACACCTTTGAAATGCAAATTACTACATTGAAAATTTTAAATATTTATAACAATACAATTATAGTTTACACTTATTCGACTAATAGAAGACAGTTTTACCTTCGATTCGAGAGGTCTAGTCCCTTTGATAGCTTGTTACAATAGAGAGTTGAAAACAACCGATGGTCATCCATCGTCTGCAATTATCGTCATCAGTACGGAAACCTATATTTCGTCAAATTATCGTATTTATATCGATAAAGTGAACATTTACACACACGAACATTAGAATCTCTCGTCGTTGAACCGTCGATTCAACGACGAAAACCCAGAGCTCAAACACCGACGATGAGATTCGCTCACAGATTTATGAGACGAAAAGGGGAGGAATGATCGCGTTACACATCTCCGGCAAGCTCGCGCCCAGTGATTTTGGTATACATCTTCATCCATCGCACTTATATATATATATATATACTTACTACTCAACCCAAGAAGCGATTCAGCGTTTTTCATTGTCGTAGAAGCAGCCGGGCGCAATCTGAACAATGCGCTTGCTCGGGATTTACGGCGACGTCATTCGCCTTCGCGGCTAAAATGGACCCCATAGTAATAGCACTGGTATAGTCTGCATTATCGTACACATAGCTAGGCAATGTGTTATCGATCGGTTTTTGGTGCTGTACACGATGAGTTGACGCATTGTATCGCCGACGTTCATTTGGGTAATCGGCGAATAGAACGCGCACGTGTCGACGAGTTGTTCTTGCGTCGTTTATATCAGATTATAGATATACTTGCATTTAGGTATATGTGTATTGTACGTGCTATAGTGTATGGATATATTTATACGATTAGATTTGACGAATGAAAATTAGTCTGTAAGTGCATATTGTTCAAACTAATTGATTGAAATAAGCAAACGGGTTACAATTTTCTTTAAGGGCCGTCTACTCAACTTTTACCGACTGAGTCGATACAGCGGTAGAACGACAGAAAAATGCCCGAATTAAAAATACCAATAAAATTGTACTCTAAATTTACGAGTAAAAATTTTGCTACAACTCCAACAATCCCTCCATTAGAGTTAATGTTGGCAGTCGGTTAGACAGTAGTATATACATATACAAATGTAAATCTATGCATCGAATTAGTCGAAAATTGCGATTGAACAATTTGCATTTATAGGCATATATATACACGGGTATGTAGTTTGAAGTTGTAGAAATGAATATAAATTCGGAAAAATCTCATGACCGCATCAATTCCAATGGGCATTTCTACACGCGTTGTTCCCGGAGGAGCTGCGCTGATCCTAAGCGCGCCGAATGTAAAATGCATGATAGCCGCGCGTTTGATCGAATATAATAATTTACGCGATCTCCGGTACAAAGCTGCGCAGCTTTGGTCAGTCGCATGATATTCATGGCCTGAGACTCGGTTGCAGAGATATTCGATCCGTGATTTGAATACCTCACTTGGTCTGCACACTCATGTATATTTTATTTTTCCCGACGCAGAGACATATATATATATGTGCGTGTATCTATACACACATATATATATATATGTATAGGGAAAAAGCTATGTGTTATTGCTTTCGGCGTGTGCGCAAGGTGTGGAAGATGTTTTGGCAGAAGCCAAAGGAAGACGATGACTCGATGAATAGATTTACATGGATTGACCGAAGATGCGAGCTGCTATAGGATACATTCGAGCAACTGCGTTTTTCTCCTGGGACGGTTCGTCTTGTGTATATTTGCCTGTGTGTGTGTGCGTGAATGCGAAAGATTAAGGTTCGGCGATACGGTTTCTGAGCTCCTCTGAATAATAAACACAAGTTATCTCATGCCTTTGACAAATCTTCTTTTAATGTCTAAATGATCTCGAAAATTCACTTTATTTCGTAAACTATGTCGAATTATTTTTTAAATTGGACAATTGTTGAATTTCACTATTTGGTGGTGTAATTTCACGATTTTCGCAATGTTACGATGTCAGTCGTTTACTCAATGTTTCCTTAAAGTGAAAATAATTCGACCGATCGATTAAAAATGGTATTATAATCGTAACTGTACCGCATTTTTAAATATTTGTAAATAATAAGTAAAAATAAAAACATAGAAAATTGAACAAAAAATAAAATCTATTATCGTTAAATGGTTTATTTTGAGTACAACATCGTTAAACAATGAATTTTTACTCTAATATCAAAGAATTTGTTGTAAGTTGTAATACACGTTTTTTTAAATTCAAAGCAGTAAATTTTAACTGTATTTGAATCCAATACAATCATAAATGATTATAGTAAATAGGTGATTTTCACGGCAAAATAGGTATCAACTAAAAATAAACGTTTTAAAAAGCCAATCTCCACTAAATTCAATATACATTTCACGATTCTACGCTACACTCCGTAACCACAATGCATACTCACTGAATGTTGAAGGTAAAGTTAAAATTACCGTTTCCCAACACACGAAATAATAATTCAGAGATAAAACCATTAAAAGAATCTATTATCAGCGTTAGATTCTTTGTCCATTCAATACGACATTAGCATAAAATTCAATTCTGTCCTCGAGAAATAGTTCGACTTTTGTAAAAGAACGATCATGCGGTTTTCGAACAAACCTGTATTCCTAAAAAAGTAGTATATAACAGCTACGCTGAGATTATTATTTTTATAATTTGTCTAGGGAATCATCAGTTTCGAGCCTGTGTACAGTGTTGGCTACAGGAGGACGACCACCGAAGCTACGAAAACTAGAAATAATAATCCCATAGCGTGAACAAAAGTCCAAGAGGTGCCAAGTGGCCAGTTCGCCTAACAATGGATCGCTCGAACTCCCGCGAGCCGTGTAATTTCGCACGCGTGCGCTGTGCCAGCCTTAGAAAAACCTTCTCCGTTTGCCTATTTACGCTTCCAAATTTCTTCCACACACCTATTCAACGAGATCTACAAAAAGTCTCTTATAGAAATAGCCGAAAACTAAGTTGAATACAAAGTATCGCACGTTTCGCTAGCCAAAGAAGAACTTCGCATGCGGTCTTCTGGAATCGTAGAGAAAGGAAGGCAATAGCTCTCTCTCTCTCTCTCTCTATCTCTCGTTCTGAAGATGAATGGAGTAGAGAATCGTCCTGTCCACGCGCGCGCGCGCGAGCAAACGCATATAATAACTCTGAAATCCATATGTTGCCAAATTTCTTTTCAATCTTGAACAATGATATATGTACGATACACGACTTGATGAATAGACACACACAGGTGCCCATCCACGCATTGACTGTACTTCACACGCGATTTACTCCCCAATTTCGTCACGTAACGAACAGATTTTCTTTTTTTTTTTTATTTTAGTTCTTGCGAGGTCTATCGGAAACCACAGAGAACAGCGAAATTGCGACGATTTTACGGCGACATATGCGCACTATCGATCCTATAGGCTTTTGCAGTATCTCCTTTTATCGTCGACGGCCCCTTTCAAAATTTCTATATTTGTCGTCATCGGAAGTGAAACTCGTGCGACCCAATGTACGGAGTTTATTATGACTTGGATATACTTGTTGCTCGAGATAACCTTAAAGATATTGCGCGATGACTGTTTTAATTTGAAATGGTGATATTTTTATTGATTTTATTGGTCACTTGCTTTTTTTTATTTTAAAAACTCTTATATCGTTGACTTGGGAATAGTGAATTTTTAGTTTGTTTTCGAAATTCAGGGTATATTCAGTGTTAATTGGTGAACGTTTGTGGTTAGTATATATTTGGTAATTGTAGAGTACGACTTTACTTTAATTTTTCTATTTATTCGAACAAAAAATCAATCTAAGGTGTCTTGCCCCTTCACCTATGGTTTTTGTAAATATAAAATAGCAAATATTCACTTTCTCAAACACTTCCAAACAGTGAAATATCGCTATTTCAATTTTCAACGACAGCAGCTTATTTATGACATAGCGACGAATATATTGAATTTTATTCTGAATTATGAAGTGACTTCGAAATTTTGCTGTATCGATAATCGTTGCACTTCTATCGGTAAAATATTATAGCCTATAATTGTCCCCCTCTCGTTCGATACGGAAACACTGTCTTTTTAAAAAATGTAAACTTATTATTATACATTCAGTATCTGGAAAACTGTTAATATTAGTTTGTCAAAAGTCTATCATTCCTACGAATAATTTCAAAAGAAATGGTTACATTGCAAAAACGTACGTTTAATATTTACCTCCTCGTCACAATTACTGGATTAATTTTTCAATGTTCAACAATCTTCGTCAGTATTTAATATATTACTATAATTAAAACTCATTGCATATAGCGTACTAAATATATGTAAAATTTGATTTTTAAACATAGGCATTGGAGAAGAGCGAATATTACGTAGCAAATGGCACTTTAATTCTTATAGAGTCGTATAATAATAAATATCTTGAAATTACTGGCGAATTACCAATTCCAATGATTACTTATAAAGTGATAGCAAATCCTGAATATCTGGAAGAATTGTTTGTACGTATACACCAATCTTTTACTTACATTTACAGACAATTGACATAAAAATTACACCATAATTGCGCCAAATCCACGGTGACATATATACGTAATTAAAAAGAAAAATCCAATACATTTTCTAGGTATACGGGTATTTCCGTAATACATCGGACACTAGTACTGTTAATATACAAACGACTTTGTCAACGTACAGCGATGCATTTACTTATATAATGAGCAAACCTGGTAAATTTTACGATTACGACCTATTCTTTGTCTCCCTGAGATACGTTTTACCCAATACATTCGTTTATTCCTTTGACAAAGGAGGCTTTCCTCAGGTACTATAAAATTGCAAAATTTTCATTTTCGATACAACAATTAATAAATAAATTTATTATCTTCAGGGAACTGGACCATATTTGCTTCCCAAAGGGTTTATCCATTTACTTACCGTTGACGAGGCAATGCCATGTGACCAGCCTTGGTATTATCACTTATACTTAACAAAAGATACGAGCAGTAGATATTCCCAGGATCAGATTATTCTCAAGGCTGTTTTTCAAATGGATATGCACCCAGTTTATTATTGCGGATCATAATTATCAATAAAATATCCAATTATTCTGATTTGTATATCAAACAATTGTATTTGAAATAAAATATTTGCTTCCTTTTTTGACAGTGTGTTTGTTTTAAAATTGTGCAAAAGGTTCCCAAAAAAAAACACCCTGAAAATTCGTCAATTAGAGAACTCGATCGAGTGTCTCACGTGTCAAACGTACAGTTTGTGGTAAATTAGCTTGTGCAGTAATTTTTGCAAATGTCTCAAAGGTAATTAAATTATAATTTAGCGTAAAGTTCGATAACGATTATTTATCTTATCGCTTCGGTAATCTATTTAATAGTTTTAAATAAAATAATATTAGCCTGCGCTGTTTGAGCATTTATTAAGTAGTTCTTTAAGTATATTTCGAGAAGCAGCTACCCTAGAATGAATCGTGATCCAAGAGCTGATTCCTTGAGTAATTTAAAACTTTTAATATTGTTAATCATATCCTTCCAATGCATACGTTCTGTAAGTACGAACATTTGTATAATGTAATTTATTGATCTATTTATTTATTTATTTATTCGTTTAAAATGGTAATTATTTTTTTCAGCAACCTATTCCAGGCTATGTGCCGTTCAATTATTATTTAGCAAATGCTACGCTCCTGTGGTTGACATCCGAAGATGATTCATTCTTTACATTCGGAGGTGATCTGCCAGCAATGACAATTAGTTTCAAACCGTCCCTTGACCTCAAGCCATTCAATCTTGAAGTACGTATTTAATAAAAGAATTCTAATAAATCATACACCGCGATCAATCAAACATAAACATTTGACCTGGTTTGAAAAAATATTCACCAGACTTTAGCCGTAATCGCGAATTCATCAGACCCGAATTCAGTGGGCTTTAAAGATGCCGAGTACGGAGATCATTTATGTACGACCGTCGATGGAGATTACGAAAATCGGGGCGCATACATTGGGTATATCACAACGAAACTACTTATGCCATTTATAACCAGTAATTGTATTACTCCGGAGGTATTGTTTTTTTATTGAGCTAATGATAGTTGATAATTTACATTTAATTTAACGTATCTTTTTTTTTCTAGAGCGATTATCCCTATTTGATAGCATACGGTTTCCACGATGTATTATCGTACGATAGAAATGACATTCCTTGCAATCGAACTTGGTATTATCATTATTGGATGCAATACCATACTAATGAGACAACCATAAGGTACCCTCTTAGAGCTGTTTATCAGATAGACATGGTACCAGGGGCATATCATTGTAATCCTGAGATATATGCACAGTATCAATAATGCAATGTAAACATTAATTGCTTTGGTAATTAAATCTTTATAATAATACAAGTGAAATACCCAGTTCAATCCTGTATAAATACCTTATATACTTACCATATACTTACCAACAAATGTTTGTTTATTTTAACAATATTTCTTCCAATGAAATTGTTACACTTTTGTAACCAACAGATAAGTAACCGTGAATTGTGTGAAAAGTGTTCTATTAATGTAAACAATAATTATAATCAAGCAAGCAATACAAAAATGTTATTATCCGTAAAGTACATAGTCAGACTGTTTTCCAACTATTTTATCTGTACACAAATGTTATGTGCAGAGTAAATATATTATGATAAGAAATCAACTCTGCTTACACTATTATTATTATCCTTTAGCTCTATCCTCTATTTCGCGTTTACAAATCGAAGAATCTAATTTCTCTACGTCAACATGTGGATTACGGAGACAAAACGCCTTTGCGATGATATAACTTGAATATAAAATATTCTCGATGATGTAGCCATAACTTACGCTTATCTTTAAGTCTTCTCGAAGTTTTTTCGATGGCTGATTGCACTAAAAAATTGAAATTTTACTGCCCACAAGATTAAAAAGGAACCGTTGGATGAATTGAGCTCACGGTTTATTGGAATGAAAATCGAACAAACTGAAAAATTATAAGAATTGGATTTTCAGGTAATTATTCAACGATATTAATAGATTTTATAAAGTAAAATTTCTTATGATCGTTCAATTGAAAATCTTTAGATTTATGTGAAAAGGAGTGTACCTGCGAAAAGTGAAATTTTTATTTTGCAATGATGTATTGAAAGCCTCTTGAAACATTGGAGTAAGTGAAAATTATAACTGCATCATTGAAAATATTTTAAATTTAAATTTTTTAATGAGAAAATATAATATATTTTACAGTAACAAAGAGACCTACGAGATGTTCATGTTCTCATCCTGTATAGACATATTATTTTTATTAATTTTCTTTTTGACGTAAGATATAACTAAAAACAGTTTAAAAATATAAGTATAGCAACAAACTAATAAAACTTAATTCTATACATACAGCCCAAAGGAATAGCATCGTTCGAGCTTTTAATTTTAAACAATCGAATCTATACACACGATAATAACATCAACTTCTAATAAATCTTATTAAACAATATATTTATTTATACTTTAAAGAATTCAAAATTCAGAGACAAAATGAGCGTAAACCGCCCTCAACGTAAATAAATCAATGTATCACAATGTATCTTCAAAATTTTCCGATTAGTTTCACATTAAAGTACGGAAAAAGTGAGACAAGGTCTATCTTCACATTGAAAATCGACCCAAACCTAAACATTTTCATTTGCCCAAGACGTCTTCTCTTTTTTTCTCCTCTCGCAGGCGATCCAGTCGTTTTTCGAGAATTCCATGGGACACTTATCAGGCGCGTTCGGCGCAGTACACGAAGAAAGCTTAATAAATTTCTGATAGCTGGGCAAATAAAAAGTGTGTTAGAGATAATGGGTCGAGAGCCATGTGATATCTCTATTTTATTTTACACTTTTTAAGTTTCAGCTTTACGCGCGCTCGCTAAGCGAGAAAACAGTTTAGCGATCCTTGGCAGCGTGCGCGCCGCGAGAATTTACATATCTGTAATGGCCGTAATAAAATTCTGAAAATTTTGTATTCTAAATGCCATAGAATGTTTGGAAAATAAACAAAACGACAGAGTATATAAAGGACCCGTTGGCATATACGGTTTATCTCGTCCGATCCTCTCTCTTTTTTTTAGTTTTATTCAGGAGAAATTGTATAGTGTGCCAGATTATCGAGCCGACAGTTTTCGACAATCTGCGAAAGCGTTTATATTTTTAACAATGTGTATGGCTATCGTATTCTGTCTCGTACGCGTTTCTTCGAGAAACGAACGAGGTCCCGATTCTTCCGTTGCTGTACATACGTTACGATATACCGGGTGTCCATGGCGGAACGCTCGATACGACCGGTATGGAGATTTTTTTACAAAATTTTATGGTATTGGTAATGAGGGTCGAGACATAAGGAAACGATCGGATCTTTTGTCGATGCAAAAAGTATGTTAGTGAAATAATGATAATAACGTTTTAAATAGATATTTAGTAACTGTGGGTCGATAGTGCGAAAATTGGATGAAATTTAAGTTTATTTATCGAACACTTTGATTACTATATAGACGTGGTCAGTAAATTTTACAACATGTTAAATATACATAACAATAAGAAGTTTACAATCTTGAAAATGATTGAAGAATAGTCGAGCTTGTGTAACAAATCTTCTAACTATTTCGTAATGAAACATTTATAATAATAACAGATAATGAATTATGGACCAACATTTGTTCTTCGGAAACAGTGATAATAACATAAAACATCTGCAATAGAATTATCAGAGAGAATTCAGAAATTAGGTAAATTTTATCCTATTTTTCTCGTTCAAATTTTTTGGATGTAATCTAATATTTAATAATATTTTTTTGATTTTGATGGTGATCTAGACCGAAGCTCGGGGGAAGGAATGAGCCGGTGGACAATACAAAATGAACTTTATCATCCAGAGAATTTACAATGCAAGAACTAGTCAATTTTGATTAGAATTCGAGAAACCAACCTTCGATTCTTTAAATCTTCTTGGAACTGGATGGTACTTCAACATTTTTTTAACTACCTGGTTTTTCAAAATTTGTTGTCTGGTATTTTGAAAATTTTTTGAAATGCCTCATTCTCCCTTAAAGTCATCGAAATACTGTTATAAATCTGGCACCTCGTTGCTAATTATAAACTGTTAAAAATGGCTACATCTTTTTAAAGCAACATTTTATGGGTAAAATTTGTTCCAACCTCGCAAGGTATAGGGATTCAGGTAGATTTATGAACAACAACATGTTCCTGAACGGAATAATAATTTATCAATCTTGAGTATCTCAAATAAATACTACCCAAATCCTATCTATTCAAGCTTTATTACAACCAGCATTTTCTCCAAAATCAAAATACATTTATAAAACGTTTATTTAATAATTTTAGAAATAATTTTAGAATATTTTCGTAGTATAATTTTTCTCCATGGATAAGCTAACCCTCGTTAAAAGAAAAAACATTTTCACACAATATCATTGATTTTTTTATCCCAAATTTCCCTGAGTTAAAACAAAGTGACACCCGGTATACGATCTACATACACTATCTACATCCAAAGCTGCACAAAAATTATATTCTCCAACGTAACATTTACGAGTGCAGTCTCACTTATTTAAAGTAACATTTTTTTGTACGACATTCAACGCGTAGACTCCCAATTAAGATAAACGTCGGGCACAGGGGTAAAGGAACCGGAAGAAGACGAAAATTTCAACACATCTATACAAATAGCGACGTCTATCCTATTTAATTTTATTCTTCCTTTTACCGTACGTCGTAGTTTAGTCGAGAGTTGGAAAAAAAAATGTTCTATCTCTTTTGACTGGACACAATTAGTACTTATAGGCACTTGTCTTATCTTAACAGCGACTCGCAGGCATTCGTTCGAAGGTGTCTCTCCATCTCACTCTCTCTCTCTCTCTCTCTACTCGTCGTTTTTTTTCAACTCCTCAGCATCGTCTGGTTCGCCCACCTAATCATGACTCTATTTAGATCTCTCCCGCCGTGGCTAAGGGTTATCGCTTCGCTTTTAAGAGGATAACCGTGTCCCTCGCCTCGGCGACGTTTTAACCGCTCGAAATTTGTTTCGTCCGATAAACGTTTTCTCAAATTCGCTTTATTTTTATTTCACTTGAAAATTAGTCGAATTCCATGCGCCGATGATCGCGCGACTTTTTCCATTGATTTCAATACATAATACTACCTTCGTTTTGAAGTTCAGTCGAAATGCGATCAATTGTCACGTGTACGCGATACTTTGTCTTGTGGAACGATTTCCTTATCAGCCAAGGTGAAATGCTTATATAGCCACTTTAATACTAATGCGGATATAGTTTACACATGCAACATCGCGCAACCGAGTGAATTTATCACCGTATAAAAAAGGATATATATATATAAGCTCACGCAGATATTGATAATAATATTAATTATACGGAAAACAAACCCTCGTCTTTTGACTGCCGTCAGATCGGTTAACATGCTCGACACCTCTTATCTTTCGAGACGGAGAGTATAATAATCGTCGTCAGAGCTATCATCTCCGTTATGAAGCAATCGAGGGTGAATGTGAATGCAGATACAAAAAAAAGCCTCCTCGACTCATTTATTAAAAAGGGTTAAAAAAATAAATAAAAAAAAAAGAAATGCATAAGTGTGCGCACGTAATGTATAAGCGATGTGCGCACAGCCCGGTGTTTAATAAAAATAACGATAATATGAGCATTTCGTGTCGTGGTAATGAGAGAGTCCACAGTTCTCTTCACTCCTGTATCCAGGTCTTTTCTCTGTCTCCGTCTCTTTCCATTTCACGCGGGCCCAAGTCGGTATCTCACCGAGGCCCATGTCCGCCGATAAGCGGAGCGCATCGATCATCCCCACTCGAGCGGCCTTGGCGTCGTCGACCGTTGTTGTCTCGCTCTTTCTCTCTCTCTCTCTCTCTCTCTCTCTCTCTTTCGTTTTTTTTCTATTTTTACAGGATAACAGTCTCAGCGCCAGGTATAATAAAGACAAGATGCTTCGACTCGACGCATACTTGTGGGATCTACAAAGAAAGTTGGATTATCAATGAATGGGTCGTGAGTCGTCCAGTAGACTCAGTATTAACTTTGCTTTTGAGAATTTTAAAATTTCGGGAAAATGATTGTTTAAACTATTGCTTTTGAATTAAAACTACTCTTTTTTCCAAAATTGCGAATGTTTTTTCAACTTTCTTGGAATTTTTTTAGTTCATATAGAAAACAAACTAATGAAAAATAATAATTTTTATCTCTTTTTTATTTTAAAGGCCTTTTACGACCCTGATCACCCGCATAACTGGACGAATGTATACCCGAGGTACTTCGGTAAAATGTCCGTAATGTAAATATATATAATTACTTGTCAATTAAAAAAATTGTTTTATAAAACTGAAATGTTATGTAATACGCGGTAAAAATTTTAATTAGCACATAATCAAACAGCACGTCGTTGACCTCCTAAACCAAACTCCCCCTTCAGAAAATTGATTTGCTACGCTGATTGAATTCCTGAAGTTTGAATGTATAAAATAAGAAATGTAATGATATTGTAAGTATATTAGAAAAACATTGTTTACTTAAGTGATGTGATTCTTTTTTAATCTTGGATTTAGCGTAGGCTACGGATTGAGGAGATTGATGGATATTCTAAATTCAAAGCTCAAACGATGCTTTCTTCATTATTACACTCATTAAAAATATAAATAGTAATAATTTAAAAAAATGTAATTTGATAGCTGAAAAAGAAAGAGAAATGACATCGTTCAAGCTTTTATTTTTAAAAATCTTTCAAGCGGTTAAATCCGTAGCCTACGTCAAAGCCAAAATTTGAAAATATCCGTATCTCTACACAGGATGATAAAACAAGTATTCTTAAATAATATTTTTTAATACGCTTTTAAGAAAAAAGGTTTATCTTTGTAATAATACTAAATTCTTTTATTACTATATTAAAGTTCAGGGAGTAAATAAGTGGATAAAGACCTTAAGAAGTCTTTTTTTTTTCAAATAAGAAGACATTTACAAATCTGAAAAATTTTCAATTGTTTTCAGTAAAACGATTCTTACCATACATTAAGAAAATTATCGTTAGAAAAAAAAAATTGGTTAGATTCCAAAAAATGATCTACTTCAGTCTGTAATTAATACATTTATTTTACGTAAATAGTAGTAATTCGATATATATTTGAAACTTTTTTACTCCCAATAAATATTCGTAGAATTAAAAACAATTTTAATACATATTAATACATTTACGTAAATGAATGTTTTTATTTTCATCAAATTATTTTTCTTATTTTATTTTGGTTAAAGATAAATATTTTTTAAAGACGAAATATAATTTTTTAATTCAAGTACAAATTGTCTTCTTGCAAAAGAGTATTATGTAATACAGTGTACATGTATACAAGCACATGCGAAAATACGTCACTAACAGTAATATCAAGCTTTTCCAATGACAGTACGATTATCTTACGTAATCCTATATCAACGAATGTTCGTAAAAATAACGTAACATAAACGTTAAAAAAATACGTAATAATTAAAAAAAGACTTTATTTAAATATAAAAACGAACTTTTTAAAAAATAATTCTATTTTTATTCCATAACGAATTTACGCCAACATTAACATATATAATAATAATCACATTATTCCTACGCTACAAACACCTCAAATACAACATATATTTGCCAAAAGACTTCTTCAATACCCATCAAACAAATTTTTTCTCCGATCCAACA
Source organism: Apocrypta bakeri (assembly GCA_018906985.1). Taxonomy (NCBI): domain Eukaryota; kingdom Metazoa; phylum Arthropoda; class Insecta; order Hymenoptera; family Pteromalidae; genus Apocrypta; species Apocrypta bakeri. The sequence continues at coordinate 4,658,996 of JACCIA010000002.1, forward strand.
ATTTTTTCATCGTCGCATTAAGCGAGTAATAAGAAAATCCGACAATTTAATCTTCCGCGTATAGCGTATTTGAAAGCTCGAGAGCAGACGCTCGCATTATCAGTCACATTTTCGCGATAGCGCTGTAATGCAAATGCGCGTACAGTAGCTGATTCTCCGCGAACCGCACCTTGCCAAGACAAAAGAAAGAGGAAAGATCGTCCGAAGCTCGATTCCTCGTTGGCCTTTTTTGCTCTCACTATAGCAACCAACGGCGGCGTTTTATTTGACGAGCATAGCAGCAGCAGCAGCAGCGGCAGCAGGAGCCGAGCTCGTTATTTATTATTTTGCCCGTCATTTATTACCCGCACAGCACAAGTCCCCCTTGAGGCCACGCCATTAATGAGTACAGAGATTGATGCGGATCGGTATAGCGACGAAAGACGACGACGACGAGATTTTCGCTCACAGGATTGTTGATCGGTGAATGCCTACTTGATGCTACTTACAGCGTGCTCCAGCCGATAAGAGAGCATTTAGCCGCGTTAACTCGCAAACACTGAAAGTCAATTAAATTTTTATCGAGCCTGATTGAGCCCTGTTATATGTTTGAAAGGCAAAGAGGTGAGATTTTGTATATATATATATATAAGGTACATTTGTGCCAAACTTTCGAATATACATCTCGAAAGAGAGAGACTCTCTGCAATTCAGGTAAAAAAAAAGATTTTTTTTTCATTTAGTTTGTCGAGCATTGCTTTATTGAGACGTGGACTCTTGAGCGTTTTAACGCTCAATTTTACGCGATTTAGTTTGTTAAGTAAAGCCAGAGGAGAAAAAGAAAGCAATTAACGCCTCGCGTGAGCAAAAAAACAGCTTATTGTTGCGGCAATTTTTTTTCTCCCTAATTTATATATTTATAGACCGACGCACGCGAAAGTCACTTTTTCCTCTTGGCAATTAAGTAATTACAATGCTTACGTTGAAAATAAATATCCGAACATTAATTACTTGCGGAAGAGCTCTATACTCGAGACTCAGCTCCGTTCGAATATTAGCCAGCAACGGAAAGAAAACTCGTAAAAAGTCGGCGAAAAAAAAGCGAATTAGATTGGAATCTCGGTGCGCCAGGCGTTACGAAAAAAAAGTCGAGAATAACGTCGAGGCACTCGACTATGCCGAGCGGTGGGGCTGAATCATTGTAATAATATATTGGCGCAGAACGAATAATTAAATAACAATTATGCTCGGCTGGGTTGGGCTTAAGAGAAAGTGCAAGGTGATTCGAAGCTGGTTCTCTTCGACAATATACTCAAACTGTTGTAATGTAAATGGATTATGAAATAACTCGGTGTTCGTAATTTTCCAAAGAATTTTAATTTTTTTTTTTTTTATCGAAACCAATGATTGTAAGTTAAGTGTATATACGTGTACGACGTTGCAAGTGTTGCAGTCTTTGCGTGAATTGTATTGAATAACGATTGATTACTGTTGACAGAAAACGCAATAGCTGAGTAAATACGCGAAATTATCGAATAATTTAGAAACGTATTAAAAATATACTTAAAATAATAAACGAGCGGTTATCTCGGTGGCTAAACGAGTTAACGCATGAGCGATAAAAAAAATAATGGAATTGATCATTCTTTCGAGCTTTCGGAAAAACGTGTGGGAAATATCCGTGTTAGTGTTGACTAAGGCTTATCGTGTATTTGAAGGATTTTAGTCTACGTAGACTAAGTGGGAAAATTTAATTTTTTTTTTCTATGATTTCATAAGGTCCAATTTATGTTTGTCATCGATTTCATTGGTACAGTTATTTTTAGGAAATTTACTGTAAAAAAATTATTAGTTCGTATGTGATACCAATGATACAAGGTACACGAGTACGTGTAAAGTGGATTGAAAATATACACAACAAACTCTACAGCAACTCTATTAATTTCCGAAAATATTGACACAGATCGTATACCAATTGCGCACCACAAATCGAACATACGCAACATCATAATAGAAAAAAAAGTAAGAGTCTCTCAGGCAACAAAGGCTCCGGATTTATTCGTCACCCAAACAAGTAGACTAGTCGAACAGAAACGACATCCCATACCTCTCTATTATAAGTCAATACTTCGAGTAGAGAAGTACAGCCTTACCTAAACAATAATAAAAAAAACAACAACCACAACGAGAACGATAACAAGAAGAAGTTGTGCCACAGTAGAGAAAAAGGGAGAAAGAGGACGCTCATTCTGTAGAATAAAAGCACTCGGAAAAATATATCGGCCGGGCCGATTGACTGTGGGCCATTAATATCCGAACGAGGACTCGTCGCTGCTACTGGCGCTCGTTTGTCTCGCAAGAGAGTATAGCGAGGAACTTTTGCGGCCATGTGTGGCCTTTCAGAAATTCAATTACTGCTGCACTCGACTCGCTTTTGATTACCAGCAACGACGGCGAATGTTCGTTTCATAAAACTCTGCATGCATGCATGCGCACTACTCCTGAATAAACAATCCAAAACTGTTCGAGATTGCTACTGTATTTCCAATTAATATTATCCTCAGTCATGGCGGATAATAACTACTTTACGCTACGCTATTGCGTTTGAAAGACGACAAAAATTAGGTATTAATGCTTTCTCTTGTCTGTGTGATACCCGGCACGTTTTGTACTTTGCTCGTTGATCGATTCGTTCGTCTTTCGTTCGATGCGGTTTTCCATTGTCCGCGACTCGCGTACAAAGAGTGGTTCGTAAAAAAATGGGGAATCTTTGATAGTCGACACTCGAAGGGTATCGAATATGGATTTTTCGTACTCGATACGGTGATAGGCGGTAGTAATTGAATATTTACGTGATTAAATTTTAGCATTTGGCAGTGTATTTTAATATGTTTTAAGTATATGCAACTGCGAGTCTTTATTTCAATATCATATTTTTTCAATATCATATCAAACCATCAAACAACAATGTATTTCCTCTGTTAAATTACTCTTAAGGTATAATGTTCAAATTACTAAACTACTACATTTCTAATAAATGTATGTATTCTATAAGTTTATTAACTAAATAATAACTCCTCGTTATTCTTTTTTAAATGCACTAATTAATAGCAAAAAACACACTAAATATTTAAGTTAAAGTTAAACGATTTCCCTTTCTTTTCAAGTAAACCACACGATCACCAGCGAAATAAAATTTTCACTACTTCAACATTTCGAGAGTAGATCCGTTTGACAATCGTTCTTGCGCACGCGCAGGAGATAGAATCTCTTATATGTGCACAGGAAACGCCAGCTCACGTCCCCATTGACTCCGCTTCAATTAGCGTCGGTACGAAAAAAAGCGCAGTGGCATTATAAAACGGGACACCTGACCATCTGTCGTGCGGTTTTTCGGTGTATCGAAGCGTGCCCCAAACGCGGTGGCTCCGCTGCTGCATTTCCGTATGGCTACCGTTCCGTTGCTCATTTGTGTGTTAAAAAAAAAAGGCGGACGCGTCCGCCGCGGGGGCGCGAAAAATCGAGCTCGTGGGATAGAAAGAATCTCTCTCGATACATTCGTCAATCCGACTTATTGTGAAGATAACTATTTTTTTTTTTTTTTTTTTGTTACTTCAATAGATGGAAAGAAAGGGCTCGCTGCAGGGGTGCCTTCTTCTACGCCGCGAAAATAGACTACCGACGAGAGGGCTCGTTCTCGCGATTGGAACGAAATAATGAAAATACACGGTATGGCGTCACAAAGACACGACTCCAAGCATTTCCTTACTCCACGATTTGATTTCTCATCGCAGATGGGTAAAAGGTACCGCGAGAGGAAGGAAGGAGGAACGCCTTTTGAGAGTAAAAAAAAGACAATGTCCCTTTGGAAATTGGACGGAATTAGTGAAAATCCCATACTTTGGCTGAATTATATACGGCGGTCCTATTCGTATGTGGACGAGTGTTACTTTGATGGGCCGCGCGTTTTGGGGCTTGAAATCGCTTTTTAATGGATTTCGTCGTCTCTCGCCGGTTCTTCTGACCGAGCGGCGACCAATGAGAAACAAAAGGAATATACCTCGCATCCGGTGTCTTTCTCTAAAAATGATGAAGGATGTGATCTTTTGATGACAATTACACATCGTGATGATGTTTGGAGGAAGCTACGGTTGAACGAACTATTACGGGTGATTCGATGGAATCAAATTTACAAAACCGTATGCGCGTTAGGGCAAAAAAAATTAATCATCTTATGCCTGATGACTGGTTACCACAGAAGAACTTTAGCTTTTTCGGGAATTGATGCCAAGAAAGTATATGCTGTGGTCATTATCGAATGAATTATCCTCTTAGCTGTAGGTCACCAAAACGTATCTTTCTCGGAAAATAATAACGAATTATTGAAATTTAAAATTCGCGATACCACCCGCATTAACGGGTTAGTTAAAGTTTCTTGAATTATGGAAAATTACTTGAATAGAAAATTGATTTTTGGAAAAAGAAAGGAAATATATTTACTTTAATTAAAGAAACGATTTTTTTGCTTCATTGAGGACAACGTAGGATTTTTCATACTCCAAGTACACGTGTAATGGCATAATTTTTGTATACTAATGTAATTCATGTAACGTTTCTATACAATGAAAACAAATTTTTTTGAGTCAAACAAATGCTATTTTGAATAGTGTCCTGAGAAAGTATTTACTTCAATCAATTCAATATTAGAACATAAAAATTTGTTCTTTTTATTTTTCTACTTAAACTTCTATAATTGACTACTAAATAGTTGCGTATATTATTTAATTAATTTTGTAATAATCAAATAGTAGAATTCTTTAAATGTTATATGTATTGTAATTAAGTACCTAAACGAAAACGTCTTCTTTCCGCAGCCAATAAGCTCACCCCCTAAAAGGACCCATGAATCAATCGGGAAAATCGTGAATATATTCGGTATTTCAATACCCCGCAAGTATCGGACGAACTTTTATTAATTTAATAATAAATTCTGGACAGTGACCGGAAACAACACACATGAAAGGAAAAAAAATGCTTTCTCACGTGTTAAAACGAACGTATCGCCACTTAAAAGTAATTCGCCGCAGAACAGCAGTTAAAGTCCCCCAAGGCCTGTGATTTCGACCGATAAATTAACGCTGACCGACAAGTTGCCGCCGCCGTTGCCGTCGAGCTCTGCCCCCCCCCCCTCCTCCTCGCCCTATTAACTCACGCGAGTAAGTCGTACTTTACTGATTTTCTCAAACCTCGGCGTGAAAAGCTCAGCGTTTGCGCGAGTCCTGAGTGCTGCTCATTATCGCGAGATACGGAACGCATATGGGTCCCTGGATAAATTATACATCGAAGAGGCGCCAGAGAGATTCTTTAAAGGTGTTTTTCCTACAGTGGCGCTTTCGGTTTTTATCGGTAAAATTTTTTTTCTTGCCTTTTTTTAGTTACCGCTGGTGATGATTATATAATTTTCATTTTTAGTTCGCTTAAAAGGCTAATTGAGTATTATTGGCGAATGTACACTGTGAAACGAAATTGGTGTAGATGGTCGTGAGAAAATATTTACTTGAATTTCAGTATTTATTTGTTGTCGTTTTTTTCAAATAAATCTGTTTTTTAAATGCCAAAGTAAACCATAATACAAATTTATAAATAATTATAATAAGAGGTATAACATTCTTAAATTTAACATATCTAGAAATGCTTCTACCGACTACACATATATTGGTAAATGATACGAAGAAATACAACAACCAAAATATACGTGCAACTTAAAGATAATCCAGCTCACCTCAGTAATGAGGTTACTAAGCCACTCAAAAAGTTACTTTCAATTGCACGTATAGCTAATTCAGCTATTATAAATTTTATTTCATATAGAGTCAAACCAACAAACTGCAATCTATTTCCATTGTTAGATTCCTCTCAAGGTAATAATGCTCAATAATTACTGTATTAGAACATTTCTAATAATCGTATTTAACGTACTAAGCCAAATTATCAAGTGTCCAATTCAAAGAGATGTATCGCTTACGTCAGCAGCTGGCCAATATCTTTTCCTGTTACAATTTAGACGAGTGGCGCTTGGAACCATTTTTTAAGTAATACAAATTCGAAAAACTTGATAAAGATTGAGGAAACGAGTTGCAATTAGTAAGTTAAACATAACGATTGCCTTGTGAACAATCACAACGCATCAAATTCACATAGACAGTCATAAAGGGAATATTGCTTTGTATATATATATATATATATATATACATACGCACCAAATCGTATTAGCCACATGCGATTACAGGCAACAAATCCGTGCGGCTCGGACGTTAATGAGCGTCACCGGAAGTGTCGGTTGTTCTCCCTCTCTCTCCCCCCTCTCTCTCTCTCTTCTGTATTATAAGCGCGAGTCGAGCTTCCGGCCGGTGGGGGCGAACGAAAGAGCTACTGCTGCTGCGACGATAAAATCACCTACGTAATTGTTTTGCTAAGCGTATGCGAGTATCCAGTCGTCTGTATACTGACCAGCGCGTATGACAATACGCGAACATACATATACGGTGGCATAAAGCGGAAGTCAACTTGGGAAAGCAGACTTTTTGTTTCCTCTGAGCTCGAGTTTTTATTTTTATTATTATTATTATTATTTTTTTTTTTTTTTTTGAAGAATATGTGGCTATTGCGGTGTGCAGCGTTCGGAGAACGTTATGACAAGGGACTTTTGTCAACGTAACGAGTTATTAAATCCTATTATGTTGGAAGCCGAGATATGGGGATTTGACAATGAAAACAAAATATAATTTGAATGTGAGATAATGTCGCGTCGTTCTGTAGTGTCGTTGACTTGTATTCTCTTACATCGAGGTTTTGATAGATTTTTTTTTTATTTCTCACGATGTTATTTACATTTTACGGATAGGATTTTAATACCTTCGTCGGTTTTGCTGACGTAAGATGCCATTGAATAGGAAATTCCGAGTACATAACGTATTATCTATCCAACCGCGAATAATTAATGTCATTGCCATTGTTTATTTTATCGTAATAACGTCGCTATGTCATTCTCGATAATACTCAACAACAGGAATGTAGATCTAGACTGGAATATTATGCGGAATAAAGATACACACGACTAATTTTCTAATTTAAACGAAAGTCTAGCGTTAATGGAATTTGGAAAGGCTAATCAGAGAATGACACTGGAAGAAAAACCATTCAAGAGCCTGAGAAGCCTCTCGAGAGATTCGCATTCAAAAAAACGACTTACCTGGTGGGAGGACGAGAGGAAGAGGACCCAAACATAATTAGATGTTGTACCATCTTCGAGGGCGCCTATATAAGAGCCGGTCATTATTTTAGTGTTAGAGATAAGGCGACGTGACGAACGGGGAAAGGCTCTTCTGTCCATTGAACGTTCCACTAGCAGCATTCGTTGGATTGCTACAACCAATTACGCTTACATTTCTCCAGCCTTTCTCCTTTTTATTTCAAAACTTTAATTTTCAATCGTACGCCTGCTTGATTGATCTGCTTGATTGATTCGATGTTAAGGGGGGTTTACACTTACTCCTTTCCTGAAATTAAATTTTTCTTTTATGTAAGATTATTAAAAAACACTAATTTATTAGACCTACCCGAAGTTGGCGTAGGTTGCGTTTTCAGGGGTTTTTTAGATTTAAATAATGTCGAGCAAATGAATTGAACATTTTTCTTATGAATCGTAATGATACGAATAATTTAATTTGTTTGAATAATCAGGCTTTTTCATTCTGAGACTCTGTAACAATTATATAGTAATACATCCAAAACATAGAATACAGTAAAATTTGAAAAGAATACAATTATTTACAGTGAAACTTGCTAGACACCGAACAATGTGATTGGTAAAGTAAACAAAACTTGACTTATTCCGACGGAAATATTTGCTGATGATTGTATTTATTTAAGTATAAAATTAATTTAAATTACAGCAAATATTCGTTAAAATATATTATTAATTCCTTATTCATACGACATTTTTTAATTAAACAAAAATATTAGTTTAAAAAAATTAATTGCTAAATAAAGTTACACAAAATTCTTAATTAACAATATAACATTTTTCGACTCAAACATTCAAATTTCAAGGTAAGAAATACGCGTGAATCCGCCATAATGATCGATTTAAAAAATTTACAAATAGATATACTTTGAGAATAATGAAAAGTCAAAGCATCAAATTTATGATAATAGCGATTCAATTGCGAATCGATTGGTTCCAATAACATATAACTCCTATCGCGTGGTCGAACCCCGACAAAGTCTTTTTTTTCATCCTTCCAAGAGGTTCCTCATAATGATAGCATACACGCAGCATATGAGCCCTATGAACGTGTCATTCCGATGTAACATCTGTTCCCATGGCTCTAGCTCGCCAGCGATCATTATAAAAATTAAACGACGCTCATACGATTTATTATTGAAATTACACGTCGTCGCGGGCCGAGTCGTTTTACGAACGAAAGTGCACTCGCTAAGGTCGATAGAGGACAGGCAAGTGCTGTCCAGAACTATAGAGCTTAATAAGTCCTTCGCCAAGATAATCCCAAGGGACTGTGTCATTTCATTTCTCGTAATTTCACGGATCCGATTTCGCGATTTTTTTTCCTCTTTGTCTACGTGCCTTCTTCTAAGGCCATTGGCAGCTCTGAAAGACGCGAATTGATGCTGAAAGGAATTGCAGTAGGCGATTACCTTCGCATTGGGTATATACAAGGTATTTTTCTATAAAGTTCCTTCTTGTTATCTAATTTAGAATTGTTGTTTTATCATTATTGATAAGGTTACGTAAGATGCCGATATAGGATAATAGATAAACCGGGAGTGCACTCGGTATTAGTGCGTTTTTCCTAGTAGTTTGGTCGTCATCGATCCATCAGTATACTAACCGCGATGGCAAGTGCAAAACGTATTTTTGCTTTAGCCATAGTGTTTTTATACATTAGTCTAGATTATGGAGCTTTTGGGGTATAGTATGAAATTTTATTATTTTTAATACTATTCTAATGCTTAAATGACTCGTTGCTTCAATGAACAAATGTTAGCTAAATTTTAAAAAATATATTCATTTAAATATGGCTCTTTTCAAAAAACAAACTGTATTTACATTAATCAAACAAATTATTATTTGAAAGAGTAATTGTTTTCATTTGTATACAAACACAAATTTATTAGATACAAATATGAATTACTTAAATGTATAAAGTTATTTTGTGAAATTTAATCATTGTAATTATTGTTCAAAGGTAAACCAATATTTTCTGTTTAATTTAGAACTTGTTAACATTCCTTTCATTCTAATAAACACAAAGAAGAATGAATTACATCGAAGTAAATATTTTCTTTTCAGTGTCAATGCATACAAACGTTCTTTTATCATTTTATATTTTAAAATTATATTATACATGATTATTTGATTTCTTTCAATCCTTAATATTATTTTGACAATTATTTTAGCAATTTCCATTTCAATATGTTGGTAACATAACGGTGTTGGAAGTTACTACAAGTCCTTACAATCCGAACAGTTCATATTTCTATATTGATGGAGAAGTACCGAATGAAACTTTATATATACTTAGACCCATCGGCACAGATGCAAATAATAGTCTTACCGTAAGTTCTATTGTGAAAATCGATAATATATACTATATATATATAATTGAAGTGAATTGATTACTTTTTATTTCTACTCTAAACAGGTAAATCAATATTCTGATACGGGTAATGGCAAAGTTAAGGTCGGAGAGGCATGGCCAATCTGTGAAATGTATGAGAATAAAGATCATCCAGTCATACGAGCAAATTTACGAACTAGAACAGTAATGATTATAATGTTCCCAACTCAGCAGTATTGTCCATTTAAAAATGTGAATATTTGCGTTTTTCACTGCCTGGCTTTTAAGGAATGTCATTTAGAATAAGTAATTTTCTATAACATCGTCTTGTAATTATAGGACACGTATTTAGTACCAGCTGGTTACGCATCAGCATTTAATTATGATGGTGAAGTTACGTGTGATTCGTGGAAATATATACTAGAAATCCCTGATCCAAATAATGAAACTGTTCCATATTTAAGGATAACCATGCAAGTAGATATGGAACAAATGTATCTGTGTAATCGATCGATACCGCTTGAAGCGGTCTCTGCAGAGAATGAAACATGCGATGGACTTCGTAACGATGGATCGAATTTGACACTTAGTTTGATTTACGCTACTGGAAGGGACAATGATTATATAAACCTCCACGACGTGGACTTAGTGCAAAATGAATATGCCGTTGACGTTGTCGAAACTCTCTATCCTGACTTTTTCCGGACTTATTTTAAAGTAAAAACGTTTCTAGGAAAAATTTTGAAAAATCTTATTTCATAAAATGTAATAACCAATAAGTACTCGTTTTTGCATAGATATTTTTCTACAGCAAATCATCAATCTATGATCAGAATCCTAAGCTGATCTATGCAGATTCCATATGTCATTTAATAAAAGATCCAGAGGATAAATCTTTACCCTCAAGAGTAACACATATGATATTTGAAGGAAGACACAACTGTACATTCGAGGTAAGAAATCGTCTGCAGTGAGGAAATTGTAATGATTACTGAGGAGTAAGAAATTGAGGCTTGTTATACACACAATTTTTCAGAACGGAACTTCAATCCTAGGTAGGAAAGGATCTTTTATAGAAACACCGAGTGAAAATCCTGACATCGTTTTCCCTAACAGCCCAAGGTGGTATTTAGAAGTAAATGTTATTCTTCAAAGAGATATAGATGATCCATTGAATCGTTATATAATAAGTGCATTGTACGCAGTTGATCAAGGTAAGTGTAATGTAATTAAAAAACGAGTAAGTTTATATAAATTTCATTTTAAATTAATGTAAAATTTTTTTTTGTTAAGATGGCCTGGACGATTCCAAAGAATGTACAAATTCGACAACGGAACCACCATCTTCAGAGTCAAACAGTTCAGAAGCTAGTACGTCAACGCCCTCTAATGCAAATAATCAAGAATCAACTTCCGAATCACCAACTACTTCTGCCCCAGAAGAAAGTACGGAACCCACTACGTCTGCTCCTTCCGATACAACTAATCAAGAATCAACTTCCGAATCACCGACTACTTCTGCCCCAGAAGAAAGTACAGAACCCACTACGTCAGCTCCTTCAAATACAGATAATCAAAAATCAGGTGAATCGAAACCAGCGAAATCATCCGAAGAAAAATCGTCTTCCAAATCAAAGGGTAGTTCTAGCTCCAGCTCTTCTTCATCTTCATCGTCATCATCTTCGGAATCAAAAAGCACGGAAAGTACTACACCAATTCCTACTAATGCAAATAGTCAAGAATCTGGTGAATCCAAACCTGCAAAATCGTCTGAAGAAAAGTCATCTTTAGAATCAAAGAGTAGTTCTGCTGTAAAAGAAAGCTCCGAAAGCACACAAGCTACTACGTCGTCTCCTACCAATGCAAATAGTCAAGAATCTGGTGAATCCAAACCCGCGGAGTCATCTGAAGAAAAGCCATCTTCGGAATCAAAGAGTAGCTCTGCTGCAAAAGAAAGTTCCGAAAGCACACAAGCTACTACTACGTCGACTCCTACTAATGCAAATAGTCAAGAATCTGGTGAATCCAAACCTGCGGAATCATCTGAAGAAAAATCATCTTCAGAATCAAAGAGTAGTTCTGCTGCAAAAGAAAGCTCCGAAAGCACTCAAGCTACTACTACGTCGACTCCTACTAATGCAAATAGTCAAGAATCTGGTGAATCCAAACCCGCGGAATCATCTGAAGAAAAATCATCTTCAGAATCAAAGAGTAGTTCTGCTGCAAAAGAAAGCTCCGAAAGCACTCAAGCTACTACTACGTCGACTCCTACTAATGCAAATAGTCAAGAATCTGGTGAATCCAAACCCGCGGAATCATCTGAAGAAAAATCATCTTCAGAATCAAAGAGTAGTTCTGCTGCAAAAGAAAGCTCCGAAAGCACTCAAGCTACTACTACGTCGACTCCTACTAATGCAAATAGTCAAGAATCTGGCGAATCCAAACCTGCGGAATCATCTGAAGAAAAATCATCTTCAGAATCAAAGAGTAGTTCTGGTTCATCAGAAAGTAAAGAATCCAATAAAAATACATCATCCGAATCGAATGAAAGTACATCATTGCTCGGTGAAGTGGAAGATGCATTTGTAGATGTGATTGATGTACCAATAGATTTTGTATCTTTCATTTTTAGGATTCTATCTCGTTTAATAGGAGCAGTTATTAATGGATTTGAAAGAGGCGTTAATAGAGTCGAACGTGGTGTAGAATTTACAATTGATAGCGTTCAAGGCGCCATAAATGAAGTGGGTCGTACTGCAACCGATGTATTCGATACTTTCGCTGACGGTGTTGAAAATGTAGTCGATACTGGCGCAGTTGGAGTTGATGATTTAGCGTCATTTTTTGGAGACATAATCAGTGATGTAATAAACCTGGTCGGAGGTACTATCCATTGGGCTGATTTTATAATTTCTGAGCCAATAAATGGAACAGTAACTGGTGTAGAAGACATTTTCACTAACATAGAAAATGACGCATCAGCTGGAGTTTCCGATGTAGGTGACTTCATAGACGATATAATAAATGCTGTAGGTAATTTTATTACCAACATAGAAACAGTGATTGGCGATATTATTGCTGATGTAGGAACAATTGTAGGTGATACTATAACCTTACCAGCAGTAATCGGTTCTGAAACAGCAGATTTAGCCGGCGATGGAATATCAGCTGCAGAAGATGCAGCATCTGTCGTCGTAAATTTTGTTGAACATCCAATTTCTGGCATAGAATACATTGCTAACGATATTGGCAATGAGATCGATAACTTATTCGATGATGACTCTAGTGAGTCAAAATCTAAATCTCATGGTAAGAGTAACAATTAAAAAGCATTGTATATTTACAGTATAAAACTTTTTTGAACTGAATTTTCTTTGACTTCTATTTTCATACATATATTCAAATAACTATTAGATTATGTTTGGATTTTTAACAGAATCAAGTGAATCAAAATCAAAAGCAGTAACCAATGCTGACGAAGCTGCTGATGAAGATAATTCAAAATCAGAGTCGTTAGTAGGAGAGATAACAGATACCTTTATTAATACAGTGTTCCATACAATTAATCTTGTAATTAAAACTGGCTCACAGACTGAAAACTTAGTATCTAATGCATTGTCCGATGCAGAAAATGAGACAATTAGTATTCGCAATCGAGTAGTTAATTTGATAGAACGCGGATTTTCAGGAGCTGGATCAGTCGTGAATTTCGTGATTAATAAAATTGACAATTTTATTAGTGGAACCGAATCTGATTTAGATCTTATAGTGAATGAGCCTATAGATGGGATAGCAACAACGGCAGAAAATGCGTTTTCTGGGATTATTAATACCATTTACGAATCAATAACTGGAGTTGTTAATCTCATATCAAATGGTATATCGGATGTAGTAAATTTCATAACAAATACAGTAGATGGAATCTTTAACGTTGCTGGCAACGTGACATCTGCAGCTACGAATATAGTCGGCAACACAACAACTGGTATTGATAACACAGTATCCTACGCCGTTAGTAATGCTACAAACGAAGCAGAGGAAGCAGCCAATGATACAGTAAACGCAGTGATCGGTTCTGTAAACAATACAGTGACCAACGTAATACCTCATGCAATATCCAATACAATTTACACTGCAGCCAACGATTCAACTGAAGACTTCATCAAGGGCTGTGAATGGTTCTACTTAGGAGTAACAAATAACTGCATCTTCTATTACGGATACGACTTGTTCGTTAAATTCCCAATCGACGCCGTCGGTGACATTATTTCTCTGATTACCGATATTTTACTTCTCCCAATTACACTTCCAATCGATATCGCCTCACTTCCGGTTAGCATACCATTGGATATAACAGAATTATTGATACAGATACCGTATGATATAGTTAAATATGGAACCGAATTTGTTGTGGAACCGTTGTTAAGTGTAGCTGGTGATGCGGCAAGTGGTGCTGGAGGTTTATTATCAAGCGGACTCGACGAATTGGAGTACATCGTAAACGATGTAGGAACTCGACTTTACAAAGCATTTATATATGGAATTAACAAGTATTTATGAAGCGTAATGTAAATATTGACTTGAATTATGTTACACCAAAGATCGTATATAAGCCAAAATTGAATATCGTGAAATTTTGTATTTATTTCATAAAATAAAGTGAAAGAAAATTTGTATAAATATTTTAGCATTTTTTTTGACGGAAACAATATACACTATCTCCGATAACGTTTATTCTGGTACAATTATCATTATTGAGAGAGAAATATAATAACTTTATTGTATGTGCATTCGATCACGTGGATGTGTGATTTAAGCCGATTTTTTCAATGTCGCCATCGAAAAAATAGGCTCAATATTATTAGCATTATTAAGTATAATAAATAATAAAGAAATATTTAAATATAAATATATTTTATATTTTCAAATGATCAAAATTAAGTGGCTATAACTTAACGATATTGGCAGGTACTTTAAGTAACGTGTTGTTAATCCTTTCACAAAGTCCATATTTTGGTCAATCGATACTTAATGTTTCCCTTAAGTAATGAACGCTGCGATTGTCATATCCTGAAAAACAAGATTTTCATACTCTTGTTTAAATATTTTGTATGAAAACCTTGTTATTTGTTTATTGATTTTTTAATTCAATTATTTTCAAACGAAGCATTACTAATAAGCAGGCATTAGTTAACTACGATAAATACATTTTTTTAAATAATACCAAAATAATATCAAATATTTATTAAACAATTATATTATTTCTTCCCAAATCAACAATCATAAACAATAGCTTCTTTCTAAAAAAATCCATTTTTAATAATTGCATGAATTTTCTTCTGTAGCAATATTTTCTTTTTATCGAAAACCTCTACAATACGTAACATTAATACTATTTATTTTGACGCCGTATCGCACTGCTTAACGAGACGACCCTTTATTTCGAATCGTCCACTTATAAATAAATGAATAAAAAAAAAGAAAAAGAAAAGAATCCCGTAAACATCTCATTACTCCATTAAGAATTCAGTAAACGTTCGCACGAGTACATAGATAAAAACAGCATAGAAATAAAATAACCTGAAAGATGCAACTCCATAGTCAACGGGAGTGAGGAGAGGGTTCGGGAGGAGAAAAGGGAAAGAAATCGTAGTAATAAGAGGCAGACAACATTCAGTGGCGATGTACGTCGAACGCTCGAATGCGTTGTCGGTAGGTGGAGAAACGTGTGTTTATCCGCGGGCCAATAGCCGCGTTGAGCGGCCATGATGGTCCAGCAGCCAGAGACGTGCAATCAGCCGACTCAGACTCACTAGATTGTCGGAGAGATAAAGTCGAAACGCGCCGGATACAATATACTTATACACGGGAGATCGCACGAACTGCGTGTCTGCTCGAAGACGAAGCGTGCTGCGGCTATTGGATAACGCGAAACCGGCAATTTTCTTTCGCCCTCTCCCCGCTAATGCAGTACTTATATAGCCTGTCTTGCTTGAGTTTTGCGCGAGGATTTTTACGTTTAAAAATTATCTTAATACGAGCATTACAACCTCCGCGGAGTAAACGAGCCAATTCCACTCGGAGTGTATAATAACAGTTTGCCGTATGAAAATCTAATCGAGAGATAGGAATCTTTCGATTCTCCAAATTTCTCCTTCATCATTCAACAGTCGAGCGTAACGAATACGAGCCGATTAAGCTACGTTCATCATCGGTGCTTACTTCCTGGATTATGTCCTGGAAGAATCACACGCGGCTGCAGCTTGGCGCGAAGGTGTTGTGCGCACGGATAATGGCCGCTTTCACGTGTTCGTGCCCTCGCGGATCGGTGAACAAGCGCGAGCCGCTTATCCGGGGAGTCATCGTCGAGCAGCGCGCAGATTCATAAAGCTAATTACCGTGACCAGGGGCTCTCAACCTCAAAGCACTACTCGCTTCTCACTCGCGTTCTTCTATTTTCTTTTATCTTTTTTTTTTCCTTTTTCTCGGAGGTACGTTTTTTTTTACGTAAGCGCGACTTTCGCATGCTCGGATGTACTTAGGAGCTTCCCTTGTAGATTTTACTACCGATTGATGCGAGAAATTATTATACGCGGATAATCACGAGATGACGAATCTATTTTTTATCTGCTGTGCAACGAGAGAAAACGTTTAAGAAATATTCTTACTTTGCTCGCTAGTAATGACCGCTAAATGATAGGCGATATTCAATGCAATGTATTGGAGCAATTAATATAGACTTATTATTAAATTTTCCAGTATTTTTTGTTTGTTTAATTTTTAGGTGAATTTAATGCAATACGTAGTACTACACTTCCTTAATAATAACAATAATCCAAAAATTGTTTAACGAACAATCATCCAAACATATTATTTCCAACACACAAAAAATTGCATTTTTCACTACCCTCTAGTAGGAATTGACTATTGGGCGAGCATTCTATAAATATATAATATATAATACTATTTTTTAAAGAATCATCAAATTGTTTAAAGTCATTCAAAGCTGAAAATGGCATATCATTCGAAGTGTTAAATTGAAGTGACGTCTTATCATCCCGATACCGAACCAATACTGGACTTTAACTGGCAACCAGTATATTGGCTGCCAGTACTGAGACGAAGAATTTTTACTTATATAAATTACTCTCGTTGTAAATCATCGTTTTCACGAGCATCCAAGAGTACAAAGTAATTTGTTCAATTTACTAGAACAATTAAAAGTCTTAATTGTGCAATAAAGCCGTCAAAACGAACGGTTTCACTCGGCGTATAGTTTCATTTATTCTATCAGATAAAGATCGTCCGCAACGAGCACGTCCATCCGTGCTCTATTACAACGACGCATATATATAACATATATTGTAAAGACTTACCAAGAGTCAGACGATTTTCCAGCAAAGTGCTCACCCATCTGGATCTGCGAATAATTCCGTGTTATAGGAGCTGAAATTTACGATCCCGGCAATGGGAATATGCCTTCGGCGTGATTATTTTTATCAGCGCTTTCATTCAAACGCCGTGTACACGCACATACGCACACACACACACACACACACACAAACACACACGAGCAACCGATTAAATATCGTGTGTGCGTCAGAGGTTGCGAAACAATTTTATCCTCGCCCTTTAGCGTAATAAATTTCCCCGTTAAATAGAACGCGAACCCGAGCGAGCACGTTTCTCAATTTATCAGTCTCGAAATCTTTCACATCCATTTGTAAACGGTGTAAAAAAACGCATAGCTACCTACTGCCGGTTCGAAGTGTATAATGTATTTTTTTTATTAAAAAAAAAAAAAAAAACAAATGGAGAGAAAGAAAATTTTCGCACGGTTGCACACTTCCGTCGTTGGAAGAAAGCGCCACAGCGCGAGGAACGCGCCCACTCGCACATCGAGTCTTTACCAAGAAAAACGATCGGAATCGCGAGATGAGAACCTCAAATTATGCTGCGCACGACGCGTGTTTTTGTCTCTCGACGATAACATTTAGAAAGAGAGAGAGAGAGAGAGAGATAGAGATGAGGAGAGAATATGCCTGTGGTACATGTATACCTGCGTTGTAATTGCATCCTGTTACTGCAGTGTTTATGAGGAAGGAACGATATCACACGCATCGGAGCTCACATCTGCACATGTATGCTCTAGTACCGCAATTGATATTTATTACCGTGTCCGAGAATATATCTGCCAGTCAATTAGTGAAAGGGTTGCGGTTTGACTGAATTTTGCATAATAGTCTTGGGATATTCCGAAAAAATTATTACCGTATTGTTCTACGTGTATTTTTTTTTTAAATTCCATTTATGGCTTTACTCTGAAATTTTTCATAAAGTGTACAAAAAATTCACTTTTTGAAAAAGGGTCAATAGACTGTTGAAAATGTGATTATTTATATACTGTTTAAAATTGGCAATATACACTGAATGAAAAAAGTGAACAATTTTTGTAGCGAAAATATAGGTCCCCATCAAAATCAGAGAAATATTTTAATTATTTTAATTTTAGGAGAGTATTCCACAAAACATATTTCGCTGAAATGGCTCTCTCTCTCTCTATCTACATTTTTCATGTCCGAGTTCGCCTATGTATTATTTATCCGTAACAATAGACAAATTATGTAGAGGTAATAGCAGGATTTTTAATAGCGGAATTTTTCTTTTTCCGGATAAAATGCGAGACACGTCGCTTTATGCAACGGACAGCTTATATCTGATCAGGGCAAACGAGATTTCACGCGACGTATAACGACTTTATTTCAGGCCAGTTAAAAAAATAAAATTTCTCTAGACTTCATAAACCACGTTACACTTATGACAAAAATCATTTTTATTACTTGTATGAACAAGTTCTTGTAATTAACGATGTTATCTCGAGTAAAACAATTAAGTGTAAAGTTTATAAAATCATTTTTGTACAATTTATATGCAATAAAGATGTTGCACAAGTTCTATATTACTTGCTCGAAATTGGAAATAGTTTAGATGTTTATAATATTCATAACATATATTTCTAACAAAATATTTGTTTAAAATAATGAATAATCGCGAGTACGACACGTGTGTTTAAAAATTATTTTGTACAAATGTGTATGTTATATATTATTGAAACAATATATATTGTTTCAAAGTATTTAAAAACATTTTTATACATTGAAAAGTAGCTTTATAAATTTATGATAATCAATCCATTACAATTAAATTCATTAAAATCATTACAACAATATTTACTTCAATTAAAGACAACGTATTGTTTTTATGAAATATTTATCTGAAACAAAAATGATCTTCAGTAAAGCATTACTTACTGCAGACAAATTTTCTTGAATGCATTCGATTATCAAGTAAATATTGATCAAATACAAAATATTTAGTAAATATTTTTTAAATTTTACCGCAATTAGAAATTATCTTACGAGTAACGAATCAGAGAATCTAAACAAATACTGTAATGAGAATAAATATTCAAACTAAATACAATTTCTAAAGAACTGATTTTTTTTGTTATCAAACAAATTTTTGTTCATTCTAACATTTTTATTTATTTTTTTTTTCAGTTTACAGTATATATGTCAGAGTCGAACGATACCTTTGGGGAATCGCATCGCGGGGATTTCACTCTGGGCTTGCGCGCGCTCCGTGTGAAACGGCCCGTAATGACGATGCGTCGAAGAGCGAGTTAGCTGGCGCTTAATAACTCGTTGATTATCGTTTTAGGAAATCCGCGAGTCCAATTACTTTACGTAACCTTCTACACACACCTCCATTTCTCCTCGCGGTAATTGGTTTAATTACGTTTCGCGAAAGAAATACACCAAGAAGGAGCGGCGGTATGTGGTATACCAGTGTGTTATATATGCTATATACACTTACACACATATAGGAGTAATTCCACGAGATGTCTCGAGCTATTTTCAACGTCATCGAAATAAAAAATTGTTATTAATAATTTCCACGAGTACGACAAATGGGGAATTCATGATTTGTATAAGTTGCCGATTGCGATTTTTCTGGTAAAAGTGCCAAGTGTATTCTATTTTCCAAGTTATGCAATAGGACTAAAATTTGATTGTGAACATACTTTCGGTTGCAGAACAAATATTTAATTAATGAAATTTATGAATCTCTTGGGGGAAAAAGTTCAAACGGTCGAATGTCGAAATACAAGTGCTTAAGCACGCATGCCACCGCCGACCATTCTAATTTTTGTTAATTTGTTTAAAAATTTGCTTTTATTTGTTCAATCGCATTGAGAATTGGTTTACGTATTCTCGCTAAGCTTGGAAGCGTATTCCAAAGTGAAGAAATAAGAATTAAAAAATAAATTTTTTTTTTAACTAAAATTTTATTTGACGAAACTCTCGATTCCCTGATAGAAAGTTATTTGCATTGGAAAATAGAAACTTTGGGAAAATATTCGAATTGTATATTTTCTTTATAATTTAATGTTTTCGTGAATGGCTAATTGTTAATTTTATTATTATGACCTTATATATATCAACAGACTTCAATAGTTAAAATTCCTTTTTTTCTTGATAAGTATAGGCTATCAAAAGGGTAATAATATAAACGAGAATAAATTAAACTTATACGTATAGCTTTCATATAAAAAAATAATCCTTTAAAAATCACCTTGAGTACACAGTCATGAATACATTTATGTCAAGAGACTTTTTAGTGGTCAGTAAATTTATCAAAAATTGATACGTTTCAGATATTATTAAAATACTGACAACTTTTCAACCGAAAAGTATTTTATCCAGTTTATTATTTTTTCTTAATACTTGATCACCTTATTAACCTCATTATATATGCATATCGGTTAAAATGCTTTTATGGCAATATTAATGATTAAATACTTGTAGTTAATGCAAATATGAATTGTTAAACTGAAAACAAACATTTTTTACATCAAACGATGAAACATATGTGATGCTTGTTTGCGTGGACATGGAAATAGTTCCATAACCGCGTTTAAAAATCTTTTTCAATTTCGGCCTCAAAACTTTGTATTCCCAAAAGTAACAGGAATTAAAAAAATAGAGTTCGATTGATTATTCGAGTTATATGGAGTATCTCGTGGATTCGCACGTATATAAGTGTAATAATAGACGCAACAAGAGATGCAGAGAAGAAGTCACAACGAGCTTCTCGAAGAAAGGTGTTCGAGGAATTCGCGCGGGTCGCGGATTGTTGCGCACAGTGTCGCGGATAATTCGCTTCCGTTTGTCTGTATATAATAATATGACAGTATGGCCCTTATTCTTCATTGTAAAGTCATTCCGCGTAGGCGTTGTTTACAGTTTTCCCGGGCTGTAATTCGTTTAATAACGGGGCAACCAACGTGAGGCTTCGTTTTTCTTAATTTATTTAATTAACTCAACGAGCATTGTTTCGCACGTCTAGCGCGTACAATTCTGTTTTATCAGTTTAAAAGTAAACCGCGAGCAGAGAATCTGTCCGTCGACGCTATTTTCAATCTGACAATGCCCACCCACAGGAGTCTTGCTATTGTGTCCTGTTACTTCTATTGTGTGTATTTCGTTGCTGATGATTTAATTAATGTTAAATAATAATTATACTGTATTCTAACGTTTCGGTGAAATCTGAAGGAAATGAGAATTTTGAGTTTTTTTTATCAACTGACTTTAACCAAAGTGTTTTTTTTTTTCGTTTCTTTAACTCTTCTTTTGCTAAGTGGCGCCTAGTAAAATTAGCTTGCAAGTGACCAAATTATTTGAAAACAGAAATAATGTCGTCATTAGGTTACGATATATTTGCTATACTGATTATTAAAATTTGCTTTATTTATTAAATTTCTGGTCGCGATACATTCGAAAGTGAAAGTATACTTTTTGAATGAAATACAATGACTTCTACTCCAGTAACAATTTCGAAAAAAACAATTCTCGTTTGAAGCAACACCAATCCTTTTAAAACAAACGGATGTTACAAGAAAATTTTTCTCCTGATTATCCAAAAACACCTCTTTTCGACAAAATACTGAAGATTATTTTTTTTTGCTTGTTCAAAAGGATTTCTGCTACTGCTACGAACGATTATTATATTTTCAGCGGATCTGCTGTCTCCATAGTCTTAGCAATAAATATAATTAAATATATTGTCATCCTAAATGTTTCATGCCTTCAGAAACTTTAACTAAAATGCGTTTTCCCACTTACCATCATTTTTTTTATTACATCTACGTGGAGTTTAATTCAAGCTCTCGAACATCCGTCGAAATAACAATTAAACCTATTGGCAACGAAGAACAAAAAAATAAGCTATAAAAACACCTGAAGAAACAACCAGAAAAAAAATCAGATGATCTCCAGTCTCCGTTTGTTCACATTCCAGTATATCGACATGCCGGAAACGAAATGGTTATTGCAACGGTCCGCGTTTTGATTTCGTCGAGTGTTTAACGCTTTTTAGGCAACCGCTTCCTCGAGAACAGAGGCAGCGGTGGCGGCAACTCCATCCGCCCATTATGCGACTTTGCTTCGCTGATTCTTCTCTGGCGCGCACGAAAGCGCGCGCAACAAAGTATAACGAACGGATCTCCTCGACTTCTTTATGTCTATATATATGTATATACATGTGTGTATTATATTCGAGTGTACAACGACAGATGGACGGACGTTGACGAGCTTTTGTATAGCCGATTGGTCGCGATTTACGCTGAAGCATACATGATGCAAAACCGATATACATATGTATATAGATTCCCGTTACACACGCGAAAACGACAGGACACGCGTAGCGCGCACGAAAAGAGAAGTCGTTATTCGCGTCCTGATTTTTCCAGCGTGGTTTCCATTAGGTAGTTCGAATTTAATTTGATAGCCGGCCGCGTTCGCGATGAAAACAAAATCGAGATCGAAATATTTCCGGCAAAAAAACGCTCCTAAAATAGCAACTTCGGCACAGCGGTTGGTCGTTAAAAGAGATGGAAAAACTTTGACGTCGTTATACTTCTTGGGCGTTTCTTTGTTTTTTATTATAATAAAGTGTATATGACACTACTAACGTATTTTGGATTTACTTCGTGTCTTCCTTTCTCCCCCGATCTCTTGTTTCAGCCAGTCCGACATCTGTACACAATGTACAATCGCATTGCGGTGACCGCGAGCTTCGTTATCTTGATCGCGCGTCGCATTCGGAGAGGTAATGAGTCTCTCCTATTTTCTGGCCACTCCGCTCGTTGTTAACGTAACATTACGTCGGTTTTAACGGAGTATAACGCTCCTAACAAGAAGATCGCGTGCCTTATATTTTGTTCGAACAAGCGCTCGGCCCAGACTCTCCAATGGCATTATGAGCGAGAAAAAGCGTATTACGTAAGCTCGTATGGTCGTCTTGACTTGATGCTTGACTATGCTGTTATTATTATTTTTTTTAGTGAATTTTCCGTATACTGAACGACTTTTAGTTTTTTCTTAGCCTGAGATAAAGAGAGATTTGGTAATTTATAAAAAAATCCTTCAATATGCGAGTCTTATCGTTTTTCATTTATTTTCCTTAGGTACTTTAAAAAGTAACTTTATCTTTAATATACAACCAAATTCACTATAAGAAATGAAAAATTATAAAACAGACTTAACAGATATTCTATAATAAGGAAGGAAACAAGAGAGGGCAAGACCCCCTTATGTGAGACAACCTAAATTTAAAAATTTTAATTATTTATATTCATTCCAATCTCTATACATTTAATGCTGAAGTAGTAGCTATACGTATTACTTTAATTAGAGCTTAGTTTCACATCTATAAATCCCTTCGTTGACCA
Organism: Apocrypta bakeri; assembly: GCA_018906985.1. NCBI lineage: Eukaryota > Metazoa > Arthropoda > Insecta > Hymenoptera > Pteromalidae > Apocrypta > Apocrypta bakeri. Next base: position 4,682,408 of record JACCIA010000002.1, read on the forward strand.
CTTATAGTAGATTCTTCCAAACTCAAGCTCCGTTTTGTAATCAATTATAGTAATACTCTTTGATACACTCCTTTCAGTATGAATGAAGGAATTATTAATTGAACGATTAGAGGAAAATTCAAGCCAGTTTTTTATTTGAATAATTTTACTGTACATTTAATTTTAAATCTCTACATTCGTATTGAAAGGACTACAACAAAGATTTTAACTAGCAATTTTAAACTCAATCCATCCATCGCTCGACTTTGAATCCTACGGTGAGTGAATTTTCAACTTTCCATTCTCACTAGCTATCGAAGGGACTTAGAAAATCTAGACCTTTCAAATTCAAAGTAAAAACTCTAATATCTCCTCTAATTAAAATAAGTGTAAATTACAACTACATTGTTATAAATATTTAAAATTTTGAATTTAGTAATTTGAATTTCAAAGCTGTCTTGACGCCTTAATTCGAAATAAAAGTAATCGTACACGAACGAAAGATCTTATAAATAACGTAGCGCATAAACGTTCCTCGCTTATCTCCGCTCGAAGCTAAAGTCCGAAAAGTTTGCGCAACTATTCTTGAAAATGAACCGCGCAACTGCTCAACGGCAATAACGAGTCTTACACACGGCGGAATTCGAGCATCGACAATTTCGCAAGCAGCGCGAAATTGCGTAAAACGTTCTTCTCTCCTCGTACCCCGCCTCGGCATACGCCAAAAAGCGAAACCGAAGTTTAGAAAATAGCAGCTCGTCTCTTTGTCTTCTGTCGCTGAAAGCGCCAAGTCGAATGGATGTGACGTAAGAAGAGAAGCGTAGCGGAAGTCTCGCGAGTCCTATACACAGCAAAACCCAAAAGACAATAGCAAGAGTCTCGACGGTCGTCGTCGTCGTCGTCGGAACCGCGGCAACTCGAGGAAGTAATCCCGGGCGTTCTGTCGCCAAGGAGCGAGTACTCGCGCGCATTGTCTTGGCAACTTAGCGGTTATTTTACACGCTGTTAGCTCGGTAAGCTAGCCGAGTTTACCGCTGTTTCTATGCTAATGACCGAGACACAGAGCGCGCGCCAGTCTTATAACGCCGCTGAGGGGAGATCTCTTTGAGATTGCGTTTGCTGCATTGCACGAGTATGTGTGTGTGTGTGTGTGTGTGTGTGGAGTGCGGTAAGTTGTGCGCAAAGGTGCGGTAAGTTAATGCGAGCACCGAAACTTTGTCCTTCTTGTTGTTTACTTGAGCAGTGAGACGCTTTCAGATGTAAACGATTTGCTAGCGAGATCGTGCTCTCGAGGAGAAAAGCGAGTCTCGTTTACGGAGATGAACTTATAACGCGCATAAGATTCAATTTTTTTGAGTGAAAATTTAGGTGCATTACAATCAAAGCAACAAAATTATTGTTAAAATGAATCAAAATGTTTGTTTTTTAAGAATTTCGTACAAACAATATAGCGTGCACTTCAAATGTTAGTACGTGAATTTAAAAGGAAAATTTGATCTAGAAAAAATATGATATGAAATATATCTTTATCTTCTAACACCATTTCTAAGCTCTTTTCCTTAAGCTGCAGAGTAAAAAAACCACCCCGAACGTTAGTGATTTAAAAATCAGCATATACCCATTAACACATTAATAAGATTGTACGATTCAATGAAGAATTTTCACTCCTACAGTTCACTACAGTTCGAGAAACAGTTAACTAGAATCAAACTTTTCAAGATCGTACATACAGCACTTTTATTTATACCTCCAACTGGCAATCACCGCACGGGATGTTTGCTCTTCCATGTGATACATAATCACAGATTTTCGATAATCGACAAGTCTTTGTGGGTTATCTCAATGAATTATAACTGAGAACTGCTTTTCTCTGCTTAACCTATGATACAAATTACGCTGTCGAAGTACGTGCCCCAGACACTGTTATTATCACTGGTGAACATCTGCCTCGTGTTTTTCCGAATTACCCCAAGCGCAGACTGAAAGTCGAAAAAACAAGACATCACTCGTACATCGTGCCCGACTACGTCCAACAAATTCACAGGGATTAAGTCTGCGGCCGTCGGGCTTCCGGAGTTGTCGGTCTATTCTGATCCTCGCAATTTCTGAACCTACATATAGATAGGTATGGGCTCAAGTAGTATTCAAGGTGTATAACCGTCGGCTATCAGGAAATTCACTCTACGTTGATGCTTGGGTGGTATTAGGAGAAGGATGGATATACATGCAGACTATACGGGGTGAGAAAGAACTCGGATGAGCAATGGTCTGGAACACGTTTCGCGATTTGCGCCGATTTGCCTTTATTACGTGCGCGTGCGTGAGCTGGGAATTGATTTGCCTTTGAATGTGAAGCCTATAGTTGATAAATGGCTTTTTACAATTACGACCGTGATAAATGTATAGTTCTTCTTTCGTTTCATTGGGATTGCACTTTGTGAAATGGAATTTATCGAAAATACTCGTTATCCTCATAATTATGTTGGTGTATCATAGAGTTCGTGCGAGGAAAATGGATAAGCCGAATGAGTAATGACGATGATTAAGTTAAAAACTGACAAGGTCGATATTATCGTATAAATAAATGTATAATTATATTTCTTACCGAAGAGCAATTAACTCGTAAGTTTTATCTAATCGTAGTATTTAGAACAGAAGGCGTAAATTTCGGTTGTCGCTTTAGTAGACTTTTGGTCTGAGTTGTCATCGCAGCAACTACCAATTATGTCGAGAATAAATTATGTATTCTACGCATTCACTATTGTACATTTACTTCATCTTAGTGGGGTGAGTTGAATTTCTTTTTACTATCGATTAAAGTTTCGTTAGAACCGGGAAAATAATTTTGTTTTCGTATCATTTAGACCGATAGTTATACACATATCAGTTATGAATACATTGAAAATATTCCCGATAATTCAAAAGGGCCACCACCGTCTCTTGATTGGATATCTCCGTCACTGGTAAGGTCAATGCTCCTAAGCTTAGATAGAAATATTGTTAAGTAAAATAAATGTTTATCTAACAATATTCTGAAAGTTCTGTGCTAATTTATTATTTTTTGAAAGGAATTTCGTTTTAGTTTCATAGTAATTTCATTGTATAATGAACGTCACAAGTAAGTGAAAATATGGACATTGACCTTGAAAGACATGGTTCCGAATTTATGTCCGATGGTAATTGATAAGTTATTAAAAATATTTGCATATTTTATTACAGATAGAAGTTTGGGCTGACGGTTCGGATGCGAATCCAAACTCTCAAGCATCTCAATTCAGCGATGCCGATGGTACGTTGGAACAATGTGTTACGGAAGTAGTACATTGATAAACTTCAGGTTTACTATATTTATTTGTAAATAAAACATTGTCAGGAGTATATAGCCCAGCAGAAGTACGGCACGAAGTATATGTTGAGAGGAAAGATGAAATCACCGACATAAGTAAAGCGATGTTAGGTGGTCAATCAATATAAGCTTAGACAGTCGATGAAGGTACGCAGATGAGAGGATGCATTGAAAGTAATGGCTATGTTGTTAACTTTTTTCAGGGTCCGGAGAAAGCACAACCAAGCGACCGGAAGGTGAGGTGCCACAAGAGTCTCAAGTACCAACAGCCTATACCTACAACCCTATTCAGAATATCTGGTTAAATTCATTTGACGCCGAATGTGGTTGGCTTACTGTTGGTCTCGAATCTAATTGTTTCATCGACGATTTTTTTATTGGTCCCGTCAAGTTTATTTTTAATTTGATTGAATTCATTGGAACTCTGATACCCTGATAAGAGTGTCAGCTAATTTAACCAATAACTTTAATAAACTGCTTAATTTTTATTCAAATACCGCTTTGCCTTAAGAGTCCTTACACGAGATTCAATGGCTTAGTAGTGGCTTAAATAATCAGTGTACGCAGTTAACGAAAAGCTCCGTTATAAGTCAAAATAAGGTTGTACTATAGAACAAACATCACAATGAGTTGATCACGCGAGTTGTCGGTACTGGAACTACGGGCCAGTACTGGTTTTCTACTGACAGACAGACAGTGTACTGATTGCCCGCACTGGTGAAATCATGAATTGTTGTAACGTACTGACCCAATGCCGGTGTACCAGATTTGAATCAAAGTTAAAACTTTATAGATATTCAATAATATAAGCCAATTCCGGCGTCTCAAATTGGAACCAGAATTCAGAATGTCCTGTTCTTATTACTAGAATTAATTCAAATTAATGTTAGCACAAGTACTGATTTTATTACAGTATCGATTCAATGCGAGAACTGGTACTGTGACCCAATACTGGGTCGATGCTCCATCCTTTTTTTATAAACCTAGAAATTACTTTATAAAAAAAAGCTGATTCTTATTTATATCATTAAAGCAGATTCGTAACAATTGTAAAATCAATTGTACACTATGTGATAATGCAATATATTGAAATAATTGTGATAGGACATACATGAAAGTACAAACATACGGTATACCGTTGAATTGTCCTAATTTGACATTGAAAATCTTGACGCGTATCATTGGAATGAAGGTAAAAGAATAATACAGGAAAGGTCTCACACGAAATTCATTCAAAGATTAAATAGGAGCTATACACATCAGTGGCGAAAGAAGGAAATGGAGCAAGTGGCAGGGTCGTAGCGACTATACTCGTAGGGGTCAGTTAATGGCAAGCGCTTTCTCTCTCTCTCTCTCTCTCTCTTTCTCTTCCTCTTGAGTGCCGAACGCGAGATTCATCGCGCCGATAAGCCAGCGGTCAGGGAGCCATGAAAAATAACGAAAAATTTAACCAGAGCGCGGTATGGGCAGCCCAACCACGAAGCGATTAAGTCCATTATACAAGCTCGCCTTATCAGCATGAGAAAGATCTAATAGCGGCACCTTCCTGGCAGCCCTCTAATTCTCCTGTTCTCTCTCTCTCTCTCTCTCTCTCTCTCACTCACTCTTGAGACCCTTTGCCAAGCGATGTGTCATACACGCAGCTCGCGCGAAAGCCGCTTTTGTACACTTAACGAGCCTACGCTGACCCTCCGCTCGCGCACTTAGCCGCAGAACAGCACCTGCAGGAAATCAGAACCACCACCCCACCCCCCGCGTGTGTACACGCGGGAATGCAAATATTATCTTAATTGCTCGGGAAAGGTGCCGCTCGTTTGACATAAGCTGGTCTGTCCATTTCTCTCTGTATATGTCTGTAAAATATTCCAGTCCCTTTAATCATTCCTTTTTTATCTTTCATTTCTGGAGTCGAGGTAGTAAAAAGTATACGCGGAGCTGGCAATGACTTCGCGATGTTACGATCCACTAAACTACTTTCTGATTTATTCCTCGACTAATCTGGCGCGATTTCAATCTTGATTGCAACGAATTGAACTGTACACGGCTTATTTTTGGTAGCGATAGGGGTCTCATTTGTATTTTTAATCGCCGTAGCTCGATCGTATCTGGGATTATCGAGAAAATTCTAATTACATTCGAATCGGATAATAATAGGCCGTCTCGAATTTGTCGCTGGTTATGTAATATCGATATCGTTGTTTCACCATTTGGATCAAGTACAATAGACTTTATCTTAATATGTAAGAAAGACCTCGATCTATATGCGTACATCCTTCCGACAGTCAGCGAAGACACTGGCGTCTGGTGCAAGATGACAAAGTGGCTCTTATATCGGTTTCCAGAGCTCGCTTGTTCGCTCGCTATCAATGCAAATTGCCGTTAATGGAGGCTCTTAACCGTAACGCGATCCCTACGCATATACTTTAGTATAAGAGACGAGAATTCGCCGCTTGTGCTGATAATTCGCGAGCAGCCCTTGAAAACATCAACCGTTATGCTATCGCGTGAATTTGCTCAATTTGCCGAGCGAGAGCTGCAATTGTGCTTTTGCGTTTGCAAGAGATAGGGGTGAATGTAGTTGGAGGATCGATCGGTTAAAGCGGTTAGTCAATTTGCCTTTATATATTTCAACCCCGTCACATCCTGAGTTTGTATACCCTGGTAAGAATTGCTGGTACTGGAACAACAAGCCAGTACTGATCTTTTACTGGTTTTAAAGTATGGTCTGTTCTTATCCTGCAATGTTGTTGACAGGATGTCAGTACTGATCGGTACTGGGTAGTTGTTACATCCCTAGTAGAGTTCAGATACAGTACTGGGTCGTTGCTCCATTCCTGCAAGGGTACGTCCATAATCAACATCGACTGATAACAATAAACAATAACAGGCTTTCATCAGTAAGTACGATGCAATGATTGAAAACTCACAACAGCATATAATCTACTGTACTCGGAACGAAAGCTATGTTGACTGGCAGGAATTGTCCTGGAAAAAAAAAAGTTTTCAAGAAAGTTGCGTTAAGTTCGACGCTGATATGCTATTTCCGTGCGGAGCACTAGCTCGTGTATACCGTTCTTAGCCAGCACCGTCATTATTATTTGTCGAAGCAATAGGGGTTAAAAGCGATACATCAGATTTTTCTGCGCACGGAATTTTCCACTCGTTAAGAAAATTAAGCGCGCGAGAATTCGACCGGATGTATAGTATACATATACAAATGCGTGTGTATAGGTGGTATGCGTGTATACGATCGATCAGAGAGGTATATTATACGAGAGGGCCGAAAAGGTATCATTAGTTACACGAAACCTTGCGTACACGCGGCGTAACCCGCTCTCGCTAATCGCCGATAGCAGCGACTGATATACGCGCCCGGTGTTGGAAATGACAGAACTAGGCGTGCGGTATACCTGCTGCAAAGAGAAGAAGGCGAAAAATAACATCGATTGTATGTGTGTGTGTGTGTGTGTGTGTGTGTGAAACTTCAGCGCTCGTTAGGCGAGTGTAAAACCGCGAGAGAGTTATTAGGGTTTTCAGGGAGGGAATAAGAGAGAACGAGAGAGAGAAAGAGAGAGAGAGAGAGAACAAAAAATTGAGAGCGTCATTACGCAGCTTTACGAGTTGGGTAATGACGAGTTTAGGGGAAGGTTTTCAGATTTCTACGACTGCGACAAGAACTCGAGTACTGCGCTATATAAGCGTTATATATCGTTTTAAAAAGTCTGCGCTACTCCGGAATGACCTCTTTGTTTTCCTTCATTGCTTTCGCATGGCTTTTAACAGCAAGAGCTAAGGCATTTTTCACGCAATTTTGCGTTAGTTTACTAATGTCAATAAACTGACAATTGTGGATAATTTTTTTGTACAATGGGGTTCTGAGTAGACCGTTTTGGATCAAAATATCACTGGTGGTACAGCGTAATAATTGAATTCAAATTTATAGGTCTTTTGATATTTATGATTTTTTTTTATTTATGATGACAATGTTGCAGAATAAAAAGGTCTTACAATATGCCTGTATTTTTTGGAGCAAAAATTTCAAAATCAAAACATTTGCTATAGAAAGTTATAGAAAGACATACATCGAGTATTGAATCTTAAAAATCCACCTCAAAAAATCTAAAATTAAAAATGTTTCATATCTTTGTACAGAATATTAAGTAATGTTTTGTAACATACTTTAAAAAAAATGTTCTGCTTTGTAATAATATTAAATATATATTGCGTTGTTTCTAAATCAGCCTGTATATTTAACTAAAAATGACATCTTTAACGACCTAACAAATGAAAAATTACAAAAGGCACTTAACAAATCACCCCAAATGGTATTCATCGATACCAACGTAAAAATAAGCATTTTTCACACACACACACACACAACGAAAGTCATCGGACGATAAGAAAAGTAATTTCACGTACAACAATAAAAACGGCGACTGACCAACTGTGCCATGAGGTAAAAAATAGTCGACGCTTAGTTTCAGCTAAAAGCTCATACTGACGGCTCACCACAACCTATATCGATCAGCCCACACACAGTCGAAAAAATAAAGAAGCCAAGAACCGCGCAGGAGTTGAAGATTCGCTCGAGCGATAGACTAATATATGCTTCCGGCGTCGCGCATTCTCGCGCGCCCAATTTCCGCGCGCACAGCCGCAGGAAAATGCATTACAATCCTAATGAGCACTTAGCATAACAAACGCCGCGTGCGCGGTCTGTGTATATATATATGTATGCATATATAGCTGTATACAGGCTATGAGCCAGAATAGATCGGATCGCGCGTGTGCCTGAAATTTTACGCATAAATTTGGAGAACGGTATAGGTGAGCCAGAGAGAGAGAGGTGAATGGCTGCGCGAATGGCGTTTTCCGACCACTTATCTTCTATGTTTATATACTTGAATAATTCAGGTGTACAGAAAGTTTATGGTGTATACGGATGTTTCTTTTTGGTTAATGGGTTGTATGCTTGGAAAATAATTTCGCGCTCTTTGTTCATTTTCTAATTTGAGGCTGTGGTTTTTATAAGTAACAGAAAATACAAACGTGGATGAAAGGGATTCGGTATTCTAAGAAAATTTGGAGCATTTTTTAATAATTACGATTTATATTCAAATATCATCAATTGTGTCTAAAATTTGTGATGTTACAATTCAAATGTGCTTTTCTAACAAATGTGATATACGTTAAATTGAGATCAGTGATTGATGTAATAATGAAGTTACAGCATTTGTATAAAACAAAATTTTTTTCTTCGAAGATGAGCGATTATCGCTTATATTTTAAAAATTTTTGAGTGTTTTTAGACTCTCTTAGTGCTCCAGTGATTAGTGAAATTTCCAAGGGTAAACTGTTAAAGGGGGATTTATTTGACTCCTCAAAAATCATATTTGAATAGTTTTAAGAAAATTTTAGATCAAAACAAATTATTTACACTTTTTTATCTACGCAAAATGACTTACTATATCCAAGTAAATGGTATATCAATTCAAGAAAATTTTTTCTTGATTTCAGTCAGTAATATATTAATGATAATAATTATAATTTGAAATAAACATCTTTTTAAACCAAAATATGATTTTTAATTTAGATGATTAAATAAATAAAATTGAATAAATAAAAAAAGAAGCTTAAATTCAATATGATTTTCATTTCGACGAAACACAACTCGGTACGGTCGCTGTACTTTGCAGTTACGCAAGCGATTTTATCAACGAGTGATTTACTTCTTTTCATACGTGAAAGTACACTCGAAGCGTGTTTTAATAATTCCTATAATATGCTTCGACTCGAATGTATTGTTATTAACAAAATGAATAATTTATCATACAAATCCATTCTTTTTTTTTACACTTCCTAACCTTTCTTCTAGTCTTAATTTACCCGTGCAATTAAACTGTCTGAACTCAACAGTTAAGAGCAGCGGTAGATCTCAATCAGAAAACTCGTGCACCAAACGCATTCCACGTCTCGCTCCGGCAGATTTTCGAACTGAATACACTTCCTTGCACTAATCATGACTCGCTTCATCCTCTTTTCACTTTTCTACCAGCGTAACCCTTTACGTTCGGTTGCATTAATTCTCTGCTACGCGTATATATATAGAGAGAGAGAGAGCGAGAGAGAGATTTATACACACATATATACAATATATATAAGGTATTTTTTTACGTTTCACAACAAAACGACGTATAATGAGTTCAAAATCACTTCCACTCTGAGCTATTTTTAATTGGCTCGAAAATTGTGCAAGACATGGTCTTTTAAACGCGAATGGTGTGCCGCTCTGATGCGCCTCGCTATTTCTAACTTCCGTGGAGCTATCTACTAAATGTGTTCAAAATAGCTCTTTGGAAGAATCATCCCATTGTTTAAGAAAGAAAAAGGAATTACAAATTTAGAAATAGATGCTGTACTTGTAATTTTTTTCGTCCGGTCTGTAGTTCCATTTAGGTAAACGGTCTGTTAATGTATAGAGGAAGGACGCATCGGTCGCAGATAGTGATCGATAGCGCAAACAAGTAACCCTGACATATTAGCTAAATATACAGTCTTGCAAGTCACATTTTTAACCTTTTCCATTAAATAGCGAGCAAAAATAAATTTTCACATAGTTAACGACACATATAAATATATACGCACGCACACACCACATCGCACAAGTAGTCATAAACAGTCTTAGTCAGACGCATTTTACTACGCAATAATAAAAATCTCGTTCCAGACCAACTGTTTCGTGGTTCGTGATTATCAATTGAAATTAATGTACTTGCATATGAAAACGGTATAGATAACAATAAACAAAACATCTATAAACGTGGTTAAGAACCACGTTAAAAGTTTTTTTTTTTTTTCAGTAGTACGAGTAGGCAACGTTTGTGCGCTCAGTACCACTTTTACGCGTGTTCTCTCCCCTATCGCAAGAGAGAGAGAGAAAGACGCACTTACGCAAATACGCGAAACTCGCGCGCGCGCGCGCGCGCCGACAACGGGCCGTAAAACTCGCGCGAACACAGCGCCTTATGGAGTTCAGCCGTTAACTTAACCGGCGTTTACCTTAATCTAAGATCAGCTCGCGCGCACTTAATGTATGGTCGTATGAATATGCATCGGACACGCTGCACCGTCTAGCGCTTATGCGTGTACGTGTAGCTATGCGTACGTGTGTTCGTGTATTTATGTGACTGAATGTATAAGGAATAGAGTTTAAAAGTCTGGCTATATTTGCTAGATTCCGGCTTTCTTGATATTAGCGGATCCGCGCAAGATGAATGCGAATGTTCGAACATGAATTTTCTAATTGAAATACATTTTTTTGCTGATTAACTTTGTGAAATAGCCGCAGGGGGATTTATATTATTTATCTTATATATATTTTTTACGATATTTCGACTTGTTGGATACGTCTGGGAGAAAAACGTATTATTTTGGGATGAAATAGAATCACTTTCTCTCCTTTCGTATTTAAAAATACAACTTGTCAAGCTTATTTGAAGATTATTTTCTCTTTGCCGCGAAACCATTTATTCAGCTTCAGAGGCTTACGTGCTTTCAATGCACAATTATTGGAGAACATTCGCAGGTGTGTAATAATTACTTTTTTTGAACGTTCACTGCTCTTACGTAGAAAGAAACAGTTGCCAATGCAAACTTGCGTGATAACGAACGTATATTATATACGATATAGCTTTAGGCTGAACTAATGCGCCGATTGAAAGGGAAAACATTGCAGCTTTGGAAAAATATACGTGCGTTAGCCGTAACATTGTTTCTCGCTACTCTATGCGATCGACGATAATTTTATGCTTGCGAGTGCATTCCCCCTTCCCCCTCTATATAATATACGTAACACTTTATTCTAGCATTTTTTTCACTCTGACCTTTTATGTTAATAAACACTTAACTTCTTGTTTCCTACAATTAGCTTTTAATTCCTGATAAATGCCATAATCCTCGTATGCATTTTTTTTCAATATTATTATATGTATACAAGATAAGCTTCTTGAAATTAAACATATCACTGAAAGAGAAAAAAATTAGCGAAACGCGTTTAAATTTTTCTCTCTCTTTTTGTTCACGTGAAGAGAAAAATCATATTTTCGCGTGAGCTAAAAAAATGCAGCCTCGTTGCGTAAAGGTAATTAACACGTGAACGATAATTAGTACTGCGACGCATATTTATAAGCGCAAATATAGCGTTTTATATATAAGTCCGATATTGAACAAGTCAAAATCGCGCATTTTACGATATAATAAATATACTCTTAAGTGTAAATCGCGGAGATTGTTGGTTTGCTATTTTTTAATTTCATTACAAATACACGAATAGTAACGTAATAAATAAGTCACAAAATTGAAGAATAGCTAGAGCACGAAAAGGTTTATTGCTATTCAAACACGACATTTTTCACTCAACAAATAAGGATAATATTCCAGTCACTATAAGTTTTTTTTTAACAAACTGTCTACACTAACATTGTTGCGCTAAAATGATTAATTTAACTCAATTAAAAATAGAAATAATTTTTTTTTAAACAATTTGCTATTCCGTCAATTATTCATATTAAGAGCTGATACTTTAGTATGATATCTACAAAGACTTGATGTTTAACATTGGGCATATAAATAAGTAATAATTTGATTATTTATAGCTCAGGAACTGTAATTTTCACTTGATCATTTCGATATTCCACTCAATCCGACTGCAGCTCGCAGTACACCCCTCATGTTTATTTAATGACCGTCAGGAACGTTTTCACTCCTGCAACCGCGAGTCCGCCACAAATGCACCGTCGCTGCGCTGTACACGTTCACAAGTGCCTACGACTGTGAGTCGGTTTCTGCGTTTGTATATAAATGTCTGTTTACGCATGTGTGTGTGTGTGTGTGTGTGTCTATGCGCATACGAGGAGGGAATACAGAGACAGGGTGAATAAACATACGTTATAGAAATTAAAAGATGGATACACGGAATGCGCGCAAACCGCGAACTGGATTTTTATTGTTCCCGCGTACAAGATGTAGTTATGCGCATGATGATTCTAATAGGGAGCCGAGTGCCTTGGAATGAAATATTGCGGGAGAAAGATGTCGTTAGGCGAGAGATACAATTTTTTTTTTTTTTTTTTTTTTTTATAATAATTCTGAGTTTACGTATTCAGATGTAAATTTTATTCGCCCAATCATTACTGTTGGATCGCGTTTTTTCTAAGATGTAGAGATTATTCGAGTAATATTTCTGGAGTCATGATCGTAATTAGGTGCTTATGTTTTTGCAGTGTTCGTGCGCAGAAGTAAAGAATTTGGAAATAGTATTAGCCTTCTGAAGAAAAGTTTGTCATAGAAATGTGAATAGCTAATGTTGTGAGTATCATAATGGATGATTATATAATTTATTTCAATTAATTGTTTTTTTTTGTTTATATAATCTACAATGTTTTGTTCAATTGATTTTGTTACTGTAAGAGCCAACGAGGATTAAATAATTTCGTGTTAATGGCTCAATTTCGTAACGTCATGTAATGTTCAGTGAGTTGAATAAAATTAACGTATTTTCTAAATAACACTGCAGGGGATTATTAGCACAGTGTTTCGGTATAGTTTCAAAATAAAATCACGTGACTGGACGATATTACAGTGGATTTAATTATCGTAAGCTCAAGAAGAAGGCAGTTCGTAAATATAAATGACTGGAAAATCGTTCAGGAATTAAATTAGAAAACATATTATTTATATTATTTAATTATTAAAAGCAAAATAAGGTTATTTTGTTCGGTGCACTGAAAATTAAATGTATTGAGTAATAGAAGAAAATTTCCAATAAAAATAGAGTAAAGAAAATCTTTTAACTAGTTTTTTTTTCTTAAAAGTATATTAATGAATATTGTTTAATAAAAATCTACCATTTGTTGTTATCATCTTGTTCTAAGATGATTTTTTTAAATTTTGAATTTTCGTAATGGATTATTTTCCGTGTCATTTTGGAATATCGAATGGTACATTAATCGTTTATACATCATAATAGAACGAATAATTTAATTTGAGTCCCACTACACGCTACACTTACCTGATCAGTCATTTTGCCTAGTCGAGCTTTTCAATAAAAAATTCCGGTTTCGTGTAAAATTTGTTTTCCTATAAAAAAAATAAAACGTAGAAACAGACGTACTTAAACAGCTAATGGTAAATCTATTATTAGACCCCAAACTATAGCGAAAGAATGCCTAATTCGATTTACTCGAGCGACTGTATATCCTATCCAAGAGCTGCGATTTCTCAAACGTCATTTTTAAATTCTAATACCATACAGTTTTCCACGTGACGGCATAGATAAGCTTCGTCAATCCTATACTTCGCTGACCCCGCAGGAGAAAAGTAAGTCAACGAATGATAAACGGACGATCGACCATTATATATATACATATATATACGCAGTCGCAGATCGGCACGCGGCTTGCAGTAGTTATCTTTTTACCCTAGGTACAAGCTGCTGGCCGTGTCACGCCTTGACGGCCGCATTACAGGCTCCGCTGAGCCTTTTTCCGTCTCTTTCTCTCTCTTTCTCTCGGCTCGGAAGCGGCGTTTTGTAGGCGCATTCCTGTGGTTCGGAGCGCGCGATTGCGCAGCGAGATACCGGCCAGCGCACTGACGCGGCGTTATGCTAATCGACGTGAAACGAGGGGATTTGTCGCGTGGATCTTTAATGCTAATCGCCAACCTGGTCTACATAAATATATATATGTGTATTTGGCAGTCGCGAGTTCGAACACCTTCAGAGGTCAAGTTTAGATAGGAGAGAGAGAGAGAGAGAGGGGGGGGGGGAGAGAAAGCTTGACCCCGTGAGTTATGTACGATTTGTGAAATGTAGAAAGAACTGGATCGCGTGATTTTTTCGAAGGTTGCATGTTAATGAGGACTGTTCAGAATATGAAGGAATATTTGGTTATACGTGTGTATATTTGTAGTGTTTTTTATTGTATTTACTGGCCAGTACTGGCCAATGGTCAATTCTTACTAGGGCACGATGAATCTCAATATCAAAAGATTCATCAGATGTCTTGTATCATTGCAACAGTACCTAGAAACCTCTTAACTTATGAATGAAGTTCTAGTTAACATTATCTAGAAATAAATCTATTTTGCAATTTCTCTAATAGTAATGTAAAAATGTTGATTTACCTCATAAGTAATGGCTTCAACTGCACTAAATAAAAGCATAGTATTGTCTTTGACACTTATGAGTTTGTCCAGGTTGACGCTGAACTAATCTAATTTATCATTACACTATTTCACAACAATAATGCACTCGTTGGTATATCAACATGTGAAATGATGTACGAAGGTTTCGACTTGCGAATGAAACTCTTTTTCTAACTAGAAATCCGGAACTATCTTGAGAAACTCGTATTTTATGACACGATAGCTTCGTTTCTAGCTTTTACAGATCCATTATACCTCATACATATTTTCCCTCAACAAGCCACTTTCATTCATCTATTTATTTACTTATATCCAGTGTACAAAAACATGACACCGCACGTTACGCGTGATCCAATCGGAGACACTACATAAAAATTCAACTGACAAACCTGACCAATTCTGAAGCTGCTCTGAACTAAGTCTCAATTACCAGATTCATCTAGATCCGTTATATAACCAAATTCAGTGCCACATACGCTCGGACTAATTCGATGCAGAATAGATATTGAAAACGAAATAAATAAATAAATACACAATCACAATGGATTAAACCTAAATATAACCACCGACGCTTGATCTATACAGGCGAATTAACAGAAATTACCAGGCGTAATCGTATACGCAACGAGTAGCCTGTCAAAACATATGTGACACCAGTACAGGTAATCCGCGGTCCGCGGGTGAGTCCGAAAGCACAATTTCCCGAGTATAATATATACACGAGGTAGCGAACGCTCGCGCACACATATATCCATTCGCTAATAAATGTCATAACTCGCCCGACAACACATTGTCCTTTCACTCGCTCACGGCTCACGTTCACTTTATTAAAGCACTCTCGGGTTACGTGCGTGTTTACGCAGCGACACATCACGGCCACATCGCGCGTCTATACACACACACACACACACACACACACACGCATACCAACAAGCGAGCGAGCGAGCGCAACTTCGTTACAATGCAGCAAATTGAAAATGAGCCTCTTATCTACTCCGCCGCCACATGATATTTAAAGCGGCTTTGATATGCAATCGCCTCGTCGAACTGTATAGCTGCTGCTGCTGCAGACAGCAGTCAAAGTGCTAAAAGATACTTTATGTTAATCAGGTCGCAGCGAGTGTGTTTTAGTACCGAACTACCGAAGCGTGCGCGCATTTTACAGAGAGCGCGCCATATGGGAAGAGCCTGCGTATATATAATACATGTGTTATATATATACACACACATATGAGAGAAAGAGAGTAGGTGCATCCATGCGTGTATACATATATATAATGTGTATGTGTGTGCGTGTACAATACGCGTTGGAGTAGTATCTGCGAGTAAGATCGGACACCCCGAAATTAAATGATGTCGCCACCCCTAATTTCTGTAATTCCGGGCCATTCTCTCGGCGTTGTCGTCGTCGGCGTCTTCCGTCGTCGTGAGCAGCCCGCGGCTAATTTAATTTTATCGGGGCGCGACTAAGTCGCCAGATGAATACAGTAGGCATATAACATAGTGCTTATTCACGGACCGATGTATCATTGTGAAGTCTGCTGTGTAGCGCCCGAAGGCCAAAAAGGAGGAGGAACCGTGTTATTACGTTCGCCTCTTTCGTGTCGCCAGAACGTCGTCGAGGCATTAGCTCGAGCGAGTGAGCATTGCGAGCATATATATATATATATATATATATATATATATGTATATAGAGCGGAGACGAAAAAGAAGCCAAATATAGTCCTGAGAGCACGACAGTTTCGACAATTACACGGCCTTTTTATGTCTGTAGCACCTTGCGCCAGAGGTGTAAACAATAAATGCATTGTGTATATGTAGGTGTGTGTGTATGTGTGTTTATCGGACAATATAACGTTAGAAAGTATGACTCATGTCCGAGGCTTATAATGCGTATATATATAATACACAGATGGTCAAGATCGATGTTATAGTTCGGTGCGCTACTGCTTGACAAAAGCCATCGGAGCGTCATCTTTCACTCTTTTGTTGATATTGCAATGTATGGAGAAGCTACTGCGATTCGCGTATGACATTGTATATAAGGACGAAAATTGTAATTCGCTTTTTTAATCTGAAATGTTGGTTTTTTTTTAACTTGTAATGTTTGAATTATTTATGAATTACGTTATATTGTTTGAATTTTTATTTAACTCGTGATTTAAAATAAAAAAAATTCGATATGACAGTTAATGCATATCTTTAGAGTGATATTGTCGAGGAATAGAGTCGTATATATATAATATATTATGTATTAGGGTGTGTTAGGATTTGGAAGATTTTTCGACTCAGAGTTTAAAAGATAATAGTTCAAGAAATTATAGTTATCCTATTGTCAATTGACTTTGAAGAATCAGTGGGAAACGCAGATAATTGTCGGATTTTTTCTGCAATCTATCCCAGCTAAATGAACTTATAGACAAAATCTATGCAATCTATTGTTGAACGGATGACTGTGTATTTAAGAAAAAATATTAATATTCAACTGAGCTAAAACGTGCAATCAAATATATATAAAAGACGCACAATAATACATAATAATACATTTAATAACAAACGAAATAATTATATATATATATATATATATATATATATATATATATATATATATCAAGTGATTTAGCGCTACGAATTTACGCTTTCGAAGTGACAGCTCGTATTCTTTCACTGTACACTTCCAAACTACATATACATATATATTTTTTCGGTCAACGTCACTCTTATTTATTAATTTATTTTAATATTAAAGTTACGTTCATTAACTATAGCTCATCTACAAACGAACCTTTCCACCAGTGTATGACCGTAAAGTCACCACCAAAAAGTACATTGATAAACAGCGTAACGACAATAAACGCAAACGCTTGTATTCGACTTGCGTGCGTCAAAGTAATATCCCCCGATCCGTCGGGCATATATGCACATATGTGTGTGTGTATATATATATATATGTATATATTACATAAAAAGCTCAGCGCGCGATCTTACACGATTAAAAAAAATGGAATGAGAGGTAGGTTAGCTATGCATTACACAGTACTATGTAGAAGACTATACGAGTCAGCACATAAGTTTCTCAAAGATTTTCAAGAGCATCGATTATAGCGCTCCGGCGTCGACTCGTTATAACATATATATAGCAGATACAGCCGTAAAAAGCTTCGCAGTATTGCTCTTTAGCTCCTCTCGATCCCTGGCCGTCAGCGAGAAAAAAGCGCTGCGAAACAAAAGCGAGGAAAAACGGGACGGCGGAGAGGCAGCCAGCGATTTCGAGCCATGGGATTCGCTAAATCGCAGGGGGAGGAGGAGGGGGGATACTCGCTCTCGGATAAAAACGAGACGTTGAGCTAAAGAGAGAGAGAGTGAGAGAGAGAGAGAGCCATAGATCCAGCTCAGCGGTAACGACGACTTCCAGCTCTCGCAGCAGCCCACCTCCTCCACCACCACCATCTCTCGCGATTTCCTTCTCGCTCCTTTAATCCCCTCCACTATTCGGCGCGCCGATGTTCCATACCCCCCACCCTTGGGGCTAGCCTTCACCCGGGGCTTCGTCTTTGTCGACCCCCCCCCCCTCCTCCGCCCCTCCCACCACCAGGTCGCTTGGCTTCGAAACTGCGACTATAATGAAAGATATTAACTACAATTTTATATCGAATTACCGCTCTGAAAGACATTTGGAATTACGTGGGCGGTCGGTACGGTGAGTTCTCGTTCGGTACTGGTCAGAACGGCGCACCGTACTGGTCGCTATTGGTCGAGGTGGGGAGAGCGGTGGGCGTGGCTCGGGTTCCTCCGACATGGCCGACCGGCTGCGCGTTAGGCGGCTCCTGGCCGCTTCCTGCCGCGAGGTTCAGCTCAGTGTGGCGCAGTCAGCCCGACGAGCAGCCGGTCGACAGCTCGCGTGTATCCTGCGCCTTTTGCGCTGCTCGCTTTCGTCTATATATATATACACCTATATACCTATATATATCTCTCTCTCTTTTCCTCCTTTCTCGCTTACCGACAATCAAGGACTAGTGTGCACCTTTCTCTCTTTATACACTCTACTGGTCGTTTGTGTAGCTAAGTGTACACGGAGTTCCGGTGGATTTCTGACGATCCTTGACTTATATGTGTTCTCTCGGCGCGTAAATCAGTGCGACGTACCTGCGGGCAATCTGCATCTAAAGCAGCGTGCGTTAATTGTGCTAAGAAGGATTCGCGCATAATTGGATATACTGCACTCTACTGGAGTATAGATGTGAGCGACAGGAAAGGGAAATGGACTGTGCGAGAGTCTAGTGGTGTAGCCAAGTCCTATGCGTGTGGTTAATTGAGCGAAGTAGACTCGTGTACATATAAAATATATATACATATATATACACACGTATATATCAAGTAAAAGCCATCGGTCCGATAGAAGAGACTGTCCGTCGTGACATGTGGAGTGGTGAAGTGCGGATGATGCAGCACGCAACACGAGCCAGCTGATCGTCCCTCGGAACAGTATCAGGCGACTAGCCAATCGTCCCTCGGAACAGTCGAGCGCGACAGTGCGGACAACGAGCGGGGATTCCCCATCGTACCAGGCAACATTCTGTCCCCCAGGTACCGGCGCGCTCTGAGTCCCGGGCCGACTCCTCTAGAACGCGGCTGCTCGCCCGAGGAGGACAGCCGGCACTGCGAGAGCGAGAGGACCGCGATGACGGTCCACCACCACAGAACGAACCACCACGTGGCCGCCCTAAGCGGCATAGTACTGGCCGCCAGTAACGGACCGGCCGGTCTGAACCTCAGCCGAATGGCGAACCTGGAGGCCCACCCTGAGCTCCAAAGCTACGTCGACAGAAGTGCAGCCGCTGCGCACGAGAGGCTGTCCAATGGCCTGGTCGACTCGCGCAACAACAACAACGGCGCTAGCGGCTTACCTTCGGCGATAGGTCTGGGCATCAATATTCACAGCAGCAGCAACAGCGGTGGCAACGGCAGCAGCAACCTGAGCCTAGAGAGAGCCGAAGCGTCGGCGACGTCGACACCTCAGAGGTCTAGGTTCATGATCACTGACATTCTTGCCAACGAATCCAGTCCATCGAGTCTACAGAGCCAGGAACCACCGGGTAGTCCACCTTCCACACCCCAAAACCTGAGCGTTAGGCATCAGTCCAGATCGTCGCTCAACAATAGCAACGTCGACGAAGACAGCGATGCCAGTCACCACGACACCGTCTCCGTTTCCTCCAATGGTCAGTTCAAATATTCACTGTAAAAGCAATTACCCTTACACACACGCCTATTCTAAAATATAGTCCACAAAATCGCACAATCAAGGCGTATTCCCACTTTCGCAATCCATCACGCGCGTTGATCTCTCTTCCAGGCAGCGGCGGTAAAAAAATGAATGTCAAGTCCCAATCAGCCACGAAACATTGCCATCGCTTCTCTCTCGGCGTCCTTGAAATATATCGTCGCAGGTATATATCCCATCAAGCGGGAAAGAAAAGAAATTAGTCATCTAAGTTAATCGATCGCGCGAAAAAGCGATCCGTCGGCTCGGCTTGTTTGCTTCGTCCGGCGCAGTGTCAACGACTCTCCGGATCCCTCATATCCATATATATATACACGCACACGCGCGCGCGCACACACATAGACGTTAAAAAAACCGGATGTACTCAGCGTTGTCGTTCGGGCGACAGCGTGCCATCGAAAAACTAGCGGCATGGGAATATTATAACATTGCATCCTCGTGCGCGCAAGCGAAGATCCTTCCTTATTGTCCTTGTAAGAGTTTAGAGATTTTTAATGGCTGACTCTGGCCGCCTTAATTATACATCCACCCTCATTTGTTCCATTCATCTTGCCAACGCGAGCGTTTATACCTGCGCGCGTGTACCTCTTCATCGACGCCGCCGCCGCCTTGGCTTATATATATCTATATATATCTATATATATATAGATATAGATATATATATGCTTCTATGCTACGCGAGTGTTTGTATGTATACACAACCGCGCGATTCTCGAACTCGCGGGCGGCGAGGAGATGATTAAAGGTTACATCGCTCTGACCACGAGGGTCAGATGCGACTTCCATACCCCGTTAGAGGGAAAATTGTGGCCGAATCGCGGGAACCGCTCGATTTCTAATGCCGCATTATGTATATATATGTCTGCGTGTGTGAACAATTGACATGTGTGCGTTGTATAGAAGAGACCTTTTCTTTTTCGGCTTTACACGCGGAAAGAAACGGTGTTTATAATGAGCGGAAGTTTACGATTTCGAATGGATATGAGGAGATGTTTCGTTTCTGATATTCGGAGATGTGTAATTTCACTCGAATGGGAGTTTTTTTCGTTAGAAATCTCCGCTCGTCCGAATGTTTGTTAGCTGAATCAAACGCGCGTTTAACCACACAGTCAGGACTGAGCGCTGGATTTCATGAGAATTGAGATTAATTCGATTTTTAGAAAGTATAATTCCTAGTATATATGATATATATATAAGTACAGTTTTTTGAAATGCTACGGCGATATAATAATCCTGTGTATTTCGGAAAAAGTCTCTTCGAATATATACGCGCGCGTGTGTGTGTATAACTGCACTTCGACCCCCTTCGCCAACATAGCTTTCGTGTCGCTTATTACTGCAATAAAAAAGCAATCCCGCCGCAAAGCATTATTCGCGCGGCCTTTTGCGAGGCGATGAAATTATCTCGCGCGATCTTGAACGCGAAGCAAGCAACGGCTGAGGTCGTGGATATATACCTCCGCGAACAATCGTCTTCATTAACCGTCGGTTATGTATATATATATATATATGAAAGCGCACGTTTGAGCGCGTGAGCGGCTCATCAATCGCGCGAGCCTTCGGCCGAAAGCGACGCTTGTCCTCTCTATCTGACGCTGATGAAAACTCTTAATTCTGACGTTTTCACGCGGAAGATGCATAATCTCTTATTGCTTTTCATTTCGCACACTTGGGGAGGATTGGAAATCGTTCGTATAATGCGGTTTGGTTAATATCGGGGTTTTATTCTTATGTTGTTGAGTTTATTCGAATATTCTGGTATGTTGTGTCGGTTAATATAATTAGTCGAATATACGCAGAAGATAGTTGGGTATTGTCCAATGAAATGCAATATATATAGATTGAAGTCATTTAGAGCGATGCACTTGCTGTAGTTCGATGATCTTAAACCCTTGGGTCCTGTCGTAAATTACAGGTAGTCGTACATTACGTGGGAATACCAGCATATATATTATATATAATATAATTTTATATATAAATATATGTATATATTTATTTGGAAATCAGTAAGAGAAATCTACATAGAAATAAATTTCATATAGGAGGTAATAAACATAGTACTTGTATACGTATAGGCTGACTCAGATACGTAGATCTGAAAACTTATTATAACTAAAATTATATTCTAAATAATATTTGTATCTTTTTATAAGCTATGTCTTGAGAAAGTTTGATATATATTATTATATATGTTTCGATATTGTCGGCGTTGGTGAAAAGTGTCATGTATGAATAGTTTAAAGTCACAATTGGCTGTACATAATTAAAAGCTTGTCGAATTTCTCGAGTGATCTCGATATCGCATGTGGTGACAAAAGTTAAGTGTTATATATGTTCAGTGACGTTCTTACGCGGAAATAAATATTTATCGTTGCATATTCATATTATACCCTTGAAATTTTCATCGGTAATTGGTCCGATTCTATAGTATACAATTTTATTGGCAAGAGTTTAAATTCAGGATTATTGTTAAAAAATGACTATACATTCATGTATTGTTTATTTGTATATTTTGTAGTTTGCATATTATATGTGATAATTTGACCAATGATGATTGGCCAATTTCTGGTCAATTTTTTACCAAAGCATCAACGAATGCGCCAAACTAACACCTCGTAATCAGTATAGTACAAGAAACATCTTCTCGACGTCCTACTCATTTTTTATTTATTTACATTTATTTTGTAGATGTAAAACATTAAATTGTATTATACGTAATCCAGCAGAGGAGAACAGGCGTACTATGCTCACTAGTTCGGTATATAAAAAGACTTAAAAATTAAATCGACGGTCCTAACTATAAGGATCAAGCGTCCATTGTATTTCATAGTTTTATCTTATAATACACATACAAATATTTTATTTACTTAATACATATATTTACTTAATACAATTACATTACGATAAATAAATCACTGGCTTCTTACTATTTAACTAAAATTCGTCGAATTTTTTCTCGCGATCTCGACATCGTCGCCGCGACAAGCGTAAAGCACACGCGTGCGCGTATTACGATTCGATCAATGCGTGTTGACGTGCGTATACCTATATATATATGTATATACACACATACATGTATAGAAATCGACGCACCGGCTGAAATTAGTTGTAGCTGTGATGGGCGAGCCAAAATTTATTGGCTTATTCACGGGTCGACGTTTCAGTTCACTTTGATCATCGCCGAAGTACCAGTACACTTTGAACTATACGAAACAGCGTCTATTATCTAAATAACAGAATTTGTTGTTGTTTTTTAATTTTCAGATAAACGAAAATTCGAATAATTATACTTGATTGATTCGACGCGTGTTTCGCATCTCAATAGCATAATATGCGACGCTAAAGAGGGACACCAAAATCCGACCTTAAATACCTTTGAATAGACGTGTCGAACGATCTTTGTCGAGGAAAACTCGTATATTGAACAGACGTCAAACTGGAAAATCACAACTGCACACCAATGCAGTCGCGACAAATTAAGGCGTTAACTTTCACTTCCTCTCTCTCTACCGAACGCGCACACATACCAATACAACATCTCGACTTTCGACTTCTGGCTTGGGAGAAAACCATCCCGTCATCGTCACGTCTGACGATTTTTCGCACACACACACACACACACACACGCGCACGCTAAAGCTGGTCCCGAAGCACACAAGAGTCAAAAAGCGTGAAAACTCGATCCGAGATTTTTGAATGAGCGAGAGTCGAAACGACGCGTATAATCCGCTTAAGCATCTCTCTCTCTCTCTCTCTCTCCCTCTCGCGCATTATAAAAGCCCTTTTACGCGGCGGCAGCCAGCCGAAAATAAAGTTTCACGCCCTGCTTCTTCTCCTGGGATATGACTTCTTTCTCTTATTCTCTGTCTCTGTCTCGCGAGACTAATCCGAAAACCGGAAATGATTGGCAACCGTTTAGATTTCGGCGCGGATTAGAATTGTATTTTTCTCGGGGGATTGACGCGCGAGGACGGCTGTCGTCTTTTGACGAAACAATCTCGACCGTTCGCTCTTACGTTCGCTGTGTGTATGATATGTGCATATGTATGTATGTAGGATTACGAGTTTGGTAAAACGCTTGTATACCGAAAAACACTGAGTTATTGTCTCGTGCGAACTACCCGCCGATAAGTTTCTGAGATAAAGGCCTCTTTGCCCACGTGTATATAGAACTTTGGTATACTCGCATAGCCCATTACGTTATACAGTGGCGAGTAATCGATTTGGAGCTCGAGCAGCAATGAGAATTATGACGAAAAAAAAACAAAAAAAAAAATGTTAAACGCGGAGAAAATGAGCCAAAATCGCAAAGCATTCTCTCCAAAGCACGCAATCGCATCGCTCGTTTGCAATCGTTTCGCATTACGTCCTGCAATTTAAATCCATTACACACGCGGAATGAAAATTACAAGCGCACGGATAGACACGGGACAGAAGGAACATTATACACAAATGGAATCGAAATTCGAATAAATAGACGCTCGAATTTGCGAACAGAACGGAATAGAAAGAGACGAAGATATATATATATATATATATATATAGAATAGATGAAGCCAACGATAATCTCATCGGGCATGTGCTATGTGCATACAATGCATGTAAGTACACAGTGCGGAATAAAGCGAGAAAGGGCACAGTGGAGGTTTCCCTCGTTTGGATTTCGACGCCCCTTTTAACGAGATCTGAAAGACTTTGAAAGCCTCTTACAGCCGCCTGGATATATATTTGCACAAACGGCTTGACCTCGCAATTCCGAAATGCGCTTAAAAATGGCGCGGATTAACTACTTGACTTTTATCAGCTGTAAGCGTATTGCGCGACTATATGAGCGCAGATAGCAAGCGACGGCAATGAATCACTAGATACATAGTATGTACACGTGCACAAGCCTATAACTGCAGCCGCTACAGTCTTACGTTGTTACAGCTTAGTTGTGTTTCTTTTGTGTCGCTGATTATTGCCGTGTCGAGTCGCCGCCACCAAGCTGCACGAGACTTTACGTAATCGTCGTTCCGCGTCGCTCGAGACGAGACTTATGCCTCTTTTCTCTCAAATGTGCGGTGTTCTCTCTCGCTTTATATAAAAGTCGTATTGATTTTCAAAAAATCCCGGACTTTTTCGATCGCTCAGACAATTCATTGACCGAGTTCAAAAGAAAATGACCTTTAACATCGAAAGGAACGAAATCGTTCGATTGCGTTTAAAAAGCTGAATAATTTCTGTTCTAAACGTATACGCAACGAGTCGAATGAATCCGCGCAATATTACTACTAAAATTCAATCAATGTTGTTACTATCGCAGAAACTATTCAATATACCGGATTTAGAGTAGAGTCATTTCGCCGCCTAGCGGACAGTGCAGGATAAAGTTGATTCTTTCTTTAGAAAATTTCAAAAAACACACCTATATAGTCTCGAAAATATCGATTTTCTATCGCGGTATGAAAAAATCTGCTAAACTCGCCGACCAAAACGTACGCCTATATAGATGTAATTTGTCGGTCGATTATTCGATTCCGCGCGCGACTTTTCGGCGCCCAAAAAACGAGAAGCCGCACACGCGCGATTCGCTGCACGCGACGAAATGCGCTTAAGCTCGGGAGTAAAGGAAAAAAAAGGAAGTAGAAGGGCTAGAGTCGCTAACACGAGTTTCGCGTGACCCGTTGCAACTCGCCAGTCTACCAGCATATACATATATACACACACATATATTTTTATAGTTATATGTATATCCAACGGGGAGTATATATCTAAAGCAGTGTGGGCCGCGGACTTTCGCGGAAAGCGATCGTCGTTGGATGCATTATTTAGACACTGGGTGAGCTTTCGTCGATTCGCTCATCGCGGCTTATCTGCAGATGTACACTTATACTTATACCGATTGGGCGTTTCCAAAAATTCACCACTGCGATATCGGTGTCTGCTCATCGCTCGACAAATTGCGCTTATATATATATATGTGTGTGTATACACGCGTATACAGACGATGAAGAGCACCGGTGTATTATATATGCATATACTATATATAGGATGATACAGAATATCGGGGAGTCGCAGGTGTGACGAAAGAGAATTTTTCGGTTGGCCCAATAGCGTTACATAGTGGTAACTCGTTGATTTTGGAGTCGAGTATTTGTTTGCTCGAGTTGCATACTCCGGTATTGATTTTGCGGTCGAAGATACGTGTGTGGTTTGATGGTATCTCGCGACGAGAATCGCTATTAAGGATATCGAGTTAATTTTACGACATAGCTTATTTCGTTGGGTTCAAAGTAAAACGCATAAATTTAAATAACAAATGGTATACAGTGTGTGAAATGAATTTCAAATGAAAAAAATAGTAATAATACATTAGTATATAAAAAAAATACGAAGAATTTGTTTAATAAGTGCATTTCCCAATCAAAGCCTAATTACACTTAAAACAAAATATAATTATAGACTCCGCATCGCATGGATAACGACTCGAGCTGTAACCAACGAACCTTGACTAAAGTCGTAAAAGGCCCGCGCGATACGCGAAAAATACATATACACATATATGCATGCAGTCTCGAATATGCGCGTTAAAAATCACGACAATGATGTACATACTTTTAAAAGACACACACACACACATAGACACGTATATATATATGTACACAAAAGGAATCCGAGACAATAACGATTGTTACACCGGCGTTGCTCTCGTGTCACGATGATATTTACAGAAATGATTGCAGACGGCGCACTGCACACAATATCTGCGCTGCTATAGCGGGGAAGGCTAAATTACGAAAGAGCCATCGTTTAATTGGACAAAGGGGAATTAAGAGTCCTTCGGAATGCCGCGAAATTGAAAAGTAATCGCCGTCCATTAAAAACAGCGTCGTCGCGAACTCCGTCGCTTAATGGGACTATCAATTTCACGGCGGAACGAGCCGCGGACAATAATAAGCCTCGGCATGCCGTCACTTATAAGCTGCTGTATATATACTGTATGTTACATTGATATATAGGTACGAAGCTAGTTACGGGTTTTTATAGTACGTTTTTAATTGCGTCGCGTTGCGACATTCAAAGTTCAATCGTCAACGAGTGCGACGAGTCGTTTATAATAATGCGAGAGTCATTTCCGATAGATAAATAAATAAATGCTTAATCGAGCGGTTTTCGCGGGTAAGACACTACGTGTACTGGACGCGTACGTTTGCGTAAAATCATTTTTGACTATAGTTATGAAAAATTTATAAAGATTTTATTCGATTGTTCTAAAGGGGGGTTTCCAGCGAAACGCTGATTACTGGCCGATGGTCGGGATCGGTGTGTGAAAATATTTTTTCTACTTTCTAATTGATTTTAATAATATAACACTATATATGTAAACAGATTCTTATAGCATATTGAAGTATATTTTTTTATTTTATACAAAAAAGAAACTTCGAATAAGTCAATTAATTGATATGTGAAAAGGATTATATACTATGGTGTCAAAAATATTAATAAACAAGTGTAAATAACAACAAACTATGTATACGTATTTGACAAAAGATCTACCAGACCAGTTATTCTTCAATATTCACTTGTATTTTTCGATATAACGTTATGACTTTTGCTTATAAAAAGTATAAATAAATACACTTGAAAATCTAATAAATCATCTCGTGTTATATAAATGCATATTATTAATAAATAATACGCTCAAATTTGTTAATTTCACTGACACCTGTCAAATCGTTGCTAATTAATTCAAGTGAAATTTTCTGATTGCCAAAATGAATGAAATTGCCCAAACGATAGCAAACAAAGTTGTTTTTACCAGACAATAATACCCGCTATTACGATTACACATGAATAAACAATATTTTTTCATCGAGATCGGTACTTCCGATTGAAATTGTATCTCGTCTGCTCGCGCATATTCCGAGCGGCCGGTTAATTCCATGGAAATTTATCTAATTATCCTCATCGCGAAGCATAATATAAAAACACGTTCCGGGGCAATTTAAATGCACGGCCGTATAAGAAAAGCGCGCGCGCGTCAATAAATAACGATACGGCCAAGCTCATTTGGGATGCGAGTGCTGATGGCAGTTTATGCGTATATATGTATATAAGAAAAAGTATAAGAATTATAAATACGCATTAAATAAAAAAAAGAAATAATAATCGACATATTACGTAGTTTCAATCGTTCCGGTTAGTCCGTGGATTCTCCGAGAAAAAAGGCAGAATAAAATACTCAATTAGAGTTCGCACTCGTGTATTACTCGCGAAACGCTGCAGACAGCTGAACCACCGCATGCGATAAAATTACCGGGTCTCGCTCCCTTCTCGTTACATATTATATATACATGTATAAGTGTATATATATATATGTATATATAGACATAAGCATACATCAATGTATGTATGTATAGGTATATAAGTGTAAGAACGAAAGGTGCCGACGCGCGGTGTAACACAATGCGAGCAGTATAGGGTCAGATTGTTCGCCTCTGCGCGCAGCAGGCGAGAGGGAAAGCGATACCAACTGGATGTGTGTGCAGTACACGTGGATAATGGCAATGAATCGAGGGGTAGAGAGAGGTACAGATGGAATTTTGGTGGAAGGGCTACGGATTTTCTCCGCGAGAGTGTAATGAAGCGATGTCGTACCTGTCCTATGCATATAGCTTATTGTATT
Source organism: Apocrypta bakeri (assembly GCA_018906985.1). Classification (NCBI taxonomy): domain Eukaryota; kingdom Metazoa; phylum Arthropoda; class Insecta; order Hymenoptera; family Pteromalidae; genus Apocrypta; species Apocrypta bakeri. Next base: position 4,710,887 of record JACCIA010000002.1, read on the forward strand.
TGTATAATCTCGTTACAGAAGGCTAAAGGCACACATGTAAATGAAGTGTAAAAATCCGTATGGCCCCTTAAAGCTCAGAGGAAATACAAGATTTTTATCTCGTGGACTTGGATTGGCTTTTAGAGTGTTTGCTATTGTGATAAAGATGTTTCATATACGATGGATGACGCGTTGACAAGTGCAATCTATTTATTTTTTGTTTATTTATTTAGTCGAACGGATAAAAATTGATTGCGTGAAGAGTATAGGAGGTGAAGGTTGTGAGATATATTGTGTACAAGGACTGATAAAAAATCGAATTTTCTTTGCGTTATGTTGTACTGTTTTGTTAGATTAATTGTAAGTGGAAATAATGTTTATTTATTTATATTTGATTCAGAAAAATGATTTAAGTAAATTTTAAGTGTACCCATTTTAAGTGTAGAACTCGTAACTGAAAAAATTACCGTAACAATATTTTCACAGTACAATATATTTATTTCTAATCAAGTATTTTTTTCACAATGTTACAAGCTTAATTTGTTCATTAAGCAAAAGTTATTCATTTCTTCAAATATCGTAGGAATGTACTGCATCGCCCTAAATTCAATACCTATAGTAATAAACTCAGAATTTAAAAAAAAGTTGCACTTCTGTCTTTCAATTTTAATATACGACAATACAAACATCATGAAAATCTATATCTACCCATCATTAAAACTATAAACGCATCTAAAACGACCTTCAGAATGTGAGTTGACGAAAAATCTAAAAAACTTTAAGTGCAAAACAAATCAAAATACACTTTCTCGCGTCATCCGTAAATAATACACGTAAAATACGCATAGCAATATCTTCTCTGCGACGTAACGGTAGAAAACGACGAGAAAAGAGGCTGAAGCGAAGATTCGCGAAAGCGATTTAAGCGACAACGAATAAAATGAACGACGGACTATATACAGCAGCTACTGCGATCGTCGAAGACACGCCCTCCTTATTTCCCGCGTAAAAAGAAAGGCGCCTCGCGCCCTTCGTCTTTTACCACTTGCACATTCTTTATTGCGCTCACGTACTTACGGATATATGCGTATACATTATATATATATATATATATATATATATATATATACCGTAGTTACGCTGAGCGACTATATAAAAAGCACAACGGAGAATCTCTCGTCACTTATACGCGCGTGTGCGCGCCGGAATAAAGCAATAAAGCAAATAAAATCGCGCGCGAACAATGGAAAGTGGAACTCATAGGTTTGCGCTATGTGTGTGTGTATATATATATATATGTGTGCGTACTTTGTTTTATTTCGACGTGTATCTAGGGGCGTCATCATACAACCGAGTAGGGCTTGATCAGGACCTAAGATTATTCTTGATATAGTCTTGGCTTGTAATTCAGGAATAATATTAAGAAAATGTATTTTCAAGAGATGATCAATTCTATATTTTAAAACAAAATTATATTTGTAAAAACTCGACATTTTGAAGAAAGAATCAAGATTTTTCAATAAAATATTGCGATATTCTTCGTCTTGTCTTGTAATTCAAGGGCAATATACCAAGTCTGTCTTAAACTCAACATTTTCATGACAAGATCACTTTTTAATGGAATAATGCAATATTTTTGGTCTTATCATAACACGTATCCGTTAACTCAATCATACTCAAAAGTATTTCTACAGTACATACGCTTTATTTAAATGGCAATGAAATACTCTCGCCATTTACTAACGCAATCGAGTGTCCCCATCGAGTCTTCTTTTAACGAACACCTGTAAAAAAGATCTTTCTCGCAGGAACTGAAGTTGACACAATCAAAATTATTATATATACTGAGCTATACCTCTTACCAAGCCTTACTTTGAAGGATATCTATCCATCGCTTGATTAAAATCATAAGTTGATAATTGTAATTCAATTTATATACCATTAAAATAATTTAATCTTCAAATTACATTGATGACTATTATTTTTTTAATTATCAAACTGAATTCAAATTTCAATTAAGACCAAAAGAGCAGATTTGCGCAGTTAACGATATTTGCACTATACCATCCAGAGAATATTTTTTATGAATATCGTACTTCGTATCGTTAAACCCTAATTAAATACTCTGTAAGCTTATTCTCAAATATGCTTAACCTTTATAGCATTGTTATATATATATATATATGAAACATCTGCCAGTGGTTCGTCAAGTATATATCCTCGCGGTCATCACACCGACGCTAATTGCGAAGCGGTCGGGTCGGGCGCGTAATTGCTCGATAAACATCCTGTTAATCACGCCTTTCATGCGCTCGCGCGTTATTATATACCTAGTAGGTAGTATACGTAATATATACTTTGTACCTTAGCGCACGCGAGAGTTTTGTGCTTGTCGCATCCGGAGAAGTGCGCAGACTCGTAATTGCGGGACAGAGGAAGCGCCGGAATATTACGATCCCTTATTGGTGTCTATGGCAAAGATCTATATGCATCTTTTCTCTAAATGTTTTTAGAACGATTTTTCTACTTTTTTTTTTTCAAGCTTATGCTAATTCCGAAGATATGAAAGTACTTTTATAAGGCAGCTGCAAAAAAGCCCGTTAATTTCAGCGCTGTATAATTATTCGCTTAAACTTCGGTGTGCGGACTTTATACGCGCGGCGACAGAAACAATGCGCCCTCGGGAATGTTAAGCAGATTCTCCTTAGTGACGACAATAAAGCCGCGCATTAAAAAGACCAGGCAATTAACCCCTCGTTACGTCTTCATCACACGCACGACGATGTAGTTCTCGCAAAGTGTCTTCCATCAACTCTCCACGTATATGTGTGTGTGTATATGTGTGTACACCAATATGTACAAAGCTACGCGGTGCATGAGAATACGCAATATTCTTGCGAAAACAGAAGTCGCGACGAGGAAGAGGGGAAAAAAGCGCAGGTAGCTCTTCGAACGCGTCCTTTTAGTTTTTCAAGTGGCGGAAGAGGAAAAAAAAGGGTGAGACGAGGAAGATAGCAGAGGAAAATATTGCGGGCTAAGAGCGCGTACGCGAATAAAAGAGTACCGCGTCGCACGCGGAGATAAGAAGGGCAAAAAAAAAGGCACAGAGCGAGATAGAGAGCAAGCGGCGACGCGGGTGGGGTCGGCAGCTCTCAGTCGAGTTACTGCAGTCGGGAAAAGAGCCCTCGGTCGGGGAAAAAGTTCCGCCTAACGTCTTGGAAGTGTCTCAAAAAGAGAACTTCTTCTTTCCGCGCTCTAAGTGTATCACATAGTAAATTTAGTTTCCGAGCGAAGGAACCCGGGGGGGTAGTAGGCAGGCGGTTCGTTCGCTCTTTCTCGAGGGAGAGAGGGGGGGGGGGTGAGTGGAATACGAGCAGCCATGTTGGAAAAGATGGCGCAGGCGAGCCGGACCGTTCAAGCGAATCTGGCCGATCAAACGGAGCACTAAGAGCTGCGCTTTCGCCCGGGTTAACTCTCGTCGGTTCTCCGCCGTGTGTGAGAGCTTGCGAGGGTGGGGTAGCGTGTATACCGTTCCAATCGATGAACGGCCGGCTAAAGAGAGAGAGACACGATGTATAAGGCTGAATTTGCGGGTTGCGATGCGTGGGTGGCCTGGACTTTTACAGAAGTCCATCGGGAGGTTGTCGATTTATTTTTATGTATTATTTGGATTTCATAAACTGCGGATGCTCGAATTATATTTGGCTTTTTATCTTGTTTTTTTTTCGATAAGTTTCGTTCGATGTGTTTGTCTTTTTTTTACTTGGATTTTTAAGCATAAGCGAGTTCCGTTACTTGACTCTGACAAACGGCGTTCCGTCTCGTTACAGCCTCGTGGGACTTTCGAAACGATGTGTAACTCGAGTATACGTCGGAATAGTTTTTTTTTAATACAAAGATTACTTTAATGGCGTTTTCATAGTCATTGAGAAAAAATTCATTAACATCGAAGTTCATTCGTAGATGGAAGTGTTTCTTGTACAAGTAAACAAATTGAATTATGTTATGTATTAAAAAAAAGCTAGTAATGCTGAATTTAATTTGAAAAACTATATAGTTTGTCTTCGTAGACAAACTATATAGTTTTTCAAATTAATTACAAAAAAAACTTTTGCGCATAATATACCAATGAATTTACGTCAATTATTTACTCGGGAAGCAGTACATTGACAAACAAGTGCACAAATTCAAATTATTCAACAAGAAATAAAAAATCGGTATTGTATTATATAAAAGCTGCAATAATAAATAATAAAAACTGCTAATGGAAATAAATTTTTAGACAAAAATGCGAGTATATCGCATAATAAACTTGAAAAAGTGGATTAATGATAATATATAATATTTATCATTATTAGTCCAATCATTTAGACTGATCCTGCAATTTCAATTCGAAATTCTTATCGCATTTCACATTACTTTTCCAAAATGATGTTATAATTTGTACACTAAATAAAAATAAAAATATAAATAAAATTATAAAAAATATTATAGAAATAGAAATATATACTTAAATAGCCGGTAAATTTTGTGTTAATTTTGTAAACTACACTTCACTCAATCCTTAGCCAAATTTGTGTAATCAATTATTTTATCTCGTACCATCCAACTGTAATATAATATTTGAAATAAATTGAATCTATACTCAAACTCACGTAATTCATGAAATCTATAGTCAATCAAACGTTATTAAAAAAAAAAGAAACGTAAAATAAACAAAATCTACAGAATGTAAATCTGCCGATTTCATCAGACTTCGCGAAGAAGCGCTTAAATCGACCGCGTTCTTGTGGAAAACGATACTTAAACTTATCCCACCCCTTTCTCGTCGATAAGCTGCGTACGGAGGGGGATGATACGAAGTGCGCATCTACGTGGTCCAATCGCACGGCATAGCCAATCGCGACTGCGCGTACCGATGCCAAAAAGTAAGGAGCCACAAAAGCGGCTCGAAACTCCGCACATCGATTGCAAGCTCACCAGTATAAAGCATAATTTCCCAATACCTATATATACATACATTATTCGCGATAAGGAAAAAAAATTCTACTATTCACTAAAGCATTGATTTTATAATCCTCAGGAGGCAAAGACGACGATCCAAAGGGCCCGTCGAACTCCCTTAGCTCGTCGCAGAGCAAAAAGCAGCGAAAAGCACGGACAGCATTCACGGATCACCAGCTACAAACTCTGGAGAAGAGCTTCGAGCGACAAAAGTACCTCAGCGTTCAGGACAGGATGGAACTCGCTGCGAAACTCCAGCTCACCGATACGCAAGTCAAGACGTGGTACCAAAACAGAAGGTAAGCCGAAATTTTTCGAAACATCGAGAGAACAGGTTGTCGGCGAAAGGATTTAAACGCTATGTCTGGTTAAGGAGTCGGAGTAAAAAAAAAATATTTCAAAGGTAGGGCGCGAATGATCGATTGCGCCTAGACAAAAGAGATTTTATATATATATATATATAGGTACATGAGAAGAGCATCTCTCAGCCTCCGGAAAAAGGCTAACAGCGCCGACGCGTCGTGTACGTTATGCACACTCTCGACTCATCGCCTCTCTGCGCGCGTGTCGAATCCGTAAATGGAAATCGCGGCGGGCAACAAAGCCCCTTGTTTACGTGCTTAAACGCGGAGATCGTGGGGCTTTTTGCAGCCTCGGACGAGCCGTTTAATCGCAATCGATGACGCGACGCTCGTGATCGATAGCGAAGGGTGTGGTGCGTTAAAAAAAAAAGAAAAAGAAAAGAAAAGACACCTTGGCAGAGGCGAGGAGAATCGCGCCGTTGTTCGAACGCCGCTGTACGCGCGAGGAGTGCATTGTTTGCTAAGTGAATTTTTTTTTTCAACAAGAATCGACGAGCGTATTGATGAGCGAGAAATTCGAAAGATTTCGTGGATGGGTTGCGGCTATTGGCTTCTTGTGGAGATGATGCTTTTTACTGGAGGACGAAGTAATTTCTCTTCGTGAGAATTTTTAATTCCTACCGTCAACTTATACATACCTGAGATATTGCGATGGTAAGAGTCGGTGTTTGTGGAATATAATAAAACAGGTTGTAATAATGAACGTTTGAGTTTCAATTTAAACATTTTTATATTCTGTATTGGTAGAAAGAGTCGTTTGTTGTTAAATCAGTGGATCGATGACGGTTAATAAGTGTGATTTTGATATACGAGAACTAAATGCGATTTTAGCTTTGATGCCATGTTTTTTTTATCGCGAGGGGCTCTGTTGAATTGGAAACAATTCGTATACGTAAAAAGTGCATTTATATAAAATGATTTTCATCGAAAAATACATTACGCACTCAAAGTGTATTCGTTTGAAAGGGAAATGAACGTACGACTAATTAAAGTTTTAAATAAAAATTAAACAAAACGCCGATAATTTCTGTACAGAAAATGTAAAAAATCAATTGAAATTTCGATTCGAAATTGTAAATAGGCATCCTTTAAATGAAAGCTAAGTCGAGCGATTCATTCCAAAAAGATCAATCACGACAGTTGCAGCCACACACACGCGCGGCGTAGTTGTAATAGCAGTACAAATTAAAAGAATGATTCGAAAATTACCGTCATTTCGAAAAATGAACCTCTATAGCTCCTGAAAAAAAAGCAACGACGATCCCCGTGTCGGTGAAACAAAGAAAGCCGGCGGGTAGGAGTAGCATACAGTGGGCTAATAACGTAGAACGTTAATTACCCTGAGCGTAACCATTAAACATGCCACTTCTCTCCCTCAGTGACTGTCTATGTCTCGGCCACGGTTCCGCACCTCGTTCTCTCTAATCGCCCCAAAGTCAAGGCGTCAAATCCGAATTTTCTCTCGTATAGCCAGTGTTATGCACGCGCAAAATCTATATATATATATAGGTAGTATAGAGTAGAGAGGCGGAGATAGCGGCGAGCGCGACGGGAGAAAATCGAAGGGAACCGGCGAATAGCAGGCGCCACGAGATGACGCTGTAAAATCCCCCACTGGAGGCGCGAGCGGTCTGGAGGGGTGCAGTTGCTGACTACTGCTTCGTACTCCAAAGGATGCCGCAATCAATTGCGATGCGACGCGCCAATGAATGTACACTTCTAATTAGACGTCGAGATGATGATTCTTCGGTTCGATCAAATTAAACTCGAGCAAGGGATTTTCCCTTCTATTGAAAATTATATAATAACAACTTTGTGAGCAAACTGGACTTACGGAACTCTCTCTCTCTCTCTCTCTCTCTCTCTGTATATATATATACATATATATACTTAGTCTGGCGATTTTCCTCTTCGGGCTATTCGGATATTGATTGTTTTTACACGCGGCAACGTCAGCAGCAGCGGTAACCGCCTCGCTAATTAAGGTGAGCGCCAGTGACTGTCGACTTTTCGGGCGTCACGTCCCTCCGAGAGCAACTTTCTTTCTTTCTTTCTTTCTTTCATCCTGTCCAGGAGGATGAACTTCTGCTGCAGCTCCTTTATTCTCAGCCGCGGCATGTGTCGAAGGTGGAATCGCTAATAAGTCGCGCCAAAGTACAAAGGAGCCTCATGGAAACTGTCATTAAGGTGTCAATTATGCGCGGCGCCGCTGAGCGTGTCTCTGAACGCCGCGCGATTCCCTTGACGAGGTGGATAATGATAGGACTCCTTTTGGACGATGGTATAGCCACGCATCTTTCGTTCCTTTTTCTTTTCTTTTACGATGGGCTCGCCGACTCTTTTAATTTTACCGCTTCTGATTCGTTGACTTTCTTACAGAGTTTGAAGTTAATATTTGTGTCTGTGTGTATGTGGGTGATTCATTGACGGATCGATCGGTTTGAATAATTTTAAACTGTTCTTTGGTAGTGTATCTACTTTTGTGAGTTGAAAATGTTAAGTTCGAGATAAGTTTTTTTTAATTTCAATTTTATCTTCACGATTACATGTGTAAAGGGCGTATTTTCTTTATTTCCAGCTAGATATAGAGCTGAATTAACACGTTGCGTCTAATACTGATAATTTTGATTTTGAATTTTGGATTTAATACTTGGCTAGCTTATAAATATACTACGATTTATGTATACAATTTTGATAGTATTTTATTTGAAGAATTCAGCGAATTTAAACAACAAACTTCCTCTTGTGTATTTAAAATAAGCTATGTCTATAACTTGGAAACGTTTGTCTATAACTTGGAAACGTTTGGAGACAAAACAATCTTAAACATTCATAAAGAAACGTCAGTTTAAAAGTATTTAGAAGAAAAAACATTTTGTCGATCATTCAATTCATAAATTTTGTCCAAATAGCCCAATGACTCACCTTTGCCTCTCTATTACTCAGCTCCTGACTGTTATAGAAAAAATGAGAAAATTTGACGAAGAAAAGAAACAGTTTATATTACACAAATAGAAAAAGAAACACATTTCTTGACCGTTCGATCTCTGAAAGAATCAGCCATAAATATATAAAAGTTTTATCTATTCTACACAGACACTTCACGTGTAGTATAACTACTACGGCAGACAGTGTTTATTTACACTCGGAAAGATACGAAGAAATAAAGAAAAAAAATGTCCGTTCTTGATGAGCGGATTACTTAATTCTTAATGGCACTCGGTTAAAAAGCTTTGCAGGCAACCGGTGCTTCGAGATAAAGATCTCGCCTGGCAACGCGATTTACGACGTTACATCCGAAAGAATGCATTAGAGTATAGCCGCTGCCACAACACCTCGAGAGGGACAGAAAAGTGAGAGAACTACGTTGCTCCATGTGTCCCCCTTTGTGGAATAAGCCATCATCGTGTTACCCGAGAAAACAATTGGAAACATTCTCGGGACATTTCGTGACGAAGATAACGGCAAGGGACGGTATTGAGCAATTCGATTCTTCCATGGGAATGAAGATTTTTGGGAAACTTAAATCTTTTTTTTTTTTATTTGTATTCTGGAATGCGACTCTATACACGAAGCATCATCCTGATTAAATAATAAACGAAGCTCATTGTTCTAAAAATTCTGTAATTATATACCGTATACACGGCAGAATATCCAAGGTGCGATATATATATATATATATATATGCGCATACAAGTCCTTTGCAGATTTGCAAGCATAATTAATTCGCGAAGAAAGTCTCACGGTACCAGAGCAAAAAGTCTGTGTGCCCACATTCTAAACGACGGCTCTTCCCTCGACGCTCCCAAACAAAGCGCATTAAAGAAGCGATATAATTCAGTCGACAAAAGGCAAGCTGGCTAATAGAGCCTCTCCGGAAAATTAGTGCCGGTCCCAGAGTAGTCAGGCTCTTAGGGCCGCTTAACTTTTGTTGCTTTTTTTTCACCCGTGCGTGCGTGGGCCAAAAGCAGCATCCGAAACTTGGGTGGTTAGTTGTTGCGCTGACTAGTCCGATTTGGAGGTAGGCGCCGGCGGCTGGCACCTTGGGCGCCACCACGGCGAGCTCTCTCTTTTTCTTTTTTTTTCTCGTCGCCTTCTCTGTCCCTTCTACCTCTTGTCCTCGCAAGCCTTTTTCTCGTTCACCGGAAGTGTCACTGATTTCGAAATGAAATCTAAATTCTGATGGTTGTAATATGTTTGGACAATGGATTCTAAGCGGTACAGGCGTTGGGAATGAAATCTTTATTTTGAGCTGTATTGTAGTGAAGGAAACTGTAGGTAGTGTATTTGTAAGAAGGTATTTGTAAGAAGTAATTTTATTTTCATAGAATAGTCATACTGCCCGCTAGGGGGAATCTGGTCAAATTAGCCTACAAGTGGTCAAATTGGCAAAACTGAAACTTGATATATAGTTCTGCGGCACTTTCTACACCGAATTTGATACAACATTCATAGGTATTAGTTGCGTACATTTCCACTCGTTGGATGCATTCGGAAGAGAAAACATTCTCATTGAAGCAAACGGAATTATGCTTCTCACTGGATAATGATTTCGAGAAAATAAAATAATTCATTACTTCAGAATATTATCTTCAAATCCAAGACCAAAATAGATTATCTCCTTTTTATCTCGAAAGCACATTTCTTTAACTTCAAACGGTGATTCATTCTCACCTGCCGGAGCGTTTCCGGGTTAGAAAATTGGCCCGAGAGTTAAACGGCCAATTCCCAGCAGTTGTGGGCGAAAAATCATCATCAGCATTAAGAACGATAATTAGGCGTGTCGCGTGCGAATTTAACATCCGGGGACGGTTCACACATCTGACAATAAAAGTTATTGCCGCATCCACCTGTGCGTAATTCGCGTATCTGCCTAATGACTCGCCAGGTAGTCGAAAAAAAAATCTATAAACGACCTGCGAGAGTTTTGAGCGTCGCCAGTGAGCGAAAGAGCGGCGTCACCTCTCGCGCGTTCAGAGAAGCCTCTCTCGCGATATTATAACCGTGAGAATGCATCAGAGCACCCGCACGTCGGCGGAAGAAGGTTCTTCTTCTTCTCTTGCTCTTCCCACGCTGCGCCGGTGCTCTGCGCTGACTAACTGCATCATAACGGGTCGATGCTTTGAGCAAAATCGTCAACCCCCTCGCAGTCGCTTAAAGGTTTCCGCGACTCTTCTTCCATCCCTATATACATATATATACGTGTGCATCAAAGGCAGATACACGAATATAGTATCGCAAGCTAATAATATACGATGAGCCTTGCAATTGTTTCAGCGACGCTTTCAACTACTTACCGGAGAACTCTGCGCGCTCGTATAATGATATTAATGAAATTCGCACTATGAACTGTTATGAGCTCTGAATGGAAAGGAGAATGCCGCTTCTCACATGAGTTGCGCGCGCACACGCGTTATATCCTCATTATATTCGGCTGCTTATCTATATACGCGTTCGCGGTTTGTTTTTAGAAAGTATATTTATTTATAGCTCTGAGAAATCTTAATTTCAAAGTAATCACGCGCCGTGCAACGCTAAAGTTTACTCGGTAATAGAGAAACTTCACTCCGGCTAAGTGCAAGAAGAATTTGTTATTCTCCCGCGGTATACGACAAAGTTACAGCTGACTATTCGAAAACGTTGATCGATGTACGTAAAAGTTTATTGTAAATAATTGTGTAACATTATTTATTTGGTTGGCAAATAATGTAATATGTTCCATGATTTTGCGAGTTTTTATTATTCATTTACTTCTAATGTTATAAATTTTTTTAATATTTATAGGCATATAGCTGTCTAATCGTTGATAAATTTCTTCCACTCGTTTTTCTGTTATTGGTACTAAATTCTTGTTCAAATATTAGAATTTTTATTAATACGTTCAAGAAATATTTCGATTAAATATTATTATCAACGTGGATAGACATATTTTATCGAATGTGCGACGTCTCTGGACAAACGAAGTGTTCGATTGGCCTGTAGACAGTTTTTTGTAGAAAATAATTGTATTTTCATTAACTTTCCGTACTCTCCACTAGGGGATGTCTCGTCAAATCAACCGACAAGTGGTAAAATCCTTCCATGCCAAACTCGATGTATTTAATTAGTTCTGCGATATCGTTAGGTCGAAACATGTTTGCAGAACGAAACCATCAAATTTCATTCAATCCACAGGTAAAATGTCGGGTATATCGTATCAACTCCTTGGATACGTTTGGTAACGAAAACATTCTATTCGAATCAATTTCGCTTGTATAATTACACTGACTCGCTGCTGCGGTACGCAGATCTTCTTCTTTCCACAGAACCGCATTGAACGAGGCTAATTGGGAAGACACGATAACGAGTGGGTTTCTGCATAAGATAATGACAGCGCAGGAACAGCGTATATACGCACATTATACATCAGCAGACATAGAGCTTATACGCAAACTCCACTCCGTCAGGCGATATATGCAGATAAGAACCCTTTATACTCTCGCGCGGGCTTTCGCGATATTTTATTATACGTGCGACTCCGATTTCCATTGTTACACGCGCTTATTTTCCTTTTCCGTACTCGCGAGCATTATATCGACTTACTGTCACGCGACGGATGAGCCCACAACGAGATGATCAGATTGTCGCTATTTTTCTCATACGGGATCAGCAAAATTACACTCGAACACTGCGAAATCTCCAAGTGGTCCCCTTACAACAGGATGCCAATTCTAATTACTGTACGAACGCGGAATTTTTTTCTCCGGTGCGCGTTTTTTTTTTTCGTTGTATAGACGTAAACGAGTGCATGCAACCACAGCCGGTAGGTAATAATTCAAAAAATATGTCGCCCGCGTGCGCACCGTTACGCGATTCTCACGTGTGAGTTAGCGAACGCTCGAGAGCCTAAGTTTGAAGCCATTATAAACGCATTAACATTTTTGCCCGCTCGATTTTTCAGCCTCGATGCCTCGAGGTGGTGAAAAAGCTGCAGCGGTTGGTTTTTCCATCAGGTGTCCTGGTAAATTCAGCTCTGTAATAGTTGCTTTTGTCGAGGATCTCTGTGTGTGTGTGTGTGTGTGTGTGTGTGTGTGTGTACAGCAGGAAGAGGCGAGGTCGTCTCGCAGTCTATGATGAATCCCTAGCGGGCGGTTAAGTGCTTCTAATGTCGGCAGGAATGTCGTCTCAAGGGGCGGGTGAAGCGCCTATGTCGTTCCCAACCACAATTAGTCGACTTTGTGGTGGAAAGCCGCGTTGGAGGCTTTATTCAATTTTGTTTAAAGGAGGGGCTTGAGCAATCGTTGATCGAAGTGGAGTAATAAATAAATGAATCATCAAAAACTCGGGGGAATCGAATATGTAGACGGAGAATACGAATTTTGTTACGATCGTTTAACTAACTTTTTAGTTGTAACTTCTAATTTGTTTGGTATACGGTGAACTGATTACTGTTGCTATGTAATCAATACTATGTGGATAGTCGTGAATTCCAATTTGGGTAAGGACTGATTACCATACGAAATTTTGACGATGAAATCGAAGTAAATATACGTTATAGAAAACAATTTCATTTAATGGGAATTTATTGGCCTGCGAATAGTGTATTGAAAATCGCGTGAGAATTTTTACAAGGGTAGATATATTCTTTTGTTACGTCCTAACTTACCAGAATCTCGCCATCAATTAGCTAATTTCTCGTGAATGTTTACCAGATGTATCATGTAATCCTTAATATTTTCCTTAGTAGGAATTGACAGTACTTGACCAACGGATTAGAAATGGTTGAATACTGTACGCCAATATTGACCCAATAGTGGTCCAACACCAGTACAAAGAACAGATCGATTCCAACTACGACTACTCTTATAATATTCAGTGTACCTCACTGGATACATAATTTGTTTTTTAACGTAACCATTGATTTACGTAGCAATTCGTAATTATTCCGAATTAACGCAGTATGCATTGCAGGTAAAAATCGATTTTGCAATTAATCCAGTATCGGTCAGTTTACGGCTTATATCACATTCCATTAGCGAAGCAATCGCCACCGATTAAAGAATTCATTACAGTCGTTAATGGACGAGAAGTCGTTACTGAACTATTCATAGACCATTCGTATACGGTTGCGAGTGTGGGGAAAAGGGTTCAAGAACTATGCTTATACATAAATATATGTATAGCAAGGGGAAACATAAGATCGATCGTTCATTTCGGTGCATAACCGTATAAGGGGGAAAGAAATAGTTTGATACGCACACATGTATACACACACCGACAAGGATATTACACATAAGTATAGGTTTAACTGTTTCGTTCGTTTCTTTCCTAACTTGTATATATAAAAATACTCTATTTCCAGTAACAATAGTCTCGAGGCTCGAAGACATTGATATTTAAATTGCGAAGAGTCATCATCGTAAAAGTCCACGTCGAGAAGTGATTTTCATTTCCCACTCGACAGTAGTAATACAATCTCAAAAGTGAAAAGTGCGCTGCAGGTCGCTCTTTGCTATCACCGCGGTTTGCATCTTATTCATCTCCATCCGGCTTTCTTTTCTTCCTCCCCAACCCTCGAGCGCCATAAATCAATGCTTTTGCCGCTGTTGCCTCTCTCTCTCTCTACGTACACTAGCTTGCACAAAAGGGCGAACACGGCAATTAAGGGTGTTTTGGAGTGGCTTCTCTCTCTCTCTCTCTCAGTTGTACACACTCGACTGTCACGCTTCGGCAAAAGGGGTATTAAAAAGCATTACTCATCACATAATCGCGACCATCGTTCTCTTTCTATTCCTATAATACATATATACCTATACAACATATACATATACAACAGCAGCAGCAGCTTTTATCTCGAGCGCGCGAGCGTCTCTCGCAGTTAAATGTCGAGCGAAAAATGAGAAATGATTCGTCGGCTGTTTAAAATTCATGAACGATTTTTACAACCCCGGGTCGGGCAGCATCACCGGCACAAAAGACGCGAGTGAACTGAGAAGAGAGAGAGAGAGAGAGAGAGAGTGGCCTAAATTTGCCGACAGGATTTAATTCGCGGTTTGCGCTCGTTATAGGGTCGCTCTGCTCGAAATTTATTAATTGTCCTCGAAAATCGTCGACGTAATTCGGGTCACACTCTCTGTGTATGTGTGTGTGTGTGAGTGTGTGTAGGTTCTTTTTTTGTTCTTTTTACAGACGCGTATACGTTACACTTTTTAATCATTAGTCAAAATTCTACGCTTCGTCGGCGACGCATATAGTTATGTAAATTGTATATGTGACTCTGTACAAAGCTGTACAGCTTTGGTAGAGGACAATACGTCGACTGTGAGCTTCTGCGACGCGTTCGACTGTATGATTAAAAGCGAATTTTCTCATTGAGCGACGTGTGTAGCTGGTTTTTCCTTTCGTGCAGCCCCTTAATTAAACGTCTCTGTTAATTTCGTGCGTAGGGATTATTAATTACGCTGATGGATCGATGAGCTTTGTCGTATTGAAAATTGAATCCGGCACCCGGTGTGTTTGAAGTCTCCGCAAGCGGGAAACTACATCCGGTTTGTTCGCAGTGAAAAGAAAACAACAACGTATTCGTGACCACAACGGCGTGGATAATCATTGGTTTGGATGCTTAACATATATACGAGACCCTTTCGTACACTGATAGAAAGGATCATTTGTCGCCAAGTCCTCGTTCGTTTGAATGAAAACATTTTTTATTCATTTTGTTGGATTACTTTTTATGTAGTTTCAGTTAACGAGGGTATAGTAATAAAATGTGCGTAATTTTGTACAATCATAGAGCATAAAAAATCGGTTTAATTTTTATTGTTAGTTTTTTTAATAATTAATGAGGGAAACTGAAAACAAGATTGCTTTTTTGAACGAAGAAAATATAGGATTGATTAAATAATATTTTTTATGTAAAAAATTGCATTTTACATAAAAAAAAAGACAGAGATAAACTTTAGTATAAAAAACTGTATATTTGGATTTAAAAAACGCGTACTAGCCCTCTAAGCAGTTGATAAAAAATCAAGCATTTAACGTCAACGAACCGTTTCTTGACGATTAAAACTTTTAAAACCACAAGCACACAACGAATATTATTCCAAGTGCACTACAACCCGCTAATTTTGTAATCTCGCGACGAGTAATTAAACTAGAAATTTGCATTGAATCGCGATTTCATCGAGGCTCTACTTTTTTTTTCTTTTCATCTTAATTAAGCGTCTTATACAATGCACTTTATAATAATTCCTCCAAAGTGCTACTTTGAACATTACCGAGAGATACAAATCTTTAGCTTTTCTCACGTACCAGCACACGATAGGCTGTTTACCGCGAAACGATCCGATTAGATAGCCGTCGCAATCCGACTGAGGTAAAAAATTCATTGGCTCTATATCGAGCGAAAGGTCTATTACTAGTCTTATTCTCTAGTTTCGAGTGTATTCGGAAGAGTATATCGTTTGGCTATCGTCTGGCAAAATCAGCGTAACTCACACCTCGTCCTCGTCCCCGCAATTTTCCGCGGTTCTCTCTCTCTCTCTCTCTCTCTCTCTTGGGCCGGAGATTATTCAAGAACATCGCGCGCGGCAAAGAAAGTGCGCCAGTGGTGGCATGATACGCGATGATTAGGTCTGCGAGCCTCCACGGGCTATTTGTTAGTATAATAAGGGTCGAAGTGGCCGCAGTGTGGCCAGCGCTATAACCACTTGGCGGCACGCCACTCCGTTTTAGCGTAATTGTCCCAGATCTCGATTTACATATATACGCGCGCCCTGTATATACACACACATACATAGACATTGGGCGGGACGGACGAGAAGGGATAGCGCATGAATTTCTACGAACGCGAGCGATCTGTATAATTGGCGCTAGCGGGATAGCGCTGTGCTCTGCTTTTCACGTATACCGAACCGCGATCTGGCTTAAATGTTATTCGAGCCTTTTCAACTGTTAAAGTATCGGTGTATGTTTATATATATACATATATATGTATGCATACATGTTTATGTATATACTTGTGTGTGCGAGTATATTTGTGTGTATGTGAGTATAACGTAGCGTGTGGACGTAATAAAAGTCGTGTACTCGCGTAGTGTGTATATATATGTATATACCTGTTTTGCAGGCGTGGGTCGGCCTACCTGTTATCTAGAGTATCGACTTACACGCGTAGTTGCGCGAGCAAACATGAAAGCCGTATCGACGAAGGCGGTATGCTTTACAACACTGTTCAAGTGCAGAGTACAACGACGGTGGCGCAGGAGACCAAGGCCGGGTGCCGATTGATTTTTATATTTTCGGCGATAATTACATATCCCGCAACCCCCTGTCATTGAATAGATTATACAGAGATGCATATATATATATATCACAAGAGTGAACTAAAATGAAATATCACACTATTCTTAGTTTAATAAAAACGTTGCGGAATATTTGTAAGAATCACAATAATTATGGTATAATCTAGATCGTCGAGTTAAAGTGGAGCACAGAGTGAACGATATACCATTTTTCAGTCAGACTCATTCGTAGCGCATACACGATGAAAGAGGCCGATTAAAGATTGAATTTTCGTTGGTTTTGAAATATTCGATTTACCTTCATTCGACTTATGTATATTATGGAAGCGGAAATAGTAGGGACAGAGTCCGAAATTAGTATATGTATATATATAATAAATATATGTATAAATGTATATGTATATATGTTTCCCCTTTTGCTCCGCATGCGATCGTGTCGAATTCTCATAAATCGCAAAAGGGGATAAGAATCGTCCGACCGTACCGTTGGCTCATTGAATTATTTTACGAGTACACTGCACAAAACGCACGCTTAGTCGAGCCCTTCTTCAGCGATCGACGTGCTCGATACGAGGCATAATGAACGTTCGTAATAACGAAAATTTATTAATCTATATATGTACTAAACGAGCGCATCATTGACCTACAATGAGCTGAATACTGCATTTTATGTATAATATCTGTTTGAATTTATTCTTTCAATGTCTGTAAATTGATTTCTTAAGCGTTTATTAAAAAACGTTATTTAATAAGACATGCCAGAAGCTGACGTTATCAGCCGGAGTAATTTTGATTGTTAAGATTGAAAGCTCGGATGATGTAATTTCTATGTAATTTTGGGCTGTAGAATTGAAAATTTATAATTTTATGGTAGAAAATGTTTTTTCTTTTTGAAAAATAAGTAGTATTTACTTGTAAGGCAATAAATTCGTTCGTCGAATACGCAGTTGCATTGAACAAATAACTAAAATAAATGGAATATATCATATGCAATAATAACTCTCAACAAGCTTAAAAAACAAAAAGTTAATTCCTCCAATAACACAGAATGTTCTTACTCTCTGCTTGCAGAACGAAATGGAAGCGTCAAACGATCGTCGGCTACGAGATAATGGCAGAAGCAGGGAACTACGCAGCTTTCCAGCGACTCTATTCAGCAGCGGGTGTACCAGCACACCCATCGGCCGGTCCATACTGGCCATACCCCGGTGCAGCGGCCGCGGTAGCCCATCACGCTCAGAACGACTTACTGTACCGACAAGCAGCAACGGCCGCTGTGACCCTCCAAAAGCCAATGCCCTACCGGCTGTTCCCCTCGGCGACGATGATGCTCGCGGGTCCGAGCAACCCTCTGAGCAACCTGGCGGCTGCAGGCTCCGGCCTCAATAGCCTCGGCGGCTATTACAGTCGCGATAGTCCCAGTGCGGAAGCGCAAGCCGCCGCTGCCCTCGAGCAACGACAGCTGCACAGGGAACGCGAAAGGAGCAGAAGTCCGATGGCGAGGGAGCGCAGTCGGAGTCCTTTGAAGAGGACACCCCCACCGCCCAGCGACACGCCGAATAGCCTCTGCAAACCCGACAGCGACGACGAGAGCATACACGACGTCTAAGGGAACGCGACGGATGTATTTTCACCTTTAATCATAGCCTACCTCTAATACTATGCTGGGGTGCCAAAGGACGCGCGCGCGCGAGGCGTCAGAAATCCGGCGCTTCCCGCACGCGGCAAATCCGCATTTAGACACGAGGAACACGTATACGAAAAACCAAGCGGAAGTGACTTCCGCGAGAGTGAATTCGGCGAGATTGAATGCAAGCGGCGAGAACAGGAAGCGATATGTGTCTGTATATATATATACATATATTATATACGTATACGTATGTGTATATATATATATTCCAGGATGCGCACTCGCGGTTAACCGATGTATACGACGAAAAGTCATCGAGAAAGAGAGCGTGTATTGCGTTTACACGATACTCTCGACGATCGAACGGAACGAGCGTCGGCCGGAAGGGGTTACGTTTTACGTTACTCGATCGGTATGACCGTATATATGCGCTAACCCAAGTCGTGCCACACCCCTCATCTTCTCAGTCGTATCGCACGGCTTTTCAATTTTTTTTTCTCTCTTTTTTCCCGTTGCATTAGCTCGAATCGTCTTCATTCGGTTAACTGTGTACTCTTTGGAATTGGAATAGAGACATTTTTGAGGTCTGGTACCGTTTCGTGTAATGTTGTTAGTGCTCAACTGTGGAATAACGAGTATTAGGTTCTTTATTTCTAAAGTGATGTAAATGACGAGTTTTCGCTGAGAAACAATAGTCCGTTGTTTTAAATACTGATTTTTCACATTTAAAAATAGTAATTTTTCATTCTAATATCGGTAAATCTCGTGTAAGTATAAATCACTGTTTTGGATAGCGAGTCACTGATCAATCTAAACACTGATGTTTCTGTAAATTCAAAATTCTGTCACAATTAAAAAAATATAAACACAAAGCACATATTCTACATTACTATTCCGTACTACCGAAAATCATTGTTTCAAACTGCAAATGTTTACTTATCAATCACTGAATTTCAAATATACAACCAAAAATTATTGTGGGAAAAATTTTTTTTTTCAAATTCAAATGTCATATCAATAAATTCTTTATAATCAAAAACGACTGTTTCATTTAAACGGTGATTTCTTTAACAAAATTCAAAATTCCAATAAAAAAAAACAAACGATTTCACCGCATCCAAAGTCCAAAATGTCGAAATTCAATGATAAAACCAATGATAAAATCTCACTATATCAAAATCAAAGAGTCCACACGCAACGATTCCCATTTTAATCAAATGTCGCGTTGCAATCGGCGGTACATGGCAAATATACCTATACCGCAATTATGTATAAGAAAGACTCTCAGCGGGAATAATGACAAAGCGCACGCCTGTACAGACATTAGCGCACAGCCGCCGCCGTGAAAATTAAAGAAAGCAGTCGCGCCACTACTTTTTCTGGCGCAGTAGGGAGTCTCCGCGCCTGATTGAAACAGCGAGCACGAAAATTTCAGCCTCTCGACTGTATAAGTGATGCGCAGTTTCGGGCATTAATTACCCCGCTCGCGCCTTTTCTCTTGTTCTTGTACATACATATATATATATATATAAACATATACACACGCACGTACACACATACACACACACACACACACATACACACAGAGACAAATAGACAGTGTTCGCCCTTCTTCTCCTTTGTATTTTTTTTTGTTTTGTTTTTGGCGTCGCGCACTGCACTCTTCCTGGCTATTATATGTATAATCCTTTCTTCGTGCGTCTCGCGGCGCGGAGAGCAAAGAGCTATGTATAATTCTTTTATTTATTATTATTGTTTCGAAAGCGAGACGTCATCAGCGATCGTGTGCAATGCCGTGAATCGCAGCGCCACTGCGTATACACTAATGCAGTATTCTTCTACTTATAGGGCGCTAAACTATGTACATATATATCATCTTTTCAAATCGAGACTCCGATGCTTGTTCGTCGCGCGCTCTCTGTAAAAAGGCGATTGAACGAAAGAGAGATAAGATTAACAGAAGTATATATATATATATACATATATATATATATACATATAATTTCATTAGAATCAGCATTACTTTTAAGTTTGTACACAGTTGCGTAATACAATACATATTACAGGAATAGACGTAAATATATATATATATATATATATTCATATATGAGTATATGAGTATATGATATTATAAAAAAAAAATGGAATAAGTAGATTAATCGCTTATGAGTTTGTACTTGAATCGACGCAAGTCGTGGGTGATTTCGGGAAAAATAGAATATAACGCTTAAAATGCATCAGCGACAAAGACTTCCTCTTGCAAAAGGTGCGCGAATGGTGTGTGAGAAAACATTTGTAATACGTACGATATAGTAAAAAAAATTCCCAACCACTTTGGGAAATCGTGTCAAATATCCGTTCAACACACCGCACTGTACGCGTAATTTTGGATTTTTTTCCGAAAGAGAGAGAGAGAGAGAGAGAGAGAGAGTGAGAGAGGGGAAGCAGGCCGCAGAGCGCGCGCGCGTTCGACTAAAGGAATAAGTGAAAGAGTACCAGTATTATGATGAATGTATAAAATTACCTAGATTTTATCGAAATGTTGAGTGTATGTGTACGAAGCAGAAAAAAAAGAAAGACAAAACGGTAGTTGACTATGTGTGCATGTGCGATGTGTGTGCGATTGTGACGCACGATAATGCGAAACACAAGATTATAACGATGAAAAAAAAAACCTGCGTTTTTTTTCTCTCGATAGGCATTGTCTCGTTTCATCGAATTTTTCGATAATCGTCGATCGGTTAGGATTATTGTCTAAACCGGTTCGATATTAAACGTTCTATAAGGCCCCCCCCCCCTCAACAAGCAGCAAGAATATATAGTAAATCATGCTTTGTAACATAATGTCTGTATAGCAAAGATATATGGAAAATATATTATACTACGAAATTTACATGACACAGTCTCGTTATTTCACTTCACCTTGGTAATCCGATACTTTGTTATCGAGGCTTTTTTTTCTTTTTTTTGCGTTAAAACCGCAATTTAAAAAAGAAAGTCAATATTTATTTTAAATATACGTTACTTTGTGCGTTGCCCGCCCGAGGAAAATACGCGCAACAAATGCACGAATAGAATGTATTTACGACCGGTAGCAACCAAATATTGACCAACAAGGAAAAGGTAAACCGATATGCACTCGAGTCTCTTTATCTCGTACGGGAAATTAATCACGACTCATAAAATTATTAACGTCTCTGTGGGTTCGCATACGAAATGATCGAGGTAAGTAACTTAAATACACGAAGAAACTATACCTCTTTATCTTGATACGTCTCACCCCCGATCACTTAATTTTGACAATCCGGTAATTAGGTCGTCTATCAAGCAACTTTTCGGGAATGAAAAAAATGTATATATATATATATATGTGTGTGTATATGATGTATATATATAACACGCGATAAAGCGTACCGCCACTTTAATGCACCTCCTCCATAAATCCTCCATCAAACGTGTTAATCATTTCGAGTACGAACGATAAAATCTCCGAAAAAGACTGCGTGTAAATTCCCTCTCTCGGTAGCATTTCAACGCATATATATATACATATAATATATATGTATATATATAGAAAGGAGATCAAGAAGCCATTTACGTGGAGTGAAAACTTAATTCGCGCGCTGCTGCTTGATTCCGCGCGTCCACGTTTATCGGGCTTTTATCTTGCCGCGCTGCGAGATTAGCTACATGACAGCCGCTGCTGCCGGTGCATCAGAAGCCGGTAGTCCACTTTGGTGATTTAAAACGAGGAGTGCGGCTGCATAAATGCGAAGTTATGCAGTCGATCGAAAATTTTGCATCTCACGCGACAAACAAAGAAATAAGAAGTTGTAACTTCGAGTTCGGTCTTTTTTTGCTTGCTATACGGCTGGGTAATCGGGCGAAAAATAAAGGAGGTGAAGATGCGCAATTATCGTTTATATTTTTTAAATTTCGGACCGTTTGATTCACGAGTGATCGGTGAATTTTTTATGGGTAACTAAATATACATAGTGCAGGGATTTTTCGAAATTTTTGCGACCGAGGAAAAACATTTTTTTGGCTCTTTAAAAATCATTATGTTGGATAGCTGTAAGAAAGGAGTTTACTGCTATTTGGTGATCCATTCCTTTTTAATGGCAAATGTATGTTTTATGTCGGATAAATTTTTATTTAATGAAACGGAAAATTTTTAAATGAAAATAATGATATATTGAATGGTTACAAATGGAAAGACAATTTCGGATCGATACGAATTATTTACTAAGTATAGAAAAAATTCAAATTCCAACAGTAACTTTTCATTGTAAAATCAACGAATTCGATGCAATAAAAAACGACTTTTTTATTTGAGCAGTGGATGTTTTCGGCATATTCAAAATTACAACGAAATTAAAGAAAAATCATCGTTTGAAACTATAAATATTTACTTATATACAACAAAATGTTCAACAATAGAACTGAAGATTACGTACACACAGAGCTCGCTAGAGTCAAAAGGAATAAAGAAAGTTGTCCAAGTCGGTACATCATGCATGCACCACACGAAAGCAAGATCTGAATGCGAAGCGTGACAGGCAGCAACTTAAGGCTTAATCGTATTTGCTCATTTCCGTCTCTCTTATACTGCGCAGCAGAGAGAGAGAGAGAGAGAGAGAGAGAGAGAGAGCGGAGACCTGCGCATGAATTAGGCTACGAAGAAAGGGGTTATTTTATTGCTATTAGGGTAAAACGAGTAGCCCGTCGGCTTTGCTATATAGAGAAGAAAGGCCAATTACGAGATATTAATTTGGGGCCCCATTAGCGTTGCTCCGAGGTCGAGTTGCCAAGCGCTTTATAGTCATGTCTCGGTTGCACTAACGATTTTTCCAACGTATACCTATATAATATATATATGTATACTAATACGTAGGCACACACACACACGCGGGCGCAGCGAAGCGTGAATCTGCTCTTTCGTTCTCCTGCGAAACGTAATTCGCCGACTTGATTTTCTGTACTCAAATTTTCAGCTTCAAAAGCCAGACGTATCAATTGTTATTTCCTGTGGTCACCTATGTATATACCCTATCGTCTTTCCTCGTGCGAGTATACAAGTACACACAAGCCGCTTCGTAACGATCTACCGACGAAAGCCAAACTGTATACAACTCATTATACACCTGTATGAACCTATTGTGTGTAGTAGTATGTGTGTATAGTACGTATGTATTCATACAGGTATGTGTGTTTGTGTGTGTGTGTGTGTGTGTGGAGAAGACACTCGTCGCATTCGAGCTCGTTCACCTCCGCAGACGGTCCGGTGCCTTGAACTCGTCGTGGTGCAGCCCTGGAAATCGAAGAAGCATATAGACACTTCGTTGAAGAATAAACGACCGAAAGGGAGAGAGAGGAGACGATGCGAGAGGATGTGGTAAACCCGCACGCGCGGCTCAGGCTAAATCGCTAGGACCGAAAGCGTTTGCCGGGCTTCTGCATCCTGCGCGAGTAAAGAGCGCCAAGACACTGCTATGCCCAATATACAAAAGTGGCTTGTCTACAACAGATTCACTTTTGGGTACGGAAGGTCGGCGTTTGTAACGAAAAATTTCGTAGTCTTAGAAAGATAAATTGTTAGATTTTCGCAAATTAATAAGAAAATTCAGTATCGACTGTAGTGTTTCATGATTAATTGAGTAAATAATTTATTTACATTTTGTTCACTTCAATAGTATAATTTCGATACTTATGGATAGGAGTGAGTGGGAAATTCTGTGCTTTGTATAATTTAAGCGCGTATATTTCAATAAATAAGATAGTAGCTGTATATTAGAGGTAGTTACTCGTCCTAAATGATTGGGGAAGCAGTTAAAATATTTATTTATTAAGAAGATAATACAAATAAAAGATAAAATTCGACTGTACTATATCAATCGCTGTTTATGACAAAAATAAATAGTAAAAATTCGATGAACTAAAGGGAAACAATGGAATAATCGAGTGATGCAAGTACCGTTTATCCAGAGTAATTTGGGTGAAAAAAATATTTTTAAAAGCTGTCAGTCTATCAAAATCTTCTCGTTCTTATAATAATGTTGTTTCTTAGATTATATTAAACAGTAATAAGTAAGTACTTGTTGATTTTTAAACAAGAATTCTTTATTTAATTATTAGACGTATTTACGTGTGATCAACTAGTATTCAATTATTTATGTATCTCGTATAATCTTGAAAAAACATTAAAAGAGAAATTAATATGAGAAATAAATCCGAAGAATGCAAGGTGCTACTCTAAAGGAACATTTTAAGCCTAATGTGAATAAAATGATCTTATTTCTATTTTATAATAGGCTATTGTACTTTATATATATTATAATAGAATAGTACTTTATTAATTTGTTACTATTTTTATTTTTCACGAGTCCCCGACTAAAAAAGCATCATTCAGTTTATTGATTTTCCAAACAAATTAAATGATTTCTACCATAACGACGCATACAATCAATTACCAGTTCGTTAACTTAACATGACATACAAATAACAGCATTTCAGCTTTGAATTTTAAAAATCCATCAAGCTGTTCAACCTGTAGATAAGAATGATTACATCAACTTCTGGTAGGTCTTATCGAATAAAAACTGTTTTCGTACACTGTCAAGAATAAAATTCTCTCATTTTCTTCAGTGCACATATATATCCAGATAAAGCATCCAACGGAATCGAGAAAATCGCCGTTCATCCCAATCTCACGACACTATTCCAAAAAATTAATACTAAAACACCGGAACTTTAACAAACGGGGAAAAAATGGAATAATCTCGTAACTCGGGTATGCAAGATCAGCAAGTACCGTTCGCTTAAAGCAATTTGGCCAACGGATTTCATAAATCCATTTAAACGCGGCATATAGAATATACTACAGGGCATTTAACGTCTGGCACACCTGCGCGCGTGCGTGCAGTTCGCTGCACTCGCCGCAGTTCCTTCCTCCTTTCTTTTTCGACCGACACAATCGAAATCAGCTACTCGACGACGAACCGCGCATGCAACCGAACATCTGTCAATCAGTACTCTGCGGTATACACACACACATACACACACGCACATACAGCTAAGGAACAAATTATTCCTCACCCATCGCCCGCTATATCGCATCGTATTCTAAAATAGAACACACAATAAAATGATCTCCCATCGTCACTAATAAACAAAAATTACGATTTTTTAATCGTACTTCCTCCTCCCATTGCAAAAAAGGACTGACGCGTTGGAGTAAACGAAACGAGAACGAAAAAAGAACGGCTGTAGCAGAGTTAAAAGGAGAAAAAAGCGCGCGGAAATAACAAATAAGAAACGGTACGGGCAGAGGAGCCCGGGCTCGCGCGGCAGAAAGATATTGAAGAAAAACGAAGAAGAACGAGGGACGCAGGAGCGTATAATGTGTCCAAAAGAGGCACCTGCTTGCTCGCACGCCCGTATCTTCTCCTTCCTATCGAGGTCTGCAACTCGCAGCGGAATAGTCGGGCTTTATAATGTGTTGTATAGAGACAGTATGTATACTCTACGTACCTACACACACATGTACCCATATACATATATGTATAGGAATAAAGCAAGATAGAGAGAGAGAGAGAGAGAGAGAGTGGAGTGTCGGCGGCGATTTTATCTCCGCACCTCGAGTCCAGCGGACCACTTACATCGTTAATTGTTCTCACTTCCGTTTCGCGGCGTGCGCGCCAGGTCTGAGCTCCGATACAAGCATTACACGCGACTTGAGTTCGCAAGTGTGTGAGCGCGCGAGACTAAGCTTTCAATGTTACTTTGGAGTAAGGGTAAAATGGATGATTGCTGTAGATATCGAGTGGACTAAAGTGATAACACGTAGTTAACCCGTAAATCATCGTCATTTATGCATTGTTTATGTCGCAGGTATAGACCTTAAGGAAGAAGGTAATTGAGGCGAAATTTTGACTCTGGAAGCAGTGGAGTTTTAATTTCGGAAAGGAGAATTGGTTTTTTTCACTATGTGATGTTGAAAGGAGTTTACGTTAATTTCATTCGTGAATTTTGCTACCCATGTAATTGAAGTTTACTCTTTTGCCGATCGCGATACCGATTTTTTTATTACTACCGATTTCAGATTTTTTTTCTTATTTAGAAGCGTACTAGCATCTGTAAAATGTAAAATGAGGCAATTTTTTTAAAATTTTGTTTAATATCGTTATATATAATGATTTACTTAAGAAACATTATTAATCAATTTCACTCTAAGCACCAAAGAGACAAATTTTTTCTCTTGTGTAGTATTTTTATACATTTTTGAAAGCTAGTATTTCCTCTCCAGTATACGCAAGGTTAGGAAATCTCAGAATAATATACACACACGCGTGGATTTTCAATTCACTGCTCAACAACTTTTTCAACGCATCGGGCTGAAATTTCATCAGTGACGCTTGTATAGTCTCGATTTCGCGACTTTTGTTCTCACTTAATTATATATATATCTGATGCACGAATGACTTGACGTTGTCGAAATTTTGGCGCTAATTATAGGAAGTTCAATGCGGCGCAACTTACATGACACAGTATAGTTGCGCACAAAGGACGTAACTCTTTCGCCGAGGGGCTTTATCTTGATGAGTTTATTATTTCTCGGGTAGTTTCTTATAATATTTTACCACTGAAATTTGCACTTTTTAAATATAAACATACAGTACAAAACCATATATAGTCGAAGCATGTGCATTACACGCTTTACATCGCGATATTATCTCGTACTTTTTTCTCATTTCTCTTGATGCACTATACTGTTTGTACATTTATGAATTTCAAATTCTGAAAAATCGCAATTTCATTCTTAGAAACTATAGCTCTTACGTCCGCTTTTAATAGGCGCTGCTTCCGCCCCGACCGTCAAATCGGTTTACACATCATATCGCGAAAATCAGATGAATTACTAATCCACTGTCTGTACAGTTTAACATTTTTAAAATTAATTTTGCTCTATAAGAGTGAGAAGAGGGCGTTGGTCAACTACTGTATACGGAGTTAAGCTTGCGTTATACATTCAGCTCTCCGATTACCAATGACAAACGTGTAAAAGAGTGAAAATGAATTAATCATTATAAAAATTGTAATTGAAATATAACACTTTAATACTTTAAGGACTACTTTGTCATACAAGTACCTTCACGACTTTATAGAATATTTGTATGACTGTCGGTGATCCCATCGAGATGACATTGGAGAATCCAAGATAATCTTGAAGTATTACTTAAGGGGGTAAGACAGCTTTAAGTAAGGCTATCTGAAATTACAAATTTTAATTAGTTTTATAAATTGTATTCTTTATATATTCAACACTGAAGTTGTAAGCATAAGTGTAAAGATTTTTTTTTTTAAACGAATAGAAATTTTTTTCAATGTCAAAAACTGACTTTATAACTATTTTTTAGAAAAACTGTTAATACTTCAGATAAATCCGATGTAACTTAGTACACTAATAGGCCGAGAAATGAACTAATTTCATCTTCATATCCATGAACCGATCCAGAAGACCTGAATGACTTTGAACGGAAGACTCTGGTGTTATTGTTGTGAAACACTGTAGGGATTGATTAATTTAGTTCATCGTCAACTTGGACTAGCTTAGAAGAGTCTTATTAGATTATCATTATTAGTTACTATTTCAATTTCACGCAAATAACAAGTGATTTGTGAAATAGCACATGCTTAGATAAAAGATTCCAAGTCACACTTCGATCCATCGAGTGACATAAAATTCAAATCGTACTCTGATCTCCGGAGTAAAAAAATCACTCTAATTCTAATTCCACCGCAAAATTCTCACTCTTAAACGTCACTGAAGCTCTAAAAATCACTCTTTTACAGTTTGCATTGGACGTTCCATCAGTCACTCGATTACTCAAAAATTTTCAGAACATAATAGGAAAGATCGACATTCTTGACGAGCAACGATACACATTAAAAATATACGGACAGTTAAATAACACAAGTTTTTTTAAAGACGCTATAGGAAGCAAAAACCAGTCAGACTGTAAACTACTAACAAAATATATCTCTAGGGTATATAAATTCACATATGAAAGATGCTCGTGACGTTTCATGAGTAAAAGTTTATTTTTTCTATCACTTAAAACTAGCTTGACGATTTAGTGCACCAGGAAGAGACTGAGGCGTTAACCGTAGGCAAAACATCTTTCGCTCACAGCTCATTTTTATTCATCGCTTTATGCATATAGAAAATTCGATCTAACGTATGGACGTATCGACAATGTAATACAGTCGTAAGCGTACCGCAACGCGCTAAAAAATCGCTTCGTTCAATCACTCCGTTCGTTAAAAGTCGTTATTTTGCAAACGTTATACGCTCGCTAGGTTTGCAAAATAACTCAATGCGACAAAGACGCAACGCGTTCCTTTCGAGCGCAAAGCTACGCTCTAAAAAAAGAAAACTCAATAAAAAAATAAAAAATAAATACCAATAATCTCCTCTCGAACAAACATGAATAATCACCCATTCCCCGTAAGCGAAAATAGCCGCAGCGCGCCCGTCGATATCCCATAAATTACCATTTACCGCGCGAGTAGCGTCGTCCGCGCATAAAAAGACACTCGCCGCGCGGCATAAGTCATTTCGTCACGCAATACCACTCCGGTAGCAGCGGCGGTGCGCCTCTTGCGCAAGATCGAGAGAAAGATTTGCATGCGCAGATACTAACGAGCTACTCGCGAATAATCGATGGGTTAGCGAGCGGTAACCAACCGATTATCGGCGCCCCGTCGGATATCGGCCGCGCCTCGAGAGATTTGTCGCGCCGACGAGCTCCAATGCGACAAATCAATTCCTGATATCGTCACGCGAGCTTCTATATACTGCAGATATTGCAGATTTTCTCCACGGATTACGAAGTCTTATTCGGGCGAATTGAGTGTTCTGTCCGGTGGCGATGGATTTTCTAATGCAAGCTAAGCTTTATTAGGCTCAATAGTGATTAGTCGTTTGTTTGAATCGACGAGATTAACGATAGTCCTGTTAATGGTATGCTTCTGATTTTTATGAATTTTGTGCTTCCGAGATGTAATTAACTACTAATGGTGTACGAAATATATAGACTTCTATCGATTGCTGTAGAGGGAAAAGTGTAAATTACTTGTGGATATCGCAATTTCGCGATTTATAGCCTAGACTGATTTGATATATTTAAGAAAATGTATATAACAGAAAATTACTCTTTCGGAAGAAGAAAATATTTACTTGAATTAAATAGCAATAACTTGGAATGGAAAAAAAAATTTCTTCGAAACTACTTAGTATTTAGTAAATAATTTATTTTTAAATCTTATACGTACTTACTGGAAGTGAAGGAAAATTGGCATGAATAAGGAATTCGCATGCTTAAACAGATATTTACTGTGTAATTCTAATGAATAATCAATCTAAATTTATATTCGAATAAAAAATAGAAATAGATTTAAATAATTGTTATAAATCTAGTGTTAACTTCGCAAATTTATCCACTAAAAAAATTGTCTCTATTAACTGGTGAACTTTTGCGTTATGATTTCAAAAATCATAATTTGAAATAAGCGCTATAAAATAGAAATCACACTTTAAAAAAAAAAACTAAATTATTTTCACTTAAAAAACAATTCATCTCCATATATCGCAGCTGCACACTTATAGCATTTCGAAATGTTAAAAAACCACTGCCGAATAGTCTATTTCCATTTCAGACGAAGAGTAATTAACTCCTAACGGTGCACAAAACACATACGTTTCAACCGACCGACCGTCTCGGAACAAAAAAAATATTAATTACCTACGAATATCGCAATCGGCGACTTACATTATATCAAGTAATTCTACTTCGAAGTAGAAAAATTTTACGCGCACGGATACTTAGCCACATTCCGAGTAAAGCGACCTTCGAAAGTGTTCTGTAACCGAAAGAAAAAAAATAAGCGCCGAACGACAGTTCGCAAAGTGAGATAACGAGAGCGACAACGTTTTCATGCGAATAAACCGCATCCTGAAAAGTTACGGATCTTTCTGAACAATAAACTCGTTGCGTATTATTACCTTTTGTACTACGAACTTTCATATATGGCTCATTCACTGACGGATTGACGGGTCAAAACAAATTTTTTTTCTTCGAAATATTTTTAAATCGTTATTTGACACTTTCGTATGCACCGAAGCTATCTTCGAGAATGTTTTCATCTCCAAACTCATGTTCGAACCTTCTCAAAATGCCTTGACGGCTTACAAATTACATTTTATTTAAAAAGTTCAGCTTATTTTAGAAGAAAAGTCCCTTTTGCGTTCTTAGCGAGAAATGCTTCCCTGCGAAGTCCTAAATTTCTGCAAATCGCCGTTAAATGCCAACTTTAACGTCCTAGTAACTGAAACAACTTTCGCGAAAAAGATCTAAAAAATCCACAAAGTTGCATGCAGTGCCAAAGGAGAGATCAGACACATTTTGAAGCAGAAACAAATTTTCGACCGGTCAATCCGTCAGAGAATGATCCATGTATATACATACCTGTATATACGCACGCGAAACAGCACATGCCCCGTCATAAGCCCAGTCGGTATAAAAAGTCAGCAGAACTCGAAAAAAGCCCGACATCGAGATAACCCCTATACCAGTGGAAGTGTTTCGAAAATTGGTCGCGTCGCGATAGCATCGCTCGCTTCCCGCGCGCTCGAGCGCTAATTAGGATATTTAAATATCCGTAGTAACGCGAGAGGGGCGGCTGAGTACGAGCATGTGCAGCTCGGTCCCCCGAAAAAATAACGAGTTATATAGCTGTATATTCAGCAACGGAGCGGCGAAATGTATAAACGAACTCGGCCCGGCGTATAACTGTTGGCTAAACATTTGCTCGACTTATCGCGATGGCAATAATTAATTTGCCGTCGTGACCGCGCGCTCGCGATTACGTTCGCGAATTATCTCTTATCTATGTGTGTGTGTGTGTGTGTGTGTGTGTACGCGAATTTCGGAAGGATGAACTCTTTATTCTCACATGTGACAACGTACGCGCACAAATGACACGGTGGAGTTACGACTTTTGACGGGGCGTTTCCAGAGAAATAAGTTTGTTGTGTTATCCACTTAGGTGTGTGTGTGTATACATATATATATATATATATATATATATATATATATATATATATAAGTAGGGCGCGCCGAGCTCACTTAATTAAATCGTCCGATGTTATCGGCTCTGTGCATTTATAAACAGGTTTGCATGAATTACACGTTTCTTTTTCTAATTGTAGCCAGCTTTTAAAGTTTTCAGGATGATTTTTCAAAGATAACGCATGTATATAAATATACACTGATGGCTGATTATTCTATTCAAATGAGTCGCGCCACCAACGCGCTTATATTTAGAATTCAATGCGCGCTCGCGCGAGTTAAACTGAAATTAATTTTTATTAAATTCACGCTGTCTTTCGTTTCGGTGAAAGTACCGGCGCTTGAATTTCATGCCTGTTTTATCTTCATTTTGATGGTTATTAACGGATTGTGTTGAATGTTTTGTGTAATTGTTTTTTTTTTTTTTTTTTTTTGAACGATAATGTGTAAATTTTGAATTTTACTTGTAATTCGAAAGGAAAATTTCACGTAGAAATGAGAATTATTCAAATTACCGAGGGATTATTTTTATAAAGTAAGTAATGGCATATTTTTTTTTACGCTGAGTTTTTATATCGATTTAGTTCTGAGTTACAGACTGAAAAATTAAATGCAATAAATTATTGGATTTGACTAAATCTCGAAGAATAATTTAAAATAAAGATCGAATCGCTTTTGAAATCCCGCGATGACAATTGTAAAAACGACGCGAGAAAAGAGAACGACAATATATAATAACTCATTCTCTCGTCTAACGCATTAATTACAAGGCACTCTCGTTTCGATCCATCGCGCCTACTCTGTTGCGCTGCTGAGCATCGGAAGTGCATGCGGAACGTAAAAATTCCCATTATATACCTCTGTGTAGCGCAGATTAACGCGATTTTTCCTCCCGCGCGCTTCTGCAGTGTGCTCAGAGAGAAATATAAGCATTAAACGACGCCGATATAAATTGGCCATTAACAGCAATTTATTACCGCAAACTGCACGCACTGGCACATAACAAAAAGAATCGCGCTCAAAAGTAACGGTATGCATCGAGCTTGGATGCGCGCACAAGAGCGAGAGCGAGAGAGAGAGAGAGAGAGAAGCGATGCAAATACAAAGCAAGCAGTAGAACGCAAATAAGTAATTACGAAGCGTAAAAGGCATATAGGCAATAGTAGTCGGCGCGTCATCGATAACACGCGAGGATAGGTGAGCGTGGGCGCGAAGGGCAAGCGACGCACAGTAGCCTTGCTCGCAAGCGCAAAATTGATAAGCCAGGCGACAAGTTGTTAAATTACCACGTGGACGAGTTGCCGAGCCCAAGCGCGTGTTGCTTTCGACTCTATACGAGTTTCTGACCTGTACATGGGTATATGTGTGTGTGTGTGCGTAATGCGAACGATCTATACACTGAGCCAAGGCTGTTTATGGACTGATAAAGAATGTACGGATAAGTGTGTTCAAATCTGAATCTTAAGACATTATTGTTATTTAAACAGTGAAAAAAGGTTGGTATTGCTAAGAGAATGTATTTAATGACATTTATTTATTTACTTCAATTAAAAAGAAAAGCAATAATTTGTCTTTTAAAAATATTTATTTGAAAGTAAAATTATTTTTAATGGAGAATGTTTATCGTTAGGTAAAGTAATTCATGCAAAAGTATAAAATGGTAATTGTAAATTAATTATTAAAAGATGGCTATTAAGAACTAGTCTAAGAAAAATCGAAAATTCTTTTTGTTTGGATTCTACAAATATTTATTGCATTTAAATAACAAATAAGTAAATTGCATTCAGACAAATAAAATAAACTACTTTCTTTCGAAAAATCCAACGAAATCACAATTTGAATCAAATGCGTTTTATCTTTTCCTAACAATTATTTATTTCAGTGTATATACTCGAAGATTAACGACAGAAAAATACGTATAATTTTTTCCTTGGCACTTTCACGACCGCATACATATATGTACATATCGAACACATAGACAGACATATACATAAACGCACACGTGTGTGTGTGTGTGTGCAGAGACCCGGATCCTTTGGATCGATGGGAGATTGAATGGCGTCCGAGGTCAGCATCAGCAGCAGCAGCAGCAGCAACATCAACGCGATATGGAAGAAGCAAAGAGGACCGAGAGAAAAGGAAGGAGAACGAGAGAGATGAATATCCAAGAATCAAAGCTCTCGCGGCCGAAGATGGATGGGGAATTATTCTGGGCCCCTTGGGACTATTAATTATGACAAAGGGAACCGCTTCGAGGCGGTGGAGTTCGGGCCTTAAAGCGCCGGACAATTAGTTACTTTGACCAAATTATCTCGCGAACAATGGACCGACTGCCGAGTTAATAACGCGCGTGCTTTCGCGGATTTCGTTCAGCTGCCGCGAAAGAATATTGAGTGTGTCCGCTTGCGAACGAAAGAGTACAACGTTTATATGCTATAGTTATACGTCCATTATTAGCGAGCGAGACCGACTTGATCGAGCAATTTTTCTTCTCTGCACTGTTTCGTTAAATCTGACTGATGCGAGTAGTTCACAATGTATTTTTTGGAATAAACAAAAGATACAGTGTATTAAATTCGATTTTATACTAAGTGTTTTAATTTGAAATAGAACACTTTTTCCCGTTTCAATAGTATTTTAATCAGTGTATCGGCACTTATCGCACTTTGAAATAGCAAAATATACGTATTTTCATTTTAGACAGTAACTTATTTTTCCTCATCCACACATCAACTGATTGAAACAATAACCTATTTGAATTTGTGTATATTAATTTCGATTCTGAAATAGTTCGTTAAAACTTTTTTAAAAATTCGTTTACATCAAGTATTACCTATTATCACATATTCAAACGAAAAAAATACACTGTCAACCAGTGAAATTCCATTATATCTATTTCAATTAAATCGAGAAAAGTGTCTATCGTTTGAATATACCTAAAAAAACGAGCTCTCAACACGCGCGTATCCGATCGTATCGTCATTTTTCAATTCTCCATCCTGACAAATACTGAAATACGTATATAGAGACACAATATCCAATGAATTTGAGCTAACCTGGCACGATCAACGGCGCAACAGTGGATCATTAAAAATTTTGATCGAGATAGAAAGTCCCACACTGTCGTGGGTGGTATGTATAACCTCTCCATCGCTTCGAACGATGAATTCGATAAAGCGTCAGTTTACGAGCTACAAATAACGCATCGGGAGCATAAAATTAAAATGATTCCATCTTCAAGCTGAAGCAATAGCTCTCGCACAGCGGTGGTAATTGCCGATCACCGATCGGCTTAATTGTTCATTTTCGGTCCTTCATATACAACGTCGTCATGTTCGAGATGATTATCGAGGAAGAAGAAGAAGAAGAAGAAGGAGGAGGAGGAGGAGGAGGAGGAAGAAAAGAGTGAAGGATCGAGCCTCGGCTTACACAGCACATTACGGCGCACGGCCTATACGAAGTCGGTAGCTGCGAGCACGAGAGGAGATTAAAGACGAGCCGCCGGACTTTGCACGTATTTCGAGTTTATGGGCGCGGGCTCGTGATTTCATCGCCTCCTCCATTGGCGCGCGTTGCGCAAAAACGCGATGCTTTTTCAATTTGCTGTCTGGGCGCAATCTTTTCTCAACCAGGCCCGACTATTTGAAATTCATTTACCAAAGCGCTCCAGCTCTGTATAGGCGTATAATGTATACGAGTAAATCCACGATATACGCGAAACAATTCGGTATCTGGAAATCGAAAAATTATGTTTCGTATTTATGGCCGTTGCTCGGGTAAAATAAGCCATTTGCACATTCGCTCGAGCTTGTCGATTGGGTTTTATGAACAAAAATGTAAAAAAAGAAAAACGTTGAGATCTATTTTTTAAGACTTTTTAATCGGTTGATTTTCATCGAGCGAAGCGTTGGTTGGATGATCGGATGTGTGCAGTTGAAAAGTATCTTAAAAGAGTTTTAATTTTAAAAGAAATATTATTTATATTGGAGAAGAGAAAAGGAGAGATATCGTTAAATCTTCAAACAGGTCATGTTTCTATCGGAAAAGGAGTCTTTTTGAATTTTGAACTTTTCGAACTTTTAGAATCTATTTTTGAATTCAGTAATTTATTTTAAAATTATCATTAAAACAATACTACTGGATCAAAAGATATGAGAATTTGAATAATCTCTAGAATTGTGACTGATTATTTCAGGAAATCTTTTGACTTTATAATGTTTTTATTCAAATACTCATAACTTTACACTCGAGCGACTTTTTTGAATGATTCGTTTTTTTTTAATAAAAACTGTATAATTCTACGTTAATTTTATTATTTGGTTGTCTATGCATATCGAGAAATAAAAATATGTTTTTTATTTAAACAACAAACGATCAATACACCAAAGCACAATTATAATACATTACTGGCTCAATACTGGTTCATTGATGAATTCCTACTAGAGATATACATATATTTTCTATTCTAAACCGCAAATCAATGCTATTCTTACATCCGAACTACGCAATTCTCGTACCTCAAAGTCCTTAATCGCAAATGAAAAAAAAAACATTTTTTAGTCAAACACTATGCCCAAGAAGATATTAGAAAAAATCCTTTTCGTCCACGAATACCTACAGCTGCAACTTCGTACCAGCGCGCAAATGGACCAAAGCAATTGAAAAATCATCCGGTCGCTGTACCCTTTCGAATAATTTTTCGATTTCCAGCTATCGAGTTATAGCCTACACTTCGCGCATTGACGGGTACGAAGAAGAAAAAAACACATCGGAATTTTCCAATCGAACATTTCGAAAAACTCGAGCTCGTTCGTTTCCTGCACGGCATAGCGGGCGACTTGTAATTCCGTATACGTCAACGCCGAATATTAATTCGAATTCCGGCGCGAAAAAGCCGGCCGGTTTGGTGAATACCACGGAGAGAAAGAGCTAAATGAAATATCATCGCGGTAGCCGAGAGACGTCCTACCGAGCGTGCGCGCGTACCCTTCGATATATACTTACATCGAGCACGCTCAAAGTCAACCGGCAACCGGACCCCTGTTGCTAGATTCGATATAATATCTCCTGAGCTCGCGGCGATTTTCCGGAGGAATTTCGCTACCGTAGTACGTTCGATTGACTGTATTGCCCAGTCCGAGTCCTTTGTGTCGATCTTAAAGTGCCAAATCACTCTGAAAGTCGAACCGCGCGTGCAGGACACCTTATAGCGCGCGTATGTGTACTTATTCGTGTATTATGCGTTAGATTATTCGGAC
The DNA here is from genome assembly GCA_018906985.1 of Apocrypta bakeri. Classification (NCBI taxonomy): domain Eukaryota; kingdom Metazoa; phylum Arthropoda; class Insecta; order Hymenoptera; family Pteromalidae; genus Apocrypta; species Apocrypta bakeri. Next base: position 4,747,532 of record JACCIA010000002.1, read on the forward strand.
ACGCGAGCTAAATCCTTTGTCGTTTATATTGCGCTTTGAGAAATCATTCAAATTCGAGGCAAAAATCGATCTCGATCAACGGGAGCAAGTTGCGACAACGATTTTATTCGAGCCTGTATATATGAGATGTTATGTATACATGTATATATACGTATATATATATATACATATATATCTCGGTATAAGTAATGCGTTCGGTAAAAGCTTGCGTTCACGGCTCTTTATAATTACGCACTCTCGACAGCCGCACGATAACCGATAAATTTCGAGAGAATTTAGCCAAGTCGCTGCGGTTGTCGCGCATTAAATAAACACGCATATATCGTTTATCGACTTATCTCGCTCGCTTCGACGTATCGCGAGACTGATCAATATAAATCTGAAGAATTTTCGAACTAGATATACCAGGGAATTTATCGTTTCTTTTTTTTTAACTTCTTTCGCGGAATAGAATAGCAAAGGATTTTTCAATTTTAGATCGTACCGCGAGGTTTGATTGGTAAGATCGATCGATCAATGTTTTATGAATAATGAGTAATATACCAGTAGGAATTGTCCAAAGCCCAGTATTACGTAAGCCAGTACTGGCTCAGTATAGGAGCAGCACTGGAGTCATTAAATCGGGCAGTACTTGTAAATCAGTACTGGGCGAGTATTGCACCAGTATTGCGATAGTCTTGTGCCAGCATTGCGTCAATACTGGTGTATATCGATAGATATGAAATATTATTTTAGAAATATAAAGTTCAATTAATGTCATTATTAAGTAAAACACGATATATTTTCACCAGCTATATTTACGTCTATAATATTTTTTACGCATTCCACACTCATAACTACACATATACTCCACGTGAAACCACTTCTGTACACAGGAATCGTACACAAAAATAAGATTTATTCCATTACACAGAAGGTACACGTGTCCACAGTCAGTCGTCGACACAAAACCAAGCAATCCTATACATCAGAGTCATTCAACACGTTCACTCGGCTTTAACAAATCGTAAAATTACATCAAAACCACATCAACAAATTCGTGCATAATACGGGATTGTTATCAACGCGATAAATAATCCTTCAGAACACGAGACGCAGGGACTCGTAGCGTCCGTCCCAATAAACTCGAAAGTCTCGTGAAAAAAAAAACAAAATTAGCATTATTTCAATTTCTCCGAAGGAATAATTTAAATAACCGTGGAGAGAGAAGAGGAAATGTTGAATCGATCGGAGAAATACCAACTGCGCCCGCTTGTGCGGTGTCCATGTTAATCGTCGCCGTTGTCGTCGAGCGAACGTCTGCGCGAAGCGAGAGGAGCGGCTGTTCCGCTGAAAGAGTGCGCGAGATAATTAAGGTGCTATGTTGTAAATATGGACCGACGCGAGAGAGGCCTGCGTGTATCGGCGAGGTGAATACATATAACTCCGTGACACTTATTGATGATGGTAGCACAGGCGTCCTTTAACTACTGCCGCGGGTTCGCGCGTGAGCGCGAGAAAGAAAGAGCTTTTGTGCAAGAGCGAGTGAGGATATTAGAGACTAATTTGCCAGAATGCCGTGGTTGTTAATTTTAATTACAAAACTAATGCGATAAGATGTTTCCTCTTGTGTTCGTTCACACTCGAACTCGATCCGTCTATGTTGTTAATTACGCACGGGAAGATATTAATTGCTTTGAACGCTTTGACACTCGCATTTTCAGGGTGAAAGGTTTATTGTATAAAGGGTGAAGTTTCACACTTGGAGAAAGGCAATTCCGACCCAGTAGGTCAGTATTGGAAGAACGGGCCTGTACGGGTCTAACCTTGGTTTGATGTCGGGGTGATAAGAACGGGTCAGAGTTGTAATACTGTACTCGGCCAAATGTGTAAACAGAGTTAAAACGGTCGAACGGTTTAATACTGTTCGCCAATAATCGCGTAATACTGGCCCAATGGAACGGTACTGGGCCAATACTATAGCTTATCCGCAAATTGTTATCCGCAAATCATCAGTATGTTTTTTATTTTATTGTTTTCTACAATTTGCATAAGTAAACTAATTAAATAGTTCAAACACCAAAATTTTACGAAGTTTCTATTCAATCGTGAACAGGTCACTGGTAAAACCATTGAAATTTAACATTTTTCCATACAATTGTTTAAAAATTATTTTCTACAAATTTTGTAAACGCTCCAATCAAGGGACAAGACGCGCTTAAGTGAAACTACCTAAAATTAAAAATATTTAATTATTTATTTTTTTAAGTAAAAAATGAATGGGCCACTAGTTAAATCAATGAAATCATCACTATTTCTAAATTAACGAGGTCTAGAGATCAGGTGTCCAATATATAAATAATTTTCTATCTTGCATACTACGCGTAATTGGCGAGTTTCGCTCGCGGTAAATCCATATATAGAACGTTGCGTTCTCATGACTTCGCTCTCGCGTGACCAGCCGACTGGATAATCGTCAACGTGTTTCGTAGCAAAATTTCGCGACGCTTCATTAGCCCGTGACGCTCTCTTTCTCCTTCGCTCTTTTTCCCTTGACAACCTTTGACAAATTATTCCCGAGTCTCCTTCTTTTTTTCTAACTTAACTCTTCCTGCGCTATCTCTCTCTCTCTCTCTCTCTCTCTCGAATCCGTCTTTCTGACTCATTTAAATTTGATAACTATATAGAAGCAAAGAAAAAAAAATTATATTTTTCTCTCCCCTCGCTCAACTTTGTCCTTCTCGAGCTCACGCTTCGTTGCCAATGATACGACGTCGGCCCATGGTAATTTATGTCTTGTACCCAGTGGGGCTTAACATGCGTGCTTCTTCTGCGGTTTTTCCAGTCTTTTGCACATCACTCGTGGCTTGAGCTTCTTTTGTTTCGGATTAGGCTTCGAGTCCGTGCAACGCGAGCGATTCTTGTTTGCGGCGTTTGAAGAAAATTCATCGCCGTATAAGTGGACAGGTTTCTCTGTACGTGATCGGACCGGTTATGTGTGTGTGTGTGTCTGTCTGTGTGTGTAAAACGAAGACAAGAGGAATTATGCGGTCAGCATCAACTTTTGGCGTTCGTCGCACACTTATCGGGTTTCAGGTCAAAGATTTTCCAACGAAATTATAAAGTATATATCGTCTCATTTAGCGGAGCATAAACGCGCAGAGGTTCGATGCTCGTTATCTCGATCTCGAGGCTACGAAAGCCTGCTAGTTTATTCCGATGGCATGTGACGTGTTCAATAGGCATGAAACAAACATTTTGCCTTCACAATCGTGTGCCGCATATAGCGCTATAATTTCGTTAGATTTTTTGTATCCTTAACGCCCTTTCTCATACTTTATTCTCTCGATGTCGACATGTATTATATAACTGTAAAGAATACCTTTCAATTTGGAGGAATGAAAAATTGACGGATTTTTTGAAAAATTATTTTCCACTGTTTCGTGCATTGTTTAGTGTTATTTCATACGTGACAGTATGGGTGAATTGGAGATAGATTGAAAATTTTATTGTTTTTATTAGGAAAGAGTTTATTTTTGAGGGATATTTATTGATACACTGAGTTGAAAAGTCACTTGCTACCTGATAGACAGGATTGAGGTTTTTAAATGACTTTTATTTTTCATTCTTTATATTTAAAATAGCGAAAAGTTCACTGGAATAAAAGTGAAATCAAAAGCTTAAAAATAGTTGTTTGCGGCTATAGATTTTACCCCACGAAAAATCATTAAGTAGATTATATTTATTCTATGTATAGAAAACAATTTTTAAATAGTTGTGTATTAAAATGATTCGAGCATGAAATCAAAACTTAGCGTATATTAGCTATTTTACTTGTAAGAGAAGAAATGCGTTTTTCAAAATTTGCCGTTAAACACTGAATGTGTAATGAAATGTAATTGAACTGTATCGAAACACTTTTACACAACATTTCCTAAATGTATCCAATTGGAAGAAAATTAGATCAAATATATTTTAGTTCTAAGCAATTAATAAATAACAACATTTCATTCTATTATTTGTCTTAGTACGGTAAAAATTTACTTTTTTGAATCAGCGATTTTTAATGAATAATCACGTTCTCGCCAGCGAATAATCACTTTTTGAATCGATGTACATCTTTGTTTATAAAATAAGATATAGAAATGATTTATAAACTTTCTATCTAACTATTGTTTTACAGAACAGTGGAATTTTATTGTTTTTAACGTAAAAAATCGTTTTTCGCTGTACAAAAGTAATGAATTTTCGCATTTTTTTACATAATAAAATCAATACTCACTAATTCGCAGTTGCACACTCCTAATGATAAAAATACAATATCAAATAGTGGAATTTCACTATTCCAATTCTATAGAGTACATACACGTATACATGAAAATATCTCTATTTGCATGACGTCAGATATTCGCGCGTCAATCGCAGCTACTATAGCTATAATGTACAAATTAGCTTAGCCAGTAGAGTAGATCCTTGAGTCAGCAACGATCGCATAAATTAAATCACAACGAGCCTCGAAACCGCAAGCCCCCCGTCCGTGTCCAACGTTCTTACATAAACAAACTCCATATCCTCTATATCCACGTCCAATTAAAAGTACAACAAACTAATCGTCATAAATTAATCAGCGAGAATCCATCTCAGCCACTTTACGTAAACGAATAAATATATATATATATATATATATATATATAGTTGTGTAAGCTAGATTAACCGTTCCATCATAACGGGAAAAAGAGACCTACAACACTGTAACTGTCGTTCATCCTATAGTATTAGCATTATTGGCCAATCCAAAGGTCTGCAGTGCAGTAAATGTGCACACATAGGAACATATATACATTTATGTATTTTTATTTATTTCCCAGGGTATAAAACATTATATTACCTCCTGTTCGCTGGTCCGAGACAGAATTGCTTAAAATTTAAATTTACAAACTTGTCTAAGGATCAAGTTTACATTGGAGCAATCTTACGAGCGAAGACTTAAAACTGTGATTTGAAACACTGTTAAATCTTTTTAATGAATCATAAATTTCTACAAATTCAATAATTACAAGTATTAACAAATAGCTTTTGATTCCATTGGTATTCTGGTAAAAATTACACTCTAATCTGGTCAACTGTTATAATATATATATATATATATATATATATATATATATATATATACGAATGGCCAATTTCTGGTGAGATTTTTCCCTGTAATAGTTCGTTATATATCATTACAGCTTCTGTAATGCTGCTTTTTTTACTAATAGTACTATTTGAATTTGTGCACTTGATTTCAGACTCGTTATATTGAAATTTAACGGTTTCCAAAATGAATAATCGATCTAAATTGCTTTGTTTATTTTGCGCCGAAGTATTTTCAGTGCGTAAACTGTAATATTCTGTTTATAGTGTACTGAATATTTATTCATTTCATTTTAAATTGTAATCCACATAATAATGCTTATGTATACAAATATTTTTTTCGTTCTTTCAAATATTATTCAAATATTAAAGATTCTTTAACGAAGAAGTTCCAAAAAGTTAAAGTTGTCATTTTATGTACGGTAATTTTCACAGAATTGTTACTCCTCAGATAAGTATTTCTCGTCAAAAACAGAAAAGAGATTTTTGTTGTAAAATCACTAAGACTTTTAAAGCTATATATATAGATACATGTCATAATAATATCTTAAACCTGAGAAGGTTCCACCCTCGTTATCAACATCAACAAATTCACGAAGATGCGTGCATTGAACAAAAGCACAGTATAAGTCATGTTTACAATCTCCTTTAAAGTCATCCAAGTCGAGGAATTCCATTTTAAAAAGATTCGTTTACGAAGATCTCAGTTAGTGAATCAAGCTCTATTTCAAACAACAAACCTGTACCAACCTTAAGAAACTCGTATTTAACTTCAATCTAAAAATCTCCCAAAAAATCACGAATAAACAGTACCACAAAGTACTGTTCATATATATTCTAAACAACACATTATTCCACATCTATAGAAAACGTCGTCCACTCGTATCTCCGTAGGCGTCAAATGTAGGTTATTTGCACGTATCGCGTCGCGTGTAGACAGTAACGACTCCCAGTATATCTATTATGATGCAAAAGTGTACGTGAAAAGGGGGAGTGTAACCAGTGCGGAGGCGGTGAATCTTAAGAAGGGGTAATGACTTTAATTGCGCGGGACACTCCTTTTCACTTCGCCAAAAGCCAACGTATGCGATATTTAATATATATATATATACATCATAAGTGGACAACGACGCTTTGTCTTTTATTATTCCCCGCCTTAAATTGTCGTATTAGACATGGTAATGCACTTGGACTATAGTTTCCGTTGAAACAAGAATTAAACTGCGAGTTAACGCTATCAATGACGGCACATAACGTTAAATTACTGAAACAGACTCGTGCATACTCTTTACACGGAGAAACGAGATTCGCACTTGTAACCTGTTTCATTAGACGAGCTGCGGATTTTGTCTTGTCGTTTTTCGATTTGCCGAACGATTATTATTATTAATAATTACATGGCACTTGCACGAGCTCGCGGGTAATAAACAATGATGTCGGCGGGCATCGTAGCAATAATAATATAATTATATTTACCAGTGTTTATATATATATATATACATATATGTTGGTATGACGAACAGGCGCAGCTGAGGAAGTCATCGAGAGCTCGAAACCGGCATTATGGACGTGTCGCGGAGATGAATAAATTATTAATCGTTTTTCGTGTTTTATTTTTTACTCTTCTCTTTTCGCGAACTCGTACGTATGTAGAGGAAGATCGGCTAAGAAATTTACAGAGTACGCTGTGGAATTGAAATAATGAAATACTGATATTCGGCAGTGTATCTTCATTGTTTAAAAATAATTGAAAGAAAATACTGTTAGAATAAACGAAAATTTACTTATTTGTTTCGATAGTTCTAGAAAAATATTTACTCGAATTGAACTTTGGTATTCGTTCGAATAGTGTATTTTCTTTAAAGAAGTGTCTTAATTTAAAAAAAAATTCATTTTACAAAGTAATTTACACTAAATAGTTGTACATGTTATATTTAAATAAATAAAGTTTAGGGCCTTTTAAAAAATTATTCAATGTATTGTATCTAATGTTATATCTGATAAAATTGTTATGCCATTGCAAATTTGATAAACATTTCAATTAAGGGACAAGACACATTTAAGTAAAACTATCTAAAATTAAAAATTTTAATTAGTTCTGTTAAATTTTGAAGTTTTAAATATAGTTATACCTTTACTTTTAACATTGTTTCACATATTTAATACTTTTCATAAAATTTAATGTGAATTAATAGAACAATTGAGCTAAGATTTGTAAAAAGAATACAAAAATTATTAGAAATACCAATCTATTTTTAAAATCTTATTACTCGTGATTTCATCATATTAAATTTTATCTGCTTTAATTCTTTTACTTGGACAAAAAGTTAAAGTTAGTAAATTCCCATAAATTACTATTTTAAACCCTGAGTTTTATTTATACATTAACAATGGTAAATTAACGATATCTCGTTTTTCGAAGGCAAAATACAGGTCACTAGTGAAAATCATTGAAGTCCTCACAAATTCAAATTTCCAATCTACGCTATAAAAGCCCAAGGCATTTAAATGTCTAAATCCAGGATATCAGACAACAAGGCAATTTTCAACTCAGGGTATCAATAACCGTCCCTCAAAGTCAAACTCTTTCCTCTCCTCTCTCATTCTCTAATAAGAAGAAACAGAAAAGTCGGAAAAGTCAATCCTACCCTCGAGCTGGCAAGGGGGTTAGGGAAAAAGAGTTTGTTCTCCAAGACTTTCTTCACCCACTCGAGTGTACCACACACACACACACACACATATTCACACATACACAGAGAGAGAGAGAGAGAGAGAGAGAATAAGGGTTCGAGTGGGGCGGGTAAAGCCGCGCAAACAATTCGACTTAAATCCAATTAACTCGAGAGAGAGGGAGAGAGAGCTGGAGGGATAGAACTCGAGAGAGAAAGAGCCAGCGCCTGGTCTCGGCCCTCTAATACCCTTGGCGCCACGCCCCCGCGCTCCTTTGTTTCGCGGTTCATTTGTCTCGTTCGCTCGGCCTACACTATACACCACCGCGGCCAAGCTCTCTTCCTTCCTTCCTCCTTTTTCGCTGGAGCAAATGCCGTAGTATTAGTATTATATACTCGCCGTATAGTAGCACTAGTAGTAGTCGCACCGCAACTACCACTACTCTCCTTCTTTTCGGCCTCCGTGAACCATAAAGCGATAAATTAAGGGAGAGCGAGATCGTAAAGACATCATTCCACGGTACACCGCATATTATTGCCGATATAGGAGGAGAGAGAGAAAGAGAGCGAGAGAGAGAGAGAGCGAGAACAACGTCTATTGAGCAGCGAACTGATGCGTTTGTTGTCGAGAGAGGGAAGAGAAAAGAGAGTTTGGCAGCGACACGCGGATTTTTCGGACCCTCGGCTTTTACGAGCGCCTTGTTTGCCCCGGGATTTTACGCTTGTCGTTCGTTTTGCATCCTATACGCAAATCGACGAGACGCGCTCGTTATATTTGTCTGAATTTTGATGAAGATGCGCCCGTAAAAGTGAGCGATGTGCAGTTATTACGCGACGTGGACGCGGACGTTGGCTTCATGAGATTTTAACGGTTTATTTAAACGCCCTTTCTTTTTGCTCTCTCAGCTGAATGCCAATTTCTCTCTGCTCTAACTTTCGAGTTTACTGGATACTTTTTTGCATATTAATGTAACATCGATCTTTATTCGTAATAATTCGCGGATGTAAACGGGTATATCGGCTATTCCGACAGGCTAAAGTCAACCGATAATTATAGGACTTTACGCGTAAGGCAATAATTTTGTACAAGCTATTAGTATCGTTTCGGTATTGTGTTTATGTATTGATAGAGAAATTCATTGATTACACGGGGTTGACTGAAATTTCTACTGAGAAGCCAAGACAGATTATTTTTATTCCCTATTTTCTCGTACAGCAAATACGTTCACTCGGTATACGAAAAAGTCATAGACATGCCTTTTAACAGTATAATGCTGACTGTTAGAGGCAATGTTCTCCCCAGAAAAATGATGAAAATTACATTAAAAACTGGAGATTCGATCAATCATTAAGAAAATAAATATGTTTTCAATGTCCTACCGTTCAATTTAAAATCTTGCGATTTACCATGTGCGTTACCACAAGTCCTAAGTATAAATATATCTCGAAACCTTCGAACGAGTTCAAATTGCACCTCTACATTTCTGAACGATTAAATTTTTTATTCGGTCAAAAATTACTTACAAAAAGGTACAAATTTAATTTCCAGCATTTTGCGCAAACCGTATTCGAGAATCGCCGGTCACACGTATCGTCTCTCTCTTTCTATATCCAAGCGGCAATTCACAGTAATAGCCCGTGCAACTATATGTAATTCGCAGCTGAGAAATAAATCGAACGATCATCATCGGAATCCCTTGTATCTCCGAACGTACACACACGCACACACACACACACACATACGCATATAATATCTGATAGTCAGTATAGAGATACATCGCAAGGAGAGAAACGCCGATCGAGAAAGGGTCTAATCCCCTCTGTGCGTCGAGGGTTAAAGCTATTAAAAAAGAGCGTACAAACAACGGCCGCTGCTCGCAGAAGCAGACTATAATCAAGCGCTATATCCTTTCTCCCTCGTCGAAACCGCAAAGCCCGATAATATTACTGTCATTTCAAATAACTCGAACGCGCCACCTCTATTCTTTCCTCCCCCGTCTCCAACTTATTACACGTGTCTAACTATATATGTAGATCTGAGAAATGCGCGGGCGCGGGCGCTTGAATTAAATGCCCGAAATGTCCCGCGCACGCGATCATCATCGCGTATTCACTGCGCGTTTTTCGTAATCACACGCTTCCTCTCGATCGCCAATCATCGCCTATATATGTCTACATATATATATGTATGCGCTTGGCTGGAACCGACTGTCCATGTATACGGTGTGTAATAAGATTAATAAAGCGACGAGCTCTCGAACGAAAGTCCGTAATAAGGGTCGCAACTGGAGAGAGAGAGACAGAGAGAGAGAGAGAGAAAGAGTGTAAGTGCCCCTTCATTACTCTGTGGTCGAGGGGTCGCGCGCAGCGTCCTCGCATAGCTCAAATTCCAGATTGGCTTTTTGCGCGACTCTAACTCGAGTAATTGCGAAGGTTGCGATATATGAACGTGTTATTGCTGTCATTAGGAGCGATGCATTGGAATCGGTCGGTGCAGACTTGACCATTGGCGACGATTCATTTTTAAGATTACACGTAATTCTATAGATGTAACTATTATCGTGCACTATGATACGTGTTGTTAATTACGTGTGCACCTGCATCAAGTCGAATAAATGTTTTATCTTAAACAATTTTTGAATAATTCGCCAATATTTGTTAAAATGCTCTGGAAAGTATAAGCTGTATTTATTGACTGATTTTAAGAACATTTTTTTCTTGAATATTGTCTTCGTCAGTTAGGAATTCATTGTTTTAAAAATATAAAATTATTTATGAATGTTAATTGAATTTTGTTTAAAAAAAACGACTAAAAATCCCTATTTCAAACTGCGAATTTTCAGTAAATCGAAATTTGTATCTCAATTAAACGCTGAGCTCTGTAATTAGCGAATATTCGCTAAACACTATTTAAAGTATACTGACGACTGACGGTGGATGAATTCGCAGTTTTTTAAGTGAATAGACACGGGTAACTAGCAAAATTAGTGAAATTTTCACTATTTTAAATTTAGAGAGTAGAAAGTCAACTGTTTTATGCGATCTTGGAAAATCATTAATCGGGTGCAGGCTATCGAATAAATTCTGATCACTGCATAAATCACGGATCCGTATGGTAAATTACTCATAAGTCATTAACTTTCACTCGTAATTTCTATAATAATTTCATAAATCAAATATCCGAAATGATATTTTCCCCAGAATCTTGTTTTCGATGTAATATACGATTAGAGAAGTAGCCGACAGTGTGATAAAAAAATGATATGATCGAAAGACTCGTATATAAATATATATATTTTTTTTAATAGGATGTCAGCCATACTATTTATGAGATGCAAGATTTTTTAAAGTGACAGATATTAAATACTTGTTTTTTGAACCGAAAGTACAAATAGATTGTATAGAGATAGATATTTTTTGAGGCGAAGACTGAGTGATCCATATAGGCTTTATCTACGTTGGTGAGGCAAAATAATAAACTGAATTACATGATCTAACGATTAGATACAAGTCAATATTATCCTATCACTATCCAAACAATTAATTCTTTGGAACCAACGATATATAATTTTTATTATTTGACAATGATTTTGTCACCTTCATTAAACATTCGAATAAACAAACATCAGGTTTAAGTCAATATCATCCTACACTAACCACACAATCCTTTTTTAGAACCAAAAATTTAATGTTTTTCAATGAACCAGTAATTTTTGTCAACCCACAACTATATCGAAAACAACAGCACCAACCGACAGCTGCGTCTCTTGCGGAATGCTCATCTACAGTCCTACTTAACCTCGGCTGATTTTCCTATACATCGAGCTCATGCTCGAGAAAATCCTCGACGACTGGACAGCTGCGACACCGTCAGCTCTGAGTTGATAATCATCGTTGGTTATAGCCGCTTTTCTAGATTAAGTAGGCGTGTGCATCGAAACGACTGGCATGGGCCGGCTTACCGCCGCGACGAGCTCGCAACGCATAATGAATTACGTTTCGTTTCAGTTGCCACGAAACGTGTAATTTCGTCCGTTTTTCGTATGGGCCTCGGGTGTGTCTCTGCTGCTGGCGACCCGCCTAATTAGGCAGTGGGGACATCTGTGTATATATGCGCGTGCGACTGTCGGAATATATATGAGTGTGTGGTGTATCGAAATTGGGACTCTCCGTGTAATCGTTGGATGACCTGCAGACGTTCGATCATTCGAAGACTGAATTTCATTTGGATCGATATGTGCGCGTGTGCTTGTATTATCGGTAAAAAGGGTTTGGATAATTTGCATTTTTTAGCGGAGAGAAAATATTTTCTTTGTTTCATTTTTTGAGTGCGAATAAATTTAACACTTGTAGGCTGTTTCGATTAGACGCCTTGTGCTGAATAGTGGACCGAAAAGTTTGCTGGACAATTACCGAAAATTTCTTTGTTTGAAAATGATTTTTTTTCAAAGAAGAAAGTATTTACTTTGTAATTAAAAAGCAAAGTATTGTTCTTTTTAAATATTTATACGAAGACTCATAATTACTTTTATTCATCGGTTACTCACTGTAATCGAACAAACAAAATTCACGTAGACATGACTTACTTAAATGTATTACCAAAAATGATGGATTTTTTTAAGTTTTATAAATATTTATTAATAACCACACTGTTTATAAGATGCAGATACATGTTACTTGTAAAAAATGTATTATTTAAATAAATCCCACGTTTATTTTTCAGAGTACGAAAAATTATTGAAAATACCAGTGTATAACTTTGTGAAAAACTGTTAAATTTTCAAGGAAAAGGAAAATACACGTCTCGTGAAAATCGATCTCGAAACGATACCAAATTTTTCATTTCATTTTTACTCGATACATAAGCTTCCATCGAAACGGTACATTCGGAATTATAAGCTCGTCGATCTACGGCGCGTGAGAGCATCAGCGGAAAAATAAAGAGTCTGTTTGAACCCCAACTTCTCTATACACACACACTCGAGAAAGTCGAAGAGAAGTCACGTCCTCGGTAATTTTGCACTAATCCTAGCCTCTTTCATTCTCTCTCTCTCTCTCTCTCTCTCTCGCAAAATAAAGCCGCGCTCACATACATAATCTGCGTCTACATCTATTACAGAATGGGAGGAACCGAAGAACTGCAGCCGCAGCGATAGGACGTCTTCGTCGCTCACGCTCGACGATGATGGGAATTAATTTCTCGAGTGCTGAATGGCTGTCTTGGGAGAAATGTGGAGATCATTGAAGGAGAAAGAAGAAGAGAGAAAGATGTATTGACGACCGACGCGTCGTGAGCGTTCGTAAGGGTTGCTCCTCGGTTTTTAACCATATAACGAGTTATAAAATCATGACGATTGCGGGGTTCAGATCCAATCGGATTACTGTAAAACGTAATGGTGCCCTGTGGCCAGATTTTATTTGTTTCGTTCTCGGCTCTCGGGAAATATGATATTCGCTTCATTTATTGCCTTCTTATATTCGCGCGCAGTAATCGTACGACTTGTTGGAAACATAAGTTACGAGCCATCCTGCAATCATCATCTTGCTCGATTCGCCACAATAAGTCGACAGAATCACGTTAATCGCCGCAATTTCAATTCAAAATCTATATCATTGATGCGTGCGATCGGTATTTTAATGAAGATAAGATTGTTAGGAACATAACATGATTCACAGCTTTAGACCTTTGTGGACACTTTTGTATCGATAAAGGGTATCTTCTAGAATTTTTTCATCTTGATACCATTGATCGAACCTTTTCAAAACTAAATTTGAGAACTTGGTGAGTTTAAAGGAAAGACTTTTACCCATTTTTCAACCAAAGTCCCTGCTCTGTTTTTAATCAGCAGAGAACATTTTAAGAACCATGTATGAATAAATTCACAGAGAGTTCATAATAAAATAATTATACGAAAATTACTAAATAACTATTTATTTCTAACTATAAATAGAACTTGATTCCCAATTTCTGACCTTCGTGGACACTTTTGTTAATCTATTTTAAAAGAGAAGCCTTCTTTGTAGTTTTGGTAAGAAATGCTTGCCTTTCAAGTTAGATTTTTTTGAAAATTGGCATTAAATGCCAAAATTGGTAAAAATGCCATCGTTGCATACTGTAACTTAGTGAACCTTCACGAAAAAAATTTTTAAAATATTCATGAAGGTAGATACAGTGCCAAAGAAGAGTTTAAAAATATTTTGAAGCAAACAAATTATTTGGCTCGTCAAACCGTCAAAGAGTGACCCATATAGATAGATATAAACATGTATCTCAGCTATAGAAATCCGCTGGCCGTCATGATATATGCCTCCTATTGTTCACGGATAAAGTGGGTAAAAATAATGATCGAAAGTAATATAAACATTTTTAAAAGTACGCGAATACGACGAAAATTGAATTATTTATGGAATTAAAACACACTAATTTTTTTATACTAAAGTGAACGTAAGAAATACCTGAATACATTAAAAAAATGGCTGTATTAAAAAAAATATGTTTATTAAAAAATTGCACAGTGTTTTTTATAAATTTTAAATGGACATTAATCTACAATTTTGGGGATTCGCACAACTAATTGTACTGTAACATAAAAAACTACGTGTACAACAGAGGAAATTAACAAAGTTAATTAACAAAGGAAAAATTACAAATTCAAAATACTAATACATCACAGCTCATTTCGAAGTCCAATTGGCCAACTGTTAATTCCGCAACTTAAAACGAAGCGAATCGTTCCACGAGAGCTGATTTTATTTGTATACACAAGTAATATGACTCGAGGGTACGTCGAGCCCCTTCCCATTCGCCAAACCAATGCACGCTGACAAATTAGCAAAAAGGATCGCTCGGACCATTGCACCGCCCACAGAGTCCCCAATCCTGTATTTAGTCAACAAGGTGGGGTCACCCGCTGTATACGCATAGCTCGCGATTGGGCGCCCTTTTGTCGGCTGACACTGAGTTACCTTCATTAGGCAGTGGTCGCGTTATACAGAAGTACTTTTCCACTTTGGCCTGAGAAATTTGCACTCGACGATGGAGGCGTTAGCACAGTTGCGTTTCAAAAACACGTTGCGCGCTACGGCGTTCCATGCTTTATGCACACAGACTTTGACTTGTCATTGTCACCGCGAGCGGTCGAGTCGATACTCTGTCACTGAGGAGTGCTAATTTATGGCGCTATTTTCCCCAGTTGACTTTCTCTCTCTCTCTCTTTCTCTCTGTCCTAATAGTGACGAACCTTCGCTGTCCATAATTATCCTTGCCACAGCAGATGATCAGCCTCTTACGACTATTATAGCTGAAGACTAGTCTCGAGAGATGAGTTTACAGACTTGCAGTTTTACTAAATAGCCCAGCTAAAGCGAGGGATGAATTATGTTTTTACTATGCATGAAAAATTGTTACCAAGTGAAAGCGATTTTATTTGATTGAAAGAAAATCTGTCACCTCTCAAAATATACGTAATGTTCACTACAGTTTAATCGAATCAGTTTAGTATTTGGTATAGCAAATACACAGTAGAAACAATTAAATCTGCTAGATTTAAACCTTGTTAGAACGTAATCAGAAAATCACCACTTGCAGACTAATTCAAAAAGTTAGAACGAAAAAATAACCTCATTATATAAAAAACCATTGCGTCTACTATTCAAATTAATTATTCCTTTCGAATGAAAAGTTCTTAGCCAAAAAGAAATTCCGTCTTATCTCAAAAGTCTATCATCTCTTTCGATATACCATGTACTTTCGGGTCGTAAATTTTTTTTTTTTTTTTTTTTTCAAATATCATAATCCGTTTTCTATCTCCACGACGGGATCTCCCGTAATTCATTTCGACCTCGTTACCCTCGCGAGATTCGCCTGCATAACACGTACGTGGCATTGCACTCGTCTTTCCCAGCTCATTATGCTCCCGCTCCCGCGCGTGCGCGCATACGAAAACTGGCGTCACGGCGGCGGCGTACGCACAATTTTTTCCGTCATTAATTTTTATCAGCCGTTCCATTTATTTTTACGAGCATTAATTTTCCGGACGCAGAGCGTCTTTCTGCTTTGCAGTTAATATATATAGTGCGCAAGGCGCTCTTGGCTGCGTATAAGCAGGTGTATACGCGCGTGCTGTGCTCTATATATATACATATATTTATACAGGTATATATGTTTATAATTTCTCCGTGCTTTACTCATCGGGCACATGCAAGCATTACCGTAGGTTGTAGGGCTGCAGGAAAACGTCGATTATGCATTTGTCTATATATACGCAGTGGGAATTCTCGCTGGTTTTTCTTATAATACCCGTGTTTTCGTCTCTTGGCTTTCTTAAGTACCCTTAATTTTTCCTCACTCCCAGTTTAGATTTTACCGATAAGCGACGGCTTAACTTAAGAGGATCAAGCGTACAGGTGTCGTAGGAATTGACGCGGGCGACCTCCTAAATATTTTAATTATACTAATAATAATCGGGAGATGACTGAAAATTAATCAATTTCCGAGAATTTTTTATATTAACTTTGAGTGTCTGAATTTTATTAACTACTGATACAAGATTGTTATTAGTAATCGCCCGCAAACCTGGACATTGTGGACATTTTAAGATAAATTTATAATTGTAATCACAACTGATGTATATACAAAAAAAAGAATACTTACCTTCAATTTACATACTTAATAAATGCACTAATGTTTGGAATACAATAGAAAAGATATAACAACAGAACTTTAATTTTCAATAAATTTTCAATTTAATAACACAAAATGACACGGAAATAACATCGTCTTAGCTTTGAATCTCTAAAAATCCATCGAATTATTCAACTTCGGTTGGTTCTTCCTAAAAACGCGTTTTAATATACTTTAATAAACAAATTAAATTTCTCGTTCAATCTCCATAAATATTGTAATCATCCTAACAGCGTACTAAATATAAATTAACAACAAATTGACTTACACTCGATACTGATTTTCAAACTTCAAAAAGAAATTGCACGCTCGACTAACATAACAGAAATTACGCGTTAAGAATAAAAAAAAATCGGTAGTGCGATCGATAAAACAGTTCAACCTTCCAGTTGATGAACGTAATCTTCATTTGAGCGCTAGGCAATGGAGCTACGGCGCGTAAATATTAATCTACGCGCTATACTCGCACACGTATAAATATACATATACCTATATATGTACCTATATACAGCAAAGCATAAAATAGACTCTGCGTGCGGCAGGATTTTCGTTTTCTCTCGCAGTATCGTTTTTCCGTCGAGTTCGTTACAGCCCTTTGCTTTCGTTTAACGACAGCGATAATGAGTGCAGCCGCGCTGCGCGCAACCGCTCACATAATGAGGTGAGCATAAGTACAGCCTTAATGGCTATACGCGCAAACTAGTATTCGTATATATAACGTATACACACACACACACTTATATATATATATATATATATATATATACATATATTTATGTATAGCGTTCCGTTTCGCAATCATCGCGATGCGCCGCACGCAGTGAGATTAAACGATCAGATGCATTAGCGCTGTTAACATTGTTAGACAGCTTATCGAGAGCGATTGTTTTGCGGGCATGCGAGAGTCATTTAGTGCAATTAGCAGGATATCGTGTGTGTATATAACGTGTGCGTATACATTATTACGTGAGCAAAGAGAGAGAGAGAGAGAGAGAGAGAAAGGAGATATATCTATCGTGCGGGTTAGAGAAATATTTGCAATTCTATTTAGCGAATTGAATGTGATAGAAAGGGAGAGAAAGAGAGTTTAAATGCTTATCTTTATTTATATTTTCGCGTATGCGGTGAATAGTGGCGCCATTTCATCGCTCGAATCCCGGAGTTGTAAAGGAAGAGAGAAGATAAGGATATACGGGTGTATATGTGTATATGTACGTGTACATCGCATGCGCGAGTGTACATACTTGATATATGAAAAAAATGAAAATGTAATTAAGCTAGAGCTTCACTGATTTTACATTTGAAAATTGAATTATGCTGCCTCGAGCTGGCGCTTGATTTACACAGACAGCAGGAGGATGTGTGCAGTGAAAATAGAAAAATCTCTCGGATTCCAAAAAAATGTATTCATTTTGATATAGTCATATGGGAAAATGTATACTGCGAGCTGATTATTATATTTGTTTCAGTGTAAATTTGATTCAAATATTGATTTAAATTGTAGCTATTTGTTTAAATATAAACTGATTCGTTTTCGTATGGGAATTACTTATAGCGATCCATTATATATATATATATATATATATAATTTTTATATTTATTCATTTTATAAAAGTTATTTGAGAAATAGTAAGAAGTTCACTTACTTTATTTTTATAAAATTTTCCTGAAAATAATATTAGTTTCAAATAAATACTTTTTAAAGACAAATTATAGTGTTTATTTATGCAAGTAAATATTTGATTGCAACATAGTTTTATAAATATCCACAGTATAAAAAAAATTATATTTAAAAAAAAAGATTTACCTAATAATTGGGTATTACAAGCACGTACTTTAAAAAAATGCTTTGCTAATTTTTATCCATATACAGCAAGCATCGTTTTATTAAAAAAAGGTGTTAAATAAAAAACAAAGTATTGATTTTGAATTCAAGTAAGTAACATCAACTTTCCAAAAAACAATTTTTAAATAAATACATTTTCTTAAATGCAACTTTTTATTCAATGCATACATTTACTTTCCTTTTCACTTACAAATAAAACTCAACAACGAACACATTCGTGTTAAAAAAAAAACTCTGTAATAAAATACATTTTTATACCTATAACAAACCTGTTCATCCATCACAGTAAAAAAAGCTCACTCGATTCATATCACCACATTTAAAAAACACTCCAACCATAATCGTACATTCTCACGCTCATAAGTACATCGGAGTAAGTTCGTGCAATTTTCGCAGACAATCAGAGGAAGAATGGAAAAACTCGCAAAGATCTTGTTTTACAGTCGAATGCGTACATTGTAGGAGCAAATTCATGCACAATGTACGCTTGAATCGTCGAATGAATCGTGCGAAAAGTTATAAATCCAACACAATAACGGTGCTATAAAATCGAGCCGATTACTCGCGAAATTTTCAAATCCGTTATCGAAAATCGCGCGCGAACGAAGCCTCTGGAAGGTGTACTCCAGCGGGCAATTCCTGGTGATCATCGCACTGGAAGCGATTCGCCGGACCTCCCACGTCGGCCTCCCGAAACCCGACACCGACGGGATCTACTCGAGTGTGCGCGGGTGACGACTATACGATCCCGATCGCTAATTGAGCGTGTCTCGATGATCCTTAAAGCGGCAGCGACGGAGACCGGCTCGAGTAGTGGGATCGTAACGAACGCGGACGTGGAACACTGTATCATCCTAATTTAATAAGTGAGTCGAGGCTGAAGACGGAGTGGATCTATGTATATATAAGCGCGTGTCCCTAAACGGAACGGAACTTTAGGAAAATCTGATGTAGGAAAATTCGTGTGTGGTATCCTGTGTCTGGCTTTTCCTTTTGGATGATTAATGAACCAATGCGCGTTGGATAGATCGATCTTCTTTTTTTTTCTTTTTTTTCCTGGTTTATCTATATCACTTTGTCAGGGAAACTTGCCTTATTGGGAATGTATGTGGTATATTTATCCAATTTTCCTACACTTCTCCGCACCGACATTCTTCCGTTAGGAGATCGGTATGTGTGGACTACTAGATAAAGTACTAGCTAATGCGTTAGATTTTGATAAACTATCATTAAAATACATATAGGTTTTGGTAATTACTGTAATAGTGTACTTGCACAATTGAATATTACCTATTAGGAATATATTTTTACTGTGACATGAATTTGAATAAGAGTCTTGATTTAATTCTCACAGGTAAATGTTTTTACCTCTACAAACACAGTGAACAGACAGTGAACACACAGTGAATACACTTAAAACTGTTTAATAGATCGAAATTTTTATTAACGAATTTTTGTGAAATTTATTACCGATCTGAAATGTAGACTTCAAAAGCGATAATTTGCAAAAAAATCATTAAAAAAGATTTATTTATTCTTGCACGTCTTTAACAACAATTTCTTTTGTTCACTTGTCCAATCTCGACAATTCTTTTTTTAACTTCAACCTTTTTTAACGCGCTAGAGTTAACGCTTCGCTCGCTGAAAATTAGAAATTTTTTAAAAGTTAGTCTGCGGTTTTGCCATAAAAACCAAGTGGCAGACTCAAACGAATGTGTAAATAGCTCGCTTTACTCGGAAGACACCCAGGAATGAGGAAAATAGTATCCGGTCGATGTGCTCTCTTGAATAATTTTTCGATTTCCAAGTACCTCATTGTTTCCTGTATTTTGTAGATTTACCCACACACACATACATACATATATATACAAACACATACCACAGCATAATATACAGCGCATCAAACCGCACAATCGCTTCAGCAGCCATTGATTGTTTTAGCAAAATCCAATTTCGCAATCATCAATGTAGAACAATCGCAAAAACAGCAGCCGCAGCAGTAGCTCGTATAATGCATTCACCCTCGCGCTGTATAAACAAAAAAAAAAAATAAAAAGAACAATCAGTAGTGAGTATGGGCGGAATAGTATATGTATACTACACATTCTGTAATGCACCGAGGCAAAATCAACGCGTAAAGTCGCTGCTTTGTCGGCAGTGGAAGATATTATTCAGTAGCAATCATATCGGTAATTCGGCCTCGCGTGATTGTCCCTGACCGCAGAGGGGGGTAGGGGGGGAGAAGCAAGAAGGTTTCTACAGTTCTGTTGCAGGGGGCCTTATTTGGCCGCGAGCCACCGATGATAAGTCAGCGGCTTCTCAGGTGCATCGCGTGCATACCTCGCGATGCGTTGATGGAAATGCACAGGCGCGAGAAATCTGTTCCTCTCCCTTATTTTTGCATCGACAGAAGAGGATAGTCGGAGAGGATATAAACGATCCAATCCGTCGAGTAATTCGCGCTGATTGTGCCGACATTTTTCTGGTGCCTGACGAATCTTTTTACGCATTTCATATATTTCTATTTTACTTATTTATTTGTTTATTTATTTCGGGCTATTGGATTTGGTCGTGGCAATGATTTTTTTATTTTTGCAAGGACTTCAACGACATAGGGGTGACACAATTTTATTAGTAAACGAATATGTATTATCAATCGTGTACTGACGATTAATTTGATTAATTATTTCGAGATTCACAAAGGTGTAGAGGAAAAAATGTTCGATACGTTTGTAACGATTTAGTTATTAAGAAAATTTCTTCGGTTTTAGACGAAGAAAATGTTAAATTGAATTCAATTAATTTGGGAAATATTTTATT
This sequence comes from Apocrypta bakeri, assembly GCA_018906985.1. Classification (NCBI taxonomy): domain Eukaryota; kingdom Metazoa; phylum Arthropoda; class Insecta; order Hymenoptera; family Pteromalidae; genus Apocrypta; species Apocrypta bakeri. Next base: position 4,768,665 of record JACCIA010000002.1, read on the forward strand.
CTTATACGAAAATATTTATTCCATAAATGCACGTCTTTAAAAAGAGCGTACGGTTCGTCTTTTTTAGTTCGTAAAAGAGTCAAAGTATAAAATCAATGTTATAACTACATTGTTATAAATATTAAATATCTTGAAACTAGTAATTTGCATTCAAAAGGTATCTTGCCCCCTTGACTGCGACAACAATGCTGAGTTTGCTCTTTAAATGGACATCGTAAAAATACAATCAATTCTCCCTCTTCGATTCACAAAAACGTATAAAATCACTGTAATAACACCGCGCAAAAATGTCATTAAACATCCGTGTTTTATAAAATCACATTCCATTCTGTCAATCGAAGCTAACAACGATCAGTACTACTTTATTACTTCAGGAATTTGAAAAAAAAAAATATTATACGGTCGCAATTAAATCAGCAAAGCAATAATTATGAATCATACGATGTTTATGAAAGCCAATATTAAAATGATGGTCATCACACAGGCATGAGACGAGCGTCGACAAAAGACTCGAGAAGGCTTGGTTAATCGATGGATTTGAAAGCTGAACAGGCGCACAGCGTGTTGTCGATCGCAGAGCGCTCGTATTGTATAAAATTTGTGGGGTTTCGCGATCCGATGCGTCGCTATGCAGCACTACAGCGCTCGACCATCAAACCGGAATAAATGAAACGTTAACGCGCCCTCAGAGCGCGAAGCGCGCAATAAGCCAATAGGCAAGCGGCTAACGCAATTTGTTTGCTCTTGAGATTCTTTTGTAACGCTATTTATTCAATTTGTCTGTATATGTAATGACGAAACAATGTTTTATATTAATTATTTATTTATCTGTTTACTTAATCAGATAAATTTTTTATAATACGATGCTTAATACAGCAGTAATTGCATTTCTAATTGTAGGTGGTGATACACAAGCGAGGCTTGTTAAAATTAAACATTTTTTTACATATAATTAATAGTGAAGTTGCAGATTTACAAAGGTGTACTGGAAAAATGGTTTGATACATTAACAACGATTTGTTTATTAAAAAATTGCATTTTAGGAAGATGAACGTGTTAAATTCAATTTAATTAATTTAAGGAAATGTTTACAAGAGATTAACAAAAGATGCAAATTGCAATCCTGTGTAAAATTGGAATATATTATTTATTCATTAGCTATGAACGTTTTATTATTGTTCCAACATAAAACTTTAAGAGAAAAAGACTCATGTAACTTCGTAGAATAGCCTATATTAAAATATAGCAAGAAATGTACCCAGATATTAGAAAACAAAGTTACAAAGTCAATTTGTAATATTTAATCATTTTTCTATTCATTCAAAAGAACGAATGTTACTCTTTTTTCAATGGGTGCATTTAACAGTTCAACGTTTACCATCGAAGCATCAAAAAGAAAAAGAAAAAAAAACAATTTTTTAAAAGTAATTTTTCGTTGCCTTTGAATGTTTATATTAGACCAAATTTTTTTAAAAAGGTGTCGATGTTTAATTGTTATAATATATCTTAGTCAAAGAACACAATACCGCCATTTCCGAAAAGAAGAGAAACGGTAACTTGCAAAATCAGTGAATTTTCAATTTATTTCAATTTCAGACAGTAAATTCATCATAAGTCCAAAACCTTCCCTAATTAATCAAATTTTCATTTACACCTGCATCACATTTTTCAATGTCATTTTTAGGTCGAGTACTGCAACAAATTAAGTCCGCCAGATTAAAAAATTACTTTTTAAGAAACCGTCCCCTTCAATCAGTCACCTCGTACCGATTGAAAAATACGAAAATCGTGCATGCATATATACACCTTACGCACAATAAAAACGAAAAAAGCAAAAGATTTGAAACAGCACACTGTGCCTTACGAACCGAGAGAGAAAAAAAAACATTCCCGAAACTTTGTAAGCCGATCGCCAGCTATCGCGTGCTCGTTTCCATTATGCACCTACCGATCACCTCGCGCACACACACATATACACACGTCACGACGTCATCCGACGAAAAAGCTCGACTCTCATCGGTAAAAAAAAATCATAAATTTTAACTGTACACAGAGTCGAAGCTCAGAGAGTGTCATCGCGCGCGGTATTCGGAACCTCTCACGAAGAACACGCTCGAATTCAGGCTCGACCAGGCGCAAAATCTGCTCGAACGAAGTGGAAGGGACGTACGTGTGCGCGGGCCAGGGTAACACGAGCCGGTCACTCGGGACAGAAGAACTGCGATCGATCCGACTTGCACGTGTGAAATCGAGGTTTTAAGATCGGCATCCAAAAGCCGGATCATGATTGGCACAGATCTGCACTTTTTAGCCTATCGTGTCTTATTCCTTACGGCTTTTTGAACTGCGCCTTACGGACGGATTCTAAAGGGGAGCGGAATAATAAGGCGAGGAGATCACAATTTATTATTGACTCATTTTAATCTCTAGCTGCGGCGATAATTACGTCTGTGATGATACTTTTGCGCTAATTGCGTAATTTTTTAAAAAAATTTTTTAATAATTTTTAATTTTATATCATTTGCCTATTCGTTGAAGCCAGCAAAAAATGTCTGTCCTGGATTCAACGAGCAATCATAATAATAATATTTTAATTAAATATTTGAATAATTCCCATACGAACCCTTATCAATTGGCCATGAAGCTGAAGCCTATTTTTAAGCCAAAATACAAAAAATAACATAAATACATTTAGTAAAGAAATATATTTAATAAAATACTCCTCAAAGCAAATAAGTTCACAGCTTCTACAAGGACAAAAAATCAAGCTCGAACCTCCCTTAATGAAAGCACCGGACAAAGCGCGATAAAATATCGTTATATTGAAATTGTTCTCGTAAACTCGACTATCGTCTCGAAAACGTTAATGAAATACCTCGTTCCTTTCTTTCTCGCAATCATTTCACCCAACAAAACGACGAAAGCATTACAACAACGCGATACTAAAATTATTTAGTCGACTCGTACGCGGTCTGCGCATCAAAAACCGACAAACGCATCCTAATGACCTCTCGCATCGGCGGCGGGCCGCCAAAGTCGCCGAGGACTTTTATTTCACTTCCGCGGGGCCCCATGCTGAGAGAAGACGGGCGATTCAAGGCATTTACATCCGCGTTGACGCGGACTGATGACGCGAAGAATCGCGCGTCTTTTTCTCAGTCACCGGTCGAAATCAGTGCGGTAAGCGGCGTGAAGCATCGCGATTTGATTCGCGCGCCGAAATTCACCGTCGACTTCTTGGAAAAGTTCACCACCACCGACGACATCGAATTGTATTTTTTTTCGTTTCTCCCTCTCTCTCCCTCTCCTCTCGGACGATTTTATTACCTCGGATATTTCATGCTTTTTGTCCGCGCGCGCCGCCGCAATTTTGCACTCCGAAGAGCGCACGAAATGACTTCGAAAATCAAGGCATTCCATTGCCGCTGCAACAATGCCCGATTCACAAAACTGGGCTAGCGTATTCAGGACTAATCTACGAATCACGCGCGATCATCGGGTCATCGAGTGCATTACAGCCTCTCTTTTGTCTACTACCCTCTATAGCTATATATATACGTGTGTACATATAGAAAGTGTATAGAGAGAGAGAGAGAGAGAGCATACGTGCGTAGTATACGTATACCGTATAGATTGTACGAGCGGCCGTTAAAGCGTTGGAATGATAAAATTTATAATTGCCGCTGATTGCCGGTATGTATACTGCTCGCATCCGATCGACTTTGCGCGCAGTGCGTTTTATCGCCTCGTCGTGTCGTTTTGTATTTATGCCCGCCGAATGCTAATGAATCCACTTGCGCGATTTTTTTTTCGCTCAACTCCCCGATAATCCGGCTGGACGCTTTTGAATCCGCGGAGTCGAAATTTCGAGTAACGAGGACAAAAAAAAATTTGCATCGAAAATTTGCACGCGTGCACCAGACTCGCATTACAGCGATTAATTATACGAGCTCGATTATTACCGACGGTCGAACGAGCAATTAAATAAATCTCGCGCGTCTCGCTCCATTAATAACCAGATAAAACGTCGAAAAATTGCCACTAGAAACCTTCGGCGAAACAAAAGCAATAGCCACACTATGCAAGCGGTAGTCCGTAAATACAGTGGCGGAGCGTCGCTTAATGAAGGTAATTAAGTTTTTATGCTCCTCCGCGGAGCACCACCTCTTCTCGCACGGATGCGTGATTTATGCGTCGTCATCAGCCGAGCTAGCAGAACCGAATATTCTAGCGAATATTATTTACGAAGAAGAAGAAGTAGAAGAAAAAAGAAAAAAAAATACAGATTTTTTGCTTGGCGCGCGACCCGGGAAGGACAGCGGAGGATTTTTCGGGGACGAGCCCTTTGAAAGCCGAAAGAGCGAGAGGAGTCGCTACCGCTGAATTCATCATTCTCGCGCCCTCGGGATGATTAATCTGTATTTACGCAGCGCCATCTACAATGTCGGGGGTTGTGTGTGTGTGTGTGTGTGTGTGTGTGTGATCGAAAAGGACGTCTTACGGGAGGGATCGTGTAGGGAGGAGAGAGCCAATTAAGGCTTGCGGCATAAATGCTGCCTTTTTCTCTCTGCTTCTTTTTAATGACGCTCTGTTAGCATCGAGTCGACCTACAACTCTTTTATTTCCCTCTACAGTCGTCGTCGTCGTCTTTGGCGTAATTATTGCGCTCGTTGCGGAAAAACTACCGCTTGTACGTTCGCGCGAGAATAGTCGCTTTTGTGCGTGAGCGACGGATAATAACTCGGGACCGACGAGTCATTAATTTTATTGATACTGTTCTTTGGGAATTATGAACGAGCTGTACTGCGCGCTACAGTGAGTAAAAAAAAAGTTTGCTAATTTGCAGATAATTTATTCGTTAAATAATTGATTGTTTCAAAGAAGATCGCGTTTACGTGAATTAAGAGGGGGTTTGCACTTGTTCTGTCCTTGAATTTTGAACGTCTGTATGAGAAATGTAATTTTATTACTAAGGCTTTTTTGTTCGAATTTTTTTTTAAAAAACATTGTTTGAAGAAAAATTCAACGGCGAATAAGTGTAAACTCCTTTTAAAAACAAAAAAACTTTTAAAGACAGTAAAATTAGCTTCAGAAACCGTTCGCGTAAACGAAGTATAGAAAGATTCCTTAAATAATTTTGTCACATCTAAAATTTCTTTTCATTTCTATCCCTATGACTATCCAAAGAAATCATTTTTCAAAATGAAACAAACATTTCTTCTCCCATTCTAACAATTGTTTGTCCGGTTTACCGGTACAATAGGCAAAGCAAATTACCCGCGGCGTTACTACCTATGCCGTTCGATTAAAACCGCGAGCTATTGGTGCTAAATTCCATACAGCTTATTTTCCGTTCTTATAGCGGTAGCGAAACAAATCGAAACTTATGTCGATCGAATAGACTGTTAAGTAACGATTTTAAATGTTCGATACCGTAAACACGATTCTCAATCACAATATCGTCGTAACTGCCTTATTGATTTTTTTTTGTCATTACACAGCTCACCTTTTTTTTCGTCGCCGTAAGTATATCGCAAGATACGAAAAAAAAAAGTTCAAATTGGAATTCAATACGCACGATTACACGTACGTCCAATACTTGGCTCGAATGTATTATATATATGCTACTGCTCTCTCGAGAAGCAAAACACTTGCGTCATATGAGATTCCTTTCCGGGGAAACTGTATAAGCATACTATTGATCAATTTAATCGATCAATCTCGCGAGCTTCACGGTACATTACATTTCTCTCCCCGTCTGTGCTACTATATATATAATATACATATATATACCATATATGCATACATATATCTATATATCTGTACATATATGTATGTATACGTGTATATATATGACGAACTGATCAAATAGCAGAGTATACTAGTTAGAGTTTGGCTGAAAAAATTCGTTTCTACCATTCACGAGTTTTCGATTAGCGCGATGTACTTGGAAACCTTATTCGTTCGGATAGTGACGCAACGAGATATCGAATGGTTAGAGCCTGCGGCGAGGGACTTCTCGAAATTTGCGATTAACCAATACATTATTATATCCTTAAAAATAGCGAAATAAAAAGTCGAATACACTGTGGTACCGTTAAGATATACTAGTGAACGGTGAGAGCAATCGCCGTCGAAAATTCGCTTCGATGTGTCAATAATAGAGATATAAAAATTTTCTAGAAACTTAGCGTTTCGATGTAACTAGGTATATCGAATCGACGAGATAATGGACGCAGTTAAAACAAAAGTTAGCTGTATTTAAGAAAATTCGTCGATTTTTGAAAGAAGAATATATTATATATTCACTTCAATTAAAAAAAAATTATTTTGGCTTTAAGAAATATTTATTTGAAATGAAAATTATTTTCTGAATAACAAAAAGTACCTTTATTTTAATGTAATACACTCAACTGTTTAATGAATAATGTTTTTAATGTATATTTTTTATAATTGTATATAGGAAATTACAGAAATTTATTAATTAGTGTATTTAAATAAATATTAACCCGTTTCGGCGCTACACATCTTTTTGGTACATCGTTTTTTAAGACTCGTATCTAATTCAATTCCTAATTGCTGCCTTATCTACCGTGAGTATACATTAATTTTTGGCAAAAAGTTAATAGCAGTAAGCTTAGAGTAGCGTCTTTATAGTCAATTTAATATACAAAAACCGAATCCAATTTTTCCACCGCTATTTGAGTTATGTTGTTATAAACTACGAAAAATAAAGTCGAGCAAAACTGATCAAAATTTCAACTAAATTTCCTTTCAAACAAATACAGCTGTATTTTCCTAATTAAGACCATGCAATGTTACGAATTAATGACTAAACAGACACAGAGTCGTGAAGGAATAACTTTAAGAAATCGACAAAAAAATTTTTTTCAACATACCGAACCGCGTAAATATCGCTTTGTGCAAAAACGACCAATAACGAGTGCGTACGCCGCGTGGGATTTTCACGAGCGCGAAAACCCATATGTTACTCCACCAACGCGGACATACTTAAGCATTTTGTTTTGTTCCTGTTCCACTTAGTCTTGGGATCCACCGTTACGAGAAAAATAATGCTGAACAGCGCCATTCCCCGTTACATCCTCTCTTTCTCTTTGTCTTTTTCTTTTCTTCAAAACTCCATGAACGCAATCATCATTACGCGTGTGGATGCGCTAATACCTGTTTGCGTACAATATCGATAGATATACACGAGGCAAATGGATAAAAGCGTAAAACTATGCATTCGCTTCAGAAAAGTAATCTTTGCCGATCTAATAGTCGCGGAAAATCGATTTGCCCGCTTCAGCCTTAAGACACACACATACACATACACACACAACCAAGCAACAGTTCTCATCCTCCAACTGCACAGTCGACTCATCGGCAAGTCTTTCTCCTTCCCTGCCTATGTATACTTATACATATATACATACATATACATATATATACATATAGATAGCGATATATATGCACATCCGATACAGGCTGCAGACGTAATGGTTCGTCGGCTAATGGACGCTGCAGGCGCGCGTGAGAATAGCTTTTCAATATTCTCTCGTAAATCATTTTTCCAAAACTGGCTCCTTTTTCCCGTAGGATGAACACAGAGATAGAGAGAGAGAGAGAGAGAAGCTATCGGACCTCCTTGTCACTCGCGTAGTCCTTTCCTCTGGCTTCCCGACTGACCGGACAGTAAGAGCAGCAGCCGCGCGCTACACGGCTTCTGACCACAGAGAGCTAACGTTCCCATATGTATCATGTGTTGCTCGTCCATCCATCCGTTCTGGCTGTTGCCGTTCGTTCGCCGACTGCCAAGAGGATCTGAATGTATATATACTACACGTGAGACCCACCACTGAACGGATCTGTGTATGCACTCTGTATGTATCGCGTTCAGGAAGTTCAAGAGTCCGGGACTGATATGCGAGATTACGGAGCTGTGGTGACGAATGCGATGAGATAGCCAGCTTTCATCCTTTGACTCTAGCTGTAATACTGGACATCTGGAGCAATGTTGAGAAACTCGTATTTTATGTTTTCAATGCTTGCGTGAAATTAGAACTTGGTTCACAAGTTCAGACCTTTGTGGACAATTGTGCAACGATGTATCTTCGTGACTTTTTCGATGTTGATGGGAACGATGGAACCTTTCCAAAACTGAATTTGCAAGACTTGGCGAGTTTAAAGCAAAGACTTTGGTGTTCGCGTTGTGGAGTAGTGCTGTGATTGATTTGTTTGGCTCAGCGTCACGCCTGGACAAACATGTTAGTGTAAGTGTCTTATTAGTGTATATAGTGCAGTTTAAGTTATTAAGTATGAGGTGAATAAACATATTCATTGTAAATATTGTAGATAATTTTATTTCTAGCTAGAAAGACGTATAATTATAAATAGAAAATCTTTATGAAAAAATCTGAAAAAATTCCCAAAGGCAAATACCGAAAACAGTTTAAAAATATTTAGAAGAAAAAACAATTATTGACCGGATTGAACATTCAAATTAAACGTATGCGAATAATATATATAAAATTTGTTTCAAAATAGAAAAGAAAGACGTTTCGTCGCGACTATGCAAATACCTCATTCTCCTTGGAGAGACACCTCTAGACACCATGAAAAAAACGGTCCATTCGACACGTCCTCGCAGAAAAACTTCTCTCCAACATTTCATACAATTCCTCAAGCGCAAATCGTTCAATCTCAAAATAATAATACACACATACGTATCTCAATCACAGAACGGAAACGCTTTTACGTAAGCAGCAGTATACGTTTATAGAAGGGACGCAATCGAAAGTCCAGCAGTGAGATAAAATCGATAAGTTCGCATCGGGGCATCGGTAACACGATCGGCGTTTATCGCCTCTGTCCGATCGCGCACCATGACCGGTAGGGCATATATAGGTGTGCGTATATATACATACACAAAAAAGCCTCGAATAAGAAAAAAAAAAGCTCGCAACCGTCCAAACAAGAGCCCGTGAAATCACCTTGAGTATATAATACGCAACAATAAGCCCCAGTGTCCGCTGCAACGTGCAGCACTAACGAGGTGCTCGTCGCACTCGGCCAGCGGCGCGGCTGCAGCTTATTACTTACACAAAGACTTGCGAGACAGCACCACAGCTCCGAAACCAAGAGAGAAACCGGAAACCGCACACAGACGACCAGACGAGGCATACAATTGCGCTTGTATGTATATATCCTACGTATACATATACATAGACACACATATATACGTAAGATCTAAAGTACTGCAGAGCTGTGGTCCGACCGCGCGCGTTATATACGTTTACCTTACGTTAATCATGGCGTTTTAAACGGTAACGCGATCTCGTCCTTCCCGCGATCGCTTTATGATATGCGTTGCAATCGATCCCCGCAACTATATAGCTATATTGATATAGAAAGAGAAAGAGAGAGAATAGTTGGTAACACGATAGATCTGCGCGAGCTGCCTGTCACCGCATTTGCCGATCCGTTCCAGCTGCGCGAATTATGAGATTAATTAAAACTGCGAGTCCCACGCGTTAACTCATCTATATATCTCTGTTGGTTGGGTATTGTATTGGATTTTATTAAAATTCGATAAGTCCAGATTTACAGAATACAGGAAAAGGCGGTTTTACGGATCCGAAAATATTATTGGTATACGTTTAAGAACAGTTATTTATGGACTAATTGCGTTGACTTGAAGTAAAGAAACAATACTGGTATCTTGCTAAATTAATATTGTAAAACAGAATTGTAAACGATCCACAAATAGTTGTAATTAAATAACTATATCTTTTCTTTTGGTTTTTTGGTTTTGTTCGTTGGGGAAGAAAATAATATATATGTTATATATGTATAAAAGAAGCTGTGTCTCTAGATGTAAGAAAGTTAGTCGTAAAGGCAATATTGTACAATGCAGAAAGAAACATTATTGTATAAAAATATCCTGTAATTAAGAATGTAAAATTCAGAGGTCACTGATAGTACTTTTAGGGGATGTAAAATTATTATTAAAATTAATATTTAAATTAATATTTAAAGTAAATTTATTATCAAATAACTATAATAATACGATTCTCTAGTAATATCCCTATTACTATCCAAAGAAATCACATTCTATAATGAAACAAAAATTTGTTTATATTCTATAATAATTTTTGTCTTCAACGTAAGCTCATATTTCTTCTAATCGAAGAACTCTTTTTTTAAGCATCTAACTACCTTCGTATAGTGTTCTAATTAAAAGTTCCAATATACAAATTTTGATGGATGACGGGTATTCTTACGAATATAATTAATAAAATTTATTTCTATTTTTCTTGCTAATTCATGCATCATTCGGACTCGTGATCGACTACATACTTTCTCGTGCCTTTCAATACATAATTCCAAGACTTTCCCATTGGATTTTAACGAAGCATCTTTACACGGCTATCAAGCGTGAACTATAAACCGACCAGTATCTCGTATTGAATTTCGTGAACATATTCGAGACAAAATTTCCATCAGTCATAATCTTAGCTAATCTTCGTCGATCATACAAGAAACCTGCCGAAAAATCGGCCAACGTGATCTACGTATCGATCGACCCACATAATTCCTTCGCGTGTCGATCGATGGATCGTATAACTGTATATACCTAATAGAACAAAACTCGCGAATCAAACGGTTACAACCGAGCAACCGGACAATCCCATTGCCAAAAAAAAAAGCAAATCGGCCTACTGCACATAAGCTCATTATATACTCACGCCGCCTCTCTTATCTCGTGTCCTTGCGGGCTCGGAGGCCGAGATCGGACTCGACGGGCCGAACGAACCGGCTAACCGCCCAGCGGGTATTGTGTGTCGGGGAATTCTGCTTTCCGCGCGGAGGAGGTGCAACGACACCCTTGAACTTTTTGCAAGCTTGTCGCGCTGGACGTCCGATTATAGACGCCTCGTGACTCCGAAGCTGATACCGATTCGAGCGGACGCGAATGAACGGGGCATTTTTGCCCTGATCGGTCAGCTAAACGATCGGAAAGGATTTTGCTTATATATATACATACACAGACATATATATCTGGTAAGATCGGTTTGTTTTGCTTTTGAAAATCGTCTTCGACCAATGAGTGGAATATATATTTTGCAACCGCATCCGAGCAAACAGCAAAGAAACAGATATCCTGAATTGCACGCCCTGTATTCCATCATCCTCTCTCTCTCTCTCTCTCTCTTTCTCTCTCCCGCCACATCGGGAAAAACGAGCAATTCGAAGGATATTCTGCGGTATACGCGGTGAAAGAGGAAGAGATAGTGTACAGAGAGAGGAGAATACGAGATGAGTCAAAAGCGAGAGCGATCATCGAGCGGTCCTTTAAGCCTTCCGCGCAGCCGCAGTAATCTTCGGGGTCCAATTTTACCGCCAACGCAACGCATTCGTGCAGCCAATATTCCTTGAACGAATAAAAAGACAGCGAGCGCTCGTATACATTCTCTCGGATCGCCAACTATCGACTGAGAGGCAAATCCTTTGTCAGCTGCGTGTACGAGCGGAAAAAGCATTCGGTAGCAATCGCATCGATAATTCTGCGGTGCACTACGTTTGAGAACGCAAAGTGCGCGCGATAAGCTGTGTATCGGTATATTATATACTACTGCTGTACCTTTGCATGTATTTGTGGGTATGTATGTATGGATTGTACGGAAGCGCGCAATTTGCAAAATAACGTTCGTTACTCTTACTTCTTCGTATGTATATGTATATATATTATATATATATATATATATATATATATAGTGAGTTTAGTTAGTAGGCTATGGTAGAGGTGGTCGCGTTTCACGGAAATTCGCATCGTTGCCTTTCATTTTCTGCTACATCAAGCTTATATTGTAATCGCGTAATACATACCGCGCGTCTGCGCGCTTGATTATTTAAATAATCGTTTCTGGCTATATTTGACTGCCGGATTTAGTGATATTTATATATATAGTTAGTTGTAAAAAAAGTATTATATTCATATTTAATTTTACGGTAATCTCTAAAAGAGTGATTTAAACAGTGACGAGCTAATTTGACTAGACGCCACCCAGTGGATAGCGACCGAAAATACAATAATTTTATACAAAAGAGCTTAATTATAGAATTAAAGCAATATTTCTTTTTGAGCTAAGATACATTCAAATTTATGCCCTCTTCATTTCGAGACAATAGATTTCGGCTAAAAAGAGCTTAGAATTGTTTCAATGTAACACAAACTCATTTCGATTCGTTTAAAGGGACTTTTAAAGGATGAATATAATAGCTCGTTATCGCTATCGGAAAATAAATTAAACTCACGGAGTTTAAACCTTGTTTTACGCAACAATCTCCGAAGAATTTTACCACTTACGGGTTAACTCGACTAGACTCCTTCTGCCGCGGCCCTTTACAAAAAGTTAACGAAAACATACATTCCTTCGGAATCAAAATAATTCCTCCGAAAAGCCATTCCTTACGCTTGAAAAGTATCATTTGTCCGAGTACGCGGTGAAAAAGTAACTTTTTCGAGCTCGCCTCGCCAACAGCCGTTTCACAGGCGTCTAAGCGAAACTAATTTTCTTCCGAAATTCCTCTGAGCCAGGCCACCGCCGCTAATTTAACGCTAAACGATTCGAGCCTTAATTTGTCTCCCGATACGCTGAAACCGCAATGCTCCCTCTCCCTCCCCCAAAATACTTATACAGCATCGCTTTAAAAGCTAGAATAGGTGGGTTAAGACATCCCAACACAGACGCACGAGCACACACACACACATTCTCTACCAAGAGGTAAGAACCAAGCAGAAACAAATGAGCCCCGAGTCGGCGGCCCTTTGACGGGGTCAGAGCCACGGTAGCCGTCGTTCCCTCTTCTTTTTCATCGTGGGCCCGTCATCTCTCGAGGCTCGTAATGACGAGTGGCTGTTGGCGCGGGACAATGGACCGCTGCATAACTTCCGCGCATGAGTCGAGTTAATGACGCCCGCGATGAACTCTCTTCTCGATCGATCGTACGATTATCGTCGACTCTAGCTCCGGGTGATAAAAGAGCCTCGGCTTTGTATACTAGCTGCCTGTCGATTTAGCCTTAATAACGATATAATGACGAGTTGTCGCGTTGTAAAGAGGAGAAATTATTCACTGCTCCGGATGCATTGAGAGGCCTTGGAACGTTTATTGCTCAATGAGCTTGCTATTCGCTGCTATTCGCTGCGACCGAAGACTTATCAAAATCACGCTACATCTAATACTCTTTGAGCTCCAACTATATATCCTCGCTATCCTATATACAGCGCGTCGAACTCAATCACCAATAAATTACGTATGCCGCATGCGGCTTCTCGGCAAATCAAAGCCCCTACATCGTTGCACCTCGACCGCCTCAAAGAAAGTTGTAAATCCGCAAAGACGCTGCCGGTGTAACATCGTGTGCCAAGCTCGATTCAACCCGTGTAATGCAAAGTCGATCGTCGCGCGAGAATAATTAAACGTCGTAATTAAAAGTACACCAACCTGAGATATGTATATATGCGTGTGTGTGTGTGTGTGTGTGTGTGTGTGTGCGTGTGCGCGTATGTATATGTACAATGCAAGTCGTCGAAGCGGCTCCTTTAATATCGTTCCTTTAGCGGCTTTCCTACGCTCTTATTACTAGATATAGTCGCCGCTGGAGAAAAGAGCTGCTGTAGTAAACTGCAACAATGGCATGGAAGCCTGGGGGCTACAGACGTCGCGCGGTATCGAGTCCATTGTCGATGATAATATTGATTAATTACAAAGTGAAAAGTCGCTTACGCACTCCTCTCGTCCCTTCTTACTCTTCTTCTCGGGATCGTTAGAGTGGCTGGGCTTCATTAAGCTTTTGTATATATATATAGCGAGGCGCGCGCACCTTTTTACGCGCCGGTAAACCAGTCGCCCTCGTTCCAATTTTTGCGCAGCTCCCTCTTCCCCTCGTCTCTTCGGTAAGGCTTTTTTTGCTAGGGGATCTTGTATTAACACTAGATGCGAACTTTTCAAGGAGGAGAAGCTTCATTATGCGCCGGGATTGCCTCCGCCCTTCGATCGCGCTACTAGAGGGAAAAACATTAATTTCGCCTCTGTCTTTGATCACGCTTGATTGAGAGTTTTTCAACGAGTTAAGCCTTCTTCGGGAAGATATATTTATGTGTTTATAACTTATATGTACATAAATTGCTTGTATAAGTAATACAATGAGGCGAAAGGAGTGTCTTTTTCACTAAATCCTTTTGATACGAAAAGGAGATTGGGGTTATTGTAATGGCAAAAGCTTGAACAATGAACCTGGATCTTTTGATTTAAAAAGAATTTTCAATTTATTTGAAATTATTATATTTTCGTAAGATTTGCTTGAAACATCGTAGTTCATGTTTCAAGCAATACGAATTCTCATAAAACAACAGGATCTTTCTTCAAAATATCTTTCGTTTCGATACAAAAAGGTGTATATTTGACAAGCTGCTATTCAAGATTATTTTCTTTTTATCTCATAAAGCTCTCCACTGTTTCAAAGAGGGTTTTCAGTGTAAACCTTAAGCTTCTCTGATTTTTCAACAAAGGGATTTGTTTGCTTACATTTACTTTACATTTATGCAGATTTTTTCTTTCGTTTATTAATGCAACAATGCAATTTTCCTTACGATTTTATTGAAATTAGCTTACATATATTTGTTTAAAGCAATCTTTAAAATATTTTCAGACATGTTTACACATTTCGATGTTCGACTTTGTCTTGTTATCAAACTTTCCATGTCTTTATTTTCTTTGCTCATTATAATTTATCGCAATGCCGAATTATACGATTAAGCTTTCGATTTCCTTTTGTATTTATTGTAAAAATTTGTTGTTTATTGTAAAAATACGTAAACCACCAAGTATGGATTATAATAAAGCTTTGGTTACCACTAGTTTTTCGATGGCACGATTTCTATTTAAACGTGTAATTTAATTTATAGGTGTTCTGGAACACCTAAATGACATAAAACACCTAAAAAATTGATGAACATGCCTTACACTCTTATAAAAGAGTCTATTAAGGTCTAATCTTGGGAATGAAGTTGTATTTCTAATAGTAACCCAAAAGATCTAAATGACTTTCAACGAAGGACTTTGGTGTTACTTCTTTCATGTTTATGTATATATATACATAAACATGAAAATGCTCTACAGAGCAATTATCATCGTAGATTACAGTTTATTAGCGAGGGTAAAGCTGCGACTACGAGGCTTTCCGAATAACCCCTTTTTGTGTCGCAGAAAAGGGGTCGAGCGCGAGCGCGCGCGCGCAACTATAATTAATTAGGTTTCACTCTCTGCGCGAATTACGTCAGGCTCAACGCGATAGATTAATTAAGCGAAACTCTACTTCTTCTAGCGGACGTGAAATCAGCTGTCGAAGGAATTTAGTTGACTCTTAAGACACCGCTCCGGAAAATATTAATGGCTCTCTCTCTCTCTCTCTCTCTCTCTCTCTCTCTCTCTCTCTCTGTCTCTTATTCAACTCGGAAAAATAGTTTTAATTCTCGCCCACAGTGAATAATCAGCACCTCCTCGCTAAATTTAAAATTCATGCAGCGCATAAAGCCTCGAAAGAGAGAAAAAAAAATCATCTCCGAGAGATGAGCGAGTGGAAGATAAAGTGAGCGAAGAGTCGGTTGTCTCGCGAATAAAAGAAAGGTCGCCGCGAGAGAGTAATGCCGAAATGGGGTGGGGGAGGGGGGAAGCAGTTAAATTCGTTGCATGTGTGGTAGCTTGGCGACTAAGGGAGAGGGAGAAAGGGAGAAATCTCGGGCTTTGTTTTCGCGTTAGCCGCGCTTTTGTTTCGAGGTATACGAGCGCACTACCATGAGTACGGAGGATATACCCTACTCACATCGCCACTGGTACTCCAATAAAACGAAAAGCCCGTTTTTGCACAATGGCCTCTCCGCACTGCTCGATTCAGAATATTTGCATAATTTCACGTAATCTCGGCCATTTTCTGTTCGAACTTGCTGCTGTTTTTTTTTTTTTTTTTCAAAATCTATCCTACCTTTCGGGAGTGCGAGTCTTTTCGATCTGTGTGTTGAGGATGAATAAAGATGTATTGTCGTATTGAATGAGGAGATGTCTATTGAAAAAATTTATATAAAAAATTAGAAGTAAATTGTATTCGCATGTCGATTGAATGAAATACAAGGTGTATTAAAAATAAAAAAAGAATGTTATTTTTACGAGATAAAGTATGACTTTATGCACAAGATCAAAAACTTACTAAATACAAAGTTTATGAAAAGTGAAATTTTTCTCTGTACTATTAGCTATAATTATGTACAATGCAAGAACTGCGTTTGCTTTCCATGTATCATTTGTCTGATTGAATAAATACATTTAACAAAATAAGTATTCGCTATTTTCTTAGTTTTTATATTCTCTATGTCAGTAACGACTGATTGATGTTTTTTAGCAAAGAAAAATTAATTATATACGAGTAATACTAAATAAATTCATATTTGCAGAGATTGTATATTCATTCAAGAATTGAAAATGTTCAATTTTCATTAATATTACTATTGACTATTTGAAAATTTTTAAAGTCATACCTTGATGTTCAAGTTTTAACGCATCAGATGTGTATATATAGAAAAGAATTGTTATTTAAACAGACAATAAGTATATATATTTTTTAAACAGAACGAATTTATTCTGTCTTAATTTCCATTCCAAAAACTCAATGAAATTTTTTTAAAGAATATTGAGTTCTCTTTAAATATTTTTTTGAGTAATATTTTATTAACATCTTTTTCCGCCCTAAATCTGTGAAAATAAAAATATCCGCCGACAGAAATATGTAAGTAGTACAGGAAGAAATACATGTATTCCCACACCGCAACAAGACTATTTTTTTAAAACGTCATTACACGCCGAAGCGCAATGTAGTCAGGTTATATTCGCATATCGTCTTGCCAATATCATCGTACTACGCAGCCTCTTAAATAAAACGATGAGTATATGTAGGTGCTCACGCGAGAGTCGCAATCACCTGCAGAGAACATCCCAATCAGACGTAGGATCATTCCAGCGGTAGTAACAGCTCAATTTAGTTATATATCCATTCGATGATATGGCTATGCTAAGTACATCGGCAAAGTCAATATACATCTCTGGATTGCGCAAAAATCTCGAGTTTATAACGTTAAATTTCTCGGCGATCAGTGATGTATACATACACAGAAATCGTACACAACGTCGATGCCTGTTTACCTGGCTCGCACTAGGGAATCAATCTGTTTAATTTCACAATCTCGCTGATTAGCAACAATCATCGTCATCGGCATTTCTATCGCGAAGAAAGTCGTTAAACTCGCTGCTCGTATATTTTTCCGTTTGGTTTAACCGTGTATAGATACGAACTCGTTATGAGCCGATAGACGTGTGGAATGCAATTGAAAAGTTGTGTATACGTATACTGTTGAGGATGAGCACAATCGGAGACTTTTCTTCCACAAGGATGAATTTGATTTGTATACAGATTGAAGTTTCGCGCGCGCGCGATGAATGAGTGACTGAAAATCGTTTCAGGACTTTGTACGTGCGCAATAAGTTTTCACTCCAGAGTGGTGTAAAGCAATGAATCATCGCTTCGTACGTTAACGAGTGTTGCAAGCAGACTCGTGATCAAATGCCTATCTTTGTAGTAAGAATAGACCAACGTTTTTGTAGTACTGGAAGCCAGTACTTGCCCAGTTTTGCACCAGTACTGTATGAACAATTATTGTACTTGTTCTGGACCAGTATTAGTATGTCACGGCTTATTTGAAACTCCGAATAAAAAACAGTTCCTATTCAACTAGATTTTTGCCAGAATCGTGTAACTATTTGGAAATCATTGTAACATAATGTTGCGATACCAATAATGTCTGCAGTAAACTGATACTCAAATGATGATATTCTACCTGTACATGTGTAACATCTACATTAAATTATCGTAGATGAAGTGTTTTTTTTTCTTAAATAGTTCTTAAGCTAATGTTACTTTATTCAATTTTATGAAAACGTTAATTAGTTCAAATATCGAGTGTTTAATGAAAAATTACTGGAACATTATCCTAATTTTGCTCTGACAGTTCAGGGATTCATTTTCGTGATATTTTCTATTTGAATTCTGTTGTGTGATAATTGTTTCGAATTATTCGAATAGAATCTCTGGAGATGAATATTACGCAGGTGAATGATAAAAAAATATATATTTATTGTTCAAGTTCATTTCTTTAGAATAACGAGAAGATAAGTTGATGAAGGTTAAAAAATATGTTTATTATTCAAGTTCATTGCTTTAGAATAACAAGAAGATTTAGTAGATGAATGTTAAAAAATATATGATTATTATTCAAGTTCATTGCTTTAAAATAAGAATAAATTTCCATTCGAATCAATGGTATTTAGCCAAACGGACATTCCCTTTGTTCCAAAAGTATCATTTCTACCAGTGTTTAGCATTTCCATAAAACTCTCGTAAACCACCCCGTTTAACGCCGATTGAAATTCAGTACACCAGTAGTAGCCACATTGCAATAATTTTGACCCGTCCTTATCATCCGGATATCGAACTAAGGATTGTTATCAGTAGTAGTAACCCGCAGTACAAGCACGGATGGAGTACCAACCATTCTGACAAGATAGCATTATTAGAGCTATAAGAACGAGCCAGACTTTAAACCCAGAACTGGTTCAGTCCTGATACAGTATTCATACCAGTATATTGGTCATAAATCTACATAAAAACCTAAAAATACCAACATCTTATCATCCCGATATCAAATCAAGGTTGAACCAGTTCTGGCCCTTCGTTCCAATACCACGACCATATACGATATTCCAAATCCATTCAAATCAATCCCCAACATATCCACGCAAAGTGCAAAACCTTCCAGCCTCACATACAGCTCGAATTTCGCCAAAGGGGCAAAAAGTAACATCGAGTCTTCGCACACACGAAAGGGTCAGAGAGCCATAGACGGCAACAACTTGGCGCGCGCGCGCGCGCGACGTTAGACGTTTGATTAATGGCGTCAGCGCTCATTGGTCACGCTAACTAATAAAGGAGCGTTCACACGTATTAAAGCTGGACGTACGTGTAGAGCCGCGCTTGCGCCGAGCTCCTGCATAACGAGGGAATGGCGTGTGCTGCCGTTACCGGCTCTCTGTTCATAATTGAGCGCGGCGGCGGCGGCGGCTAACGTCACAGCAATCCAATCGCTCTTAATCATTTGAATTCATCTCGTGGTGATGGTAGTTGCGCTGCTGTTTGACGCCATTACTGCCTCACTTCGCAAATGTATCTCAACGTACTATGTACATGTGAATTCATGGATTTGCAAGTGCATTTGAATATTTATTGATAAAAAGAATTTACTAGGTACATTAATTGCTTCTGTCACATTGACAGGTCTGAAGAAGTAAATGTGGAAAAAACGACTTAGCTGTAATGACTTACATGGATGTAAATGATGTAGTGATAACAATAGTATGAATAGGTATGCAATACCGAAAGATATGAAATAAAAGTCATCTTGTCATTTTTCAAATAGTATTTCAACTCAAGACGAAAAAAAGAAAAGTAACAAGAATATGAGTGAAACACTGAACAGCTCATAATAGTAAGAAGACTACGCGTGAGTTTCGAAAAATTAATGTTATAAAACCAAATTGAAAGCAAAACAGAAATCAAATCAGAAATGATATTTTATGTAACCGAAGCACGAATGTAATTAGATGTAAGAATAATAGATGTAAATACAATATTTTATGATTATGTAAAACTCAGAAGTCACGAATATCTTCTAGGGGATGTCACATAAAATAAATTAAAATAAAATATAAATAATATTTGTTGCTGACGACTGTTTCATCACCACTTTGTAATGTAGCTTCCACAGTTTTACTGAATAAAATAATTTGACGGCTTATTCTGTTGGTGAATTTTGGTAATTGTAGTGGGTACTTGTATATACGTGTATTTTTTTTTGTTAAACAACTTTCTATGATAGTATTTTTTTTACTTCGTTTGCAAAGTATAAAAACATTACATTACGCTACATGTAATCCAACAAGTCGACTGGAAAGATCAAGTGAAAATGCAGAGATTTTTAAAACAAGTTTTTACGTTAATTACAAATTAAGACTGAAAAGTACGAATTAATTCAACGATTACTGGTAAATATTGTCATAAAGCGTGTTCTCGCACTAACGGAATATTTTAATTGTTTTGGTAGTTTTGGATATTCTACACTGAAAAAAATGTTCATTAATTAAAAAATTGCCTTTTTTCGAAAAGATTATTTTCGCTTGAATTAAAAAATAGTATCTTTACATAAAAAAATTTGTATTTGAAACTAAAATTATTTCAAGTAAAACAATTAAAGTCGTGAATATATTAAATTATGATTAGTTCCACAGCAAACAATTGATCAAAATCCATTGGCTTATTTTATGCAAAAGTATTTATATATATTTATATATAATCTATTTTGCATATTTTATAAGAATGAACTATACATATATGAATTTAAATTTAAGAAAGGTTTCATCGAGCAATAAATTAATGATTTATCTTTCAAGAAAATATGTTGTTTTATTGTTATAAAATAACAAAAATATTTTGTAAAACGGCAATCAGATTCTTAAAGGAAATACAAATGCATAATAATATATCAACGTGTAATAATCAAGTATTATTCATGTATCAATAAAAATAGATGTTCTACATAATGTAAAGAAATGTAAGACACCAATGACTGTTGTTGGTCTATTAATCTACAAATAATACGAAAAAAAAAAAATTATATGT
This sequence comes from Apocrypta bakeri, assembly GCA_018906985.1. Classification (NCBI taxonomy): domain Eukaryota; kingdom Metazoa; phylum Arthropoda; class Insecta; order Hymenoptera; family Pteromalidae; genus Apocrypta; species Apocrypta bakeri. The sequence goes on from JACCIA010000002.1 coordinate 4,789,512, forward strand.
AATGTATAAATAAATTGAATTGTCAATCGCGGCGGCGAACAACATTTGACTATATAAAAGTTTTGTTACCAGTGTCGAGCATACCTATTCAATCTGTTTATTCGCGATTACATTACCTCTGGCCTCACGACATTGCGAGCTATCTATTGAATTACTCGTGCAGAAGGCCAGGTTCACCCGCACTGAGCTACGACTAAGCGCGCGAAAACTGCACCTACAGCCTTAATTTTTTTAAACAACCAATCGTTCTATATAGACCTGTCAATAGACGGTAAAAGAACCTCCGTCTTATAATGTCTGCTCAGAGTACCCGCAAACACGTATACACATATGTACATTACATATACACATGGAAACATCAAATAACGTATACATAACATATATATATATACGTATAATCAGCAAATACTCGGAGCTTGTGGTAATAAGCAGCGAAATGATGCAAGTAACATTATCTAATATACCTCGCGCATACAATAATCCAGCTCTCGCGCAATCTTTTTCAATCGGCCGAGAAACCCCACGTCTGCGTCGAAGGATCTCGACTTTCCGCAGCGGTGCAATCGATACCGGCCGCGCGACGTCGCGCGTAATGGTCGAGCGGTTTCGCGTTTGCGCGAACGATCGATCGCTTGTGCGTATATATATATATGTATAAGTGTATCTGCATATTGTATATATTTATATAGGGATATATATATATAATTATGTGTGTGTATATATATGTGCGTGCCTGCGTACGCTTGTACGTATGTGTGTATGTGTGTGCGAAACGCGCGAATGACGGCCCCACAGATGCAATTACACACGATTATTAACTGAAAAGCGCAAGAGGGAGATCGGCTTACGTGTGACACGGCCGTCGCGGGAAAAATGTTTATGGTCGCTAGACGACGCTTGGCACAAGCGGTGAAAAACAAATTAAAGTAAACGCAAACTAAAGCGTCTTGAGGTTTCGCGGATAGTTGACGGATTTTTCATATTTATTTGATATATTAGAAGATCGCAGGATATCAATTAACGAAATCACGACTTTGTGTGTATATACGTAATATATAAATATATAATTATGAGTTTTTTTTTATCGCGCATTTTATACCGACCAGTGAACTTCCTGAATGTCCTCCTCTGCTGGACTACACGCTGTTAATAGAATTAAAATATACTTATTGAAAAATATTTAATAACGCAATATAAATAAATACTACATTCGATCGTATTCCGCAGCAGATAGAATTTTAGCGCAACAATTGTCTGCAAAAATGATTATCATCAATCTCGAAATAAAACTTTCGTTCATTCGTTCAAAATTATTTCATATTTCGCGTCGCAATATTCATTCAACGCCAAGAACAAATCGACACTGAATCGACCATCTGTCCGTATGTGCAATTGCGTGTTCACGCCTGGCTCGGACCAAAAAAAAACTGCTCTTTATTCGCACCTCGCGCGCGTAATAAGAATCGTTTCTCGTACACACGCCGCCAAAGAATATGCACAGGCTTTGCAACGAAAATTCTTCAAAAGCATTACACTTCCACACCCGTACACACGCGCAGCTATAAAACGCAGAACAGAACAGCAAAGCCCTTCGGTAATTCGTTTATCGCCGCGTTTTTAGAGGAGCAAAGATCGGCACAGCCGCCTAATCGTTTGATTACTTTGCCGGTGGCAGTGCGGAAACGGTTTACGGCTACTCACGCGTATAATTTTACACCTCGGATATGCGCGAGCCTTTGGCTGTTTCTTAATTGATATCATCCATGTTTGTCGAAACGATCGTTGTTGCCCGCTCGAAATGCGACTGTATTTCGAAATTATTCAAAATAAACGATAAACATATGGCATAAAAAAATACATATATGTATATATTCAGAAATTAGCTATACGGGTCGCTGGTTCGAGATTCATCTCGCTAAACCATCGTTCACTTTCACGCGTCGTCCTCAGAGAGCCGCAATAATTTTTTCTCGAACTGCGATAGAGAAAAAGAGCGTATCATCAGCTTCCATGAGGAGGAGCGTAAAAGAGCAGTTCAAAGGCGACTTCGTTGGCACAAATTACCGAGAAGTTTACCAATTTACCTCTACACTCTTGGATTTTTATTATTATTACTTTTATTATTCTCACAGGCGGTAATCTCGAAAAGGGGATTTTTAAATTGGCTCCTTTGACGCGAATGCGACTCTCTCTCTTTCTCTCTCTCTCTCTCTCTAGTTGGGAAGAGTTTTATCATGATATTGGAATAATTTTCGTATCGCTGCCTCCACTCACTCAGATGCTCATCTCTACTGCGAGCGTTAAAGCGCTGATTTTACGAGGATTTTTCATTATTTAAATATTTAGATTTCCTGGGTTCTATAATCAAGATGTTTGAAAAATATCAAATTTTTATGAAAAAAGTTTAAATGGCTTATCCACTAATCACCGAAACGACGCGATCATATCACACATATTCAGATTAAGTTTAAGGGTAACATCAGCATTTCTTACGCAAAATTGTTTGTACTTTTTGAATCTGGCCTTAAATTTAGTGACTAATGAACACTTAAGATAAGTTATAAAAAGTTTTTTGTAAAAAATCGCTTTTTTTAATCAAACTACATTTTTAAATTCAGATATTTATATTTAAAACGTTATGTAGGGTTCTTGAAACCTATCGAAGTGGGTAACATAACGAGTTGTACTATAAGCTTGTGTCGATGAAATTCCGAAATTTAAGATGGTGGACACTGAAAATGGACATTTCGTGAGCAAAATGAATAAAATACTAGCCGATTTTTAACTCTTGAACAATCCATTTTATTAAAAAAATTGCACATTTTATAATGTCAATTTTTTTTATCGTTCAATTCAAAATCCATGATTCATACTGAAATGAGTGTATCAAAGAGTATTACTAGCAAGTTTGAACTCAATCTATCCATTGGTTCATTTCAGACCTTATAATGAAGCACTTCGATTAATAAAAGATATATTTTGAGGAAAATTAAGTTAAACTTTAGAATCTTCAAAAATGAGACTTCCAATCAGATTCCGTATACCAAAAAAATTCAGAGAATTATACCGTTTGGCAGGACAAAAATGTCTGCGAAAGGTAAATTATTTCAGTAGACATTCAAATTTTTATGAAAATTTAGAAAAATACGTAATGACAGCTAAAAGTTATTGAAATTCTTATTTCAATGCAGCAATACAGTACTCGAACACTCAAATCATTCTAGAAACACATTCGAGTAATGTACATTGGTATATTAGGCATTTACAAAGGGTCCAATTGATAAATATTGATCAAATAATGATAACATGTGATGAATATGTATGCGTAGAGCATATGGTGATGTATTCGATGAGCTAATTTATGAGATGTTTATAAAAAATGCATAAAGACATGTTTCATATGTATGTGGACTATCGACATATTCTTATAAATCTTGTGAACAACTCATAATCATAAGTCACCAAACCCATTATTACGTCCACTAAATATACATATTAAACATGTATTATCCTTATTTGGTTAATCTTTTGTTAACACTTATTCGCTTTACTTTGTAAATACTTATATACCAATGTCCAGTACTCGAATGAGCATTTTAATTAATTATTTTTTTCAATTTAAAAAATGCAAATGCCTTTATTCTATAAAAGCAAGTATTCTAGTGCTCTTAATGAAAAATACTTCCCCAAGAAGCTAACAATTAATGATATGAGGTTTGAATATAATTTTCAAGAAATTCGTTTTTTATTATATGTAAAATTTCGCAATGAAATTATTTAGCCCAACAAGATCTTGTAGTATGAGAAATTTCCAATGAAAATCGGTAACAAAAAGAATTCAGATTATTTGCTGTTTCAATGTGCCTTGCCATCTTAATCTGTCAGGATCGATTTTTAATGACATTTACGAACTATTTCGTACACAATTATAAACAATTATATATCGATTGTGTTACATTGACGTTTATGAATATATTAGTAAAAGGTCGCAACTAATTTAAAAAAAAAGTATCAATACATTCATAAATAAATAGATACATTCATGTTATCACTTTACATTTATAAATCAATTCATAATTATACATTTTTTTAATTGGATTTATTGAATCAGCCTTTATATATATATATAGGAATTTGTATTATTTATGGTTTTCTTGCATACAATTTAAAATTTAATATAGAGTTTGGTCGAACTTGAATGATATATGAAAGATTCAAATAAACAAGAGGTAATTAAAGAGGAAAATTTACGTTTTAATTGCTCGATAACTGTTGAATGAATTTCAAATTATAGAGATCGGGGAAAAAATGTGACTTATGTGCTGCGATTTAATAAGGTACACGCGTGGAAAATATAATTAAAAATACAACGTCGTGTAACAATAAAAAATGGTTAATGAGCTTCCTGCATCTCGCGAAGCCAAATTGACACAATACTGAACTGAACAATCTGGTTCCAATGAATATACCGTACATATTCCTTCTCTTACTAGATTCCCTTTCAAAGTTTGCATACGTGTTTTCTCAGTTGCTGATACGTTTAGAATTTCGTTCATTTTTCTAACTTCACGAGAATTAATTTTTTGGAATTGATTATTATAATTTATACTACAAAGATGACTGGTTTGAGAGTTGATGAATGTTGAACCATTTACATCAATACTGGACAAAAATTACATTCAGAAAAAAACTAAAAAGTCATCGTCTGAATACATTTACACATAAGAATCGGTATGGTGGAAGAAAGAAACAGCTTCAAGTATATAAAGACAGCAAGCTGATATATAGTTTATTTCTCTTGTCACGGGCATCGTCGTATTGTCAATGCAATAACCATTGCCGATTTAATAAATATAGCGTTTCCAACCGATTCGAAGTTTAAAATACACCCTTCGCGTTGCAAAGTGAATCCTCAAGTGATATTCGAAATGGCTCAACAAGAAACAAACGCTACTTCAAGAAACGTGAGTGTAGAACCTATTTTGTAATGGCGATGTAAATATTTTTTATTCGTAAAACGTGTTTTTTTTTAGTTAATAAAAAATCAAAGGTCGTCAGTTCTTGAAAGCGAGAAGAAGGTTATTAGCGAGAGCGTTTCAAATGAAATGAAAGTTTATACACAGGATATCGATGAAAATACACCGATTCAAAATTTTTATAAAGGTCAAACTTTATTCATTACTGGTAAGGCTATTTCAAGAGAGTCTTCGCATATGCATCTGGAGAAATTGTTTTATCCCGTTCAAAAGTGATAAAAAGTATTTAGTGTACGGAATCGTTGTTTTACAGGTGGCAGTGGTTTTTTGGGCAAAGTTTTGATCGAGAAACTTTTACGTTGTTGTCCGAGCATCTCGCGGATTTATATCTTGATTCGCGAGAAAAAAGGGAAGAGCGTTGATGAAAGGTTACATGATTTGTTGTCGGCCAATGTGAGTGAAAATTAAGTTAAATATTACCGTTGCAGTTAGTTCACTTAAAATAAATGTGTTTACAAAAATAAAAACACACACATTTATAGATATTCACAAAAATCCAACATAATATTGCTAAATTAACCGAGAAAATAGTATGTATTCAAGGCGATATAAGCCTACCGCAATTAGGACTGACAGATGCCAATGTAACTCTGCTTCGAAACGAGGTAATGTAAGATTTTAATATGGTCCGGTCGACGTGCCCTCGCTGATAATTTTTCGATTTTCAGTTACCGAATTTTTTCCTGTACCTCCTAGATTTTACTCATATATAGTATGCAATGTTGTCACGATAAATATAAATAAAATATTATAGGTTTCGATAGTTTTCCACGTAGGCGCTACAGTACGTTTCGATGAAGATTTAGAAATGGCTTGCGCCACTAATATCAGGAGCACAGCTAATATCCTTAAATTATGCAATGGCATGGACAATTTGAAGGTGTAGTGTGATTAAACAAGAATTCATTAGAAACAATTATAAAACATTGGATTTTATGTTAATGTATGTCTTTTTTAAATTTCAGTCTCTAGTTAATGTATCGACGATATACTCTAACTATGCCACTCCCAATATCGAGGAGAAATTTTACGATTACTCTCTAAAATATGAGGAACTTTTGGATCTTTTCAATACTTCTCCAAAAAATATTATCGATTCTACACCTCAGTAATTTTTCAATTCTTATATCAGATTATTTCGCTATTACGATAATTACATGTAAATGAAGAATTTATTTTATTTTGTAGATTAATTCGACCCTGGCCTAATACATACACATTTACTAAGGCATTAGCGGAAAATGTCGTGAGAGTCAACAATAATAGTTTACCTATGGGAATCTTCAGACCAGGAATTGGTGAGAAAATAATTATGGCAACTGAAATAATTGAATTTACTTTACAAGTGAATAATTGTTTTTTTAAACCTTTGATTATTGCTATTAAAACATTAAAACATTTGCAAGTGTACATCATTTTTTAAAGAAATTACGAATGCAGTACATACACGCGATATAAACGCTTGGAATTCATTATCACACTACTGTGCAAGATCGATTACGCATTTTGATAAAATTCACAATATTTTACATCGCAAGAAAAATGATTTCTTTTAATATATCTAGTATTGATTGTACATTACAAATAACAGTGATATCAACTGCTAACGAGCCAATTTCTGGATGGACCTCTGACAATAACGGCCCTGCGAAACTGTTAGTTGGTTATGCGTTTGGTGCCTTGAAAGTTCTGCATGGTGACTCTAAGTGCACACTGAATTTCGTACCAGTAGACCTCACTATCAATGCTATGATTGCTTGTGCTTGGGATATAGCTTTGGAAAGCCAAAGAAGAGATGAAAATATGCTTATTTACAATTTTACATCCACTGTAGAGTCACCTATTACATTAGGAAGATTCTGCAACACCGTTACACCTTTGCTGAACCAGTATCCATTAAAATTGATTTATCCGCGAGCACGTCTCATAGTTTGCAAATCAAAATTTCTTTACACCTTATTGGCTTTTTTTCTTCACTGGCTACCCGCTTACCTGATCTATTTTACAAATCTTGTCATAAAACGACAAAAGTCACGGTAATCAAGCATTTTTTCTCTAAGTATGATTACGATTATTACGAAACTCTTTATTGATGTTGCCAAAACCTGATTGTAGCATATATTTTACGAGCATCGGGAAGCTGAATAATTTGATAGAACCTTTTCTTTTCAACGAGTGGGTCTTTGATAATACAAATGTACGAAACCTGTGGAAGCGTTTGGACCGAAAAGATAAAAAAATATTTCCATTTACGATGAAGAATTTCGACTGGAATTTGTACCTGGATAATTATGCCAAAAGTTTACTGACATACCAAATTAAAAAATTGAGTATTTAACTACAAATCTAATCATCGATTTAATATATTTATAACATTCCTGTGATTCGTATTATTGTATTCGTGACTTTTTGTTTTATTGTGCACTTCTTTTATTAATTGAGAAATAAACTAAAAATAATTTTGCTATTCGATTGAAATTTTTTAAATCTTGAATTTTCTCTCACTAACAGCTGTTAGACGGCACATACTTTTTCGAATTTTCTGGCGATTCTTCTATAGCTTTTAAGAGGAAAATCATCTTTAAGCGAGGCTAAAATTCAAAATTTTATTTAGTTATATTGATTGTCGTGTTTTTATATTTGTCACTAAAGTTGTTCATACATATAGCTTTGATTTGAGCTTTGTTTGGCGTCTTAAGTCCCTTTAATGACAATTCACTCTCCATAAAATTACAAGTGAATTGATGGTCCATTTGGACGAATAGAACAATTATTAGAAATAAAAACTTTTTCAAAAATACAAATATAAAGTCAATTTTTGATTTTTAATCATTTTTCATGGAAAAATAGTTATAAAGTGTTTTCAATCGACTTTTTAAAAAATAGTTATAAAGACTATTTTTCAATTAATGCCAATTGTTAGCTCAATTAGTACCCCAGTAATTGACTTTGAAATTTATGGAGAGTTAATTTCCAGGAGCATACTATAAGTGGACAATAAAGAGACTTAGATATGCTAAACAAAGCTCAAATCAAAGCTATATACGTATCTACAACTTCAGTGTCAAATATAAAAAAAAACCCAATTAATATAATCAATTAAAATTTTTAATTACAACTAGCGTCACTTCACTAAGACACCTTTACATGCAAATTACTCAATTGAAAATCGCAAATATTTATGACAATGTAGTTATAACCTATATTTATTTTAATAAAAGAAGATAGTTTTCCCTAGAATTTGAAAGGTCTAGCTCTTTTATGAGTCTCTTCGATAGCTAATTACAATAGGGAATAGAAAATTCACTTACCGTAGGATTCAAAGTCAACCGATGGATGGATTGAGCTCAAAATAACTAGTCCTTTCGATATGAATGTAGAAATTTACAATTAAATGCGCAGAAAAGTTATTAAAAATCAAAAACTGCTTTTTTCACCAATAATTCAAAAAAATTGTTCAAACTTCGCTTTCTTATCGTTTCTACAATTTCACAATGAATTCATTTAGCGCAAAAGGTACAAGAAGCTTCTTAAAAAAATAAGCAATAAAAAAATTCAGTTTTCTTGCTGTTTAAAGGTGTCTTGTCACATAGATTTGTAAAATCCAACAGTCATATCCATCAAACACCTAAGCACTTACACTCTGTACATAATCGAAGCAACGAAAAAAATCGCCTCTAAAGCCTAAGTAACAACTCGACGACGATTCTCTTTCCGCGAAACGTGATTTGTCATCACGTAACTGGCAATTATTCACGCATAAAACGACGCGTGTTCTTCAGTAGCTCGTCCAAACGAACATTGTCAGTCAATTAAAGCTGGCCGCTGTGATGCAAACGGTTAAAAGCAGGTGCATAGAAGCGCGCTCACTTCGAGAGCGAGAGTTGTTCGTCTTGTCGGAAAACAGGCGTGAAAAACGTGACAATTACCGCTTTCTGCCGAGAAGTCCCTTAATAAGAGAAAGAGAGACGGACGTTTTTTCAAGGATGGCTTCGAAAGATTCAAGTGCTTAATCGCACCGTCCGTTTCTTTTTTTCTTCTCGACGAACGAAGATTGAGGGGCTGCGAAAATTATGCCGTGGACTCTCTAAGTGGCTCGCATTATCGTAAGTACGGTTTACAAATTTTTTTTTTTCCAACATGCTTATTCGGTGCCGTACATTCGAAGCCACAGTGTCGTTGCGTGCGCATCCTTTGGATAAAAAGTCAACGATTCAATTAGCATCGTCCGGAAATAAGGCAAACGTTAACAAGCAAATCAGACAGTGAAAGTATACATAATATATAAGATAGACAATAAGAAGTCCGTTGCATCAGTGCGCATCGCAGAATTGCCGTTCGTAACGTCGAACCTCGAGAAAAACAATCAACTTGCTCACATGAGCAATACTCCAGTCATTGTACCAATAGCGCTTCCTCGTCTAGTCGCTAATTTTTTTTTTTTTTTTTTTACACCTACATATATATATACACTCGTGCCCAGACAAAGAGAGACAGGTTTCTCAAAACAAAATGCGAGATCAGTGTCCGATATATATATATAGAAAGAGCCGGCGGGGGCCTCTTATTATGAATTACGCGAGAAGCAAGGAAATGAAATCCGCCCGGGCTTTGAGAACCGGGAAAAGACGCTCGCGGGTAAAATAAAGTAATTGTTGCCATTACAGTGCGTGTAAAGCTTGCGCGAGCTATGGTGTGAGAACCCAGTCAATTATGGCTCGACTCGGTGCTATTCGGATCTTGCGCGCTTCGCGTGTATAGGCGAATTAATTTAGATGTCTTAATTGCATCGGTTAATTGTTCTGGAACGCGAGCGCCTAATTCTCGGATCCTATGTATTGTACATATGTTGCACAGTATGTGTGTATACATATATGTTTGTGTGTGTATGAAAGGAGATATTATTATTGCTTTCACCGAGGCAGACTTCCGCTCGTCTGCGCAAGCGCGTACCTCAATGCGCTAATGGTTCGCCGATAGTGCCGTCGTGTGTGTGTACGTAACGAAAAACTCGCTAAAATGACTTTTGACTTTTTCATTCTCTTTGGTTCTGATTGCACTTTTATTTATTTTCTTGTTTTGTTCTCCGTGCATTAAGTGTGTGAAATTGAAGGGCTTTTGTTTGAAAAAAAAAGTCATTTGCAAAGGCCTTTCGAGTGCGAAGTTATGAGTATTTAAAAACATAGATTTTACCAGATGCATTTAAAGGAATTATGTTTCTGAGCTGAATTCTTTCGATTCAAGACGAAACACTTAGCACGAGGAACCTATACTTTATAATCAAAACGGATTTAGTTTGGCTCAAAAAAATCATTGTATTCGAAAATCAAGTGTCTCTGTGCAAAATAATTCGTACCGTCCGCTAGGGAGCGTTCAATCAAATTAACTTGTCAATTAACCTAATACATTCAATCGATTAAAATTTTCATAAAATTTCATTCAAATCCTCGTACGCAAAAGTCGCTTTCACATTTTTTTTACTACCCGCTAGGGAGCGTCTAATGAAATCAACCTAATAAATTCAAATGTCCAAATACTCGGACTAAAAAGTCGTTTTCAGCCAGAGCACACCAGAGTCCGATCGAACAATTTTTCAATATCCACGCGTCATGTCCCGAATCCCATAAATTCCCCATATACACGTATACAATAGACGCTATAAAACTCACGCCATAATAATTGTAAAAATAATCTTCCAACTCGTACATCGAAGACATCAGTTTACGCGCAACATCCATCATCCGTTAATTACATTAATAGCTCGAAAACTAATTATATAATCATTCAGCCTCGTAACGCAGCGAACGAACGAGCATCTGTACAAAGAATCGTCCTCTTTCTCTTTCCTCGCGATACTTGCAATTATTTTGCGTAACCGCATCGTAATTGAATAAAAGACTGCTTGAATAAGTCCGTTATATGCGTTTAACACGAAACTCCTTCACGCGCGCTCGATTAATAAGCGTTAAAGCGCAAACTCCCGATTGCAAAACACCGCGTTCCCAACTGCATCCCTGTCTCAAAAGCATTAAACATACCTATATATCTATATATATAGACACATGTGTGTGTGTGCGTATATAGGAGTATCATCATAGCGTTCGTAATAAGACACAATAAAAAAAGCGAAAGGCGTTCCAGAGAGCGAAACGCATCCCATTGTTAAAAATTCAAATATACGATCGTACGTGTATACAGTTGTCCGGAAATTATAAAGCCAAGCGCAAGCGACCGATTATACAAATGCGCGTTATACTCTCACTTTCGTCGATTGTATATAGCTGGAGCTGGGAAAGTTGCCGCTAATTATAATGGACGTTAAGTAATCGCGCGAAAGCTGTAGGAGTCTGTGTGTGTGTGTGTGTGTGTGTGTGTATGGGTACGCACTGGAGTGAGAGAATGTTTGTTAATGTATATATGTAGCGTGCAACGAGAGAGTAAAATAAAAAATATTTGCGCTAGTATGCGGGGGAGAACGTGCGGTTAACGATTCTGACGATTAATTCGTTATCCGTACTGATGCATCGAACAGGAGGAATCTTAGAGTCGCTCTGTCGTACATTTACGATGAAGAAAAAATGTTAGATTAAAAACATTTTTTTAAATAGATAAGCATATTACATACTTATTGATTTGCAAACAAGTTATCTATTTATCTAAAGTAAATGCAATTACATTACATAAATTATGCCGAGGTAAATAATGTTTCTTTTTTTTAAATCAAGTAAATATTATCTTCTTACAAATAAAGAAAAATACACAGCAAACTGCCTTTTAAGAGCTCAATCCATCCATCGGTTGACTTGGAATCCTACGGTGAGTGAGTTTTCTGCTTTCTATTGCAACCAGCTATGTAAGCAACTTAAATTGATGGTAAAACTGTCTTCTATTATATGAATAAGCGAAAATTATAATTACATTGTTATAAATATTTAAAATCCTCCATTTAATGATTTGCATTTCACACGTGTCTTGTCCCCCCTTAATACAAGTATATAAATATTATTTAAAAACCAACGTATATTTTCTAATTAAATTATAACTATTTTAAGAACTAAATTGTCTTAATAACACAACAAACATATTCAATGCCTACATGGCATCTAACGATGATAATCGCGCTATGCGTACAAAAGAAGCGTAACAATGATGGAAAACTACAATTTTTTGCCAATTCACCGTTATAACGAGATCAAGCGCTGTTTATAATCGCGTCGAATGTTTCCATAAACCACATACATCACACATATATGGTTAATCATAGCAATAGCCATAATAAACAACGGTGAAAGAACGTCGCCGCTCATTTGTTGCGCTGTAATTAAGGCTCGTTGAATATACGTTTATCTGCGTTTACACGAAAGGTCGTGTCATTAAAACTCGGCATATAAGCGAAATAACATAAGTATGCTTTTTCGCGACAGTAGCGCGATACGCGAAACTGCCGCAGTCGTCGTAAAAACTCGCGCAACGTAAAAACCTTACAAAAACGAAAAAAAAAAAAAACCAAATAAAGGTCTAGAGTAGTATCAGCTGTCCTTTAGTACACATCGTGCAACCCCAGCTCAGCAATGCATTTTCACGGAATACATACTTCTCTCTCTCTGTCTTTCTCTCGAGGAACGTATATCGTAGACCCTTTTGGGGTAGGGGTAGCAGTGGTGGATCGATAGAGTTGGATTAACACGTCTCGCGCGCGCTAAGTAGCGTATACGTCCTCTTGGCCGCGATAAGTAAAACGAAGCAGCTATAGATGACGGTATACGGGGTTATAGCGGAGAAACCGAGCAGTTTAGTTTAGGCGCGAAGTGCCGGTGCATCGTGTATGCGGGAGAAATAACGAGCGGCGTCGCGGAGGTGCACAGCTCTTTCCCCTTCGTATATGGCTTCTTCGCACGAAAGGCCAATAAAACGTTTCGAAGGCGAAGCTGCCGGTGATGGCGCAAGCCGTAGGAGGTACGGCTCTGTAAAATGCTAATACCGGAGTGGGCGCGTTGCCGAACCAACGGATTTCGCATGGATCCGCTGTGGAAACGTTTCCGACTACCTTTTCAGAGTCTCTAGACCAATTCACGTGGGTGAGAAGTGCCGATGACGCTGCGATGTCGAATGGTAGGTGTGATGGAGTTCCGGGATGCTCGTGTGATTGCTGTGAATTTGGAGAACGGTCGTTGAGAGGAAATCACTGTATGAGAACCCTTGGTAAGGTATGATGCTACTGAGACTGTGGGATAGTACTGGGTCTTTGAGGGAAGAAGGTGTATTGGTGTACATCTCAAGAGATTTTAATCGAATATTTCGAAATAATATTACCACACAGAATTCAAATAGAAAGCAATACGAAAATGAAATACTTGAACAACGAAAAGCAATATTAAGATACTTGGTGATTTTTGGTTAAAAACTCGATATTTGTCTTGTCATGCATAATGGGATGTTGGGAAAGGGACAGAATTGTTGTAATATGCTGTGCCAAAGCAGGTGCACCAGATTTAAATCAGAGTTATATCTGCATAGTTTTACTGGAGTTTTATGAAAATGTTATGTACTGTAAGAAATTATATTTTTCAGTTAAAAGGAATGACTATTCGGATAATCCTTTCGATTCCAATGAATAACCATTGTCATTCTAAAGGACTAACCTTGAAGAAGAGAAATTTATTTTTAATTAAAAGAATCGAGGTGAGTTAATATTATAATTAAACTACTTAGCAGATGCATTTAAAGGAATTATGCTTCTGAGCTGAACTCTTTTGATTCAAGATAATCATCGATATTCAGAAGGAATAATGAAAAAGAATTTTGTTTGGCTGAAACAAATAATCATTTTACTCCAAAATTAAGTGTTTTTGTAGAAAACGATTCGTACTATCCGCTATATATATATTCTGAACTTCAAATAAACCATAACACAAACATTGTCCAAGTAGAACATTCCCACAGTACCAATTTCAAAGAATATACCATCATTTTCATTCCACTACTGATTCAATACTTATCCTATAACCCAAAGCCAAGTCATTGTTCAATTCACACCAGAGATCGTCAATCTAAAAATGTCATAATTAACAAATAAACAACAAACTTTACTTAGATAAATCTCGACTTTTCATAATTACCGCATGAAAATTTCATCAGCATTCAGTACGTCCCGCTAGGCATTCAGAAACTATCGACAGCAACTGTCGCCGCGGCAATTAAACGATTCACGCTTGCGCATATAGGCCGTTCGATTTTCAAGCGAACAAAAGCCTCGGCACATTCGAGAAATAAAGAAGATTGATCGATCGAACATCAGAAAGTAGCTTCGCGCGCCGCGCTCTTAATAAATCGTATATAGCCCGCGCATGCGCAGCTTAATAAAGTAATTACCTGCAGCAGCGCGAGTAGTTCAGGTCGTACAATGGCTGTACCGGAATTCAAACCAAAGGAATTCCTTCGTATAGCAGAGCAGCTACCACGCGGCACAAAAGAGTCGCTCGGTAATGATAATAACGATAATCGCCGGGCAGTGCCCGCTCTCTTCTCATTACCTACGTATACCGGTCTGACTGGACTTTCGAGATCGATACGGAGATTTCGCGAGGATTTCTCACTCGCCGAAAGCCAAGAGAGAAAGAAAGAGAGATTGAAAAAAGTCGTTAAGTGCTAGCAAGGGAATCGGTAATCGTCTTGGAATATAATCGAGTTCTGTTATGTTTTTGCTTATGAGACCGTTTGCGTGATTTTAGACTAATTTATGAAATATACTTTTTTTTTATATCTTATGTTACGGAGACAGCTCACTTTTCCAAATGTATGCGAGTCTCGTTTGTCGCTTGATGGTCGGGATTTGGATCGTTGGTGTTCTTTTTTTTTTGGACCAGAGGACGGTACGACTGTCCCTTCTAAGTTGATTGACACGCTTCGTAATCGACGGAAATCATTCGGAACTCTGTGTGTTTTTCGGTTTCTTTTTCATCTTTACCGAATGCTTTGGAAAGTTAATTATCTTGAGGTATGGTTTTGGCGATTTTTTTTAATTGCTCATGGTTTCGTTTGGGGTGATAGACGTTTTTTAGATATAATACGGTTTGAATTCGAATTTGTTTGCAAAGTTTAATTTGTTTGCAAACATTTAATAAATTATTAAAGGATTCGAAACAGATCACAACGTGTATTGTACCTCAATTATTAGTCCCGAAAAATTGGATCTGGATCCCATAATTAGATTGACGCAAGAGTATCCGATGTATTCTCGTGTAACTTAATGAATCGATAAAGGAGTATGTGATACATTAGAGTTGATGATCCTGCGTATAGCAGATGAAATTATAATATATTTAACTAAACCTGTAATCACGTGATTAAACTTACCTTTTCGCTTCGACTGTTGAATTCCGTCTAATCTTTTAGCGAATAAGCCTTTAAATAGTCTGTTGATAAAATGTACAATCTTAATCGAAAAAATCAGCAGATAAATTGTGCGTCCCCATGCGAGATAATTTTTCATTTCGATGACTTGGCATCGTAGACATTCGCGTGCAAGCCATCATTCCACTTTGCGAGGAGTGTCCTTACACTCGCATCTTACGCTAATGTAGTACACGCGGACACTTCATTTCTATCCATCTCTTGTCCCACTAATGGAATTAGATCAATTCCGCAAACTAAGCTTTTCTTCGGCGGTTCGTTTAAACGAAGCATAAAACAAATATTTACGTAAAATTAAAAAAAAACAACAACATAGACATGATTAACGAGTGCTCGAAAAGTCACGGATTAACATCGATTTTTCTCCCGATACAATCAAAAGCTTAACACCAAAGATTTACGCAATAATGCACTCTTGCATCCATCAGAGCAGCAGCTTCACAGCTGAGAAAGGCAGCGGCAAACGGCTGGGCTTTATATTTGCAAGCAATTTACGTCCTCTTTCTGGTCCCTCAGTACAAAAAGTCACGGGGCGTACACGTACACAACACAGTTCCAGCTCGTCGGTCGGCCGATATCAATCATCCAACTCGCTCATCTGTATATGTATATATACATTATACATGTATATATATGTGTGTGTGTATGTACATGTACGAAGAGCATTTTATTGCACGGCCAATCGCGAGAAAGAGCCATTCGCCTTTTCCGTTGCCGACGCCGCCGTTGCTGCATTAAGCGGGCAAATATATGCAAG
Organism: Apocrypta bakeri; assembly: GCA_018906985.1. Lineage (NCBI taxonomy): Eukaryota > Metazoa > Arthropoda > Insecta > Hymenoptera > Pteromalidae > Apocrypta > Apocrypta bakeri. Next base: position 4,805,718 of record JACCIA010000002.1, read on the forward strand.
TGCGAGGATGGACGCGTAATTACCATTGTAAGACTGCTGCTGCTGCGAAATTAGATCTTGCCGCGTACGTGTGGTAGATAGCTGTTGCGAAGGAGGACTCGCGCAGCAGCTTTGTTCACGGTACAAGCTGCTATTTGTCATGTGACAAGTTTTTTTTTTTTTTTTTTTGATCGTCTATGATTGATTTAGACGTTGAATGATATATTGATTTATTTGAGATTCAGTGTGTAGAATGCGGTAAATATTTCCATTCGATTTTTCCATTTACACGAGTTTATTGTAACAAGATCATATAGGTTCTGTATGTACAAAATACTATAGACAAGTGCCGTTAATTTAACATTTTCCTCTATCGATGTATAATTATATATTTTTTGCTTTGACGCGATTGTAAATACTAAAATAGAATGCTGCGCAAAGAAATGAAGTATCGTAACGAAATCGAGCTATGCACTCGACAAGTGATAACATTATTTTATATACGCGGTATTCTTTGTGAAAAAAGACATCCTTTCTGACGAAAAATTTGGAGTAGCCTAGAAGACTTCTGCGGTGAAAATTAAACCGATTGATAACAGTCATTATATATAAATATAGATCGACCAGTCGCTATCAAATAATATTGTGTTACTCATTATTGCTATACATGTATATGCTTAAAAATTATCGCAGATTTTTTGAAAGATAGGAACTTATACCGGCACACCTCGAAATAATTTTTGAGGCTTTATTTTTTAGCGAATTGAGAAAAACATCTGTTAAGTTAAAAAAAATGTACAAACGTGCTGGTATTTAATAAAATTTCTTGGGTATTTCTACATTTGAATTTATATTTCTCTACGTCTCCTTTTTCATAGAAGAGCAAAACCTTTCAAATGAAAGGTAAAACTATCTTCTTTAATTAAAATGAGTGTCGATTATAATGGAATTATCATATATATTTAAAATTTTGAATTTAGTAATTTGCATTTCAAAAGTGTCTTGCCCCCTTAGATCAACAAAAAAACTGTTACTTTTTTAAATAAATGTCCCCACAGCCCAACAGAACCGCCAAAATAACGCATTAAACAGTCTTCCACGTTACTCCAATTTACGTCACATATACGTATATAAAAGAAACACTAAGATCCATTAGATAAAAATCATATATAAAAAAAATATACATATAGAATATAAAATAAATATAATTAATCATCTATACAAAAGAAAATAAAGGTCAAGATTTCCTGGACTTCTTAACGGGTTCGAGCCCACTGTCATACTCGGAGATGTTGAGCATCCTGACCTTTTTCAACATATTGCTCCTGCGATCCTGCTGTCGTTGAGACGCGCCATCGGCTCCTCCTTGTTCGGCTCGCCTCTTGTTGTTACCGGACACCCCGTCGCTCCTGAAAAAACAGCACAAAAAAAAAGACACGTATTCAGTATTTCAGTCGCTCTAACTGTGTCGTATTAGTCCCTAATTTCGCGGACGACATGTGGCCTCGATGGAAAATTGACAAAAAGTGTCTACAAGGAGGCGCGGTCGCGTTTTATTCGGTACCAGATCACGCGAGGCACAACTGGCGTGTCGAAGCCCTTTCTTCCTTTTCATTCCCTTGTTTTATTTTTTTATTTTTTTTTTCCTATGCTCCAAAGATGTATGTAGTTCTCTATGTCGATGCCGCTGCGCTTCTGCGCATTTTATTATTCTCTGCCGATTCGGAGGGCAGCAAACCGATCATTACTTTACGTACGAGACTGATGCGCCGCTCGCGCGCGCGCGCAGTGTCGATCGGCAGGCGATTATGATTCCGAGAAAAGAATTTCTGACTGTGTGCGTGACGCGAATTTCTTGCATTGAGCAGATGATATCGCTTGTATACTACTTGCGAGCGATCGAGTGGATAAGAAAAAGCAAGGAGAAAAATTGTAATTGGACTTGGCTGCGCAATCGGCGAGTTTTATTTCTGATTTTTAATAAGCGTAGATGTCTTGGAACTTTTATTCTGTCTAATCGAGTGTGTATTCTTTTTTTATTCGAGTATCGAGTTGCAGATTTTCTTTACGATGTATCAACACAACATCTTTGTTCGTTCGTCTCGTTACTTTGGCGTAATTATGTGCACTTTTAATTAATGCGTCTGTTGCGGAAAGGATAAGGTAATTAACGTCTGACAAATGTGGAAATATGACTAGTCTCGTGTAATCTCTCTTGTAATCGATATAATATTTACCAGAATAATGAACTATCCTTTTTAATGGGACGACGCTCATTTAAAATGATTGTTCCGTAAAATTGAATTTAATTTATATTTAAGGTAATGTTTTTTATGCTAACATTTTATGACTACATTTGCAGTTATTATATTTACTATATGGATTCATTTGTAAATAAAAAAAATAATTGGTCAATAATACAGTAAAAATTTAAGCTTATTCCAATACTTGGAGGTAATAGTCTTTTAGATGACTAGATACATAAAAAAAATAAATTTCACTAGTATAGTAGTAAAATTCAAAAGTAATTAATGGATTATTCGAGCTCGAACTTGGTAGTAAATAGTATTAATAGACTACAAATCTTATGAATGTAGAAATTAAAATTTTTTTTAATAATCGGTTGAAAACTCAGTTTTTAATATTTCATAATTTTTAGTGTATTAAAAAAGTAACAAGTTTCTTTTTACATGTTTCGAATGGTGAAATTCTATTTTTATAATTAGCCATTAAAGAGACTTAGTTGTTATATTCTGATTACTCAACTCAGTGAATGAGGCGTTGCGACCATGCTAATTACATTTTATTGAATTTTGAAAGAGTCAAATCAATAAATATGAAGAATATAAAAAAAGATACGTAGCCATATTTTACCATAGCAGTGATTACTTGCTAAAGTTTATAATTTTTAATAAAATATTGTAGTCAGAGGTGAAAACAAAATGTGCTAATCGGTGCATTTTTACATCCCGAACCTATAATACCCTAACGAAATTCACGTAAAATCAATAGTTTTTGAAATATGCGCTTTCCCCGTTTACGAAAGTCTTACGAGGTTGCATAGTAATGCCCTAGACCTCTTTTTAAAAGGTATCTTGTTCTCGCAAATGACTGTCAAAACCAACTATTTTCATTGTCCAACGTATTAATTTTAATAAATTTTCTAGGAATTCAATTTTAAATCCCTGTTTTCGTACGACGAAGAAGTTTAAACTCAATTCCTCAATTATTATTTCTCAAATCTTGCCAAAGGTAGAATCAACAAATCATGGTTTAATCAACCATTGAAGAAACATATACCTCCTAACTAAATTGAAATCACATGGAAATTACAATATCATTATTGAAACAATTTAAAATACAAATTTTTCGAATCGCCATGGCTTACAAAGTGCCTTGTCGCCTTAAATGACAAATCGCAAGTAATACGGCTGAGAATACGAATTAATTTCATAGTTTCAACGCAATACGCACAAAGCTCTATAATGCATGTCGTTCCAATCGACTAAGTAATCTGAAGAGAAAAACGTCGAGTATAGCGCACCTTTACCAACTCATACATCGTAAGATCGCTCCTTTCATCGCGCTTCCACATGCCGTGTCCGATAAGACATCGCTTCTCTAACAAACGAGTTCTCGACTAAAATTACTCTCCGACGTCGCGCGACATTACATTAACGCGCATATATACATTATAATACGCGGCGGTGCTTCGAGAACGTTTGTGTCGACTTCGTTGCACCTGCCGTTGCCTCTCGGCGTCTCTTCGCCACCTGCCGAGAGCTGCAAACGAAGAGAAAAAGGTGTAGGCTCTTTTTTTCTCCTTTTTCAAGAAGGTACATGTTACGGGGTCGAAAAAAATTATTCTTAATCTGTGCTGCACGAGACCAATAAAATACTGCTGAATTTACACTCGATTCGATTGATAAGGATCGGTAAATTATTCCGGACTTATCGATCGATTTTACCAGAATACTCAATGTTTGTTTCTTGATAATATATATTAAATGTATACACGATTTTGGTTACATTATTATAAAAGTATTTTGAATTCGAATTTTCGGAGTATCATTTTGGAGGTATATTTTGGCCTCTTATTTCGTAAGACGTATAATGTGCAAATTATCTTTTAATAATTACTCGACAGTGGAGTTTTTGATTTTTAATCATTTTTTGGGGTCGCAAAATGAAGAAACGGGCTCTTGTAACAAATAACTCAACTTTTATTAATTTTCATTGATTTAATTTAGAAAATTATACAAATTGTTGTTTATAGGAATATCCGTTAAAAAAACTTTTTCATTAATATTACTCTAATGATTGTCGAATATAATATTTCGTAATTATTAACTATTCCGCGTATTAGAGTGAAAACACAGTCTTAATTTTGAGTAACAACACTAATTTAAGTAAAAAAGCTACTATCAGAATTAACTCTTAGTCGGAAGTGCTTTATACACAAATAAACAGCGACTATATGCCGTGCGGTGGTAAAGCCTTCATCTATTATTTTAAGGTGACGCTTTTAGGCTACTTTTCACGTTTCACACCGAGCAAGAGCGATTTACGTGAAACTTTTTAAAGAAAAGCACTTTTCGCTCTAAGCATCGCAGTTGCTGAATTATTCGTGAACCTTTCCTAATAAAAACTTCACCAGAATATTTACCAATAGCAAAATATCAAGCGAAAAAAGTAGTTGTTGCACCGTAGACATTTCGGCGCGTATCGTTCATAAATCTGTAAGTCAAAATTCGAATAATCGATATTATCGAAACGTTCCATTCTCAAAACGAGCTATTGCTTGTTTTGAAAATAACGTGAAATTTCCAAGCGCTATGAAGCGAGCGATCGAAGAAAATACCTTCCCCATTCTACCACCAGCAATAAAATCCATAACAAAAACGTTCATTGCATAAAAGCCGTTGAGAATTCCCGATTAGTAATTTGCCTGTACACACAGCGACAATATGTACACAGAGACAAATACCTCAGTGTATAAGCGCAGTCGACAGAGAAGCAGAATCGACAGCCGCGGCAGTAGAACAAGTGTAGAATCGTGAGTAAGAGAGAGAGAGAGAGAGAGAGACAGACAGACAGAGAGGGGGAAGAGAGAAGGCAATCGCGGCACGGCTCATTGGACCGTCACCAGCCCGCCTTTCACCCATTAAAAGTCAGTCGCTCGCGCACACAACTCTGCAAGTACCTCCCGCTTCCTCTTCTCCTGCATACGCCCACGTATACGCCGCTACATTTTCCCCCTATACTCCACGACTTGCAGCTGTCGATTGATCTGCACTTTTTTTTTAAATGCTCGCGCAACAGCACGACCGAGAGTTAACGATATTTTTCGAGTGTTTGTAGAGACTTTGATTGGAAGTCGATAGGGTTGACGAGGAAATCGTAGGGTTTTTTTTTCGGTGAGAACTTGGGTATTTGCTCTGGTCGATGTGTCAAGAGCGTTGAAATGTTTAGAAAAGTATTTACGGTCACCTGAATGTACATCCGGTATGTGCATGAATTCTGCCTTATAATGGTGATCGCGAGTGGCCGGTATATACATATTTGTCACATAACAATGAACACGCAAACATCGGAGTCTTGTATAGCCATCGTTTTCGAAAAAAAAATTTTTTTTTTTTGTTCAACCAGTGTCGCGTCGCTCAACGAATTCACAGGCGCTTAAAAGCATTGGCTTCGATTCTAAAAATCCATCTGACTAAAAACTCGTTAAATTCGGCAATCAAGAGCGATTTTTTCCACCAACTTCCACATCCGCTCTCTACGCGGTATCGCGACATCCGAACGAGCCAGATAGAGAGCAAAAGCGCGGCGGCATAAAAGCCTCTCGCGGAGCGAGAGAGAAGAGAGTTCATCGATACGGAAAAATTCAAATTAACCCCGGGTAGTTCCACAACGTTGGAACACTAGAGCTTTGGACGCAGCCAACACCCCGTGTACAGCAGAAAATCGCAATGAAAAATACGAGTGAAAAGACGAAATCAGAGTGGAGCTCCGAGTAGAGGGCAGGTGCAGTGACGACTACAACGTCGTACAAACCCGTATCCCCCCTTGACATCGTCGACCGCAGAGACTGGGAGTCATAGACTGCAAACAGTATATAGGGTAGAAGCAGAGGCAAGTCATGCCTTCGCTCGCGCATATATCCCAACGAATGACGCGACTGGCGGAAGCGGTGGTCGCATCAGTCTGTTTAATAGCCGTATTGTATAATTATGGACAATGGAGCTGGGCGAAGGTGTGCGTTGAGTGCTGCAACTGGCCACGTGAAATGTACACCCGAGAGTAAGAGGAGTCAGCAACGAGCGATGGATCCTCTGTGTGACGCAACGCGTCCGCGATATGACGGATGGACGCGCTGCGCGTATCAGCCAGGACAGTTTTGTCGCATATAGAAGTGCTTGCGTTAACTGGACTGTCGAGTGACCAGTGGGTGTGGAAGTCACGACGGATGATTACTGTTCCGCATTTCGATTTTGATTCTGTTAATGCTCAAATAGTCTTCAGCTGTAAGTTCAGATTTTACGAGAGGGGGATTTCGAAATTACGCTAATATTTACCTAGTAAGATTTTACCAATAATACGAGGCAGTATTAATATTAGATCATACTTTGAAATAGATGTTGGCTGAGGACATTTTTAAAAGTGAATTTCGACTCTCAGAAAAGATCAATTTTCAACTTCACTATTTAAAGGCAAGAACTTCTGTAGGCTAAGGTTTGAAAGTATTGAAATGAAATTATAATTCCTTTTCACTCTAATCTAAACAATTGAGAATTACTTAGATATTATATATAGCGGCTTTTCAGAGTATTTTTTAACTCTAGTAAACAAATTAGTTCATAATTATCGATATTATTTTCGATAATTGTGATAAGAGCAATGTTTTGTCAAAGATTTTCTGACAATCACCAACAACCTATTTTTTCTGACTCCAAGTCTAAGATCTTTTCACTGCACTCCAGAATAAAAATAACTCTGAATTTCAAAGTGAATATCATCTCTCGGTTAACGAGTATTTTAACCAATGCCATAAGCACACATCATATATTAATTGATATTTCACTTGGATAAAGAGTAATTTAAAAAACAGTAATCTTAAAGTAATAAGCTCCAAAATGAATAATCTCAAAATTCGCGAGTGAAAAATTCCCACTCTTAAAATTCATTATAACTCTAAAACCCCCTTATTACAGCTAATGATGAATACAACATACACGGTTTAACTTAACCAAGTACACCATCATTGGGCCAGTACATTCCCACAATTCTGGCTCTACCTTAACAAACCAACATTTCACTAGTCCCTATCCATCAATAAAAAACCAATCCTGACTCCTAATTCTATCAATTCGTATCAGGTACGAGTATTCACTTTTATTTTCGACAGCACAGTTAATTTATACGGCGCGCATTTCTCAAACCGCCGAACAAATCGCGCAACACGTAGGAACATTAATTTTTTTCCCCCAATCCCACGTATATAAAAAGACAGGCACGCGGGCTGAGAACCCCTTGAGTCGATCCGCACAAACCATAGTGGACTAGGTCTCGAATGGACACAGCTCTCGCGTGATCGCCGCCGCGACTGCACGTGAAGCCACGCGTGAATCCGTCATTAATGAGTCGGCGAGCGGTCTATATGGCCGCGTGCGCGCACAAGCGATGAATAAACGCGCGGCAACGGCGCGCTCTTTTTTTGCCGCTATCCATTGTTGCGATTCGTGGTTTTCCGTTTCGTAATGCCAAGCGCGAGTCATCGTGCGTGACAATGGGCGGTTTCGACTGCTAATTGACGGACTTATTTGCGAACGAGTTTATGTAAACATACTTAGTGCTAATTTCGCATGTGCGTATTGTTATTTTTCCTCGACAGTTTTTCGAATCAATTTTTTTTTTCCTTTCAATAGTTTCACGAAAATGAGGAGTTGCTTTTTTTAAATGACATTTTTTTTCTCTAATTACGCTCGGTTAATAACGATTGCGTTTTTTTACCTTGTGTGGGTATTTATGCCGGTGAGCACTGTAAAATAACCGCGTGTATTAAAGGGAATTATGTTTGAAATTGTCTTTAGTCGTGTAATGTGGCACTTGTGAGCTGAAAACGAAACAATTGTTCGTTGAAAATATCGCTGACAAAATTCACATCTTTATTTAGCGTCGAAAATAGACGATATAATGCAAATTAAATATCTCATTTGACACTAAGTATCGAATTGTCACAATGTAAACAATGGATTTTTAAATCACCTTGGAACTAGTTCTATTTAGGACAAACGAAACTCATTAACTATTTTTGAAAGATGCGACACTTTAGCGTAACGAGTTATGGAATGTAACACGATTGTTTCAATATTTCTATAATATACGACTATTTTGAAATGTGACATAAAAATCGTTATCGCGAACAAAGTCGACAATCATAGCAACTAATGTTGTAAAAAATGGAATTGTAATTTTTTAATATTTTGATGTCTATCACTTTTGATTCTCGAACAAACTTATGAAGAAAATATTTAATAATAAATAGTTACACTTGAACTTTTTCGGAGCAATGTGAAAAATTTTATTTAGCAGATTTTAAAAACTAATTTTTTCTAATCAACGATAAATAATAGTAGATAAATAACAATAGATGAATTTTAAGTTAACACATTTTGTTTACCTCTACAGAGGTTTCAGATACATAGCCAATCGGAAAGAGATTGAAATTTTTATTAAAAAAGAAGAATATAATAAATTCAATCGTGTTTTTTGTTCGAACAATTTTTTTTGAGAAAAAGTTTTTATATAAAAGATTTCTTATCACAGACATTTCAAGTTCAGGGAATTTTCGGAATTTAGGTCGATTATCACAGCCTGCGAGCCTCGTAACAGTGAATAACAGTGAATAGTACTAAATGCGATTAGCAAGAAAATGATGAAAGTATGAAACACGTCGTTGTCCAATACACATTATACGACAACCTACAAATGTAATATACACTGTTCACTCGTGACTCACCTAAATATAAAAATTGCAAGCATTGTTAGCCATAAAATGATTGAAAGAAACTAATTATCTTCGCAAACACAAGCTAATCATATGCCTTACCAAATATTTGATTGGTACTATCCCCCCTCCCACCGAAGCAAAATATTCCGCATTCACACGGTAGCTTGACTACCGACACGCTGCGCGATGTGAACGACCTTCGACTTATCACATCTGCCTCTCGCGTGTAATTAATTTTTCACAGTCGGCAAAGAACAATCCAACGAGTAAAAAAATCATATAAACTTTATAGGAACTATCTCACCGTTGATTGGAGAGCCTGTTTTGATGCTTGGGTTTGCTAAGCTGAGATTGCTCTCGCTCTCGTATGGCTTTGCCGGCAGCTCCAATTTTTTGCGGTAGTTCACGCAAGGCAAAACTCTTGGCGTAGTGGCCCAGATGCAACTCCTTTCGGTTGAAGACTTCGCGCATCTCGCGTGGGTAGCTCGAATAGAAGCGCACCCAAGATGTGTAGGCTGTGAAAAAAAAAAACGAACGTTGAGAAAGTGATTAATTTTTCATTCGAATATAGGGACTGGTAAAAAAAGTGTGCGCGTGGAAAAACAAGAATGGGTTGGTACCTGAGCTCCCCTCATTTGTTAACGTTTCAATTAAAATTTTTAATTGGATGAGGAATTAGAATTTTTCGAACTGCTACATCAGAGCTTAATATTGAATTTAAAATCTCATGAACACCTCATTTGTACGCGACCACCTGTTTATGACGCGTAACTGTTATTTCTTCGCTTGCGTAACATCCTTTTTTGCGATGTACAGTGGAAAAGTTCGTGCGCGTGTTTAGCACAATGTTCTTGTTCAAAAACTGACCATTAAAAAGAAATAAAGCGAATGACAGTTTTTAAAGCGTATAACGACGTATCAGAAAGTTTTAAATTCACTTCCTGAATAGAAGCGTATTGTACGTAAGAAAGCCACCATTATACATTAATCAGCCTATATTACATATATGTAAGCCAGAGTTCATTAGGACGAAATTATTAATAATTACATTGTGTACACGGGATCTAGGTAAAATTAAAAACAAGTGTGTTTATCCTGGTAAGTAAAAAAAAATTGCGTGTTCAGGTCGAAACTCACAGCGTGGAAAGTTATACGGTGTCCGTCCTGGTTTAAGTGGAAAATAGTCGAGTATCACAAGACAACATTATTTCTGAATATTCATTACTAAAAAAATAAATGTATAATTTTCAAATGTAATATACACCGCTTATACAGCAAAAGTAGTCGCGTGTCCTATTTTTCTCGTATAGAGCACTCGATGTCCCGTCATTTCGCGATCAACACGTCCCGTACGACAATAGAAAAATCATCCACGCGTTATTAATCGCACCGCTTCCATTAACTTCCTAATGCGAGTATATGTTATGTGTATAAGTCACCAAGTGCCACCACTGCAGCCTGAGAAACTTGGACGAAGTAGCGTAGGGGGAGAATATCCTGGGAGTCGAGAGCGACATGTGCTGCTGCTGCTGCTGCTGCTGCTGCACATCCGTTTTCTCAATACGCGCCACTCGAGTTTTCAACGTGCGAAAGTTCTAGCGGGAATCAAGTGTTTAGAGAGGGTGTAAACCTAGGCTTATTCAACTGTGGGGTGCGCTGCACTGCCGAGTCATGTTCTTTATTGATGGGGAAATTTCATATAGTTGTATTGTTTGTTTTTTTACATAGGCTGCAGGCACTTTTATCGGTCATTAACTTATCATTTGAAACGTCAAACGTTGGTGCGGTATTAAGTGTTTTGGAAAAAAGTTTGAGATATATTATTCACTAAAAACTTTCTTTTTTATCGTAATAAATTATATTTTCTTCTTTCCCAATAGCAATTTTTGGATAAATTAATTTCTCTTTGTATCTTAGTAAACTTCTCTGATAACGATGAAAAATGTTTTCTTAATAACAAAAAAAAATTTTTTATTAAAAAACACAGCAGACTTTTTTTTCCAACGAACGCATTCCTCGAGAAAAATACATTTTCAAGACTCTCTTCCGAAGAATTTGATCGTCAGCTCACGAAGAAAGTCTCTAGCGCGAACTACGGTCATCCGGAATTTTTAGTCATCGACTTCCGCCGAGTTACTCCGCGTATTTCCGGCTCGAAGGAGCAAAGAAAAGCTCGATTCTCAGTCATACAAAAAAAAAAAAGAAAAAGAAAAAGAAAGCTACAGATCCCAACCCGGACACTTTCTTCTCTATAATACTTCTCGCGAGCATACACGTATAACTCGACTAACGCCCGGCATCGCGCAGCGCATAAAGGCAGGAGAGAAATGTTTTTCTCCATTTAGCACATAAATCTGTGCGCGAGAGGCGGCTTTCTCCGCGCATTGTTCCTAAGTGATGTAACTGCGTCTTATTGTATTTGTATCCTGTATCGCATTGTTAAGAGTCTCCTCGGCACAAAGCGTAAGTGGTTTTAGCGGAAGTCACATTCAGCGCTCGGATTGTACGTCGTCGTCGTCGTCGTCGTCGCTGTTGTACTGCAGTCGTTAGCGGCGACGGGAGACGTTACGGGCAACGCCTCCTCCCTTGCGTATCGCCCACGACCACCTCCCGCCGTTAGACGTGAGTCGCAGTGTCGATGTGTAGCTAACTCGCAACTTGGCGGATCAGGCTTTTGTAGGATTTTTTTTTTTTTACTTACCGACGCGTAGCTCGAAAAATATCGTTATTTTCTCAAAGCTGTGCTACTGAAGCGTGAGAGAAAACGTCGAGTGTTCAGAAGGCTCGCTATAACTAATAGCCCGGCTATACATACAAGGGCTCTAAAAACACTGGTCTAAGTAGGAGATTGAAGGGGAAGGGTGGGCGAGGTCGAATAAATTGACGAATCATCGACACGTTTTAATCATTCAGTTCATCGGTTCAAAACCCGGTAACAACTCTCTGTGTGTGTATGTACATATATATACATATATACATGTATAGGTTGAACGTATATTGTATAGGCGACCGCAACGACAAATTCATGGGCGAGAATTAGCTCAACCCCCGAGCGAAGAGGGTATTAAAGTCGGTGAAGCACGACAGGGGCACATACATATACACTGGCTCGTCGAATCGAGTGCGGATGAATCTCTCTCTTGCGCGCGCGACCCGGAGTGGGGAACGAACATTCGAGGGTTGCTTTACTAGCTTTGTATATATACAAGTCTATATATAGACTTGGAGAGCCGTTCAGCTCCACTGGGGTGATAATGTCACGAATTAGCGAGATTTCCACGTCCTCGTGCGTCTGTATTGACCGACTGGCTCTTCGCGAGAATCAAATAAATTTCAAGACTCCGATGGGCAAGCCGTGCACCCACACGCGTGTACGCGTATATTCTTCTGGTCTGCTGAGGCCGAGAGATAGACTCCCGCAGTGGGATAATGGCGTCACGGGTGTCGAGAGAAGCTCAGAACGAATGAAATTATTGTCTACTTTATATACGTGTAGCGCGAGCACGTTAACTACAGGAAATGAAAGTACGAAAAAATGTTGTCCGCATCGTGGAAGCGAACGCAGAGATGGATGGATGCGTACGAGAGAGCGTAATGCGCTATGAAAATTTCGCCTGATGACGATCGCTTATAAAGTCTATTAAAACGTGAAAACGGATTCCTCGCGATTTTACGTGAAAATTCGACCGAGACGAGAATTACCCGAGCGTAATTGTTTTTTTCTCGCTAGTCACAAATTGCGTTGAAAAATACTTGATGTTCCACTAGCTTCTAGCGTGAAGTCGTTCGGATCTTCGCAGTTTTCAAGGGATATCAACGGATACGAAGAAATACAGCATAATTTACGGTGGTTACTTAGAATGATAACTTTAAGTGTACGTATAAGTAGAAAGCGGAGCGTAATTATGATCATCTTAAGGTGAACTTTAGTTGTTAATTATAAACATTTTGTGATTTAAATAATTATTTTCATTCCGAAAATGTGACATTTTCAGCAGTCGCGGTGCGAATGAAGAAGATAATTGAAGTATACAAAATTGTATTATCAAGTCACTTATCAATTCAGCAGATCCCTCATAAAGATTCGCAACAACTTCTATCGGCAACTCCGCCTTAGTAAGAAGCTCCTTCACGCAAGAGAAGACCAATCAGCGCACTGCAGCGCGAGCAACTGCGCATGCCCGATGTAAACAGACTATATCATACACTAACTGATAAAGTGTAAAAAATAATAACTCATTGCGTGCCTCATACAACAGTTGTTCATGTTTCAGCCTTCACCATAACACTGAGCATAATCCGATCTCTAATAAGCATAAAATCCAGCGTATTAAAATAATTTAATGCTCGACAATTCTACCAGAGGAAACGATCTCTAGTAAATGGCTCAAACCGATTTTTCACGAGCTCGCTGTTAAAAACCCAGAATAATCCAACTAAGCCCCCTCTTTTCTGTAGCACAATTATTCTATCAATCACGTGGCGACTGGCCAGGCCTCCTAGCGGTCAAGTGGTTAGCTGTGTAGCGTCAGTCAAATTCGTCGATCGAAAGCGCACTAAGCGTTGAGCAACGATTTTGCCCGCAAAACCTTTTAGGAAGATTTATGGCTCTCGCCTAAAGCTCGCTCCCTTTTTCTCTTTGTGTGCAATTCGGAGCTGGAGGAGCTTTGGGAGCCAGTCGCGATTTAAATGATGCACTCGGATTTATTCCCATTGCGGCTATGCGCAATGTGTTTATACGATAAATTTTGTTCATATTTATATTTTTTTTTTTGGTATGTTAAGTATACATTAGGTTTGTTTAGTTTAGGTCGTTTTATCAAGTGTTCTATTATTCAACTCGATGTTTTCTTTACGCGTCTCCACTTATTGGCTTCGTTTAAAAATTACGAACCAGTGGGCTCCAAAGATTCACTCACTATTTAGAGCTTTTTCTAGGGTAAATATATTGATATTTTGCTATTTATAACGTGTTTTGTATATTTTTCCAAATAGCCAAAATCTAAATGTCAACCCATGTAGGAAAAATATTGGGATACATATAAGTGTGTAAAAAATCTCATCTTTCGATTGGCAGTCTGTTGTCACAAAACTACTCGTAGGCATTTTTGCCCACGAATACTGCGATTGCACTAACGAAGTGCATATTAGAATAAATAGTTAAAAAAAATTAGTTAAAAAAAGATGAGATTTTTTACACACTTATATGTATCCCAATATTTTTCCCACATGCGTTATAATTTAAAGGCACGGGATTGAAATTGGCGTTTAATTTTTCGCCATTTGGCCGTTAAAGGGTTAGTAAATGAATAAATATTAGAATATACCGATTCCATTGCATCGAAATTTTGCAAACTGCATACTTGTTCCTATAGGTCATTGGAACTAAGAAGAAAAAAAGGCAAGTGTCACTCATCGATACGTAACTGTCGAGTACACGTTTAGAAATAATACTAATTCTATTTACTGCAAAAGTTTACCATTCGATGGTGTTTTAAAATTTCTTCATAAAAATCCTTTTTCCATCGAGGTTAATTCTTAGATGGAAGTGCTTTATGCGCAAATAAACAGCGGCTTTATGCCATATTGTGATAAAGCCTTCGTCTATTATTTTTTAGGGTGACGCTTCTTATAGGCTATTTTTCACTTTATTCCAAGTTTATTAGTCTCACAACACGATTCGTGCCAGAGCGATTTACGTGAAATTTTTTAACGAAAAGCACTTTTCGTTCCATGTATTGCAGTTGTTGAATTATTCATGAATGAAAAAGTCATGCAATTTCGAATAAAAAAATTATTATAGCAATAGCTTCGCGTAATTTGAAGGAACGAAACCTGCGGTCAAGAAGCGTTACCATCGAGCTCTGAACGATCGTTTTAGCACGCAAATTCAGTTGCCCTCCGCCTGTAATCATAATCCGCTACATTGTAATATTTCAAGTCATTACTTTAATTATTTCCTGGAGTAAAATGCAACAAACACATTTTTTTTTATCCATAATTAACTAGAATGATGCTATGCTATATACCACGAGTCTTGTATTATACAAATGATGTTAAAATTCAAATAACTTTTTATCATATTCCATAAATAAATAATAGAGATATCCCAAGATACGAACAGCTTAATTCAAAAGTCGCAAGCGGACCGATGAGAATTTGTCACACCCTTCTGACTAGGATTTCCAAATTTATTCACATATCAAATTCTAATTCTCTACGCACATTGCATAATTCCCACCGAAAAGGAAGAAAAATCTGTACACTATAGAAAATCCACATATTCTTCTCAGGCGTCGAAGACAAGAAAATAAAGTGCCTATACCGGGTGACTCCTTTCATGTGTATATATGCATCCCTTGAGTTTAGGGCTACGCCTTCCCCTCGCAGATAAAAGCAAGTGGAGACGAGACGCATCGTAATGGATTTATTATTGCGCAAAATAAATTCTTCCCCGTAATAACCCTAATAGAGTAACCATAGGCATAGCAAACAAGATCATCCCTCCTTGCGCCCACGGACTATGTAAATATGCGTAAGGGCGACAGAGAGAGAGACAGAGAGAGAGAGAGAGAAGACAAGGGAGCTGAGCGGTCGAACGTATCCCATATAATTTTGAGTGTACTCAGGGGGTGTTGTGTTGTATACAGTGTTGATGTTGGAAAGGCGGATACTTGGATTGGCTTAATCTTTACGGAAGATGACTTGGGTGCAAGGAGAAGAGTGTATATTTGAGCTTCGTTAGGCTTAAGCAAGTTTGCCGTTTTAAGGGTCTAATTCGCTGTGAATCCAAGAGATCTAATTGCATTTCTTTTAATTTCGCTTAACCCTTTAACGTTACGAGGACACTTTTTCGAAATTCGCTTTGGACGGGATATTCTGACCAAACATTCTGATTGTTTCAAAGATCGAAAGAAACATCAACGATGGCGATAGCAATTTGTAGATTGTGCACGTGGATTGAAAATAAGTTGATGTACATCTATAGTCTGTTGGAAAACGTCGCAATGTTTTTAGGAAATTTGTAGTATCACTTATATTTTACTTTAATCTAAATATTTGACATTCATTTTAGACGAATTGAAAGAAGTTGATTTGAAAATTAGTATTTTCCGAGAACAAAATCTGTTAAATTAATATGCCAGTGGACTGGTGAAACTAAGAAATCTCGAGAAAACGTATTAAAACTATTCTTTTCTTCGATAATATATTATTTTAATCATTCATATGCTCTATCGTGCATTTTTTACTTAAGAGCATAACTCTCATATGTGTATATACATGTAAACATACATGTATAGTAATATAGCGACAGTAGCAGAGACATAAGTACCAGTCGCTTACCAAATAACAGTGTATTCTGCGCTATTCAGCAAACTTTAAAATTATTAATAAACATTTATTTACCTTTGCAAGCCGCAGTGTACAGCTTTTTATTCTCCAACAGCAGATTTTCGAAATCATCTTGTAGAGCAATTGCAGCATCGTGAACCGACTGATGAGGTGACAACGGACTCACAAGTTTGTCTAACACATTCTCCATGTCCTCCTGCTTGATACGAATACGATGCTTTTCAAGCATACGAGCAAATTCAACTTCAGGTGGTGTCAGAAAGATCGTCGCAGTACCTGAGGTACCAGCTCTCGCAGTTCTACCAATTCTATGCACATAATCCCGAGTCGAAGTAGGACCAGTATACTGAATAACTGTGTCAACCCTCGGAAGATCCAGACCACGTGCAGCAACATCCTGAAGAGACATAAAATTTTAAATAATACATAAATTTACTCTTGAAACATCCTATGACCCTAATCAGCAAAGGAACCTTGTGATGTGTGCTCAACAAACAACACGAGAGGAACAAAGCAAATAGCAAGGCAGAATTAATAATGCTGTGATCGTTGTACGTATTCTAATTGTAAACATAATGAAATCAATTCATTCAATTAATTATTATTGGTATAGCAGAAAAGATGTTTTCGCATTTGAATTCTTGAATGATTTAGTAGATGATTGAGGTTGGGTGGTATTTCGGTCAAAAATTTTGCTCTACTAAATATTTTAGATTGAAATAAAACTATTATATTCGGGTAACATGTTATTAAATATGAGTTTGTCAAGATTGGTCCAGATTTCCAGTTAGAAATAGAGCTTGATTTTATTCTGTTGTAACCAGCAGCTCAGTAACCACACAGGCAAAATCACGTGTACCTAAATTCGAGCGCTTCTCGATTTCCTTACAAAAACATCCAACCTTTGCTCGATTTTCTATTAGGAATCAATTGAGAAAGTTTAATTCTCAAGTGTGCAAACGCTACTCCCAGCATTAGCCGCAGGAGCCACTGGCAGTCGGACTTTACAAATGTCTTACAAAAGGCGCACAACTCGCCCCCGCAGCACTTTGTATTCCAACATAGGTAACATACAGCACACTCGCGACTTGTCACCCGCTGCGGACCCCAACGGCGAACGTTTGGCCACTCTCCCTCTCTATGTTTGGCTAGTCTATAGGATGATGATTTAGTGCAGTCGCGGTCGAAAGGAGAGGGAGGAAAATAAAAAGGAATCGAGCTCTGCGTGCAGCAGAGGTCCCCTATGGGGGGCGATTCGCGAATTCCTTCACGAAAGCGACTGCCCGCACGCAGTTTTTTTTGAAAAATGCATTTTGCCGATACGCACACTCCGATCCTTAAATCGATTCCATCTCATCGCTAACGTTTACGTAATAATCGTTAATAAAAAAAAATAATAAATAATAATAATAATAATACGTCGCAAATTTTCGTTGCGATTGCGCTTAATGGTAGGAGACGAGATGAATACTACCGTGCGACTGATAAATGAGCCAATTAAAAAAACAACCCATGAACCCGCACATGCGCTCGAAAAAAAAAATAAAATTCACATGCCCTACAAAAGGAAACGGCTCGAGCTCGTAGAAGCCGGTTCGGAACACTCGTTGGACATGCACTACAGTCGTATCTCTGCACACTTGCCACTGGAGCGCATCCGACTGTACAGTAGAATAAAAATTGATCCGATCGTGTGCCGATTAAAAGCCGCAAACGACCGTTTAAGCCCCTTGGATTGGAAACGAATAGCCCCTCAGAACGTCTCACTCGGACCATAGATCACGCCGCAGCCGTCCGATTTTGCAACAGAGGCTTTCGCCGCGGGTATTAATAATCGCTTGCCGCTCGAGGATGGCTTATATGCGGGTTTTATACTCGTGGCGCCGCGATAACGTGGGCGGCTCGCCGATTTCGTTCTCTCGACGCCGACCGCTCTTTTATCATTCCTAGCGGGGGAAGCTGCAGCGAACGATTAGTTTTTTTCAGCTCCTTCGGAGAGGTACTTTTTTCGCGATAATTTTATTCATTCACGATTCAAAGGCATGCTTTTATAGATTTACATCGAGATTTATCAGAATTTCTACGAGATCTGTATTAGGAGTCTTCTTTCAATTCGCGATTCAACGAAGAACTGAGCGCTATTTGAGGATTGATTTTATAGACTGGATATTACTCTTGAAGAGTGATTTTTTACTGTGAAGAAAGGACGATTTAAGCTTATTGATATTGAAAAGAAAATTATTTGCTAAACAGTTACACGTGTAATTTAACCCATCAACGCTCAAATGGTCCGAAAGGCACGAGCTTGAAATTGACGACTATTATCCAAAATTTGTTCATGAGTAAACAATTATCGAATTTTGGAGGTGAATTTTCTATTACTGATAATTTTTTACTTGGACGTATTGAAAATCAATTGTCTGAGATCGCTTTGCTAATGTACATTTACTCTGTTATCACAAAACTGTTGATAGGATACTGTTGATGAATTAAAAAAAAACGATTAGATTTAAACAATTAGGAGTTACGTATTACATTTGCATAAATACACGTATTCGCGCAGTTTTGTATTTTTATACAGTAATAAACGTTTTACTTCCAAATGAATATTTACTTTCAAAAATTTATTTTTACCAAAGTAAACTAAAATGAAATTTTCCCATAGAAATATATATGATAATCATTGCCAAAGAGATTATTTTTTATTTCGATAACAGAGTGAATCAGACAGTCTAAAATTTTAAAAGTATTACTTATCCCAATATTACAGAAGAGAATCGGTGTGATATGAAGAATCGTAGCAGCAATCGGACAAGGACAACTTAAAACAATCAAAACAAGTATACCGCTGCGTGCAGTGCACGTCGAGCGTCTCGATTATGAAAAGGCCCATCGATTTTTCGACTAATCACATTTTGAACGGAATGAATGCTCACTGTAGACATTATACCACGAACATTATTTTTAATTTCTTCTTCTTTTTTTTTCTTTTTTTTTCAAGTGACCTGCAGAGTCGGAGTTGTGCGTGATTTATAATTTGTATTCGTAATGGAAATCACCAATACGATATTAATAAATTTAATTATACCGAGTGAAAAGATCGATTAAATATTAGATGTCGTAAAAACGATAAGTACAGAAATTAGACGCGAATCAACTCATGGAAAAGAAATTATATTCCTACTTTAAGAGGTCAATTGATAGTCTGACGAATCAAAGAATCTGTCATGTATAGGACGAATGTCGAAATCCTTTTGCCATCTAGCGATCGGTGAGCAATTTAACTGAAGCTTAATCTTAGAATTAGCTTCAGGAGTACACCTAAGAATTCTAATGGAAGCTTGGGAACCGATTTCTTTTCCACTAGCTCCTCTACATAAGCCGTTTTTTTTTCTCTCTATCTCTCTATCTCTCTTATTTTCTAGTACTTTGTATCGGGACAAATAATGTCATTATGGCCGATGACAGATCTCGCGATCATTAGGTGGAATGATAAACGAGAAATAGCTTAAAGAGCCGTAGGTAATTGCGAGCGGCGAAGAGTTTCTAAATTACAAAGCGATTACGCGATCTTAGAGGGCCGATTTTTTCTTCATATCAATTAGCGAGAGAGGTAATTCTTTCGTCGTGGTTTCTTCCCACAATTTGTCGAATGACATTAAAAAACATACGCGAACATTCGTTGCTTTCGTATAATTTCTTCATTTAATTTCAAATTTATTTCCGAGCTAGAGAACTGCGAAAAAAAACTTTATTACTTTAATAGATTGTAATCGTTGTTTGACTGAATTTTAATAATGATAAAATACGATTCTCGCGTCGATAACGCTACATTCAATATATATGCCATGTACATATCGATTAAAAATGAAAAAAAAAACATAATGGACAGAAATAAACCGATGAAAATATATTGTGCCTTATTTCACAATATAATAAAATACAGAATGATTTCTCGGAGAAGTGAATAAGAAAGTATATATATAATCTTGATACGGAGAGTTTAATAGGAAATATTAAAAATAATAAATAAAAACATTTTAAGCAGCGTTTCACCCTAGAACCGATCAAAGACTAGAAATATTTATGCTTCCGAAAATGAAAAATTGATAAGGGATATAAACATAGTTATATTACAGCATTAAAGATAAAAAGTCTAATTCAAGACACAAGATATATTAAAAACAAAACGGTTTATTTAAATATCGACGCCTTCGAGGAAAATCCCACCAATTTAAAATAATAATTCAACAACCAGTCGATTGAAAAAAGGCTTCAGAAGTAAGCCAATTCAAAATCTGGTCGAATAAAAAATGTAAAAAGTAACAATCATTCACGAATTAAAATTATTACAATACTCTCCAGGTCCCTAATATGCCGTTGACAATACCATTCGAGTAAAAATTAACCGTACAAAAATATCACTACTCCAAATTGAAATTGTATTCGCCGAAGAATCGAAAACATTAAATTGTATAAATATTCCACTGACTGCCAAGCAAATCCATCCATTCGGACATCTGCGAAATCTCTAGGATTTCGATAAAAAGTACCTCGAATTCTCCATTATTTTCTAAGCGCCGAAAAATAAAAAAAAAAAGAAAAAAAAAAGAACCGCAAATATTCCTAACTCAGGCTTTGAAAGCAGCCCATACGAAACGATTGTTAGCGCGAACTCTTTAGCAATATCGCGGCTTTAGCGGCTCGACTCATTCGTCGACGGTTTAGATAATTACGCTCGTTACGACGCCGGCGCAAGCACAATAATTTCTCCGTACCCACTCCTTTCTTTCCCCCTCTCTCCCACCCTCTATCCTCATCGTCGACCGCGTTAACCTCCAGCCGCGTCGCAGCGTGGGTCCCCGGGTGGATATTTAATTTCGTCCTGAAAGAATAAGCCGCGGCGCGCAGGCTAATTTACAGCTCCGGTTGCGCTCCCGACGTCCTGCGAGCGCGCTTACATAGCTTTTCATTCGCCTCTTTGTCTTCTTTGCTCGCCCGGCTGGCCGGCTGGCTGGCTGGCTGGCTGCTCTTTCTCTACTCGTCGCTTTGCTCTGCCACTCAGAGTTCATTTTCTTTTTTTTTTTTAATTTTTATTCTACTTTTATTCTATTTTGCAGAGCAGGCCACTTTTTTCATAGGAAAGATATTTTTGTTTGGGAAATTAATTGCGCCGCGGTGAAATAATGCTTTGCGCGCTTTTGATCCGGGTGTTTAGAAAAATATTCGGTTTACTCAAAGAGCCAGTACGGGCATCGTGTTTTCGAGGCTACCTTTGGGTGGTTTGTTGGATTGAAACAATCGAAATTACAAAGCGAAATTCTCAATGACTTAAAAGTTGCGAACTCACGAGCTTAACTTAAATGTTTAAACGCTTTCTCAAGCTTAACTAAATTCTTACTTACAGTGCACAAGAGAACGCCAGTCTTTTGCTGCTCTGAATGTTTTGAAGATTTCTGTTCTCTCTTTTTGAGTCATATTTCCGTGTAATTTAAAAAATTCGACGTCCACTAAAGGATCTGAATCTTCATCGTTTTCATCTATGGGTTTGCTTAACACATTGGATAAAATATCTGCGTGATAATCTATCATATCTTGGGTAGCCATGAATACCAATATTTTATGACTTCCTTGTCCCTGAAATAATTAATTTCGCGATGTTTAATGTTACTAATTTTGTAAGTTAGTCGATAGAAATAATTTCAATTTTAAAACTGAGAAAATACCTGACATTGTTGAACGATGTAAGCACTAAGAGTGACCATTCTAAGTTTGGGTGGAGTTACGATGTAGCTCTGTGCAACACTGTCGGGTACAACTAAATCTTCGTTCACTTCGCTTAAGTTGCCACCAACAGCTTGCACATTTTCTCTGGCTGCATCTACGAATATTGGATCGTGCATAGTTAAGCCAGCTAATTTTTCCACTGCTTGAGTTAACGTAGCTGACAGCAAAATTGTCTGTCTTTTATGCGGTTTAGTGACATTTTTATTATTTTCTGCTGTGTTTTCAGATTCATTTTCACTATCGGAATCATTCTTAACATCTTCCTCACCTTCCGTTTCGCCTTCCTCATTTTGCTTTTGATTCGCAGCTTCTGGATTGACGTGCTGACGAAGCATTTGCATAGGATCGTATCCTGAATTGTCCGATACTGGTGAATTATTTTCAAGAGCAGCTACAATTCTGATAAAGTGTTTAAATTAATTTGTATTATAAATAAATGAATAAAACAATAGTTGATTTAAAAACCTATTAGAATTAAATATACGTACTCTGAAATGTCTTTTTCGTAACCCATATCAAGCATTCTGTCAGCTTCATCCAAAACAAAACAATTTATAAGGTCTAATCTTAAAGCTTTGGTATGTTTAATATGATCTAACAATCGACCAGGTGTTACAACTAAAATCGTACAGCCTTTTCTCAATCTAGCTTTTTCCGCTTTTCTTTTCTCTCCACCAATCAAATATCCAGGTACAATCCATGTAAAGGGCTAAAATAATAATGTGATAAAATAGCTTACGTAATTAATTACTTTAATAATTAATTACAGCATTTATATTAAAAGAAACTCACTTTTATCAATTTCAAGAAACACTCGTACGTCTGAAGGGCTAACTCTCTCGTTGGCACAACTATAAGTGCCTTTGTACCGCTATCTCGTGTTAATTTGGGCCTAACACGTTGTAAAGTTTCCACTATTGGCATAGCATAAGCTAATGTTTTTCCAGATCCAGTCTGTGATCTTACTAAAACATCACTGCCGGATAATATTATTGGAATTGCTTTCTTCTGTACCGTAGTCATAGTTGTAATTTTCATATTTTGCTCTAAATTTTGCACAGCAAATGAGTGTATTTCCAGATCGCTAAACTTTTCTGCTGAAAATACTTTCTCGTTCACAGGTTTTACGAATCTCTGACCAATATTGGGAATTTTAGGATTCTGGCAAAAAAGCAAGAAATTTTTCCCACTACCTTGCTGATGACGAGGTCGCTCGTTAATTTCTTTTGTCTCCTTTCTATTTTTATTAAATTTTTCTTCTCTATCTTTCGGTTTCTTAAAACTATTTCTAGGATTACTTTTATTGTTAAGAGATACTGTGTTATTCGGTACAGATTCTACCTTTTGTTCCTCGTTCTTAGATACAGCATTGGGTTTATCTTTGTTTACCTGGTTCTTTATTAAACTCAATGACGAAGAATTGGATGATTTAAAAATACTAGACAGAGATTTTTTTGATTCACCTGTATTGTTGCTTCTTTTTTTAGCCAAAATAGTTTTCAGAGCGTTTTCTTTCGAAGGTTTTGAAAATTGTACCAAAGTTTCATTAGTCGTACTGTCTTTACTCTGACCGAAACTAACTTTCTTTTCTTTTTGTACTTTTGTATCTTTCTCTACCGTACTGGGAGTAGCACTTTTATTCCTACCGGGCACCAATTTCTTTAAAATGGATGTTTTCGGAGGCTCAGAAGGTACGTTAACTTTTTTCAGATTATTTGCAACTATAGTAGCCAAAGATTTTTGCTTTATGCGCTTTTTAGCTCCAACCAAGAGACCTTTGGACGATTCAGTCGATTGTGATTTCTGCTGAAAGGGCTTCCTTGCACCATCTCCTGAACTTTTATTCAGTCTCTTAACGCGTACATTGCTATTAAATTTAGGTGTCTATCGAGAAAAATACAGTTATTACACATAAAAGCTCATAGAAAGAAAAAAAACAATCCCATAACCTCTTACTAACCTGTTTCTTAGGTTTACCTATACCAGCCACGATATTTAAGCAAATATCGTTGTCTTCCTTAACTGCCATTTCGTAAGAAACATATAATCACTTCACAATTACTTAGATTCTGTCACTAAGAGAGAAATAAAAACAAATAGTTTCTTTCAATTTCCCACAAACACTTATAACCTTAAAAATCACGTGTGCTAACTGGAAACATAATACAGAACAACACAGCTGCTGCCGGCCGCACTAGCAGTATGTGTATATACGTTTATATACCGGGTGTCGAAATGGAAAATCTATAACGAAAATTGTTGTTTTTATTAATAATTATGGTAAAATAAATAAAATATATTTTATAAATATATTTTGATTATGCATAAAAAGGTGATTTTATTAAATTTTTTTAATGGTGTAAATTTAGTTAGAATTGGAATAACTAAATTATAATAAAAATATAGAGTATTTAACAAATTTTTAGAATTTGCAACTGGACGTTAAAAAAAATTATTGAAACCGAATGAACACTTTTTTCTGCAATTGTATTAAAAATTTATTTGTAAATAAACAATTAGCATTTTATGTAGAATCAAGCGCGTTGTTTACACTGAAAAAATAATAATTAGAATAAAAAAAAAATACACAGTTAATTTTAACAATTGAATTTTATGATAATTTAAACGTTAATTAAAATTACAGTAACTACTTGCTTAAGTATACTGATTCTTTGATTCCCAATAAAGTTTTTTTTTTTTAAATCTAATTTAATAACAATTAACCGCAGGCAAAATTTGTATTTCTTTTTATTTTTATAATCAACCGATTCTCCCGCCAAAGAAACCTAAAAATACAATTTTTCAATCAAAGTAAACAATCCATTATCGTCGAAACACGTCGCACGCCCGATAACGCGACGACACTGCACAGCACAGCGCAGCAAAGCGCACGCGCGAGGCGCAATCGAAGCGCGCGCAATTCCGCGAAATCATCATCGTTTAAAATTCATTACTTACATTCACAACGTCAACGGCGGCTCTACCATTATAAATTTGGTTCTTTATCAGTTTGGCGTTTAGAACGAAAGTCGCGGATCTCGCGTAAGGTCCGTTAGCACAGAAAACTCGCAACTGACGTCGGGGAATGATCAACGTTCGATCGTAGTCTCCGTTCGATCCCGTAGTCGAGAACACCGCGTAACATGTTTTTCCCACCGCTAGTGTACCGCGATTGCGTTAGAAGCGATTTTACGGATTGTAGTAATTGCGAGTTCGCGGTTGCTCAGCAGAGAAAATTCATTCAACGTTCTATTGATTGTCACGTGTGCGTGTGTGTTATGTGCATCGAATTGTTTACGCGTCAGTGTATTATACGTGAATAAACAGCAGAATTTTAATAAACTCGATTGTATCTACAATACATAGATTTAAACTGGAAAAGTCAAGATTTTACGCAACGTTCGAAGTAAACAGTATGTAAGGTTTGGTGGTGTGTGTATATATATAGTGATCGACGTAAATATTTACGTTTCATCTGCTATATTTTCACGAGCAGTAAATACTGTAATTCATCGATTTTCTTCCGACGAACATCTAGTCAGTTGTCCATGTGCAATCACGCGGACGAGGTGCCCGCAAAGAATCGCTAAACTTACGCGATCGATTTGATATTTTGAATTCGCTGTATTTCGCTTTTGGCGTGAAATTTTGACATCGCGGCCAAAATGACGAGATTTTGCTGCATAAGCTTGACTTTGGCAGCTAAGCTCATTGGGACGTTTGGATTGGTGAGTTGAGATTTTTTGTTCTACACAGAGATTAATCAATCGATGCACATTGGAGGAAAAAGTTTATTTGTTAAATACTGCTTGTTTTGAAAAAAAACTTACTTTGTTTTTAAACATTGTGTACTTGAACGTAAAATTATTTTCAGTAAAATGGTACTTACCATGTATAAATAGAAATTCTATGGTTAAGAAAATCGTTATTTATTAAGTATAGCTTTTTTAGAAAAGAATATTTTTCGTTTTAAAAATTGTTTATTTGAAAGTTAAATTATTTTCAAACTTTACAGTAAGTAAGAGTAAGAGATAATAATAATTTTGTTGTTCCAATAAACTTTTCAGTTAATTTCAAATAAATAGTTCCTCATTGCTTGAGCATTTCAGCTTTCGACGAATAATTTATTAAAATACATTTGATTTAAATTCAATTATTCTCCACTCAAATAAATATTTCCTAGGACTATAAAAAAAAAATAATTATTTCTTATCAAACCCATTTTCTGAAGTGCAACAAACTTTACACATTAATACATATATACACATGTAACAAAAATATATATTCATGTAGTCCCTGTCGATCCTAATGATCAACATGCTGGTGAGCAATTTCTTTTCGTCTGAAGAGGAGGAAGAATTCATAATAGCATTAGAGTCATGGATGCTATTTGGACTGAACTGGACTTATGTGATGAAAAGTTTGAAAGTTGTCGAGACAGGTAAGAAGAACATTTATAAACGATATTCGTAAATGCGATAAGCGCAAAAGAACAAACGAATCCCTCTGTACGTAAAAATAACTTGTTTGCATTGGCATTTGCGTGTAACGCGCAAATATACACAGATATATATAGATATGACTGTAATCTGAAATAATGAAAAAAAAAAAAATAATAATAATAATGACTCTTACAGCTCGCACACTGTTGACTTGCGTTCTTATCTACTCTGTGCTCTCTCTCGTCGCTAATGCTCTCTTAGCCTTGGGCTCTCTTTTGGTAAGTTTATTTTCTATATATATATATATATGTGTGTGTGTGTGTGTGTAGATGTATATAGGTACAGCTTATAAAGATAGACGAAAATTTCCATTCACGACCCTCTACAGCCAATTATTAGACCGATTAACGATAGAGGCTGCTTTTATTTGTATTCCAACAGAAAAAGCCGTCGTATGTTCTACCGTGGATGTATATGCAAATGGTTAGCATAATTGACCAAATGATCGCTTTGACTATGCAATTAACGCAAGATGACAAAAGTGAAACGCAGGACGTTAAGTCAATCTGGCACATTCCTGTCTGTAGTATTTATTTATGTAAGTTTATATAATGGAAATCAAAAATATGTAGCGTATAAAATTTAATTAAATTTTATTTTTTATCATTTGTAGGCGAAATTGTAATTTATTCCAATATTAGCGGACGATACTCCGAACACTTTGTTTAAAACAGTGATTTTTGGCAGTAGGAAATTCAGCGATTTTCAACGATTATATTTGAATTGTCATCGGCTAGTATTGGAATAAATTAAAATTTTGAATTTTTTCCTCAATACTTTTATTCGCAAAATTCAAAAGTTACCGATGGATGGATCGAGCTGAGACTTTTGTTATATTTCGGAAAATAATACTTAAGTCAATTTAAAGAAGGATTTTTACTCGACAAAATATCACAATAAAACTCTTTAATATACGGGTATTTTAAAATTAACGATCAAATAAATGTCCTTCGATTGGAATAAGTTGAAATTTTGGTTACACGACCCTTCGTTTAAATAGTGCCTTTTATATAGCCGACACCCGCGAAGTGTCTTTTTTAATTTTATTTCTGCTAATTACAAAATAAAAATTAACGTATTCAATGCATTTCCTCAGTGATAAGCTCGTATTTCTGGATGGTGGTATCGTCGGCTCGTCGCGAGTGGCTTTGGAACGGTTACCAGGAAAATTTCACTATATCGGAACATCCAACTCCACAAGAGACGATAATCGACTCGAATGTGCCCAAAACACCGTCATTTCTCTCGAACAACGTCAACATGGTCTTCCCGGACTATTCGGGCCCACCACCTCCTCCACCCAAATACGACATCGTTTAAATGAACTTATGCCTATTATACTTTATACCTCAGACTCTGGCGACTCTGGCAGCCGTTCACGAGTATTTCTCTATTTATAATATATTTTAGTTTTTTTTTTAGTAGATAGATGTATATGTATATAATTCGAGACGAGAATCTTCAAGATCATAGCTATATGTAAGCTGTAGATATAATATGTTATACGATCATCAGTCGAGGGAATTTTCTTCACTCGAACTCATTATCATTAACATATACGTTATATGGCGTTTGAAAAAAATTTCCTTCCATTTGCCATTCAAACGATGCTTATCATATTCTATATCTAGATTCTATTCGCTTGGTATACTCATATAACTGCGATATTCACTGCTATGTATATATAACTTGCGTTCATTTGGACACTGTAAGATTATTATATTCATAGAATAATCATTTATTTATTTTCACATCGAAAGAATATTGCGACGACGAAACACTAATTATATTGTATACTTATGTTTGCCTATATGAATATGAAGACGAATAAATTTGTACGTATATTTATAATTATTAATGTTTTTGTTTCTTAGGTTGGAAAAAAAGTTTGCTTTATTTACAATTAAATTAATTACAGTCAAAAAAAAATTGCTTTTTTCGAACGTTGAAATTGATTGAGTGAATTGAAAAGCGATATTTTGATTTTAACAATTATTTATTTGAAAGTAAAACACTCCTTACTGCAGTAATTCTATAGGTCAATTTGTATTTAAATACGTACTTGAATATAAGCGACATAATTTTTCATTAGGAATTGAAATATTAATCATTTCTTTGTGCTCAAGAGCGCGACAGAAAATTTTTTTAGAGATAACACTTAGATTAAAGTAAGACTGTACACACCCAACGAAATACTTGATTGGAACGATCCAAATGTTTTTTCAATCCATGAATGATTAAAATTTTCTTTTGTAAATATTAAAAGCTCGGAAGTGGGTGGATGAACTGGAAAGATATAAGAAAACATCGGATATTCACTGAAAGATCATTTTACGACCATCTGGAAGCTTTGTAAAAGATTCAACTGTCCGGCTGGTAAAAAGCCTCTGCGAATCAATCATTGATGAATCATACCGTTTCTCGAAAAATTTAGAATCCCATTACACCCTGTCGATAAGAAGTAACGTAGTCGTCGGCAGTTCAATCTATATATACGTCCCAAAAGTGCAGGACCGCAACGACGCATCCATTATTCACCGGCGAAGCTCTCTCTGCACACATGACTCGTGGAAAGTCGCGCGTGACGCTTGGCATTTTTCATCCTGAAATGTCCCAAAAAGCCTCTGTGTAAAGATGGATATGCGCGTCGGTATATGTCTATGTATATATGTCTATGTATAGTTTGTATAGACGAAAAATCCAACGAGCATAATAGCGCGCGACCGATCAGATAGAGCTAGTTTCGTGTCGCTTGTACTGTCCAACACATCGAAGTAGTTTTCTATCTAATAACAAATGTTAGATAGAACAATTCAGAATTTAATCACTGAATCTTTTCGAAATTCAAACTCATGTCGCACAATTTATAAACTCAAAGTTAAGATTCGTTAATTCTGAGTTAATAATTTAAGTGTTTATTCTGAAGTAAAAACTGAACGGATCGCCATCGATGTCAGCGAAACTCATTCACCGTCTGAATATCAAAGCGTATTTCTCGGCTTATTCCTCGATTGCATCGTTTTCAAGCCCCTTTTCCACAAGTGATGTACGTAAATGAAAGCGCGCCACTAGTATAGGCTCCATCGGTGTCTACAATACGCGTACACACAGAGGCTGACCCCATATACGTAGGTCAAATACACTTTTAAACTTTTCTGTATTTTCAATCGGTCGAACTACTCCCTCGAGAGAGATACACTTCAAGCAAAGCACTCGTGTACTCGTGTACAGAAAAAGGACGACGACGATTTGTTAGAAAATTACTGCCAAGTCCGCAGCGTACTTTATCAATACAGTCAATTCACTCGATAACGTAATGAATAGAGCAAAAGATTAGAAATATACTAAGCTCCCCGTAGTCGAATCGACTTCCCATTCGAGCTCGCTATAATACTCTATGATCGAACGAGCGACAAAAAAAATACCTTTGGAAATACCGTCGGCTAAGAGAAGATAAATAAAAATAAAAAGAACGAACGTCTAGCGTCGAAGTAGCTGAAAAAAAAGAGCTAAGCCAAAGCCAGGAAGAAAATTCCCTCGTCTCTCGCGGGAATGAGATTTAGAGCCAGAGCAGAACGGTAGATTGGTAGTCGGGGGAGGGTGGCCGCGTCTTTACGGGAAAGAGCCAAGTTAGTTTTATTTTACAATCCATCGGCTCCTTCACGGAAAGCAGCGGAACGTATACAACGAGACGAGGAAAGAGAGAACTGGCTCAAGTCGTCGACTCGTCGTCGGGCCTGTCAACTAGTGTTTTAAAAGTTTGCGACAGCCTACAAATTGGCTCGCTCAGTTCTTTTTAAAAGCGGCAGCGACGCCAACCAACCAAGTCGACTCGAGTGTATATATATATGTGTGTGTGTGTGTCTGTGTGTGTGTGCGTGTAAAGAGAGAGAGAGAGAGTTGTATATAGGTGCAGCAGCAGCAGCAGGGGTTCAGTAGAGACTTTTTCCTGGTCTCTCGTTGAACAGTCGTCGACAGGATTGACGATGTGTAAGCCTCGGGGGGGCTATGAATTTTGAGCGACACTCGGTGAAAACCACGAAAGTTCGATGTCGCACTTGCCGAGGTGTCGTATATGCGCTTTTCAACATCGATAAGTCGATCGAACTCTCTGATACTGTTTGCGTAAATCTAACGTTCATATGTGGTGCTGTAGAAAACTAATATATATTCGTTGGTTCGTGGATTAATTGGGTAATTTTAAGTTCGTTTTTTTTTCACATTTTATGAGTAACGAGTGATTAATGGGCTAATACTGGATCAGAAGTGATTTATTTATTGGTACGATCTAAAAAAACGGTGGTTCACTACCTAATGGTAAAAATTGAGGACCTGGAATGTTTAAACGATTTTTATATACATGGATATTTAAAAAAAAACGACTCTTATGAACTACGATTGGTTATAATGTTGTATGCAAAAAAAAAACAAAGTGATTTAACGTCTATAAATCATTTACACTGAAATAAAAGTTTGTTTGATTCGAAAAAATTATTTCTATGGATCTTCCTAAGAAAATGTTTACTAGAATCTATAATCATTATATTTAATCATTATATTTGGTTGAAAAAAATATTTTTTAACTCTCATAATATTCTATCGAAACATCCAATTTTTCTCAAACTAGACTTAAAATGTTCCTTTGGGGTAATACCTTGGATACTGTAGATTACTTTTTTTAAATAATTATTCGTTAATAATTAGATTAGATGTGCTCACATGATGTGATTCACTATTATTAAATTATTTATGTATCTCGTATAACCTTAAAATATTAAAAGACAAATTAATTTGAAAAAGCAATCCAAAGAATCCAAGAAGCTACTTGAAAGGAACATTTCAAGACTAGTTTGAAAAAAATCGGATGACTATGTGGCTCACAAACCCATGACTACCGATAACTGAATAAAAAAGCGAAAATTAAAGATTTAAAAGAGTTGTTAATTACCAAGTCCAGAAACACTGTTTGGATTATTTTAGGCTGCAAAGATCGTGTGCTTGATGTATGAAAAGTTACCCTTAGCTAGATACAATTGTTTTTTTCTGTGGCCGAAAATCCTTAACTTACAACACCTAAACTGTACCTTCGTCTTGCTCAATCCGATTAAACAATTAAATCTAATTGAAAATTCCACCTTTAGGAAAGCAATAAGTGCCCACATAACGCTATGAAATAAAAGAACCAAGCTGATATTAATAACTTACGATTCTATATATATATATATGTATACATACTCAATGACACGCTCTGGAATTGGAGCGTATAATTATTAATCGATTTCGCATTAATTGTTTTCTGCAACTGCGAGGTAAGTGGGATCTTGTGTTCCGGCGGCTGCAGGCTCGCCGCGGCTCGCTGAGTTTCGTCGACGCTACGTCATAGGTCCAAGATTAATTGCTCCGCCCGCTGCAGAAGCAGTATAGAGTCGACACTTCGCTTTATATATAATGCGTGAACCTCTTGATCGTAGTCGACAAAATTGAGATTCCGATAAGCATATATCGTGCGATGACGCTTTTCATCAGCACACACACACACACACACTGAGAGAAATGTCTTTTTTTAACTTTATCTTAATGATTTGGAGGGGGAATCGATTGTTAATCAGAAGGAATAAATTTCAATAGCGTCGAAAAATCTCCAGAAAATTAAGGAACAATAACGAAGAATATTTGCACTAACTTTTCGTACTATCGGCTAGGGGGCTATGAAAGATCGTTTTCTCTTCAGCTCCAAACGCTTAATCCCCCCCCCCCCCCACCGGCGTGTACGATCGACAGAGACGCAAACCAGTGAAATTTATTTATTCGCGCGGCGAAAATTGAAAGAAACCTAACAGTGCAGCGTACGCGGAAAAAAAAACGATAGCATTCACATATAACGCGTTCGGCTATAAAAATCTTTCACCATCGGAATATCTCCCGCGCGCGACTCCCGCGAGGATGTAGAAAGCGTGTATCCGCCGCGCGCGGCAGGATGGAGACAGTCGATTTGGCATTACTTTTCCCGGCGGACAGATTTTATTGATCTGCAGTCTCTCCTCACTCGCTTCGGCCATGCTCGCATTGAAGCGACTCCGGAAGTGAACGGCCCATAAAGCTAACCAATGCTAATACGTCGCCCCCTCCCCCGCACGAGCTATAAACGCGCAACCGAGCCTAATTCGCGACTCCTCGTCGTCGGTCGAGCTATTCCGATATCGACTCATTGTTCGTGGCTTTTTCCCGTGGCTGTAGCCGCTCGCGCGCGCAGGAAACTGCCAGTAATGGTCTTCTAAAAGGTCAGCTTTTCGACTATGCGCCCGCTTCCATATCTGTGTGCACGTGCGCCTCTGTGTGCACACACACACACACACGTGAGCTTATGCATGTCGAGGTACGTGTACTTGGCTCCGATTCGATGCGACTGTTTGCGGCGCGTGTACATCGCGAGATGATGGATGCTGCGTCACTGCGGCAATGGTTAAATGATTTTCTGCTGTGGGAAGAGGAGAGCAAATCCATTCTTTTCTTCTGTGTACTTGTCCAATCGTTTGTGTACCCTTTGAATTTCATATTGTGGAGGGACATTTTCAAAGATCTTTCGAGTAACTTGAATCTTCGCTTTTGCGAGCAGTGACATCGTTAGGTTTCGCGGAGTGGAATAGGTGTTGTGTTTACTGTTACTTTTACAAAAGCGACAAATTATTGACTTAAATTTAAAAAAGTCTGTAGTTATCAAGTAAACGTTATTTGATTGTTCAAAAGAGGAATTTTTTATCATAATTACATTTTCTTAAAATATTAAAAAAAAACTTTTTTTAATACGAAATTTACTGATTTTAAAGGGAAAATTTGAACTAATGACTTTTGGTAGTTGGAATAGTGAATATTCACTTTTCCAATCAGTGTTTATTACCATTTTTAAACAGTGCATTCTATAAAAGAAATTTTTTCCCAATATCTACAAACTATTGACATGTAAAATAAAAAACTCTTTCAAAAACGCAAGCATGAGGAATCCTATCGTTAAAAACCGGACAATCGCGAAATCGATTCTACCCCTATGTACATAAGAAGAATGAGCAAGTTCGGATGTAAGCCAGAAATTTCGAAATTCCAGTATCAGCACCGAGAATCTCAATGAAACCAATACCTCTACGCTTACATCCTTGCCAAAATCCTTTATTCGCCTCTAAAGCAAGAGCTAAAATTCCATGTGGGTATATATATGTATATGCATACCCACATACATATATAAATACGCAAGTAAGAATATGCCGACTGTCTCGCGACTTACGCGTACATGTGAAATATGGATTCTGCCCATTTACTAACAAATGAACGAGAACACGCCCACTTTACGAAGCTGCTTCGCGTACGATCTGTGGACTATACTGATTTCGAGCGCATAAATAATTTGACAAAAAAGAGGAAATCGGATTTACGAAGTTAATCTTGTTTTTCTTAAACTATTTACTTGCCATTCGAAATGGAAGTAGATAATAATGTGCACTTTTTGGCTTTCGACATATTGTTTCGAAACTTTTCTTAAATATGGCAAATTAACTTTTTTTTTAATGTAAGAATCTGGAATTTGATTGAATTTTAAAGTACAGATTCAAATTCATAAGAATTTGCAATCAAATTTAATTAGCTACAAACTAACATTAACAATCATCATTATAACAAATAATTGTATTAACATATATTCAGCCTCTCTATAATATAGTCAGTGAGAAACAATTCTTGCATTTACCATCTAAAATTTGTCCGAGATAGGGTCGAGTTGTACAGCGAGTCTTGTGTCACCGACACGTGGCGGCGATCGGATACTTTTATTCTCCTTCATTCGGGCCATGGCTACGTGTCCGTCGAGCCGTGCGTCTACTGCGAATTTCTGACTGACTGAGCTATACAATGGGACAGATTTTATAGTACATTGAACAGGGCGCGAGCTGTAAGGCAATCGGTCATTCGGAAGAGGAAAATCATGTAGCGCTCGGACTTTTATCGGAAGTTTGACGGAAAATTTGATGGGAAACGAGAATGCAGTCCCTATGTATAAGGAAATTAAGGGAACGACAATTTATACCCGGAGAAACTGAAACGTTCATTCGTTACGGTCTGAGCTGTTTATGTATATATATAGGATTCATGTCGATTTATTGCGCTTGACTCATATGAGTTGAAGTTTTTTTAATTTTGTTTAATTTTTTGTTGTTCCTGAAGGATGTTGTATATTAGAATAGTTTTTAAATATAAATTCTATAAGATCGATTATATAAAAAAATTTCAGAACATTCTATTTAAATGCTTTACTCGAGTACTAATAGGGAGAGACAATATTGTTTATTTAAAAAAATATTTTCTCGTGTAATTAGAACGTACACAATTCATAATATGTTAAATTTCATTCGTTGCTTTTTTTATGTAAATAAGTATAAGATTAAATTACATTCAGTCGCGGTTTTTTTAGGGTAGAGCAGGTGTCAGAATTATACACTCTGACACGAATGTGTTGGGAGTGATCTGTAAAAAAAGTCTATAAAGAGTTCCTTCAACGCATCTGCTTTTAGAAAATAACCAAAATGACGTTGAGTATATAAAAAATTTTTAAATTCACGTTAATTGGAAAAATAATGAAATTTAACTTTTATGAGAATATTCATCAATTGATATACTGTAAATAGTTTGATATATTTAAAAAATTTATTTATTAAAAATACCTTATCTACTCAATTAAATGACAATACTTTTTGATATTTAAAAATATTTATTTTTAGTCAAACTTAACATCTGAAATAGTATACATTAACAAATATTTATTGATAATAACAATATTTATGTATATATATGCTATAAATATAATATAATATCTGTGCACAAGGTGATTATCATATCATCATAGGGTTATCGAATTACATTTTATTAATTAATTACTATTAATATTTTTAGCCAGCCCTAAACTGAAAAAAATGTATACAATAACATCAAATAAATAACATAATTTGAGCTGTATAACTAACACCAAAGCCAAAATTCAAAAACTAACTCATCTTCAAATAAACAAATTCAAATAAACAAATTCAAATAAACACAACAATGATAGATTCAAGTAAATACATACCCAAGTCTGTCCGAAAGCATTGCTTTTTAAATGATATTTTCAACGCCTAAAAATAAACAATCCTCTCTTATCTCTCGATAACAAATGAAACAATTCTAATTCCAATCAAACGTCACTCGCGATTATCGCCGGTTCGATTCATCCTATAATCGTGCAATCTCGAATGAGAAAATCAGTGGCCATGCGCAAGCGCATTTACGAGAGGGATCCGCAAAATTCTTAATAATTATACGAACGAGGCACACCGACTCGCATAACTGCCTTTTCGCAATCATCAATTCTCGTATACATACACACAAATACTGGGACGTACCAACGTATCTATATATACATAGATATGCACTCGTCGGGCCGTAGCACGGAGTCAGCCAACTGCAAAAAGATAAATGCCTTCTAATAAATTTAATAACCTTCCGGCCTACATCTTGCGTAAAATACTTTGAAAAAAGGTCAATAATAATTTTTAATAGTTGTGTGCATTGCGAGGCGTATGCTGTGCGCGTCCAGTGAAAAAAAGTCCGACGAGCCTGTTATATTGTCTGACGCATATACAAGCCGTTCGTATATACATTGAAAATGCGCTTAATTATACGCGATACGAGAAGTTCTTTTAGTAAGAGGAAGTTGTAAGTTTCGAAAGTTAACCAGGTTGTGATGGTATAAAGTTATGATCGCTTGTCCGAACGTTTCACGGACGTATCTACTTGATCATTTGAATTCGCGAGTTATTAAACGATAATTATTGCTATCATCGCGAGCAAAGTAGTACTTAAAGCTGTATGGGTCTTGTAATTTTGTTACGATGTTGTATCGAAATATTACGAAGGAAAAGATTGTTTTAAGTGTCTTCGAATCGATGGTGAGACGTACGACGATTTGAGCGTGAATCAGTAAATGAAAAAAATATTGTTTTTTTTATTCAATGGGGATGTACACTTAACCCTTCCTTGGATTTTGAACGTTTTATTTATTTGCAAAAAAAAAAGAACAATTCCACGATCTTGAGTCTCGAGATGAAAAAATTAATGAAGCATCCTTCTATCGATACATTGACTCATATGCTCACCTCCCCACTTAGCTGGTTACACGCCCACGTTCTGGTCTCCTTCACCCCGCCAGATTACCCATGTCTGATTAACTCTTTTGCCTTTCCCACTTTTCTCTCCCAACATAAATTTCCCCCCCTATTGGGTACTCTTCCCAATCTTAGTATCTCATCCGGCCCTTTCTCCCCCTATCGTCCGCTACCTCCGCCTCATGCCTCTACTACTCTCCCCCGCCTCCTCCCTCCCCTCTTTCTCCACGCGTGTACCCCGTCTCGCGTGTTCTCTCTCCTACTGATTTTCTCCCCCCCTTCTCATCCCCCGCTTTTACTGTCTTTTACACAATCCCCGTAGCCTCTCTCCACCGTTCCTTGTTTGTCCTCCACCTGTTTCACCAATTCATCCCCGCCTACCGCTCCTTTCGTACCTATCCAATCCACTTTCCTTCCCCTCCCCCCATTCGTCTTCCCTCTTTACCTCTCTTTCCCCCCAGAATTTCCCCCCATCTCATTCTCCTTCTACCTACATTCTTCCAATTCCCCCCAAACACTCCCTTTTTCCCATCCCCCCTACCTACCCCCCCCTCCAACCCCTTCCCCCACCTCTTCCCTTCGCAACAATCCTACGTGCTCATACTCCCCCCCCATCACCTCTATTTTGTTCTAAAGTTCGATACATAAAAAACAACTGGTTCCCTTGGATGAGCCACCTCCCTTACATATGATACACGAATATATATATCGAACACTCTCGCAAATCCTCCTGTTTGGCTCTCGTAAAATGGTCGCCACCGTAGGTGTCGAAGGGTCTGAACGGGCTGCAATTAGACGCCTCTCTCGCACTCCCTAGAATCGCGCTATCTACACTTCCTGAGGGGGGTCCCGCTTTACCTCTCAGCGGCACGACCTCCCACGGTCAACTTCCCCCCCTCCCCCACCCTCTCCGATTTTTTTCTCCCCTCCCCCCCTCCCCTGCACCCGCCCCCCTCTTTCGGTCATCTTGCCACATGCTTACTCTTCCTATCTACACCTCTCACTCCTCCCACACACACACATACACACGCACACAAACACACACACGCACACTAGGAGATACGCGCAGCATTATGCAAAGTAGATTTTAAATTTAGATGCGGCCTTAGCGACCTGCAGCCCACACCCACGCGACTATTATACACTCCTGGTGCTAATCCCTTTTGCGAGTTGCCGCGCAAAAGTGTGCTGATGTAAAAGGGGATAGGGGGTGTCCGCGGCGGCTCGTTGCCTGTCTCTTATTTTGCCTAATTAGCTCGCGACTGTGTAAAAGGTCACACTTTGTGTCTTAATTATTCAGAAAAAATTTGCCAGGACGAAAAGAGAGAGAGAGAGAGAGAGAGAGAGAGATAGGGAAGTGATGTTTTATTTATGGACCGGCGGCAGCGAACTGCACAGTTGTTTGTTTGAATTTTGCACGCGGCCTCGCTGGAAGCGCATTTTGCATAATGCTCTTAAAAGGCATTGTGTAGCAAAAGTTTCAGAGAGAAAAATAATATAGTAACCAAACAATACAAATCTTGATTTTGATAAATTTGTATATACATATATACGTGTGTGTGTGTCTTATCAGTACACTGAAGAAAGTAATAGTTATAGGATAAAAAAATTCTCGTTTGTACCTACAAGTAGTAGAGTAATATTATTTGTTTATTAAGTGTAAAAAAGATTGTTAGAATAAAAAACAAAATTTGTTTCATACTAAAATGTGTACTCTTTGGATTGTAACAGGAAATTATTTAACCAAAATTGAAACTCGTAAAGGGTCAAATTGTAGTTACATACAGATCTCACAAAATTAATATTATAGAACAGAATTATAACTGATCCACAAATCAAAGAACTTTAATAATAATTTTCTTTTTTTTGGTTTTTGTTTGTTTAAATAAAAGTACCTACGTATCCAGATGTAAGAAAGAACTAGCCTATGTAAACATATTACTGTTTAACGCAGAATCCAATATTATTGTATAAATATATCAGCACATGTCCTTAATTATGTAAAATTCAGAGGTCACTGATAAATGAATAAAAGAAAAAAAAGATTTACCAAAATTAATTCTACTATCAAACAAACGTAATCTAAAGTCAAAACATCGATTTAACAAATAAGTATCAATTTTTTTCTTTAAATACATACCAAACTGTAATTCCGGTGTACACTCGCTGTCTCATTCGTAAAATAAACAAAATAAAATAAAATAAAACAGCAAAAAAAAGCTAATGTAAGGTGTGAAAACCAACGTCTCATCTCTCATCCCACGCTACAAAGGAGAAAAAAGAAATGACACTCAAACGTGTATGCGCGAGAAAGAGGGAAAATCTTATAATAATATTCTAGTATATAATTGAACGTCATGAAACCTGGAGTCCGTCCACTTTGCATTAAAGCTCGCAGAAGCGTGCTTGCTCGCGTATACCGCGCGGCTAGCTTCATTTGCATCGCGCGTGAAACTCTTTTTCTCCTCGCTCGCGATAAAAAGCCAACGTTCCTCCTATCCTTCCCCTATACGAATACCAAAAGTATATATATATATATGTATTTATATACGTCGCCTTATTAATGTAGCAGTAGTATAACGCAGCATCCGTCGACAAATTAGCGCGGCGTTTTAAATCCAATCCGCGCTGAAAAGGCACCGCTGCGCGAACTGTTTTGCATTTCTCGCGCATTTGAGGTGTAAAATATTAAAGTCTCTCTCTTTCTCTCTCGAGCGGCTTCTTCGCGCGCGAATTTAACTCGTTTGCTATACGAGTAAATCCGGAAAAATACAGGAAACAACGCAAGCTCGGTAGCTGGAAAATCGAAAAATTAGCTCCGAGGCTTTTTTCTTTTTATCTTTCTGTACGTGTTCCATTCGAATGTTACTACATTTTCTGTACTCATTGGATCTAAATATATTTTTCTAATCCGTTCTTCCCTTTTTCCACTGGAAAGTACATTAAAAGAAATTTGATTGTGCAAATTGGACGAGAAGAAAAAAGTCATTGTTAAAGATATTACAATACACCATATTTTAGCCAACTGCTGTTATAATATGCGGTTGGTCAGTTTCTAGTGAAATTTTTTTAACGCTTATAATTTTTCGACCACCAGAGAGGTCTATAATAAACAAATCTTTTACAGAAACAAATGCAATTGTATAAAAATCTCAGCACGCGTACTTAATTCTATAAAACTCAAAGGTCACTAATAATACCTACAAAGGAATGTAACAACAAATAAATAAATTTAATGCGTATATATATATATATTAATATTATAAAAAAAATAATTTTTTTACGACAAGCAAGTGTTTCGATTTACTGAGTATATAGACACCGAGAAATGATGAAAACAGGTTGATTTTTACAAGCACCGAGTCGTTTCCTGTGCTTTGTGGATTTACGCATGTATATAAATATGTACACAGTGTGAATTTTCTGCTCAGAAGAGGCCCCTTTTTCTGAATCATGCACGCGCGCACTTTACGCGATGAGCGACAAGGAGGAGTCTTTTTTTTTATACGCTTTGAACTGATGCTAACGATGATACTTTGTACGCCGGAGCCAAAGAGAGAGAGAGAGACAGAGAGAGAAGTTGCGTGACAGATGCCGAACCGCACGAATATTATCGTAAGTACAGCAACGAATGCATTGTATATATATGTATATATACACATGTAATACATAATATGTAAAATGTACATCTATAATGTATATATATAGTGTAATAATGTATGTATCTCAGAAGCGGATTGATTTCTTTTTTTTCTCCATAATTCATGCTCGCGCTCACGTATAGCATAAAGGAAAAAGAAGTTATACATCTGATATTTCCATTTCGCGTCTAAATATTCAATCTCTCTTTCTCACTCTCGCTCGCGCAGTAGATCTGGATTCGCGCTGTATACTGCTATTCTATACACGCCCATAATATTATACATCTGCTCGTTCGCTCTTTCTCTCTCTCTCTCTCTCTCTCTCTCTCTCTCTCTCTCTGTCTTTATATATATATATGCATGTATATATATATATATCCGCGAAGCTCGTCGTCGCGTGATCCTCGGCCGCGCACTTTGCGAGTTTACATTTAAATGTAAAAGTGCCGTACTGCTGGCGGCGCTCGCTGTTTTGCATTCGAAAGCTCATGATTGCCTCTGAGCTTTGCTTTTGACGCTGCGCACATCTACACCCCTCTGCGTTACTCTTCTATATAAATCTGTACTTCCTCCCCGCTCGCATAGCCGCATATACAGCTCTATGGCTCTCTGCTTACATATATATATATGTATATATGTATATGTATATATGTATATACTGTTCTCGTGTCTATATCTGTATATGTATGAATGTACATCTGTATATGTAAATGAGTGTGTGTGTATGTACGTGTGTACTATGGCTTTTACAAGTACAAGAGAAAAGCAAAGATAGTGTCACAAACGGAATATGCGCGGCGTTACATTCCTGTACATTTTCTCTTCTTTTGCACTATCGAGCGATATATTACAGATTTTCACAATTCGAAATTGAAACGATTATTTAAGAGGTCACATCTGGGTTAGGTTTTGAAAGTAAGATTTAAGGATTTCAAAGAATGTATTTTGTGGAAACTTCACAAAATGGTAGGGAAATCTAGATTACTTCGACGCGTTAGGTGGAAAAATTCGCCAATTCGAAATGAGATTTCAAAAGCTCGTCGAATCAGAAATAGGCTTTAAAATCAAATTTAATACCAAAAAATTATTTTTTTGGATAGTCTTAGGAAATATTTACTGGAATCTAATTGTTAGATTTATTCGAATGGATAAATGCACGTTTCATTTAAGATAATATGTAAACGCATTTTTAAACTAATTATCATTATGGTATAAATGATTTATTTTATTAACGAAAAAAAACAAGTCAATGTTGTTTTTTCCATTTTTAGATTCATTAAACAATAAATAGAGACAAATAAATAAAATATATTTCGATAGTCATCATTAGAGCTTTGAATTTTCAATCAAATCCATCAAACTGTTCACTCTGTACGATTTTTTTATGATTTTTTTCAACTTAATCTATTGTATTTAATTGTATTTAATAAACTGACAATATTTGGGATTTTTAGTTTTAAGTTTGTATGTGTCAGCCTATGTACAGGTAAATGTGTGTATCTCTATTGGATTTACTTCGTAAATTGTTCTGGTCAATAAATAAATAGATATTATCAACAAACCTTTAAAAACCAATAATTTACCTTCATAACAATAAAAAAAATTGTCTCCCACAACAGGCATGAACCCCCATAAAGGAACGAGTTATTGACCTGTAGTGTACAAATATTTACCCCAGAAAATAGCCTGACCAGCTTTATTAGCTCGTCGAGCGTCGTGAAACGAGGTTTTAAGTGCGCTCGTGCAATTGTACGTGTACCGAAAGAACGAGACATTGAAAAATCGTCGCCTCTACAGGGATTTGTTTGCCGCGCTGATGAGTGCTGTAAGTAACTTTGCATTAGTATAGGCTGTATAGGCGAAGAGAAAATTAATTTATTCCCTGCCCTTTTATTATTCAAAACTATTCGCGAACGAGAGAGAGAGAGAGAGAGAGAAAATAAATTTTCGTAGTTACACAAGCCTCGTGGTAAAAAGCTGAAAAGTACGAAGAAAAACGAGACGTTGAACACACGCGCAATTCACTGCATGATAGATCGAGTCTGCGGACAAAGTTCCATTATACAGGCGGACGCGCGCCACTCGTTGAATTATTGAGCTGGCAATTTCCCGAGAACGAATCATTATATACGTATAGCTTCTCGCATCAACGCGATGTCAACGGGCTCATTAAGCTGTTTCGAGCTAACTGGATTAGGATGGACATTTCGATTATTTACTGTATTTTTTTTTTCTTCCTTTTATTTCATCAAGAACAGCGTTATCACGTACATTTAAACGTTGATTAAGGCTTTGAAATACGACTCACCGCAAAGGTCCTATACAAAGCTTTCAGTAGCCGTAAAGTATGCGTTATCTAAAAAAAGGATCGGCAAAATGAAACTGTTAGGTCTGATCAATATCGTACGATCTATCGTGGCATATGCAAATCGTTCAAGCCTTGAAGCCTAATGCACCGGTCTGCTCTCGATGGCTTCATCCGCGTGTAACGCGATACGACTTTTAAGCAATAGACCGATTGCGCATAGGCTAATTTTATAGGCGTCTACCATAAATGACATCTGGATGAATTGAAGCTTTGTCGCGATATTGTTTTTAAAACGTTTTTAAAAAATTATTCTATTAATCGATTTATGTTTTCTTTTATTACCTTCGAGTTTTTATTGTTTTGTTGTTTTTGACATTTTTCAGCTATTACGGCTGAAATTGTGATGATAACTTTTGTATTTTGTTAATATTTACTTAAATGAGAATGTAATATGTTTTTTTACATATAGATGATTTTAATTTATTATTCCAGTGGCCTTTTTGTGCTTTTTATTGTCACTTAATCAATAATAAAGACACTTTTGGTGAAAGAATAAATGTTCGCTTTTCAAAAAAATTATTATTTTTACATGACGATCAGTTAAGGTGGGTTTACACTTATTTTCTTCCTGGATGTTTAATGTCTGTAAGAAATTTTATTTTATTTTGGCGTTGGCATAAGTTACAGGTTGAAGATTTTTAAAATTGTAAGCTCAAATTATGACGTTATTTTTATGTTTTTTTTTGGCTCTACAACTGTAAATTTATGGTATGTTTAATTATAGTATAAATAATTCAATTTGTTTGAAGGAAAACATCAAAATATTTTTTTTTTCATCTGAGACTTATCAATTTTAAATACTCACCAAACAAAATAATTTCACATCTCAACTTAAGATAATAATGTCAACATCTGGTAGGTCTTCTTAAATAATGTTTTTAATATACTTTTATGAAAAATTTAGCTTTGTAATAAAATATTTGTGTGATAATGTTAGTACTAACATTCAAAGTTCAAGATTGGAATAAGTGGAAACCCTCCTTAATACTGGGAATTCCCTATTTCAAGGAGGTGATAAATGTTAACCTCACTTATGTGAAATAACGATTTTTCACTTAAAAAACACTGTAATTACAAACTTGCAAATAGTGAATCTTAATGTTAAATTCACAATATATCCACTATTAAGCCAACTTTACTATTTAGTGAATATGCACTAATTACGAAATGCAGCGGTGTACACTTGTGACTAAATTTTGAATTTAGTCTAAGCTCACTATTTAAAATAACGATTTTTAGTTCTATGGAATTCACTGATTCTACAGT
Source organism: Apocrypta bakeri (assembly GCA_018906985.1). Taxonomy (NCBI): domain Eukaryota; kingdom Metazoa; phylum Arthropoda; class Insecta; order Hymenoptera; family Pteromalidae; genus Apocrypta; species Apocrypta bakeri. The sequence goes on from JACCIA010000002.1 coordinate 4,849,811, forward strand.
GAAAATGTATTTTTTTTAATTTAGAGAGTCAGTCTTTGAAACAGTCAACATATTCACTTCTTCGTTCTCTTCATTTTTTTCGAAAAGTGCTCTATTTAACTGATTTACGAACAAGTTGCATACTCAGTCGCCCTTTAAACAGTAAAAAAAACAACCAAACAACAAAACACTTCACTATTTCCATTTAAAAGAGTCTACTGCCTTATTAATACTTCTTAACTACAAATAATATTCCACTGAATTTCCCCCCCTTGCACAATTCTCATCCTAAAAACCGATCTTTCAATTCCATTGTCGATCTCGATAGAAAAAAAATGCGTCACTCAAACTTAAGAGACCTACAAACGCAACATACCCGTATAAAGTAGTTTTAAAGTGGCATAAAAAGACGATCTCCATACGCAAATCTAGCCCGCGACAAACATCTACAACCTCCACTCTTGTAAGTTCACTCGTCTAGAGCAAGAGAGATCCCCACAGCCCGATTATCGCTCTTGCGTACCTATATATCGGCTAATCCCTTGAAACAAGACCTGTTAGCTTACAGAGTGGTGTCGCGAGCAACTATAGCCCAGCTCCTGTCTCTCGATCGTTCCTATATATATATACATATATATATATATATCGTGTGCGCATGAATTCGCGATCCTTATCTTATCGTATAGGCGGTCTTCCTTTCTGGTCCATATGCTAGAACACACGCATACACACACATATATATATAGGAGTTAGAATCGAGCGGCCTAATAACCCCGAGGTCTCGAGGGGCCTGTCACTAAATATTTTTCTTCCTCAACGGTCGCGATGGGAATTCGTTCGTGCGCAGCTGATGTGTCTTTCATACTTTATGTGCTGCGTGATGAGTGTTTTGCTCGCTCTGTGCGGATGATCGATCGAGACACCATCGAGCGTGGTGTCTCCTGTGTGTGTATGCGCGCGCGCGTGTGTGGCTATTGGACGAAATCGGATACAACGAGCTAATTTGGAAATTTTCGATGATTATACATGAGTAAATCCACGAGACACTGGAAACAACTCGGTACTTCGAGGATATATCGAACGGATTATTTTCAATAGAAATGGAATAGGAGTAAATAGAATCATTCAGGGGGTTTTTACAAGCAAAAAGTTTTTTTTTATAAAAATAAATGATTTTATAAGTATGTATTTGAATACGGCGTTAAAAGATAAAATTTCGTTTCGAAGTACAATTAGAGACCTTCGATTTTTAAGAAACCATTGTATATGTCTTTTTTACTTCTTGAATACGTTAATTTGAAAATTGTTTACTTAAACGCCTGTAACGTTTTACTCGATTGATCTTTTTTGACCATTCTTTTTTTAAATAAAACATGATAAATTTACCTCTCTTTGTGTATATATTAATTATTGGACTTCGTTATTGAATTGCTTTTAGCATCTACTTTTCAGATCAATAATTTTTATACTAACATTATTTTGTGTTATTCGTTAAAAAATATCTCGAGCTTCCCGAAAAAGCGGGATTTGTTAGTGTTACAATCACTTATTTTTTAGTTATCCAATTTCAAAAATATCCTTTTCATAACTTACACTTTGACTATACGTTCTAGCTATAAACATCCGATCAACGAGCTAAAATTTCTCTCGATAAAAATTTTACAAAATACAGTTTTTACGCATTCGGCCATAAAAACCAAGGTACAATTCCAAATATTTACTCACGACACCCTAGAACCATAAAAATCCAGTTATTCCCTATATCTCATAGATTTCCTCTTATACGCAAACGTATATATATATATATATTTTATATATGACGATGTAAAAAAAAAGAAAAATGCCACAGCTCACGGAAAAATGTCATCGCATCGAGAAAGAAAGTTTGAAAAGTATGCATTCCGCGTGTTATAACGTGCATTAGCTTGCAGTAGTATATAGTGCACTCGAAGCTCTAGGCCAAAAATACCGCGCCCGAGTTATAATTTATTCGGGTAGCTCGTTAAAGTTTTACAAGTCGAGCACGTAAAACGCGCTCGCCCTCTCACTTCTCTCAATTTATACGGAGCAAGAGCGGTTTGTACACCGATATATAACTGTATACACATATATACATATATACATATATATATTGAGCTATATACATGTACAGTACATGTATTTATATATATATATATATATACACGTATATAAGAGCTTCTTCGAAGAGCTGCTGGTGCGACAGAAAATTATGCAGATGGCGGAGAAAAGCTTTGATAAACACGACGCGACGGTCTCTGATCGTTATGCAGATTCTCTCGCCCCGTGCTGTAAAATGGCGGCAATATCTCTCCTCCCCCAACGCTCATCCCCATTCTTCCTCCCTCTCGAGCTTTTGCAATTTTCACACCCTCGTTCGAGCTACGCGCTCTTCCCCTCTTTCGGCCCACGATGCAAGAGAAATAGCAGCGGTGGCGGCCACCTCCTCGTTGATTTTCACACATAACAACCCGGAGTTGCTCTATGTATATTGTACATGTGTGTGTGTGTCTGTGTAGTAGTCGGTGTCGACCTCGGGAGAAACGGAGTCTGCGCGTTGCTGCTCCCGGGGTGTCTACGTAGCGGTTCTCTTCTTCTTATAAAGTGGTGTGCGCGAGTTCACTCGCGTATACGTATACGAGTGCGATTCCATTGGAAGAGATCTGCCACTGATGGGAACTGGGGTCGCCTAAGCTACGAGATACGATCTACGGTATGGTCATGTATATATATATATATACATGTATGGTACACTGAATGAAATGAAAGTATCGAGGTAAACGTGAATTTGTTCGATTGGGAAGGAAAATCATCGTTAGTTTTCTGCAGTTGGATGCTTGATTTATTTATTGTTGCTATGCGATAATTCGATAATACAATGTAAGAAATGAACTTTTTGGATAAATCCTTTTGATTCGGTAGGAAACGTGCATTTTTTATCAAAAGGAATAGACTTGGATGAGGTAGATATTTACTTGAATCTAAAATAAAACGTAAATGTCTTCTTCTTTCAAAGAAAGATATTTTTGCATAAATGAATTTTCTTAAATATAATAACTTTTTCGGTGTATTCGCTGACATACGAATATTTTTAAAATGTTGCTTTTACACCGAAATAAATGATTTTTGTGCGAATTACTAGCCGCTAGGGGCCGTCTAGTCAAATGAAGCCACAAGCTGTAAAATTATTCTTTGATAAATCCGGTATATTTAACCGTTATCGCCTTGTAATATATATCTGGATACCAAATATTAAAATTTGATTCAAGTTTAGGTAACATAGCGTATATAATATCAACTTTTTGACGAAGTAACAAAAATTATTAAAAAAAAAATTTGTTTTCATTGCATTCGAGAAAACGTCTTTTTGTAAGCTATTTAAGGCTATTTTCTTATTGGCTCGAAGATATTTCTATTGCCTCAGATGGTTATTTGGACATTTCACTGACATACTGTAATTACGCGAATTCCCAATCTAAACACACCGAATTGAAATTGTATGCACACTACTGTACATATGACAGCGAAAAATGACATTTTACACAACATCGCTCCAACGTCTATATACCTTGAATTTACCAAGAAAGCAGTAGACTTGTCAAATTCTAACTCCAAAGTAAACTTATATTACATTACATACACATCGGATAAAGCTCACCGATAATAATTATAAAAGTGTACACCCTCGACACTGCCTCGATTATACGAACCTGTCAAAAGGACGTATAAAGCATCTTAACGCCGCTAAAGTCCTGATAAGTTCCTTAGCTAAACCGCATCAACAAAGCCCTTGACTATAAAAGTAAACATATAAGTTTCTTCCTTCACATATACATATCACGGGATATAGCGTAGTCGTAACGCAAGTTCATACACAACGATCTCGACAAGCAACATGTTTTATTCATGGCCGATGTTTATAAACCTGCTAAAGTGCAATACGTAGCCGAGCCGAGGCAATATCGCGCAGTAAGCGCGACGCTTTTCCCGCGAGCTGTGGAATATTTTAACGCCTTTGGTTCGCTTAATTGCCGACGACGTTCTATATAATACGTGCGCCAGAAACTCTGTGTATTTTAAACTATTCTCCACCTGAATTTTCTATCTATCTATATATGTGTGTGTGTGTGTGTGCGTGTTAGAGTGTGTAACTTACATATACTTACACATATGTGTCTGTAAATATGTACGTACGTATATATACGCACGAGTGCATATATTCATTCTTAACAACCAATTGTCAAGCTCGTAAACAAATGTGTATATAGCTCGTAGCGCACTTTCGAATAATTTTTGACATCCAAATATCAAGCAGTTCCCTGCATTTTGCAGATTCACTCGTACACGTTACGTACACCATCGCTAAGCGCGTGTAAGAGTTTCTTGATGAGCGAAGATGACGGGAAGCATATTATATCCAGTACATACATTACGTATATATATATAAATATATATATATATATATATATATATGTATACCATCCAGTAAAAGCAATCGAAAGTATAGAGTGGAGAGGCACTCGAAATAAATCGAAAACAAGCGCGGTCGAGCTCATTTCATTAAAGTATCCGACAAAAGGAAAAGCATAATACACACGTATATGGCACAGAAGCAAGAGTTAGCCAGGAACGGCGCGTCGGCGAAAAAGGAGCATTTTGGACTCGACTGCACAACGATTAATTACACTTCGCGCGAGAGCGTGCACAGCAGCTCCTTCAAATTAATGGCTGAGGGACACGAGGACGATACCGAAAACTCGATTTATCAAGCGCACGTCGAGCTCTCTCACTGCTATTCCTATATATATAGATATATAGATATAGATATATATATGAAACGAACACGTACACCCGAATCATGAGGAAAAAATGACGTTCCATATAGGAAAGCTGCATGGGTATACAAGCTACGCACGAAACAGGAGATATAAGAGAGGGCTGATGCGGAATCGGACGATCGTCGGGCAGAAATTACCGTAGCGAAGGCGCGCGCGATTAGCCGGCGCGCGCTGCACGATTGGTCGCGAAACGTGCGCTCCAGGGCGTGGTCTACTCCCTTCCTTGTAGATTCCTGGCTGTATACCTATATACGGATCGAAGCGTGCCTCGAAGCGGCAGTTGCTCGAGTTCCAATTATTATTTAATTAAACCTAATTGCCGACGTCTCCCGTCCGAGATAGACAACCCAAGCTTGGGACTTGTAGTACAAGCTCGGCAACTAGTCATTATGCGCGTATTATTATACCGAGTATAGAAAATCTCGCTTTGGCGAGAGGCTGGAATGGCTTCTATGAAAGTGGAAGTCGTTGCTGTGTGCTGTGTTGCCGCGAGACAATTTTTTTTTCTTTTTTTATTAGTTGGTTGCTTGATTTGCAACGCGGATGGCAAGCTTTTTTTCTATTTTACACGGATGGAGACTTGAGGTAATCACGAAAATATGCTGTTTGTACACATTGATGGTGGAAACGGCGCTTTTGAGATGAAAGGAATGTCTTTTGTGTTTATTCGAAGAGAAAAGAATTGTTTGTTTACTTATTTGATCCGCGTTAACAAATTTTTCATCGTAATGAAATTCAGCAGAGGAATGAAGTTTACCTGCTCGGCGGTCCGGAAATGGTAAATGATTAAAAAATATTACATAGCGAGGCGCTGTACTCGGCAGTTGCTTGTACAAATAATTGGCAAAACTAGCTTAATGTGTAAGAAAAACATTTCCTGTTTTTAACACGTATATATTAATTAATATAATATGTTTCGTAATATACGGAGTCAACAGTGCGTATAGTAATAATACAATTTTCCAAAAAGCGGTAAATTAAGCATTTAATCAAAAGGAATTCTCAAACAGAAATGTTCCTGTCAGTCGAAAATTAAGAATTTTTGTACAAAATGATTATACTTTATTAACCTCCGATATTATCCGCTAGGGGCCGTCTGGTCACCTTAATTCGCAAGTGGCAAATTATTTCGCGATGGTCGCGTATGCATTTGGACAAACGGAAAATTATTCTCCTTTCGTCATCTTTTCACAAACAATTGAATGTAATACGATTCGCTTTTCTCCACAAATAATTATTATTTCCTGTCTACACACAATAAACGTGTGTGGTAACATTCACTTTATCCTTAATAAGTGTTCCAGAGACCATCAAGCCACAAAGCTATGATTTAGCGCGTAGCTGCAATGTACCCAGAGCGATCGATAAAATATTCGATTTGAGGCTTTATCTGGATTCTATAACGACAGGATGCTTGAAATTATCCGACTTCTACACAGTTCACCGGAAGTAGACGGTACGCGACGCGTCGTGCGAGAATTATTTCCCAAGCAAAACCATGCCGTTTCTCTCGCATTATCCAAACTATCCAGTATAAAATTGCAATTTCACCAAAAGTTCGTTAAAATCCAATCCGTCTTAGCGCGACGAAACGCAACAATCTACACTCGCGAAACATAGTCGTCGTAAAAAAACAAAGCACAAACGGAATACAACAGCGAATCGTCCGCAATATGAAAAGTCCCATGAGGAACTTGTCGCTCTCTCCCCTTATGTTAGCGACTCGCGCATATACACACATATATATACATTTATATTATATATATATACAGCAGATATAACACGACAACGGCACGCACTGCGTAAAACGCGCGGACGAGATTGGCCTGACAGTTTAACTATGACAAAGGCACAATAGAATGCGTTGTTTCCTGAATGCCGCTGTATGCGATTTCCCTCCTGTCTTCCTCGTGGTTTTCGCATTTTTAGCCGCAGCGCAACGTGGAAATCGCATTATGCACATTTTCGCTCTATATCTGCGTGTCTCTTGTCTCGAAACGACGACGGATATCGCGGACAGTTTAATGCGGACTACTGCTATTATTGTACCTGCTGCTACTGCACACATTTCTCTTTCTCGCTCTTTCTCGTTATATCGAACGCTACTGTACTTGAATGTATGTGCAGTTGAAATTTCGCGGGATTTATAACGAGTCCACGAAGCTACGTACTGTTTGATTCGTGGGCTAACGTCACGTACGCGTGTTTTGAATGACAAATTGGATCAATTTTCCGCAGCGACCTTGTTTATTCTGCTTTTCATCGTTAACCAAATTATACACGACGAAATATCCAGGCTTCGTGCTGTTTTCAAAAATTTATTTTCGCCATTTCATCGTTTATAGTTTGCGCTGTATGTGGGAAATTACTTCGTTATGGACGATTGCTGTAATTTCTCGCGATGTCAAGTTATTGAATAAAATGTGGATTTGCTTTTTAATTCAAACTGTGGTATAGTTACACCGAAGGAATGTTTAATCGTTGAACAATTGGTCTTTTCATAGATAAGTTTTTTATTCGAGTCATTATTGTTTTCTCAAGTGATGCAATCGTTTAGTGAATTTATTGTCGTAATGGATAATGCAAATTTTGTTTTTGATAAACTGATAATTTGATTTGAACAGATGACTTTACTTTCAGTTAGAAATAGAACTTCATTAATGAATCGAGATTAATAGTGCGATTGATTTTTTTTGCCATTTCATCATTTGGTTTTAAATCTTAAATGGATTATAAATTTACTATAACTTCTGTATAGAAAAAGTTTCATAAATTTTACAAAAAAAAAAACTTTCTCTTCTATATTTTTAGTAATAAATGCTTCTCGGAATAAATTATTAAAAAGAAGCAAAAATACGCATTGAAAATAGAGTTTGCTATTACTAAGAAAATTTATTCATTAAGAAATTCCTTTTTTAAATAAGGAAAATATTTACTTTGAAAAGTTTAACAAATTGTACAAGAAAAATTCCTCTTCTATGTATTTAGTAAGAAATGTTTCCCTGAGAAACTACAAATTATTGAAAAAAGACATAAAATACGCTCTGAAAATTAAGGCTGCTATAACTGAGAAAATGTATTTCTCAAAGAAATAATATTTTTTTTTTCATGAAGAAAATATTTCCTCAAACTATTAAAAAGATAATATTTGATCGAAGCAAAAATAATCTCTCAATAATATACAACTACTACTTTTCTTTCAGTCTACAGACAATTTTGGATACGTCAACTTAGCTCCCAATAATTCGATAAAAAAAAGAACCTAAAAAAATTCACAAAGATAAAATACATTACCAAAAAGCATTTTTAAACTATACAAAACAAAAAAATAATTTATTTTCTAACCAAACACTCCCACAAAATAATATATCCACTCACTCACTGCAAGACATTATAGACACATGTCTATAATAACGCAACAAAACAACGCTATAAGCACTAATCAACTCCAGCTCTTGAAAAAGAGCTCTTCAAATCCATTTAACCGAAGAAGATGTCACAGGTACTTTTTTTACGACACAATTTTCCAAAACGACGTATATCTACGTCTTTTATACCGTATAGAAATGCACTAACAGCACTAACGACACACATACATCCCATACATACGCACATACGCGACATTCGCTTCTTCGACCCGCTTCTAAGTGGCCGGTGTTTTGATGACGGTTATTACGATGATGCGCTGTTTCCTGCGACCATGACTGCCCCGCCGTCACCGCGCTTCGCAGGATACGAAAACTTACACGCCACCGCGAGTATCCAGCGTGACATTCGTCTTTTTTTTTTTTTTTTTCGTTTTACCTTTTTACTTAAATTTCACTTTTTTCTCTGTAGCTCGTCCTATCTTACCGGCCGGTCAGCTCGGATGCGAGTGTTATTTTTTTTATTATTTTCGAGAGGGAGATGTACGCAAGGTTTATTACTGTTTGTTTACGGGCAGCCTTGCGAAGAGAAACGAATTTATGGGCTCATTATCGCATTCGCGTATGGGGATATGTAAAAAAAAAAAGTGCATTATATATATACACACACACACACATGTGTATTATTAAGTATTAATTAAACAGGTGAATTTCCCGGAGTACTAAATGAAGCTGTGTGTGTCGGTGTGTGTGTGCAATATCAACGTCATTTAAATCAACTAGCGAAATTCGTACGAAACAATAAAGAAAATTAAACCAATAAAGATTTCAAAGAATAGATATCGTGTATACCTCAGCACGATCATACTAAAAGTAATCAACGCTGTCTGTGTGTATATATATTCGCATCGTAGCAATAATAATTAGCGCACGTTTGCAATTAAAATCTCCACCTCGGAAACGAGTTCTCGGAAATAAGTAGCTGAATAAGAAGCGCAGCTAATGTCGACAAAGAAGAAGAAGTAGAAAATACAAAATATTTCAATTGCCGTCTAGGAAAAACACACGCTGTCAACTCGCACACGACGCATACGTATATACCTGTATATACACTACATGCGTGTATAATATATATATATATATACATACGTATATATCCATACACATATGTATATATATGGAAGCGAAGAGTCTAACAACTCGCTCATTGCGTAATACCCTCGTTTACACAGAGCATTATTGTCGCAAATATGTCATTACTGTCGGAAAGCATCGAGCGTTGTACGAGAGTCGTATAGAACGTGTGCACCGCAGATTTTCCTCTCTGCGGTTGTTGTGCCGCGATGCGGTCGAAACTCGCCACCGGAAGTCAGCCCGCGAATATATATATATGTGTGTGTGTGTATGTGTGCGTGTGTTCGCCGTTGTCGCCGGAAGGCTGCGGAACACCCCTGCCGGTAAAATGACACCAACTCGAGACGCGTATCATTGTTTTCGTTTCGTTGGCCCTTCTCATCCTCGCTTTGATTTCTTTCTATTTTTTTTTTTTTTTTTTTTTTTTTTTTTTTTTTTTTTTTTTTCGTAGGAGAGGATTTTTGTCGTCCGGTGCTATTGTGCGGTGACGGGCTGTACCAAAGTGTGTCAGAGATAATTATGCCAGTGGAGCCTTTTCCTCGACGAAAATACCTGTGAGTGTACGTTACGCGAGCGTTGACCAGGATTTTTTGCAATTGTACGAAAATTGTTTGGTTCGTATTACGTAAGCTGATATCTCGTTGCGTTTAACGTTGGATAGCGTGGAGTTGAATTTTATGAGTAATCGATGAAGATTGTTGGTTATTTGAAATTAAAAGTTTTATTATTAGGTATTTTCATTGCGGTATTAAAGTCCCTTCGTTGAGCACTTATTATTGGAAATTTTTTTCGTTTTTAGCCAGAAGTGCTTTCCTTTCAAGTTAGAATTTTTCGAAAATTGCCATTAAATGCCAACTTTGACGCAGTGTGACTTGACGAAAACCTCGACGAAAAATATTCATTAGGGTAGATACAGTGCCAAGCAGAAGATTAAAAATATTTGAATAAAGAAAAAATTGATGTCCGGTCAATCTGTCAAAGAGTGCACATACACATGGACACACACACACAGCCACACATATATCTATATACACGGTAGTGCACGAATACATACATATATAGTGAATCGTGGAGCAGAGAAAGACAGAGAGGAAGAGCGAGCAGAGCCGTGGAGATAATAATATAACTCGATTGCACAGGAACGAACGAGCGAGCGAACAGACGGTGGCGGCTCCGGAGAACCAGTCAATAAAGAGGCTCCCTTTAATCAGGTTACTTCGTTATCGCGTTACTCCGTTACTCTCCGGGTGGTGATATCGCTCTGGAATATCAATTATAGTGATTAACCAAGACGGCGGCGAAGCAAACTTCTAGAGGTACTGCTATTCGCCTCATCCCTCTATCTCCTCCTCTCCTCCGTCTCCCGTCGTCTCTTCTTCAGGTTCATCCTCATCTTCCGGAGCTCATCCTATATAGACTTCTCGTCTTGAGGTACGAGTAGCGCGCGAATAACACCTTTTGTCTCCGAGTAGCTCGAGGAATTAGCGCAGCTGCTATCGTCGCGCGTTCGCTTTCGGCATTTCAATGACTTCGAGCTAGCCGCTCAACGAGTTTCCCTACTATGTATGTATACACGTATATATGTATACGGGGAGGTGTACCTGTGTGAATAGTCGACTCGAGGACGTCAGATTATCGGTTCGTAACTGCACGAGCTACCGCGTATGGCTGTTCGTGTAGTTTCTCTTGATCAGAATTAGGGATGCTGGCGTCTATATAGACGTTACTGTAGCGCTGCTTTTGCGATTTATCGACAGGCTTTGACCACGTTTGGGATAAATATTCTAATGGAAATTAAATTGTTTGAGATTTGAATTTCAAACAATCATTGTTTTTTAATTGAAGTAAATATTTTCTACATTTTAGAAATTTTCTTAATTTATTCGGCAATTATTTTTGCCGTCGGTCATCTCGCATTTTGAAATAATATTTATGTACTATAATTTCAAAGTACGTCGCTACTTTCATAGATACTACATATTCGCCTTTTTCAATGCAAAAATTCGAGTTTAATTATGCAATTCAACAAAAAATTGTATTTTTTCTTAAGAAAATAGTTTATAACTCATTGGTCGCTAAATTTCCATGTCAAATTCTCAAGATACAAGAAACGTGACGTCGGAAAACGTGGATTTGATTTTTCTGACGTAGATAATTTGTTCAAGCTTTAAGTCAAAAATGCGATTCAAAATTGCGACGTCTGGACATTGAAAAGTTAATTAAATCTTCCACTACTATTATATGACGAAAAATAAAACAATTGAATTGAATGTTAATAAAATTTGTACAAAATCATTGGTATAAAATTTACAAGTTGTGTACAAATAATTTCCAAACCTTATTCTATGCTAACGCAACCGTTACATTGGCAAAAAAAAAGTTTAAAATGATATTTAATATGCATTTATCGTGCAAATTTTTCTTATAAAAAAAATATATATATATTTTATTTAAATTCAAATCTTTTCTTATTATTTATACCATATTTATGAATTACTTATTGGCAAAAATGGTTATACAAACATCCCAAAAACCTCATCACCCTGTATAATCACAAAATTCCCTGGCAAAAACACCTTCATCCGTTACAATCGAATTATCATCTAACGTGGCTACAAAATATTTCATAACTCCCGATATCATTGTCCACGGCTATCGAAGATTATTCTCATAAATCAATGGGATAGCAGATTTTTCAAATTTTCAAACGACGCACGCGTGCGGCCGATCATCCGAATCCAATTCGACGCGCTCTTTCACCTACGTATAAACCATTCACAGTATATATATATGTATACACATACACACACGCATTATACGTCCACTCCCCAACACCTCGAAACGAAAGAGCCACTGGACTATAAGGAAAATGAAACTTTTGTCGAATTCGCCACGGTTTCGTGATTCGCATCAATTAGATGTGTCCTGCGTATGTATACTCGCTCATGCAAGCCGTTAACGTGAAATCAGATGCCTCCGGGCTATCCTGTACTGATGCTCCTCTGTATATATATATATGTATATGCAAACCAAACATATATATACAGCTGCAGGCATCGACATAGGGGCCATTGTTAACAATTAGCGCTAACCAAGCGTTAACGCACCACTGCGGAATGCCCGGGAGTTTTCTGCCTTTAATTGACAGATTGAATTTCGGAGTGCGCGCGAACACGCGACAATGGGCGTATAAAGCACGAGACGTGTGTTACTGCTGCAGCCACCCACTGCGAACCAGGTTGTGTTCACTGGATCGTAAGGCTTTAGCTAGATTCTGTCAAGGACGTGAAATAAATAATTTTCCTTTTTGTTTTGTAATGCTGCTTGTCGTACTGTTCGATATTGGCGATCGTTGCGCGTATTAAGGAGCGTTTACACTAGTTCTTTTTATTTCAGTTAAAAACATTAATAAAAATACAATTCGATAGCAGAGAATTACATAAAAATAAGTGTGATCGATATTATTAATAGAACGTATATTATCAGTATACATTGTACTGTTAAATACATTTAACCCAAATAATTTCAAGAGCCCATCTAAATAAACATTTATTCTAGTTTAAACACTTTTAAACTCGACAACAATATTTTTGCAGTACTTTGACTACAATAATATTTTCACAAATTAAACGATACATTTTTTAATAACAATTACATTCTTATTAAAAACAGTCAAAGTTAATCGAACATATACATATTCCAAATAACAATTTTAAAATCCGGTAATCATCCCTTAAAAATATTATTCAACACTATTCCAGTCACAGATGGAGAAACGGACGTTTCCATCGACCACACCGGCTGCCAATGGAAAATATCGCCGCAACAATAGAAACGAATAAGACGTCGTATAATCGCTGCATTAAAAAAAAGGCATTGCCCTCCCGTTCGTTCGTCACCGTCTAACAGGATCTAACGCGACTTCAAACCATATGTCCACATACAACTTAAAAATAAGAGAGAAAAAGTAGAAAAGAAAAAGAATCAATCAAGAGGATTTACCGACAATCGTCGGCTAATAAGCCGCTCGTGCCGTCACGCCGATTTCGCGATTCCTTCGTACTTTAGCTCACGAGCAAACAAGAGAGCGCAGCCTCCTCTACTTTGTTTTTTTTATCCCAATCCTCCCCCTACTCACATGTATAATGGAGATACTATACACGCAGTATTAGGGATGAATTATATCGGCTGAATCAAAATAATTCGATAGATGGGGTGGAGGGAAACGCGCGTGTCGGATCCGCATGAAAGGGGCCGAAGGGGGTCACGCGCCGCCTAAAACATCGGATCCCCCGCCTATTCGAAGAGGTACTATACCGTCGTTCGACTCTCGATTTCCTCGTGTAAAACATGGGTTTACATATACGCGTGGACTCTGAAAAAAAAATCAGTTGAGATTTGTCGAGGTATGATTTCAGATACCGTTGCGATATTATTGAACGCGTAGTATGTATAGATCGTTTCTCTGACAGATTCACATGTACGGAAGACAAATTTCGTTTTTTTTTCTAAGTATTTTTAAATTCTTCTTTGGCAATAATGTATTTAACTTAAACATTTTGGATGACGAAATTAGACGACATATGACGAGACATAATAATCGGCAAAGCCATCTAAGCCTTATTGTAATTGAGAATTTGGATCAATGTTGATAATCTCATCTTTTATTTATGAAACTCATCCGATAGCTTTATTAGGTAAAACTTAACTGAATTTAAAGAATGGAATAGTTTCTAAGTGTATACACACCGCTGATTAAATCGAATCAAGGAAATACCAAATAAACAACTGCAAACACGTGAGGGAATCCCCTATATATACATATACCGGTATATATACCATTCACAACCAATCACATCCATAAGATTCAATTCGTATATTCATTTGCGATAATTCAACGTATAACTATTTGAAATCTGTAAGGCACGACTGTGATAGAAATCCTTGTCGCTGAGATTATCACGTTTTTCGAATTGGTAACGGATAAATGGGATATAAATATAACATGTTTGCGTATATACATATATATGTACGTACAGCCATTGCTTTAACGACGTGTGGCCATTTTTATTTATATTGTACCATTACATTCCACGCTGACTCAACTGCGAGAATTTCTCCTTGTCGATTCCTGTATAATAGCGCAAAATAACTATAAGTATCTATTGCAGAACTGCGCGCACTTTCGAACGATTATTTTTTCAATAATCACTTGGCGCGTGATTTCAAAATCGTATATATACACATACATGTAGCATAGACACTATAGTTTAAATTAGACGAAAAATGGATTCGAAACTATCGACGGTTTCTCGCATTTCCGTCGTAACCACACGGCAGGAACGAAACGTTCTAAAAGCCGCAAAAAGCTCGTTGACGTCCGGCGAGAAATAGGCAAAGCAAAATAGCCCTCAATTTCGCGGTCGCACTTTTTCCCGTTCCTTCCGATCCGCACAGCGCGCCAAACGCGTGCAAACGCCAACAGCACTGCTATAATTGAAAAGGTGAAAATAAATAGGCCCAGCACGCGACTCTCCATTGTTCGACTAATTTTGGCTCTTCTCTCTTCCTTTCTCCTACAACAGTATACATATATATATGAAAAGTGGCTCACACACTTCCTCTTTTGGAACTGCAGTTCCATTGATCGCGAGCCTATGCAAGCGTGAGGAAGAACGTTTCTTTATTTCTTTCTTCGAGACGACGCCTTCTGCGTGAGTTTGGAAAAGAGACCATAATATATAATACGCTATGACAGCTATACTCGCGTCTACAGACAGGCATATGCTCGATTCGATGCTTTAAATCCTTTTTGCCCGAGAGTTTAATTCAAAGCGGCGATAATTACTGTTTGCTGTGCGCATAAGTGTTATTCGACGATTCTGCCTTTTTGTTCGAACTGAGAACACCTTTGCGTGTTCGAACAGGAGGTGCAATTATATATATATATATATATATACGTGTATGTGTGGGCACTTTCGGAGAATAAAAATGAAGCGAATAAAACCAGTGGAGAAAAATGAAGTGTTGAACGTTGGTCGATGAATGAATCTGTGTGTATTGTATGTTTGAACACCTTCAATGAAAAAAAAATTTGTTTCGTGACAAAATGTTTTATATATTTGGAAGGTAAGAATTGAGCAAATTATATTTTTGTTCGAGTGGGGATTTTGATATCACAGAAAATATTTGCTTTCATATTTGTACTAATTTATATAATATTTTTTAATCTGCTTTTAAGAAAAAAATTTAACTTTCGTTTCACTCTACGTTCAGAAAGACGAGTAAGTGGAAATCAACCTTAATTCTGGGAACTCCCTATTTAAATTTCAAATTTCAAAAATTTTAATAAATTATTTTAATCGCATTTGTTATTTATTTCGCACTGAAGTTATAGATACGTATGGCTTTGATTGCACTTTGTTTTACATATATGTGAGTTTTTTAGTCAAAATTAAAAAAAAATTACGCACAGGATAATGAGAACAACTTTTGGTAAAAAAAAAATGTTTTGTAACAACATTAAATGTTGTATTACAAAGATGAAAGAAGTGTAAACATTCTATAAGTAATTCATACTAACATCTAACAAATATTCATTTCACTTCAACGTAATTTCAAATCCAAGAATTTTTTTTCCCAATTCAAACAAACATTGCTTCCTTTCAAAAAATCAATAATAGATCGAAGAATCGTCCTTAAATACAGCGAACGTTTTCTTTTTCATCGTACAAAAAAAAGACGCTCCAAAACGAGTGTTAGCGCGAAGTAGCAACTATTATACGAAGGCACGAAGCGTCAGGTGGCGAGAGCTCGTAAGCACAATGGCTCAATCGGAGATGAAAATCCAGTCGGCTAAATCTGCCATTGAAATGTGCCGTCCGGCTCCCCTCGACTCGTAAGTAGGTACTTAGTTGCACATTTGGCACGAGAGAAGTCCCCGTACGTCTAGGTCCTTATCGCCGATGCACTACCACTATTATAATGCTCGCTTTATACATACGAGGCATAGCAGCTATTATATGCATGTGTGGCTTTATATCTGCATCGATGAGTGTTTCTACCCCCTGCAATCCCCTACACGTATATAAACTACTGGGCGCGCGGATTATTCACGGATGGCGCGAACGCGTGACGTACTTTGGTTTGGGTTATAGGTACCGCAGAGCGGCCGTTACGTGCAGCGGAGTGCGGACGTGTACCGACACACGTACATAGATGTGTGTGTGTGTGTGCACTGGTATAGTTATAGTATATATATATACTATAATACTATACATATATATATATATATGTACTATCGGCTCTCGCGATCTAAATCCGCGTAAGCGGACCGTACGTGCGTGTCGGATTCGTGTGTGCGATAGCGGACTGTACTTCAAACAGCTTGTCTAATGTACTTGAAAATTCGAGGTGCGCTACCTCACTATATACGCATGCATAACAATGGCAAGAGTTTGCTGCTGAGAGGTTCAACGTGTGTTTGTGTGTGTGTGCGTTTGTGTTTTTTAAATTGAATTTGCCAAATAAAATCTGTGCGTCTGTCGTTAGATGAGCTTGGATAGTGTCGTTTGAAATATTGAGTGACCAATTAAACGATAATAAACGTGCACGTACAAAGAAATGATATATTTGAGGTAAAAATGAATGAATGACTTTTGGGATAAATCATTCGAATTTGAAAGGAAAATGATATTTAAAAAGGATAATATTCAATGATAAACGTAGATTTTTTGAAGTTCAGTTTCGAGTGAAACTGAATGTTCTTTTAAGTCCGAAATTAAGCATTTTCGTATGAAATATGATTATATTTTAGTTAACTTTTCGTACAATCCACTGGGGGGGGGGGCGGCATCTAGACAAATTAGCCTGTAAGTGGTAACATTATTTTATGATAAATCAGGTATACTTGCTTTGACGATAGCCATGCTGTGTTACATTGTATTTGCTATGACAGGTATTAAACACTGCGTAAATTATATCGACTTGTTATCAAATATACGTTTAGAAGCGAAAAGATTCTTTTTCAATGAAACAGAAAGGTTTCCACGTAGTACTGATTTTGCAAGATGAATCCTTTTAAAATAGAAGGTTCTTAAAAGAAAAATTAACTCCTTTAGATTGCAAAACATGTCTTTTCAACAATCTATTTCACATTATTTACTTTTTCTTGTGGTTAGTACTGATTATTCATCGGCAGACAGTATACTGGTTACCGGTACTGGAAAAGCCTGGTTTCGATATGAGGATGATAAGAATAAATCCGAATTTTAGTAATACCCTGGCCTAAAACTCTCGTGGTAAATTCACCAACAAACCACAAAGCTGAAATGAATAATATACGTCAATATGGACGAATAAAGTTAGCTGAACTCAAGCCGATTTTGAACCCTTGACCTACATAAGCGTTATCTTACGAGAATTTTATGTAAATGTTATGTGCGTACGTTTCTACGTGTATACGTAGAGAATGTCACCTCTTGAATAGATCAGTTCTCTGTTAAAATTGCTATGGTGGCACAATAGCACGACTGGGATTGAAAGCATGCAGTAAAAAGTTAAATGCAGAAGAAAATTGAGAAGACTATTGGCTGATTACTGGTCTAAAGTACTACTGTATCACGTCATTGACTCAGTACACTTTCATCCAATACTTGCAGACTGGTTTCAAGATCCAGTAATAGCTCATACAGCACTGGGACATATCTTGCTAGGGTATGCGAAAAACATCTGCTATACGATCATTCCTGC
Source organism: Apocrypta bakeri (assembly GCA_018906985.1). NCBI lineage: Eukaryota > Metazoa > Arthropoda > Insecta > Hymenoptera > Pteromalidae > Apocrypta > Apocrypta bakeri. The sequence goes on from JACCIA010000002.1 coordinate 4,867,896, forward strand.
AGACTAAATACGTGCAGACGTATCTACAACGAAAGAGAGAGAGAGAGAGAGAGATCATTAGAAGTAACAACGGGTGGTCCCCGCCTGCACACGTAGAGCCAATTCCAAATCTCTCTTGGTTTCTCTCAATAGCACTCGTGCAATCAGCCGCCTATATCGTCGACCTAATACCATCGACGAAACTGGATTTCCAGACATCGAGACTATATGTATGTATCTCCGGTATAGATGACGACACTCGCTAACTTGTGAAAGATAGGAGCCACCCAAACAGGAGGGTAGAAAAGAGGCACACACACACCCACACACACACACATATATATCCCGCCTTGAAGTTGTCGCGATGCGTTGTTAGTCGTACACCCTCATCTCTCTTACTTGCATTGCTCCAGCAGTAGACTGGGATAGAACCCCAATGGCATTAAAATTAGCCGGGAAATTCAATTCCCAGGCGAAAATGCGCGCCGGATCCTATAGCTCTGTACACGTATATTCGAGACTGCGCGCATGTTTATGTGGTCGTAGCGCCATTATATACGTCGCGACAAGGAAGAGAGAAGCGGAAAGCTTAGGTTGGTTAGTTAGCGTGCAAGTACACGTATCAAAGGCACTCAGAATCCGAGGCTTAACAAAGCCGGCGCCGAGGTTGCTTTGCCAAGCGTGTCACGTAGCGCTACTAGCTGCCATAGCCTTACCTGTGCCAAGCCGAATCTCTCGCACGTATGCCGAGTGAGAGAGCGAGAGAGAGAGAGAGAGAGCTGTACAGACTCCGGAGCTACTACCCCCCTGTATCCCATATCAGTTCTCGACAGCTGTCATCTCTCGCAGCGAATGAGATGCTTACGAGGAAACTCGCGATCCCGAACTCTCGATACAGCTTTTTAGTCTGAGACTGGATACGTAGCCTCGTTGAAATGGAGCAGCGGTACTGATGTCACAGCAGTACTGTAAGCCCGTATTCAATCAGTAGTGAGAAAGAGTCATAGTTTAAAACAAGTACTGATTAAGCACTGGTCAAATGCCTGTCAATGCACAGCAGTATTACCAAGTACTTTCAATCAGAAAGGTACAGCTTGTATGTTTCAACTAATCGCTCTGATATAACGAAGCTCGCTCGGGTTCTTTCAAACGTTCATCCTCGATTATACAATTTGGATGAACAAGCTTTTACTTATCTTTATTTAAAAATAGACTGTACCGATATTATTCGTGTGATTGAACCGGCAGTTTTGGAGTTTACTCAACTGTATCCTCGAAAGCTTAAAATATCTTTTTTTTTATTATTGGGATACGTTCGTAATTCACTTTTATTATCGGCAAGACGGCTGCGTGACGAGTAACGAAAAAAAAATATTTGTTCCTATACAGAATGAGTTGCACATTGAGCGAAAAATTCCGATAAACAATATTATTACGTAGGTTGAGGTATATACGCACATGATTTGCATTTATTGGAACAATGGCCCAATACTCTATCAGTGCCGAGTTTATAAAATACTGCTTCGGTACTGGATGAGATCAGGTCACACTTGAAAACCAGTTCTGATCGAGTACTTGAACATAGTACTGTGACCAGTATTGAGCCAATACGTACTGGCCATACTTTGAAACCAATCTGCAAGTATTGGATGAAAGTGTACTGAGTCAATGACGTGATACAGTAGTACTTTAGACCAGTAATTAGCCAATAGTCTTCTCAATTATCTTCTGCATCTAACTTTTTACTGAATTTCCTGCAAATGTAAATCAAATTTATAATCATTTTGCACGAAAATGCTATTTGTTGTTTAATATTCAAATGTATCCCTCTTGCATGAAGTTTGACCTCTTATTAAAATCTAGCTCACCATTACAGGAACAATGCACTACCGAAATTCCAAAGCAATCATTCGCCAGATCTAGTAACCAGTATAACTAGCAATTCACCACTGAAATATCCCATATTTTCAATATCGATAACTCCTACCAGGATACGATCATACATAAAGGTCACAAACGTGCATTAACTTCGTTCACATCCAAACGAATAAAAGAGAAATACACACGTTCCGACGGGAAAAAAATTGTCTCCTATAGCAAAAGACACATATAGCCGTAGAGGAACAAAGCCCATGCGCAGTAACCACTTAGAGGCTATAGAGCTCGAAGAGGAATCTGGCCGTCGAGTAAAAAAGCGGCTGATCCAGGAGTCGCCGTGACGGTAAGCCGATTTGGCCGTCGTCGAGAGCGCGGCAAAGTGCGGTTATATCTTTATAAATGGAAGCACTCGACGCTTCCATATCGCTCACCGGATTTGCAAAATTATCCATCTTTTGTTGTACCGACTGCCGGGACGCGAATCACGTACGCGTATCACAAAAATCGTTTTTCCGAGCTTGCGCGAGACTCTGCGCACTACTCTGTAGATACGAATGACAAACGGAAGGAGAGAAAGAGTCATTTTTCTCCTTTAGAGACAAAATTTTATCTACATTTACGCAGTCATATTCATGGAATTGTTTATGCAACTGAACAATTTGATTTTTCACAGTAAGGAAAGCTATACTAGAATCAAATTAGACAGTGCTAAGAAGATGCGACAGAGCCGTTTTTGTAAGAAATAATCATTTCAAAATACCAATTCGACTAGACAAATTGCTTATGCTATCGATTACGCGTTTTTTCGAATACTGCGTTAGATGTATACACTGAAACAAAAAAGTTTCCCATGTGCTTAAGCAAATTAGTTTATTAAGTTGTTTATTGAGCAAAAGCTATTTTTTCAATAATTATTAGTTTATTAAGCAAAAACTATTTTTTCAAAAATCTAGTTCCGTTTCATATCCTGTAAAATTTGCTTCGCTAATTTCATTGTAAGTCCCTGCATTCGTGCTTTATTTGGCATTACAGCAAATGTTCAGCTCAATTGGTCCATTCATTCCATCATTAATTCAAATTTTTAATTTCGGGTAATCTCACTTAAAAGTATCTTACCCTGCAAAATTGAAGATTACTTATTCCAATATTTTTCCAACAGTCTCTTCGACGACTATTACACCATAAAATACAATTTCCCTTTTTCGCCCGATAGTTTGTTTAGCGAATCAAGTGCACAAATTTGTATAAAATTCAAATTTAATAAATCTGATAAAAATGTAAGCAATTATACCTACACGCTGTATATAATAATTTTATATTACTGTAATGTTCGGACGACGATTATTTATCCATAAATAAAACGCCGTACGTACCTAGAGAACGTTTATTATTATTCCTGTCTTTAACGATTTGACTTCATTTTAATTACAACGTCAATTGACGGTGTGGCAAATTTCATCAAGTTGTTATTGGTTAACACTTCATTGAATAATTATATCAACTATATAAATATTTACTTCAGTTATACAGGCAATTTTTTTAAATTGTTGTCCTATTTAAATCCAAAAGCGTTGCGTACCGCCATCTATGTTACAAATTTAGCATTACTGTTCGCGATATATTTCGAAAATTCGAATAGGTAATATATAGTGTGTGTTATAGATATTAGTTGCCATCCGACACCTGGAATATATCGACACTTGGCAATTAATAATATTTTACTGTATTTTAATTCAATAAATATTTTCTAATTCTTCCGCAAAAGCAATTATATTTAATAAAAATAAAGTTTCTTAAATAATATCTATATAAGAATTGTTTTTCAGTGTTTCTATTGTCTATTCAAATATATAAACCGCCATATTCCGAACAAGAGATAAATTTTATTTCGAAAATTTTTAATTAAAAAAATGTTATAATATCGAACGCAGCTTTGTAAATAAAATACGTGATTCCTATTCTCGTTTCAATTCTTGTTCCTTTTCCAATGATTCAAAATCCAAGTGTCAAATATATTACGCATCATCAAATTTTTTTTGTCATATGTGTGTATCCTATATCGGTGTAATGGACTCATATATATAGGTCCGGCTTTGCCGACCTGAAATGTGATAAAAAAAATAAAGTCCGGTTTCTCTCATGTAATCTAACGTTGACGAACCTTATCAAAAAGAAAAATAACTCCAAAGGTAGAAAATTTACAAACGCATTGAAGCGTTTTCGTAAACATATATATAAGGTTAGGTTACGGGTGTAAACATTACACATCCTAAACATCTATGCTATTAACAATGTGATTTTAACTTGTTGATTTTAAAGTAAAACGAATTTTTTTTTATGCAGTTGTCACAGTGATTTCATATGTTTTTTAATAACAATGTTAGAAAAAACAGAAATGACGGAGAATCAACAATTATCGAAAGAAGATTATTTAATAAGAAGAGCAAACGAAGCTCTATCCACTGATATTTACGCTGCTAAATCTTGGCTAATTACTGCTAAATCCTTGTTTCCGCAAAGTGCTAAAATACAGGTAACGTACATTATATGAAACTGTTGAATTATTAATATTTTTATGTACTTGTAACATCTACAAGTTAATTGTATGACGATATGCATGTAATTAAATCAATAGAAAATGTGGCAGTAATGTTAGAAAGTAATTAGGAAAGCAATGTACATATTATTAATATTTACAGTTTGAAGCTTACCGAGTGGAAAAACTATCAAAAAACATAAAAGAAGCAGCTAAATGTTTTAGTGAAATGTGAGTTAAATAGACTAAACGATTAAGAAAACAGTTATAAATTTTAATAACTGAACTTGTTTGTAAGAAAATTGTTTTGTATTTCAGTTTTCAAAATTTTCCTGATGATCGAGATATATGGAAAGAGATTGAAAGAATAACTTCATCCTTAAGATCCGATCAATGCGACGAAGAAGCAGAGTTATTATGTCATATGTTTCAACATATACCTCAAGACCTTCAACACCGATTGCTAATCATGACAGCGGATCATAGTGAAGATACAATGGAACACTGTAAATTATTGTTGTTATTATTAAAACGGTTTCCTCAAACTGTAGCTACGCACGGTGTAAGTTAAAAAGAAATAAGAACATTTAATTTAATTAATATCTTTTTGTTAAACATTGTTTTATTACTTTCAGCCAAGATTAGTAGAAACATTATTAACAGCTGAAAAACATAGTCATCCTGGTAAAGCTGTAAATGGATTTAGAAAATTGCTAGCTTGTGAAGCATTGCCTTTACTCGGAGCAACACCTGTTGAATTAAACGCAAGATTAAGCTTAAGACTACTGTGCAAAGCTGTTGAATTTTATTTTGCTTACATACAACAACCTCAAGATACACAAATCACCAAGCCTTGGGACAAATTATTTCAAGTTGTAGAACTTATAGGTAAAAAATTAGGATGGGAATTGAGCAATTTATTTATATTACCATGGAATCGAGAAACATATTGTGACAGATTGCAACAGTATGCCAATGCACATACAGCAAGTTTAGGAGAAGAACTTGTAGTACGACAATTACTCATTTGTTCAGTGGTAGTATTGATAAGGATATTAAACGAACATGCAACTCTAATAAGCAGCGATGAAACTACCTACTGTCTAGTAGAAGCTTTTGTGGAACCTATTCCTCGTACGTGAACATTTTAAATTGCATTACCAAGTAGACGTTTCACTAATATCATTATTATTTTCAGCAGCAAGTGAACCAAAAGTTAAAAAACGCAAAAGAGAAGAACCCATTGGAATTGTCATTACCAGCGACGGTGAATACAGTGGAAATGGATTAGCCCTAGCTGTAAAGTTATACGATCTCATTCATAGCAGTGAATATTTACAACGAGAAACTGCTAAAATTATCCAACAAATGCGATTAGAAACGTGGTTAAATCCATTTTCAAATGACCTTGCTATGTACAAAGGCATGCATCATGATCTTCTTCTCAGATTACCCCAAGAAAATTCACTTTGTGCTCAACTTCAATTAGCCAGTACATGTTTCTTCGTCAAAGACTACAAGGTACATTGAAAAACAAATATCATTGAATCTTGTTGATATTTTTAAACGTAAAAATTTATCTATTTCATTTCAGTCTATGATTGAGTATATCACGTTAGTTGCTAATGCTTTACCAAGTGCTCAAGGCAAAGTATCGAATAATCTGATGGTCCCAGCAATTCGACATTTGCATTATCTACCTTTGACCAGGTTTACTGTTTTGCAATATTGTTGCAGACTACTTCTCACTGCTATTAAGGTATGTATTTTACAGATTTTTCCTGAAACTCTAACACTGATATTGACGATATCTACGTTATAGGAAAGTTTTTCATGGCCTGGTGGTGGCGGGGACTTAGCAATTGGTAATGCTCTGGTCTTAATGCAAATTGACTGGCCACAAGAAGCAGCGATGATGAGTATTATTACGCAAAAGATTATGAGCCGAAGGTGTTTTAGTTATCCCCTATTTCAAGCATATATCATATGCGTTGATATTTTAGAAGAATTGACGTATCTGTGGACCGACCATGGAGGAGGCGTTCTTCTTGATATAGCTGTCAATACAGGAATTTTACAAAGTAAAATTATATTTTTAATATTATAATCTTTATAAGAATAGCGATTTATAAAATAGTAAATTATAATCTAATTAATACGTAATTTTATTGGCTAATTTTAGATCGTAGAATTTCTACTAGAGGAGCTGATAAAGGTGTACGCGAGGAGGTCAAGCAGACGATGAGGCGACAAGCCGCCAGAGATGGTGTTGATGCACTTGATGAATTGTTACAAAGATTTATACTTAATGAAAAAAAAGCCTTGCAACATTGCTTAATTGTACGATAAAATAAAAACTCTTTACATTTTTATTATTAAATATTTATACTATCCTCTTAAATATTTGAATGTATATAAAATCCAGTGTTTTGTAAATTCTTTATTTACTTTTTTTAACTTTAACATCTCCATAATTATTAAACTTTTACAAAATTAAGAATGGTAGTAACAGTACCTCCTTTGATATAAATTCATAGTTGAAAAATTTTATTTTTACCAATGTTATACTATAAATAACACTATATGTGATAAAAAAAAAACAGTATCAATGGATAACAATGTAGTATTTTAAACAAATGATAGCTGGTCAATATGTTGCTTTTTTCCACATTTGAGATGACTTGAAAATATAATTTTGACATATAAACGTTATACACATCTACGCTTACATTAGTTAGTTCCAAGCTTGCAATCCAAGAAAACTTAATTACATGCCATTTAATTATTTTTCCTATTACTAGTATACAAAAAATATTTAGTATGAATTCAGTTCATTATTACTGCCTACATGACTTTGTAATTATCAACTTCAAATTATATTTTATAAACGATTATGTCTTCACACGACAAAGTACGGGATACATCCGCTATGATACTGTATACTGAGATTAAAAAAAAACTCGATTTAAAATTTTTAATGAAATCTAATTTAAAAAAGATCAAATATTAGTATTTTCATGAAAAAAAGACTTTGAATAATTTCTATTTACAAAAATCCTTCGTTTCAAATTGATACTCGCAGTATCAGTTTCAAGTACTTTTTTTACTGATATATTAATGCACTTAATATTTGAGTTGGTAAAATGTAATAAATTTTAACCAAAAAGCTTGTAAATATGAGCATCGCTTTGTCACTTCCATTGGCAGAATCAATGATTATATATCAAAAACCAAAAGCCCACAGCTTTAGTTATTTGTAATAATGTAACCATCGATTTATCGAATATAAACACCCAATTGAAGAGCGCATTGAATCAATACTTTTATTCCTGGCATGAATGAAGCAATTTGGCTAAAATCGGGTCCCGAAACCAACTGCGTATGAACTGCTAAACTCGCTGGATAGTCTCCAGATTGAACCAAATTGCAAATTTGGTGTAGACCTTGCAATGTGTTTTGAGAAATCTAAAACAAATATACAGAAGTGAATGATATGTTGTCACGAAAAAATAAATTTTAATTTACCTTCTGTTCTCTAAGGCAATCGTAAAACACTTCTAGTTTCTTCGTTACATCATCTATTTTCCTTTTTACTTGCTGCAATTGTACGTACAAAAAATATTTTAACAAACAATCGACATTATTTTCGTACAAAATATTATTTTTTCAATTATCTTACTGGATTCTTAGCATTTTCATAGCATCGTTCCTTCAGTTCGTTGAAAACGCTTTGTAATTGCACATGTTCTTCCGGAATTGGCGCCTTTGGTTTTTCAGGCTCTGGAGCCCTTACGATTTGTGCTGGTTGGACTGGCGGTAGTGGTTCGTTTGGCCTGTTGAATTGTTGAATTCCAGGAATACTTTGGTTGTACTGATTGTACAGAGGCTCTTGATAATTCTGTTGTTGGTATGCAGGATCTTGTTGGTAGACCTACGAAAATGAATAAAATTTGTTATTAAAATAGTGTATTGATTAAAAAAAAGATCTAAATTTAATAATAAATTTGACAACAATACCGTTGGTTCTGGAGCCGGTGCTGATCCTCTTAAAGGATGCATAATTGGGTCTTGACGTTGAAACTCCGATTTAGGCTTAGCAACAAAATAATAAGATGATTATAATTTTTTTTAGAATCAGGTTAGATTTGACAATATACAATCCAAACGAAATCTCTTATCGAACTTTCTACATGAGTTACAGTCTATGTAGTTGTGTTTACTAGTAAATAAATAACAATATTCATTTACTTTTCAATTAAAATGCATTTGAAATGATTCTTGATGATGAAAATTACATTGTCGAACAAGTGAAGTAACGATACACAATGAAATTCAACGATAAAATCAATAAAAATAGTTTTATCTATTTTTTAATCGATAAATCATAATTCTTAGCACACACTGCAATAAATCTCTAGGTAAAAATTGCAAAAAAGGATGTATGGACAATAAGCATTATGTTACTTTCATAAGAGATGAATCTAAGAAAAATTGTACACAAAAAGGCTCGTGAAATTTAGCAGGAAAATCACTCAGGGCAATGCAAATTTTCTACCTTCGCATCGACACCTTTTGCATACTTTGCTTTCCATTTTCTGCAGCCAGCGTGTTCTGCACACATTTCGTTTTTGAAGAATAAAGCCATTACTGGCTGCATATTGTTCAATAAGATCATATTTATTATAAAATTACTGTATTTTCTTAATTTAAAAGATAATTAATCTATCTCTAAATCACGGAGTTCTATTAAAAAAAAACAAATAAACAATTGAATAATCAATTTCACCTGTGGTTTAGCAGATTTCGCAGAGATTGGTGGATCGTTCCATCCAGATGTCTGAGATCCAGCTTGATACGCATTTTCATTTGGATAATTGGTGACCGGCGGTTGAGATGGTAATTGTCCTGGAACACCAGGTGGAGCAATCTGTTGTGCAGCCACTGTTGGATCGTACAGTGATTGAGTTTTAGCAGGACTTGGATTCAAAATACTTGGTTGACCAGGCCTTTGTGGTTGTTGAAGCTCCGGTTCGGCTGGATTATAAATAGTATTTTGCGCACCACCACTACCATAGCCTCCATAAACACTGGCTGCTTGTGGTTGCTGAAATTCAAATAATTAATTAGAAATTTTGAGTACTTCCAGCATAATCCTGTGTTAAACAAATCCTACCTGATAAGGAGCTTGTGTTGAAAATCCTGTATTCACGGGGAAAGTCTGAGGCTGCGGAGCTGTTCCATATTGATTCTGCGAATAGCCACTTCCATAAGACGGACCAGACTTCACCGAAGGATCCAAGATATACTTAGATCTAGAGTGTGGTCCAACACTCGATGGCCTAGAAGTATTACTAGCAGAGGTTGGTGGAGGAGGTGGTGGTATAGATGGTGTTAGCGGAGTCTGCCCATATTGGTTATAAGGATCATTTGGCGTTGTTTGAGCATGAAGAGGAGTCGGCAATGCTGGAGTAAACGGTTGTCCACCATAAGGTTGATTTGTTATGACACCTCCACCGTATGGAGGATTAGCTGCGCCGGTGTAAGCCTGTTTTGTAGGTGCCGTGTTCCACGTGGGTTGTTGAGACTGAATCGGTGCTGGAATACTTGGTTGCACCGGTGCAAACATACTTTGTGGTCCACCTGGGATAGATTTTCTGCCCAGAGGTTGATTTTGTGAATAAACGCTCTGGTTCTGGTATGCATTATTTCGTCCTGCAGTCGTTTGCTGTGGCTCCATAGAAATATGGCCAAGTGCTTTATACAGTCTGTCTCTGAGCATCGTGATTCTGGATTCCTGGCTATTACCAAGGTAATTCAAAGCTGCATCCAAATCACCTTCCGCAGCAAGCATCTCTGCGTAACGAGTAAGTACAGCGGCGATGTTTCCTTCAATGTCGACTTTGCGCGTCGTGTGGAATTCTAAAGCTTTCTGCATTATTGTCACAAGCTCGACGGTCTCTTGAATATCAGAATCCGCGACTTGAATCGTTTTATTCAAATTACCCGAACAAATGTAACAAATCTGAGCTTCCTTTCGGAGATTTACATTGTCGCTTTGTGCCAATCTATCTCCCAATATATCTGTTGATCAGATGAAGAAATAATCGTTATTGGACCTGATTAGAATACTCGTTATATTTTGCATTAAAAGATTATGCCTTACCGCACAAAGAATTGCGTTCTTCGTTTGTAGCATGAGTGAAAACCCCGACTAAAGCTTCTTTCCAACAGGTAATGTCACAGTTTCTAACGACGTCTACCCAGTTTTCGCTTACTAGAGAATTGATGAGAGAATTTAAAGCTCCAGTGTGCTCCAAGAAATATCTATACTGAGTTTGCGCCAACAGTTCCGGGCCACCAGCCATAGATAAGATCACTGCATCCGCATATTTCTTGTTATCAAAACACAGAGCCACTGCGGCTTCGATATTACCGAGAAGTATGGCTTGTGTAATCAAACCATCATCATCTAAACAAAATATTAAGTTATAAATAACGTTATCTCGTGATATGTAAAATAGTTTACAATAAAAGTATTACCGTCTGACGTATTTATTCTAAAACTAGTTTCTACGGACTTCTTCAAAGATTTACTCGGTGTCACAGATTTTCTCTGTTCCTGCTCAGCGATTGCATCGAACGCAGCACTTCCATCGAAAGCATTACCATTTATTTGCTGTAATTTAATCAATGACGTTGGATTATTGTTTAATATATCAGATTTAAATAATTTAATTAAAACTTACGTTATTCAAATTCGAAACACCTTCGGTAATAGAATCGATTTCTTGTTGCGGTACAAACTGATTTAATTTGTTGCTCATTTCATCTATATTAAAACCTAATAGCTCTAATAACTCTTGTTTTACATTTTCACCAAAATAAGCCCCGATACAATTCCATACTTTTCTTTTATGGTCATCGGGTGCGTTATCGGCTTTTCCTTTACAAAAGTCGCTGTACTGTCCACTTTTAATAGCAGCTTCTAATTCATTCGATCGCTGGATCAATTCTGGATTTGTAATAACTTGAGATACAAAAACTTTTCTATTAGAATTTACAGGCATATTGGGATCGATTGGTTCGTTTTCAAAAATAGTTAATTTTCCACCAAACTGAAATAGAAAATAAAAATTATTGTTAATTATTCACTGTATACTCTGTATTTCTTGAAAAGTGTAATTTAGTTTAATCAAGAGACTGACGCCAAACGAGGCACCAAAAGGTTTCTTTAACCATTTTGGAGCTTTTGTAAGTATGGCTGCTGCTTCAGTGTGCGCCGATGGTGGTGGTTGCGTGAATGGATCCATACCAGGAAATGAATCAACTATTTTATTCGATGTTTCTATAGATCCTTGGTTCGATCCACCGAGTAAAGAGTAAACAGAAGCAAGACCGTCAAAACTGCTTCCAACGACTAAGCCTGGATGACGAGGACACCACGATACGTCAAAGTTCCATTGATTAGTCTGAGCTAACTCGCAGATTACTTCACCATTCTAAATATAAAATAAATTTTTACATTGTACTCTTAAAATACAATATGCATAGTAAGAAATAATCATGATTTAACAACTTACAGGATGATCTGAATTAGGATTCCAACAAAGTATTCGATTATCTTTTGCGCAACTTAATAAAAGATCTGAATCGTGAGGGTTCCAGGCAATCGAAAGAACTCCTCTTTGATGATTTTGCAAGGTCTTCAAAGGCGAGGTTGCAAATCTCAAATCCCACAACTCTATGATCGGACTTTGATCATCTTCCGATGCAAGGCAAAGTTGTGTAGCTACATCTGGATGCCACTGCACTGATTTCCATCTTACACGTGAATTTGCATCTGTTAGTTTGATGATAGCTTCGTTCTTTTTCAAATCCCAAATAACGCAACGTTGTGAAAAAGTAGAGGCAAGAATGTGCTGCACTGTTTACAGAAGAGATGATTTTATAATCTATTTCAAATTTATCCATAGTTTAAAAAAGTACCACATAAGTCATGAGCAATTACCTTGTTTATTCCACGCAATATGTTGGACATCCTCTGCAGGTAAGCTTTTGGAACCAGGAGTCATTGGCTGATTTGTATTATTAAGATCCCAAATATAAATTTCACTCTCCGTTGCTCCAGTTGCCAGCAAATTAGACTGGAACGGATTAAAGTCCATTGCTCTGACAGGGCCCTTATGCCTTTCTGGACTACTAATCAAACAATTGCTGTCGTTAGCCAGCATTTTTGCAGCTGAATAAATTTGGATTTTTCCATAATCACAGCCACCAACGATCATGCCAGCTGGATTGTTGCCATAAGATCCCCAGATTATTTTGTGAAATCTGTCGAATAAAAATAAATTCTCATGTCGATTTAAAACTAGAAAAAATTATTAACAAACTTAATTTAAACAAATACACAAACCTTTGATCACTTGGCACGCTAACGTTAAGTTGCATATCATAACCTGGCTGTTGTAAATTAAGCGAATACAAATCCAAGCTGGCAGTAGTACTAAAGCTCGCATCCAACTGTTGAGCAGCAGTGCCTGCTGCCAACAAAATCGGATACTGAGCTGCTGGTGACCAGGCCACATTTACAGTTTTGTGTAGTTCTTTCACCTTCATCTTGTCCCTACGAATAACAATAAAATACAACCGTTACCATCGCACCATTCTTTCAACAAATCATAATATAAGCAATACAACATAGATTCGAAATAACCCAAATAAATCATGATTTTCCTCCGCAGCCTTAACAAACTTTATTATAAATTTACAACAACCTTCTCTCAGATTAACAACAAACTTTAAACGACATTGAAAGTAACTCCAATTATATAATATGGGAACAAAAAATAAGTTGTAATCTGGAAAAAAACGTCGAGTTTAGTGACCTCTTGTCAAATAATCTTCACTCGTATCTCAAAACCGACAGTTATTTCGAACCGGCTGTTTAATAGTCGTGTAAAATGCAAACGGAAACGTAGAGCTTTTTATCGTAACTCCATACCTCGTCATCAGACTTTAAAAAAAATGAGAAATCACGTAAATATCCAAGCAAGTCACAGACACCGCATCCATCCGACATCCGTCATCAGCTAAACACTTCCAACGTGGCGAGCTGCTGCTAGTTGATGCTTATAGTGCTTACCGCCTACGGAATACGGCTGCCGCTGCAACTGCACTCGCGCTGTCGCCGCCGCATAACCAAAATCGATGCGCACAACCCACTGCGCAATACCCTCCATAAGCGAAATTATTTCGCTTATTATTTATTATAATTATTATTGACAATAGGAATTTTATTTGGTGACTTGCGAGATATTATTATGCAGTTGACTATTTTTTTATATTCCTAAATATTTGTTTGATTAAATATTCGTGAGTATGGAAAGTATAGTTTTGGTGCGTTTATAATTTTGCATTCGAAAATTAATGCGAAATGGGTTTCTTTGGAAGTGACCTACTTTTGAAAATAACGATATATCAAGGATATTTATAAAGAATTGCAATGTAGTAACATTTTATTTTTATTCACCTTTTTTTTGACAATATTAATATATTCAAATTTTCGCGGTATTCGAGAGCGCTATATACCCCCTCTTATAAGGATATATCCCGCTACTTGTAAGTTTATATGTTTTATGGCTTTGTGCCGCATTACAATTGGTCTTCGTGTCAAGTTTCTTTGTAACAGATATAGCTACGCGATTTTCGTGTAGCAAATCTATATAAACAATTGTTCAATCTAACCTGTAAACGTAAAGATGGCGGACATGACTGGAAATTGGTGTTTAATAGAAAGTGATCCCGGTGTTTTTACGGAATTAATTAAAGAATTTGGTAAATAAACGATTTTTTCATTGCGACATTTATTTAGAAGCTAGTGCTTAATTTGGCTATGGAGAAGCTTTTTTCTCTAGCTGTTTATCTCTGTTTTTTGGCAACGATGACATGACAAAAACACTTAGAAGCTTTTGATGATTTTTTATTGTTTTTTAATTATTTACAGGTGTCAAAGGTGTTCAAGTAGAAGAATTGTACAGTTTGGACGATGATCAGTTTGAAAATCTCAAGTAAGTTTCTTGGGATGCACAGTTATTTCATGTTTTACTTGACTCATCAACAGAACTAATGTTGTTGTTCGTGTTCATATTTATATTTGGTTTTTTCTTTCTTTATAGACCGATTCATGGATTGATCTTTTTGTTTAAATGGGTACAAGATGACGAGCCATCAGGAACCGTTGTGCAAGATAACAGATTGGACAAAATTTTCTTTGCCAAACAGGTTTGTTTAAAAGAATATTTTATTTTCTAATTGCTTTGTTTATGAGATTGTATGCACATTAATACCAATTTTTCAGGTAATAATCAATGCCTGTGCAACTCAAGCAATTCTGAGTGTCCTGTTGAATTGCAAACATGGGGATATATCATTGGGTCCGAATCTGGAAGAACTGAAAACATTTTGTCAAAGTTTCGACCCAAATATGCGTGGTCTAGCTCTAAGTAATTCGGATGTTATTAGAGATGTTCACAATTCTTTCGCAAGGTACTTTTTTTTTATGTTTATAAATATATTTAGAAGAATATTAGTTTTCAAGGTACATGTTAAATTCTAGGCAAAGTTTGTTCGAAATCGACAGTAAACAAGCGTCCAAAGATGAAGATGTTTTTCATTTTATAAGTTATGTCCCAATCGATGGACGGCTGTATGAATTGGATGGACTTAAGGAAGGCCCAATTGATTTGGGACCATGTCCTGCTGGAGATCAATGGGTTCAGGCTGCTAAACCATCGATTGAAAAGAGAATTAAAAAGTAAATTCTTCATTAAATTAAATTTGGATTATTCAGCCAAATTGTCAAAATAAAGTTAATCACGTTAAATTTCTCTAACACAGGTACAGCGGAGAAGAAATACATTTTAATTTAATGGCTATAGTAAGCGATAGAAAAATGCTTTACGAGAGGCAAAAAACTTTAACAAGTGATGCTGGTGAAATGGCTAGATTGCAAGCCCTCATTGACGAAGAAATCTGGAAATCAAAGAAGTACAAGATCGAAAATATTAGAAGGAAGCACAACTACCTTCCGTTGATCATAGAATTGTTAAAAATTTTAGCAAAAGAAGGTAAACTTGTTCCTCTTTACCAGAAAGCAAAAGAAAGGGCTATTGAAAAAGAATCCAAAAAACAAAAGGCATGATATATTTTTTAAAAAAAGTAAATTTATTGATAATGTAACACCTTAATTTGTAATTATCTCATTTTTTAAATATAATCGTAATCACTATTAATATTTGTACATTAATTCCTATCAGTCTTTAATTACAGTTACTTTAAAGCAACCAATATTCTTACATTTATATTGGTCACTATTCCTTATCATATTCATAGGAATTATTAAATTGTACTGTGTAAGCATCTTTTTCCTGTAAGTCCATTTCATTGTGAACAAGTTTGTCATTGTCATATCTTAATCTAGGAAGTATTTTATCCTCGGAATATTTTATTAAATAAGGTATGTAATGCGAATATAAATATGTTATCAGATCTATAAATAAAAAAATTCCAATACAATTATAAATTTTACAATAAACCAAATAACTACAAGGTTTACAATAACAAAAAAGACATTTTAATTCAATAATCTTACCTTCGTAGGCCATACTTTCCATTTTTGCCTTAGCAGTTTCTAAGAGACTTCTAAAAATTCTTGTTAAAAATTGTTTTGTCATACCATCAAAACATAATACCATGTTGTGCCAATTAACATCTCTGGCATTTGCGATTCCTTTTTCATAAATGCTAAACGAATAATTAAGATTAACAGCAACTGAACAATAACAAAATTTTTTCTTAATTTAGACATACTTACTATTCAATTAACTTTATTTTTGTATCTATCAAATAGATCGGATGGGGACAAAATAGTTGCATATGTAATTTCAAATACCAGATTTTTTTAAGAGTATCAACACTTAAATTTAATTGCTTTTCCATTTCTTTCCAAACACATTCTAAAATTGTGTGGTTTTTCAATTCCTGTATATCATTACACACGCTAACATCTATTAATGTTTTAATGAATTTATCCATCAATGATAATGTCAAATTATCATCAACTGCAATAAATATTTTAAATTTAAGGTGCTGTTTGCTACACATTTTATAAATTAAAAATAAAATAATATTTTTTATAATTGATTTAAAATGGAAAAACCTACTGGATGTAGTTGAGTTTCTCTTATTTTTAGGTGCCATTGATATTTGTATTGTACTTTTATATTACAATTACTTATTGGGAAGTAAATTAATTGTTTTTAGTAATCTACACTTGCTGTAGACTGGATATTTTTAGGTTATGGTGCCGCAAGTGCACGATAGACCACATGGGATATGTGAACTTTCGTTTCATTGGTTATGGAATTCCATAAAGACCCAATCACAAGGAAGAATAAGAGTAAAAAAAATTTGAATAAATTTTGAGGCGATAAAATTTAAATCGATATTTGCAACTTTAGTAGTGTGCTCATTAAAATGTCGATTATTTGATGAAAAATTGATATTTAAAATATACGATTTTTTAAATAGAAGCATACAAAAATATCTCTTTACATTTTAATACCATAAAATTATATTAAATAATTTAAAAGATATTTCAACGTGATTTTTATAAATAATTTTACATGAAACATAATTTGGATTATATTTGATAAAAAATTAATTTTTAAAAGTAGAATACAAAATATGTTTTTATATCTTTATATCACAAACATATAGTAAATTATTTAAAAATGATTTCAATACATTTTCAATATGATCTTTGTGAATAAGTTTTATATTAAATATAACATGGATTACTTGATACAAAATGAACATTTAACAAACACCATTATTTTAATTAGTAGAATAAAAAAAATATTTCCTTATATTCTTATATCATCACATTACATTAAATATATAATTTTTATATACACTGGTACATTACTTATGAAAAAGGCATTTAGTAACATGATGCACACTTACAAGTAAATAAATTTAATTTAAAAATTCTAAATGTTGCGACAAATGTATCCAAAAATTACAAGATATATAAAGCTCACTAATTTTCTCATTTCATGTACACACATTGATTTCTTCATCTATATCTGCCAAAGGATCAGTACAAGTCCTGTTGGGAATTTTTCTTTCTGCACCTTTATCTATGCCAATAATTTTATCACCTTTAAAGTGTAATTTTGGCAAAACAACGTCTACTCTTTTGGCTTCTAATTCCGGAATATGAAATTCATGCAAATATTGTACAACGTCTGAAAAAGTATATTACATTTACAAATATATATACAAACATATATACATACATACACAAATATTACATTTGATAAATACAACATAGATGACTAATGATATATACTTCAAATACAATTTTACCTATTAAATCCGTAGATTGGATTTTTCTTTGAGAATGCTTTATTAAATGATCAAATAATTTCCATAGAAATTCTTCGGTCATACCATCAAAACTTAAACAAACCTTTTCCCATGGTATTTCTCTTAAATTGTTATTTTTATTTTTGTTCAAACTGAAAATGTTGGATAAAAATGTTATTTGTGAGTTAATTGTTTCACATTTGCTATTTAAAATTGTATGTATACTGTTAACTTACTATTCAATCAATTTTATCTTAGTATCATTCAAATAAATCGGCTCAGAACAAAATAGTTGTAGATGAAGTTGATTGTACCAAAAGTGTTCCAAAGTTTTACGATTAATGCTAATACTTTTTTCGGTTTTAACCCAGGCATTAGCGTCTATTTTTTTATATTTTAAATCTTTCACACTATCACTTGATGTTACATTTTTCAATGTTTGAATGAATTTGTTTACTAATGGCGATGTCCATTTAACTCTAGTATAAACTGTAAAAATTAGAATTTATTATAAAATACAAATTTCTAAATTTGAATTCCTATGAAATTCATAATATTATTTAATTTAATGACCTTTTTTATCAGTTAAATATTGTTGTATCGTCTTATTTTGATCAGGAATATTCTTTTTTTTGCGTTTTAATTTCTTTTTCTTTATTTGTCTGGATTGATGATCGTCATCATTTTCAGAATCGATCGAAACACGTTTTTTGCTACTGAGAAATTTGCATTTCTTCTTCAGTATCTGAAAACGTTGCCACACTGAATGTCTTTTTCTCTTTAGAATTCTAGCTACTTCAGCACATTGATTGGCTATTACAGAAGCTGATGCATCGGCCATATAAGACATTATCATTTTATCTTCTTTTTTTGTGTATTGACTGAAATTTATAATAACATAAAAAATTAAAATATAAAGTTTATAATTATTGAACTATTTAGTTCAATATTACTTACCCATTACCTACAGTTACACTAAATAAATTTCTAAATCTAAAATAAACACTATATAAACTTCTCCATGGTATTCCATTTGCTAAAAATCTCACAAAATTTTTCCTTTCCTTTATATCTGAGATATAATATTTGCCATTATGCCTCATATTCAAAAATGGTTGAACGATACTTTCATCCCATTTGTGAATCTGAAAATATTTTACAAACGAATAATGATAAATCATTATAAGTAATTCCTTGATTATTCAAAAAAAGTATAAATACCTCACAAAAGTTACGCCAATTTTTTCTTATTATTTCATCTTCATTTTCCGTAAAGGAACCTCTTTTCAAAGGACCATACGTTTCAAATTCCTTTATCTGTTGTTGATTCATTGTACGTGACCCAGCATTGTTTTCAATTTTATGCTGGGGTGGTACTTCATGTTGCAAATGGACTGTCATTAATTTTAATTTCTAAACAGAAAATGTATTTTATTATATATTTTAATACATGTAAGTAAATTAATAATAGTAATATTCAATACAAAAAAAATTCAACTTACCATTATAAGATCATTGGACAATGAACCTTCTGTTTCTTTATTTTTTGACTCAGATTTTCTTGAATTATCAAGTTCCTCATCGTCTGAGCTATTGCAAGTAAATTTATTTGAACTCATGCTTCTTGTTCTGTTACGTGTAGGTAACGACATAGTTGAATCTTCTATTCTGTCGTTTTCGTTCAAGTACAAAGGATCTTGCAATGGATCTAATAATAATTCTTTTGCAACTGCCTCTAGACCTGCAATTGGTGAAGATAATAAAACATTTGAAATCTGTTTAGGATCAGTCAGTAAACCACTCAAATCATGAGACATATCAATGGGTTCATATCCAGCTATATTTTCATACATATCTGTAATTAATTCATCTTTCATAAAACTGCAATCAGATAAATTATTTGCATTCAATTGTCGCTCTGCTATATTAGCTGTCAATGCATTTTCCACTTGCTGTATTGGTACTTCTTGTGGACCAGAGTTTGTCGATAAACTTTTTCTAATTTTCTGTCTTAATTTAGACTCGTTACTAGATTGCGAACTAACTACAAAATCATTGTCTTTGCTTTCATTTTCTTTGTCGCACAAACCGTTCTTTAAGTTACTTTGCAATTTCAATGGTATGTTAAGTTTTAAGTCAACGTTGCTAGAATGATTTTCATAGCTTGTGTCTATTTTGGAATCCTTTGTTGCAAACCACAATTCAGCAATTGTCCTTTGAGATAACTTGTTTTCCACTAAAGTGTACTTAGGACGCTTCATTTCAATTCTGATGTCTTCTACTATTCCACTATATACAGTCCAAATTTACAGTTATTTGAACCGTGTGCATACAAACACAATAATGTTTAGTGCTTCCGTTTAAACAGTACGTTCACTTATATTTCTGCAATAAAATAACGAAAATTTATGATTATTTAAGTTATTAAATATACTCAATATTATTAAAATATATATATAGGTTTTTTCTACAATAATTTTACCTTCAAAACCTCAAGTCTCACACTGTTCCTAACCGTATTCCTAACCCATAATATTTTCACGCTGTCCATCGCATATTTATATCACATCACTTCCAATTCCAACTCGCCTTTATAGTTCAAATAAATATTTAATAATCTGTAAATTATTTATGAGTGATTGACAATTTTAATACAACTTAACATCCGTTTAACGTAATAATAACAAACGTAAGGTGAACACGCGTGTTTTTACGTTGGCGGGAAGCCGAAAAATACGATTGTTGAATATATATAATATATGAGTGTGTATATGCATCTAATGTAATATATATATATAGATTTTATAAATCAGCAGTTACACAAATAAAATTTCCATTCACACAGTCACACATGTTTACTTATTTATTTAATATATAATTATTTTTAAATTTTTTACAATGTTTTTAATTGTGTTCGTTATTTAATATATAATATTTATTTAAATAGTAATTTTATTTGATTGTGTAAAAGATTGTTTGTTTAAATAAATGTATATGCATATACATTATTTACTCACTACTTCTTTGAAATTAGAAAACAAAGATTTTTTTATACGTACAGTAATTGTGATTTATGATGAGTTCTAGGATAAAGTTACATAAACAGTTATTCTAAGAAAAATTTATTTCCTTCAGAGTATAATTATCATTGTTTTTAATAAAATCATCATCAGATACTGATTATTTAACTGAATATCAAGTCGTTTCTTTACCTCTTTATTTATATCAAATACTACCGTGAAAATTCATTCTTACAAATTGAAGCTATAATTTAACTAAATAAGAATTTTCGGTAGATTTAACAAATTGAGAGGCATATGTGAATATCTGTGATCTGAGGTACAACGTAAAAATAAATTCTATGTACATAGATTTTAATTCGAATTTAAATTATCAAGGTTTAGATTCTTTGTCATTCTTCTTCAGTTGTTTTTGGACCATTTGGTACACCATTCCACAAGTTATGCATCCGACCACCGCAGCTTGTGCTCCAACTCGAAGTTGCATTATAAAAAGCGACGGGGAAACCAAATATCCTCGGGTTTTATATTTATGGTATCCGTAACCAATCGCTCCGATCATTCCAAGTATACCTAGTACAGGTAAAGATACATAAATACATACAATCGAATTTGACATTACTGTATTAGAGATATATACCAGTCATAACAACAGGTTTTTGTTTAAATTGCCTGATAACAATAGAGCCAATTCCTTCTTCCTCGTATTCGTGAGAGTAATCAGTAATAGATTGATCGTTCGACATCTTGGGTACAGCCTGACACACTTGTGCTATTCTGAAACAATGCAAAAACTCAATTAACCACCGATCCTCTACCCAAATTCCATCCTATATTCCAAAACATCCACTTTCCACGTAAACAACCCACAATTACATCACTAACGAAAGGATTATTCTCTCAAAATGCATTTCACCTTATTTCGCAACCTGACCTCAAGAAACAACAAAGAAAATGAGCCACCGCTTGACAAAAAAAAGCATACGTTACATCACAACATATACTAAAAGAACTAATTCACAAATTTTTCTTTCTCTATATCACCTTGCTCCAAAAAATCACGACCTCGAGGTGTCTTAAGCCACGCAATGTCACTAGAAAATGAATTACCTTTCACTTCAACGAGTCTCGACAAAAGCTCAATCGGAACAATTAGGCAATGCGAGCTGCATTGAAATATCAAACGAACGCGATATTCAATATCTACGAATTATACAAGACCCGCCAAAAAAGTTCGATTATCACACAGTACCTAGAAAACGTATATAGCAGATAGCGAGTTTGAATGTTATGTTCCCACTCGAAGTCAGCGCTGAAGGGCAAAAATGTCAAGGTCACGGATAAAAAGGTTCGATCATCCGTTGAACATCATCAGCTTGGTGTACCTTGACTCTACGTCCGCGACATTCACCTTCGGATTCCCGAAAGAACCGATGAACTAAACTGTACCACATGACGGAGCAGACGGCTCTACGATTCTTCTGCTATATCGCACGCACACATGTGTAAATTTGTACGTCATTCGAAACTCCCACCAGTCCCACCGTTGAGCGTAAAATTTTCCGAGATATCTATTTCGCTTCGGTAATATATTTAGCTTTGACATTTATAGTAGCGGCAGTGAACCAAAATTCGCAGCATCCGTTGAACCGTTTGATTGTGTATATTACAGTTAATGTTAATGTTTTGTATGGATGAGAAATTGTTATATATTATATATCGAAGCCTTGGAAGAAAAAACCGCCAATTCATAAGGAGAACTCAACACTAACAGCAGTCAATTCGAAAAAACTTTCGGAAACCAACCGTCAATTCAAAGGATAAAATATATGTATAAATTTATATTAAACATATTTGTAAATATGAATATATATATATTGATATATTTGCGATAGTATTCATTGATATTAAAATATTATTCTCAAGATGGGAATTAATTTGTATTTTTAGTTAAATATAAAGCTATCGTATTGAGCTATAATGTGATAAAATATGAGTTCCTCATATTTTATTACATGCCATGATTCTCAACTTAAGATCTTCGTATACAACAATGATTAGAAGTTAAAAAATATTTTGAAGAAAAAGAAATGTTTCTCTAATCAATCTATCGGAGATTTATAGATATATGTAATGTACAGAACGATTTTTAGGTTCGTTCAGGGATATAGATAAGACGTTAAGTTTGAATCTCCCGCCGCGGGAATAATGAAAGGTATAGTAAAAGCCACGTGGTTTCTAAGCCTATTCGAAAGTCCGCTTTGAGGCGTTCGTGACTTCCGTACATATAAAGTTATATTATATATATATATATATATATATATATATATATATAATGCATATTATAATATATACGAAGGTCTGTCTGACATAGTTACGGATTCACATAGCGCATGTAATGACCGTCGATAGAAGACTAATGAGAAAAATGTTCGGTTAACATAGATGGAAACAAGGAATTTTCAGACGGTAATTATTACGATATGGAAAATTGTCTAGTCATACTCAATCTGGAATTGTGTAATTAATGCCTGTCCCTCACAAGCTCCGATTTATCCCGAGTATCCTTTAGAGTAAAATGGAGATTGTTATTTTAGAGTTGCTAGAAAGTAAAAGTATGCGGATAACTCGCGAGACAAGTTGACGTGAAAATTTGGCGTACGTGATTCGAACGAAAAGTCGTGATACTTATTGGCTTATCTGGAAAAGTCTGTAAATATCCAGAACGTATAAAAATACAATATATTTGTCTGATTACGAAATCATCTTTAGCCATATTGTATGTAATCAGAGTAGCGTTTGAAAAGGAAGTTTTGTGTTATTTGTTAATAATTTGATTCTTTTTTTTTTTGTGCAGTGTTGAATACGATGGCAACAGACGAGCAGAATGTATTCCGAGTAGGATCTCGAAAGAGCGAATTGGCATTGATTCAGACGGAGTATGTAATCAAATGTTTGAAGGAACATAATCCTGACAAGGAATTCAAGATAATTACGATGAGTACCAAAGGAGATAAGATATTGAACGTTTCACTGCCAAAAATAGGAGAGAAATCTTTGTTTACCGAGGAGCTGGAAAATGCTCTGGAAAATAACAGAGTTGACTTTTTAGTTCATTCTTTGAAAGATTTGCCAACTACATTAAGGGATGGCCTGGTTCTTGGTGCAATTTTGGAACGCGAGGATCCTAGAGATGCTGTAGTTATGTCCCAAGCTTTCAGTGCCTTTACCTTGGAAACTTTACCACCTGGAAGTGTTATAGGTACGAGTTCCCTAAGAAGATCGGCGTATCTTGCTAGAAATATGCCCCATTTAAAGGTTGAAAACATCAGGGGGAATTTAAATACAAGATTTAAGAAATTAGACGATGAAAAAGGAGTGTACGCAGCTATTATCCTAGCAGTGGCAGGATTGAAACGTATGGGTCTGGAAAAGAGAATAAGCCAGTATTTAGACAACGAAGACACGCTGTATTGTGTTGGGCAAGGAGCACTAGCAGTCGAGTGCAGAGAAGTAGACCCTAGAGTTTCAACTCTCTTAGAACCTCTAATAGACTTCCATACATCGTTAAGATGTGTAGCTGAAAGATCATTTTTGAAATATTTGGGTGGTGGTTGTTCAGCTCCAGTTGGTGTTTCCAGTAGTTTAGAAAATAAAGAATTAAAAATCACAGGTGCAGTTTTGTCGTTAAATGGAAATATGATGATCAAGGACACTCTAAAATGTAAACTATACATGCCCGATAATACCGGAGAACCACCTAAAAAGTGTCCTTACCGTGAACCAAGAACTTATTGCGGCTCAGTACCAGGAAATATGAATGCTATCAGTCTTTTTGGTGCAGAGCAACTCGGCAAGGACATCGCAGAGAGTTTAATAAAAAAAGGTGCATTGGAAGTAATGTCAGAGGCAAGAGACGAAATCCACAGTACTGTTTAGAAAAAAAACTAACATATTTAGGGGTGAGGGGTTTATTGATACATATTATATATGTAAAAAGTTGTACACTCTTTAAATACGTGTAAATTAAACTATTACAGAGGTCTTACTATTTAGCGTTGTTATATTTTAAGTTGATATATTGTAAGTTACCAAATTATGAATATTGTATATTTATCTACATACGAAAACAAAAATTAATAAAAATCCTTTTTTTGCAATAATAAAATAACAGCCGTCAAATGACTGATTAAATAATCTTTATACGATCAAATTTAAATGTCATTATTGAACCTCTCTGATCATTATTTTTTACAAAGCTTCTTATATAACACATTACTAAATGCACAGTCATCGATCTGCAAATTCAACAAAAATTCACTTAATAATATCCAATCCAGTTGTTGAAATAAAAAATGAAAAAATCCAACGAAGCAAAGTAAAAGTTCCTTTCAACCGAATTTTTTTTATTATGTAAATTTCCGCACAAACAGTTACTCAACCAATAAACATTCAAATCTCCCGCCAGTAATCATTTCGACGGAAAATGATCAATTCCAACCAATTACCGGGCACTTTTTGCGACTGCGCAGCAACGACATCCGCTTTTACGCCTTCTATATCACGTATATATTATATATATACCATGTATACAACATAAACGTATCGAATTATACCTACTGTTGTAGCGCTGAGTGCAGTTATGCAGTTTTTGCTACTTTGCAGCATTTCCCTTTCCACTGAGATAGTGTACGACGGCGTTCTAGCTTCTTATCTGCGCAAGGAAAAGTGAAAGCCGCATCACGAATTCGGCTCTCTCTACCGGCAATATTTTAGGATACGAGTGGAGTAAAAGTTAGCGCTTTTCAAAGCAAAAACTAGCCCATAAAAATGGGTGATATCAAGGCATTCCTGCATCAATGGTGTGCCAAGAATCAAGTTGATCCATCTTTTGAAGTTAGGCCTACTGGTAAGTCCTTCAGCCATTTTTGCAGCTGAGCGCGGGTTAGTCAATAACATTGTTGTTGTGTTTGGCATGGTTTTCATATTTATGTAAGACATCGTAAGGAGGGATTTGTTTTGGTTTGTGGAGATAATTATAGAACGATGATATTGATTTAACTTGGAATTATGTTTCACGTTTTATAGGCCCCAAGCATCGCCAGCGATTCCTGTGTGAGCTACGTGTAAATAATTATGATTACGTTGCTGTTGGTAATTCTACGAATAAGAAAGATGCACAAGGCAATGCTTCGCGCGATTTCGTTAATTATTTGGTACGCATCGGAAAGGTCAATTGTAGAGATGTACCAGCTGATACACCAGCCGGAGGACAAGTTGGAGATGCGCATGGTGCTTATCAGGGTGGCTCCGCAAATATCAATACACCAAATAGACCTGTGTTCAAAGATGGCATGACTCCAAACGACTTTGGTCAAGCTTATAGACCTTATAACGAGAGGGGAGAAAAAGATTATACTTATATCGATAGATTAGCTGATCAGAAGAAGGTTGAAGAAGCAGAAGATGTAGATGTTAACGCTAGTATTCATGGAAATTGGACAATTGAAAATGCTAAATCAAAACTTCATCAATTTATGCAAATTAACAAGCTTAATGCTGATTATAAATTTACACCGGTGGGGCCGGATCACACAAGGTATGCAGGGCAGGGATTTAATTGGAATATTATACGTAGACATTCTTTGGAAATATAATTCGCAAGATATCGAGAAGAAATGTTTGAAGTTTCAAAGATTTGCAATGAATGCAAAGTACCGTTCAAAGTAAATTTTTGAAATTTTAATGTGAATAACGATCATGGTTATACGTTGATTTCCGTGTACTTTAAACCTAGCATGCTAGATATATTTGTTTGATCAAATTATGAATGAGACCATTTTGGAGTACAGCACCAAAGCAATGAACAACAAATGCAGTAACATATTATGTTATACTGCGCAATTGAAAATATCAAAGTGACCAATAGACTTTATTGAAATCTATCGAAGAATTTGGGCTTCTGATAGTATTCAATACTAGAATCGGTACATTTGATAGTTCTTATGATTGTATAACCAAAACTTTTATTGAACTGATTCAATAATAGTTTTGGTGCTGCTTTTTGCAGATATATGAATTATGTGCTCCAATTTGGTCTTGGTTAATTTGGAATCCTGGTGAGTAATATTTATTTGTAATTTTTTAAATTTTTGAAAAATTAAACAAAAGTGCTTGCTTTTTTATGGTAAAAATTTGAAGCATATTATTAACTGAGCATTAAAAACTTTTACAGGAGTTTTATGGCTGAAATGAGTTTCTTCGTAAAGCAGCTTGGAAGAAGTAAAAATATATTTTTACCTGAATTCATTTGAACATAAAGAGATATTTAACAATTATAAATTTTTCAGCTATTACTGGAAGAGAAACAGGATCAAATAAACAGACAGCATCAAAAAGTTGTGCTCTATCGATTGTGAGACAATTGTTCCATTTAGGTGTTATCGAAGCATTCACTGGAACCTTAAAAACTAAAAAAGAAGGAGATCAAATGAAGCCTTATGCAGTAAAACTTTCTCCAGATATCGTTGAGGAATTAAGATCAGTTTTAGATGCTTTGCAAATCACTCCAATCGATGTGCGAAAGGTAGAATCCCATGATCTTTCATCTTAAATAAATTTTTAAATAAAATTACAACTTTTAACTAAAATTATTCCATTTATAGGCATCAGCTGCATGCTCGATTGAACAAGGTCCTTCCTCAAGTACAAATCAGGCAATTAATTTAGTTACAAACCATGTTTTGGAAGATTTCATTTCCTCGAAACCTCAACCAGCTGGTGTAGTGAGTTGGTCACCACCTCAACAGAACTGGAATCCCTGGACTGGCTGCAACATCGACGAAGGTCCACTAGCATCAATGCCACTAGACCAGTTATCCGATGAAATCATGAAAGAGGCTCGTGATCGTATGCAACAATCTAAAGAACTACAGCAGAGTAATGTGAACCGAGCGAAATTACCTGTATTCTCTAAAAAGCACGAAATCATGGATGCCATTAATGAGAACCCAGTCATCATCATCCGTGGTAACACTGGTTGTGGTAAAACAACTCAAGTATGTCAGTTCATTCTGGACGATTACATTTCTACGGGACAAGGAGCTTATTGTTCAATAGCTGTAACGCAACCAAGAAGAATCTCAGCTGTATCGGTTGCTGATCGTATAGCCATCGAAAGATGTGAACCTTTGGGTCAAAGTGTTGGATACTCCGTTCGCTTCGAATCATGCTTGCCTAGACCATATGCCAGTATTATGTTTTGTACCGTCGGAGTCTTGCTCAGGAAATTAGGTATGCAAACGTTTGATTTAATTAATAAAATAAATAAAATTTCATCGCTATCAAATTCTTATCACTATTTTTGTCATTAGAGGGAGGATTAAGAGGTGTATCTCACGTAATCGTCGATGAAATTCACGAACGCGATGTGAATTCCGACTTCATCATGGTCGTCCTCAGAGATATGATTCACGTTTACCCTGATTTGAGGATCATTCTTATGTCAGCTACGATCGACACTACTCTCTTCAGCAAGTATTTCGGTGACTGTCCTGTAATCGAAATACCAGGTAGAGCCTATCCAGTACAGCAATATTTCCTCGAGGATTGTGTAGAAATGACCAAATTTGTACCTGTATTGGACTCAAAGAAACGCAAATCTCGCGCTAACGATAACGACGATTTGCCTACTGACGAAGTCGAAGAAAATCTTAATAAAAATGTCGCCAGTAATTACAGTTTGCAGACTAGGAATGCTATGGAGCAACTTACCGAAAAAGAAATCAGTTTTGAGCTCATTGAAAGTTTGCTTCTGTACATAAAAGACCAGAATATTCCAGGTGCTGTTCTAGTGTTTTTGCCTGGCTGGAATTTGATTTTTGCTCTTATGAAACATCTCCAGCAGCATCCGCTCTTTGGCGGTATGAATTATGTCATAATTCCATTACACTCTCAACTACCTCGTGAAGATCAACGTCGAGTCTTCGATCCTGTACCTTCGAGTAAAACCAAGATCATTTTAGCAACGAACATTGCAGAAACATCTATCACTATCGATGATGTTGTGTATGTGATTGACTCTTGCAAAGCTAAGATGAAGCTTTTTACTTCTCATAACAATATGACGAATTATGCAACTGTTTGGGCTAGTAAAACCAATCTGGAACAAAGAAAAGGTCGAGCTGGTCGTGTACGTCCTGGTTTTTGTTTCCATCTTTGCTCGAAAGCTAGATTTGAAAGGATGGA
The DNA here is from genome assembly GCA_018906985.1 of Apocrypta bakeri. Classification (NCBI taxonomy): domain Eukaryota; kingdom Metazoa; phylum Arthropoda; class Insecta; order Hymenoptera; family Pteromalidae; genus Apocrypta; species Apocrypta bakeri. Next base: position 4,896,984 of record JACCIA010000002.1, read on the forward strand.
TGAACACATGACACCTGAAATGTTCCGTACTCCTTTACATGAATTGGCTCTTAGTATTAAGTTGTTGAGACTTGGAAGCATTGGACAGTTCTTGTCCAAAGCTATTGAACCACCACCGATCGATGCTGTTATCGAAGCTGAAGTTATGTTAAGAGGTAAGATTTACTGTTTGCTTGAATATTTAAAATATTCTCAATGATGTAATCATAATTAAAATTTATACATTTATTTAATTTTATATTAAATAAATAAATAAATTTATATTATATATTTATATCCAAAACTGATTTTGTAAAAATCAAAATTTTCTCCTGATCATTCAATTTATACGCAAAGGAGTATTTATGAAAGAGTATTACTACCAAGTTCGAGCTCAATTAATCCATCAATTACTGTTCAATTAGCCTTCGAAGAGACTTGGAGAAATCCTAAATATTTTCAATATCTTTCCTAATATTCGGAATAAGTTTACTACGTCATTGAAAATATTTCAATTCAATTTTATGAAACCGACATTGTAAAACAATACTTTTAATCCAAATTTCATAATTTCCAGAAATGAAATGTCTTGACCAGAACGACGAGTTAACACCTCTTGGTAAAATCTTAGCTCGACTTCCGATCGAGCCACGTCTGGGTAAGATGATGATACTCGGTTGCATGTTCCGCGTGGGTGATGCTCTTTCGACTATGGCAGCCAATAGCTCAACATTCCCTGAGGTATACAATATGGGCCCTGACATGCGTCGTCTGACACCACAACAGAGAGCTTTCGCTGGTGCTCGTTACAGCGATCACGTTGCGATGTTACACGTATTTCAATGTTGGGAGGAGGCTAGAACTGGCGGAGAATACGCTGAAAATATCTTTTGCGATTCCAAGAACGTCAGTCTGCCTACCCTTCGTGTAACTTGGGAAGCTAAGGTTTGTGATTTGGATTGTTAAATTTGAAATTTCATCTATTATTCGAAGTGTTTTAACGAATTTTAATGTTTTTTTAGCACCAGCTGCAAGCACTTTTAACGAGTGCAGGATTTCCAGAGGAAACTCTTTGTCCAACACCTCTTAATTATCAAGCTGGCGCTGATCCACGACTTGATACCATCACGGCTTTACTTTGTATGGGTCTTTATCCTAATGTGTGTTACCACAAAGAAAAGAGGAAAGTGTTAACAACCGAGTCCAAAGCTGCTCTCATTCATAAGACTTCCGTGAATTGTAGCAATTTGGAACAAAATTTCCCGTATCCTTTCTTCGTTTTTGGAGAGAAGGTAATTTTAATAGCGTCTCGAATTTCTAAATTAAATTCGTAAATCGCTATTTTAAGCATAAAACTAAAAATATGTAAAAATAATTAATGAATATACACTAAACCGTAATTAATTAATATACTTTGAATAGTTGTTTGAGTGAAAAAAGAGATTTTTAGCAAAATCAATAAAATCGTCACTAACTCAAATTTAGAGAGTTCGAAATTAAAAATGCCATTCTATTTTGATTTTAAAATTTTTCTCTTGCAGATACGTACAAGAGCAGTGTCGTGTAAACAAATGACGATGGTGTCACCCTTGCATTTATTACTTTTTGGCTCCCGGAAAGTGGAGTACGTAGATAATTTAATTAAACTAGACAATTGGATCAATCTAGAAATGGATCCAGAACACGCTGCAGCTATAGTTGCGCTTAGACCTGCCTTAGAAAGTTTAGTTGTTAAAGCAGCCAAAGATCCAGAAACCATCTTAGAACTTACACCTTTAGATGATAAGGTCAGCGAATACTCTTCATTATTCACAGTAAAAAAAACATCTTTTCACTTGTATATTAAATTTCTTATTCGTTTACCTTATATAGATTGTAACCGTCGTTAGAGCATTGTGCGGTATGAATACCGGTCGGTTTGAGATGGAACCCATCACCGGAGGTGGTTTCGCTAGTAGACGTCCACCAAGAGGCCACATGTCAGGTATGGGTCACAGCCAGAACCGAAATTTTTATGACGGAGGCCCACCACCCAAACTAATGCACATAGATTCTGGTTACCGAGGCGGTAACGGAGGCTACGGTGGTGGTCCTAGGCGATATGGAGGTGGCGGCGGCGGTGGCGGTTACATGGGAGGATACGGAAGCGGTGGTGGATACCATGGCAGAGGAGGAGGAGGTGGATTCCGGCGATACAACTAGATTCCTTTATTTATAACGCGTTGATGCTTTTTTTACAAGAAAATGAAAAGAAAACGCAGTTTTGCCATACATTAAATCGATAATTTTTATAATTTTTACTTAAATTAATAGTTCAGAAAGTGTGATAGTAAAAGTATTGTGCATCAATACATTTTTACTAGCAAATATAAATTATTATTCGAAATTTAGTTTAATATGTATGTATCACTTGTTGTCGTTTACCGACAAATAAAGAAGCTTATGAATTCTTCAAATATCCTTTTGTATATATATATAAAAGAATATTCAAAAAATTATTATTAAGTTTTCTCAATGTATACTTTAGAATGTAAGATATCACTACAATAATTCATAGGCGTGTAGAAAACAGTTCAAGTTAAGCTAGAATATCTGACCTACTGCGTAAGGTGATTACAAAAATTATTGAGGGTTCAGTAAGAAATACAAGTGTCGTAAACATTTAATATCATAAATACTAATTTTGGTATTTAATACAGTCTTGTAGACTCAACAGTGAGTTTGCCATTCCTTGTATACACATGTGCCCCACTAGAGTCAGGTACTTAGTAAAAATAATTATCATGTCAGCTTGAATTTAAAAAATAAATGGTATTTACCTATTTTTTGAACTTTGACTTCAATTCTTTTAGTCTAATTATAACATTTGTAAATCTTTTTTTTTTTAATTTAATTCTATAAATACATAAACATTTTGTACGATAATCGTTTCTTTTTGTTTAGTTAACAATTGATTTTTCGATACAAACACTTTTCACGCTCTCTATTTGATACAATTATATCGATATAAAATAATAAAATTTCATCCAATTCAACATATATCGCTTTTAATAAACGCTACAAAGAATAGATCAATTTCCACATATATTTTAAATCAGTGAAATTTCACTATGTTTCCTTTTTCAAAGTGTCATAAATATACTGAAAAAAAATTAATTTTTTTTTTAAGAAATAAATACATTACTTTCGGAAAAGCAATTTATTTGAGAAAATAAATTTTCTTAAGCACAGCAAATTCTTGTTTTCAATGTGTGTCCATACACACTCTATTATCCATTACGTAATAGTCTCCAATCGAAAATAGATTCTACGAATCACCGAAAATTTGCGCAAAACAAATTATTTTTTACTTTTATTCAAAAATTCATTCGCATCCATACAATTTCGAACCCAAACAGTTTCCGATTGCCAAATGAGAAAAATTTCGATTACAAATATTTTCCCATCATACGGAACCATTGGATTTGCACGTGCTGCAGCGCAGCGGCCAGCAGTACTATTCCTGAGCTGTAACTTTCGTATCTCTTTTGCCTAACCTATGGTTAGGTACACCGTGCGTTTTATCCGTAGACCAACCTAAATGTTTGCATTTTTACGAATAATCGATATTAAATAAACGGAGAATTAGCAAATGATTGCTTATAATTGATAACATATAGTTAGCGTAAAATTACGGCTAAATAATACTTAGCTGACAATTTTGAAATTGTTCGTTAGTGTATATTAGCAGCAAAAGTATTCGTATTTAGTACTTTCTGTTTCTTCTACTTCTGTGCCTTATGATTATATAAATAAGAATTGTTATAGTTTGATGGCAATGTTGCAATTCGGTGGAACGTTGTCTAATGTAACAGTAAGGATTACTCCAAGGATCTCATGGTGGATTACTGCCCAACACCTACTGTCAGCTAGTTCATTGTCAACTATTCCCAATCCTATCGTGGAAAACATCAAGGTGATTTAGAGAAACTTATTTTTTATCTTCGATCGATGTCTCTTTGATTTTATTAATACTTTTGTGCTTTATTTTTGGCTTGCACATTGACAGTGCCTGGAGTTTTGTATTTTAATTGAAAATATTAGTATGTAATTGAAACGTTTAGTTTGATCTGATGATTGTATTTCTTTGAAGGAAAACATGTTAAGATTTGAAATGTTGAATTAAAACTATCAATATGGATGGAAAGATTTTACTAAAATGTTTGAACGAAAGCTTGTTAAGATTTGAAACGCTGAATTGAAAATATCATAATGGATAGAATATTCACTTTGATCTGATGATTGTATTTATTTGGATAAATATTGCAAGCAAACAATCTTGAACATTAATCTGTCATTGATTTCAGTCTGAGAAGGTGGCGAGGAAGCCTTTAAATAATCGCCAGACAGATGTAAATACATCACTGATAACAGCTGCATTTAAAAGCTTATTGGAACCTTCGAAACAGAATGAAGAACAAAGTAAAACTATCAATGCACAACTAAATCAGAAAATCAATGATGCAACCAGTATTAGTGAATTATTGAATATATCAAATGATCCAGCATTTAATTCTCAAAATGCTTATAATGTTGTATACGTGCTATGCAATTGGATGACAACAGGGAAGATCAAAATCGAAGAAATAGAAAACGATATGAGATATTTGAAAGTATGTAAAATACTGGGTATACGAGATACTAAGAAAAAGGTAGTGAAATATAAACAACTAAATCTAATGGATGATTATACTGCACCTTTACATGGACTTATAAGATTAGAAAGAAATAAGAGTCTAATATCCGATTTCAGTACTCATGAAATTATTAAAGTAAGAATTCTTTTTTATATGCGAGACCATGTATATAATTTGTTTATACAGAGTATATTTTTTTCTAACGCAGGTTTTGTCATCACTAGCAATTAGACAAACGAGATCACTGCCATTTCTGAAAGTTATAGCACAGGAAATAACGAATAGCAAGGAAGAACTTAATATAAAAAAGTTAGCGGATATTTTATACAGTGTGGCTGTGCTTAATTTTTATGATGATGTAAGGATATATTTATGCAATGTACATCTCTATAACTCATACAAGGAATAATTTTATTTTCATTCTTTTAGCTGCTGATGCAAAAAATAAGCAAAGATCTATCTCTTGTCATATCCACAAATGAAAAGAATGCAATCATTGGATCGATATTAACATCTTTTGGAATACTGCGTTACCGAAATGACGACTTGCTAGATTTATTGTCATCGTGGATTGTTAAGCATAAAAATTTAATAAGACCTCATGAAATAAGTAGTTTAATGGTGACATTAGCTCATGTGGGATATATTCCAAAAAATTTTGATGAATTATCAGAGGTGTGTATTTGACACAGAGAATTTTTTTTAAATACTTAATGTTGAAAACAAATTAATTCATTTTTTGTGTTCCATGTAGCAAGTGATATTGCCACTGAAGGAAAGTGAAATGTGTCAAAGTAGCGAATGGTTGGATATCGTGTGGTCATTAACTGTGCTAAATAAAGCCAACCATGAACAATACGTCTCCGTTTTAAATGATGGTTTCTTAAACAGGATATCTCGTTAGTACCTAATTAAAATATGATAGCTAAATCCTTAAATCATTTTATAAATAATTATAATTTTGGTTAATAGATAATCCAGAAACAGAAATATCGAAGGCATTCAAACTTCTAAATGTTAATGCAGCCGCAAGATTGATAATGAAAGACTATTCAGGTATATAATAAAAAACATTTTAAGTTAAATATTTTATTGTTTCAGTGCAACTTTTTCTAATAAATACAATTCGACAGGTCCATTACTTCCTGAAGACTCGAAACTTTTCGATATTACAATTTTGAAAGCGAAAGAAAAGGCATCTCTTGCAAATTCTGTCATTAGTGCGCTTAAAATATTATTACCTTCTGATTCTATTTATTTAAATGTTGATATAAATACGAAGATGGGATTTTTATTAGGTAATATACTTTCTTTCCCTTGCACAAAACTAATAATTCTCTTCTTGTTCTGCATATCAAAATGGTATTATTATATTTTTTTCAGACGCTGAGTTTTGCGTTGATAGTAACTGCACACCGCTACCTATGAACTCAGAAACTAATGAAGATAAACCGGTATTTAGGATAGCTGTTTTAACGTGTGCTTACCATGAATTCTGTCGAGGAACGAATACTTATATGTTAGGTTCTGTAAACTTACGTAAAACCTTATTAGAAAAACAAGGATATAAAGTTTTGTTAATACCTTACACGGAAGTTAATATTAAAGATAAGCTTGTCCAACGAGTAAAGTACATAAATGACAGTGTTAAAATAATTGTGGGAAGAACTTCAAAGCAATAAATTTTGTTACATAAAAATGATTTTTTGTAAATTAAACATACCAAATGACAAGTTAAATTTATAATTGGTAAACGAACTATTGATCAATTAAAATTTAATTTGTGTAGATAGTTACAAAATTATAATGGAATTTTTGTCGCAAATTTATTCCTTGAGAAAAAAAATAATAAAGTTTTATAAAATTCAAATTATAGTTTTAAAAAATTTTGTTCGCTCGCCTCTATCTAGAAACCAATAGTGATTATAGCGAGGACAATTTTTAAATATTCTTTGATGTAATAGATTGTAATCTTCCTTAGGATAAATATTAATACTTTAATATTTTTTTCCAATTGAATACACTGAAAAGCCATCAATTATTTTTTGTACAATCATCATAAAATATTTAATTCAATCTATTCATTGTACTTACACGAAAGAAAAGAAAATATTTTTTATTTCAGATATCTGTCTAAATGAAACAGAAAATTTTAGATTAAAAAGCGGTATTTACTACTAAATAGTTACACATTTAAATAATTAATAATATGTATAATAATTACACTTTTTATGTTCTCAAATTTTCCGAATTAAGCAATTCATATTTGCATCTAATAAAATTATAGGTGAATTCAAGAATTCATTCGAATAAACATAATATTTTCCGTTTTAAAAAAATGAACTGTTCTATGAAAAAATGTTTCTTCCATTTAGTGATGAACTTTTATGTTAGTTTACAATAAGTTATATGTAACACGTATATTTGTAAAAATAATTTTTAAATTGTTGTGCATATAAAAAAGTAACTTGAAACATTTCGTTCAAAGTAATATTTTTTTAAATAATATAGCTATAACTTTTGTCGTTATGTATAACTATATATATCTACATTATGTATATATAACACACGTATATATATAGGTAGGTTTTACGTACAGGTTGGTACAGGTTAGCTTTTACACCCACAATGGCGGCGCCTGCTCGCGAGTCTCGTGACGAATAAAGTGGTGCTTCGTGGCATAAATTTGATAATTTCTTTTACCTATCATTAACGCTTTAGACATAGGCAAGTTTTAACGAGACATCGCCACATAAGCAGTACCAGAACTAATAAGAAATGGTAAATTGCTGATCAGTGATCTTTTTCGTGATTTACACTGTAAGATTCGGACCTGTCGAGAACTGATTTTTGGATATATTTTCCATCTGTTTTCCAGATGCAATTTATGTTGTTGTTCAGCCGTCAAGGCAAACTCCGTTTGCAGAAATGGTATGTCGCGCATCCCGACAAGCTAAAAAAGAAGATAACACGAGAATTGATCACGACGATTCTGGCAAGGAAGCCGAAAATGTCGAGTTTTCTCGAGTGGAAAGATGTCAAGGTCGTTTACAAAAGGTACTTTTGTAAACTACTAGGTCTCCGAATTGTTGTAATATTCCTTTGGAGTACGATTTTGCTACTAATTTTAATGTATTTTCGTTTTTTAAGGTACGCCAGTTTATATTTTTGTTGTGCGATTGAACAGAACGACAACGAGTTGTTGACGCTTGAGATCATCCATAGATACGTTGAACTACTGGACAAGTATTTTGGCAGTGTAAGTTGATATTTTGTTGGATGATGCGGAATGTACTGAGATTAAGAGACTAATTTTGCTCTTTGTGCACAGGTATGCGAACTAGATATAATTTTCAACTTTGAAAAGGCTTATTTTATACTGGACGAGTTGCTGGTTGGTGGGGAAATTCAAGAGACCAGTAAGAAGAATGTCCTTAAAGCAATAGCAGCCCAGGATCTTTTGCAGGAGGTTAGTCATGGGGATGTTCCCATTGAGTTGTGATCTGTCTTAATGAATGTCGTTTTATGTGTCTGTTTCCAATGCCCTTGGATCATTATGGCTTCACGTTAGTCTTAAACGACTATTTAGGTGAATCACTAGGTGAAATTTAGTTTGTTGAACGGCGTGAATTCTTATTGTTATTTTATTTTTGTTGATCTATGTAAATGGTTTATTATCAAAGAGACTTTATGGACTTGTTTTAAGTTTAAATGTTTTGTAAAGTATCGTTCTTTGCTGTACGTTTCTAATCAAACTTAGTCGATTCTAAAGAAGAGTAAAAATTTTAGTATTCAGTATTAGCATAGAGTATTGAAATCTAACCGTTAGTGATTCACCAAGAATTACCTTGCCGTTAAATGTGCTACTAACTTGTTCTTTAGAAAATAGTACAAAAATACTGATCTCTTGAAACCGGTACAAAAAATTTACTCGATAAGCTCATTGTTTTATTATACGCACAATTATACCAGTGTGCCAAAATGATCCACGTTCTTTGTTGACCCCTGACTCTTTCAAACCCCAAACCTCTAGCCCCGGTAATTTATGTTTGTCATATCTAACATCAAGACAATGTGTGAAGTATAATCTGCAAAATGAAGTTGCATGGCGAGAAGTCTCGCATAACAGGACTATAGAAAAACTCAAACGTGTCAATTTCCAGTACATTAATACAAATTGTTTTCCTTGTGTGCGCGTGTGTGTTATTATTTGTTTGGTATACAGCATGCATAATATATATTTACATATAAATGAGAAAATCTACTCTCTAGAATTGAAATAGTGAAATTTCACTATTTAGCTGTGTGTATTTTCATTGTTTCAAAATGTACAATGTCTTAAATTTTTCAAAAAGTACAAATACACTGTTTAAATGTGGTAATATATTCTGATTAAAACAGTAATTATTTGTTATTTAAAAAGTGAATATACATTAATGTATAAAGCAGTGATTATTCAAATTCAAAACTCCAGTTATAAATAAATCCAGTGAATTCCATACTGAAATATACATTAAATGTTATGTTATATATAAAAACATTTATTTATGAAAAATTACTTTTTGAAAGAAGAGCACATATACTTATATTAAAAATAAGTTTTTAATTCAAGGAAATATTTTTTTCTTTCAAAAAAGCAATCTCTCATTAACAAATTTGTTTGAATTCGGAAAAAATTTTTTTTTAAATCGACTCTACACGTTTCTCTTCCAGAAAAGCAATATTTCGAAAAGAAATTTTTTTTTTCAAATCAAGTAAATATTTTATTTATTTAAACAAAGCAAATTTCAACTTATACAATAATAAATCACTGTTTCAAATATTGAGTTTTACCTATAAAATCAGTAAATTCAACATCTATTTTAAGCACTGAATTTTTACTAAATTAGAAATTGTCACGATTAATCCATTTACTGCATAATTATTCACCAATTAACAATGTACACATCCTCTGAATATCAAACTAAAATTAAAGATTCGCTATAAATTGAAAAAAAAAAATCCGTCAAAATCATTGAAATTTCCGCTATTTCAAATCCAGAGAGTGCATTAATATTAATAATACAACATAACCAGTGAGTATGGCTTAGAAAAGATAAGATAAATGTCCGCTTATTAGGTAAAACTATTTTTTTAATCGATATTGCGTTAAATAGCAAATCTTGCCTCGCACGCCTTGCGTGCACCATGTACGATAAGGACATTTATCTTACGCAACCGCCCGAGCCTATATATACAAAAATTTGGAAAAACCCGGTTTTAATTATATATATCGAAGCTATTAATCTAACATAAAAATACGCTATACACGGCATATTATTTATATAGAAAATCATTTATAAATATATATATATATATATACACATATATATATACATAAAAAAAAATATATATATGTATATACATATAGACACAATATATACAATATATAGATATTTAAATGAAGTGTTTATTGTTAATCGCGCCTGAGATGCACACAAAGTTGTGCAGTGTGTTGAGTATCGATTCGTTCGCAATAATAATAATAATATAATGCATGACTCGACGCGTGCACGCTCTTTGTCAAGCTCCAACTTTCGAACGTATAACTCGCTGTTGTCTGCATCTCTCGAGGAAGAGCCGAGAGTATTAAAACTGTCGCATGTGTCGATGTGTGCAACTCTGTTATTCCGTTGCAAAAAAAAGAAAGAGAGAGAGAGAGAGAGAATAATAATATATACATACATATATATATACATATAACAGAGGATTGAACCATCGGTACGCAATGCCGAAAGCTTATAATATTAAAAAAAGAAGCAGTAATATAAGCCAGACTCGAATTGCGTGATTGTGTTGTTACGTCCTTTTAAGATTTATTATACCGTTAGTGAAGCTTTTATATTAGCGTTATTGTAGACAATGTTGTACCCTTTATATATATATATATATATATATATGATTTATACACACTTGTAGCAGTATTTCCAGTAAAAGCAGCTACTTTAAATCGATGTATACGCGTGTTTACAGCACGAACTGCTCATCGTAAGTAAGAGTTTGTCCCTTTTCTTTTTTTTTGTTTTAGTTTGGAGTTATAATCCTGAATAATATAGTAGCGTGTTTATTGTGTGTTCTTTAATCCTTTTAATATATACTTTATTATTATTATACAGACGACACACACATATATATATATATATATACACACGGGAAACAGACATGGACTCTGACGATGCATGTAATTTTTCTGTATCTACTCCTTTTTTCAATTAAGAGAATTAACGACATGAGATTAATGCGTGGCTTTTTGCGGTGTTTTTAACGAACGGAGTTGATGATATATTCAATTTTTTTACCATGCTTTTTAATACTCAGCTTAAATACATTTCTTTGAAATAAAAGTTCGCGTTTAACTTTGTCTGTTTCCCAGTTATGCACTGGAAAAAGTTTTGTTAAGGATTGATAAAAAATTTGTTTGATTCTAAAAAAAAATTCTTTGGACAGACTTGGGAAGATGTTTGCTTGAATCTAATCGTTATATTTATTTGAATGGAAGAAATATAAGTTTTTTTTCTATCTAATAGAATATGTATCGAATAAATAATACGAGACATTTTAGAAGTTCTACGTTTATAGAAATTTAAAGAAATTATTTATTAATAAATATTTGCGCATTTAAACAATTGATCTTTGCACATAAAGATAATGTTTTTTCAATCTAACAGAAAATTATAGTTTGATAAATATTAGTTTGATTTACTCATTTTGATTATCTTAAAATTACTTTTTGCATATAAATAAATAAATAATTAATTAATAAATATAATAAATAAATAAATAAATAATTATATAATATTGATTATTTCAAAATTAATTCCAATTTGTATAAATAACGATCTATTGAAAAAAAAATTCGCTTCAAATAAGTACTCGTTAAAACCAAGCAATTTTCCAATCCAAGTAAACATTTTCTTCTTTCAGAATATCGATAACTTAATAAACAAATTTTCTTGAACATATAGCAAACTTTTTTTCAGTGTATATATCTAACCCAGTATTCGAAAAACGTGTAATCCGTAGCCCAAGTAGTTTGTTCTAGTCGAATTTGTATTTTTAAATCAGTTTACCGCCGCAGTTTGCCAGTTCGCGGCTCGATTTCTAGATTTGTCTTTGTCTTTGTTACAAATGGAAAAAGAGAGATATATGATGAGAGAATGAAGAAAAGAGCTTCCATTTCTATTATATACAAAAGAAATTGACTTGTATCGCAGAAAATATTGCGTAGATGACGATATATATATATTTTTGTTGTTTCGAACGTGGAAGTGCTGCTAGGCCATTGAACAATGTAACTGTATACGTTTTTTTTTTGGAAAACTTAATAAATTGCCTTTTTGACCAAGTTTAACCAGAGCTTTGAAGTTTACATCTGTATATTGCTATGTACATATAAGCGAAACATATATACGTATTATTCTGCTTGGTAGTCATATATACATGCATAACTCGTGCTGCCCAACAAGCACAACAAACATTCTATACAGCAAATCAAAGAAGGAATTCGTTTAAATAATTGTTGTTTTTTTTTATTTCAAAAGAATCTTTGAACGAGTTCGATATTCGTTCGTTGTGTCGTTTATTACGAGTTAAATAGAATTCTTTTGTAAAACTTAAATCTTCGACGTCTCTTTATTCGGTCGTTTCAAAGAAGTGCAAAAGAAATGTAAAGGAATTTTTTACAAAGTTTCTTTTTCCGCGCGAAAATCATTTGCATGAAAGAGTACTTCTGCATATTTCTTAATTACACAGGATAAACATAATTGAATTCTTTAAATTTCGCGCGGGTCTCGCTGAAAATATTACGGCGCTTTAAAAAAAAATTCTCAGAGTATTGAATTAACGCGTTCGCTCGTGTGCTTATTGGGCGTGTACTGTCTTGTTTTTTTCACTTGTATTTTTTTATTCAGTGTCCCATCTAATCTGTAAACATAATTATTATTATTTTTTGTTACAATGCATATATGACGCATACTGCGTTTGAAGAGTGTATCCAAATATATCTGATCCCGATTAACAAAAACAAAAAAAAATCAAGTGAAATTGAGTGGATACACCGATGTTTCAAGGTCCAATTACTCTTTTACGCCGCTGCGCGCATATCCATTCAATTTTACGTGATTCCCGAACAATATCCATAATCTAGGGCTGCCGAAAATTTGCATATCCGGATATTCGAGATTCGAACACCGCATCGGATATATATACGTACGTGTACTTATAGTTGTAAAGAAATTATCCGCAAACAACTTCGTATATCTCTTAAAGTTACTCTCCAGACTCTTGTTGATCAAATTTCCAAATTCAAATACTCATTGATTTTCACGGCAGTTTCTTTGTACTTCCACGTATTAGCCAGATTTGAGTAAATATACGCAATTAGTCGTTATTCAAGATAAACGAGTCGATAATAGTATACGCAGACTCCAAACGTAAAAATCGACTATCCGGATGAAAAGGACGGCAGACCCTGGAATCCCAAAAATCAATGCTAAAGACGGAGTGTAATATTTGTTTGCAAAAAAAGGACGAGGCCGTGGAGGGTGCACTGCGAGAAATAGGGCTTTTGTAAAACTCGAAAACGGTGTAAAGGATGGATCATCCGTCGATCAGATGAGCAGCCAAAGAATGAATCCACAGCCATTACCACATCGTCGTCGTCGCCTCCTTCGTTCAGGAATTGTTCGCTTTGTACTACTTGTATACGAATGTATAAACGTAGATACACACACACACACAAACACGTCGTATATAACAGACTATACATTGAGAAAGAAAAAAAAGTATATATAGAGTGCGAGAGAAACTAGTACCGACGTTCAATATGCACGTCTGACTGACGGATCTTGCGAAAGAGGGATATATATATACACACATATACTCGGTGCGCATGAATTGTACATGAATTACGTCTGCTAAATCTCGCGGCTGTGATATGCTCAGATCGTATGCAGATTCGCGCTGTGATTGAAATGCTTCTGTTTTTGAGATTACATTTTCTTTGTGCTCATTGTTTTTTTTTTCATGTATTGGTGCTTTTGTTTGTTGCGTACTCTCTGGAATTGAAATAGTGAGATTTCACTAGTTGGCAGTGTATTTTTATCGTTTCAAGGTGTTATCAGTATGCAATTGCGAAATAGAGAGTTTTAAGTGTCTGTAGGTGAATATTATTGAATTTTTGATATTTTAATATATATTGAAAAAAAAATTGTTTGACAATAGAAAAACTTTTTCTTGACAGTCCTAAGAAAATATTTACTTCGATCTAATCGTTGTACTTATAGGAATGAACGAATTTATGTTTTATTCGAATAGTTATTTATATAAACTATGAACAGAAAATTTTTAATTTTATTTACCATATAGTTACATATTTTTATTTTAATGATTGGAATTGTTGATCTTCACAAAATGAGTAGATCTATTTAAGCAATTCATATTTACGTCTAGTATATTTTTATCTGATTTTAGTTAGTAACGTATGGATGAAAATAACAATAAAATTAGAATGAAAATCAAATTTTCTTCCTTGAAAAAGAGTAATTCTTTTAAGCAATACATTTTCTTTTACTTAACATACTTTTTTCCAACGTAGTACAAAAAATCTTTTGATTTTTCAATTTTAAAGCAATGAATTTCACACAACCAAAAATGATTATTCGAATTAGTACTTAGTTTTGCCTATAAAATCAGTAAATTTCATTTTCACTGAATTCAAAGTTGTACGCTACACTTTGTAATTAGTGAATATTCAGTAGACACAAAAGATGCCATAAAAGTTAAATAATCAACAGTGTATATACACTAAATATCAAAGAAAAATTTAAGATTCACTACTTTGGTAAAATCAATAAAATTTTCACTATTGCAAATTTGGAGAATACCCACTTTATTCTCCGATGTTATTCAAAGGTGACTCCAGTTACGATAAACGAGACTGAATGATGTTATTTTTTTTCAAGTTAAATGATAAGGAATATATCATCTTTTGTTCATCGAAATGAGGTGTGATGATACTCGATCAAATGTGGTTAAGCGGATATTCCATATACGTAATACTTTAGAGCGAAATACCGATGTACTCATAATCTGCCTTGCGATTCTTATCACAGCTGCCGATGACGCATTTGATTCATCGAACTTTTGATCCGCACTTTTTCGAAAGTGAGATATACATATGTATAATGTCTGACAAAAAATTTTTTTTTTAAATTCTTGTCGACTCTTTAGTTTTAATTTTTCGAGCGAATATTCTCTACAACTAACGCAAAATTTCAATCACCGGAACGACAGTGTTTATTCGTGACTTTTGTATTCACGAGTAGCAAAAGAAAAAAAAAGAAACTAAAAATTAAAATGTAATCGATATATCGTTTCTACAAGACTGGACACAAAACTTCGACTCCGTTAACTTGCCATATTTTTGTACGAACACGTTCGTTGATTTTTAAATGTAAACTACTTTGTATGTATATTGTAATAGAGCATGAACGACGAGAAGAAAAAGAAAAAAAGTATAAGAAAAAATCTGTTAAAAAAAATAATAATAAGAGTGAGAAAGAGAGATAAGTAATATATTTTGTTAACATAGAGATTTAAGTAACTTTAGTCAACATATTTTAGTCAATACGATTGCATCGTAGCTATATCTACTTAAACAAATAATATTATACACGAATACTATGCAGCAATAAAGAAGAACTGTATATGTAGAACGCGTAGTAAATGGTCATTTATTACGCATAAATACCATACATATATTAAATATAATTCAGTTAAATTAACTGTTGTGTCGATTGGATTAAACTTGTAAAACACAGCCACACATACTCACAAATGTGAAAATGGAAATTTCTATTCTAATCCACGAGAAGTCGAAGAACTCATATTTACATAATTCACTTTTTTAGCAATCTATGTCAATTGTCAATGTGAATGCACTCGAATACACGCACCTCTTGATAATATCAATCAGTAATAAAGCAATCTTTTCAAGTAGAAATCAACCTGAGCTCTATATCACTGTCGCATTTATTTGTTCTCACACCTTTATATATATATATATATAAATATATATATTTATTTATTGTGCGAAACGAACAGAGCAGTTCGTTCACATTTATTTATTATTTGTCTGTTTATCGTAATAATACATGCCACCGTTATTATTGAATTTAACGATTTTTTTCTCGCAGAGACAAGTTTCCGAGACTTTTAACGTCATAACAAAAAAAAATTGGGGAGATTGAGTAATTACTAACATCTTTGCATTACAGAGAATGGAATAATATTAGTCTTGTTTGTTCTGTCTCTTTCTAAAAAAACTCTACTTCCCTCTGTGTGTCTTTACTACTAAAACGAAAAATAACGAGAAAGAGAGCCGAAAAAATAATGATATAGGCGTTTAGTCAAAGGCCTCTGTGTTACACGTATGAAAAGGGTTCAGTTCATCATTTGAAGCTGCATCGAGAAGACTAATAAGCTTTGTCTCTCAAATGAAAACGTAGGTACGTGTTTGTTATACTACATACAATAATATCGTATTAATCTGTAAATAGTTAACGAAATTGTCTTTGTGATCGATGTGTAAAGTGCAGCGTCAAAGTAATTGATCCCTGTTCATATATATATTGCTATATATTCGTTCCGTATAGTCGAAGAAAAGTGTTCTCGAGTTTATAATGATTATTTTATCAGTATATATTTATGTATAATATATGTGAGAGAACATTTTTCATTCGGTATGCGGCGATGCAATTAAATGATATATATATTTAATAAATTAAAGTTCGATGCGCTGATCTAAAAATACGCTTAAACTTTAATTGTTTCAGGAGGAGACACCTCAGGGATTCTTCGAGGATCACGGACTCGGCTAAGTCCCAAAAATCTCAATTGAATCTGCTCTCTCTCTCTCCCTCTCTCTCTATTTCTATCTCTTTTTTTCTCTCTGATAAATCTGTGATTGCCTGTTTATTCATCGACTGCCTACTACACGTTCTTTGGGGAATCAAATGAAAAGCTTCGCGCCAAAAGAGAGCAGATATTATACAAGTTTAATGCGCCCGCGTATACTGAATTATTATAGACTCGGTATACGTACTATCTTATATTTCTTCTCTCTAAATTTGAAATAGTGAAAATTTCATTGCTTTTGCTAGTGACGATCAGTATTTTTACTTTGGAAACAGTGGACTCGTTAATTTGGAAATAGCGCTTCTTAATCTTTCACCTTCGATATTTCGTGTATTTATTGTTGATTGGGGATGTTTTTATGGCAAGTTTTATTTTTAGCAAGTATTCGTTAATTACACAATGCTAAGTATAATTGTTATGAAAAATCACTGTTTAATACTACTAGTGTTTTTTCATTGATAAAAGCAGTGATTCTTGGTTTACAGTGAAAACTCACTGTTCAAAATGGTGATTTATGATTGTACGCCCAGAAAATACTTTTCTGAAAGAAGAAAATATTTACTTGAAATGAATGGTCTTTTGTATATTAAAGAACAATTATTTATGAAAAATTGCTTTTCTAAACGAAAATATATTTACTTGAATTAAAAAATTTTTTTTTATCATTTTCTTGAATAACAAACTTTTTTTATATAAATAAATATTTCTTCTTTTCAAAAAGTAATTTTTGTAAATAAATTTTCTTAAGTATGACAAATTAATTTCACTGATTTTACAGTAAATATTTACACTACTGATTTTGAATAATCACTATTTGAAACAGTGACTATTTGTAGGATGAAAATGATTGATTTTTAATCAAAATACACTATTCAAAATAGCGATTTATGGTTATACAAAATTAATTGATTTCACAGTTAAAATTGACTGTTGTGAAAATTCCATATTTAAAATAGTATTTTTTTGGGTAATGGAATTTACCGTTTGTACAGTGGAACTTACTGCTTAAAAAAGTAATTTATAATTATATGCCCTGAAAAAAAGTTTGATATAGTATAGAAAATTTATTATTTTTTTGAAAATTGTTGTTTATAATGAAACAAAATATTTACCTGAATTAAAATATTATTTAAAACTAAAATTATTTTCAGTTAAACTTTACTTACGCGATATGAATACAAAACTTATTTGAATACATGGTCTTTTTTTGAACATTAAAAAGTGCATTTATTGAAATGTAATATGTATGTTTATACATATTACATTTCAATGTAATATGTATATATTACATCAATTATACATATTACATTCAATTACTGCTTGTTAAATAATATTTTTTTAATTTCTAAAAACTATTTATTGGGATTAGAAAGATAATATTTACTTACAATAAAAAAGTGTTTAATTCAAGTTAATATAATTCAAGAAAACAATTTTTAAATAAATAAATATATCAATCTTTTCTGTAGCATCAAATCACTCATTTTACAGTTAAAATACACTATTTCGAATTTGAAAAATCACTATTTGAAAAAGTGATTTTTCCTATTACAGAATTACAATAATGAATTTTCACTTTTTCAATCAACATCTATATTACCTTTCAACGCTAAAATATTTAAACGACAAATACACTTTTACAAAGCGTAAATAATTTTTACTCAACGAAAAAGTTAAAACTCCCTATTAAAGTGACGAAATAAAAGAAAAAAAGTAAAAAAAAACTACACGGCCAAAGAGTATAAAATTTCACTATTTCAATTTTCGAAAGTTCGCAGTATGTGCACAAGGTGTTGCGAATGTTCCGCTTTGTTACTCCGAAATTTCGATATTCTCGCGACATTGTTTTGTCTGGAATTGTGCGGTTTTTTTTTTCGTTGTTGTTTTCTATCTGTTTTGTATTCCCAATACTCGGAATTGTACTATTGTTTCGTCTGGAAATTCAAGAATCTCTCGTGGTTGTTTTGAAAAAAAAAGCTTTGTACATAGGTAGAGCATCTGTAACACCGAAAGAGTTAAGCAACTTTTTGATTTACCGTGTTTCATTGATGGACGCCTAAGATTAATATTTAAGCGTAAGAATTTGCAAGCGTCGACAACACTAATGCCAAAAGTCGACTTGAGAGCACTTCTCCCTTTGTTCTCTATTTTTTTTCCTCTCTATTCTCCTTTACATCTTGACATTCCCTTATAGTCCGAAGACAATGTTGTGTCCGTAACTACACATTAAAACTTATACACGAAACAACGCATTGCTTAATATTACACACATATATATATATACATATGCGTAATACAAGTTGAACGAAGGTAAACGAAAAATAATTTGTTATCGTTGCGATGACTTTTTACGTATACGAGTGCAGACGAATTGTACATAAATATATACTTACATGGCCTTTTTAGTAAATAACAATCGCACACGCACACATGCGCACAATAATTAGAGTCGCAGAAAAGTTATTTCGAGAGGTCTTTATCGAGGACTCTGTATCTATTTTTTGCACTAAACAAGTTATAGTTTTTTGTTCGTTTGTTTGTTTTTTTTAGTCGGATACTCCAGTTTGGAAATGCATTTTTATCTCCCTTGGCTTACAATAAAGTTTACAAAGCAGTTTTCTTTTTAATTGCCTTTTTTTGCAACATTCATCGATAGCGTTTTTATTTTACACTACGTGTATCGTAGCTATTAATTATTGTTATAGATGTTAAATGCTGTTTTACGCAATATAGATATACAATGTCATAATTAAACGGAAAGTTGGACTGTTTTTCCATAGAACGTCAGGGATTGTTCCGCCGAAAGTATATAAGAACTATTTTGCCTAAGTCTGATGGTCGTACTTTTTAACGATGCATTATTACTATTTACTATTATTATTATTATTAGAAATAATCAACTTCTAGACGCTTGTTCATAGTTGAGTAACGAGAGTTTTTTCGATGGAAGTATATATATATATTCGAACTGTAAAGGAAAGATGCCAACATTGTAGTTATTGTCGTTATTGGTAATGAAGATTGTATTCTATGGAAATCGATTATCCCGTTATATACACGATAGACTATGCTTTCAGCTCCGTCCATATATAATGAAAGAATATATGCCAATGATAAAAGTAAAAAAGAAAAAAATAATAATAAATACGTAATGTAAATGCCAGTTTTTTCAACTTTTAATGTTTCTATATACATTGCGATGTGTATTCTTTTATTATCCTACAATGAATTTTTGACTTATTTTAGCGAGTAATTTTGAATCTTCGTTTTTTCTTCTTCTCAAAAAGAAGAAACCTTAGGAATTAGTTAGGCGTTATGAATTTTTGTATAAAATATGAATGATGTATAATAAAAGACTTTTTTTTCAAAGCATTCTTGCATTTTCTCGTTTTCGTTGATGGTGTATCCAAGCATACCTATATACATGTGTGTTTGTATATAATTTTCTAAAAACGAGTCTCCAGCGTTGAACAAACAAAAAAAATAAAAAAATACGTCTCTACTCGGTGAAGAAATCGAATCCACGAGTAATCGGACGTGACCACCTGGCGTCTGAGCTAAGTCGGATGTTTCTACTTTGGCTCGGCAGCTATTGTGTTGCAGTGAAAAAAGCCCGCACTGGTCAGCCACTGTGTATTCTTTCGCTATTCACTATACATGACATTACGAAGAGTCCCAGGTAAGACAAAGACTCTTCTCTTCGATTTCCAATTATCTACCGGAGAATGCATCCAATCAAGCTCGGAAAATAACGAATCGATATTTATCTGAACTCCTAATCCTATATATATATATATGTGTGTGCAGGGTATGTGTGTATATATATATACATTCGAGGAAATCCACAAAATACAGGAAACAACTAGGTACCTGGAAATCGAAAAATTATTCGCGAGAGCAAATTGAACCTACGCTATTCTCCTCATTTCTGGATGTCTTTAGAGTGGAATGAGCAATTTACACATTCATTTGAGTTTTCCATTCGGCTTTTACGGCCGAAAACGGAAAAGAAGTTACAAACGATTTTTTAAGACTTTTGAGTCCGTGGATTTTTCCAATTTTCATCGATTGGTGCGTTATTTCGCTAGTCGGTTGTACATAGCTGAAAAGTATATTTTAAGAATTTTAATTAAAAAAAAATGTGTTCTGTTTGGAAAAGAAGAAAATAAATTATTGTTAAAGAAGTGCTAAAGCATCAGATCCTGTTTTTTTCTGAAAATGTTAGTTTGGCTGCTTTTAATTTATCGACATTTTTGAAAATTAAAGCTTTTGAAGTTTAATTTCCAGATCAGTTATTGATGTCAACATTATATTGTGTAATTAAACGATTTATATTCATAAGTGTATATGAATACACTTATGGATATTATGAAAAATCAAGTTTCGTTCATAAGCATATATATGCTAATTACGCAATTTATGGTTAAGAAAATACTTGTTTTAACAGAAAGAATAATTAAAAAAGACTTACTGGTTGAAAAATTATGAACTTTTGAATAATGTATAAAATCACGCAATTTTTTAGAAATCTTTTGACTTTTAATTTTCATATGCTCCTAACTTTACACTCAAAAAGATTATTCGAATGATTCATTTTTAAAACGAAATCTCTGTAATTCTACTTTAATTTCACGTATAGTTTAAAATAAGATTACGCCGTTTGGTTGTCTGTATATATATGCATTTTAGAAAAAATATCGTTCTTATTTCAAAGCATATATTTCGGCAACTGAATAACAAAATCCAATAGTTAATACATAAAATTAATGACAAACTATTAAGCTTTCATTAAAAGAAATGAATTGTCAAAAAAGTCCAATCGAGTAAAGAGTTGAATACGATTAAGTGAATAAAACGTACTCGCACGATTTCATAAAATTGAAATAAAGGGGTCATTTGCAAGAAAGTAGTTATAAATTCCCTTGAATTTAAAAGAAATCGCGTCAACGCCCGTCTCGAGGGGAAAGTCACAAGCGTTTAAATAAAAATTAGAGAAAACGCGTATTTTCGGAAACCGTACGATTTTCCTATTTTTAAACGCAAATAACTTCGTATCATCCAATCTAAACGATTGTTCTTTTAATCGAAGATCTCTAATTGTTCCTCGAGATAAAATAAAATGTAGTTAAACAGCGTACTCAAGGACACGCTAGAAAAATACTTTATTACGAAAATCGATATTTTTCATCTTCGTCCGTAAAACCTCGAGTGACAAGCTCGAACGAAGGTGTAAACGGCTCGTTTCACTCGAAAACCCCCAGGAGTAAAAAGAAAGAAATCGGTGTATACCCGGGAATAATTTCACCCAGACACGGTTCCCTGTACCTTACGAATCCACTCCTTTACAGTAAAACTCGCGTACCGCATCGCGTAAGTGGGTCAATTCTTTTTTTCCCAAATCTCCCGACTGACCGCAAACACAGAGACACACGAGGAAAAATATCGAAAAGAAACGAAAAGCGATAATAATCGCGGCGCGTGTCTCCTCGGCGTTTATTTCCATTTTTACGAGGTCCTTCCGTGATCGGAACACGTTTGCGCGCGAATTCGGTTTTCTAAATTTCACCCACCCACACTATATCCCTTTTCCTTTCTCTTTTCGATTCGGAGGGCGCGTGATCGAACTCGTCGATTACGATGTACCAGCAACCGAGCATTTACACACACACACACATACACACATGGAATAAAAAAAAATCAATATCGAATCATTCTCGGAAAATATCGTATAATTCCTACAAGACGACGCAATAACGTTCCGTATTCGCTTTCGGGCATGTATACACTCCTCTTCGGTGAAGTGTGGCCCTTTGGGGATGTGTCAGTAAAGTAAGAGAGAGAGAGAGAGATAGAGAGAGAGAAGGCGCGTGTGTATAACGAAAAAGGGACGTGAGCATCGAGCTGCTGGGAGGGCAGCTCCGAAAATCCGTGACGTCATCGCTCTTTGCGCCGGCGCGCTTTACACCCACACAGACACACACACACACACACACACAGATACATTTTTATTTATACACGCACTCTCCCGTCTCTATTTACCTACATAACCTATTCTCTTGTTCTCTCACTGCTGCTCTGCTGCTGCGTTTCCGGCCTCTCTTTCTCTCTTTCTCGCTCTATTTTTATCTTCTCTCTCGCTCTTCGTACGGCAACAAACACATGGAACTTCTCGCGCAGAGAGCGCGCCGCTCGGAGCTTTCTCTCTCTGCTCATGCGTACGCGCGCGCGCGGGTCTAAATATATATGTCCCCTCGAGTCGGCGTATAACTTGCCGTAGGCAACTCTCTGTCTCTGTGTATATATACCCTCTCTATCTATACATATACACACACACATATGTATACATGCGTGTGCATATAGATATATATGTATATGTAGGTTCGAAGTCGTTCCTTC
Organism: Apocrypta bakeri; assembly: GCA_018906985.1. Lineage (NCBI taxonomy): Eukaryota > Metazoa > Arthropoda > Insecta > Hymenoptera > Pteromalidae > Apocrypta > Apocrypta bakeri. The sequence continues at coordinate 4,919,990 of JACCIA010000002.1, forward strand.
TCTCCCCTCGGGAGAGAAAGATAGCGGGTTAGTCTCGAGGAAAAGTCGCCGACACAGTGTGTCCGCTGTCGCTCTCACCGGGTGCAGCTCTCGCTCTGCTGGAGGTGCCGTTGTCGACGAGGTATATAACCAAGTGGTACTACTACTGTGTACATAGCGACTTGGAATCTGCTTTGCTTTTCTCTCTATACGTGTATATATGTGTGTGTGTACATATACGGTATATATACGGATCTATAGGATCTCTCCATTTCCAAGCAATGAGAAATGCTGTATGTGTGTCTCTGTGTTATATATATATATATATATGTGTGTGTGTGTGTATGTGCACATACGTAATGGTGGAGGATCGGGTTGACACAGTGAACGAGTGCGAGTGTGGCACACAGCTGACCAAAATAACGCGTGTCGCGACTCTCGCGGAGCTTCTCATATTCGCGAGAGAGAGAGAGACAGGAGAGAGAGAAAGCGTGTTCGAAAATTTTACGTAAGCTCGTTCTCGCGTGTATCTCTATAAGTAATGTACATTATCGCTTAGTTTCTTTTCTATTGTGTCGTTTTATACTTATATCTATGTATACTCGCACGTATATATATATATATGTATACGTGTGTAGAACGTAAAATATACAGAGGGTTATTAGTCAAAGTGGATGTATAAGGTTGGTTTAACGCGTGTGTGAGTGTGTCGACGCCCTTGTGTGTCTCATCATCGTGGCTACTTTTATTTTTCTTCCGCCGCGTTCGCTTCTTCTCTCGTATATACGACTATACGTGTAACATATAGAGGAAGACTACGGCGCGGTATACGAAACGCGCTCCGCTGGAAATTAAATGAAAAATCATTAATTAGCCGCAGAGCGTGTGTCACGCACTCGCGTGTCGGACACACCCATTGAAAAATGAAAAAGAAGAAGAAAAAAAAAATAACAATAATAATAATAAAGCTTCTTTTCTCTCTTATCCCGCTGTCCTTTCATTCATTTTCGTCTATATGTACAAACGTATACATGTCGATATGTGTACACTCGTTTTCGCTATGCATACGTATACATATGTATATATATATATATGTATATAATCTCACACACACATCTATATAATCTACCAACGGGATGACAGTTCGCTGGAGAATTTTCGACGCGAGTATAATACGCGCGTAGCGTCGTTGTGCGACGAGTGGCTGCGAAATTTTCGTTTCTAATTCTGTCGCTTTAAGCATTATTGATTTGTATTGTGTGTGCGCGCTCGCTCGCTCGCTCGTGCGCGCACTCTGACGCTGCTGCGTATCTCTGTCTCTCTCTCTCTCTCTCTCTCTCTCTCTCTCTCTCGTTCTATCTTCCTCTCTACTTATACATATATATATACATCTATCTCTATCTCGCTTGATCTTCTGTATATATATGTATACAGATACGTACTTGTCAATATATATATATTTGTTACGAGCGAAAGGTTAAGGATTGTCGATTTGAGCGAGCTCAATGCTCGTGGATGAGGATTTTTATATTTCGCGCGTATTTCGAGGCGAAACTTTGAGAAATAGACTCCGGCCGTAATACGCGATGTTGACGTTGTGGTTTGATCAATTATGCTCTCTAACGGCCTCGGTTTTGTTGATAACTTCACGAGCGCGCTACGGTTAAACAAACAAGTAGTCAACAGTCTTTCATCTTTTTAAGATTTTCAATTTTTTTTCTATCTGAAAATTCTCTACTAATATAGCCCAATATTATATATATGCATATATATATATATATATGTATATATGAGTATATTAGGAGAAAACAAAATCATTGTCATCGGAGAGAAAACACGACCCTCTTTAACGCCGGCGCAGAAGTATCAATATGTATAAACACACACACAGACACGAATCTGTTATCTACGCGCAAGCGCACTGTAATCCAGCTGTCTTAATATATACATACACACAGATATGTATATATATATATATACGAAGACACAGTATAGACTTAAAATAAAATCCGACGTCTCTGTCTGTCCAGGAGTCGCTCGTACACGGATAGCAAGAACAGGAGAAGCAGTAGCTGCTCCGATCGCCACCCCCTCTCCAGGTCTGACGCTCTCGGCAGTGAGCGAAAGAGGAGTCGAAACGAGAGAAGGACAGCGTGCGCACACGCACAAGTCGGAAGAGTGTGTGTGCGCGCGCGCGCGCGCGACGACCCGGGGACGGTGGTAAGCGCGCGCATCGTCATCATCATCATCGGACGGTTCAACGAGGAAGACGCGGAGATCGCAGTCGCGGAGCAGCCTGCCATCGAGTGCGGTGTCTTCTCTTCCGCTCTCTCTCTCTCCGTCTGTCCGTTTGAGGTCGCGCACTGAGAATCCACACACGCTTAGAGGAAAAACGTACGACGGACCAGAAGCGAGAGAGAGAGAGAGAGAGATAATTGTCAATAATACGAATAATAATAAAAAAAAAAAGAAAAAAAATTACAAGAGTCATGTCGGAATCGGTAAGGACGGCGGCAACGACTCCTGGGGAGTGAGAGTGCGCGGCTTCGTTAGCTATCCTCGATGCGACGATAATGATTAGGCCAGCGACGAGGAGTCGTCATCGTCGTAGTCGTCGTCGCCGCGATGAAGCAGTACTCTGCGTCGAATTGCCGAGTGCCGAGAGATCTGGTCTTAGCCTAAGTAGCTTAGACCAGCAGAAGCAGCAGCTGCGGCGACGGACATCAACGGCAGCGGGGCTAAAGCAGTACCAGCCGGCCTCGCGATGTCGCTCGCCTGCGGCTACTCCGAGATCACGTAGTAGCGCCGCAGCGCTCGCTCACTGCACCGACGACCACCACTGCGTCATGTGAATTTCGCCAGCGAGGCTCTTCCTCATATACGCAATACCGCGAGTTACGCGAGACACGAGAGAAAAAAAAAATATATATATATATTATAGATACACGTTATATATAAATATATATATAGAAAATCAAAAGATATATAGAGAGAGAGAGAGAGAGAGAGAGAGGAGGGGAAGAGATCGATCGATTTACATATGCAGAGCGATGCAGGATGCTGCACTCGTGGTAGAATCGAACCGTAGCCCGAGAGGAGGCTGGAAAGATAGAGTAGCCAACGAGGAAGAGGAGCACGAGGACGCGGTATACTGCCGCTGCTGCTGAGACGATCAGGGGGTGGCGGTGGAGGGGGTGACGAGGGGGTGGCGGAGGGAGGGAGGAGGAGGGTGGTGTGTGCTGCACGGAAGCGTAGTTAGATCGGCGGCCTCACGGTGAAGATCTGGCGCGAGAGGCGCCAGCGCGGCGGCAGCGGGAGCGGCGCTGGCCCAGGACTGTGCAGCAGCAGCAGATGGCGACGCAGGTTACCGGGCCGACGACGGCCACGACGACGACGACGCCGGCTCAACAAAGCGCCGCCGCTGCTGCTGCTGCTGCCGCTACGGTACTGCAGCAGCAGCAGCAGCAGCTCGAGCCAACGATCGTCGTCGGTCACGGGCACACCTTCGCCAAGAAGACCTTCCACAAGCCGACCTACTGCCACAGCTGCACCGACATGCTATGGGGTATTATACAGCAGGGATACATCTGCGAAGGTGAGATTTTTCTCTCTCTCTCTCTCTCTCTCTCTCTTTCTCTCTATTTTTATGAATGTACACTTTTTTTTAATCCAGAAATATATGGTTTAGAAAGAAGGGGTAGAGTTTTTTGTGTATTTTTTTTGCTAAGATATCTATGGACTGACCACATTGTATGTGTCTGTGGTATTTTTTTTGCAATCCATGATATCTGCAGTGTAATACACACATGTATGTACATTTTATCAAAAATCAGAAATTCGTTGTATAATGTGAGGGTAGTGTCTATAAAATACACAAAAGTATGCAAATAAATATATATATATATATATATATATATATATATATTTATTTATTTGTTAATTTCTCACAGTACATCACTCAGTGTGCAAGTAAAAAATTACTTGCAAACTAAAATTAAAAATTATTATATATATACATACATATATTGTGTTATTTTAAACAAAGAAAACATGGTTTTAGCTTTATATCGAGATTCACGGGTATTTTAGTTTAAAAAATTGGATTTTTCGAAATTCAAGCGGTGTATAGACAACGAGCTTTCGTCGAGCTTTCGGTGAGGAAAAGAAAGCCGATTCAGGTCGCTCTTTGACGCACACACACATGCCATCGCGGCCCGCAAAACTGGCTGACCTCCAAGCGCGGCGATGAATGGGAAGTGCTCATTCAGCGGTGTATATTGCTGCCGCTACTTTTCTCTCTCTCTCTCTCTCTCTCTCTCTCTCTCTCTCTCTGTATACATACGTACTGATGCATATACATATACATGGATGAGTGTGTACATAATATATATATGTATATATATATATATATATATATATATTATATCTCATACGGAAACGACAGTCTTCTTGGGCGTCGTTGTTGTCGCGAAGCGGCTTGTTCTTTGTCGGAGATTCTTCTGAGCGCGTTATGTACGAATTTTCGCTTCACATTATAAGTGAAAAGCGTCCGTGCGCGCGCGCGCGTTCGCGCTCGAGGAGGGAAATGAATGAACGAAGCGCGGGAAAAGTAGGTCAAATCTCGCCCAGACTACCCGCTCAAAACATTCCGGCCGCAAGCTCTCTCTCTCTCTCTCTCTCTCTCTCTACGTCATAACGCGAAAAGAATACCTCGATGTGCCAGTGTGCACGTATGACTTTCTCGCGAAAATTCAACGCCTCTGTACGGAGACTTCGCGTTGATCTTCCTCTTGCGATAATAAAATCGATTTGTGTATATATTTGTGTGTGTGTGTGCTAGCGTGTGTATGTATGAAAATGTAGGAAACGATGGGATAGAAGTAAAATTTTGTAAAAGCGCGCGAGTTTTCGGTATGCATGGAAAACTTATGTAGAAAAAAAGAAAGGAAAAAAAATCAATCGGCCCACACCCGCGCTCGGCGTGTATCTCAAAGACAAACGGCTACACACAGCTTCCCTTGCTGCAGCTATTCGTCCGCGTAACCCAGTGAGAAAGAGGGAGAGAGAAAAAAGGATGACAGAGAGAGGGCGCTGACGTCGCTACTGCTCTTGTAAGCATTGATCGTGGGGGGGGGGGGGTTGTATGTGCAAGAGAGCTTTCTCTCACAAGGAGCTTTTGCTTAAAAGAGAATACGATTCGGCGTGTGGCTTCCACTCTCTTGTATACGGATGCTCGTGGAGGCCCTTGTGGATATAACGATGTTGTTTTCTTGCCTGTTCCAGGCTAATTATTGAAATTTTTATGCTTTGTTAATTGAGCCAGTGTACGGCAAGATGAGCTTGCAAGCTCGACTTGTACAATTTTTTGTTTACTTCTCGATTTCTTCGTCCGCCTGAACTTTATACGTACAGCTGTAATCGAGGAGCGTTACAGGTGTTGTAGTTCGTTGTTGCTTTGAAAATTTCGGGCTAATCGAGAATCGGACAGAGATCCAATCTGGTCAAGAAGTAGAGCTTGCGATATGAAACTTTCGAAATTGAGGCGAGCTTTTCAAGCGTAATCGAACTGTCTTCCACAGATTCTCTCTCTCTCTCTCTCTCTCTCTCTCTCTCTATGTATATAATACTATTCTGCGGTACTATGGCGTGTATATTCGATTCGTCGTATACATATACAGAACTCGGGCCACATTGGAATAATTGAACTTTCTTATATCGCGAGAGACAATTGCATTGAATTTCGAAAAAGTAACGCGATAAACAAATATTTTATTATACGTACATATTCTCTTTTATCGAAATACATCTGAACTACATACACACACACACATGTACTTTTGGATCAATTTTTCCCCGCAGACGTATATATCCTTGACTCGAAAACCCACGCGATGTAGTATCATCCTCGCACGTGTTCTAAAAAATCCTATACGACTGTGTGTCTCTCTTTCGCTCGTTTTAACATAATTTTTCTCCTCTCCAATGTTATATAAACTGCATCATTGTACATCGAGCGCGCAACTAGCTCATTGATTATTAATAATCCTCGCTGCCTTTGCGTATCCCTCTGTGCAACATATACTCGCGAGTATATCTCGTCCACAAGACAGTTTAGAAAACTGACGAAAGAACGCGGTCGTCGACGCCCTCATTATGTTTATAAATACAAACGACCGTTGCAAGCTCCTTCCCGCTCTCTTTCTCACTCTCAGAGCTTTAATCAAGGTCGAGCTTTATTTTTAAAAATCGGAAGCATACACAGAGAGTGAGAGAGTGAGATGCTCTTTCGCAGGTATCACGAATTAACCCTGCAGCAGTTTTTTTCACTCGACGTCTCTTTCTTTATATGCGATATCGATTTCGAACGTCTGTCAGAGCTTTTCTTTTCGTGCAAGCGCGGGAATTAACGACAGACGTAATCATTGAAATGTTCTCTGTGTGTGATTTCAGTCTAGGGCATTTTTACACGAGTATACGTCATTGTATAAAAAACGTTGATGTATATGCTTAAGAAAATTTATTTATTTGTTAACGAAATATTTGCGCGAATTAAAAGACGATATTTTTTCCACTTTGATGTTATATTTATTTGACTTATTAAACGTTGTTTGCTGTATACGAATAAACATTTGCTTTGAACGCGTTAAAGCATATTTTTTAATTTAATTATTTCAATGTAATACGTAAATTTTTGGTAATCAATTTGGTTCATTTTTTTTTAATCCTATATAGTTTTACCGTGAATCAAACAGTGTCGTGCAAGTAACGAATTGATATATTTGAACGAAAATTACGTTGATTATTTTTTGGAATCAAACTAATTTTGTTTTTATAATTTAACAATTTTTTTTTAGGTTTACATGCATAAACATAAAGCTAATAAAATTGTGTATTATTTGTAAATAACAACTATTTTTAAGTGTTTTCGGATAGAATTCAAAATTCCATTATAAAGGTCCAATTAGTGTCATTTCGGATTGCACAAGACACTAAATAAATGTCAGTATCTTATTTATGGAAACAACTAAATAAATGTTTTTAAATCTAAGCATTTGACCTACTCATAAATTCACTACAGTCTACGTGATTATTTACAACTTTATATTCAATCAATTCAGTCAATGTTCTCATTTTTTTTCAATGTTTCAATTAAGTACATAAAAATGATATTTCTTAATATTCCGGTTTCCATTCATTTTTACCAAACCAAAGTATTTATCAGTGCGATTGTTTACATCTATATATAGCCAATAATTAAATCAAATCTGATCCCAGCCGATTCAACTTATGGTACTTCCAAATGTTTTGATATTTTAGAATAACAATAATATATATATATATATATGTATACATACACACACATGAGCTAATTAAGTACAAAGCGCAGTAGCGAGAATATATACGACGTCAGCAAAAATACCAAAGCCTTCTAATGTAAACGTTTCTCCAAAGTAAGCGACTCATCGAGATATCCCCAAAGAAATGTTCTCTCTATACGCACACGACCGATGTTTTTCCCGGCTCTGCGCTTCTGTTTTTCCAGCGGTATTAGCTTTTACGTTACGGTTTCTCTCGTAAAGCTCGTTTTCAAAACTCTTTCATCCTTGTATATGTGGCCGAAGACTCGCAGACAGTATGCCGCACCAGACGATTATTCGTACCGACTATACACACGCACTCACATATGTGTATAGTCAATATGAATTATATATGTGTGTGTGTACTAGACTGACTCAAAAAGTACAATTAATATCGATTCACATCGAGGTAGTGCGCATAAAAAAATATCGCAATATGTTAAACAAATTTTCAACTCGAAATCAAGTGTTTCCGAGAGCAAAAGAACATTTTCGGCCGCTTTTACCACTCCGGTTATCCCAATATTATAGACAATAATATAATTATACATTTTTCCAACAAGTGTGTCAAAATTTTTATCTTGCAGTAGGCTCAAACACCAGTAATTAACTAGGGTAAAGGCAAAAAATTACCGAGTTATTTATTAAGAATAATACGTTGAAATGATACACAGTACGTTGTTATTGCATATTGTGCGTATATATACATGGAAATTGAGAGGCTCGTGTGTCCTGTGAACGCAACACGCAAAATTGGCCGCATCGACGAACGTACACGCACACACACACATATATATATATATATATATACCCTGAACACGTCCGCGCACACAGGCTGGTTTTAAGGGTTGACCCAATTCTCATTAACATCATTACTCGCGCGCGTACAAACTCGAGCTTCTCCGTAACGTTACATCTCCGGTGCAGCTCATGATACGCCCATGGGTTCTCCTTTCACTGTGAGAATTTTTAATGCGAGAATAGCTTCGTTTGTTATAATTTCAGCAAAATGTCGATGCGCATATATATTTAATTATTTTTTTAAACGGTACGACAAAATTTACTTCAGGGAAAATCCTATAGGAGGTAAATGCTGGCTTAAAAACACCAAACTTTCTATTGACAATGTTAAAATAATATGTCTAACTTGTGTGCAGTTAAATATTTTATTTTTAATAGATCTCTCAATTCGATAATGTAACTATTTTTATTACTTATCATTTGTCCCATTTTCGGCAATGTATATATATATATATAAATAGAGAGAGAGAGAGAGAGAGTGAGAGAGTAAAGTTTCTATAAGTAATATGTAAATTAATCTTACTATGTAATAAATAAATATATATATATTTATTACATAATATAGGCTCGAGAAGGAGTATGCAGAGGCGCGACGACGTCGGGTCGAGTTTACTCGCGACAGTTTATCAATAGCCGAGCGCGAGTTTTTGCATTATGCGATTATTGACAGAAAGGTGAATTAAACTTTGCGACATACGGTAAAGTTGGGAAAAAACGCTGTGCACGGAGTAGCTAAATTTAGCGATGTAATGGGAAAATTCTTTTACATAAATATTCATATATATATATAAAACAGGAGGAGCCTATTAGTGTCTCGCAAGTAGTAACGGTACACGTCTAGTCAGACACATTCAGATACTCCACTGCACAATGTCCCAATTAAATTTAGCTCTATAGTTGTAACTAGTTTTACCTTTCTACCTCTCTCACTCACACACAGACGTATATATACACTTCGTGTTTCTCATCGCATCGCAAGTTAGTTACAGCCGTTGATTCCGACGATTCGAACGTGTAATCCTTTTCGAAAAAGTCGACTCTGCGATATTCCCTGAAAATCTAGCCGCCAGACGCTTCGAAACCGAATTATAAATACGTAAATTCATTTTAATGGACGCGCGAGCTAGTTGGGTTAATTTTTGCCTTATCGTAACTATCCTCCAAGCTCTAATGGACTTAATTTCGTTCTAACGAAGTTATAATAGTCGAGGGACGAGAGAAGACAATGGACCACGCGCAGCGCATGAATTTTTCCGGCTCCATCAGACATAATGCGAAAAAATTGTCGCGTCGACGTATTAGAGAGAAAGAAGGAACGTAAGTAGCTTTCCGTTGGTTGACACCGCGAGACATCGAGCGTTTAATATATGTATATAAACAACTTCTCGTTGAATGAATCGCGCTATATGCCTTAGACAAGCTTCTCGCGCGGATGATCGCGCCTACAATGCTCCGGCCTACATAAGCATTGTCAATAAAATCCCTACCCAAGAGCACGTACACTTATGTTTTATATATACACGCATATGTGTATGTGTACATAGCCGTACCTACGTATATGTAAATATATAAATATATATATATATATATATATATATATATATAAGTACGTGTAAGGTCTCGCAAGCGCAGTGAAAGGTCCCTTTGAAAATCCTGACGTTTCCGTCGCGCGCCTAGCTCGAAGATACTGCGGCAGAGCGACGAGGCGCATGAATGTATGCCGCTACAGCAATGGCGTGTAAAATTTTCCTCCGCGTGTATGGGCGTGACCGATGGAAAAATCGCCGTTTACGTGGGTTTCTTTTTTGGATTTTTTCTTTTTTTTTCGTTTATGGGCTTACTTCGCTTAATTGGCTTAGACGGGAATGCGTCTATAACATCATTATTGCGAGCGACGATGTACGTATATGCGACGCAGGGTTGCTTCCCTATACGCATACGATCGACTATAATGGAAGATACTGGCGATAGGCTATAAATAGACGAGCTTTTGAGGGAATTTCAAATGTTTCATTTAAGGACGTATCTATATGTATACTGTTTTAATTGTCTGATAATTTTACCTGAGTGTGTGTGTGGGTGTGTGAGTATATAGGAAAAGGATGGAGTTTTTGTTTGGAAAGATAGAGCGAGCGAAACAATTGATAAGCGCTTGGAAGCGCGAAAGTTTGATAATGAAACGAGCGCCGGACGAAATTTAAATAAGCGTGAAATTAAGTTCAGTCTCGGTCAGGGCTGAGGACGATTCGGTCATTCATCAAGCCAACGACGTTTCTGATTTCAGTTTGCAACTTCGTGGTGCACGAACGCTGTCTCAAGATCGTCGTTTCTCCCTGTTCCAGCATCTCGGCAAACCTTATTAAGGTAACGTACTTAAAGGATTCTTTTCTGGCTATTCTTCGTTTTCGACGTTATTTTGAATTATTGAATGGAAACGTTTGTTTGTTTCTACTTTTCTTTTTCTTTTTTTTTTTTTTTGCTCGTTTTCAGAACCCGGTCGCGCATTGTTGGTCCGAGCAGCCACACCGAGGAAAGAAATTCTGCAACGTTTGTCGGAAGCGGCTCGATGACAATCTGTCCATACATTGCGCAAGTGAGTTTATACTATTGTGTTATACTTGCCATTAACAAACAGAATTTTGGTTGTATTTTAGAACGTTTGTTTGTTAAAAAATTTTCATTGAGAAATACGAAAATGTTTTAAAGAATTTAAGGATATTTATTTATTACCAAATTGTTTTTTAAGAGGAGGAATAATTTACTTGAATTAAATTATTTAAAAAATTAAGATTTATGTACTAATAGATCGCTTTGTTAAGAAGCAAAAACATTTTCTTGAATTAACCACCTTTTTAAGAGTTTAAGGATGTGCATTAGTCAAACAAATGATTTTTTGAAAGAAGATGTATTTATTTAAAAAGCGAAATTTTGGTTTCAAAATTATTTATTTAAAACTTAAATTATTCTCAGTAAAACCGGTGTTTTCAAACTAAAGATAGACTGTCAGTACACTAAAGAAGAGGTTTGACACATTTCTGAAAATTTATTTATTAACAAACTGCAATTTTAAATGAAGCAAATAGTTTCTTTGAAAGAGGAAAATATTGAATTAAACATTGTTTTAAAGAATTTCAGAATGTGTATTTATTTACAAATTGTGATTTTGAAAGAAAAATAACATTCACTCAGAAAACGAAATTTTGGATTTAAAATATATATTTATTTAAAACTACAATTATTTTTAGTAAATCCTGTGTTTTTAATCTAAAAATAGTCTATTAGTAGACTGAAGAAGAAGTTTGACATATTTCTGAAAATGTATTTAGTAACAAACTGCAATTTTGAATGAAGCAAATATTTGCTTCAATAAGTAATTTAAGAATATTTATTGTAAACAAACGGTTTCTTTGAAAGATAAAAATATTTACTCGAGTTAAAACATTTTTTTTCCGCGTAAGTCTAAATTTTGAGAAAATTTCTTCAGAATCTTTAACGATAGTTAAAAAGTCAAGGGGTCCGATAGTTGCTTTAACGAGAAAATAATTTTTTTCCATTCTACCGCTTGGTTGTAGAAATCTCTTCAAAAGAAAAATCTTTACCTACTGATGCTTTACGAGTAAAAAAATTTACGAGAAATCAAACGAAAGTGTAGATTCCTTTGACCGTTACAGTATTGGGAACCAGTGGATAGTCGGATCAGTTTTCTTAGTTACAGTACAAAAAATATAATGTTGAAAAAGAAACGGTAAAATTGCGCAAGAACTAATATTTATTAATTCGTATTATTCATGAATAAAAAAAGGAATTCCTCAAAAAGAGATAATATAAAATTTGTATGCTGTGCAAATAATCCTTTTCAGTCAAACCACTGCTCAAATGTGCAAATTCCTCTCAAAAAAGGATAAACTGTTAATAATTCCACGAATAAATTTTCACGAAATATGTTAAATTGAAAATCCTCGAATAGATGTAGAGCTTGTAATCCGATGTAAAATCTATAAACAGATATGAAATCTTTAAGAGTGAGATAATCGTTATTATTATTTAATTTTGAAAGGATTGAACATTTCTCTTCAATACTGATACATCTTAAGTGAAACGATATTCCACGAAGCAAAAATTAATCCCCTCAAGGAGGTAAATCTGAGTAGAGACTGAAAATAACACGCGATGATTAATTGCTCACAGAAATGAGACAACAAAATTTGGGTAATTAGGATTTTTTACTTCAAGTACTCGTATTACGCACCAAAGTAATCCGCATATTGTTTCTGAGCTTTTATTTTGACCAATCAATTTTCATTGGACCGTGTTTAAAATGTTCGATTACAATTTTACCTTGGATTCTCTGGTTTACTTTTCTAAAATAATTCTTCATTGTATTATTGGATTCACTTATGTGTCATTTGCTGTTATTAAATCACGTATATGTAACTGTTATAATTGTGAATAATAATTATAAACAGAATTATTTAAAGAAAGTAAATCAGTAAATCCATGATAATTCCGTGAAGGGAAATTTCAATCGGATTCTGGTGAAAATAGGTTTACTATACAAGAAAGAAACCAAACACTTCAAATTGTACGCATTATTTTAATTTTGAAATTCAGATGCGCCATATGGATTAATTTAGTGTCCTGTATAATAAGTACACGCTTAAAAGACGAAAAATCATTTTGATGTACATTACAACATTGAAAACTAATTAGATTATAGTAATCAATATTAAATTCGGTAAAATAATGATAGCAAAAATGTTTTTTAAAGGATTTTCTTTCGAACAAAAATATTTTTATTTTGAATATTATTTGTTAATTAATATTTCAATTTCCTCGTTACTCTATATGGATGTATTTTAACCAATAATAATAAAAAATAAGCTTAGATGAAATGTTTACGTTACTGTTTAATAATTAATATAGTGTACAATATGTTTACTTGACGTATTAAATACTCTAATTAACTACTAGATTCAGTTGTCTATTATGTGTGACCAATCAATCATTTTGTACTATTTTCAACGCTCAGCCCTCTCTGAACTTTGAATGTACGCAACAAAAAATGCAATAATATGACAAAGCTAAACTTTTTTTCATACAAATTATATATTAAAAAATCTTATTTAATTAGTTGAAACAGAATCCTGTGAAGAGATATTAAATATTATTTTTTTAATATTGACTTTGGCGTAAACTGAAGCTTGAATAACTTCATGGATTATTAAGATTCAAAGCTCGAACGATATTATATTGAAGCTCAAAAATGAAAATCATCCTTGCGTTATTTTTTTTCTAACAAATGGAATTATTTATACCATAATGAAATATGAAAACTTCTCATTTCGATAACACAAAGTTACATATCAGCATTTTATTTTAAAAATCTGTAGACTACGCCAAAGCCAACATGTTCTAAAATAACATCTACAGTGTACTAGGGCTTATTATACAGTATCTTTTAATTTATAATTAAGAGAAAAAAGTTTAGTTTATTACAATATTACATTTTTTGCTACTAACGTTTCAAGTTTAGGATTGGGATAAGTGGAAACCCTCCTTACTGGGAATTCCCTATTTCAAAATTTATAAATTATATAAATATATGTTAAAGTTTACACGAATAAATATTTGGCAAATGATGATAACATAAACATCCGGTAGACCTTATTAAATAACGTTTTTTAATTATATGTTTTAATATTACAAATTTTAATTATTTATATTAATTATAATCTTTATATATTTAATACGTAAGTTCAAGACAGTTATATCTTTAATTTGCGCTTTGATCCATATCTTTAAATTCCTTCGATGATTACTTATGTATAGTAGGTTACTAGAAACTCACTCTTGGTAAGATTCAAAGTGAATTAATTGACAAATTGACTGACAGTTTATTGAATTAATAGAAAAATGATTAAACATCGAAAACTGACTTTACTACTATTTTTTCAAAAATCTTGGTAAATTTCTAAAAAAAATCTTTTTTAAAATGATTAATTGGTCACGAAAAAAAGGTAATTTTATTTTTCTCGTATAACACATCATCTTTAAAACATAAAATAATCGCTATACGTGTTTTAGATCTTTTATATTGTCTTCACTCGTAATCGTTTGATTTTTTAAGTTTCATTCATCTGCCACGGATTTTTAACTGCGCGATCGATCAATTTTTTCAACACAATTAAAATTTGTAATTTTTGTCTTACCTTTTTTTCAAGAATGCATATCGTTCACATTCACCGAGTCATTTCTATAAATACATATCACATCCACAAAAGGCTAGAAAAAAAATAACATAACATAACGATAAAACGCCATAACTAAACGTACTTCTTCTGAAATTTTCAATTTGCAGTATGCGAGTACTACGTTCACACGGAATGCCAGGACTTTGCGGTGGCGGATTGCAAAGAGAACGCAACGTACCTACCGGGAAAGGACTTGTCGTCGGTGAAGCACACGCATCACTGGCGAGAGGGAAATCTACCCAACAATTCCAAATGCGCCCTTTGCAAGAAGACCTGTTTTTCCGCCGAGTGCCTGGCCGGTTATCGTTGCGAGTGGTGTGGCATGACGGTTAGTATATATAGTCAATGAATCACCATCCATTCGACCGTCTATCGGAACGTTTGGCTCTACTACTTGGGAAATTATCGGGAATTAGAAATATCAATGCACTGAAGAATGTGGGATATTAGCAACGTATCGTTGGCTTATCGAACTTTACGTTGTAAATTTAAGGGGCTTGTACACTCAACTTTTACCGACTGAGTCGATATACTGGTAGAACGCCAGTAAAATACTTGCAAAAACAAGAGTTAGTTGCTCTCCGTCTTGGCATTATCTATCACTGTACTAAGTTTGAAACGAAAAAATTAATGTTTTTGAGAAACGAAAAATTGGTAGTTACAACATTTCGTTTCCGAAAATTTCCTTCAAGGTTTTTTCGAAAACGATTTCCCAGGATCACATGAAATTTCGCGTACGTGTCGATAATTATAAACTGAATAGTTAACTACCTCTTAATTTTGCGTATCTAAACGATTTATTAAGATTCAATCATTTTTCAACCACCTTATCGACGCAGTGGGTGAATGCAATGGTCTAATGAAGCATGCACTGAAAAAGTGCTCTGTATTTAAGAAAAGTTATATTTTTATAAATTGGCTTTCTTATACATAGCATAATTTTTGGACGTTCCAAAGTACTTAGTTACTATTCGTATCTATATTGTCGAAAATATTAAAATGAAAATGAAAATAGCACAACATTAGAAAGTAAAGACTAGGTTTTAATCGAAAAAATAGAAATTATAATAGACAATTCTACGTATAATTGAAGACGTCTCGATGCTTCTTCTATTGTTAGTTATATTTGGAAATTGATTAATTTATTATCAGCACTTAAACGAACATTTTTTCAGTACTTTTTTTTAGCTACGAAATCGGAAAAATTAAATGTCCTTTAAAGATATATTTTCTACTTTCAGAATCTATTAGAGTTTATATAGAAGTTATTTTTTCAATCGTATCAAGCGCGAATTGTTATAAATAATAAACTCAAAAAAAGTCATGAAATACTCATGAATTCACTGCAGCATACAGAAATCGGATACTGAGGATCTGAAGAAGTTATTAATTATACATCCAAGGATCCTAATCTTTGACATTCTATTTTAACTAAATGGGACTGTATGTTCATAGTACGTAAATAATAAAAAAAAGTAGTGGAATTAGTTTATTCGGAGGTTATTGGGATTGTTGAATACGAATTTAGAATTATTATTGGATAATTCGTTCCAACAAATTACGTCGAAAAAAACAACGATCTCTTTGTACCAAGAATATTGACATTATAAAGTATATGAAATTTTCAGTAATTTTTCGGTTAATTAAATTTTAAGTCCTTATACTCGTACCAAAAGAAGTATATAAAAGATAGAATATTACCAGCAATTTTCAGTTTAATCCATCCTTCAGTTCTTTTTTAATCTTGCGAATAGTTAATTTTCCACTTCCTACTGTAACTACCTATCCAAGGAACTTAGAGAGGTCGTATCCAACAATATAAATTCACCCCCTTGACAGATTATAAAAACTGATTCGGACTAAGTGAAAACTTGAATTAAAACTTCAACCGCATTTAACGCTGTAAACCCTCAACGCGGAAACTCAAACTTTTCATAACATACCCTATTTCGTTAATGATCCTCACCACTAGAATCCCACCCTACCGATAACTTTATCCATATACTCATATATACATATTTGGGTCATTCTTTGTGAAACGCAACCCCTTCTGTCAAAAATTAGAACGAGCTAAAATCTCTTTGTTGTTAATTAAAGAAAAAAATTGTGCGAAACAGCTGCCACTTTGTTTATTTAAAAAATCGTTCGGGCCCAATCAGGAGATTTATTTGAAGTTTTGACATCAAAGACATGATTTTAATTTTCCTTTTTTTTCTTTGATTTTCATAAAATCTTTTAAAATATCAATTTTTTCGTTAGTTTTCGATTTATAATGGAAAGCCAAATTGGTTTTTTTTTTGTGAAACGTTACATGGCAGGAAAAACTACGTAATCATACCTACAAAATGACGAATTGAAAAGACTTTTGAGCTTCAATTTTTTGACAGAGGGGGTACATTATTTTACAAAGAATGACTCGTATATACATGGATCATTCTATGATAGATGAAACAGTTAAATCATTTTTAAACTCTACATTGGCATATAAGCTGTTAAATCATAAAATATGACTTTCTCAAGATCGCTCTAGATTTGCAGGTATAAATATAACTCGATTTGCAAGTCTGGACCTTCGTAGATACTGTTGTAATGATGCAAGCCGTCTTTGTGTATTTTTCCCGTAAAGCTAATGATCTAAAAATTGATTAGAAAATTATTATGACTTGTTTCTACAGCTTTAGAAACATTTTATCTGTAAAATTTAACTAATTTTCCAACAATAGTCTTTTTGTGTTTTACTGAGAAATGCTTCTCTTGTTCATTACGAAATTTTGATTGAAAAAAAGGAAATGATTGGTTATTTAAAGACGTTTTCAAGAATTTAGGGGATTTTAATTTATCAATAAATTAACTTTTTAAGCGGAGAATGAAAAAGAAGAGTTTAAGACTAACAAATTGATTTTATGAAAGAAGAAAGTATTCGCTTAAAAAATTTGGTTTTAAAAAAAATTAATTTAAACCGAAAATTATTTTCAGTAAAACCTGTTTTTTTAATCTAAAAATAGCCTGTTAGTACACTGAAAAAGAAGTTTGACATATTTCTGAAAATTTATTTACTAAAATATTGTTGTGTTGTGAGAAGAAAATATTTACTTGAGGAGTATAAAGAAATTATTTTTAATCGAAAAATTCTAACTCTTTAAAGGAGAAACTCTAGGTATAAAATGACAACTTTAGGGGACATGAAATCTATGAATAAAGTTACCAAAAAATAAAAATTTTAATGAGTTTTATTAACTCTATTTTTTTGTATATGTAATACTGAAATTTTAGATACGTGTATCTTTAGTTTGAGCTTTGTTTCATATATCTAAGTCCCTCCGATGACTACTTATAGCAGGTTGTTAAAAACTCGTCTTCGTAAGATTCAAAGTGAATTAATGGACTAATTGAGCTCGAAAATGCTATAAATACTCTTTAATACATTCTTCAAAGCACGAACGTAGGACATTTCAATGAAATGAATAGAACAAATTTTACATGATGAAATGCGCCAAGATTTTTGAAAAAATGGTCGTAAGTAAGGTTTTGATTTTTATTAAATTTTTCAATTCATTAAAAAAATCCCTGCATTCATGCTTTAAAGATTGCATAAAGCAATTTGGAGCTCAATTAGTCCATTACTTCACGTTGAATTTAACGGAGAGTGACTTTACAACAACCTATTATAAGTAGTCATCGAGAGGATTTAAAGACATGAAACAAAGCTCAAATTAAACGTATAACTATCTCCAGCTTCAGTATTAAATATATAAAGTACGCAATTAATATAACTAATTAAAATTTTTAATTTCTCGTAGCCTCGCATCCCTCTTGAAGGCCCTTACCGACAAAGATCTAAAAAAAGATTGATACAGTGCCAAAGAACAGTTTAAAAATATTTATAAAAAAAAATAATCAAAGAATGACCTATATATATATCCGCAATGAGAGATAAAAAAAAAGTAGTGAAATACCGTATACGCATCCCTGGGAGGAAAAGTCTGACCGAATTTCTTGCGATTCATAGTCGCATGCCGCCTGCTACAGAGAGATCCCCGAGGAGTGCACCTTCGGCATGCTCGAGCCGATCTACCTGCCGCCTCACGCGGTCAGCATTCCACGGACGGAGGTACCTATGGAGGCCATCATCGGGGTGCAAGTGCGCCGAAAAGAAATCCTGGCGCGTGAGTACTCCCTTTGGCATCCTTCTGTGCTACTCTCTTTCTCTCTATCTCTGTCTATCTCTATACTATAATATGTACCTATATATATACATATGTATATATATTTATTTATAAATATATATTCACGTAACGCATATTCGTTTTTGCGCTCTGGCGCCCTGTGATGTTATGCAGCGAGAATTTATTATTCAGTGCCAGAGTGAAAAATCGCGTCGAACTGTGTACATATAAACATATGCGAGAAATGATCGTAACACCGAGGGTTTATGTCTGCACACACTTGTTACATGTACTCTTTTCTTTTTTTCTTTTTTTCTTTTTTTTCAATGCCGAATTACGATATACGGATAAACTAGAGGAATATTAGATCGTTTTACAACGTTCAAGAGGATTTACATAAAGAATTTTTTTTCTGCAGCATTTAAAAAATACATCTTTTTTTCATATAGAAGTACGTAATACACGCTTGAATCGACACTTTTTTTTTTAATTTCACGCAAATTATATAATTTTATATATGTACATATACATATATATAAAATAGTTTTGTAACGATCTTTTGACCTACTTACACCTTAGTTATGGTATATATATACTTCTTTATATACTATCGATAGTTTATTAGGTTACATTACAAATTGATTCTGCTTGAATTGAATTGCTTATATTTCAATTTCACATTCCGCTTATATGATTACATACAACATAGATATACATATGCTTTCACCAAACTCGAAGTATTTTGCTTTTCCTCTCTCTCTCTCTCTTTCTACATATATATATAATATATATCCACATACTTCCGTTCAAGCCACGATATTTCGAGCATACATATATACAGCGAAAAATAAAATGTTCACCCAACCTCTCTATAGACGCACACGTATATGCAAACATGATCCGAATGCATAAGATTGTGGTGAAAAGAACCACTGAATTTCGGAGTGAGATAAAAAAAAAGAGGAAAAGGGGGGGGGGGCGGGTTGGGATGGATGGAATTAGGTCGTGAGAGGAGCGTATCGTCTAAAAATAAGTGTCGTTTTTAAATTGTAAAGTTTTCCATGAAAAAGCTCCCGCTCTTGAATAATTCCCGAATGCGCGCGCGCGCGCCAATACAGGACGACTATAGTTTTGAAAAGACGCGCGCACCAGTGCATATAGCAGCAGCGGCGGCAGCGGCAGAAGCAGCGGCAGCTCCAGCAGTAGCAGCAGCAGTGAAAATTGCAAATTTATATCCGAGATACGATAAAGCCGTCGTCATCGATTTTCGGGCGCAGTGTATATAAGCGAAAAGGAGCGAGAAGCTTCTATATACATATATATATTAGATGTACATTACGGTCTATGTATGTATGTATGTGCGCATATACGCATAAATTATACCCTTCTCGTTGTAAATATTGATAAATATATAATATACTGTACATATCTCTCTCTTTCTATTTCTCTTGTGTATTTAGATATAGATATGTGGGGCGTACTTTGTGTAAAAGACACCCCTTTTGTCCGAAAATTGGAACGACTTAGGAGACTCTCAGATACGTCATTTTGTAGTTACGAGTGGGTAGTTTTTATTAAAGTGGAACCTTATATAAAAATACAATTCAGTTGAGCGTTAAAATTAAAAAAAAAAAAAACTAATTTAAAGCTGATTTTTTTATTTCAATTTTTAATCGTTTTTTTTATCGGCTACGTGGCTTTCTAAGTCGTGTCCTCGATGTAGAAACTTATAATATCTCTCGTGGTTTGACCCGAAAAAATTGTTGAAATAAACAAAATGACAGTCGATTTGCAAACTTTTTTTTTTAAACGCATTCCATTTTTTCCTCGATAGCTGTCAACTTGTATGCAAATCTCCAAAGCACAAAAATGTTTCACAATTGACCAAAGAATGCGCTCAATTTTTTGGGAACGTTTCGGTACAATTTTTACACTCACGAAAGTGGTAATAAAAGAAATCAGCGACAGACTAATTCTAAGATAATTTCGATCTTACGACATTTTCACTCAGGCTTATATAGTGTCTAATTTTTATAAAAAAAAATATTCCACCTAAGATTAAGAAATAAAGCAAATTGCTCAAATTATCTGCGTCAGCAGTTTTTGATTTTTCAATGGTCAACCAATTTGGTATTTTACAGAAAAAAAATCCTGCATATTCTTATATGTAGAAAACGACGTATCTACGAGTCTTCAAAGTATCTCCAAATTTTCTACCTTGAAGGGTGGCTTTTTTCGCTAAGTATACCCCCCATGTCTATATATATACACATATACACGCATCACCGTTGCGAAGTGTCACATGGAAAGCTCGGAAGCTTTCGAAGTCACGTTTACCTATACATTATATGTATACGTGTATACAGTGTTAAAGTCGTGTCTTATCTGTGTGTCCCGTGCATATTGCAAGTTATATACATATACACACGCTGTACGCCTCGATTAAAGGTATAGAAATATTCTTGCCAACTGGGTCACGTTGTTGTTGCTGCTCTTCTTTCTTTTGTTTTTGTTTTATTCTCCCTCTCTCTCACTCTCCTCAACTTCCATGTACACAATCGTTGGTTTATTTTATTTTCACTCGTTCTCTCTCGACTCTTTATTTTATCTTCTCTCTTTCTCTCTATCTCTCTCTCTTTCTCTCTCACTGTCTCTAGCACTTTTTTTCTAAAGCGTTCGCTCGATCTGCGCTCAAGTATCGTTACTTCGCGCGCTTTTACAGCGCCGAGCTCTTGTATAGCACAGGTGCAAATTTTTTATCGGACTCACTCTCTTTTTTTCATTCTCTCTTTAGAGTACCTTATATTGCGGTATGTGTGAGTAGAGTCTATGCATACACACACACCGAAGGCGGAAGCAAGCAGCGTTAATTTTTGACGAGAACATAAGCGCTCCCAAAACGAGGCTGGTTTGGAAATTGATGAGGGTCGAGTAGAGCTGGTGTGCTGCATTAGTCGAGTTTACGCGTTGGATATGCATCTACTAATTATTTCTTCTCCCTCTCTCTCCCTCTCTCTCTCTCTCTCTCTCTCTCTCTCTCTTTGTCTGTTTAAGGGGGCAAGATACCTTTAAGTAAGGCCACCTAAATTTACAAATTTTAATTAGTTCTATTAATTGCATCCTTTGTATACTTAATGCTGAAGTTGTAGAGAGTTAGACCTTTAATTTGAGCTTTGTTTCTTGTCTTTAAATCCCTTTGAGGACTACTTATAATAGGTTAATGGACCAATTGAGCTGAAAATGAGCATAAATACTCTTTAGAATTATTAAAAATAAGGAAAATAATTTTATAACTGTTTTATTTAAATTTTCGTATATTTCCAGCTAATAATTAGTGTAAAAACTCTTTAAAGAATTTTTAAAAATCAAAAATTTTTTTTTTAATTTTGGTACACTTCTTCGAGTAAAATATTTTCTACTCGATCAATAAAAAATTCTTATATTTGCGTTTTGAAGAATCTATCAACTAGATTTTATACCGTTTTTCAGCTGAATTGGTCATTGATTCACTTTGAATCTTACGAAGAGTAAATTATCAAAAACCTATTATAAGTAGTTATCAAAGGGATTTAAGGATTTTAACGCTCAAATTATAGCTATCCATATCTACATCTCTAAAACTTCAGTATTAAATATAAAAAGAAATAAATTAATACAACTAACTAAAATTTTTAATTTTAAGTAGCCTCGCTTAAAGGCATCTCCTTAAAGGGGTAATCATGAGTTAAATAGTGAAGATAATATAATAACACAAAATGATTATTAATTCGTCACGAAAAAAAATAACTTTTTTTATGACTTTGATTAATCGTATTTCTGAAATTTTATATTGTCTTCGCTCGTAATCATTTGATTTTTTAATTTTTAGTCATTTGCCACGGGGTTTTAAGCTACGTTATCGATCAATTTTCATCAGATTATGCTCTCTTAAAATTTTTGATTATGACAGATTATCACTTATCATATATCTCGCAACTCTAAAAATCCCTTCATTAGAGTTATTATTTTAAATTTCATCGTCCACTGGAACATAAAGTGAATGGAAGGCTCTAAAATTTTAAAAATCTGCTTAAAATATTCCTTTAGATTAGCACAGTGGATTCTCTGGCTTTGTTTTCTACAATAGACGAAAGAATAATTATTAAATTATAACAGAACGATTAGAATAAAAATGTAAATCAGAGATTACATTATGCTTCCCTAAAGGAACATTTTAAGCAGATATTTAAAATTTCTAAGAGTGAACTTTAGGTCAACGGTCAGCTTCACTGTATAATGGAGTTTGTACTTACTTGTCTGATTAGTAAATTTTTTCACTGTAATATAATAATGTAATGTTACGAAAATTCTATTAAAATGTAAAATATAGAATTACCAACATTACATTTGATAATAATAATAAAAATATTTTTTCAAGAGATCTTCGTTATGAATAACAACCTGTGTATTTCGAATTTTATTTGTGAATTAATAACCCAATTCCTTTGTTAATTCCAGCTCTAGACTCTTTTTTTTCTTCACTTCAGACTAAAACATCAGTCTGTATTTGATAGTGAAAAGTTTACTGGAATTTCAGACGCTATTTTAACCAATAGCTTCTGCATAAACGATATTTTCATTTCACTTGAACTTACGATCGATATTTTACTTAGCAACAAGCTTCAATGACATTTTTATGTCATTCTAGCCTTAGAGTTACATAATATCAACCAGATTACATTCTAAATTCAAAAATTCCCTATAGTCCTGTAAATCATCCTTCCATTAGGTCTTCTCGCCATTCTCTCAAACACAGAATTTTACCGAATACTCTAAAATTTTAAGAGATATACAGTCTGGTAAAAATTATTTGATATTCGAGTAAAAATCACGACTACATAGATTAATTATTGATTTTTTTTTAATACCAGTATATCATCAATTTCATTCATTATTTTCATCGTTGCATTCAAACTTATCTCCTTAAGATTCGTTTATCTCAGGGTTTCCCTTGAAAAGAACAAAAAAATAATTTTTATTTTACTTAAGTAAATAAATAAAAATGCGACACATGTCGCGCGCGTTAGCGAGCAGTCGTTATATAGAGTGTGTGTAATTGTGTCAGGAATGAACCAACTGTTACCATTTTTTTGTTTTCTCTTTCTCTCTGTTGGCGCTACCTTGTGTCTCTGATATTAAAGAGGAAAACAGCGGCGAGCAATTCGATTTTGCGGAGAGCGAACGTGTCGGCGACGCGGCGGGGACGGGCCGCTGGCTGGCCGCGGCTTTGAGGCGGCTTTCACTAGTTTTGCCACGTAGCTGCCATGGAAATTGTCATGCTTCCCCTCCCTACGTCGAAGGTATACCATACACTCACACAATACACTACTGACATGCATTGATTTTTTTTTCTTTTTATTCTTATTCTTCTTCTAGCCTTATTTTGCCATTGTTTTGGTTTACATGTATATGTATATATACACACTGAAAAAGAAAATTGTTCGTATAATGTGAAAATTTGTTTGATGTGTAAAAATTAGATTGTCCTAGGATTTATGTAAATTTTTTATTTAAATTACATTTAAGGGGGTATTATACTCAACTTTTACCGACTGAGTCGATATGCTTGAAACTTAATAGGTCCATTGAATAATACGAAACCTAAAATTAGCTGCCCTCTGCCGTTACTTTCTGCTATTACTATGCCAAATATTCATATACTTTCGAGAAAAACTTGAACGAAATTTTCAATAACAACATGTGGCCATCAATTTTTATTCACGATTTTCTCGAACATATAAATATTTTCGTTTCAAACTTCGCACAGTAAGAGATAGTGCACTGGCAAATGGCAAGTAACTCTAGATTTTACATAATTCAACGGACTTATTAAGATTCAGTCGGTAAAAATTGAGTACGACACCCCCTTAATGTATTTTCGTTGATTTCCGATAAGTATTCTTAGAACCGAATTTATTGAATAGTATCGCACATTACATTTAAATGTAATAAACTTTTTTTTAATACAATCGAACAAATTTTTATTTTCCTGAAAATATTACCTTCTGGATAAAGCAATTTTAAGCAAATGAATTTTCTCCTTTTTTCCAGTATGTATACAATATGTACACTCTATTTTATTTGAATAAATTTTATTTTACGCAAAGACTGACACGCACATACAACTTTCTTATGTTTTGGTTGATTCTCTTTATTTTCTTTGGTTTTCTTGATTTTTGCCAAGACACTAACATTGATAATTATGTACACGACAAAAAAAAATATGGTACAGATCTATACGCTGAGCATCTTTGTAGGCATCTTGCGGTCTTTTTGTTATCTTGTGACATAGAGAGAGCGTGACCCTTCCGCTACGTGTAAGGAAGTGGAGCGCGCCTAATAAATCTTGTCCGCTGTGTGGATTTTCAGCTGATGCTTTAGATATACATATATGTTATCATTATACTCGCTATTTTTATTAAAAATTTTTTTCTTAGATGCAAACAATGGGTAAAATCCGAAGTGACCGACGGTTGCAGCGCTTTTTATGTATTTTTTCTACAATACTTATATATAATGTGTTTATATGATTTTTCATTTGGTCTTGTTTATATTACGTATATATGCGCAGCTTTCGTAGAATTTAACTACATGCATACATATATATATATATATATATATATATGTATATATATTAAAGCATTATTACCGCTTTGTATCTCATGCGTCGACGGAGAATTATGTGCGCGTGTGTGTGTGTTCTGTATACTTATATAAAACCCAGAATTATCTTGTTGTATTTTTTGTTTGTCGATCTTCTATTATTTATTCGTTTCCTTTTTTTATTTTGTTTTCTTTACTTATTATGCTGCGTTTCAACACATTAACCGACCGAAGAATCCTCGAGTATAACAATTGCTTAAAAACAAAAAAAAAGAATATTTCTCATACCTTTAACCGCGAGCTACTCTCGTTCTTGTATACCATTTCAGGATTTATAACATATATATACTGTACACGATGAATCTGTATATTATGTCAAAGTGTATTTAAAAAATTGTACATTGTCAACAAAAAATAACAGATTTATATACATATAAACGTAAACCAGCACAGCCTATTAGAACCGACGTGTTTCGCATTTGCATGTCGATGTGATAAGCTGCTAATTGACGAGCTCGACGTTCGTATGAATTATTGTATTATTAGGGAAAGCCACCCCCGACTTGCAATTGGTCGACGCATCGAATGTACAGCTAATGCGACTGTACGGTTTATCAAACGGTCTATTTGTAATGCGAAACGCGCTGGTCATCTCTATATATATATATATATATATATATATATATATATTGTGTTACGATAACAAGCCGCGGCACTGAATTTTCCAACATCATGTGTATATATAGACTTTTATATCTATTTGCAATATATATATATATATAGTAACTATACTTTTCACATTCCGGGCTTTCTGCACTGAAACAAAAAGTTTGCTATATTTTCAAGATTTGCTTAAATTTATTTATTTGTTTTTCGTCGTGTTCCTTATTGGGCATTAGCGACTACACGTGTAATTACAGAGAAAAGTGTATATGGTAAATTTCGAAAAATATATTTGTATTAAAAATGCTTTTTTGACAGAGGAAATATTTACATGAATTAAAAGGCAGTATTTTGGTATTGAAATATGTTTATACGAAAATTAAATTATTTTCAGTTAGTAAATGTTTCTTACTGCGTAAAAATAACAATTTGCTTGAATAAATCAGAAAATAATTTGTTTGGGAAATGAAACAGCGCATTTATGTAAATGTAACGTGTAACTGTTTAGTACATAATTCTTTAAAATTGTATAAATATTTAACGCGAGTCGAAAAATTTCATATGAATAATCAATTAGTACAAATTAAATTTGTAATAACAATTGAAACTATATTTACATTGAAACGAATATTTTCCTAGGACTATGCAAAGAAATAATTTTTTGTATTATTGTAATCATTTTTTTCAGGTACATTATTATACATTAGTTAGGAAAAAGGAAATTATTACTAATTACATTTATAATATTACAAGAGAATGAATTTATTAAAAAAAGCCTCCTTTAAAGAAAAAAATATCTACTCGATTGGAAAACAAGTAAATATTTTCTTCTTTGGCAAACGCGATTTTTTAATAAATAAACCATCTTAAATATAGCAAACTTTATTTTCCCAGTGTACGTATATATAAATCCCATTTATTTACTCACTTTTTTCAATGCTATACCTTATATACTTTGTATTATTTTTAATTACACACTATTATTAAACATCGTTATTATTATCAGAAAATAATAACAATAATAATTACCGCAATCTTTACAACGTAACTTACATTTTATTTTCTATTTCTGGCACTTCTCGTTTTAGCATGTAAAAAAGAACAATGTGTATATCGCTTCAGTGCATGAACCGTCAAAATACACCCACCTCTTCTATTCTTCCGTCCGATCAGCCGCTCTCTCGGAGGTGCAAAAGACAAACGAAAAATGAATACACCACTACCATCCGAACGAAATAAAAAAAGAAAAAGTGTAAATTTAAACAAAAAAAAAAATTAATAGTCTAGATAGAAAGAAAGCTTTATTGTCACTACTCTACCCCCAATGTATAGACGCAGTCTGCAGCTCTGGAATGCATCACTGTCCGCTTTGCGCAATGTGCTTCGCTATAAGTCGTCGAGAAAACGATGGGCCATGGGTAAGAGGTGCGAATAACACCACCATTAAAAAAAATCAAACAAAAAAAACCAACTACCAATAATAAAACGAGAATTTCATATACGTCACTATTCTTATGTTCTATATCTATATAGAGAATTTTTTACATTTTACATGGAATTGATTAAAATTACGTTGATCCCGTTATAATACACCCCCTCCCCCCCACCCGTTCGGTGAAGATGTAACGATGTTGTGGTTGCATATATCAATATATACACACACACACACCCGTAGAATTTTTTTTTCGAGTGAAATACCCGATATACATGAGATATATATACATATATTGATGTTCACTGTATCGCACTGTATAAAATGTATCGTACACACTTGATCGAGCACGCAACTTTGTAATCACGTATATTCTTGCTATACGACGTGCGAGTGAGTTTTTGAGGAATGTAAGCTTTTCGACGGGCTCGGAATTTTGAAAAAAAAGAAAAAAAGAGCGCATTCGCCAAAATCTGCTCGTTTGTATATTGTACTGTAAGTGTTATTCACCAGCACTCCTTTTTATATACCTATGTATATATAGCAATATTAAAAAACGTCTATAATAATAAATGTGAAGCTTAAAGATGGTGAAATTAAATTATTAACGATCGATAAGTATTCTAAAACCCTAAAAGTCTGTGTAATAAAAGTAAACCACATAATTTTATGATAAATAACAAGAACCACTACAAAAAAAAATACCACCATTGTATCTTGTTTTAAAAAGGCTTACGAAGCACGTTGAGGGAAAAAAGGGACTAGAGTAAATTTCTTTTCATCGAGCTTGAATGTACATGTAATTAATTATCGCCAACGAGAAATTCGTTTCGAAAGTTTCGATAAGCCTACTTTGAATTTAAAACACGAACAAATGCACTCGTCCATATATACTATAAGTTTCCATACAACGTCCCGCCTCACCTCAAATATAATTATTCTAAGTACAATAATAAGAAACTTTTCCGTTTCCCTTAACACAAAAAAAAACTCTGAGAAAACTCCAGTTGAAAAAAAATAGTTCCAAAAAAGGACACTTGAAAATCCATTACCGTGCCTATATACCCACTGACAGATGAACAATCTTCTCCTAATACTATTTTCTGTAACACATGACTGTGAACCTGCATCGGCTTGACTAGAAATTTAGATACTCACTTTCTCTCTATCTATCTTTTTCTGTTATAAACCTCCTTTTTTTAGGTAATCAAATTTTCTCCACTCTAATAATTCTCAATCAGAGAGTTTCCGTCTATACAGCATGCGAGATACATTATTTCTATACCGTAAGAGACTTTCAAGAAAATCTCGATAAGGGAATGCGAGTGATGATCGATGACATAAGAAACCTTAGCATGCGAGAGATAAATCTAAATTTAAAAGCCAAAAAAAAAATAATAATAATAATAATCGACAATCCCAATTGATACACCCCCGGAGGGTAGTTTTCAGCGAAAACTAGCCCCCGCGTTGATAAAATTTTTGGCAAAGCCATAGAAAGACTTTGCTAACTTGAGATTCGTGTCTGGCGGTTTTACAGCGCGCAGCATCTCGGAGGAGTTCAGCAGCGGAGATACGCGCTGTCGGGACAGCGAGGATCACGCGGCGCAGCCGAGTTCCGGGACACATCGCGATCCCAAATCCGGCAAGGATAAGGACAAGGACGATAAGGAACGAGATGAAGGTACACGTATATGTTGAGTTTTTTCAGTTGGTTTTCATGGGAAGAAGATCGGGATGATACTTATGAGGAAATATGTTTTTTTTTTTAATTTTCAGAGATGATCAAAGTATACGACGGCAACAATTCCTTAAGACGGCGGATATTTCGAGTGATCAGCGTGCCTCGACAGGCCACGACCGAGCAAATCCTGACGCTGGCATTGCAAGCATTCCACATTACCAAGAATCCAAGTAATTATATTTTTAATTAATTTTTCAAGGGGGTTGGAAAGTCTACTTTTACCGAATTTGAACGTGTGGTAGAAAAGCGAAGACTATTTACACAATACGATTACAAATTTTATACCAAGTACTTA
This sequence comes from Apocrypta bakeri, assembly GCA_018906985.1. Taxonomy (NCBI): domain Eukaryota; kingdom Metazoa; phylum Arthropoda; class Insecta; order Hymenoptera; family Pteromalidae; genus Apocrypta; species Apocrypta bakeri. Next base: position 4,949,321 of record JACCIA010000002.1, read on the forward strand.
TGCATTAAAAAATAAAATTGGAACGTTATTTCGAGTAAGTTGACACGCGAGCATACATTTTTTTGCAACAAAATATTAAAGGGATTGGAAACGGAACTTTTACCGACCGAACACTTATATTAGCCGTATTTATTTTCGTTCCAATATAATTTTTGATAAGTATTTTTATTTAAATCTTTGTACAATGATAGATGGTTCTAAAAGGAAGACAAGTGTGCCTTGGTTTTGGATAATTCTTTGTATTTATTGAGTTTCAAACGATTTTCAACGAAAAATTCGAGGTCGATAAAAATAGTTTCGGATCCCCTTAAAAAATTTGATCGTCAGCTCGTTGGAAGTTGAGAGCATTTTAACGAGTTGTGCTGTATTTAACGACTCTGTGTGGCTTTGCTTGTCGCAGGCAATTTTTACTTGACCGACCTGTACACGAACGAGGAGACGCCCCTATGCGATCCGACACCGATTTCCAACCTAACCCGCAAGGAAGGCAAACGTCCGGCTGTCTTCTTGCGATTTAAGTGAGTATTATTTATTATATATATATGTTTCTATAAATAATGAAAGTAAATACACAAAAATTTAATAATTTATGTCTGATATTTAAACAATTAATAAAATCTATCAGTCTTTTGCACTGAGTTCACTTGTTTATATACATTGCATATTATTTACTTCGCGAAGCAGCTCCTTTACAATTGTAAACATTGCAATGAATCATTGGCTCTCGTATCTAAAGACAAATATATACTTTGTACACAGGGATGTGGAGAGCGGCGAAGTGCGCGTGTACCCAGGAAAGCTCCAGGTATCGGATGTCTTCTGTATAGCTCCCGTGACGGAGACGACGACGGTCGCCGACCTGATCAAGGAGGCAATCGTGCGCTTCCGACTGGAAAACAGCAATTGCGAAAACTACCGCTGCAGTGAAATTCTGCTCGATCGCGGAGGTAAACAATTATAGCCACATGCGTCAGTTATTTGTCCGAAATTCAGGTATCCTGACGAAACGAAAAATCATCTATATTTTACAGCAGTGACGGAACGCGTATTAACGTGGGATGAGCGGCCGCTGGAGATCGTAAAACTACTGGGGAAAGACTCGATCAGGCAAATGGAATTGATGCGATTTTACCTCCAGCTGAAACAGGACCCACACGGTCCAAACCTAGCCTTGTTCGTCGGCAACCTGCCACCTGGACTCTCGGAACGCATGTACGAAAACATGCTCATGGAGTTTCTCGGCAGGGAGAACAGGTTCTCCTCGATCGGGCCGATTTACTACGAGTACGGCTCGATGGTCATAATTTACGAGGACTCCAATACAGCGGTGCGCGCCCTCTACACGCTTCGCGAATCCAAATACGAAGACAAGCATCTATTAGGTATATCCTGATTGACATACCTGATAAAAATGAGTAAAATTTATGTTCTTTCATGGTATTAGATTTAAAGAAAACGGGTTTAATTAGCGATAGATGTCAGTATCCTTCCTAAGTGGTATCGTGAAATTATTCGCGAAATCGTTGATTTTTATAAATAAAATGTTCATAAGCGTAATTTCATAAGAGTAATTAAATTCATACAACTGAAAATCTTGTGAAAATAATTAGTAAATATTCACGAAACATAAAAATGTGACTTTAATAATTTTTAATAACTAGTCGGGAATATTCACTGAATATCGACAGCAAAATCATGAATAACTATTTCTAAGTAAATAATCTCACTGTTTTTGTAATGAAAAGACAAGTCAGTCAACAATTGACAATTTCAATTTTATACAAATTCAATATTTTTACAAATATTAATTTTGAATAACAATAATTATTATCACGATAAACACACATTTAAATAGATTGTCTCAATTAAAAAAAAGATACTCAACAAATTTTACTCGGACCTTATCATCATACTCTCACAGTTAGAAATCGAACATCCGTCAACTAAATGTTTTTTTCCTGTTCCTTCAACAACATAGTGATGCTACTACCGAGCATCGAGCCGAGTATGGTGCCAGGGGGTGTGCAGCCGCTTTTAGTTTTTGTAAATGCCAAGTCAGGCGGCTGCCAAGGACTGGACCTTATCTCGAACTTCCGCAAACTGCTGAATCCGTACCAGGTTTTCGACCTGGATAATGGCGGTCCATTACCGGGACTCTACGTATTCCGACACATAAAAAATTATAAGATCCTGGTCTGTGGCGGAGACGGTACAGTGGGCTGGGTCCTACAGTGCCTGGACAACGTCGGCCAGGACAGCGAGTGCTCCTCGCCGGCGTGCGCGATCGTACCACTCGGTACCGGCAACGACTTAGCCCGAGTGCTTAGGTGGGGATCAGGCTATACTGGTGGTGAGGACCCGTTAAATCTACTTAGAGACGTTATCGACGCGGAGGAGATCAGACTTGACAGGTGGACTGTCGTCTTTCATCCCGAGGAGAAGGAAGACAAACCTCAGGCGCTCGTACCTAATAACCAGGGTATGTAATGTTGATTGGTTCATTCAAGGCAAAACACCTTTATGTAAGGCTACGTCGAATTACAAGTCTTAATTAGTTTTATTAATGCATTCTTTGGTATCTATTATTGCGTTATAAGTCCCTTTGTATTGACTACTTAGAGGGGGTTGTTGAAAACTCATTTACCGTAAGGTTCAAAATGAATTAATGGCCCTATTGAGCTGGAAAGTGTATTGGTCAGTAGTAAAAATTTGACATGATGAAATGTAGCAAATTTTTTTTAAATATTTATAAACACTGTATTTTATTTTACGAATATATCGAATAGTATTCATACCAATTTCCAGCTCAATTATTCCATTGATTTACTTGGAAAAATACGAACTGTGAATTTTCAGCAACCCACTGTAAGTGGCCAACGAAGGGACTCAGAGGTGTGAAACAAATCTCAAATAAATTAATTAATTAATGTAACTAATTAAAATATTTAATTTTTGGTTCTCTTAAAGGAATCTTACTCCCTTAATTCTGTATGTGATAAGTCGGAAGAAGTAGCTGTTGTTAGATGCCCTAAAAAAATTCGTATAAAAATATGTTGATTTCGCGATTTAATTTTAGAGTGAAAATTAATCCATGAGAGTGATTTTGTACTCTCACGGAATGTCATTTTAATAGTGTGAAGCAATATTTTTCACTTCAATCTAAGTACAAAACATAATTTCTCTCTATGCAATAAACTCATTAGTTAATGATTTATTGTATATTTTCAATTTGAATGAAAATAAGATTTTTTTTTATACAGAAAATAATTGTCCTATTTCTTTGTTACATCAACCTAAGTTCTTTTTTCGAAGCTTCAAAGTAAAAAAATACTCTAAATTTCAAACTGATGTGTTTATTGAAACGTCATTTTCAGTAAACAATTTTAAAGCTCACTTGTTCAATGAATAGTTAAACCATGTATGTATTTATTTATTTATCCATAGTAATTACATCACATAATTAATATGCATATAATATGATACAATTTTACTAGAAACCTTCCTTTCTTATTTTCTATAAATTTACTATTAACACTTTTTCTCTCAGAAATTTAGAGCGATCTCACTAAGATAACCAGTGATTTAACTCCTTAAACAGAGCAATATAAAGCTAAAACGATATTTTTATATCATTCCAATCTTAGAGTAACTTATTAATCAAATTGTAGTCTACAGCTACAATATGAAAAATCGCTCTAAATATCCAAGTGAAACAATCTCACTTTTAAAATTCATTATAACTCTCAAACTCTTCCGATTAGAGTAAACGTTGAAAATGTCACACGTAAATTTAAAAACAATAAGAAAAATGAGCTTCCGAATTATTGCACGTAACAATGCATATTTCAGCCACACGAAATGATCACAAAACTAACGCACATTGTGAAACTTTAAGGTCTAAGAAAAAAAAATTTTAATCCAACTATACCGCTTCCAACAAGCTGCGAAGATGAACTAAAAATAAAACTCAAGTTTCGGTAATACAGTGTCTATTATAATTTCTATCAAACTTATACAAGCATTGGTTTATATACAAGTCTGATCTAACGCTATACGGGATCTTCGTCCGGTTTACTTCATTCATCGTATATACTCGAGTGAGAATTCCTCAATGAATCGGATGCTTTGTTATTTGATTACAGTGGTCGCTGGATCGACTAGCGAAGACAATACGCAGATATTCGTGATGAACAACTACTTTGGCATCGGGCTGGACGCAGCTCTGTGCCTGGACTTCCACAATGCGCGCGAGGAGAATCCCGACAAGTTCACCAGTCGACTGCACAATAAGAGCGTCTACGTGAAGATGGGATTGCGAAAGATGGTCAATCGCAAACCCTGCAAAGACCTGCATCGCGAGATCAGGCTTGAGGTAGATGGCAAGGTCGTCGAACTACCACAGGTCGAAGGCATCATCATCCTTAACATTCTCAGGTATGAACGAGATAGATTTCCTTTAAAGACACTTTTAAAATGATGATTATCTGAAATGACGTTTAACATTCTCAGACATGAATGAGCCTGATCCCTTTAAAGGCACCGTTAGAACGATGATTACAAAGATTAGGATTTAAAATATGTTCAGTAATGTAGTTATATGATTGACGCTTATTCAGATAATAAATTCGAAGTTCAAATAGAAATATATTGTTAAAAATAACCATCTGGAGTTTGAATCCATTATGCAAAAAATGGATATTTTTTATACTGTCAAATTTCTTCCGATCATTTTATTTGAAATTCCTACAATCGCACGAAAATGAGTATTTTAAAACTATTAGTCCTTTTGAATATTGTAGATAATGAAATTTGATTTTTTTTGTGGAGTAATTAGCCATGAAAAAAAATTAGAGAAGACTTAGACCTCTTGCATATTTACATAATACATATAAGTAAAAATTGTAGGTACACCTAGCTCTTGTAATAATAAAGAAATAGTTAATAAACAAAAGGAAAGCAAAAGAAATTTATAACTATATGAGAAACCAAGGGACCTAGTAGACCTTAAATTTCCGTTATATCTCCATATATCTCCCATTATTGGATTAACTATAATTCATACATTAATTTCCTGATAAAAATTTCACCCGAAATCGGCCAACCTAAATTCTCATTTCTTAATGATCATCACATCAAAACTGCCTCATTCTCTTAACGATAAGTGTAAGAATTGAATTCGATGACTTTACTCGAATGCATCAATTTGCAAACAGTTGGGGTTCCGGTGCCAACCCCTGGGGTCCTGATAAAGAGGACCAGTTCAACAAACCGAACCACTGGGATGGCATCCTCGAGGTCGTCGGCGTCACCGGCGTCATCCATCTCGGACAAATACAGTCGGGGCTACGCAACGGCATGCGGATAGCTCAGGTTTGATTATTCAAAGCCATTGTAATAAAAGCATCGACTGTCGAATGTTTGTAACAACGTTTTCCCGCTGCTACAGGGTGGTCACATCAAAATTCACTTGCACTCGGACATTCCGGTACAAGTGGACGGCGAACCTTGGCTTCAAAGTCCCGGTGACGTCGTGGTACTGAGATCCGCGCTGAAGGTAAATGATATATTCCCAATGAATCTTTTCCAAACCTTAGCTCTCGATCGCATGTACACATGATCATTCATCGATTTAAACATGACGATCGAGAGGAAGGAACGATCTGTGATATTTTTTTTAATCTATATGTGGCACGTTACGATTTTTCGCCAAGGGCATCCTCTGTATGTTTAACATATCCTCGTAGATCTTGTCTATCTATCGATATTTTTCCTTCACTACCACCTTCGTTGTCTTCTCACTCCTCGTCTCTCGTGTATATCTTTCTACGTATATACATGTGTCAATTTTCTCATCATATCTCAAACAGTCCCTTTATCTTTGGAACGTCGTAACCCCTTAACGCGCACGTCGCTACGGTGCGACTCTCTCCCACTCTTTATCGGACTCCCGCAGCATTCCGCAGGGCGGCATACTGGTTTATAAGGCGAGCGCGTGTTAATAAATAAACAAAGTTACTGCACTGCACTGTGCCAGTCAGTAAATTAGAGCAGCGACGACTTTGAATAATTTATTCGACATTCCACGCGCGCGTATACCGAGGGAAGTTCATTTCGTTTAGCGTTGATTGAAGAAGCCCGCGGTGTGTTACGTTTTTAGCTGTGCATATATATTTTTAGAGCTCGAATAATGCTTCTTTTAGAGGATAAGCCTAAATTGAACGTCGGAAGTAAAGTTGAATTTTTCACTCGGATGTCGTGTGAGATTACTTAAGGCGCCAAGACACCTTTGAAATACAAATTACTAAATTCGAAATTTCAAATATTTATAACAATGTAATTATAATTTACACTTATTTTAATAATGCAAATTATTAAAATAACGCGTATTTTAATAATAAATTGAAGGGACTTGTAGAAGAGCAAAACCTTTCAAATAGAAGGTAAAACTATCTTCTCTAATTAAAATAAGCGTAGATTATAACTACATTATTAAAAGTATTTTAAATTTTGAATTTAGTAATTTGCATTTCAAAGATATCTTGCCCGCTTAGTCTATGAAAATATATAGTTAAAATAAATAATAGATTGTACTCGTTCTCGGTGTAGTGAATTGGCCTATATTTGTACAGTATCAATCGCGATGTTGATAGCAGCTTTATACATTTACTTTTCTAAAATAATAATTTTTTTCGATCGTTTGAAATTATATAGCGGAAGTAACGTAGAATATTTTTTTGCTAGTGTGTCACGAAGGCAACTTCATCTAAAAAAATTTAGCTGTTTATATACGGAAAATAAATAACGGATAATGATCGATCTTGGTATTCTGAATTGACCTACATTTCACATTATCAATTGTAATAATATAGATTTTTGAACAAACCTGTCAAATTAAACTGGTTTCGAGCAGCTTTATAAGTTTGTGAAGATAGTCATATATTTACTTTTCTAAAATAATTATTTTTTTTAATCGTTTGATACAATTATTTCCGGAACATGATATTGGGGGCTCATATATAATTCAAATCGCGTCGGAAAAATTCGAGCCAAACATATTTTTGAACTTAACTCACGCATTTTCTGCTGACATCATTAATTTATAAAACAACAATCAAATACAAATTGTTCAAAGTTTTTTTTCTTAAATCAAAATTTCAAACACTTATCAGTTAGTTATGCATCTGGGAACTCTCAAACCGGTGGAATAAATGTTTAAACTTAAAAGATATGTATTTTCGGAATTGATTTAAGCCGCTGATAGTTCAAAACGGTGTCTTTATTGCAATTTTTTTATGACCAGTTTCGTGAATTTTATTTAAACATTCACAAGAAAAAGTAGTTCTTAGAATTAACCAAATAATTCACATCCGATTTTTTTCAAAACGATCTGAGCATTTTTTTCGAATTTTGCCAATTAATAATTATTTTAAAGCGCAAGTGTATACTTTTATAAAGTGTATTAATGATTTTTGTTCGTCGCAAGTACTATATTGACAGAATAAATCATACAATGAAAAAAAAACGTTAACATTGAAAAAAAACATTGATTCGCCAATAAATTTTTTTGTATAATTATAATTTCGAAAATTCAAGTGTATACACTTGCGCTACTTCTAAAAACTATTTATTCTTTAATATTTTCTTCGTAAATGTAAAAAAAAACCAGCTATGCTCGAACCAAGTTGCGTACATGCTCCAACCCCCGCCTAAGGCGCACTATCTCTTCTATATATACCATATATATATATCTCTTTGTATTTTCACCTTCTCTCAACTCTTCTCACTCTTTTTTTTATACTAATGAAAACTTTCCTTGTGTGTTCCTCTGTTCACTTCAGGCGACCATGTTGAAGAAAAATAAGATCAAGCGTCGAAATACCGAACCGTCGATCCTACCCGCTAACGGGGAGGGGGGCAAGAGCACCGACGAGTAAATGGCGCTAAAGCTAACGACCCCTTTCCCTCTCTAAATTAAAAATTGTAGAGAGAAAAAAAAAATATATATATAATGAGTTACATAAAACTCTCGTTTAGCGGCTCGCTATGTATACGCATATACTCCGATTGCGAACAAACGCACACCTATTACACACCTCACAAACACACAAAGGCGCGAAATTCAAATTTTCCAAGTGCTTACCTACAGGAGCTGAAAAATAAAAAGCTCCAAGGGTTTACGCGCGTTGAAAAGAAGCCGCGTACATGTGCATACGTTTAGACCGAGAAAAACGTCGATTGTATATATTAGTAAAGAAGTGTGTATAGATACGGACGGTGAAGCGATTTTCACCTATGTATATACACTTATATGTATATGAATATAGAGGCGACGTCTCGTCACGATGCCAATAAAAGCGACATGTTCGAATTGTCCTATACTTATTTTTCCAGAGTACAAAATATGTATACTATATATATCGATGCGTTAAATAATGAATAAATAAATAAATATATATATATATATATATGAATAATATATATAAAAAAAAGGCGGACGCCTCGTTAGACGGGAAAGTCGCTTCGCCGTATCCGCTGTTGTCGCGTAGCGTTTTTCTCGGCTTTTCAACATAATGTTCACTAGCGATGTGCCGTACAAACTGTACTTCTAGTGTCTCATTATGTTATATCGTTTCTTTTCATCTTCGTCTGTCTTTACATATAGCTCTATTTCTCCCTCTCTCTCATTCTCTCTCTCTCCCTCTCTCTCTCTCTCTCACTCTTTCTCTTCTCCGTTTGTTCTCGCGCAAAGTGTCATCGGCGAAACCCTTGATCTTTCGGTTGTGAACGATACGCTGAAAAATCACGTTTGCTATGTGCACGGAGTGTTTATTTATCGAACAATTACTTTTTTTTGAATGGAGAAAATTGATAAAAAAGAGTTATTTGAAAATATGAGTTGGAATACAATTTTGCTAGATGCATAGATTTGTTTCAATGGGTAATTTTGTATAACAAATTTGGTAAATTATGTATTTAGATCTAAATTATTAATTGAGAATCAAAAAACTTTGTGCGAATGATCAATTCGGATATTTAGATAAATATTTACTTTTGAAACTGATAAACATATAACGCTTAAAAAATGTATTATAATGAGCAGTAATATTACGATGATATATTCATTTGTTGTTATCGGAGTAAATATTTTCACAGAATCAAATAAACGTTTATTCAAATTTAAACGATTTATTTTCAATGTATATTTATTCAAATTTTTTAATCAAATTATCCATATTACAACAATTTTCATCTCTCGAAGAAGAAATTTTGTAGTAAATAAATTTTCTTAACTAAAGCAAACTTTTTTTTCGGTGCATATTGATCATATATAGCGTGTATTGTCCAATGATGATAAGTGCCACTGATTCAATATATCATTATGTTCTCTTTTCGAGCGAATAGATCACTCGGCAAATGAGTACGACAGAGCCGCTATCGAAAGACGAAAATTATGTTTAGATATATATATATATATATATATATACACATAATATATACAGCCGAAGGAAAGCTTTTCTTCTTTTCCTCTTTTTCGACAATCACGTCAATGCGAAGATTTATTTTTACATAAATTTTATTATATATAGTTTCGTCGAGATCTTAATTATATTATAGATCCTTCGTGTATAGCAAGAATATAATATTGTTACGTATATTTGATGAATATAAAACATTTATATATATACACATCTATATAAATATATATAGAAATCTATACTCTTTCTCATATACATTCACTCTCTTTTTCGCGTGTACTTGCAGTTTTCTATTATAGTGTTATATACACATTTACGCGCTCGTAGAAGAGAGAGAGATTGCAATTGTAACGTCTCTATATCAGATTTGATTGTAATAACGAGAAGCATTAAGGTGATATATTGTACTTAAGTAGGTCGCGCTCCGACTATATACATATATACACACACACATATATATATGGTTATATATTATATGTATGTATGTATAGTTGACAGAGCGAGAAAAGTTTAATAAACGTTGTTGACTATATACATATACACATTATAATTCAAGCGGCTGACGCTCGTTTTTATTTTTCACCGTATATATTGTCGAGTGATCGAGTCGCGTCGAGAAATTCCGTGCCTCCCTCGAGCGGAGCAAAAAAAAAGATATATCGGTATAGAATCGCGTGCGCTTTTTAAATATATATATATATATATATATATATATATAGCGATACTTCCGTTGACAAATATATATGCGCACATGTATCCATATAATACATTCAGTAAGTATATTCTATATAGAGCGACATTGTTGATTAGAGGGGAATTTGACGTAAAAAGACAAAAGAATTAGAAGCTTCTGGCTTTTTTATTATTATATAGGCATACGAAATTATAGTTTAGACTGTACCGTATGTACTGTATGTATATATATATGTACGTATATATACGAGCAAGAAATAAAATAACCGATGGTGATATTCACGCATACGCAGTAAAAAATGGCACATTCACATTTCCACACACACATACATGCATAGTATACGTAATCGATTGAGAATTGCCACGGAGAATATTTTTCCGTATACATATGTATACATATATTATATATATTTATATATATGTGTGTATACGTATTATTCGATAAAAGAAAAAAAAAGGTTACTACCCTGCAACATCGAGTCAATATGTATTATCTTTCGATCTCTATCTCTTAGTGTAAATTCACACGACACACTGCAGCGTCATTTACATTTTGGTACAAGCTTGCAAGCACACAAGTAGTTTATCTCTCCACTTGTGGTCGTGTATGCGGAGACCCTTTTCTCTCGAGCTTTTCTCGCACACTCACACATATGTATATAAATTCACGACGGTGTATCCTAATATATATGTATATATTTACATATACATTATCGTGTATTTATATATATACTCGTCACGATCCGCTTATACACTTGCCATTATATATACCGATACCTGCGCATAGAGTAAAATTTCCACGTAACGACAACACACGTTGTACGATGAGTTTGTAATTTTTAGTTTTTTTTTTCAACTGATGAACTATACTGGGCATCATCAAGCCTTCCTTTTCAACACTGAAACATATATATATTACATATATATATTGGAACACGACGGTGACGATGATTTTTTTTTGTTCTGCTATCTTCCCCTGTATATACACAATTTTACTCATCTACTGTATGTAATGTCGAACCACTATTATTCCTCTATTCTTTATTCTCTCGTCCTTTTTCTAACTTTTTCTGTCTCCTTCCTACCCTCGTAGATGATCATGTAGGTCGCTGTTCTATTTATGCGTCCTATAATGTAGACGATTACTATGTATTATACCCTGTATTTAATTAAGCGTATGTATAAACTTGCATTTCACGTATTTCGAGGCTTATTATCCTTTCTCAAGCTTTGGACATTGCGATGCTTTATGAATATGTATATTAATCTGTTTTGTTGTATTTGTGTTTAATGTACGGTAATCCGTAAAGCCGATGCCGAGTACTGTGAAAGGATGATCTTTTCAAGAGCTCTTCGTCATTCACTTTTTTGTTTGTTTGTTTTTTTTTTAATCCGTTGTACTTATTAACGCATAAAAGCATACATATATGTATATCATTTATAGATATATGTGTGTTTACAATATTTGTTTTTCGCTGCGAGTATTATATTGACAGGGTATTAATAAACGTACACTGAAGAAAAGGTTGTTAAAGATTGAAAAAATAATATTTGATCGATACCGAAAAAGGATTTTATTTTTGAATATAGTCGTTAGAAAATATTTACTTGAATAAAAGCGAATAAATAATTCATTGTCGTGTACTATTTCTAAAAATGTATTTGTTGACGCAACATATTTCAGATGTTTAAATGCTTTGCGTAAACAATATGATTATCGTACGTAATCTGATTTACATATGACTTTCAAATACATTGTTCTGAATTGAGTAAATATTTTTCATAAATAAATTTCCTTAAATTTAATAAACTTTTTTTAGTGTACTTATCTATATCTCGTTTGCCCCACCAATATGTATATATATATATTTATATCGTTAAATTAATATACCGATATATTTTAATTTCTCTCTCTCTCTCTCTCTCTCTCTCTCACTCTTTCGCACTGTTTCTTCTGTGCCTGGCCTCTTTGTTTGCGCTCTATATAATGTGTGATTGTAGCGCAGATATATATGACTATCGTTTTATTGTCACCTATACATGTACATATACGCACACATCCAAGCACAGATCATCGCAAGAAATCACTCTCCATTCACAATGTGATTTCTCGCTGATCGAAAGCTCTACACACTCTTCATCATCCTCTCGCACAACGACCACACTACAGCGATATCACTCTTTAAAAAAAAAACCTCAATTACGCACTACACCCTGTAAATATAATCTAATTTACCACATGCAAAGAAAAATCTATAAATGATTGCGAAAAAAAATTGGTTATCATTACGCGTCCGGTAAGGTAAACTGAATGTGGTAAAATAGTGATAATTTTGTGAGCGGAAATTGGCTGAAATCTTGGAAATTAAGACTTATTACTCTATGGTGTAAACGAGCAGATTTTTATTTCTCGTTTCTTTATAATCGGATATTTCTATAGGTTCTCGTATAATAATATTCGAAAATATTAAAAATAAGTAAAATTAAAATATTAAAATATTAGAAAACATTAAAATTGAAATAATGAAAATATTTCAGACTTTACTTCCAAGGGCTAAAACACAAGAATTTTTTTTTGCTGCGATTTAAGAGAAATAACTTTGTTAATTATACTTTTTTGGGCAAAAAAATATACAACAAGGGATATATTTAATTCGAATCGTTTTATGAAATGTATTTATTATTTTGATTTAAGCTTTGCAAGTCTGATAATGAATATTAACTTCCATTTCATCGTCTAAATTACTAAAATTAATTTTTAACCCGTTACTCAGAGTCCATTACTGATTACGTACAATAATGAGTCCTTATCTATGTACCTAATTATATATACACATAGTAATCGAATAGCACAACGTACAGGCACTCATTACTAAAAAGTTAATTAAACGATCGTAAAAATTTCTTCTTCCCTGTACATTGTACATATACACATAAATAGTAAACGTACAGGGACTCATTAAAAAAACACCGGTAAACGATTGCAAGAATTAATGGAATCATTGCAATCCAAAAATATCGAGTTCAGTTTACCAAACCGGTAGGTGACCATAATTAATATTTTTTTCCTTCCGCGTACCCCCAAAGCACACACACACACCTATACACACACTCACAGAAAACAAAACCAAAAAACAAAAAAGAATGGCAAAAGTGAAAAAAACCATCTGTCTCGGTCGCGCACAGGCGACGATGCTGAGGAAGCCGAAGAGCAAATGACGAAGGAATACGGAGTCGAGCGGCCTACAGCAGCTCGCGCTCCAGGCACCAACGGCGTCAACCGGCCAGACGAGTTCATCAGCTGCCGGGGCGGGTACACCGACAGCCCCGAACGAGCCGGACTCGGCCGACGACCTGTGAGCGCGATCATCGACTCCGTTTTATATATATATATATACATTATACATATATAGATATATAAATATCGATTTTCAGAAATGAGAGCGAGAGAGAGAGAGAGAGAGAGAGAGAGAGAAAGAGACGCATGTAGGAGGATAATTATTAATATACGCTTGAAAAGCGACGACGCTGACGGTTATGGTCGTCGTGGAGGGAGAGCTTGCTCAGTGGGAAATGATAATTAAACTTTTTATTCACTGGTCAAGCGCGTCTCCCTCTCGTTGAGATACTTAATATTATACACTAAACAATAACGCGAAAACGAGGATGAAATTAATAAAATTTACCCCAACACGCGCACACGTATACACACATACACACAATTACACGTTATATACAAAGAAAAACTCGTGATTGTTGCCCTTTGTTTAGCGATACGCGTGTATAATAATGGAAAATTGATGTTCGGAATGTCGAATGTTTATTCCTTTGCCGCGTGTTCTTTCGGAATTTTTTTTTCCTATTGAAGGAATTTTTCTATTACGAGAGGAACATATATATATGTAGTATATATATATATATTCTTTTTCGAGCAAACACGCATAAATCCGCACAAAAAAAAAGAAGAGAAACTATTTCGTTCGTCGATTGAACATTTATTGTTATACACTTATATGTACATCGCCCGACAATTATATATGTATAGGAGATACGGAAGCAGATTAAATAATTGCTATATCGTTTTGCCGCGTACTTTCCCTCTCAGTATAATTGTATACGTATATTATACACATCGCATGCAATTACGCGCTCTATATTTTTATCGAAAACACCTTACAATGTAATATATACATATATATATATACTTTTTGCACATAATATGTATATGTATATATACATATGTGTATATATGTATGTATGTATGTATGTATGTATGTATACATTGTATCCAAATGTACTCGAGACATATATGCATAGACAAACGGTAAAGCCATTTTTATCGAAATTATTCAGAACTAAAATGCAGAGACATACACACAAACACACAGACACATACCGCCGTGCGATGATAACGTCGCGTTCGTATATAGAAGCGAAGCAGATGAGAGAAAAAAACATAATAAATACGGCGAATCGTACATTATTATAGCATTTACTCGTCATCGAGACGGCGCGAGTCGCGTGTCACGATGTAAAAGACATAAAAACAAAATGTAAGTAAAATAATTAAAAAGGATAGAAACGAAGAGAAGAGAGAAATAAAAAAAAAGATAGATACACTTGTTAGAAAAGAGAAACGAAACGAAACGCGCGTTGGAGAGAATAGAGAGTAAAAGAAAAAAAAAATAAAAACATAAAAAAGCCGATTGTTATTTACTGCATTACTCTATGAAATATTTAGGATCGAGTAGCTAACGATCGCCGCCGCACAGACGTTTTCCTTTCAATCATTCGTTATATATACGTATATCTTTATATAATCATTATATATTTCGACTCTATACACACACACTCACTTCGACACGTATCCATATACGTGTACACAACGTATATACCGATGAGTTTTACATTACAGCCATGCGTACTTGCATATATATATATATATATATATATATATATATATGTGTGTATATATATACACGTACGTCGTCGTCGCGTAAAAAATATATATAACAAATGCAAGAACAGCAAAAAGAGAAAAAAACGTAATGAAAACCAACTGAATAATTCGCTCGTGAAAAAGAAAACGAAATACAAGTAGCCTCCTCTCTAAGCTCTCGCGGAATTATTCAGCGAGAACACACGTGCAGTGCTATATATACGGATACGAGGGATGCACGTCTCTATATACGTATATCCTCGAAGAAAGGAAAAAAAATGCAAGAACAAACGGAGACGTGCGCGAAGCTATGAGTTTGACCGCGAGATATGCAGGCCAAGTGTGGCACGTGCTGTTTTCCTCATAATGCACAAAACACTCGCTCTGCAAAAGAATCAAACGCGGCACACGTTTTTTTTTCGGCGATCGGTACATCCCGAATTACAGGGACGGCGCGGTGCCAAACAATTACACTGAAAATTATACATACACAATAGACACACATATATATATATATATCTATATATATTATATGAGCTATATGAGCTATATGAGCCGATCGCCGCCTTTGATGATTTTTTTCTTTTCCGACGACGAACGCGCGTTTATGCTACTCGAGAATCTTCGGATTGTACGCACGAGAGACAAAGAGAGAGTGTGTGTGTGTATAACGATCGATCGCCAGGCGTTATATGGACCGTCCCGCGGACAGAGCGTGTGCGCGAGATAAAAGGAAGTGTGCGAGAGAGAGAGAGAGAGAGAGAGAGAGAAAAATCAATTCTGGTGTAAAACGTACACACACACTGCTACTGCTCCCTTCCTATTATATACACTAGCTAATATATCTATGTATACACGTATGACGGCGAGGTGTTTCTTACTCGAAGAGGATGATGTGTTTTACGCGACAGACTATACGTTTTC
Organism: Apocrypta bakeri; assembly: GCA_018906985.1. Classification (NCBI taxonomy): domain Eukaryota; kingdom Metazoa; phylum Arthropoda; class Insecta; order Hymenoptera; family Pteromalidae; genus Apocrypta; species Apocrypta bakeri. The sequence continues at coordinate 4,965,353 of JACCIA010000002.1, forward strand.
ACGGATTATTCTATTAAGCCATATACTTGTGGACATTTACGAAATAGCCACGATTTCTTCTCCGTTTTCAATAAGTACGTTAATTATTGATTATATACGACGATTGCGGGATATATTATACAATGTGTCGACTGGTTATTGAGATCGTATTATATGTATGTATATATATATAAACACATATATATATATATATATATATATGTATGTCTATACAAAAGAAAAAGAAGTGTGCGTTCGCGATCGGACGTTTAAAAGGAGTATCCTTGCATAGTGTAAAACCGCGAAGAGAGAAAGAAAAATTCTATTACGAAGATTTTTCCCTATTATATACAAATACCGAGACGATTACGACGATTGATGATCCGATACACGCATATACACACACGCACACGCAACAAACAGAGATACGTAAAATAAAGCGCAAAAACTTATAAGTGAAGATAAAAAAAAATATTCTGCGAGCGAAATGGAATTATAATTAAATAAAGGAGGACGCTAGAGCGCGCCGATTAAACAAACAAAAAAAACAGAATAAAAAATTAAGACATAAAAAGCGAAGTGATACGACGGGAGCGAAATGTGGAATTTGCGAGCGATAGTAATAGATAAACAAAAAAGTTGAAAACATAAGAAAAGAAATAAAAAATCAGAAATTTAAACGCGGATCGAAAGCGCGCGCGCGCGAATTCTTGAATTTGCGCGCGGAATTTGAAGATTGGCGCGGGAGGCTATCATACCCGGATCATTGATGAGCCTCCCGTACACCGAACCTGCCTCTCGATGTATAGGGCTCAGCCGTTCACGCTCAGGGCACATCCGGTGACTGATTCAGGTAGCGCGAGCGGCTCATCGTCCGGCAGATTCGCTGCATTAAAAAAAACATTTGAGTCGCGTGTTATTATACTATTATTATAGTGTCGAGAAAGGGTGCGTTGACAAAAAAAACTGACAAAAAGGAGGCGAAGAAAATAGAGAAAATAAAAAAAATTATCGAGGCGAGCGAAAACCTGTGTGGGCGAAACACAAAAAAAGTTTGTTATTCTGACCAAGCTGTAATACTGTAATAATATTGCTGTTGCATAAAGGATAGACGAAATAATAAGCTATGAACAATCTACGTATAATAAATAAATGTATGTGCTATAAAAACATCATTCTTACCCCCAAGCTCCTGGACATCCTTGAATTTGATTTTGTACGCTGATGTTTAATTTCTTATTTATTTCGTAGCGTTATCTTATAATTTTGGGTTAATTTTGAAAAAATTTGACAAGTTCTTAACTATTGATTGAGTACGATATTTGTAGATTTGAAACGAGAATACATTTGCAAACAAAATATATTGTTTTAATAATAAAACATTCTTCATAAAATTTAATGTCAAATGTAATCTTATCATTTTATATTAATAATCAAGAAATTTTGATAAGGTTTTAATTATTCATTAAGCATTGAGAAAAAATTCGTATAACAAAAAATATTATATTAAGGGGACCAGCCTGAGTTAAATTCAAGTACACTGGCAATACATGATGATTGCAGCCTAAAATAACCCATACAGTGCTTTTTGGCATTGTTATTTAGTAGCCTTTTAAGTCTTTAATTTTCGCATTTCTAATCTTGTGCCACGAATTTTTTAGCCACATATAGTCATCCAATTTCATTCAATCTAGGCTTAAAATGTTCCTTTAGAATGGCACCTCGGATTTTATGGATTACTTTTTCAAATTCATTCTTCATTTAATTATTAGACATATTTATATTACCACAATTTACTATTATTAAATTGTTTATGCATCTCGTATAATTTTGGAAAAAAAATAAACGACAAATTAATTTGAAAAAGATCGAACGAATTCAACGGATCCAAGGTGCCGCACTAAAAGAACGTTTTAAAAAGTTTGAAAAAAATTCGATGACTACGTGGCTCAAAAGCCCGTAGCAACGGATTAAAAATACGAAAAACTAAGACTTTAAAGAATAGTCCATTACCAAGCCCAGGAAACACTGTACGGATTATTTTAGGCTGTAAAGATCGTGTACTGTCCGTGTACTTGAAGTACAAGAAATTACAGTTCGCTAGATGAAATTGTCTTTGTTCTGTCGCTGGAAATCGTTGAGTATCGTTTTCGGCAGTTAACTCAGGCTGGTCTCCATAATAAGTAATAATGTGTTATAAGTAATTTAGTACTTAACGTAATATATTATTATTGGAAGTCGTACAAAAAAATAATACAAATAGATTCAGTTTGAAATGTAAGTTAATAATACGTATTGGAAGAGAACGAACTGTTGCTTACGAGAGCTTAGCGTTAACTAACTTAGAGACATCATAAGTCAGTGTGCAAAATTTAGAGAATAGATGGCGCTATCCTACAGGACGTTATATATTCAGTGAAAGCATATTTTTAACACATATAATCGCTATTGGTTAAATTTCAAAAGATTTTGATATAATTTCATTATTAATTAAATACAATGTTTGTTTTTTTTTGGTAGATTGGAGTGGAAAAATAAATGGTACACAAAATTTATAGTGTTTAATGTACCATATAATCGAATTATTGTTAATAAATTTTCAAAAAAATTTAGTAAAGCTTAATTATTGATTAAGTACAATATAGATTGTTGACGAGAGAAAAAAAATCGAATTAAAAAAATATTGTATTAATAAAAGAATACTTTATATAGTATTTAATGTAACCGTAACAAAATTTTATAATAATATTCATTATACGATACAACTTTCAAAAATATTGTGACTTTCGACGCACACAGGAACTTTTTTAATACCAAACTACGTAGGTATCATGTAAGTATTTTTTATTTTATTTACTATATATGTAATTCCCCTTTTTTATCAAAAATTTGCATTGCACCGTTGTGTATAACAATAACATAATATGGCATCAACAAATGATTCAGTATGCGATTTTGTCAATCGCACACTGGACCATAAGCTTACGAAGTAAGTTTAATATATGATATATGAATTTTAATTATATTTTTGGCAGTAGATAAATTATCATTATACTTCAACGTGAAAAATTGTTTAATCCTATATAATATTCTTGTTAACAATAACTATAATAATGTCAAAGAATGACTCACTCTATATAGTTGTAAAAAAATAAATGTTTTACAAACTATGATTGACAATCCGATGTTTTGCAAAGTTATGACAGAATACTATCATTGGCCCAAAAACTACACATATTACATTCTATTCACTAAAATGTGAAGGTATTTTAATTAAACAGTCTATTTAATTTAAAGATCAATTTATGAATGTAAGCGGACAAGGCAACCTTTCTAATGATGATTCTAAAAATGGAATTAAAGTTTAAACTTCTTTCGATGGTCAGAGATATATTTGTTTATCATCAAAGAAGTCTCTTTGATGGCTAATTATACCACGTAATTCAAATTTTGCTATTCGCAATAGATGTCAAATGAATATAGGAATTTTAAATTAAATTATCAGAAGAAAATTGACACATGAAAATGTATTAATTTTTTTTAATAATTGATTTGAAAACCTAGTTTTATATTTTTATTCATATTTCTGGGTTTTCGACATTGAATCCCTATATTCATGCAAAAAAGAGCGTATCAAAGAGTATTACTATTAAATTTGAGCCCGTTTATTAACCCATTTATTATTTCCTTCGAATATATATTTCCTTTCGAACCATGCGAATAGTAAAATTTCTTTTTCTGATACAATTAGCGAACACCTAGACCACTTCATTCACAATTAAATATATTTCCTAATACTGGAGTAAGATGACATTAAAATTTCATTATTGAAAATGTATTAAACTCTGATTTTCGAATCATCAATTTAAAGTTGTCTTGATCTCTTAAGAAAAAAATTGTGATCTGCTATTGAATCAGCAATTGGATTGTACATTACATACGAATAAAAATTAACAAAAATTAGCTCTTATTAGAATAAGAGTTCGTCGTTAGATTTCCTCCCTTATATATATTTTTTTTTCTTTTTCCTATCTTACGTTCTCATTTTTTTCCAAGGCAATACGACATACTCGACAATGATGATTCCGAGTACGAAGGAGAATTGTCTCTCTTGATTTTCTTGTACTTTCCAGGACTAACAGTAGTACTATTATATGGTAGTATCCGAGAACGAACTTAGTTCAGACATTGCTTTTTTGTCCCATTGGTCTCTTCGAATTGTATCTTTGGATTGTTTCGTTTTCTTTTCAGAAACTACAGATGGCGACGATTTTCTTTTTTTTAAATCGCCGGAGGGTGAAGGCTTTTTTGATTTATAATCAAAAGATTCATAAGACGGAGACTTTCTTTTAGATTTATATGTGCCACCCGAGCGATCGCGCAATGGAGAATACTTTTTCATCGACGGTGACCTGGTTCTCCGTTGGTAAATAGAATTCATTTCGTCAGAAGGCGTAGTCCCACGCTGATACCTTGATCCTCTGTTGTTACTAAATGATCTATTACTAGGCGAACGTGAAGAATACTTGGAACGTCTGTTGCTAGGAGAAATCGGCGATCGTTTAAATCTTCTTTCACTAGGAGAGACTGATGAGCGTCGAAAACGCCTATCGCTAGGAGAAATTGGCGATCGTTTGAACTGCCTCTCGTAGGAAGTAAAGCGCCTGTCACTAGGTGAAATTGGTGATCGTTTAAATCGTCTTTCACTTGGTGAAACGGGTGAACGTTTAAACCTTCGTCTTCTGGGCGAAGACGGCGAACGGTCCCAGCGTCTATTCCTGCTGGGTGAAAATGGTGAGCGCCTCGAGAGTCTTTCTCTCGTCGTTGGTGATCGTCTAAAGCCATTGTTGTATCGAAATGGTGATCTATTCGTACTCCGATAAGCATGAGATGACCCACGATCCCGACTGATCGAACGCGATCGGTAACTACGTCTTCTCAACGGAGATGGCGAGCGCTCCGATTTAGACGAACGTTTTAATATCCTCTCTAGCTTTTTCTTTTCTTCCAAAAGTTCGTGAATCGTACGGTCTTCCTTATCTACACTCTCCTCTTTTATTTCCTTCTTTAAGCTAGATTTTTCTTTTTTGATTATCATCGTATTCTTCTCGGCAATTATCTCGACTTCATCCCCCTTGCGATTATCGAGTATAGATCTCTTCAAGTCTTTTTCCTGCTTCACTTTTATACGAGGCAATTCTTGCGATGGTTCCGATTTAGGCGTTGATTCTTCGCTTTTCAACTCTCCCTCTTCTAGTACAGGTTCCTGTTTTACATATGCGCTAGTGGTGTTCAGCAAAAAAGACTGATTGGGTAGAACGGAGAATTCGAAGCCATCGATCGTCTGAATACTCGTGGAAGCCGGAGATGGTGATTCTGGTTCTTGATTACGTTTCGCCAGAGCTGCAGGTGTATGTATTGGTGTGGGCATACTCATAAGATCTTCTGCATTCAAGGTAGAAGGAGCCCTTTCTTGCTGTACGGCATTGAGTGGTGGCATCATCGTTATCGTGACCGAGTCACCCGCACTGGCGGGTTCAGTTTTGATACGAATTGGAATCATAGGTTGTTCCATAGTACGAGAGAGTTCTGTATAATCAATAGGTTCGTTTTTTATACGTACAGGAAGCTCGGGTATTTCTAAAGAACCAGTAGACTCGTTGTAATCAATGGGTTCGCTTTTGATGCGCACCCTAGGGAAGGCGGGTTCTATCGGATTCGGTGTTGGTTCCAGGAATTCAGTACTGATCGATTGTTCTATCGGCAAATTCTCGTCGGCATTTTCATCTTCATCCAAATCCATGGGCTCAGGTTTGACAATGGCATCGATAAAAACATTGGATTGATAGCTAGCATTATTTGTGATTTGTTTGGTTGAATTATCATCTGTGCTATTGAAATTCTGTTCACTTTCATTTTTAACGACGGAATATGGTGATTTTACGTTAGGAACAAGCGGAGGTATATCGAAACTCGTTTGAGGTACGCTGAATCCTGATGGAGGCATATTGAAATCAGAAGGAGGTGTAATGTAATTCCGAGGCAACGCGCCATACGCTGGTGGTAAACCTTCCGGTAGAGGCGGATAATCAAAGGTTCTTCTGGATGAAAACAGAATCGGCGATTCGACAAACGATTCTTCTTTTATATGAGGAGGAGGTCTCAAATTTAAATCTTGCGAATTTGACCTAGAAGAATCATTTTCTTCATTAATAATCATAGAGTAGCCGTTGTAATGTTTATCTTTGGTATGTTTGTTCGAGACAACGGGATTTCGGTCTTTCCTTCTTACTGGTACTTTTTTCTGATCAAAAGGCTCTTGCTTTACATTAGAGAGAACTAATTCACCCTGAAAATTACACCGGGGATCAGTAGATATGGGCATAGCAGACTTTGATTTTAATGGAAAATCACATCGTGAATTAGGTGATATCGTAGTCGAAAAGTTTCTTTCTAGTGATTTATCGTAATTTGAAGGTAATGAACGCGTTAACTCATTATTATTTGGCCTTAAAACTAAAGGCTTCGTATCACTGTTTGGCTCAATTTTTGGTAATGTAGGACTATCATATTGACAGTATTTTCCATATCCTCGACCTACAAGCTCAGACATTTTAACGCCTGGAATTATCACAGATTTCACATTCTTGCTATCAAAATCTTCTTTAATATTAAGAGTTGGACCAGATCCAATTAATTTTACGGATGGTTCCAGCAGAGATTTCCTCTCAAATACAACAACGATACTGAATTCATTTGGCATTGTGGGAGATCTCTCCAAGATGCATCCCTGCATGGGTAAAAACTCTTCACCCATATGATGATCACTTGACGTTAAAATCGTTATATGTTTTTGAAACTCTTTGTTAAACGTACCATACAGTGCTACTCTCCATACAGTTGGTAAATTTCGTAATGACTTCATAACATCCGGACCTGTTTTAATATAATGAAAAATTGTATTATTTTTTAAACATAATTAATTATTTTAATAATAATAGTTTTTACGATTATTACTTTTTCCAAAAGTCGAGTATAGATTAAGCACGGCTACCGAAATGCATTTTTTCACAAATGGTGCGCATTTTGTCAGCACTTCTTTTGGTGTGCAGACAATAAATGAAGCATTGTGTAATTTATTGTACGATTTGATTTCCTCTGCTAATTTAAGCTCGTGATCCAACGTATTTAAGCCAATCACTTTGTCAGATTTCTAATAGAAAATTTTTTTTTTGTAATTTTAAAATTGTTTTCAAAAATGTATACTAAATCCATTGGGCAAAAAAAATCATATTTTCTAATTATAGGAAAATTAAATTACCGTTGCAAGCATTAGACTTAGTGCTCCAAAATTACACCCAATGTCTATAACAGTGGTGTCGTCGTTTGGTTCTAAATATTCCATCATTATTCTTCCCAAAAGTTCCGCTTCTGCGGAATTGAACGAAAGACTATTTTTTGCACTGTAGTTGATTGTTATTGGTCCAACTTTATCCCTCAAATCTAATTGTCCGTACAAATATGTGGGAGGAAATTTACTTTTTTTCTGAGACCTATCGGTTAATTTAGTCACTCATTATTAATAAATACACTAGTATTGGATGAGTAATAGAATTTAGAATAATTATTACATACCATCTTACATTAATACACCACAGTGAAGTTACATTAAGTGTTCGTCCTGGTCCTTTCCGAAAAAATTTTTTCAGTGATTCCAATACGGGAGTTATACCTTTTCCATTTACAATCATCATTATTTCATTTTTGTAATTAGTTCTTAACTTAATGAAACACCATGTTGGCCTTTCATAAACAGTGTCAGGCACCTCGTCGGGACGAAAATGAGGATCGGCATTTGCACTTTCGTTTATAAAATCTTGAAAGAGCTAAAAGATTGTTAACGATTTGATTATTTATAAAAGTGAATAAATTTGATAAACTCAATAAAAATAGAATACTTCGACTGTACGCATCACATGCTTGGGGAACTCCATTGGAAAAATATTTTTCGTTCTTGTTGAAACTAATGTAGGATGATGTTCTAATACTATTTCTTCACATAGTGAAGTGTGAGCATGATTAGATTCCGAAGGATTTGCTTTGCACTTAATAACACCTGTGACAATATCATTATTCAATATATTGGGTAATTATAATAAACAAAGTCTTTTGAAAAGGTCATAATATAAAATAATTTTTAAGTGATACTAACAATTAAACCTCCAGTAATTTTGCCAAGGCTTATTTATCGATGGATGTCTTGGTGGATTCATTTTACAAAAGGGAGTATGATGATCTTGTTCAACTTGTTTGATATGATCTCTTGCTTTACAACTAGCATAACTAACACATTGACTCAAACTTCTCAGACGTCCTAATGAGGCTTGTTGCTTTTTTTGAAGCTATAAGAATTTTGACAGAAAACAAAAAATTAAAGTATTATTTTAAATATCTCTACTAATAAAAGCCAAAATCAACCTACAATCTTCGAATACCACGAAGGAACTACGGCTGCTGGTTCCTCAGGAGGAAACTCATCATAGTAATCCTCGTACCTATCTCTATCAGTCACAGCAATATTCTTTTTCTCATCCTTAGGCTCTGCGAGATTTTCTTCTTCTTCGTCTAATATTTTGTTAAATTCCTCATCGAATTCTGGGTCATAATCCAATTCATTTTCTGTTGATCTGCTTGGTTCACCATAATCCCCAAACATGGATGATCGACTGAAATCCCTATTGCTATCTGGTTCATAATTACCTTGATAGTAATTCGTAGGTTCTTGATAGTAATTCATGTCTTGATTATGTATATGTGCAAAATCGATACTGAAGTTGCGATACTTTGATCTAAAATTCTCATTCAAAATGTCACTTTCATTCTCAGGACTTTCAAAAGGCTTCTCAAGACCATCAAGGTAAAATTCATTGAAATCTAAAAAAAAAAGATTAAATTATAAGCCACCATGGACAATCAAAATATCAAACAACCATGTCTATTTATCAAAAGAACGAGATTTTTTTTAAATCAATTCTAAAACGATAAGCGAATACCCAACCGGATGTGACATCTGACAAATGTCTTTGTTGCGTATACGTACGACCCAAAGGTAAACAAATCAGAACTTGAAATAATTTTAAAAAATTCATAACAATCGGTAAGTCTAAAATTTGACGTCAAACAAACAACAAAAATAAGGTTAAATGTCGTAACGTTCCTTTGGATCGCGACGTAAAAAATCTGAAAGAAGTCAACAGGTCGCGATTTCCTTTATTACAAATCACACGTACTTTTCGGTTGATTTATATAGAAATGTAAAAATAATCGCTCAGGATTATCCCAAAATGCAATTTGACGTTAACGAGTCCTTTGTCAACTTGTAAATCTCCGTTGCCTCGACGTAAACAAAACCAATGACTCGTTGATAGTTCGGGATACAGTGGGCTACTGCTTGTAGTAAGGAAGTGTGTATACACGAGTGGGGTGAGTAACGACGGAACATAAAAGAAAAATCGTATGAAGGCAAATTTTTCAATATGGCCGCGGCGTCAATTCCGGAGCTGCGCGCGCATAGTCGTTACGACGATTCTTCGGAGTTTTTGGGACCTACAGTCTGATTAACAGATTTCTATGATTGTGTAGATATAGGTCGTATTGGTACTGCTCATAGGCGTTTAACTTTAATTCTTTGTGGGACTGTATTCGAGGAATCTTTGGTGTGTTATGACGTTATGGGTGTAAGTTCCTTAGATTTTGTATTTTTTATTTATTGAAAAACCGGTAAATTTATATTAACGATTTTTAAGCGAAACTTTTACCTGATAAATTGATAAACCGCTTTTAATGATTTTTAAATGAAATGTTTACATAAACAATCGGTTAACCGCATTTAACGATTGAATTCATTTTATTTATTTTTTAATTACTTTATGTAACTCGAAGAACAATTAGTATGATGAGTATAGTACCTTAGCTTCTTTTAATTTTTTTACTATATAATAGAGAAAATATTATTTATTGCAACATGCGAGTGAATTTCCAATAAAAAAACGGTAAAGACACTTTAACGATTTTTTAATCAAATGTTTTTTTTTTCTTTGTGGTTCTAGACGAACAATGGCTATAGTTAGTACATTCAATTTCTTAAGATTTTTTGTCCTTTTTTAATTGTATGATCGAGAAAACCTTTCTCATAAATTTTCATTTAAAAATCGTTAAAAGCAGTTTAACGATTAAACCAAATTTGTATTCTTTTATTTCCTTACGATACTCGAGAAACGATTGGTAATCATCATCTTTTTTTATTTTATAATCAAGATAATCTTATAAAAACGAATACGATTCATAAATTTCGATTAAAAACTGTTAAAAGCAGTTTTAAAATTAACAAACCTATTTCCTGCATCTTCTTCGATTCGTTCATGTTGTTCCAATTGACTTTCGAGATTTTTACGTCTTTGTCCCTGTCGAGGTTGCGGGACATTCTTAAACGTCTAGATTTCATGGTATAATGGAATTCTCATTCACTGTATATATCGATAATAACTTCTTCAAAATTCCTAATAAAAAAACTTATCTAAAACACCAGAATTAATATAAGGATTGTAAAATACATAAATCACGTAAAAAAGCTGTATACTCATTAGCTATACTAAATCCATTAAGTATACAAATAATTATTGACAAATATCGATTAGATGCAATCACAGCTCGTTAAGAAGTATAATATCATAATAATACTATTATATCAAAAGTCTAACGATACTTTTATAAAATCAAATTTACAAAACAAAAACTAAAGTCTACATCATCTCACGTGGACAGTCACGTCGCGAGTGACAAATGACTGCAATCAGAGAGATGCAGAGCGCTGTTTACGCCTATGTATATCATTGAATAGAGTATCCACACATATACGAACATTTTCCAGGAATTTCAAAAATACATATATACTATTTCACTGAACCGCAGAGGATCAGGACTCATCAACTTAGCGAAAAAAAGAAGAAGCTGACGTGAGCGATTTAGACGCAGTCTTTTACATAGAAACTGAATATATCTGTAAGACGATGAATGTTGAAGAAAACTCGGTTAGAGCTAAGGTTTCAAGTATATGTATGAAATACCTTGAAAAAAAAAAAAGAAAAAATTAAAACACAACAATGTATATTTTCTGCTTGGACGTTGAAGTTAGTCTGTTTACTGACCTTCACTGATGAGTTAATTTAAAAAATAAACATGACGATTTTCAGGTGTATTTCAGGAAAGGTTGAAGAACAATTTTCACTTTCGATATGTCTATTCTTTGGATATTTTTGTTACAAAATTTAGGCTCAGATTTAAACAATAAATGAAACGGTTGAACTTGATGGCTTATTTATTTACATTTGAATTTACATTTTAAAGAAATCCCGTCAAAAAAAACCAGCGCTTTAACTGTAAACGTAATAATAATACATTTGGTGCAAATTAAATAAAATTAGTAATATTAGACTATGTATAGAAAAAATTAATCGTTAAGATTTTTAATGCAAACATAAAAACAAATTTTACATATATCATACCTTTTTTACACACGCATTTGTGTATTTTAATCATTTTCGTTCAATAAAAAGAAAATTAATACCATATTGTTTTCAATCAAAATATTTCAAATTTTAACAAAAATTAATCGGATAAATGTCAAATTTTCATCTTACTAGTGATGTTTGTAAAATTATACATAGTATAATTATTCATTAGTAAAGTAATTTTAAATTGGTCCGCTTTTGAATCTCCTTCTTAAATTTCTGTTACATATCACATGATCTATGTGATGTACTTCATCTTGGAGTTTTCTAAACTTTTCTCGTAATATTTTCATTCTCTCTTTGTGAATTTCTCTTCCCTGCTCCAATTGCATATTATAAATCTCCATTTTCTTTCTGTGCTCTTCTCCTCTCAAATTTAGCTCTTCCGTAGATTGCTTCTCCAAAGTTATTAGATATTGCTGATTGAAATCATTTAAATCAAGCTCTCGCTTTCCATTTGTTAGGCAAATTTGTTGATCTATGAAGTTCATGTCATTTATAATCTCTGGATTATTTAACAACTGTTGATGTAACTCAATGACATTGAACAATTCCCTGCAACCAAAATATTACCACTATCATCGATATTAACATTACTTACAGCCAAAAACATACCCATCTATATTTGCAAAATGTATTTCATCTACGCCCTGATCAGCTTCCTCAGTCGTCTCTTCAACTAATTCCTGTGAATAACAGTAAAATCAATCGATTAAAGTTGTTTAAACAAAATTTCAATAATATCCATTTTTATAAACAATCTAACTCCAAAATACAATCACACATACCACAGCCTCAAGATTCGTCAAAGTGGCATCGACAGGGACGTGTTCGTGATTTTCAATTTTCACACTTGACTTGCCTTCGATTCTCCACTTGTAGTAAGCGTCGCGAATCTCCAACCAGTCGCGATTCATTTCTTGAGCTAATTCCATCCATTTCTCGTCGTTGTTCAACAGATTTTCATCTTGGAAATTATTCACGACGTACTGTAGTATTCGTTGCTTTTCCTCGCACGAAAACAAAGCCATTTTTAATGCACACGAAAAGGTCGAAAAAGATAAACACGTCTGTACACTCCAAAGGTCCTTAAGGGAATGAAAGCGTTAGTCAAAAAACGAACAACTTTCAAATCATTCGATTAGTAACGGTCTGTTTTTAGAACGTCGTGTCGAAGATTTTACGTTCAAATTTTTGGAATGTCATTGAATTCATTAGTCACTTACGATATGCAATAACTTTATATTTGTTAAAAAATAGGAAATTAAGCAGTAAAAACCCAAATGCAACCTACTTGATGTTACAATTCGGTTACTAATTAATCTAAGCCAAAATATAATTATAAGTTAAAAAGATAAGATATAAATAAATAATTAGAGATTTAATTCAATATTTATTATAAAATACCATTAAATATCCTATAATTAATTTATTGAGAAAATATGTGGTACATTAGTAAACCAATGAAGGTATCGTTAGGTCATTTCGGTAATTTTACATTGTTATAATTTAATACTAAAAATACATACGAATTTCGTTGCGTTTAATACATAATTTATAAAAAATTTCTTTTACTTAACCGAATATAATAATCCTTTTAGTTCACTCGTCGAAGACCTCTGTATCCGTTTATTTCCGTGGGAATCACAAGAACTGCGTAAAAGTCGCGGGAAAAGGGCCTTTTCAAATCGATGATATAAATCCAGTTCCAAGCTGAAGATAGCGCTGCAGTCGGTGAAATTTCGCCTCAAGTCAAGACAAGAATGCATCACATATATAACAACAAGTAACTTGCACAGTGTGCGCTTGCCGCATTGGTCGTTTCGTTATTCGTTATATACATCTCACACATACACACAACTACTCGGTCGCGCGTAAATATGCAATAAAATTGCTAAGCAGCTCACTGCAAATTCGATCTTCCAACTTCCAGGCGAGTGTTTGACACACGCATACACTCGCAAGTCGCAAAAGTGATTATCAATACACACACATATTACATCGAAACTCACATACACGTCAGGTGGTCGCAAGCGCGCGCGAGATGTTTGCGCATATCGAGATTCGCTTATTGTAGAGCTATACAACGAGACAATTGGATTGCAGCCTCTCCCCGCTGCCCCTTTCACGGTGTGCATATGTTAAAGGAAAAAAGAACAAACTAATCTCCGGTAATCTAATAAGTGTGCGCTCGACGAATGTCGCTTCGAATTCATCGTTGAAAACGAGGACGTAAACAAAAAACACGAGGAAATAGAACAAAAAAAGGGGGAGGAGAGAGTGAACTACGCTTGGAGAATCAGGTCTGCAGAGGTTCTGTCAATCGGTTGAGTATTTTTTCTCAAAAGCGAGTCCTTTCTCTTCTTTCTCTCCACCCACACTCGGCGCGTTGCCACACACAGATGTGTCGTGTGAAGGAGGTGTGAGCTATATTTTGTGAAGTTTTGAAGTTTATTTTTTTGGAGTTAAGTTGAGGATTGTTCGGTACGATTAGTGGAGAAAAAAGAAAAGAAATCCTGACACGGATGGTGGTGTTTTAGAGGAGACTTCGTTGTGCTTTTGACGAGAAACTATCACATGGGTGACAGGAGAGGTATGCTAGTTGTATTGAAACTTAGCAGCTGTTTCTATGCTTTGGTTTGAATTTTTGATATTTTGTTTTAGAGAAACCTGACTATGTACTGAGATAAATATTGGATTGCGAGAAGTTTGAATTTTGCGAGAATGCATTTCTCTGTGCCGGATACTCAGGAACTTATCGACGAAGCTGGCAATGCGTATCTGGTAATTTATTGTTTCTTTGTTTTGCAACTGGATTGTTGTTTCCGAGTTGTTAATTTGATTGATTGTGGAATATTTTAGGGATATAACGTGCATATTAATGGATTGTTCCATTGCACGGTAAGATACAAGCAGCTTCATAATCTACACGAACAGCTAGTCAAAGATTTAGAAGTACCATTGCCAGCCTTTCCACCAAAGAAATTTTTCCCTTTAACGATAAATCAACAGGAAGATCGAAGACTTTCGCTTGATAAATATATTCAGACTATTGGCCAAAATACTAGCATTAACAATTCTGAATTGTTGAATGGATTTTTATTGAGTGCACAGCTGGAAAGTGCAGTAGGCTTGGTGGAAGATGAAAATGTCGATGTTTTCCTTATGAATGGCTCAAAAATTAATCTTGATGTCACAGTGGCAGAGAATTCTGGTCAAATTTTGAAGGTAGTTTTTCTTTCCTTTAGTATGTTAACGTTTAAATATATCATATATAATTTTCGATCGTTAATTAATTTTACAGAAAGTATGTAAACACATGAAATTGAATGAGAAATTTTGTCCTTATTTTTCTTTATTCATTGTGTATCAAGATGATGAAAATTTTGTTGGTAAATATTTCTTAATTTTGACACTTATTTAATTTAATATTGTGCAATGTTTGGTAAATTTTTATTGTATTATAGTTCTGCGAAAATTACAAGATTTTGAATCTCCAATTATTACTCAAAGAAATATGCATAAAATTGGTAGCAGGATAGTCATTGGAAAATGGTGCTGGGATATTGCATTTGATTTTGAATTACTTCACGATACAGTAGCATTAAATTTATTGTATTTACAAGCTAGTGCTGAAGTAGACAGAGGTTGGATTCCTGTTACAGAAGAACTTAAAGATCGTTTGAGCGCATTAAAAGAACGCAATGGAAAGGAAGAAGTAAATAATTTTTTATGAATTGTTTTTTCATTTTACTATTAAAAAATAAAACTCGATCTATAGCAATAATTTCATATAGATAAATAGTATTTTTCCATACCAGCTGTAATGGTATTTATAAATAGTACTTATTTAAAATTTTAATTTTAGTATTTAGAGATTGTTCGATCGCTGAAATACTATGGTTATATCCAATTTGCACCTTGCCTATGTGATTATCCTAAAACTGGCTCTAAAGTTTTAGTATCCATAGGAAAAAATGAATTAAACATTAGAGTTGCTACCAATGATGGTGATCCAGAAGAAGTGGGATTTAAAGTGACTAGAATGCGTTGCTGGCGTATTACAACTCTGCACGAGGTAAATTATATATATATATATATATTAATTAAAATAGACATGTTTTATTAATAAAGTATTTACGTGAGCAGGGTAACGAGAAGTATGAAGAAACTCCGGAATGCAGCCTTGAATTATCCTTTGAGTACTTGATGGCGAAAGACCATTTGCAGTGGATAACTATTTCTTCAGAACAAGCCATCCTGATGTCCGTATGCTTGCAATCAATGATCGATGAGTTACTGTTAAAAAATGTAGGTGGAGTCAAAAATCAAGAGGTTACAGGGAAAACCTGGACCTACATTACAAGAGATGGATACAGTCGAACAGTAATGGGCTCTCCTTCATCCGATAGTTTCAATAAGAATACTAAGGTACACAATATTATTCGTAGCATTGAAATTGTTTTAAAGCTAGATTATTTTCCAAAAGTATAATTATTTTTCTTTCTCTTTTCTAGGAGAACGATATCAGTACTCGTACGAAAACGGAGCCCATAATTAAGAAAATAACTGAACGGTTCTCTTCCGTTAAAGTAAAAAAACCAAATGTAGTTAAATTGCCTATTCCTAATCACGAAAGAAGATGTAACATTGACGGTGATTTATTAGAAAATAATGCATTTTGCATGATAGGTGATGACGACTTATAAACATTATTAATACAGGCTATTCTGTACGTTGCCATGATTGTTTCATAGACGATTTTTCATAAGGTTAAGTATAAAATAAGCAAGCAAAATTCATTGAATATTCAATGCATGATCCTAATAATGAAAGTTGCTTGCAACGAATATTAAATTAAGAACATAATTTTAATCAACTTCCATTAGATATATATTTATAAACAGCAGTACTTATATATGCAAATATATATATGAAACTTTCTCACTCAAATTATGAATAACATGTTATGCAATGAGAAATTGATATTTCAACTTGTTACTAATATATTTTTACGCAGGAATAATGAATTAGAGTACGTCTTTTTTTAATTTTATATAATATAGATGAACATATTTTTTCATATATCAGTATTTTAACGACTAATAAAAATTATTGCAATAATATGTTAAAGTTAACTAAAACAACCAGTGGCCAAATGATTTATATATAATCAAATTATTGATGATAGAAATATTCTATATTTTTAGTAATTTGCGGTTTGTACATAACAGTGCCTGGAATTAGAATTCAAAATGAAAAATTTTTTTTATATATAATTAATTGTAGGAATTTAATAAAAATTGTACATTTTTAAATACTATTTCATGTTTATATCCAATTAATGATATAAAATATAAAATTTTAAGAAAAGGGTTAATTAAGATTCAATGGAAGCATGTTTATCTAAGCTATCTGGCATGTAAATGCGACATAGATTTTTGTTGATGAAATTACGTAAAGGAAAATTCATGACTTTGTGAGATTATAAACGATATTCTTATATATAAGAAAATTAAGAAACATAATTTCGACGAACATATCATAACAATTTTAATAGAAATTGTTAATTGTAATGTGATAATGTTAATAATATTGTAAAATATTTATTACGCGAGAGCAATTAAATTTTCCAAAATTAAATAAATTCAACTTTAGAATCTCGAATTTAATTGTTATAACGTAGCACTCAATCGAGTTATTTACAAGTGTATCTGTGTGCTGTGTAAGTAAATAATGTAAAAAATAAATATATATTATGTATGTAATATGTAATATTGTAAACTGCCGCTTGGATAAATCAGAGGTCAATAAATTTATACATTTTTATTTGTAAATTGCATACGCATTTATTTTAACATCTCTTAATATTAATTATCATGATAAGGTATTGTAAGAAAAGGCCAGTTATTTGCATAAAATGCACTCTATTTTCTTATCTTTCATCTTTTTTAAACCAAAAAGTTTCACAACATTCTATAATTAGTTAATGCTTGTTTTTTTTAGATAAAAGCAAAACGGTAATACATTATTTGTTGCACTGACGTTATATAGTTTCTTTGAAAGTCATTTAACGTGACATTCGTAATATTTTAATTTACGGATTTTATATCGGAACCTTATATAGGTTGAGAAGGCGCATTGTTTATTAATTTCTATATCAAAAATATGTAGCTATTTTAATACGATTGTTCTCCAAAACGAATGTACTATTGTGTAAAGTTTCAGTTTTTACTGTAGATTTTCATATGGTTACATTTTCTTTTTCTCCACAGTCACACAGTACAAGACCAACGAAGAATCTCCTGATTTGTGCTGGTAATGCAATAAACCAATTAAAAAAATAAAAAAAAATTTTCACGATTAATCATAAAAAAATTATACAATTTAATATAATAATAAGTATGCCACTGCAACTACTTTGTTAAAAAAATCATAATCGTATATACAACTGATGTTGTAACAATTTATCAAAAAATTCTGACCTGAATCTCACGTCGCAGCATCATTATACAATACAAAATTCATCGTTGTATTTTTTACTACATGATGTTAAAAATTTTTTCCTCGGCGCATTGATTCAACAATACAATTAATCTCACGATTTCGAATACAATTGTAACAGGGAAGACTAATGCTAAAATATCTATGTTTCGTTTTCCGCTAAATTTGCCGCGCGATTTTTTCCCCTTAAGAAAGAATACACTGTTTCATTTTCTTAATAATAACCCTCGAAAAAATGAGGCTATATATTAATACACATCTATCAGAGAAGAACGTTCACACAGGGTTTACTCGCATAAAATATTACACAGAAACAAAAAAAAATAAGTTAAGTGCATAACTGTCATTTACCAGGCAAATCTCTGCATTCTATATGGCAGTAGGAAGCGAATCATGCTCAACGTGGTATTTCGTATTTCTTGACTAAGCTAAATTGATATAAAATTCTTCCAACTGCTGTGTCCAAAATACTTACATAAGAACGCTCAGGAGTTTAATGTCAACTTTAGATTACGTCAAACAAAAATTTACGGCTAACTAAAAAAGTCTTTAAATCTGTTAACTTATCTAATTTGTTCTTATTTATGATAATGGCATAATTAAATCTATTGCAAACATAAAAAACATACCTACAGTTCATACAACAAGTAATCAAAAGTGTTTCAATATTACTCGATAATACTCGGGGTTTCATTCGCTAGTTGACATTAACTCAAGAAAGTTTGTTTGTTTAGGCTTACAGATAGTTTTAGACCTGACATGAACGTGATCGCGGCATTAAAAAAAAAGTTATTGATCAAGGAGACGTAAAAAATATGCGTCACCGAAATGCTCTAATGAAAAATTCATCTAAATTATTGCTATGAAAAAGGCAATCTGACAAGAACCTAACGGCAACAGCATCGACGTATGTTAAGACGTATAAAATCTAGCCTGATTTCATTAAGACATTTCATTTCTTTACATTAGGATTTTGTTGTCCCTCCCCTAATACACTATAAATATCGTAAAAATTTGTTCCAGTGCAAAATTAGCAGTCTGTCATATATACATACGCGTCGATGTGCATCATTGCGCTCTCATTTTATTCTCTAATCCGCTAAACGGTTCTATGTTTTTATCAAGTATTATATTTCTATAAGAATAATATATTTAACAATAACTACGTTCAAGTAATAAAAAATTAAGTATTATCGTAGTTCTTCTTATTTTTATCATGAAAAACAATTTACACTGGTGACGTGAGGCTATTGGCTAGTTTTTTCCCTTTTCTTTGAACTTCATAATTTTACAAGGAAAGCTAATTTTATATTGTCGAAATTATTTTCCTTGTAAAATCACAGTCTCTTGATTATAGAATATCTATTTATTTATACATCTGTACACCCTTGCATCTATCACACACGTTTCTTGTATGTTTAACAAGTACCTAACCGTTAAAAGTTCTGTTGGCGCTTTCGTTTTGTATCCATGGCATCGAGAATAGGTTGTCGCTTGGTTTGATACCTTTTCTTCAATTCGTTAATTTCTTTTTCCAGTTCGTCATCCAAATTCTCCATTCTTTGCTGCAACTCTTCGAATGAAAGGAACTTCAACTGTAAATAATATTACTTATAGACTTCTCTCATTTTAGAAACTGAATCAAGTGCTTAAATGGTATAGTTTTGATCCTTACGAAATCAAATTCACGTTCGTTAAAAACATTTTGCATTTTCGATATGTTGTTAAGTTGTGGTTCAGGCATCGGATGTGAAATTTGATTGAGTTGCAGTTGCAAATGACTTTGAAACCTCTGAGATTCCAATTGATTTTGCACTTCCGGCTTAGCTTCTATTTCAGGATTCTGCACTAATTGAATTTGTCCATTTCCTTGCTGCTTTGAAAAATGAGTTGTAAATTATATTTTGTCGTACGTTTTTGTTTCGTATATTTCCATCGTATCCATACCTTTTCAACTTCGGGCGTTTCTTTTTTGTCAAAATGATCGAGAAATAGTGGTCTGTACTTTTTCCCCGATTCAACGGATCCAGTATTGTGCCCTGTTAAATTTTTGTTATTATTATAATACAAATTTTCGTAAAGAAAAACGATATTGTAAATAAATATATACTTTTCATTGTAGCTTCAGTATCAGTATCGCTATTTATAACCATTGTTCCTAAATCTAACATAGCTGAAGTTAATGTCCCTGTATCTGGAAGGTCATGACTTGGAACTAAAGTTCCTTGATCTTCGGGTAAAGGCTTCATAGTTCCAGTGAGGTCGTCGTCATCCTTTGGAATAACAAGGTATTAATCGTATTTTATTTGAAATAAAATTTATTACGATGAAAAGCAATTAGTTGACTTACTGAATCGTCAGCATTATTTTGTCCCTTAATCGCTACGTTATTTATTGCATGCGCACGATTGGCACTTTGTTTTTCTCGAATTTCATGTGCATCAGCAATCATTTGACTAAGGATACTTGGTTGCTTTGCATTACCTGTAATATAAACACATAATTAATGCTTATTCGTAACTTTTAAAGTAACACAATTATTTAGCAATTATCGAAGTACCTATAAATTCATGATTCAGCAATTCACTAGCCGTTGCTCTTTCTTCTGGATTTTTAACAAGGCACACGCTGACAAAATCAATAAATTCTGGACTCCATTGGTCAGGCTCCCTAAAACTAGGTGGTGGCTTTG
Organism: Apocrypta bakeri; assembly: GCA_018906985.1. NCBI lineage: Eukaryota > Metazoa > Arthropoda > Insecta > Hymenoptera > Pteromalidae > Apocrypta > Apocrypta bakeri. Next base: position 4,986,098 of record JACCIA010000002.1, read on the forward strand.
TTGGAATCATAAATATTGCCCTCATTGGATGTATATCTCCGTAAGGTGGCTTTCCTTCAGCCATTTCCAGTGCCGTTATACCTAATGACCAAATATCAGCTACACAATCGTATCCAATCTCTTGAATAACTTCTGGAGCCATCCAAAATGGAGTGCCAATAACTGTATTACGCTTAGCCATGGTATCCTATACGAGGATAAATATGAACATAAAATTTTTTTATACTATCAATTACAATTAAAGCAGCACGAAGTTTCACTCACTGTTAATTGACCTGCAACACCAAAATCGGCTAATTTAGCATGTCCTTCATTATTTAACAATATATTTCCTGCTTTAATATCTCTATGTATCTTCCTTCTTAGATGTAAATATTCTAACCCTTTCAAAGTATCACTCAAAATTGTAGCAATTTCATCCTCTTGCAACGTTTTCTTTCTTAACCTCATTATGTCACTGACTGATCCAGCACCGCAATACTCCATTACAATCTGTTGGATGAAAAATGTGTTACAGTTAACGTATATTTAGATTGCAGAAAAATGTGAAGAAAACCAATCTTTCCAAACATACCCATAGATCGGTATTTTTAAAATAACTTCCATAATATTTGACTACAAATGGAGAATCACACTGTTGCATTATAGAAATTTCCTTGATTATTTCTTGAAGATCCGTGTCGACAGGTACTTGCTTAATCGCAAGTACCTGTCCACTTTCTTTGTGCAACGCTTTATATACAGAGCCATAGGAGCTAAAATAATGACATACAATTAATTCTATTTATAAAAACTTTATTATACCTCCGTACAGTACTCACCCTTCTCCTAGTTTACATATTATATCGAATACTTCTTCCGGCTGTCTGGTTAAGCTCTCCTCGGATAGCTTCTTCAGTTCACTGGGAAAAATTCAAACAAAAATTTACATACAATCGAGTCAAAATACAATATCAATAAAGCTACGTTTATCTTTCAATTACAGAAAACCGTTCATATTTTTCATATCTCTCATCCAAAGTGTCCACTGTCAATATTCAACAGAATGCTCACGGATAACAAACCGAAAACAAAAGGATGACTACGAGCACTTGTTTAACAATCGATCCAAGCCAAGTATTTACAAAACAACCAACATCGTGAATCATTCAAATCAATATCCACTTAATCAACCCAATCAAAAGTCCCAATTTCGTTTTATTTCAAACATATGCAGGTTAACAAAGAAAGGGAACTTGTCAGAGCGAGACAGACATACACGCGAAAATTTCGCTGCACTCGTCGCCAATGCAAGAGAGACATTTGCACGAGTGCTCCGAAAAAAAAAAAGAAATAAAAAAACGCGGCGTCGAAATCCAACGATATCAAAGCAAAGCGCAAATCTCCAAAGCCGGATTCGCTTCGGTCGGCTCGGCGCGTATCGGACGTGAAAAAACAAGCTCAAAGCGGCGAAACTAGGGAAAATTAAATACCTCTTAGAAGACATCTTCGCCTTTTACGTCAACACGTCGCCTCGCGCTCCAGTCAGTAAAAGAGCGAGAAAGACAGACACAGATCGGAAAAAGAACAAGAGTGAGAGAGAGAGAGAGAGAGACAGAGATAGAGCGCCGCTCGATTTTCTCTCTCAAAAGGATACACAAACGCGACGCGGACAGTCGAGCGGATTTTCACGCGTTGAGAAAACTCACTTCGACATGTTCGATTTGACGTCGCACGAATATTTTATGCATTACATGTTTCGCGTTCGGTTCGCGCGAATGTGTCCGTAACACGAGCGAAAGACACAGAGCAGTCGCGCGAGGGAGGCCGTAACAACAATTCAATCGACCGTCGGTCATCGTAGGTGGCGTTGTTGTCATTGAGGTTTTAAAAACCGCCTTAACGGAGTGTTCGCAAAGTCATCGGTCTTTGACTGTATTTGGCTCGAAAAAAAAAAAAAAAAATTCTTCGAGTGTTAATTTAGATTGAGATGCTAATGAGAGACGAGGAGACATTTTTCAACAATGAGCTGTTACAACGGGACGTGAGACGACTCGTCGATGTGAAAACTGATTCCGATTGTTGGAGGTAACATATGGAACGGAGGATTTCTACATTATCGACTTCTTTAAATTCCTTCTCTCTCTCTCTCTCTCTCTCTCTCTCTCTCTCTCTCTCTTTCTTTTTTTTCGATCTTCTAGAAGTGAAGAAGTATACTTTGATTATTCGCTGAAGTTTCGTAGCGACTGATTGCGCGTATACTTTGATACGAAGGCGCACTGTGTCTACGATAAATATTTATACACGTACATACATATATACATATATATACATATACATATATATATATTCATACATTCTCTTTCGCATAGCCGAGGGAAAAGTAAGAAAACCCGAGCTTCGGAGCCATATTTCTGCAATTGAATATTATACGCTGCGGGAAAGGGGATGAGAGTTATAATCAACTCAGCGAGTATTTGTATGTATATGTGTGTGTGTGGGGGGGGGGGGTCGAGCCCACTCTACTTTAGGAACGCATTCTTCTCCCGTCTAGACTTGGATTTTCGCGCAAGCATGCAGTGCGCAGACCAGCAACAAGCTTCAAATGTAGAGAAAATAATATATAATACATATGTATATATGTATACATACATGTGCATACACACACACATATATATACAGGAATATATATACAAGCTACAGTATATGCATCGGTATGCGGTTGGAGGATAGGGACGGCGCGGCAGTAGAGTAGTCTCGGCAGAGAAACCCGAGAGTTCAGGGCACTCGGCACATCGCTGAGCTGCGCTGTGAATCGAGCCGCTGGGTCAATTTGCCCCTCTCCAATCCACTTGACTACTATACTCTCCCTCTCTCTTCGGCTATTCGCTTTATACTCAGCTGCCTCTTGTTCGCCTTCCTTCTCTAGTACCTGTCTTGCTCTCTTCTCACTCTCTTTTTCTACTTCTCCGCTCTCTCTCTCTCTCTCTCTCTCTCTCTCTCTCTTTCTCTCTGCCGACGTCTTTCCTTTTTTCTCTCGCGGTGCTGCTGCTGCTGCTGCTGCTGTTGCTTCGTTCTCTCTTATTATAGAATATCCTTCTCTCTTCTCCTCCTCTCCGCCCTTTTTATTTATTTTTTTCTTCTTCGCTGTTACCTGCAGCTTCTTTCTTACTCCAGCGCGCGCGCGTGTGTGTTTATGTGTGTGTAGCTGCTTCTCGGTATTTTTTTAATCGGTGTTGTTTTTCGAGTCGCCCTTGCTCGCGCGCGTATGCTTCGTGGAAAAAATTTCCCTGATACCCATCGCTGAATTTGCACCTTTGTCCCTGTGCTACAGATAGAGATTCGCTTAATAAACTGATAAAAAGGTGATAAGCGAGTTTGCGATACGGTTAGTAAGGATTAGAATGAAATTTCAAATATTCATCCCTTGTTGTTGTTTTTGTTTCTTTTTTTTTCAACCCTTTGATTTTTAACTCGTTGATCGTTTCTATCCTCCTTCGTTCCATTGGATTGTCGCTCGTAACATCCATTGCCGCAGCAGCCCTACCACTTCGCGCATACAGAGTTCAGTTTCTCTCTCTCTCTCTCTCTCTCTCTCTCTTTCTAGGTGTATAGGTATAAATTTTATTCTCCCGGTTTACCCCCTCCCGACTGCGCTCGCGGTATGTACTCGTCTCTTTTTATCGTCGTGTTGGGTCGACTGCGCGGGGGAGAGCAGGGCGGGATGTCAGCGCTCGAATTTGAACGTCATATTTCGCTTTTTAAACAAAAACTTTTTTTTCTACCGATACGAGTAAGGATGTCGTTGAAAGAAAAAAAATTAAATACGCGGTTTATATATACTATATATATAGGTTATAATACGCAAGTGTAGAGAACGAACGGTCTATAGGTATACACACGTAATAATGTCAGTGCGGGGATTTAAAAAGCGCTGTTTTGAGGGGGAACCCGACACCTGCGGGAAAATACTAGGAAGTTGAAAGTTGAAAGGGCTCATTGAGCTTTAGCGGCGTGACAGGACTGAATGGACTTGTAGACTCATTGAAAAGTATATAGGAGTACTAGGATCTCTTCGGGGCCGTGTGCGGGAACGTAATTTGACCTCTAAAATTTAACGATGCCCCACGAGACTAGCGCAATATACCTATATACATTTATTTTTTACGTAACATACACATGTACAAGCAGTTAATTTTTTCGATTTAGCAATAATTTAGCGATCGATGATAGGTCGCGATTAAATTTTCGACTCTTGCTTACGATAACAATATAATACACTCGCGAACGTTAATAACAAAGCGCGAAGCGAACGGCTCAACAGTAAACGACCAATCGCACAATAAAGAACCCCCAAAAAGCCACCAGCCAAACAAGTCCTGAGCGCAAAATATTCGAAAGAAAAAAAAAAGAAAAGATCCATCGTCATTCCGCCCCGTTTCAAACGGCCCCAGTGTTCCCCTTCGTTACAGCCTGGCGCTAGCCGCGCGCTCTGGGAGCTTCGTGTGAGTGTACCGCACACACGCACAAGCATCTCTGTACGTGTATGCGCTGTCCGGCAGTAGTAGTCGGAGGGGAGTATAACCGAGCGCGGTGAGGTGGCGGTATCTCTCTCTCTCTCTCTCTCTCTCTCTCTCTCTCTCTCTGCATCGCGAGAGTGTATATATAAGTGTAGAGAGACAAAGAGTGGGGGAAGAGAACGAGTTGAGTTCCTCGAGTCTCTCGGAGTAGCGCGCGAGTCTCCGCGAGTCGGCCAAGAAAGAGCAACAGGCCAGTGCACGCCTCTCCGCGCCTCCTGGGATATCTCGGGTGCCGCGGCCGCGGTGTTCCTCCGCTCTTTCTCTTTCTCTCTCTCTTTCTCTTCCTCTCCCTTTCTCACTCTCTATCTCTCCCTCTCGCACGTCGCGTTATACATACCTATATAACCTATACAACTACACAGTCACGCAGTAAATCTGCACTGGTGGTGAACGTTCTTTCTCGCGTGTGTGTTTCGCCGCTCTTTTTTACTTTTGCTCACACGTATATCTATATACACACACATCGAAGGGGGGCCTTTTCCATGCTTTTTCAATCTAAAGATAGACGCGCTTTGGCAAAAAAAGACGAAGACAGAGAATGAAAGAAAGAAAGAAAGAGAGAGAGAAGACTGCGTAGTAGTAGCATACAGAATTACAGACCCTTGTGCGTGTGAGAGTGCACTGTGTACATACATAACGCATAAACGACAAGCGTGAGAAGATATTACTTTATATACGCTGTGCGAATTCGAATACGAATAACAATAATAATAATAATAATAATAATAATACTAATAAAAAAATAATAACAATAAATATAAGTCGGCAGTGTGCACCCTCCGACTCCTCCGAGGCACCCAGGCGTTGAACGGATACACATATACGTGTATACATAGACACGCCAGTGCATGTACACGCATTCTCTCGTCTGTGTGAGCGTGTATATGTATACACACACGTATACATGTACATAACAGAGAGCGAGAGAGCGCGCAAGCGAACGACGTTCGGTTCTGGCTCGCGGATTCTCACGCGCGCGCCGAGCGGAGGTGCAGACACACTCGCGAACGGAGCATAAACACACTCGCACACCGAGAGAGAAGGAAGAACAGCAGCAGAGGAGAAGAAGAAGAAGCGGCGGCGCAGCAAAGGAGAGAGAGACAAAAGTAAGCACTGCACGCACAGACACATACACGCACACACACACACACACATACATACACGCTCTCTTCGCGGAGTCGACGACTCCTCGTTCTTTCTCTCTCTTTCTCGACCCTCCTTCGCCTTATAAACCTCTCGTCGTCGTCGTCGGCGGCGGCGGCGCTCTCCTCTCCCCCACCTATACCAACCAGTAGATTCTCTCTCTCTCTCTCTCTCTCTCTCTCTCTCGTACTCGCTCTTAACCCCACACGGACACGTACACCAACGCTCCACTGCGGCGGCGGCGGCGGCTACGGCGGCTACGGCGGCTCGGTTCTCCTCTCTCTCTTGCTCACTCTTCTTTACACTCGCGCGCGAGAGTTCCCCGAAGTGCCTCGTCGTATTTTCCTCTCCGCGGCGGGCCGCGCGCATTTATACGTACAACTCGAGTATACAGTTGCCGCGCGACGGCCGACACCTTCTCTACTCTCTTTCTTTTCGAGCTCGCGCGAGAGTCTCCTTGTGTGTATACGCGCGTGCGGTCGTTGGATAATAAAAAAAAAAATTTCTAAAGAAAATCAAGCAGCCAAAGGTAGTTTTAGTTCGCAACGATACTAATCGTACATGTGTGCCTTGCGATAGGAGGAGGAGGAGGAGGAGAAGAAGAAGAAGAAGAAGACTGCCGAGAGATTTCGCGGAAGCTGCGGAGCGGGAGAGAGAGAGAGAGAGAGAGAGAGAACGGATGTGCCGCTCGAATGAATGAAAGAAGCTGGAGCTTGGCTGCTGCAAGGTGCCAGCAGGGCTCTCTCGATTGTTCGGCCTCGGCGCGTATAATAACGAAGAGGCCTGCGCCAGCGCTACTCTGTCGTCAGGTGTATACGTAGCTCCCGAGAGAGGAGCAGGTAGCGCACTCGCGGCACGAAGCAGCACAAGCGACCGAGCGACTGGAGGAGAGGAGAATACCTGCTGCAGGTAGAGAGAGAGACGGAGCTGTGATAAACATGCGCCCAATGAGATCTACGATCCCGTAGTCGCTTGCCTGCATCCAGTCGCCGAAGAGAGAGAAACAGCAGCAGCAGCAGCAGCAGCAGCAGCAGCAGCAGTAGTAGTCGTCTTGTTGTCTTTCTGCGCGCGCCAGAGAGAAAGAGAACGACGATTGTAAAAAAGTCGGAGGAAGGGAGCACACGGAAGCCGAAGAAGAAGAAGAAGAAGAAGAAGAAGAGGCAGCGGAGAGAGAAGAAGAAGAAGAAGAAGAGGTCCCTTCGCGAGTGTGTCAGTGCGTTCGTTAAGATAAGATGGCGCTGAACCAGGACGTAGCCGAGCCGGGAAGCGGAGCGGCCGGCGCCCAGAGCAACCTCGTCGTACGGATCGACCAGAACAGCGAGTCCGATCTCCAAGCATTGTTCGACAGCGTTTTGAAGCCGGATTCGAAACGACCGCTGCAGGTGCCGTTGCGCTTGCGCAAATTGCCCGACTCTTTCTTCAATCCGCCCTCGACGGGTAGCAAGTCGCCCTCGATCTCGCACTCGCGTGAAAATTCCGCGGATTCGGCCTTCGGTGCTGGAGGTGGTGGTCTGGCCAATGGTGGAGGAGCGGCGACACCGGGTGGCAATGGAAGCGGCGGTACCACTAGTCCCGGTGCTCAACCAACCGGAGCTGCTCAAGTACCTCAAGGTTTGACCGTTGCTCATCCAAGGGCGCACAGCAGTCCAGCTTCGTTGCAGCAGACTTACGCCTCGGCTCAACAGCAGAATCAACACGCTCCTCAACCACACTCCGCTAGGCACCATCATCACCAGAAGCAACGCAGCTACGACGTCATTAGCACCGTAGACGACCTGGGACCGCTGCCTCATGGATGGGAACAGGCTCGTACGCCCGAGGGACAGATCTACTTTCTCAAGTGAGTATTGTGTATGTCTCTCTTTGTGTGTGTGTGTGTGTGTGCATGCGCGTGTACATCCTGTTCCATCTGTGTGCCCTCGCACACTTAGACACCTCGTAATACCGTAATTAGCTTATTTATGAGCTCCGAAATTTCATTTTAACCTTTAATTGACGACTAGGCTAACGACTGCTTTTGAATTAGTGCACCGAACAGAGCCTTGGTATCGTCGCCTCAATTAGCCCTGCTGTTAATTAACTGCTCGTAAAGGTTGCGTTTTGCGACAAACCGAGTACATCACCGGAGATTAAGGGTCGAATAAAGTATATCGTTAATTTGCTAGAACTGGCACATCTTTAGACACACACATATATATATAGTACACGAATTATCACAAATAAAAAAACATATTAATTAGATTTATCGTTTTATACGTTTTTTTAATATTATATTTATCAAGTTGTTTACATGTTTAGAAAACATATTAAGTACTACTAACGATGCGTGAATAGATAACGCGGCGATTGTTTGTTTTTGACCGATAAACTCTGTGCGGACTTTACAAGCATCGACGTCTAATTCGATCATTTAATTTTTTGTTCCAAACAGCGTGAAATTTGCAGACACAGTCTACAGTAGTGGTTGGCTATTTTTTTAAACGGAGAAATATTATTTCTCGCGCGTCACCCTCGATTTCGAAACGCCCGCTATGTATGATTGTTTCTTTTTACGCTCGACGCTTCTTTTTTACCGTTAACCAACAATTACGTGATTGCGGTCGGTTAAAGTTTTTCCAAATCACTGTTAGACCTCGTATAATTGACTTTTTGATAACTATCTTGTCTCCTTATCGAAACCGAAGTATATTTTTTTAAAAATCGGTATGAATTTGAAGTGTGCATATATTATATACATACTAGTTTTCGTCATTGTTTTTTTTTATTTTGCATACGAATGATTTTGCGGCGATATTATAAACTCAATAGTGGCTTAACTCGAGATAAGAGATTTTCCTTGGCTTAACAGCGTTGAATAAAATTACGATTAAAAACTGCGTGGTCACATTTATGCAAATTGAAAAATTACTCCGGCAGAGCGTAAATCACGTAAGTTAAACAATCGATCGATCTTCAACGTAAATTACGATTATAAAGTAGCGTTGGAAAATCCAATTGGAAATTATCTTCTCTTCGTAATTTTTTTTTCTTTCCCCGTCTCACTGTTTAGCCACATCCGAGCGTCGTTCGCAATGGAAAATGATATTTACAAACATCTTTTAAAGATACCGAGAAAGATAGGAGGGCCGGAAGTTTATGTGTCTTGAAACTATATATGATTGTACGTTCGATAAAAAAAAAGTCGGCGATGTGTTGAAAATTGTCTCCGACCATGAGAGGCTGTCAGAGAAATTCGATTTTTCTTGCATCACGCGACTTATCACTTGAAAGGAAAAACAAAATAATAATAATTATAATAATATTCGACGCCAAAGTAACCGCGGTCTTTCACGCGCGTCTGCGCAGTTCGATATCTTATTATTTGCTAATGAAAAATCGAATGAAAATTTTCTCGAGTAAATAATGAATTTTTTAAAAGAACAATTTATCTCGCACGTGCAAGTCGAAAGAGGAGCGAAGAAAATCCATCGAAAAAAATTGATACGGAACAATGACCCTTTGCTTGCGAGCGGTGCGTCAGCGTGTATAGCAAGCAAGCCCGTAACTGCGCGTCTTCAACGTCAATCACGTACGTGAAGTTTTTCGGTACTCTTATACGTGTGTATACATATATATATATATATATATATATATACACACGCATACACAGTACAGATATATTCAACTCGTATATAGCGTGTAGACGCACCGCAGCACGCTAGATGCTTACTTCATCGTTTCTCAGTCCCACCAGAGCTTCTTCGTTCGGTTCGCTTTGATAAGCGATTGCCGTCCGGTATATACGATATATATACATACACGTATAACCCTCTCTCTTATCGTACGATTTGAATGATCGATCTAACTGAGAAAGATTTAAATGTTATCTAAGAATAATTTTTTATTTTCTTTGTCTCTCTTTTCGCGTAAAACGACACGATAGAAATTTCCACGATCGGACTGTTTACGAGTCGAGTCCGAGAAGTCGAGTATATATTATATATACTTATGCATACATATACCGTTCAACTTTAAATGACAGTTAAACACTATTTTCTGCTGATTTAAGGTAAAACGAACTTTCGAAGTGAATAGAGTATTATATCTCGAGAAACGGCTTCCTCACGTGCCGTGTGTGTGCTCGCGCGGCTGCGCGACTCGAGTCGCGCTTCTCCTGTTGCTTCGGCTCTCTGCGGCGAGACGCTCGTTTACCTTGGCAGACCACCTTCGACGCTTTTCGTGTGATATTTCATTGCTCAAAAACTCCTTCCTCTGTCGCTCGCACTTTTTTTTTCTTCTCCCCATTTTTCGTCTTTGTCACCAAGTGTGTCTCTCTACGTATTTATTTGTCGAACAGAAAAATTTACAAACTAAATCCTGTGTACATAGACCAGTGCGCACAAATTTATTGCGAAGATATATATAAAACATTTAATAGGCACTAGTTAATAGCATCTATTAAATACAATAGATCAATATAAACAATTTATGTTTCTTATACGTAGACGATCTTATGTGAGTTGATTTTAACAGCCTTTTTTACAACTCTTTGACTATATTTTCCTCCCATTTGATATATGTATATGTATGTATATATCTATCTTTGGCGTCAAACAATGTACCTTTATTAAATTTTATTTCTAGGATTGTCAATTGCATTGTAGATTGGCTCGCTCGTCTATTCTCACGTTACGTGTGCGTATACGCGTATCGTGGTCCAAGGGCGTCGCGTAAGCCAATAGCACCGGTGCACCGATGCGCGTGCGCCCGACCCCCTGATATACGTATGTATATATATATATGTGCATTATGCATGTATATATGTATATACATATAGTAAGAGAGTATATATACACAATCCACCTGCGACAGCGGCGCCCGTACGCACACGTCCCTGGGATTCCCACGTGTCACCTGTCGTGGGAAACTCCATGCGAGTGTGTCGTCGCGCACATATACGCCTCCTCTAAGCCAACCCCTCTCTCTTTCTCACTCACTCGGTCCTTCCCCTTCTCTCCTCCTTATATACACCCACTCGTCTTACCTGTTGCTTCTCTCGCTGCCGTCGTCCTTTATACATGTATTACACACGCTGTTCTGCTGTTTCTTCGCTCTATGGCTATAGGGCGTACTTCCTCCTTTGTGATTTTGCCTTTTTTACGAGCCGCGTGTGTGTGCGCGCGCGAGAGATTGCGTGCACCCTCATTGCGCCATTCATAATGCGTATGGGAATCAAGCCGGGCTCTTTAGGGGCTACTTTTTTTTCTTCTCCTCCTTCTTCATCGGCAGCAGTGCGCTTTTGGACCACGAGGATTCCTTTTGGCTGAGAATCGAGCCGCGCGTTCTTTCTTTTTTTTTTTTCGTCGTGCGATTCATTCTGTACAATTGAATTTCTATGTATTTAATCGATTTCTCGTGTTCCTCGTTGGGAAGGAGAGAAAAAAATGTTGGTACGCGTATATCTTTCTTCTCTCCGGTTGTTCGCGAGTGAAGGGGCTGCAGCACGACTGACGAAATGTTGTTCGTTTTCTTTAATGCATACATAGTTTCCGCGAACTCGCGTACAGCTGCCATAACAAAGTGGGTAACTCATTCGGTTGAGAGATAAGTGTATATACAAACTGTGTATTTAAAAGGTTAAGACATAAATCACGTATCGAGACATGCAAAACGCTCGTTGCGCGGTTTATTATGTAGGTACAATTTCTCGGAGACTCTCGGAGGGTAATAACATCGATTTCGAAATGTGCCGCTCGAGCCATGTCGCTTCTTCGATGAACACCGCGTGTCTCATTGTCTTCGACTTTTAAGCGGTCTCTCGCGCGCTAATATACGCATCACGGAGAAAGTGAAAGAGGCGCATCCAATACATCGAACAATAGTTCCTTCGTCCTATCTCGTTTAATTTATATGTATATTTTTTTGTATATTTTTATATACGCTTGGATGTATTTTGGATTGTTTGTTCCTCGTTAATTCGGAGGAAAACAAAGCAAAAAAAAAACAAGAAACCGCAATGAACAGGCTGGAGTCCGAGTAACCGCTGGATTTACATCATCGACATATCCATCACGCTCCAATTTGTTCGATCGGCTCCAAAAATCAAACGACTCTCGATATTATCTAACGACATTCCCGCGCGACAGAGAAAACGACGCCGATAGAAGGAAATTTCCTTCTAGTCAAGATATAGGAAAAAAATTTTTTTTAAATTGTTGCTGTAAGGGACGTATAAATATCACGTCGAATAATGGGCAATTCACAGCGCCCACGGATCTGCGATCCAATCACACCTGGCACCTTCGCGGAAAACTTATTGCTAGTCTGCGTGTGTGTATGTGTACTGTGTGTTCTTGGTGAAACGCTCGGTAAGAGCAGTTAAAAGAAATTTTGGTGAAAAATTCGAGATTTTTTTTCACGTTTTATTACTTGCAATCTCAACACTTGAGATCTGAGGAAATGATGGGATGTTAAACATGTGTTATAGATATTTAACGCAACATTTATCAGATTAGTTCGCGCATTTCAATTAAATATTAATTGGTCCGAAACGGCGTTACGAGTTTTGTTAATAATAAGTGGAAATAGGTATACTTAAATAACTCGTATAGCTAGTGATAATAACTGTGTTAAAATATACGAAAAATACCAATTATAACGAAATTCGAACGAGAAAAATTGCGAACCATGTTTGAGTTATGCCCTATAACTCATGGAAAATTTGCTGTGTAATTATCGACGTATTAACAAATTTTAGGTAAATTTTATACGATTTTTCAAACTCTAATTTTGCTGTAACAGGTATTTTCGTGGTTTATCACACAGTTATTAAATGTCTATTTATAAATAATACGAACATTTCTTATAATATTTAATTCGTTATTGATTCGTGATTTTTTTATTGCAACATTTGTTTTTAGTAAATATTCACTGATTTTGCAGTGAAATTTATTGTTTGGAATTTGAAAAAACAGTATTTGAAACGTTAACTTTTCGCACTGTGGAATATTCACTTTCACAATCAGTCTATATTACTATTTTTAAACAGCACATTTACACTTTTTTTTCAAAAAGTGAATCATTTCCACTTTATGAAAAAATTAACACTCGCTATTCCGATGTTGGATATGCTCATACCATTTTATTGTAATTTTGCATAGTACACTCTTAAAATTATAAATAATTTTTTTATTTACACCATTAAATGAAATAGAAATTTTTTTTAGTTATATCGAGCTGAAAACGTGACAATTTTTCACAATCGATTTTATTGAAGACTCTATAAGAGTAAAGAGTAACCTAAAAGTGAAATCTAATTAAAATTACTATACTCTAAAGTATCGCATATAATATTGTCAAAAAAAATAAAGCTCTTGAAAACATAAGTTGATAATAAATTATTCCCGTATATTATCAATATGCCAAACCCAACGTACTAAACACTAAATAAACGTATATTAATATGAGTTTAAACATTCGCTACAGCTTGCTATAGTTTGACTACAGTACTATTTCCCGCCGTAAATCCGTAATATTATAGGAATCATGAAAATACATCGATTTCTCTCATTCAAATTATTCCTGCAATCGCCAGTTTACCAATAATTCCAATGATATTTCGATAAACCACTTCGAAATAAATAAAAAAAAAACCTCTAATCTGTTCATACCGATTTCCCGTACTAGTCTGAACACACGGTATATACACACGCACAATGCCAGTTACATACATACAATCTAGAAACATATACATACACACATAACATATACAAGCGTACTTGGTGCAGTGCACCCTTTCTCCCGTGTGTGCGCGCATAGCACATGGCAAATGGCGGCTGCAGCGCGCGCGCGTTCGCGACCGATTGTCTAGTCGCGCGTACATATAGATACACTTATGTACTCGCGATACTGTACATTAGCCTCTTTGTTTTCTATATCTCTTGACGACCTATATATATGTATTATACCTATTCATGTACACACACACACACACTTATACGTATAAATAAACGAGCAACAAACACACGTGGAATAGCGCAAAAGCAAGGGAAATCGTCATTATTGAACTGTTGTCGTTGAGTATGTTGAAGCGGCGACGAGAAAGAGCTCTCTTCGGTCGCTTGGAAATATAATGAGTCGTTGCGCGGCTCTCCGAGCTACTCGCCGAGAGACGGAGTTACATAATGCGAGTTGTGTTGTGTTCGGCTTTAATGGTTTCACCGGCGCTGCCGCGCACGATTGAAAAGGGTGACGGAGGAATGTTGTTTGTTTATTGGGTTACGCTGCACACAACTCTCGATCCTGGACTTTTGCGCTTCTCGTCACGTTTCCATTTAGAAGGAAGTCTGTTCTCGAGTTCTCCGCGCAGGTTGTTCTTCCATAGGAACGACGGCCGAGACAAAAAATTGATTCTTAGCTCGGAAAAGTTTAGCGTTGATTTATCGCTGGATTGAATTCGATCGGGGATAACGAAAGCTTTGAATTTTGCATCAGAGTTCAACTTATCTCTGCATTCGGATCTTGGATTATTTCATCCGTTCCGAGTGATTCATTCGCAACTTCCCCCAAAGGCTAGAATAGGAACTTTTACTGGTACGTTTGTATTTTTGTTTTCTTTTTCTTTTTCTTTCTAGTTTGAAACAATAGACTTGAGAGATTTCGTAGGTTGTTTTCTATACCGCAAAAATAGTCGAGCGCACGTGGGCATCATAATGCGTGTTTTGCAACAACATCTCAAATATTCAGAACTAATTATATAGCTGTAAGAGGCGATGTTGTATAGAATTCAATTGATTCTCATAAGTAACGAGATAATTTTATAAATTCACTGTTTAAAATAGGAATTTTTTGTTCTATGAAAGTTAATGATTTTACTTTGGAAATTTATTGTTTTTAATTAGGGACTTTTTCCATTTCAGTCTATATTAATATTTTTGTCTATTTTTGTCTAAGATCCAATACTCTGGATTTGAAATTGTTAAGATTTTACCGATTTCACTTCGAAAACAATGAAATCGTTCATTTAGAAATAGTGTATTTTAATTCAAACTTCGCTATTCACTGTAAATCCACTATTAATTGGTGAACTTGTTATGCAGTCAAAAGAAATTCTACGTTTAAAAAAATGTATATACTGTTTTTTGGAATAAGTGTGTATTGTGTTGCATTGAAAGATAATATTATTTTGGATTTAAAAAAATTTTGTTTGTAACTATAATTATTTTCATTAATGCGTTACTGAAATAAATAAAGATTTACTGATGCAAATATTGTTCAAATGAATTAAATTATTATGTATGACATAAATAAACAATTTTTTTAACTAATATTTTCTGTTTGATATAGAAAAATATTATCCAAAGTAAAACATATATTTTTTCATTCGAATATTCCATTCGTTATTAATTGGTGATATTTTAATGGTCGCTTTTCGTTCTAGTAAAAATTCACTGTTTATTAAAATAATTTTTAGTCGTATGCAATTCACTGATTTCACGGTGAAAACTCATTATTTTCAATATTGCTGTACGATCGTACGAACTGATTTTACAGTAAAAATTTATTGAATCACATACTTGAAACAGAGACTCACTTTTTTAAAAATGGAATAATGATTTTCACTTTTATGAAAAAGTTCGCACTCGCTATTCTTTAATTGCATACCTGCAACATTTAGAAACGTTGAAAATACACTGCCAAACAGTGAAATTTCAGTTAGACCACAACAATCGTATCCGCTAATTCTCACGAATCTCGCATTATTTTTTCTTCACAATAGGCGAACTAATTCGGATAATCGTTCAATAATGGATTCAATATATTCAATAGGATTTTTTTTCGGATCGGCGTTCTTTTTTGAAAAAAAGGCTTGAAAATTATCAACAGAAAGAGAGTATACGTTTACCGCTTTAATTCGAGCACTGAGAACCCAAACACTCGAGTTTTCCCGCAGAAAGTCCCTCGAATTTCAGGCTTTATTCTTCTTCGAGGCCGTGTCCTCAGTGTCCTACTACCTTTTCCACGACTAGCCCTCCGTAACGTTTCACTTCCGCAAGGTTCCCGTGGTCGTTTCACGAATCATCTCGAAAAAAGCAAAACATCAATCTCCTTTGTATCCGTCAAAGCTAGACTGACTCTCTCTCTCTCTCTCTCTCTCTCTCTTCGTCCCAAACACGTTCAGACCTGGTCCGTTCTCTTCTCATCCTCCTACTCTCACGATGCTTATGCTATACCTTATATACGAAACTTTCTGTCGCATCTCAAGGCTGCGATCTTTATAACGACTTTCTTTCCCACCCCTAACTCAAAGGTCTTTTATTTTGACGAGAAGTTCTGTTACTTCAAAGCGATTGAAGTAATTCTTTTTTTTCCTCTTATTTACATGCATAAACTTGTAATCTCAAAACAAGCAAGAACTTCGGATAGCGAGAGAAAGCTCGCGAGATAAATGTACTACTCTCGACGAGAATGCGTTGTTGACGACTTTCGCTTAGTTTTAATATTTTTTTTTTATTTTTACGAAGCCAGTAATTTTTCCTAAACATCGAAATAAGCGTACACTTGCTACAAGGCCCTAAGAGAGAAACTTCCTGGTCAAAAGGGAAAAAGATTCACTCGAGAGTTTTCTACCTGTGGCGTAGCTCGTAGAGAAAAATCGGTGAGAGCTGAGAAGAGAAAAGGAGGAATATCGAGACAAGTTCCATGGAAATCCGGTCTAATGCGATATCGCAAAGAAACGCCGACACACCTTTTTGTTTTTCTGAGTAGAGATTTTTTTTCCTCTCTCTCTCTCCCTCTCTCGTTAAAACTAATATATATACCTATATGGGGTTGTGCTACAATTCCCCAAGGTCTACAAGACGATAATTTTTGGTTGAGTTTGACGGCTACTTTCTAAAAGCCCGTTATTAATGCGTTGAAACATCCCCTTGAATGGAGCCGGGTCTTCATAGCTAAGAAAATCTCTGATTGGAGATCTCAATTGAATGGGTTGTTAATCGAACGGATGAATTCTATAGATAAGGATTCGAACTTCGATTCGATCAACGGATCTAATAGAAACTCTACTAGGGAAATATCTATATTGGATCTGAGGTAATAAACGAAATTGAATTAATTTAAACGGCGGTGTGCGCGCAGGCGCAAAAGAGCGAGTGAGTGAGAGAGAGAGAGAGAGAAAGGAGCGATAAACGCATTAAAAACATTGCGGTTTCTCAGTAATAAAATGTGTAGCAACTACGTGGTTTCTAAGTAATAACAATTACATAAGTAATCTCAGGCAGTTTATCTTAGTTTAAGCACTCACGGTTAAGATATAGGAATTAAAAAAGAGTACATACATGCGATTCAATCGCCATTAACAACATCGTCTTGTCTTATATTGTCAATTTTCGTATGATTGTGTGTTTGTGTGTGTGCGTATATATATATACATACATAAAAATGCGAAACAACGCAGAGAAAACGTAAAGGTATACACGACTCATCGTTGAAATATGCGAATAAATCGTATGCTGTTTGCTAAGAAATTAAGGCAATACGAAAAGAGAAAATTGACGCCTCTTTTTTTCTCTTCTTCTTCTTTTAGACATCACAGTTTAACGTCGCGATAAGCAAGTTCCTATGATTCACACATCGTAAAGACGTCGACGAAAAACTGCTCGATCGAAGTTGTGCACACTTTTTTTTATTATCTAAAACGCTTATTTACCGTATTGTCACGCTCCGTATAAAGGCTCTTCCGATAAAGATTCGCATCCTTGAGTCGGTACGTTACTAGAACGGATTGATAAGAATATACACGTCAATTGTGTCACCACACCTGTCTTATATTCCGATAGAAAAAAAATTTATTTTTTTTTTCTCTTATTTCGATATTCACGTTAATCGCATTGTTGATACGCTACAACACGTTCTATACCTATATAGCTTTTTCTAAAGGCGAATTCCGCTTGATACAAATATGCATACACGTGTGTAGGAATTATCATCCGTACTTCGAAGCTGTGACATCATCACGAATCAATCACGAAATCCATTCTTCAAACGGCTTGTTGACATATTCCATACGGATCTTGGCCGTAGACAGTTGCTTTACACTTAACATTTAAATCGACTTTAACGGAAGGTCCGTCGCATGCGAACGCCTACTACGCGGCGATATGTAACACAATTCACACCGCCCGACTCGTACGTGTGTAGACGACACGAATAAAACGTGAATTTCGCGTTATGTTAATGTGAGTACTGCGCGGCTGTAAGAACAAGGTTAAAGCTACTTGGGAACAATGCATTCGTATGGAGTCTCGGAGCAGCTTTTGTGAAACTTTTTTCGAGCGATCGGAAATTTGCTCTCCAAATATAGCGAACGACCCATTGCGACTTCGTATATTCTTGATAATAACGGATGTGCAAGCCAAAAAGGAAAAAAAAAATTGATAGAAATCGACCATGATATAACAGTGGCGAGGCCGCGAGCAAGTAACACGTAACATCACCGCCGCGCACACATGCACACGCCATTCTTTTAATTCAGGAAAACAATATTTTCCCAGATAACGACTTTTGCCCACACGTAACGAGATATCGTCTTTATAATCGAAAATTTATTTTCCAAAGGCTCGTAATTCCCGCTCGGCGCGTAAGCTAAAGAAAAAGCCGCTTTTTTGCTCTGTGTGCAAGAAATTTTCGACAATACACCTGTGCGTTATAGATTTAAAAATTTACCTCATAACGTAGATTACAATTAAGCCATTATGAGCTAAAGAAAAATGTCGACACGTCAAGTTTGGGCATAAGTAGTTTGTAGTTTTTTTTTTTTTTTTTTGACACGATTCGAAACTTGCCTTTTTCACGCGATCCTTATTCGTCGTCGGTAATAAAGTCATCTTTATAAATCGAGTATAGGAACGAACATGTTTTCCTACGACTTTTGACACGAAAGAACAAATTTCAACATTTAATCAAATAGCGAAAACATACCTACGCGAATGTCCAGTCTCTAAAGAATCTTATCTTCCGTATCGCCCGTGGCTATCGCCCTTGGCCGTCTGTCCTTCGCTCATTATTAAAAATCGAACTACACAACCACGGCGTGACACTTCCGTAACTCTCATTCAATATTTATTTATTTGTTCATCCGCTACACGTGTGCGTGCGCTACACGGGTGCAAGAGGCGAAATCGTATAGAGTTGGCACGGGTACACGTATACGCATAGGATATGTGTGCGTGTGTGTGTGTATATATATATAAACTGTGCATAGACTCGCGGACGTACGTAGGCCGGAAGCAGTGTGTATACGAGAATGGAAGGAAGGAAGTCGGGGCACCCATCGTGTGCTCAACGAACCGCTGCTCTCCTCGCTCACGTGATTATACTGATTAACATTAACACATATATGCGCCGTTCTCTCATGTGGATATACATAATGCACGCGGGAGAGAAAGAGCACAGTTGTGGCCGATGACGCAAGTTTCCGCGAGATCTGCAGGCCGTTCGCTGCTATCTATCTGTTTCTCTCTCTCTCTCTCTCTCTCTCTCTCTCTGTGTATACCTGTGATCCGAGCGAATAACAGAAATTTTTTTTTTTATTTTCATAAACTACTCGCTGCATTGCAGTTACAGATGCGTTTCCTGATTTCTGACGCACTCGGCGCGCGTGACTTATTTTTTAACTTTTCTTTTACTGACGCATAAGCGTATATACGCATGTGCGTATGCGGTGTAACCGTTGCGCTCTCCATAACGTGTTAAGGCGGAAAATCAAACGTTGGCTCGTCGCTAACTCTCTCTATCTCTCTCTTTTACACGCGTATATACGCGCACACAGACATATATATATATGTCATTGTGCACGTATTTTATAAACGACGAAATTATACCGAGTATACGCATCGCGCGCTGTCTGCGTGTGTCTCGTCTTCTCTGTCTACACAATGTTATAAATATTTAGAAGTGCGCGCGCGAGCGCGAGGACCTCGTATAGAAACGAATTTATTGGTTTACAAATTATTCGGCGCGATGTGAGCTTCGTCGTTATAAAGCAGTCGCTGCGAGTAACTGGACACACACGAATCGTGACTTTCGGAACCTGTCCACCGCCAGGCTAGGAATCTTGTTAAAAGCTAATTAACATAATTAAAACGTATAACTCGAGAGAGCGAACGGTGTGCCGCCGTTGCTGTCGCTGCTTTTGAGGAATGCCGAGAATGCGATTTTTTTTTCTCTCATTCTCTTTCGCGTCGTACGTTTCGCCGATAACGAGAAGCTTTAAAAATTGGGCTAAGGCCTCTATAACTCTTCCGATGAAACGAGCGGCGCGATCGTTCAAAATTAGCCGTTTATACACGTGCGAAAACGCGAATATGTATTTACGATCCTCGAAGAATGTTTGATGAAGAAATAAATATAAATATAACCGCTGATTTGAGTTTCCAATAAATATTCCAATGTGTTTGTATAAAGGCTAGAGTGCGTATGCGAATTGAATTGAATTCCATTGATTTGTTTAAAAGCCTAAGGACGCGAGGTCTTGCATAGCAGGCAGTTCTACGAAATGGTAAACTCTGAGTGTAAAAATTATGCTGAGCAAATGAGAGATTACCGGAGAGTACAATAAATATAATGAGAGAACAATAGAAACTAAGTCTAAAATTTATAATGAACATTATCTTGGTACATCTGAGTGGCAGGTTTGCTAGTAATACAAAAAATGAAAATAATAATTTCCTCTTTCTGTCCTCAATCAAGTTTGTCGATTTCATTTTCAAATCTTTCTGTGATAAATAACTAGACAATCGTACCAGACATTATCACATAACTAAATGCAATGAAACACGTAAAACCTGAAGTAATGCAAAAAAGACTTGAATATCACGCAATGTACAAGTTAAATAAAGCACAAAATAAAATAAAATTAGAATTTATGCATTAGAGAGAGATAGATAGATCGAGAATGCTCGAGAAAGCAGTATTACTGTATCAAGAGCAAACAATCGTATCTATGGACTATATACACCATAGCACGTGTATAAACGCGTATTATGATATTGTATACTAATGGAGTAAATTAAAACTCGGAGAACAATAAGCGTATACACGACTATAACACTCAGTTCACTTTGAAACGTTGTAAATCACCGGTCGAATTCAAAATTTCGCGATAAACCATCGTCAATCACTGATAAGCGATCAACGCAGAGAGAAAGAGAGAGCGAGAGAGAGAGAGAGATACAAAGAGGACGTGAAAATTCACATTGCATATCGCCGTACATTTTGCGGTACATAATGTATAACCGATTTATAACACGCGATATCCGATCTCTTCGATACGTCCGCTTATATTACGTATATACACACATACACACCAAAAATATGATATACCATACATATACTGATCCGTCGAATTGCAACAAAGAAATTAACCAATTTTCCTCGCGCCCATTTTTTTTCTCTCTTTCTCTCCACAACCGTACACTACACACACACACACATCGAAGCTAAATGTACGTAAACGTACAGACGGACACACGCAGAGAGTTAGTCGTGCGTGCGCGCGGAGCGTGGATTTTCTCGCCGCTGCACATACATACACACACCTGGGTGAAAGTTGCGGCGTGAGCTCGCGACACCGGCGGCAACGAGTATTATCTCCGTCTCTCTTTTCTGCCTCGACGGCAACGGGCTCCAGGGTCGCGCGCGCGCGCGCGCGCTGTATATACATCTATAGCTCTCCTTTATATATACGTGTATATATATATAGAGGAGAGTGCGTGTCAACGCGCCCGGATCGGCTAGTAGCTGCAGCAGCAGCAGCAGCAGCAACGCTCTCTCGATATATATCCGCGACGTGGCACGTGATTCAGGCGGCGCGTTTCGCGGAACTTTCGCAAAATACCCTCAGGGTCGACCGGTCGCGAGCAAGTAACGTTTACGTACTGTACACGGCTGTGTATGCGCGATGGTCGAGCGTCTTGTTTTTTTTTTAAGCGAAGCTTGTAGTTTCTGCGGAGCTACTTCGAGAGCTTTAGAATTTATACTGCTAACAGGAGGGAGGCTTTCGCGCGAGAGATCGTTCGCAGTGTGTGTTCGGAGAGAGACTATGCTTTCTTTTTTATTTTATTATTATTTTTTTTTTATTTTATTTTGCGCTTCGGTTATTTCCAGTTTTACAATCAGGCGTATACAGATTTACTCGGAAAGAAAAAAAAATTGCGATTTTCGAAATGGGATTATTATTGCGTTCCCGTTAGTTGGTAAGTTTACGGCTCTATTGTATTGATAAATTGTTGGATTTGTTAAAGCGAGTTTCTCGACGAAAGAAAGCGCCGCGACTGTGTGAGGTGTATCGGTTTCGTATTATACACACACACACACACACACACACACACGTATACAGTTACACACTACTGTGAAATGTTTCCAGGCTTTAGCAGCTATATCAACGTGATTTTTCACGAGAAATACTCGCAGTACATGATTCTCGATGTAAATATAAATGAATTAAAGTATTACGTAAAACCGCACGGGCTTTACGTAATAATCCGATTATGCAGCTTCACGAGTACCTCAACATATATATATATATATAATGTTATACAGCGTATATACATATAAAGCTTCGAACACCTGCGAAATAATCACGCGGTTCTCTCCTTTCTTCGCATAAATCGTTGATTCTTCGCTTAAAAAAAATTTCATCCGATGACTAGTCTTCGAACGTGTGTCGTCAGTCCTCTCGCGATATTTCCTTTTCCTGCATCTCGTCTGCCTCCTCCCGTGTAGGTTACTTCCGACGTGTGTCGATATAAACTCCAACCCACGACGACATCGTTTCAACACTTCCTTCCTTGTTTCGATGATGCTTTAATCGGATGCGCGATTAATCTCGCTTGTGTGGAAAAAGACGATTGTCTTCGTTTAAGAATACATATATATATATATGTATTTATTCTCACGTATCGTCGCGAAGAGTCAAATTTGTTTTCGATCCGAAACAGCTGCGCGCTATTTTCGATTTGGGCTCGAGCTTTTTTATCCGCTGCACGCGCTAATATTAGTGTCGCGCGCTACGCCGCTGAATTTTCGCTTGTTAAAAGTTCGCGTGTACATACAGAGGTGGTAAAATTAGAACCGATTCGGTTTTACGTAATTTCGCGCGCTAGAGAGAAAGATTTTGACAGTATCGCCGTATAAGGTTATATTTATGTACAACCGTACGGAGCGCAAAGATCGACCTTGCACTACAAAAAAAATGTCACGGATTCGATTGGTACATTACGCGCACGCGAGGCTTTGTAAGAATCGAACGATTTACGAGTAAATGCTTCCGACGTTGAGATAACGCAAATTCATTGTTAGCAAGCGAAATATATATATATTTCTTTATTGTCTTTGGAGATATGTTGTTGCGATACGATTATCGATATAGATAATTATCGGCTCGTATTGGCCGATCGCTATAGTAATTCGTCATGAGATTAAACGCGAAAAATCAACGTCGAAAATTATCGATATTGGTAATTTTCTTTCAATATTCCGTGTGATTATATGGAAAATCCTTTCTCTCTTCGTTGATATATTAGAGTGAATATATATAAAGATACGTATGGGTTATTAGCTAGAAATAAAGCTATCGAATGAGCTATCGTATCATAAATTATTTCTCAAGATTAGTCCAGATTTTATAGTTCGAAATAGAGCTTGATTCCCAAGTTGAGACCTTCGAAGACACTTTTATGATGATGCAAGGTGTCTTCATGAATTTTTTTTACGATCGAACCTTTTTCGAAACTGAATTTCAAGATTTTGAAAATATAGGAGGTTATTCTGAAATGTATTTTGAAAGTATTTTATTTCTAAAGTAATTATACAATAAAAGTCCCTTTTAGTTAGAAATGCTTCTACGAACAGTTACAATTTTTAGAAAATAGCCTCATAATTGCTAAGTATTACGTCTTGTAACTCAAAGAAAATCTAAATAAAGTAGATACAGTGCCAAAGAACAGTTTAAAACTATTTAGGAGAAATACCTGTTTTAACCCGTACATGCTACTTTACAATATATTTAAAGAAATTTACTTATTTATCTTTTAAATTCCTTTTTTGAACGAAGAAAATTATCTACTTTAATTAATAATCAATATTTTGGAAACAAACTTTATTTTTAGTAATAACGTTACTTATTGCTTACAAATTATATGAAATCGCTTTTGAAAAATCAAAAAGTAGGATTATATAAATGTAACGTACACATAGTACGTGAATGTTTACAAATCGTATAAATATTCATTGACATTCACAAAATTTCGTATTAATAACAAATCCATACGTTTAGTTAAATATCAACAAAAAAAATAAATAAATAACGATTAGAAACCATTCGAAAGTTAAATTTTTGTTTCTAAAACTCATAACTTCTCTATTTCAACAATTTTTTCTCAATCGGACGCTCGCAACTCGCTGGACAATCTTCGCCACATCGAGTACATTTCCCATCGCATATTTCATCTATTCAAACGCAAAGATTATTGTCAAGCGCTACACATCCCGTAAATATAAATGCGATTCATCAGCTGCATACACGCGCGGACTCTCTTTCTTCAAAACACGTGCGCTGTAAACAAGTTCTCCTTTAGCGCGCGCGCTTTCTTGTGTATACCGAGTACAGAAGCGGAGCTGCGCTGATATTATATACACCAAGCTGTAAACAAGCTCAAACACAGACAACAACTCTTCGAAAAAGTCGCATCAAGGGGAAACCAAAAAAAAAGCATCCTATGTGTACAGAGTATCACAGAAACGAGAATATCAAGTTTACTAGAGAAAGAAAGAAAGAGAGAGAGAGAGAGGGAGAGAGAGAGAGAGAGAGAGAGAGATAAAAAAAGCTCCTATATACTGTTAACCATTGCAGAGAATCGACTCACAGCTGTTTACAATGTTCACTTCGCGTAAGCCGTAGGATTACTGGAATAACGAGCTATAGCTCATAAACAGCGTCGATCGATGCGATATTCCGCATGAAAAATTAAAGCGGAAAAAAATAATCGTCTATAGTCGCGCTCAAGAGAGAGAGAGAGAGAGAGAGATAGAGAGAGGGAAATTTATGTAGACGACGCGGCCTCGCGTGGCGTGTGTTCGATGAAGACGATGAGGCTAAAGACCTCGCGCGACACACCTGTACCTCGGCTATATACTATACGCTCACGGACGAGAGAGTGGCAACGCTCGCGGCTCTCGAGAGAGGATAGTCGAGTGCACGGAGAGCAGTCAACTGCTTCTATGAATCCGCGTGATCTCTCTCTCTCTCTCTCTCTCTCTTTCTAATATACTTACTGCAGCAGCAGCAGCAACAGCAGCAGCAGCTCTCTTTATTGTAATCACTCGCGGTGTATACTGATACGCGTTTCTCTAATACCCGCTGTTTATTTTTTTAACCAGAATCCAAGCGTGCTTTTGCAATGCAGATTATATACGGAGAGTGAATTAATAGCTCTTTCTCTCTCTCTCTCTCTCTCTCTCTTTCGTGTGTAGCGATACGATGTTACAACGAGAGCTGATTCAAGCAAAAGTTCTAGGTCATTTCGCGCCAGCG
Organism: Apocrypta bakeri; assembly: GCA_018906985.1. NCBI lineage: Eukaryota > Metazoa > Arthropoda > Insecta > Hymenoptera > Pteromalidae > Apocrypta > Apocrypta bakeri. The sequence continues at coordinate 5,011,373 of JACCIA010000002.1, forward strand.
TTTTCTCGTAGGCGGCTTTGCCCGCGTTATTTTTGGGCCGTGCGTGTTCTTCTCTCTCTCTCTCTCTCTCTCTCTCTCTTTCAAACTCGAAAAGTTTTATAAGCACGCTCTGTTTAGCGCTTCCTAGTGTCTAAATGCAGCTATTTCTACGGGCTGATATCCTTGTCGCGGCAATATCTGTGTGTGTATATATTATACACGCACACACACAAGGACTGTCGGACAATAAACAAAAGAGAAAAATGGATTTGGGATAATATTTATATAATATGATGATACTTATATAATTGTTCATTCAATTAATGTGTATACACACGAGGAATAGGTATAATATCGTGTGAGAAACTAAAGAGATGTTTTATGATAAAATTTATTTACAATGGTTGATTGAATGTTAAATACTAAAAGAAAAGAATCGATTTATCATACAATTTACGAATAATTGTTCACTGAATTAACATAATCGAAAAAAATTGATTAATGATATAAAGTTTATTTATAATTCTTAATTAATTTAATATGTTTATATTAATGCATATCGAATAATATCGTATAATAATCTAACAAAATTAATTTAGAATAATATTTATACTATTAATCCTACTTAGATTTATACACACAAGTAATGTCATATAATAAATAAAAAAATGGATTTATTATGATATTTATTTGTAATTGTTGAATTAGCAGAAATTTTTATTTGTACAAAATATTCATCAATATTAAAGTAACAGTTTAATTCCTATAAGTCTAGTGGTCAAGTACACACTTGTCAGGTTTGTCATTTTAATGTTTAAATAAAATTTGTACCAATGTACACATAGCCCGTTCGCCTCTGCTATATAATGTAATGTCTTGTACTCTGAGAATATATATATATATATATATATAGTTTCTCTAATAAACCATATACATGTAGGTATATTTTCGTATAATCGTTTTTTTTTGTTTCTTTCCATAACGCTTAGCTCGAGGGAAAATGCGCGTACGACAGAGTGACGCGAAAAAATATAGGTCGATGTTTATATTTTCCGCTCTATTAATAAGCGTTTATTGTTATTTTCGCTCCTATGTTCGATATCCCCCTCTCTCTAGCGGGGAGGAGCGCCGGTAAGTTTTTTTCGTCATGCGATTTTGGCGCCGCTTTTCCTGGCGCCAAAAGTGTCTCTTTTTTTAAACACACGCACATACACACACGCTTTGTCGAATTCAATATTGTGCACGTATATAGCCGCTCTCTATAATTACAGTGTTAAATCGAGATCTCGAGCGCGCGATCGGTTCTCTTCCACGTGTATACCTATACCTATATATATATATATATACACAACTAATACGCGCTTATTACAGCCGGCCTTCATCGTCGTCTCTCTCACTAGTTGCGAAAAGCTCGTTACGGTTTAACTGTGCACTTTTCCATTTCGTCATAATTCCGACGATGGCCGTGACTCGAAGCTTTTCGAGTAAATCTTGCGAATCGTCGCTGCGGAGATTGCATTGATTTAATGTAAATAGCTGTTAAATTAACGCGACTATAGGAATAAATAGAAAGTGTCTCGGGAAAAAAAAGATTTCGACAATACGGGATTGCGATACACGCCTCTTCTGTTTATATCACGCGCGTTATAATACCTGTATATACATTGCTATGCTGTATACAAATACTGTACTGACTGGGCAAAACAATTTTTTATTTCTTTTAAATATTTGTCAATTGTTCTTTGGCACTGTATTTGTCTTTACGAACTTTTTTTAGATTTTTTCGCGGTGGTTCTTCGAGTTACATATGATGTCAAAGTTGATATATCTTGCGGTTTTTGTTGTAAATTCTATAAATTATAAATATATATATATATAGTGGTAACCTGGACTTATATATATAATATAATATAATTTAATGTATAATCTGATAATATATATTCTTTATGGAAAAAGCCACCAGGCAGAATTGAAGTCACCTGTAAGCCTCGTAAAAACGTAATTTTGTATGAACTTGCAGTTTGTATTGCCGTGGGACCTCTTGTAAAAATCCAAGTTGTTGGACCATTGAAAAATTAAAAATTAGGAAAATCTCTTTTCTTTTTTATAGACTCAACGTCTATCTAAATTACATTCTCGCTGCCTAGATTTAAAATAACTTCAGTGGCTTGACCCGGAAAATTGTTTAAATAAACAAATTGACAATTGATTAGCGCACTTTTTTATGTTATCTCAACGAACGTTGCCTCGACTTTTATAAAAATCACTCAAAACCTCTCATCGAAATATATTCTCAAATTTGTCCGAAACGTTCCGAGAGAAAAATCAAACTTTCCCAATCAGCTGGGTGTGTTTCTATTCTTATCAGCAACTACTTTCAAAAACAAAACTGTCCATGTACTAATATACCCCAGTCCTCAAAATTGCATCGCTGACACAAACGAAACTCGATAAATAAGACTCCGTGAGTCATGAATCGAGCAACGGCACTACAGGGAAGCCCTCTCTTTCTCTCTGTAGCGCGGAAGCCGCCGATAGTCCGCTTATGCACTCGACTCCCATCTAGCTTAGAAAAGAGCCTCGTGTGTGCGCGGTGGCATGCGACTCGCGACCGGAAGAGGAACGCCACATTCGTATATACATGTGCTCGTACACACACCGCTCACACACACACACATGCTTTGGCTGCGTATACGCAGAGAGTAAGTCTCGGGAGAGGAAAAGAGCGCGCGAGAGAGTGTGTCTATTTACGAGTTGTCCGGCGCCGCGATGTCCGGTGTAAAAATACTCGGGCACAGGCTCTCTCTGTGTACTCGCACAAAGACACCGCGTCGTCGTCGTCGTCGCGTTGCTCGCGCGCGCGCGAGCCTCTGACGCGGACATCGTCGTCGTAGGCCTCTCTCTCTCTCTCTCTCTCTCTCTCTTCGAGATGATGCTTGGAGCATTGCCAGAGACTCCAAAACATCGAGCCTTATACGCGCGGCGGTTGGATTCTATGTATACGTGTTGTATATAAAATCGAGAAGCTGTGTCTTTAGGATTGTGTGCGCGCATGGCTTTTTCGAGATGTGACGTACCGCCTCAGGTGGTGGGGGATTTTTTGATCTCGAGAGATGATCATCATGCCTTGAATGGATCGAGAGAAAAAAAAAAGAAAGAAACGGAAAGCTCGACACACGTGGGTTCGCTTCTGTCTCTTTCTCGCGCGGTTAATAATATATTTGTCTGATAAGAAGGAAACGTTAGAGAGGACGTCGATCGGGAACGGAAATTTCCCGCAAAGCATAATTTTTTTCCGGTTTTTCCATTAGCGACCGATGCTTTACCGTAGCAGCTCTTTCATCGGCGTGTTTTCTCTAAAAATACACATCCCCGTAATATATTCCTTTATCCTCTCTCGGTGAGTGCATGTGTGCGCGTGCGTGTCGTCTGCTAGCGCAGTACATTTTCGGTTCCCTCGTGCGTGTACTCGTTGCTCCTTTTCGACTCGTCTGCACGCCATTGTTTTGCAGACATCGTCGACGGCGCTTGGAGATGAAAAAAAAATCCTCGTCGACGTTATGATATTTTTAAGTCAAGGGGCAGCTCTTCGTCGCTTCGTAAACAGAGTGAAGAGAGAGAGAGAGAGAGAGAGAGAGAGAGAGAGAGAGAGAGAGAGAGAGAGGAGAGAGAAAGAGAGGGAGAAAGGCTGAGAGTCGATTTCTGCATTCCTCGAGCGAGCGGACGGCTATGTGTATATATGCCTCTCCTCGACTTTCATTCATAATTGTTCATTCACTTTTATGACGCTCCCTATAACTTGAGGAATTATATTCCTTAATAAGTTGCCTCGTCGACGACAGACTGTCCAGCTGTCTTTGCTGTGCGACGACGTTGGGACGATTTATTATTATTTTTTTTTCTTTTCTTTTATCTCTCTTGGATGTAATTAAGGATATTCTGTATAGTTGTGTTACATATATACACGTACTTTCACACCCCGTATAGCGTAACGCGAGACGTGTGTACTGCGCACTCGGTGTCGCAGATATCCATCTTATTAGAAATCATACGGGCTCACTGCCGCGCATATTATATAGAGATTGTTTCCTTTCGCGGCGTTTTAATAAACGTATGTCTATGTCTATGTATATATACATATATTCTAGAGATAAGCCAATGGACGCATTAGTTCAATTATTATATTAGTAATGAATCTAGCGTAGTTTCCCGCTGTCGCGCCTGTACAGAGCTACATGAATCACTCCGATGGATGCAATATACCCGCTGCAACGTTTAATATTAATGAGTTGCTGCTGTTGCTGCTGCTGCTCGAGTTTCACACTACCATTGTGTAAGAGACTTGTTCAAAAAAATATATATATACATATCTCTATTATACATCGAAAAAAAAGAAAGAAACCGAAGCAGTTGATTCACACGAAATCGTGATTTCACTCAAGAGATCATGAATGATCTTCTCGAATTCATGTATATAATATGAGTCAGTTCGATCATTCCTAAATTTAGCATACCGAGACGTATCAAGTGCGCGCGTCTATAGAGACTTTATTGAAAATCACTCGAGCCGTGCAATCTCAAGGGACTTGGATCAGCTGGCGCCAGCCACTCGAACTTGATCAATCAGTCCCCCACGAAAATTTCGCAGCCGACTTAAAAATACACGCGTCTCGAGCGCCTCCCCCTCGCTCTATACATAGCTCGGGCACGCGCTATACGAACGCGGAGAGAGCGAGAGATTCGCGAGCTGCAGGGGTGGAAATCGTTCTCTGACATCACGAGATACACACCGTATGCATATCTTGTATTTCGCGACTATGGCTCTCCTGTTTGTACGGCGTATATATATAGACGTCGGGTGTCCGACGTCACGGCGCGCCCCGCCGTCGAGACTCGCTCTTTCTCTCTGCAAAACAGACTAGAGAGTATGCGCTGGCCTATTCCTGTCTTTTCTCGCCGCCTGATGCGCGACGCGCGTTACTTTTAGGAGCAGCTGATCCTTTTGTATGTACATGTGTGTGTGTGTTTGTGTGTCTGGGTGTGCGTGTGTTTCCGCAATGTTCGTATACGAGGTTGTTCTTATGTTAAAGGTTCGTTTCTTTTTTCTTTTAAACAGCCACCTGACGAGAACGACAACATGGGAAGATCCGCGAAAAACGGCGGCAGCCGCGAGCGTTGCGGCTGTAGCAGCAGCCGTCGAAAGTGGCAAGACAGCAGCCACGCCTGGCCAAGCCGGTAGCAACGCCCTGGGACCGTTACCCGACGGCTGGGAACAAGCACGCACTCCCGAAGGCGAGATTTACTTCATCAACCATCAGGCGCGCACTACCTCCTGGTTCGATCCTAGAATTCGTGAGTTATACTTTTTTAATTTGTTCATCTATATTAAGATATTCGACGTGTCTTTAGGGCCCGCGTTATAAAAATGAGAATTATATCGGTTACGTTGCATCGCAGTAAAAATAATATAGCAATCGAGAAAGGAGATACTAAAATACAACGATTAACTAAAAAACTGAAGATTACAATTTTTTTTCTCCGAAACTATTGGATATAATTGAACGAATGCTTTTTCTCCTTAAGAGTATTATTCTGGACAGCGAAAAGAAATTGCGTTTAACATTCAAAAAGAATTATTTAATTATTTATAAAACGAAATTCAAGCGCGTTATTAAAAGTTATTTGAGCTTTCCTGGTGATCATAAAAAGTTCACCGATCAATAATGGATGCGCGCACCGAACACCGAAAGCAAAATTGAGAAAAAACGGTTCGCTATTAAAATTCTGTCGATTTCTCTAACTCTGTCTCTGCGATTTTCCAGCGACACACCTGCAGAGAGCCCCGACATCCGGTGCCATGTTGCCGCAAAACTGGCAAATCCAGCAGCAAGGAGCCGCTGGTATACAGAGCAACCAGACGCTTCAGGCTTGCCAGCAGAAGCTACGCCTTCAGTCTCTTCAGATGGAGCGCGAACGCTTGAAGCAAAGGCAGCAAGAGATCATACGACAGGTCAGTTCGGTAAATATCTTTTGAATTTTTCCTTTATCGATAGTTCGATTACTTCGATATTCGAGGTGAAAGAGCGGGAAATTCGAAGCTGTGGAAACTCGCTAATAGAGTTTCGTTGATTCTCATTCTCCTGCTGGCTGACTTAGAATTCTTAATAGAAGATTCGCTCGAATTTCCACGTTCTCTCACGGGTCGAATGAAAATAATTGGACTTTATGTCACTTGTGTATCGAAGAGGATGCGAAGTTTGACCGTATTTTTCGTTTTTCCGTTGCAGCAAGAGCTGATGCTACGACAAAGTACGACGGACGCGGCGATGGATCCGTTCTTGTCCGGAATCAACGAACAACACGCTCGACAAGAGAGTGCAGATAGCGGTTTGGGTCTTGGCTCTGCTTATTCTTTGCCCCACACTCCTGAGGACTTCTTAGCGAATATCGACGATAATATGGATGGCACAAGCGGTCAGAATCTATAAAATGTTTGAAACTTTTGTTTATTTAGCAAAGATTTTAATTGCAACTTTTGTATAGAAGGAGCTCCAATGGAAACGCCAGATTTATCGAGCCTAAGCGATAACATCGATTCGACCGACGATCTCGTGCCTCTTCAGGTATGTACTTAGAGCATACGTTCTGTATTTTCGCAAAGAAATCGTACTTTGATTGTTCGCGTCGATGAATGTAATATTATTACAAAGTTAACCCTTTTCGCGTATTGAAAAATATTATTGTGTAAGTCTTACCTGAAGTCGATGTTATCGTTTTACGTAAAGATATATGATTCAATCTTTCATTTTCGCTATGGCGAAGGAAACAGTCTGATGGATTTTTAAAATTCAAAGCTCAAATGATTTTATTTTTATGTATACTTGAACTATTGAATTGCATTAATATTAATTTATTACTATATTAAATTAGTGATATCATCAATGATGCACATGACAAATTTTCAACTGGGATAGCCCCTATGGTATAGCAATAACATCATTCGAGCTTTCAACTTTTAAAATCCATCAAATTCTTCCAGTTGAAGCCTACACGAAAACAATTACATTTCTGCAAATTAATGTTATGCGTGAAATAACGTTTTTAAATATAGTTTTAAGAAAAAGACGTTTGGTTTTGTAATAATATTACATTTCTTGTTACAGCCATTCGAAGTTTGGGGATGGAATAAATAAAAGTAAACTCTCATTTTTTTGGATTTTAGCTCGGTGAAGAATTCAGCAGCGACATTCTTGAAGATGTGCAGTCATTGATCGATCCTGTGGGCAACCCGACCAAGCCAGAAAATATTCTCACGTGGTTGTAGTGTACTCAACAGTACCAGATTCGAGGATGTCATTAACGCGTTGTAAGACAGCTCGATTCATCTATTGAATGACTCTACATTCAGCGGGAGAAAGTCAATACTCCGTACGGGACATAAGTGCATAAGAACTCATCGAATTTTTAGAGCCTACAAAGTCCGTCTACACATTTAAACTTTTAAAAGAATGTGTGCGTCTATGAATCAAACTTTGTGTAAATAGCATCTCCGTTGCTGCCAGCTCTGAGCGCAATGTTGTGGATGGGAAACAAGAAATTCTATCTTGAGCAATACACTACTTTAAGGTCATAAAGTTAGGTCTAAATGAACAGAGGCCAAAGTAGCTACTGGCGAGGCGAAATGACGTTTCTGTCCATATCCATTTAACAATCACGTTTTCATTGAAATCACCGGAACAATCTCATTTCTGATATCATGACGTACCAGAGAACTCGATTGTTAATATTTGATAAACATTTCTTAATCAATGCCATTTTTTTTTAATTCCTCTTCGCCCACTTTTTATTAATTCAAACACAAGATATCAATTATTATTTTACTTTCATTCTAATTTACGAGTAACGACGGAAGAGTTTCTCTTTCATTTTAGATCTCAAAAGTTTTATGTTTGACGAGAGGACAGTAACGTCAAGAAACAAAGCATTTTTTAGCAATAAACAAGGTTCAAATTTAGAGATTTTAAAAAAGGGTGAGAAGTGTATAATACCGCAGACTAAGGGATTATAGAAAAGGTTGCGAGCGCGTATCACAACCTATGAACGATGTTCGTTAGTTAACGAAGTGCCTTGACCTTGCAATCAATATACAAAACCCGGCGACAGGGATTTGTCGCTTTTTAAAGGTAATAACCGTCCATATCCAATTTGTTTATACGAACAATTAGCAATTGTTGGAAAGCGTATATCATGTTTTTAGATAAACTTTTAAATATTCGAAGATTAAGCAGTACGAGAGCAAAATAAAAGTATATATATTTTTTTTATATATAAAGTCTATACTTGTTACGGATTACCAGTTATTGGAAACGAAAGTAAAGAAAAAAACGAATACAAAATGAGGAAATTTGTTTGATTGTAAAATTCTCTTATATCTTTAAAATGCAATTGCGCAGCTATATACAACGAAAGTTATGAAGCAAGTGAAATTATATGATATCTACAAATATCAAAATATTTTTTAGCTTTAAGGGCTTCTTCGCCTGTCTCCTATTTTACGGAGATGTGAAACAGGAAGACAGACCGAATTAATGTACTTTCTTTTCTTTGAGTTTTTTTTTAGTAAGAAAATACAATGTATTAATTTCGTGTATCGACTGCTCGTTTTTTCTTTCGTGTATTAAATAATGTCGATAAATTTGATATTACACCTTTACATGTAATTAGGTTTATGGCAGCTTAGCATGTATTCGCGCGATATCTAGGGGTAACGATGCCAACGGTGACTATGTTTTCGTCAAAAAGAAAAAATGCATTAACTAATTTTACGGAAATAGACATCATTTCCTTTCTTTAAACACAGAGTTCAAACCTTCTTCATTTGGGACGCCAGATTATCGTCTGCCTGCTCCAGGTCACTCTGGTCCATTGAACGCAGAATTGTTGTCGCCACCATTCTTTCTTCTCCTTTTTGAAACAATCTGGAAAATTGTAGATTTCCAGCTTGACCCTTGATTGATTTTGCGCTTCCTCTGGCAATTGCTGTAATCCGAATGCTGGTCATCCGTGTTTATTGCTGATTCCTCGCGGCTTTCGCTGAAGGTCGCTCTCTTGGATTTCTACCAGTAGTCACATATTGCTTCAGAGGCAAGCAAGTTGAAGAATTAGTTCACCACGTCACTTCTGTCCAGGTGTTGAAGTTTTTACGAAGACGATTTGAGAATATTATACAAAGTGAAACGTGACGACACAGCAGGAAACTTACGAAAACGCAAAGCTTGTTTAAGAACGAGGCACAATGTTCAAGTGCATTCGTACCTGCGCAGATAATAAACAATCAGGACGGCACCGATCTGTCGTTCGAGGAGATGTCAGAGGAACAGAAATTAGAATGGATACAGGAAACGCCTCTAATCAACTTTTTGAGAAAAGTGCGGATTTACAATCTGATCATAGTGAATCATCCTCAGATAGTGACCCTGATGGAAGAGAAGACACCATTAACAATGATCGTCGGAAAAGTCGGACGAGACACGTGGGTCGATGGTGGTAAAGCTAGAGATCTACAATTTTCAAGATTGTTCCAAAAAGGAGAACAAGGAATGGTGGCTAATCGTAGAATTTCGCGCGACAACAGTTCTGCGTTCAACGGATCAGCGTGCACTGGAGGAGGTATATCATCTGGCGTCCCAATTAAAGAAGGTCCAGAGTTTCAAGAAGGGGACTGCAATATTTCAAAGCCATTTCAACCCTTAAAATTGGAAGAGAATTTTAAAACTATATTTATATACAGGCTATTCGATTAATTCTAAATACAGATATAGCTCATGAGCATTATATCATACGTACTGTATTACATAATCTAAATCAAGAAGTTGTCGATATGTCCTTAATTGATATTTTTGAATATTCCAGAAAGATTGAACCAAATCGTCTTATCTATATGCTTCTAGCTGGCAAGAACGTGATAACTACTATAATTCTATGAAAGACAGTGTTACTATATTAGAAAAGTTATTGATATTTCAAGTTGGAAATGTAAAGGCTTTTTTAATTATTTTATGTAATTTTCTAGAAAAAAATATTCGAAAAAAAAATTGTTTGCATATCCGTTCGGATCCAAATGCTGGAAAGAATTTTTCTTTTTCTTTTCTTTTTTTTATGCCGTTCGTCATGCATGTATTAACTTTATGTCATGCGATTTACTCGTGTCAATCTCCTAGATCGTTTGCGAGTACTAATAAAACTAAACTTTGAAGGTATTGTAACGAAGTAGATGCGATTGTCATTTTACGATTAAGAAGATTAAGAAGAAAGAGCGTTCGACAATATAATATTAAAAAAAGCGTTCTCTCGTCCTTTCCCACGTTATGGAAAAGCTGCGGAGACGACGCTGCTAATGTCGAAGCTATTATAACGTATAAAACGAGTTTTTATTAAAGTCTACGTTTTTAAAGCGTTTGAAAGCGTCGAATGCCTTGAAAAAAAAGAATAATACTATGAACGTTGTCAATTCGCGACAACTGCCTTTTGTACTGTGCTTTCTCGATAAGTGTGTGAATTCAAACGGAATCGCCTGCGTGCGATTTATTTGCAATAATGAATGGCGCTCATTGATTTCCTGCGTTTTTTTCTCCTGGAAATTATCGAATAAGCGAGGAACGCTGTAAAAAAAGCCTGCGAAGGACTTACGTGCTATTAAAGTATGGTAGAGTTTCAAGAATTGAAATGCTGTATTATAAAAATTTCTTGTCGGTTAGTTTTCCTCAATGTACGTTTGTATATTACAGAGTGCTAGCATTAATGTAAATAAATGACTGTGGACACGAAGAAACGCTCGTGCGGATCCTTCATTGATGATGACATTGATTTTTGTCGGAAAGTACATTAATGCATTATACGTATACATATTCGTTCTTAGCAAGACGTTTATTTGAGAAAAATTAACGAGATAACAAGAATTTTCATCGCGGTGTTTCAGTTACCGACTTGACGATGCAGATTATTTGTCTTTCATGGCGCAACGATGCCTCACTGCACGTTCGATGGCTTTCAGGAGGTCTTTATTTTTACGAACTTGTATTATGTATGATTTCAACCATTTTTTTCTCTTAGCTGGTAATGTTACTTTTTAATTGTAATATCCTTTTGCTTAGAGTCTAAACTGAACACTTAGATTTCGTCGAGGGAAGCTTTGTATTTTCTTTTTTCGTCCAGTCAGAGATGACGGTGATTATTTTTGTGTAACGAATTTTGTCATGATTTTTGTGTCTCGCGAATTCTTACCAATCATTTATTACGTTTTTTTTTTAAATGCAAACGCAGCAATACGTACGTTTTTAATCGTTGTCGTGATTGTGTTTTCAGGCGCCTCTGCGAGAATCAAAACGTTCCGAGTTTTGTATTGCCGCGAGATCACAAAAGGAAGCGCAACTTTATTGGATTTTTTTTATTTTTTTTATTATCAGTATTTAAATATGTTCATCGGCGATCATTTGTGAAGTACATTTTTATATCAGTAACAAGTGCCTTAGCAATAACTGTAACAGTAAATATATTGTTTACTTACTCATAATTTTCTGTGTATGTGTTATTTTCATTCATCTATCCCATAACCATTATTCCCTATATTTATGGATACACTTAAATAGATTTTATCTATCTCTGATTTTTATCAGCGTTGTGTCTGCACATTAAGCATTATCATGCGTACATGAAGATTTATGAATATTTTTGCAATGACTGTAATTCAAAAGTGATTTATGAAATAATTACTAATTGATCGTATTGAAAAAATATTATACATTTCAAACTTCAAGTTATATTTATGATAGAATTCTGAAATCTTATTTATTTTACACTGAAAAATATATTAAGAATATTTAATTATTAGAAAAAATGCTCTTTTCGAAGATATCGTGTTCACGAATACGCGACTGAAATTAAAAAATGATTTACTATACGTGCAAGTATGAATTACTTAAATGTGTTAAATCATTTTGTGCAAATAAAAAATTGTAATCATCGAATTATAATATGTAATTATTTGTTACATATAAATTGTATTTAAGTAAGTAACGTATTAATGAAAATAATTATAATTTTAAATAGTTTTTTAATTCAAGTAAATTTTAAAAAATTAATTTTTTTTTTTTTAATAATTTTTAATCAAAAGCTTTTTCAGTGGATTGATCAATTCATTACCGATATCTCAATACCCTAATTTGGAAAAGAATATACTCAACAGGTCAATAAAAAAAAATCCGATAAAAAAGTCAGGATCCCTTAAGCTACCTGACACATGCTGTAACAAATTGGGCGTTTTGAAGCCATACCACAATCCGCAGTATCAATAACCCGCAATCCTACACGCCGTGCAGGGGGAATTTTTTTCGTCGATTAAAAAAGAAATAGGGAGACAAAAAACGCACCCTCCACTGCGTGTCGATCATCGGAAGTGGGAGAGAATCGGGGATCGTTCAGTCAAAGGGGATAAAATGGCGATCTAAAAAACTCCCCCTGGCTCGAATTCTCCATTATGAACAAGGGGTTCACCGGTGTGTTCGTATAAATAAAAAACGAAAACACCCCCCGAGAAGCTCCTCCTATCCGGTTAACAGGTTGAATTTCATTGTGTTTCAAGGGGCTATGCGCACGCACATAGCGGGTGGATTAAGGGGCGGCGCGAAGTGGTTTTTTTACTTTTAGGGGGTGTTGCTGGAAAGATAGAAATGGAGTTGATATTCGCACAGAGAAAAAGTTATAGACGTTTTTTCGTGATAAGAATAGGAATTTATTTATTCGTAGACGATTTTTTTGTTATTTTACAAATTGATTAAGAATTTTAGTGAAATGCTCTCGCGAAAAAGTGCTTCGTAATTTTCATATGATTTTTAATTAACGATAGACTGGTTGTCATTAAGTAACAGGTGGATTATCGATTGTATTGATCGGTTGTTGGACAGTAGGATTCGACTGTATCGACCGAAAGTAATTAAAGGAGTCGGCGCGCAGTTGCAGAGGGCGTTCGTAATATCAGCTACGAGATTATTACGAACAGTCCTGTTTCATTGCATAATTATGTATAGATTAATTGTTACAAAATTTACGATTTTCGTATGCAATTACGAAATTTTGATTCAATTTTAGTATTTATTTCAAGTAAATAATAATAGTAGAGTATCGATAGAAAATTCATTTCAATCTCGTTTATGTAAAATTTCCTCGCGTTTTCAAATTTCGCGGGCTAATATATTGAAAATGAAAAATGTATTATTAAAAAAATGTAATTATTTTTTTAATAGGAAAAAAATCAATACGGCGATGCGCAATTTCGATTTTCCCCTCGGAAATTTTCAAAGCCAATGGCTATCGCGGCAGATTCATACGCATTTAGGGATGAAAGGTCGAAGCCCCGTACTTGTATCCCTCGTGCGGTCGATTTCTGAACACCATAAAGATTCTATGCTGATCACCAAGGCATCTGTTTTATCGCTTTTTTCTAACAAAATATTACTAAAAATATCTACAGAATCTCGAAATTTTAGTTTGATTTGCATTAACTACGAAAATATATCGTTTAACATTAGTTTTCCTTCAAAATATACTTAAACAATTCACCTTGAAATGTCGCAAAATTTCGCGTTCCAATCTTCATTCTTTTAACTACAAACTGCTTGGTCACTTTCTTCTTAAAAAAAAAACAATTTCAAAAAAGCCCCCTTAAAAATCCACAAATCTCTCAATCTAAAAAATCTCCATCGTTTCAAACCACCCATTCTTACGCATATAGTGCCGAAGCCGTGCAAACCATCGAGTAGAACCTAAAGCAACACCTACCCCCCTAAAAAAACGTCGACATCCTGTCTGCGATCGAACCGAACAAAAGAAAAGTTTAACCCAAAGCGTCAAGCTCAATAAAATCGTAGCCATCGAAACGAAGCCAGCGAAATAACCCCAAGCGTATAAACCATCGGGGCTTCGGGAGAGAAAATAGGCTCAATCGCAAGCGCGCTTCGACGAAATAAAGAAGCTTATTCACCCCCTACGCACCGTATACCCCCCGCACTCACACACATACATACGCACATTTCGGTAGAAATATCTCTCGAGTGCGCGCACTAGTGTCCGGAGACAGAGCAGATTTGTGATTTGGCCGCTGCGCGCGAAGGGGTGTGGGCTCGAGATCGCATGCAATAGGGGGGACGTAAAAGAGCGACAGAGAGCGACTATATAGAGCTAACGGCATAATGCGAGGGTGTAGAAGCGCACGCGCTTTCACCCCAATATGCTCCATGGGGTGGCTGGATTTTTACCGAAAAGTCCGAAAAATATATAAATGTGTACGTGTGTGTGTGTGTGTGTGTGTGTATTTTCGTATATATATATACTTATGTTGAAGGCGAGGACCCTCGGACGCCCATCTCATTTTTCGCTGGAAGAGAGAAATCGAAATTTCGTGTGCGGGGGCGAGGCGGAGGCTTTAACGATCCGGACTTTTTCTTGATGAATCGAGAGATGTGCGAGAGAGCAATTATTTATTGAGTTAATGGGGAAAGCGGGAGGGAGATTTTCGTTTTTGAGCGATCGAGCGAGATGTGCGCTTGTTTGCGCAGGGAAATCGATATTACGATTGTGTATTGTAAATTGAGAGAAACCGATAGACTCTATTCAAGCGAAAAGGTTGTCTAAACGATGCTTCATTACTTTCTGTTGAAGAATGGAAAACATCTCGAGATAGAGAAATAAATAATATTGTTATATTGTTAGAATTTATGGAAATAAAAAAATAATTGAAATTTAATGCAAAGGGTTCGAATTAAAATATTTGAAATGCTACTGTCAAAGATGAGTTAACAAGTCTAATTTCAAATTAAAAATTAAACCCATTTTATTCAGTTGAAGGGTACAATGTGTAAAAACGTGAACATTTCTGTCAACGAATTATTTATAGAAAATTACATATTTTTATATACCTGCAGTTCTACGTTTCTAGATTTCAAGAATTTTTGCAAGGTATACTGAAAAAATAATAATAATTATTATTTAATTTTGTTACATTTCCAAGTATCTACAATACTATACAAAATACGAAGAGATGTTTTAATCGCTACATTGATGCAAAATCGATTTTTTTTCAAAATCAAAAAAAATTGAATAAAAAACGGAGGCGAACTTATTTAAATATGAATAAATTTAAACCCAAATTCATATTATAAAAATAAAATTTTTACGAATCACTAGAACGGCACTTCAATCGGAATAGAAGAATTGTCGTGCAGACTTTTTTCAAAATAATTACGATTATTAATAAATATCGATAAAAATTAATAATAACACTCCATTAGACTTATAGCTAATACTTATCGAAGAAAAATTCGGTATATCATTGGATTGTAAAAATAAAATATTTTGCGAATAACTGGAACCATACCTAAATAGAACCAAGGAATTTATCGTATTGTTTCCATCAAAAGGACATATTTCTTAGTTTATAAACAATATCGTTAAATCGAGTAAGTGTATATTTACGATCAGATTGAAACAATTAGGACATTTTCATTCCCGCAAACATTTCCGTCACGACGAATTTTGATCGAGCACTGTTTATGTGCCTGTCGACTGCAGGATTTCATCGAGCGTATAACGAACGCGCGGGAAATAGTCAAATCACTATATATCGCTCTTTCACGCATGGATATGTATCAATAACGTCGAAATTATGGATACAAAATTATTCCGAAAAAAAAGTTTGCTGAACGAATGTTAATTTATTTATAGTAAAAAACAATATTTTGTTTTTAAAAAAATGTCATTTGAAACTATAATTATTTGCATTAATGAACTACTTACCGAAATCAAATAAAAAAATTACTAAACGCGGATATGAATTACTTGATTATATTATGTTAAGCAGGTTTGTGAAAATTAAAAGTGTCGTTATCGAAATGTAATGTGTATAACGATTTAGAAAGTCTTTTTTTTTAAATCAAAACGATTACTTCGAAGTAAATATTTTCTTAGACGAATACAAAAAAAAAATCATTATTGCTTATTCTAACAATTATTTTTAGCGAACGATGGATACCGTATCCAAAGAATAATTTTGCATCTATTTTTATTTCTCGGTATCATCAGCCGCACTATAAATTCCGAGTTAAACAAGTACAACGCGCAGCTATTACTCACCGGAGCGCGCAGATGTTCCGTGATGAATGTCCTGCAGACGCTCGAAGCCCTCTCGAACGCTGCACGAAAAAAAATACTTCAACTTCTTATAATACACTTTCTTCCCGTCTCTTACTCCAAAAACTTTCCCGTTTTTTTCCATTTCGAACTCGCTCTCTCCCTGTTTCATTGCGTTATTACTCGCGTCCTTCGAATTTTATAATAGGAACTGCATAGATCTATGCACACGTGTATTGGCTCAACACCTCATTGGGAAAATGTTCTTGGTGATATTTTGATTTGGGAGTGTATGCGGTGTTTTTCAAGAGTGCCGGGGTAATAATGATGAAAAAGAAAGGAATTAATATTATTATTATTATTTCATCGATTGACAGTGGATGTTTACAAAATATCGAAGGTAAAATTAAGATTCGTTATCTCGAAGGCAATGGGTTTGAAATTGTAAAGAGATTATAAAGAGATTATTTATGCCATTGAAAAAATGTTTATTAATAATAAATACTTCTAATGGGATAATTTAAGTATTGAACAAATTGTTTGGTTAATATTAACTACCCTTTTCTCTTTCAATTTAAAATACAAATAATAAATAATTCCGTACTGCTAAAAATTATCGTTTAAAACGGTGAATTGTGATTAAAAATCAATGACTTCCATACCATCAAAAATGAATAAATAGTGTAATGAATAAGTAATGTTCAAATAGTGATTTTCTAAATTGAAAACAATTAAAGTTAATTAGAAAATTACTGAACTCAATATCACCTCATATATGACTATTTTAAATAGTGAATTTTGTACTTAAATAGTGAACTATTGCAATAATCATTTTTAAAAATAATTATAATTAATTAAATGTACTAATTTCCATTATAACATTAAAAGAAACTCGATACACTATTTTAAATAGTAAGTTTTTAGTATAAAATTTATCAATAGCATAAAGGTAAAAATTAAACAAACAGTGAATTAAAAACAAGGGTACGCTCGACATTCCAAATTACAAAAAATCATTTTTTAAAACAGTAAATTTGGACTATAAATTCAGTGAACTACAAAACTACAAAAAAAACACAGATTTATAATACACGCGACAAACTTCAATGAAACGTTCAATAAGCATCAAATTAAAAAATAGTTATATCTACGTAAGCTTTTCCATACAACCACACACACACACACACACACACACACACGTACACACACCGCAGTAGTACGTTCTCATTTCCATGATAATCCCAATGTGGAAAAACTCGAGCCATCTGCCGAGCACCAAGACATTACGAGAATTACTCCTCCATACCACTGGATATGGAGGAGACACTGGTCTTTACAACGGGATTAGTCCGTCTGCGCGTGCGCAGAAGGGTTGTATAACCGGCGCGACAGTTTTTACTCCACTTTCTCGCCCCGACGGCGACGACGATCGTAAAGTACACCGGCTGCCGATTGCCCAGTCGTAAAACGGCTCAACGCAACGACGGAAAGAGCTTCTCTCAGTCTCGAAAAGCTCCGCCACAGGTATAAGGAGAGAGAAAGAAAGGAAAAAAAAGAAACTCGTAAAAAGCCCGGAGGACCTAATCTTGTATGCGGCTATACCTGTCCCTGTCGCTGTATATATCTATACCTATATATCTACGTATTGAGGGTAGGGACAAAAAGCGAACGCTCAACGTAGCCGATTGTCTCCTCGGCGCGTGTGCGGTTTTGACCGCAGTAAAACTTTTTCTTCTCCGGCTATTCAACCCTTTTTCTCCCGAGGGAAGAAAGAGATTTGCTTAATCTCGAGGTAAGAGGAAGATGTTTATCCGGAATGCTGTATTATAGTCTGCAAAAAATCGTGAAAAAATCGCTTTCCTACTTAGGCCGACTACTGTGGGGGTGGATTAAAAGATTTTAGACTTTTTTTTCTTACAAACAGACGGTGTTTGGGTTTTCCGAACGTTTGAGTCCGGTGGGAAATTGCTTTATTGTTTTCGGCCTTTCACTTCGTGCGTATAGCGCAGGTTTTTATCTTTTCCAAGCGAAATTATATCTTTCTTTCAGATCTATTCCACAGAAAGTCCGATCGATTAAAAAGAAAAAAAAAGTGTCCGGATTATTTAGGGAAACGTCGCCCTCCCCTATCGAAAAATAGTTGGATAAAAAAAGTGTGAAGGAATCCACGTGTGCAGGAATGAGGGAAAAAAACGCGGAAGTAAAACCTGCACACGCACGCGACACGCGACGACCTGTTCACGCGTGAGGGGAGTTTTTTCTCTTTTCCTCGATTGGAAAAAAAGCGAAAAAAGCTGTTTGTGTATGCTGTACACAATGGGTGTGAACGATATGGCTGCTAAAAAAAAACTCCCCTTGCGCATCGTTTACAAGGGGTTGTAACTCGAGAGCGAAAACGAGGAAGTAAAAAACGCTCCCGTGAAATTCTTCTCTCCCCTTCCTCAACAGGTTCGTGTCTATTGTGTGGCTGATGTAATATTATGATGCTATGGTCGACCCCATATTGCGATAGGGCCTTTTTTAGTCTCGAGTGGCTTTTAAAAGGGGTGAGTCGGTGTAAAGTGACGAGTCAATTATGGCTGATGTTTAGACACACCCGGTGTCAGCGGGTTACAACTCTTTTAGTGATTCGGATTTAACGATGGAGTTGCAAGTGTTGTGGTGAAAGTTTCGCGTTTGATTTTAATTTGTAGCCTTTTTTCAGTCAATTGAAAATTATTGTTAATGAAAAGGGAATGAAATATTCAAATTTCACGCCATAATTATGCGATGAAATTATTCTTCATGGGAAATTTGATTGATTTCGATGGATAGTCCTAGAACAATATTTGTGCGGATCTAATCATTGTCTGGGCATTGAATTAAAACGAATTGAATTATACGTTTAACGTACCATTGATTTTAATAAATTATTAATTGAAAGACAATTAGATTTTATTTGAGCAATAAAATATGTATTAACTCCAGATTATTATGGATGGTACTAGGAAAATATTTACATGAATCTTAAAACCTTGTAATGATTAAATTTTGTTTAAATATTTATATAATTTAAACAAAAATTTAGACGTAAATAAGTTATTTACACACTACTAATATGCAGCACGCACTACATTTATTTAACCAATTTATAAAAGTATACATTAGTTAAATAATTCATCAAAATATAAATTAGTTACCACTTTTAAACAGATGTACTTACACGCATTACATTATAAAAAATTGAACTTCTTCTTTATTATTGATTCTAAAAAACAAAATCATTTCTCTTCCATCTGCCATATACATACATACACCAATACAAAATCAAATTTCCAATAGAAAATTCATCCCGATCCCCTAAACGACACAAACTCACATTCGAATCCCATCGAGTCAGTCACACTTTCACCGGGCCTCGTTCATTCCTCAAAAACGAGGGTAAAAAGTGCGTTTAAGAACTCCCGACACAAAAAAAGGAAGTACTCTAAAACGCAGGCGTATTCATCGCTTACGGAGTCCTAAAATCGCGCAGATCACGCTTCGGCCTTCGATCATTCTACGCGCTCACCGATGAAAGTATCATCACAATTGTATACAGCTTGACGATGACGTTGCATATATAGATCGATCACCTGACGACGCGTCTCTCTCTCTTTCTCTTTCTCTCTCTCTCTCTCGCTATATATATACATAATTTTTTTTCTCGCTACACTATTTTTCTCTCCCCAAAAATTTTTCCGGGGACGAGCTCATTGTTATGCACGCGCGCGCACGCGTGTGCGCAGCATTAAAATACTATATTCACATGGGAACTCATATATATATATACACACGCGTAAGAGACGATTTATTGTTTTTTTTTTCCTCCACCCCGGCGAGTCTTTATTGTCATTTAGATATGCACGCCCTTTGCGCGGCTATGAAGATTTTCCGTGATTAATGACTCGCGCGATAAAAAGTGCATTGCGCGCATTATTTTACGCGTCGATTACGTATGTAATGATCGGCCGAAAGTTGACATCTGCTGTGCGTATGTATATATATATATATTAATAATTATTAATAAAAATCGATTCATACAAAATATCCTCTGTATATTCGATAAATGTTTACGTCAGAATTGTTAATGTGTCATTACGCTACATTTAAGAATAAATATCTGGCCAGTGAATCCAAATCTAAAAATGAGACTACAATACTGCCGAAAAAGAGTAAATCCACAAGCGACAAAAACAGTTATACAATGGCAATTAAATTAAATGGAATAGCAGGAAAAATATAGTAAAAGGGTTTTAAAAAATAAATTTACAATGCGGATAAAGAATAAAACTAGAACAGTTTATATATGACTTCAACGCACACGTTAAAACATATCTTCGAAATATTTGGGACTTTAGGTTTTAAGCTAGTGGGTAATATTCTACGCCAGCCTACGCACAGGTAAATAAATAAATAAAAAAAATAGATAAAAAAGATATACATATATATATGTGAAAGAATCGTCGGGATTCCGTGTAATATAACGTATGCATTTCGGAGCTGTACAAGGAAGCAAAGCAAAGCCGACGGTATAGGTCCATTGTCGAGGGCTTTTTTCCCCATTTCAGTGCGTCTACCTATACCATAGCCGGTGTGCGGAGACTGAGGACGATGATCTGCTAGAAAACGTACGGGTCTTTCGGGAGAGAAAAAAAAAGAGAGAGAAGACGCCCCATTTCCGGCCTCGAACCTTTACTTTTCAGCCAAAAAATAGAGGAGCCTGCGATGCGCTTCTTTTTTTGCGAGACGTTCGGATGAGTCTTTTTTCTTCTCGTGTGTATAGGTGAGATGCCGCTTGTATACGACAAATTCGTCGTAATAGGTTTTTTAATGGCGGTGGAGTTTTCTAGCTTCTCGGAAAATTTTTCTGGGCATTTTGGAAAATCGTGCGGTGAGGAAGATTGATTGAGAAGCGAAGGCTGAGTTTTAGGTTGCAGAGCGATCGTTACTTTCGGTTTAAATATAAATTTATAATGTAATTTAACTGGGATTGGTAATTGATTATTTTTGATAAGTAGAAATACGTTTATTAATTTATTAAAATAATTGTACTTGCGAAGGATAAGAAAAAATTCACTTCGAACTAATCATTTTATTTATTAGAATGAAAAAATGTATTTTATATCAGATACAATTTTTCTAAATCTGAAATTATAACAATAGTTATACTTTTTAGTAGTAATTCATATTCGTGTCTAATAAATTTTTATTTGATTCTAACCAGTAATACAATATCAATTATTTACTTCAATTATAAAGCAATGGTCTATTTTAAATGATATTTAAGAGCAATATTTTACTTTTACTTTTTTTCAGTGTACAATGACAAGAGACAATTTCCCAATTTCCAATCAATAATAAATAAAACGAAGAAAACCAGTGTGATAATCGATAATGAACAAAAAATTGAACAGCCAATATAATGAAGTGATTTCTGAGGTGTTCTAATTTTGTCATATACTAAAAGTTATGTCGATAATTATTATTATGTTTATATAATCTTGATGTTTTTACGCGAAAAAAGCGTAAAGCGTTATTCACCGTGTTTTCTTACATTTCATAAGTAAATAGAATAATAGACATTATGGGATAAAACTTTCACTTACATTAAAAGTAGATTTCACTTTTTCAAAAAGATAACAGAAACAAAAAGGTTTTGCTTATTGAATAAGTGATATACTTTCTCTTATTTAGATGTAGAGAGTTAGTCAATTTCGAAGCTCAAAACCTCGCATTAACGCAGTATTAAGTTGTTAAATACGAAATAACCATAGAAATAAAACAGTGAAAATAATAATGGACTGAATTGGTAATTCTATTAATAAATGTCTATCCTCTGAAATAATCATTTAACTCTTTAATGAGTAAATATAACTTACTTTTTTCTCTCAAGATAAACGAAAAATACTAACAATGAAATGTTCATTCTATTTCGAATATTAAACGTTAATCTGAGAGAACAATTTAATTTCCTTTGGATAGTTCTACATAGGAAAAATTCAATTTATTTAAATTTAATTCTAGTTTGAATATGAATTTTAATTACAGTAAATTTTTTTTTAATTATACACTTGTCGTTATTTATACGAAATTTTACGACTTTCGATAAATGTTTATAGAATTTTGTTCAAAATTCTATAAACATTTAGATTTAAGAAAATAAGTTACTAAATTTTGATAAATTATATTTAATTAACTGCTCTGTTTTATTTTCAAAAAATTATTTAATGTATATAACTCAATTTGTATTTGTAAACGGTAAGTGACGATTTACTGAAAATAATTTTATTTCCAATAAACATTTTTATAGCGAAAATAATGTTTTTGAATTATTTAAGCATTGAAAATATTTTCTTCTTTCAAAAAAAAAATTTTTTATGAAATACCATGCCAATTAGGTAAATATTTGTTTGTGTAAAAAAAAGACGTTTCATAATAAACACTCCAATTGAATTATATCGGCAATCGACAACCAAAAAACGCCAAAACACCAAACAAAAAAGAAAAAAAAATCACACTTGCCGCAAGAATCCCCAATCTCCGGGATAAAAAACTCCCTGCACTTGCAGCAAGTCAATTACATCTCAATAACCCTGTCAATAAACCCGCGAAAAAAAATCTTTCACAAAAAACTCTCGTCATACCAGCGTTACATAGCTCGAGAGAGAGAGAGAGAAAAAAGAGAAAAAACACCGGAATCATCCTCTTCCATTCCGCACCTATATCACCGACCCCTCGACTCTCGCAACGGCTAAACGGCCGAACGTCAAACCACTAGGTACCCCCCATCGAAAAAAAAAATCGTATACATAAAAAAAAACGATGAAAAGAGAGACAGATTCCTTCGGTAGCCGCACCTCATGCATAAACGTTCATATCCCCCTTATATACACACACGCGTGCGTTCGGGCACAAAGAGGCGCAGGAAAACGGAAATCAGTACTATACGGCTGCGCACAGCCGCTGCTATCGGGTGTCCGAGTCTCTTGTACGGAAGAAGAAAAAAAACGAGATGAAAAAATAGAGAGAAGAGAGCGGAGTCCGAGAGAGGGAGCGAAAACTGCTCGACGTTTGAAAAGTGGCCAGAATTAACGCGCGTGCGAGGGGTGATGTTGCCCCGTGTATAGGGTGAGTCTATAGCTCCGCCCCTTACGGGAGAAAGCAAAAAAAAAAGGAGACTATATGGGCAGAAATCCGATTACGAGGAAAAGCGATGTGTCGCGCGACTCTCTATATATACATATATATAATATGTGTATTTCTATTTTTTTTTCACGTCGGTTGCTTTTTAATCCTTGGTGTGAAAGGTGGCGCGTGTATAAGCCGGTACGATTGAGTCTTCGACATTTACACGCTTTTTTTTTTAAAGGCGATGTTGTGACGATAGTAAGAGCGAGAGAGAGCTTTATCTTGTTTCATGGCTAGTTTGACGAGAGATCGGGGACGGGAAAACAAGACAGTTGGCAGTGAAAGAGAGACAGGGAAATTTTAATTGGGTATCAGGAGGAGAGAATCGAATTCGAACCCTCGGCTGGCCGTATGTTCGAAAAAACTCCATATATTCTTTAGTTTCGTTATTAGTATTGTGGGATGGGTACTTTGAGGGCTGATTAATTACTATATACATCGAGTGGGCTAATTATCGTTTTTGATGTTTTCGAGAGACGGACTTGTTATTCGTTCTGAAATTGAAATTCTATAACTAGACTCGTTATCCAAGGACGAGAAATTCTCCTTTTTTTTGCGTGGATTTTTTTCAATGCGTTTATCGGAACAGGAAATCAAGTGCATCACTGCGTTGATAAACGATAGTCGCTGCTGTATGTGTGTGCAATTAGTGATATAGTTGTAAGCTCGAGTTCAGTGCGTTGTTAACAGGGAAAGGCTGCGGTCGTTGAATTTCTTTTTTTGGAAAGGTTTTAAAATGAATCTTCGTCAAATGCTTGTTTTCGTGACTGTGACAGCTGTTGTTCTTTGCGTCGATGTCATGTCTGAAAAATTTCACTTTTCCGTACACGTGATCGACACGGGTAAGGGCCGCTCTGCTTCCGAACTTCCAGTTAAGTTGTTCAAATTGAAGAATACCGACTACTGGATACTCGTGTCTCAAGGGTATGGCGTTAGGCTAATTGCTTGTCGTAAGACTGTATATATCAGGGAAGCTTGTGTTTGATTTGGACAACATTTTTTTCTAGATTTAACAATATTTATTTATTAAAAAGTTGCCTTTTTAGAAGATTACTGTATTTCCAATATTTTGGCTTTCAAGATATTTATTTGGAAATAACATTTGCTTATTAGAACTTATAAGATGAATTTTTTGAAATTTATACGTAACTATTTGGTAGATGTATTATTTTTTAATTCTGTAAATATATATCGGGAGTCAAAAAGTTTCATTTACCAGAAATTAAATTAATGTTTAAATTAAAATCACATTGAAATAATGATTAGATCTAATTTTGTTCAGTGTAGATATGATTCTGTGAAATTTCAATTATTTATATTTTCGAATAAATGACTCGATGTTAAATTTTGAATTTTATTGAATGTATTCCAATTGAAATGTATTTCCATTATTGAAATGTATTCCTTTCGAATGAAATGGCTTTCGACAAAAAGTCAAACGCTTTGCCTGAAAGTATCATTTCTCTCAGCGAATCTTATAGCCACTAATACTTACCAAATATTATTTTTTTCTATTGTACATTCGTAGTTGTACAGAATTTTCAATGCATAAGCGATATTAGAACAATAATCGATTCGTAAATTAATAGATTTCGAAAAATGAATAACGCAAAATGAAGTAAATAGCCATTTCATTTATCAGAACTCCCTTTCCAAGTCTACATCATCCGAAGCTAATTGTTTTTTCGTTTGAATGACTTTTGCTCAGTAAAACCGAAGCTAACGGTCGCATGGATAACTTCACGTCTACCGGTATGATGTTCACAACTGGAACTTACAAATTGTCATTCGGAGTCAAGGATTACTACGGAGCAATGGGTCAAAAAACTTTTTTCCCAACTGTGGATGTTATCTTCGATATCGAAGATACGAGACAACACTATCACATTCCGTTGCTGCTCAATGCGTTTGGATACAGCACTTATCGTGGCTCTTGAATATTTTACGTATGCGATGACACGCTGTTTTCAAATTTTTCGAATTTACGTTAATAGTGTTCTTTTTGGCTTTACATACGGAATGGCTTTACATATGAAAATAGTGTGAC
Source organism: Apocrypta bakeri (assembly GCA_018906985.1). Classification (NCBI taxonomy): domain Eukaryota; kingdom Metazoa; phylum Arthropoda; class Insecta; order Hymenoptera; family Pteromalidae; genus Apocrypta; species Apocrypta bakeri. The sequence goes on from JACCIA010000002.1 coordinate 5,036,790, forward strand.
TATCTCCGAATTGATGCGAGGTTTTTTCATTTGATAAGATATACATATATATAGGTATATACAGAATACATTAAAACATCATTTACAAAGAGTCAAAGCATTTTTTATTCTCCTTATTTTTCTTTCGTGTTCGTTAGAATAAATTCGGTTTTTGGAGTTTGTCAACGAATTCGTTTATAATATTGTGTTATAAAGAATTGTTTTTAATACTATTTCAATACTATTACATAAAAATAATGGTTTAAAACAATTAAATATATTTATACCAATATATTCATTTATTTATTTATTTCCAGAGTATATACGTAATTATGAATTCCACAAAAATAGAAAAATAGACTTTGATAAGAAAAAATTATTGTAAGGAAAATTCAAAAAATAGAGATTGAAACTTCAGGTATTGAATAAGAAGGTGGATGATCATTAAAAAATAACAAACTAAGGCTAGATTTTATATTTATATAAAAAATAACTTTCAGTAGCATTAATTTTCTTTATCTACTTAATGTTTATCAAAATGTCTAAACTAGAGATAAATGTGGTGATTTGATCCGGAAAATTTTTTAAACGAACTCAATATTAGAGACTTTTTGTGAATTTTATTTTATTAACTTATATTATAACTAAATAATGCTTTAAAATACTCTCAAGACAATCCGGTACAATTTTCGATCTTTCAAAAATTCTCGGAAAATCGAAATTTTGTAAAACTGTTACAAAAAGATCATCAAAAATTCCTTAGTAGCGTTCAGTAATAAATTCTAAGATATTTCTGTTCTTAGAAACATTTCACTTAACTTCATAATTTTCGCAAATAACTACAATTAGTCCAATAACGCAACTTATTTAGAAAATTATAAGCTTTAGTTATTCCGTAATATAATAATCGAAATTCGCGTCTTCGTTGCGTAAACAATCACAAACAGCTCAAATAACGGAAATAATAATTACCGAAACGGAGAAACAACTGCCTTTGAGATTGTTAACAAATTTCTTTGTACCAATTACACATTCTTTAACACAACAGAAAACATTCAAAATTAGCATTTTCATTACGTAAATAGCTCTAATAACTAAAAAGTGAAAAAAAACTTCAGCCTATTTATTTCATTTTTCGTAAACGTTATATCCTCAACCACATAACTGTAACCTTAACGATCCAATATCGACGTTAAAAGTCTGTTACCTCACCAGCGGCAATTAAATCGTTCGATTAAACAACGCAAATGGCTCATTAACGAATCCAATTCACGACTCTTCCGTGACACACGCGCACTTTTGACAAAACAACAAAAGAGTCAGCTTAACTTACCCTTGCACCCGAGCGATTGTATTGAATCGTCGCGTAATACCAAAAACCGAAAGTATGCGCACGTGTATATATATCTCATATCCATTCATCTTTTGCAGTATGTCGAACTCGCGCTTATATATATCGGTATATTTTTCGAAACTTTTGGAAATTGGAGCGGCGAATCGTAAATACTTTTGAACAAAAAGACCCCTTCCTTTGTCAGAAACTTCACGAACGGGTCTCTCTCCTCTTTCCGTAACGACGTCCGAAAATCGGTGAAAAACGATTAATCGTCGAAAGAGAAGCGAGTGAGCTCATATTGAAAAAGGGGGCTACTCTATAGTACAGAGTATAACTGAAGCATACGAGTACGTCGTCTCCCACCGAGTCCCGCACAAACAGTCGCGTATGAGTAAACGAGTAGACATGTGGAATTATATATTGCGGACTTTTCACGAAAAATCTTTTCCCTTTAATGCGTCGAGCGCGTTAAATGTCCGGCGCGACATTGAGCGAATGCACGGACACGCGTGTGTTATACGTGCAGAAGCTATACCCATTGTCTGATTTGTATATGTCTGTATACATATATATCTGTATTCGTTTTACACTCGATTTTAGAACGAGAGTTACTGGGGATATATGTATATATATACATGTACACGCTAGTGCGGAGTTGTCGCACGCGACAATGTGTATCTAACCCCCTTGATTTATGCGCCGCGCTTATCTGCACGCGTGTGCGAGATTCACGATTATTCTTGCTGTATTTCACCGCGTTATTGGATTTAATTTCGGCAACGGTGTTATTTTTCAATTTTACGCGTTTCGTTACTGTGTCATTCGTACAAGATTGAATAAAAAAAGTCATTTCGACGGTCGATATGCGAAGCATTTTATTAAGGTCAAGGGGGTAAGGCAGTTTGAAACGACGAACGAATTGTTTTTTTTTATTTCCTTTTCGCGAAGTTGTTCGCGAAATAGTTACCGAAATTTTGAATAGTAGATTGTTCCATAGTTATAGGAAAATATTTATTTGAATGTAAATCATTGTATTTACGTGAAAATATAGGTAATACACAGTGAATATTAGTTTGAATGAAATGAGAATGTGTTAACTCTAAATAGATATTTGTAGATTTAAAAAATAGATTACTGAATGTTAATAACTGCTCTGTTTTATTTAAAAAAAACAGTCGGCATAGTTTTGATGAAAATAATTGTACTTTCAAATAAACTTTATTTATAGTCAAACAACTGTTTTTGTAATTATTAAGTAATCATTTTCTTTTTCCAAGAAAGCAATTTTTTTAGTTAACAAATATTCTTAAATATAGCATATTTTATATGTGCCCTTAAGCCTCTTTTCATTAATAAATTTAAAAAATCGACAACTTTTGGTAAATTGTTATTTTCAATTCCAAATGAAAATAAAATACAACGGTTCCATGCCTTTTCAAAAAAAATCTCGATTAGTATGTCAAAAGGAAAAATCGTTTTGAAGCAACCGCATTCACCGTGAATTGAGCGGTTCGTTTTTGAATCAAGAAATATCGTTTTGCTTCAAATTAAAAAAAATATCGAAAAATGATACTTAATTTCTCTATAAAAACATTACATCGACTTTTTTCGAAGAATATATACATATACATTAAGCAAAAATGTTTTATTTCAATTATTTGATTCAATTCACAAGTCATTTCCACTCCATACATATTTTTTGCTTCAAAAGTGGATTTTTACTTAATGCAGCAAGACACCTTGAAAATGTACATGATTAAATTCAAAATTTAAAATATTTATAACAAAGTAGCTATAATTAATATTTATTCTAATAACTTGCTCTTCTATAAGTTCCTTAGATATCTATCTATAGTTACAATCCGGAATAGAAAAATTCACTAACCGTAGGATTCAAAGTGAACCAATGGATAGATTGAGCTCAAACTTGGCAATAATACTCTCCTTTCGAATCTGACGCGATACGATGTGTAATTTTTTAAATAATTCGTTCAAAAAGCTGTTGTTTATTTTTAATAATTTGTCTGTCCCTCCAATTCAAAATCCCTACATTCAAATCGAAAGGACACTGCGCAATCGAAAAAATCATTCTCGCCCCTCCTAAACGAAAAAATAATTCTCAATCCTTCACAGCTATTTGTCTCTCCCGGACAATACACCACCCAATTCCCTCGAAAAATTACGAATCGGTTCGCGCGCAAAGTCCTGTTCTACGGTATCTAATATATACACAGCCGTTCGCATAAACTGTTTACACGCAGATCGAATCGGCATCAGTGTCTCCCGCGCAGCCGGTCGTCGCATCCCTCAAGAGATCGAAAAACAGTTGCCTCTTTCTCTCCGAGGCGAAAAATCGAAATAGAAAATAGATCAAAGCGAGAAAGAGCCGTAGAATATATCTCGCACACAAGCCGCCGTATAACTCGTACACGTTACATACACACACATATATATATAGGTGAACATACACGAAAGAGATGGGGTCGATACCGGACAATGGTCAGTAGCAGAGCAGCGGCGGCGTATGTGTCGACCTATAAATCTTGGCATTGTCCGAGTCCAGTGTTTAGTTGCCCGCATATTAACCTGGGGCGCACGACTCATTGTGCGAACGTCTATAACCCCCTGCTCCGCTTTTCCTTATTTATCAGGTTATACGGAAAAACCCTATATATATGTGTGTGTGCGCATGCGACTCGTAACCAATCCTCCCTCTCTTTGGCCAGTTGAGAGAGAAAAAAGAGTGCGTATGCATTATATACACGTAGAAACGGAAAATCGCCCGTTACGCGGGAACGAACCATTTGCGAGAGCTTTTTCACAAGAGAGAGAGAGAGAGAGAGGGTATGGGGTGGTTAATACCGCTCCAGATGTTTTTTCCGGCTGTAATGCGTACACTTTCGAGTGAGAATTGGCAAAACATTATACTTCGCGCCGAGTAGTTCGATACACTAGATGAGTATAGGTATATGTGTGTGTGTGTGTGTGTGTGAGTTTGTGACCAATGGTCAGATCAGTGGTAGTATCGTAAAAGGGGGAGACGCGTGAGACCACGTAACGTTTTTTCTCTTTTCTCAGAAGCTTAACACTATACGACCGTTTCATCCCCTTTCGTTTTTCTATATACACTTCTTGAATTTCGTTTGACAATGCTGTCAACGACTTTGTCGCGATTCCGAAGGAGAGAGAGAGAGAGAGAGAGAGAGAGTGACTACTCGATTTTATTTCGATTTATTACTTCGACAGTCTATGATTTAGAGCAGATCGGCACACAGAATAATTATAAAACGAAGAGCTGGAAAATTAATGATCGTTGCATGCGATATGTAAACATTTAAGCTTGTCCCTTGACACACGTGCATTGTATTATGTATGTGTAAATCTATTTAAGATTCAGGAAACGATTTGGTGATCTGGAAATCGAGAAGGTATTTTTGTCGTTGTTGAAAAGTGCCTTTCGAGTAAAACGAGATGTTTACATTTTAAAATTGCAAAATAAAAGTTGCCAATGATTATTCAAGACCCTACCCGAGAGAAAAGTTACGAATGTTTAATGAAAAGCGATTTTCCACTGCCTATATTTGCCGTATACAATAAAAACGATTTATTTTAACTCAAATTATCCTTTGAAATGCAATTTTATTTAACCACCGTACTTAACGACACATTTGAAAAACACTTTATTTTATTCGCCCTTTTGGACACTCGAGAATTGCGAATGATGTTTTCCTTTTTCAGGTTCCAAGTTGTGGATCTACTCCTATTGAACTTTATACGTCGATAAAGGAAGATTATAAAAATTAACAATCCGAAAAATTTGAAGCTCTCGGTGAAGCGCAATCAAGCGAACAATACGAAACACACATAAAAATTTGAGAAGTCCTTCATTGTCGTTTCTGGAGTTTCCCCGCGATGAGTGTACAGCCACGCCCGGAGATGCTTGTGTATAAAATGTCGGTATGCTCGTTCGACGATTTAACGAGTGAGCTGCGCGTCTTTCCAGAAAATTGCCGTTGACAAGTGCGAAACTCAACAGCTCGGGGTGTGGCTCCTTTTTTATTTTTCTCTCTTGCTAGCGCTTTGGAAAATTGCTCGGGATGCTTTGGAAAATGCGACTGGGCATGCACGACAATGCAGGTCGAATGAATCGAGTGAGATGTTGTATGTAATATGTTCGTTGTATTGTTGCATACGCAACGGCTGCATGTGTAACAATGCAAAGTTCGGAGAGTATATGGTATGTCGATTATGTTCGATTTTGATTTTGATACGTTTAGTGTAGAGAACAGTATTCTGTAAATAGAATCGTTTTATTTGGTTAATTAGCGGATTTTTCAATAATGACATTTTTATACTAAATACAGGCAGGGGAAACATTTTGCTTGTTGATGTAACATGAATCGTTTGGAGATAAATACAAATTTTGAATAGACTGGGAGAAATAATTGTTAAATGCTCAGTCGTTTTAACTGTCAATTTTATCGTCGCAGTAATGGAAATTGTTATTTATTAATGTATAACTAATGTAGATAATTCAGGTTTTGAACTTAATGAACTATTAATCCAAATTCATTTTCTTAATATTAAAATCACATTTATTAAATGTTCATTCACTGATTTTCATACATTTTCATCGAATCAAGAAGTCGATATAATACAAGTAATATTATTCAGTATAATTAGGACAATAGTTGGCAAATTTCTGGTGAAATTTTGATATTTGTAATATTTGGTATAGTAAATACACCACAGCCTAACAAGGCTTCGTAAGTACCATCAGAAACGAATAAATAAACAGATTAACCATAGAACGATTTCGCCACTCGCAGGCTAATTCAATCAGACGCCACCACATTTTGCCTCAAACGTATCATTTTCTTCAGTGTTCATATACATATATACCTATACGAAGTACTAATTCCATATCTCTATACAGAATTATACCGAGTATTTGGATATACATATACACAATGAGGAAAATTGATACATAACCGGGTGATAATCGACTCCATGTGCCTATAGCCGCGCGCAACTTTTCGGGTGCGAGATTTTGGCGCGTGCGAGGCACAGGATCCCTCTTAAATCGAGATTAATCACGCGTTACACGGAGCTCAGGTATAAGAAATTTACATCCCATGTCTTTCAGTCTCAGTCTCGTATAGAACGTTGGGCCACGCTTCTCGTTCTCTCTTTCCCCCCTTGTGTGTACGACTGTACGCGCATATATTGATACACGTCTATCCATATACCGGTAGGCCCAACCCTCATACATATTCTCCCCTTAATTATTGACAGCAATTTTAAATATCGCCACGCGCCGAAGACGTTTGTTATCCCTCGAGGATTATCCGCTTGCTTACGTACTTGACGTCTTTTTCATCTTTTGGCATTTTCGCATTTTCCGCGTTAATCGTCGTGCGTATGTTAATATCGAATTTATTAAATAAGACGATCTGTTATCGTTGAGATTCTAGAATATTTACGTTGTGGTGTGCGGAAAATTGTGTTTTCTATGCACGAGATAATGTATTTATGAAATATTTTTCAATAAGAGCAAGAGAATTAAAATGAAAATTATTTTTCTTTTCGGTCTCAAAAAAATGTTCCTTTTTGGCCGAAATGTAGGATTGTTGTATTAAATGTAGATATATTTTTTATTAATTTTCTTAGTATCCATTATGAGGCTTCTAATCAAATTAACCCACGAGTGGCAAAATTATTCTTCAATGATAAATGTTCTTTAATAAAACAAACTTTTTTTTGGTGTACAAACTACATAATCGTAGAATAAAAATAAGATATTTTGTCGGAAGATACTACACCATCGTCTACATCAATATCCTAATAGCTTATACAATAAGTATGATTAGCTAAGTTATTGATATAAGTTTCAATAATTCCATATAAATAAAGCCGTTACGTATCGATAAACACACTGAAAAAATTGCTACATTCAAGAAAATTGATCGAAGAAAATATTTACTTGAATTAGAAAACAATATTTTGAGTTGAAAAAAATGTATTTTCAGTCTAATATTACAAAATACAAAATAACAATTTACTTAAATCGACTTAATAATTTTTTAATATTTATTTCCAATAACTGAATAATCCAAATAGTAAATAACATTTTTAAATCTACGATAATTGTTAAATAAACTCTATAAATTTCCATTACGCTTCAAAGATTTTCTTACAAATATCAAATCTATACTATCTTCCAATCTAAACGCGTATTCGAACTAAATTTACCTTCGGTAAACACAATGATTACTCTATCCAAAGAAATCGGATTTTCGAATCACACAAATTTTATTTTTCAGTGCACGCGTCGCGCGTAAAAAAGTCATAAAACCATAATTCACCGCGAATATTTTAACGAACCGCACAATCGAAAGGAAAAAAAAAATGTTAACTTTTATATCCTTCCGCGGTATGGCCAACAAGAAAAGCATCGCACAAGAATTCGGCATAAAAAGAAGAAAGACGACGAATAGAAGAATTCAAGAAGATGTACTGTAGGGGAGTCTTACGCGTGAGCCATCCATACGATCGACGCACACAAAGAGACAAAAAACTATCAATTTCGAAAAACCCGGAAAGTCCGGTACGAGGTCAGACTCTCGCGACACATTCTCTTCCTATACAAGTTTATATATATATACCCACCGTATATAATAATGGACCGTTCTCGATTCTATTATATAGCGTTAAAAATATCCGCTCCACTTTTCATCGACATTCGTCTTGAATCATTTGTCCCTTTCAACAGCAGCGAATGTACGTCGATGTTAAGACGTGAGCGCGAAAAATTATCAGCCGCGCACTTTATCTCCTTCGATAACAGCGTTGCAAGAATTATTATGAACGGCTCAATTCCAGGATTGGCGATGGCGGTATATATAGAAACGCATGGCGGAAAAGATGACGTGGGGAGAAAAATTCTAGTAGCCGATAGGGCCTCTGTGATATTATGCTGTTGTAGGTGGGGGGGGGGGGGGAGACGTTGTCCACCCCCTTGCGAGTGAAAAAATATATACGCCGAGGGTGAACTTTCAGACGCCATTGGCGTTTTCACGATATTGCCATGAGCGATTTGGCTGGTAAACAAAAAAGCGATAAATTAGAAAATACACATGGAGATTTTCGACGGAAAGCCGTTCCGGAGTCTGAGCTTGATTTAAGGGCGAATCCGACAGTGTGTGTTTAAAGTGGATGTTGCGTGTATTTGAAATTATAGAGATTTCAAAAATAACAAAATTTTAAAAGTAGTGAAATATAATTCATTGAGTTTCAATTATTTTAGATTGTGTGCATTATATATTGCTTTTTACAGTAAAAAATTATTGTTTTGAAAAATTTGGAAAGTTTAGAATAGTAAATAATCTGTTTTTCAATCAATGTATTATATTACCATTATACAAGTGCTTTATTTTCACTTTACGAGCAGGATTCACTATTTCGCAGCTGCATCCGCATAATGAATTTTGAAATCCCGAAAATACACCGCCAAATAGCAAAATTCACTATTTCTATTTCATAAAGTACACTTACGAAGTGTCTTATACATTGCAGCAATTATCATTTTCACAAAATAAATAATGAAATTACAAATATTTCTCACTTACGTCGATAAGTATAATAAATAACACGTAATAATAGTGAAATCCTGAAAATGCACTGCTCAAATATATATTATATCGAGTCTATATATCATATTTTTTTTCTCATTTGAAAAGGAAAGGTGCGCTCTTTATGTGACCTTTTTAGCTAAAAAGTGCGTGAAGGATCTGACGGAAAGATGATGGATGAATCGATGACTTGCGACACATACACACACACAGGCACACATAATAAGTACACATAGGACTTCTAAAAGATAGACAACGCTTGAAAATTCTTACGATCTACACACAAACCGTAAAACAGCATCAGCATCTCGCGTGTACATCTCAATAAGATACCAATAAAAGAGCAATGTCTTCTGAGCTCAATCGAGAATCGTCTCTCGACAAACATTATCAAAAATAATCCTTGTAAACCCGACGAGCTTATACACGGCAAACAAACAAATACATCCGGCAATAATAATAAAAAACCGTCTTAGCTCCCATCTAATCCCTAATATAGCATCTTCCTCTCTCTCTCTCTCTCTCTCTTTCTCCTCGTAAAATCGTTTTCCCCACAAGTGCGCGCAAGTGATACACGTCCTAACCGTCGCCGTCGGTTTTAAAGAAGGCACGCGACCGGTGAAAAAAAAATGGGCCTTCTCTCTATACAAAAATCCAGCAGTGGTCACTGACTATAGCCTATAGATATATATATGTATATATAGATATATATGTATACCTATATTATATCCTAGGCCATTGTGCGCTGCAGCCTGCGCTGCAACGGCGCCCCTACTTTCGCGTGCGCTCATGGAATCTCTCTTGCTCGACGTTTCATCTGCGCTGAGGCTATTTCTCTCTCTTTCGTACGATCGTATAAGGACAAACAACTGACAGCTGACCCACGCGCGCGCTCGCGTGCTACTCTTGGGGTTGACCCATACTTATGGTTCATCTGCTGACACCACCCCTGTGTATTTTCTCTCTCTCTCTCTCTCTCTTGCTTACTCGCTAGTGTGGCGTGTAGTGAAAGAGAAAATAGCGGCGGCTGGAAACTGCGGAGGTTTTCTTTTTTTTTTAATGGGATCGAGAGGAAAAATCTGTCGCTATATGCGTGCGTGGGTTCGGCCGAGGGAGAGAGGATAATTGGGTTGAAGGCTCTTTTTTTGGTTAAGGAGGCAAGACAAGTTGAAAATGCATATTTCTAAATTCAAAATTGAATATATTTACAACAATGCAGTTATAAACTACACTTATTCTACTAATAGAAGACAGTTTTACCTTGAATTTGAAAGGCCTAGTTCTTCTATAGCTAGTTACAGCAGAATGTAAAAAATTTATTCACCGTAGGATTTAAAGTCAACCAATGGATAGATTGAGCTCAAACTTGGTTGCAATGCTCTTTGATACACTCCTTTCTGTATGAATGTAGGAATTTCCAATTGAATGATCAGAAGAAATTGTACATTTTTTAAATAATTGATTGAAAACCCAGTTTTTTATTTTTAATAATTTTTTGTGCATTTAACTCTAAATCCCTACATTCGTATTGACAAGACGACAACAAAGAGTTTACCTAGCAATTTTGAGCTCAATTCATTGATCGGTTGACTTTGAATCCTAAGGTGAGTGAATTATTTTTAATACTAATAGAACATGATTACACTGTCATATATCAACTCTGGCATATTAACACGCACTAGTTCAGAAAGGAAAATAATTTAACTCAAAGTTAAGGCTGTCTATTTTACAATTGCACACTCTTACATTATAAATTGTTGAAAATACACTGACGAATACTAAAATCTCACTATTTCAATTTCAGGGATCCATACTATACCTCTAAATACATTCAATTTTATTATTATTTTACTATTGCGTAGTTATCAATTTTTCCAAGAACAATGAAATAATAAATATTTTTCTCAAATATAATATGAGTATACTACAACAATTAATAAATAACACGCCACAATCGCGTGATTCTTATTCGTAAATAAAAGTCAAATAAATCGACTTTCAATCGCGTGTGCTCTTGATACTTCGAGGTCAAGGTGTGATTAGAAGTAATAACACTTGAAATAAGATCTATATAACTGTAAAATCTCTATATTTCCTTCTCAACGCAAAATCAATTACATTTTCATATATAATAAACATTATGCTTTTTTCCACAGTTATAGGCGGCCTAATTACAATTTTCTAAAAAAAAATATCGATCGTTGATTAAATTGTAGAAAAAAAAAACATTAGATATTATTTACACAAACGTAAAAATACAATAATTAGCTCACGATACGGAATGTTCGATTCAATATTTTCACTATACATAATCGAAAGCGTTCGCTGCTAAAGAAAATTAACGAGTTAATCAAACGAATCTATACATATATATATATAGTCTTATCGGTAAAATATCGCCTACATCGAAGCACCTCTGCTATCGGAGAACATTATCAATCTCACCTCTTATAAATCAGTTATATCACGAACTACGAAAAAAAAAATGTGATTCCTTCTTACCATTATACAAAAGCACAACCGATACGCTTCAGCCGGTTGTAATTCGATAGGAAATGTGCAAAAATGTTCACACCGCGTATCCTCCTCCTGTACACAGTTCTCGATACAGCAACATTTTTTCCTCTCGAAAAATATTATCGGATCGAGTGAATTTCCCGAAATTTCCTAGAAAAAAAAACACGCGTCACACACACGCTCCCCCTCAATATGCACATATAGATTCCGAAAAGAATGAAAGCGTGTATAACCGCATGTATATATAGGTATATACATAGAAAAGCTGCGGCCGTTACGGCAATTTCCACCGCATACGGGGAAAATTCATCCCCGAGTAAAAGGGGTCAGAGAAAGCCGATGGGTTATATTATATTCCCTATTGCTTTTCCGGCACTGGCGCATGTGTGCACGACGGGAAAATTCGGGATTCGTGACGCGTGCGCAGCCCTTTTTCCGCGTCTATAGAAAAACTTTTGCTGTACTTTCGAATGCTCTGAGATGTACATGTGTGTATGTGTGTGTGTGTGTGTGTGTGTATGGCAAACAAGGAGAAATGCAAGGGATATTACACGCACACGCTGTACGTCACTCGGTATATATGGTATATCTGGGTCTTTTTTTCGAGTCTCTTGTCTCGACGAAATAAAAGCCGATCGACTCTTTCCGCATGTTGACACGTTTTTCGCTCGGCAAACAACGACGGAAAGGAAGACGAGAAGAGGATGACTCGTCTTGTACTTTGTTTAGACGTTTTGGGCTTTCGCTGATCCTTCACTGATATCCGAATGTTATCTACGGTGAGAGATCGAATTCTTTGGAATATGTATAAGAAGAATTTGTTGTCGGTCTATTCGTTAAACTGATTGTTGACGTATTGTTGACGTAATAAATTTTGATATTCTTCAGGGGGATTCATTTTTTTCTTTTTTTTTTGTAAAGATCAATTTTGTAGTATTGCAAATAAATTTTTTTTTTCTTAAAAGTATGTTATAGAATATTATTTAATAAGACCTAGAAGTGGATTTTAGCATGTGGGGAGTTATGATTTTTTCTTAAGATTGATGGTCTTTTAATTTCGGTCTATTTCATTTCGGGGTATCGTATTCATACGTATCATTATGGTGTAAAAACAACAAAATCATATTATCATTAAAAATATAAATAAATCATAAAATACTAATTAATACCCCAAAATGGCATATAAATAAAATGATATTCATTATTAGTTCATTGAATCTTGAAAATCTATCAAGTTGAAGTTCCAGTCGACGCAAAAACCAAAATTAAAAAGAATAATATGATGGTAATATACATGATGGTAATACCAACTTCTGGTAGATCTTATTAAATAAAATGAGTGAAAATATTTAAAAAAAAAAGTTTAGCTTTGTAATAACATGAATCTTTTTAAGAAATAAGTTGTAAACGATTAAAATAGTCAATGTAGTCTCGACAAAAATTCTAAATTTTTCGAGATGTGAATGTCAGTTTTAATTGTTTAATAACATTGCTGTACAAATAAACAATTTTGGAAAATGTACGTAAGTAAAAATTAATATAATATTAATGAATAACGTAAAAGTTATTTACGGGAATTAATTACGCATTGTTCACTGATTGAAAGATACATTTATGGCATTATGATACCGACATGATGTGTAAATAAAGCTGAATTTAGAATAAATTACATATTCATATTAGAACAGAAAATAATTCGTTGAAAGTATAGTATTAAGCAAATCTGAAGATGTTAGTATTGCTCTAAGATAAAATATTAAATTTAAGGTAGATAAAATACGAATTAAATTTCTACTGTTTGTGCATAAGAACCTAAATTTATGTGTTTTATTTTTTAAGTACTTTCAATTTTATACTCAAATAAATGTTACCGTTGAGACGAAAGGAATGTCTTTTCGGATAAATCCTTTTGATTCAAAAGGATCGAATAAGCTTCATTAATAAACACAGATTTTTTAACCGTAATATTTTTTTTCGGTTCCTTTGACTACAAAATTAATAAATTTTGTAAAAAACATCACATTTTTATTAACTTTTCGTACTACCCGGTAAACGATGTCTGGTCGAATTAGCCTGCAAGTACTAATCATTACTATATATAACCGGTTTAAATCCGGTACATTTAATAACTTTTTGCGGTAGCAACGATGCATAATTAGGTTTTAAAATTTGATTCTATAAATAATATTACGTTTATTAACAAAAGAAAATATTCACTTTAAGAGAAAATATCTTCTTCGTAATTAAAAAAAAATTTATTTCAGTGTACGATATTTTTAACTAAATAAACCAAACCACGTCGTTTATATTAATACAAAAAATCTTCCACTTCTTCAAAAAAGTTTCATTCGTTCTCCAGACCTTCCATAGATACTCCTATTTACACAGAACTCTTTCCGGAAATTCGAATTTTTTTCTCCCAATGACGGCTCAAGCAAAGAAAGAAAACCCTATTTGCGGCATATGTTACGCGAACGATTTTTCATTCCAGTGCGAAAACACATCTCCATCACACATACACAGGCGCGCGCGCGCGCAAGTATCTATACCTGAAAAAGGGACGTCCGCGTGAATACGAGAAGGACCAGTGGGCGTAAAGGGGTGTCGTTTAAACAGCTGCATCTTCTCTAACCCTTTCGCTCTTTCTATTGTACACACAGCATCCGTACGCGTGGGCGTCGAGTTTTAGCATCGGAAAAATATTTTTTCTGTACGTATATACAAGCCGATATTTTTCACCAGTGTCCGATTAGTCGGCAGAGTTTATCGCCACTCGAAACGTTCGGTTCTACGAAAAAATTCGTCTGTGAGTGTGTATTGGACAGGCAATTAGCTTCGCGGCTGCATAACAACTGTGCATTTATACTTATTTATGAGTCATCCACTGACGGATTGACCGAACAAACAAATTTTCTTTTTATCATTTTTAAACTTTAGCCTGGCACTGTCTCTATCTACCTTCGTGAATTTTTTAGATTTTTTTTTATAAAGACACAGTGTCAAATTGTAGTTTAAAAGCGTTTAAAATCAAAATTTTTTTTCTCCGGTCAATCTGTCAGAGAATGACTAATATATATATATATATTTTTTACGCTTCGGTCGATGCGTAATAGCGTGTGCTCGAGTGTCGCAAGTCCATTACTTGTAAGCAAGGAATCCATTGGCTTTCGAAAAAGTAATCGAGCGTATTGTCATCGTTATCTCCCCGCGATATGCGGAAGAAAGCGCGCGCGTAAAGCTTTCAAAAATCGTTAATTAGAGCGCAAAATGGCAAAATAATTCGAAACTCGTTATATACACCGATAGACTTTCGCTTTGGTCACTTATAGTTGTAATCTTTGTTTACTTACATATACATGTATATACGTACTGTAGCATGAGTTATCGCGATTCTAAACACTTTGTATACACATATATCCGAATAAAATGACGATCCGTAGAAAAAGAAGAAAATTTTTCGAGGTCTCTCGAGATACGCATTGTACAGGTATGTGCATAGACGTTATTATAAATGTATACGTATGCTTTTAAAATTTTAGAGCGATCGGTTAGCTCTAAGCTCGAGTGAGCTATGAAATTTTCATCGTTAACTCTAGTGGACTGATTTTTAGAGTTGCAGTTAAGTATGGAAGATTTAGAGTGATTTTTCCTTTCGGAGCTTAGAGGACAATCTGAATTGTATGTCACTCCAAGGCTAGAGTGACATAAAAATGTCATCTAAGCCTATACTATTTCATAAATCACTGGCTAAAGACGATTTACACTCATTTCTTCTCTGATCGTTGAATGTAATATTGTTACAAAGAGTTTTTTTTTTATTTAAATTGTATTAAAAAAATATTGTTTAATAGGACTTACCTTGCTAGAGTTTACGTTGTTATTCTAAGTTATGATTTTTTTTTTAAATTTTGGTATTGGCGTAGATTATGGCTTACAATTATTGGTTGTATGAATTTTGAGTTATTGAATTCAACATTTATCGCACATATCGTTGTGAACGAAATAATTTAATTTGATTGAAAACAATGAACAAAATCATGTTTTTTTCATTCTGAGAGTTAACAAAATTTAAATGGTAACAAATTAATAAAATTACAGAGAATATCGAAAATCTATTAAGTTCTGGTACCTCTTATTAAATAATGATTTTGATATTTTTTTAAGAAAAAAAATCAATTTTTAAAGTAATGATTTAAATTTAATTTCATTTAAATTTCATTCAAAATTCTGGACGGAAGGAAGTCTCATTTCAATTGGAATTAAAATATTTAAATATATATGCATAATAGATCAATAAAAATAATTTATACAATTTATATTAAAAGTAAAAAAAAAATAAATTTCATTTAAACTCATAGACTAGTGTAATTTAAATGTCATCGCAATGGGTCAAACTGTCAATTGTACAAATATTCTATGATATTATACATTGAAATAGTATTTTTTAATAGTAATTTTTATAAAAATTAACTCGTTTTTATTGTTTTACAGGTGTGTTTCTAATCAATGGACATCTGACATCTACAGAATCTAAAACGCAATTAAACGAAAAAACACACACGCACAAATCTACGAAATTTAAGATTAATAAATTTAATAGAATTAAAAGTAAAATGCAATAAAAAATATTTTAAGCATTGCTTATTACTTATAGAAATTCCTCTTAAAATCTGACTTAAATTTTTTTTTAAACCTGCCATGCTATCCACGTTTTTCCCGCCTAACAACGACGTTATTATTTACTGTTACTCACTCCAACAATTTAAGAGTCTGAATTCTTCTAATAGACGAAGGCGTACAAACGACTCGAGACCCTTGAATAATAACCTAGTTGACGTTTTTACCATAGACACAATATACATACATATAAATACATATATATACGCATACAGCTACACACAAAGAGGAAAACGGTATATACAACCGGCTTACGCTACCGAGAAAGAAAATTCGAATGTCAGCAGCCGATAATGACGCATGATAATTGCACCGCATCTTACGCAGCTTGAATCCCCCACCCCTTCAGCCGTCCACCCACACAGTCGCCTATGTCTCTAAAGGCTCTTGAAACGACATTTGTACGACTTACTACCTGAAAGAAACTATGGTGTCGAGGGCCTGTGCCTACCTTTTGGAGTTACGGTGTCCGGGAGCAACAATGGAAAAAATTCTCTCTCCCTGTCTCTCTTCGTTCGTTCGGACATTGTGGCCCTATACACGGGATAAATTAATCCGTTCGTAGAAGGAAGTAATACTCGCGCGCGAAAGACGGAACGGATTTACGAGAGGATATATCGAGAAAGAGACGAGTCAGAGAAAATTTGCCTGTCCTTTTTCGTTAGCTCTTAGGTATATATATATATATATATATATATATATATATATATACATGCATATAGATGTCCGCGAACCCCGGGAAAGAATTTAAAAATATCATAAATTTCGAGATTTGTGCAGAAACGAGTTTATTGTAGATGCGCACTTATACTTGCTGCCTTGTATATATAATAATTTCAGACGGCACGTGCGAAAGTGACTTTTAGCCGTACAAATGCGATGTATCTAAATACAGTGTTTTATGCAGGTTTTGGAGCTTTGCCATTGCGCATGGACACATTTCGCAAGCGACTTTTGACTTTTCGTTGAAAGAGTGGGAGGAGGAAAGCCGTTGGTTCACTTTTACGATATGTACAGTGGAAATTTTGCCAAGTGTTATTATTGCGTTGAACTGGACTTTATTGTCGCGCAAACGAGAGTCAAATACCGAAATATACAGACGTCACAGCCGTACGAAGCTCCGTTATAACGTTCGAGAGATTTAAAATATCTTCCAACGGTCTAATCTGCTTACGGCGTTATTTGTCGTCGGGGATTTCCAAACTTAAACTTCCCCCTACCCTTTTATAAATTTCACTTTTACGCTTCATTGGCGAAGAAGTGTATCTATATATATATTTGTGTATTTGTGTATTGGAATAGAAAGAAAATAATCTTAAATCGTTTCTATTTGAATGGAAAGGAATGAATTTTTATTTTAAAAGGATTCGCGTTATTATAGCGAATGCGAATCATTTTCTGGAAATCGTTATGGAGTGAAAATTATACTATATCGTTCGGAAAGAATATTTTCACTTTCTAACGCAACTAATAAAACGAATTGAGATACGCAATATTACTTAGAGTTGAATGAAATTTGAAATATTTGGTAAACACGATTAAATATACCGGTTTAAACCTTGTTATATAGCAATGATAAAATGATTTTACTGCGTGTAGTTTATAATTATATAACCATTTTACAAAAAAAAATTTTTAGTTAAAGTAAAACCTAATACTTATTTATGAGCTATAAAATCAATTGTTTTGCTTCAAATATCCATGTTTACTATTGAAATTTATTTTTTCTAATAACAATGGCTTTTCTCTTGAATCAAAGAATATTCCTTTTATCGCCAAAGTATTATTACTTTTAAATAAAAAATAGAAAAAAACTTTTTTTGACAATCTGAACTTAATTTATACTGCGGACTAATAAAAATTTGCTTAAAAACGTGAAATATCTGATTCAATAAAGAACACATTTAGTACAATTAAAATTAAAAATTCTAAGCCATAACTTTACATTTAAATAAACATAACGATTAGATTCAAATAAATATTTTCCTCGAACTATCTAAAGAAATCGTTTCTCGGAATATCGAATAAATTTTAATTATCTTTGAAAAAAAATATGAAAATTCTATAAAAAGCATTTTCTACGAAATATTTTGCGCTATAATTTAAATACGTGACGTATTCTAATCGCAGTTTTGTTAACTCATCGTGTCGCTATCTTAATTATCAGTGAACAACAATTAGGCACAAGTAAATTTCTACACGTTTATTTCTACGTCTAACTTATAGATATAAAGATTTATTTAACAATACGATTAAACAATTCATTCAACATACAAATATATGTATCCAAGAAAAAGAACAACTCCGAAGATGCGACACAACCGTCGACTTTCTCTCGCAGCGCTATCCTTTCGCCAATAAAAACCGACTGTACGCGCGCTCGTAAATTTTCTAACGCCAGTGAGCGAGAGAGAGACCTTGAAACGGAATATAGAATTTGATTTACTCTGCGCAACTTTCTTCGTCAAAGAGAAGAGAAGAGAGAAAAAAAATCTTTTTTTTTTGAACATACACAACGCGTTCCCTCTCCCTCCCGTTATAACGGCTATTCCGAAATCAGCCCAAATCCAGAAGTCGAAGAGGTCCATTGACTCGGCCACCTCTTTGCGGTTTTTTCCCCTCTACACCTTCTATATGTATATAGATATATATACACCACACATATATATATATACCTAAGTAACGACGGGATGCAAAACTATTTGGCATGGGCTGTTCGTCGCAAGAAAGAGTGCCGCAATTAAATTATAAAACTCGGCTTCGTCGTAACGAGGGGTTGTATTTACAATTTTACCGAGGCAGCTGCGTATTTTCGGGGAAAACGAGTGCACTAAACTATACGCGCACGAAAGTTCAGGATTTAACTGTTCTAAGGGGGTGGTCACGAGTGTAGGAGGGATGAGAACAAAAAAAAAGGGGGTGGGGAGGGTTCAAGGGATTTTAATTAAACTATACAAAGGTCAAGTCGGCTACTTGGACTATCGCGCGGGGGGGTGACTTCTTGTCGGCAAATTATTAAGGATTACGAGACCGGTATATTGCGTATTATCCCGTCGTTTTATACTTTCCGAACGCATTCTACGGCATTGGAATTACGTCGGATTCTCGGTAGATCATTAGGTGTATTTGAATGCGTTTCGAATTCGACCCAAGGAACGATGCGTACTTTTTCCATCGCGGAAAACGAAATAAATATCTTCGTAAAACAAAACAACAACGCTCTGGTCGTTAAGCCCGCAATTTATATCTCAACCCTAAAAATTCGTGACTTCGCACAAAGAGCTTCTGGGGTTGTACGCCGATATTGTATATACGTTTCTGTGTATACGTATATACGGTGAGCCTCCACCCCCGTCAAAAGTGGTACAGAGCTTATTAACCGCACAGAGTCAAAGTCAACGAGGCCGCATTGTCTTGGGATTCGTCTGTAAAAACAGAGGCTGTTTATAAACATATTATCCTCGCGCATAAATTCCCCCAAAAGTCAACGACCCAAACGTCTCCCTTAAATGTATATGTGTGTGTGTGTGTGTGCGCGCGTGTGTATATATACGCGTTTATACACGGGCATGGGGCACCTATTTTGCGGGCCTTAAATCACTTCTTCTCTAAAACTAACTGCGAGCTCGAAAGAGTTTCCGGAACGGACGATTTTAAAGACGAACCTCCCCCACCCCTGATGCATCGTAAAACGTAAGAGAGAACTTTCTCCGTAAAGGCGAAAACGTAGGTAAAAATCTAACGATTGCACAAGGGTAGAGAATTGTGACTCTTGGGGTATAAGAGAGTCCCGCATAAATGTATAAATAAATTAGCTAAAATTTGGGCCAGGTTGTAACAGTTAAGGGAAGGAACTACCGCATCTCTCGTCGAAGGATTGGAGCGCGGCGCGTGTGTTTCTCAGTAGAGAGAAAAGGTGGGATGACTGGCGTTCGTAATCATGTTATTTACTGCCCCTCTTATATACTTATACACGTGGAGAAAGAGAGTGGAGTGAGCGAAAGAGAAGTTAGTCTCGGGGAAAAGTGTAGCAGTAGTGGTGTTGATGGTGGTGGTCTTTGGGAGAGTATTTGCAATATAGCTTCTCGTTTTCGGCGTCGCATATTTACGACGCGATATGCAAAGAAGCCGGTCCGACTGAGCAGCACGAACTACGGAAGCGCAATAAACTCGAGGAAGGGCTGTCCCTTCTGTCTTTGTCTTTTCTTGCATAGGCGTCGGGCTCTCTCTCTCTCTCTCTCTCTCTCTCTCTCTCTCTCTCTCTTTAAACACGATGGGCGGTGTACTTATCAACGAAAAATCCGGTAAAGACACGGTCCTTTTGCGGATTTTCTCGTGGGAAAATTTGTTGTGGTTCTGCTGTTGATGTTGTTGTTGATGTTGTTGTTGAGGTAAACAAAGTTTGAAGTAGATATCATTTCTGAGCGATGATTAGCTGTGGCGATATTGTTTTATTGGGTTAAAGCTTGTTGACTTCTGTTTTGGAATATTTGGATGTGAAGTTGAATTCAGAGATGTTGGTTAATTTCGAATGAAAATGGAGGATTTGCAGTTACTTTTACTTTCTGATCTTTGAATGTTGGTGTTTGTAATGAATATTAGAATTGCAAAATAACGCATGTGACACATTTTCAATTCGACAGTACAAAACAACGTCATTTGAGCTTTGGATTTTAAAAATCCATCACACTGTACAAGTTGCAGTCTATGCCAAAGTCAACGTTTATCTATGTAATAATTATTACATTTTATTTTACAAAGTGTAAGGACGGAATAAGTGTAAGATTCTCTCGAGTCATGAAAAACGTTGTCAACCTGTAGTTTATAAAAAGATAAGATTATTTTTTATTAATTTTTGCGAGAAATTTTTAGTTTAAGTCTCTATCTACAGGTAACTGCGTTTGCTTCCAACGGAAAACTTTTATTTTTCTAACCGATTGATAAATAAATAAATAAATAAATTTGTTAGTAATTGTGTGTAAGATTACCTGTAATAATATTGAGGTGAATGAAAATAGATTGTTTTATTATAATTCGTGTATTATACTCGATACTTAAAAAATAATATTGCTCAAAAATTATTAACAAAATATAAATATAACAGTAAATATTTGTTGAAATATGCGTACATATATATACAGTAAATAACGGTTAACTAAAAACAATAGTTTAGTTCATACAGCTCCAATAGTTCTTTAAAACAAGTAAACACGTTCTTCCTTCAAAAAAGCAATTTTTATCAATCAAATTTTCTTAAATACAACAAACTTATTAAATGTAACACTCTGTAACAGGTGATAAATTTAAGTATCGATAAAAAATCGACGTAAAATAATCAAAAATTGTTAATATCGAATTTCTCTTCACAATTCCCTCGTATATCGTGACGTAAAGATATTGTACTGTTTTCCAGTAAAAAAAAAGAAATAATTAATCGTCCAATTGAAATATCGTAAGTCACGAACGTCAACATAACACATCGAAATGGTTTCTGCTCTACGCAAACACCTTTTTCTCTTTTTCCCGAAAAAATGATGCAACGGAAACTCACGGGCGTGAAAAACGGAGGCAAGAAAGAAGCGAACGCAAAAAGAGTAAGGGACAAGTTCCGGCTATTCGAACTGAAAGAAACAAAAAAAGGGATGAAACGGTCAAGTACGAAGGAAAAACAGTTAGACACAGGTTCCCGTAGCTAACTGTGAAAGTGTCATAAACACGGAGACGGCACTGCGCCAAAAGATGGAGATTAGAAGAAAAAAGGGTTGCGTCGCAAGAACTTTTTGATACTTATACAACCCCGAACTAAATTTTTTTCTCCTTCGCAAGGTCCGCCATTAGAAGCGCAGGGAAAAAGGGTTGTTTGCCTCGTATCTGAAAATATTCTACTTTCTTTCTCTCTCTCTACCTGCGCTTTAAGTATACGACTAGAAAAGCGCACGTTTTCCGGATTTGCATTTCTTCATTCATTTTCTCTCCTCTTCGAGCTAGTTTTTACGTACTGGGGTCATAACGGCTGTGACCCGAAGAAAAATCCGGAAATTTTTTCTTTATCTTAAATGACAGTTTTTCACCTATTTGCACTGCGGCTTTCAAACGAGGAAGAAAAAAATGGAAAGTACATACTCGGTCAAAGATTCCGAGCAACATTTGGCTTGTTTAGTTTCGAAGTTCTAAATAACTGGAAGTTGTCTATAGCGAGGGAAAGTTTTGAATATCTTATTTTGTTACGTTTAAAAAAATGTATATTTTGATAATTCGCGTTGACACTTTCTGTTTTCAAAAAGCA
Organism: Apocrypta bakeri; assembly: GCA_018906985.1. NCBI lineage: Eukaryota > Metazoa > Arthropoda > Insecta > Hymenoptera > Pteromalidae > Apocrypta > Apocrypta bakeri. The sequence goes on from JACCIA010000002.1 coordinate 5,059,216, forward strand.
TATATTTTAATAAAGAAATCGAATTAAACACATTTGTATTGTATTATAAAAACGATGTCTCGCGGAATAAATTTTACAACAAGAGATGCGCTAAAAAGTTTAAATAAATAAAAATTCTTAAACAAAGGAAACGTTTCATTCGGTGCAAAATTAAGTTGTATAAGAAAAATAGTGATTTCGCGAAACACAAGTTATTTTATATGAATTACTACGTAACACACAGTAATTTTTATTACAAATCGAGTGTACCTTCCGACTACTATGTAACCTAATAATGTTTTCTAGAAACATTGTAATCTTTATTATTTCATGTCTCTCGGTGTATATTAAAGTTGTATATTAACGTATTTGTTAAATTTAGCCATTGAACATGCGACGCTTGTAGTGACTTCGCTTACAGGAAAATATATCATTAAAGTATAATTGCTATCATAAAAAAAGTCATTTTCGTCTTATCCAGTGCGTTCTCAGGTAGAAATTCAAGCATTTTCTAGGGCGAAATTCGAGTTAAAACTGCTTTTAACTATGATTGTGTATCTTCAATCATACCCAAGGCACGTGTTTATATTTCGAGTTATTCAATTTTTATGGTATACGAACATTTCTACCAGGAATTATATAAGCAATTTACCAGGTAATCCGTACAATTTCTCCAAATCATTGCGGTACCGCCTTCTATACCCCCATGTGTACAAACAAAATTTTCCAAATAATAATGATTTTATTTTTATTATAAAATATTACGATGACCGCACGCTTTGCGAAACTTTTCGTTAATTATTTCTTGCAGTTTCTTTTGCATTAAACATGAATTTATGCCACCGCGTGTGCAGGCGAAAATTTTCCTAACTGCGAAGGTTTATTTTAAATTATAAAATATTACGGGAATTATACCAGAAGAATTTGCTAGTTAATTATTTCTTTTAATTTATTTTATAATAATAATAACATTTTCGAGACAACAATGATTTTATTTTTATTACGAAATTTTACGTTATAGTCGCGCCAAACAAAAAAAAATCTTTAGTTAATTGGAAAACTAGTTAGAAGAAACTTTTATTTAATTGTTTCTTACCGTTTCTTCAATACAAAACAGAAATTTTATTCCGGAAAAATTCAACTCTCGCAAAACGAAGACTGATGTCGTTAAGCCCGGCGAAAATTCTCCTCGATAAGTCTTTTTCCTTGAGGGGAAAAGAGAGATTCCATTCCGCGCGACGTGACGCGAGGGTCGCGCGCGCGTCGGAGAAAAATGAGCGACGGGAAAAAAAGTGGATGAGGCAAGCTAGAATACGTAGCAAGAAGAAATAAAGTATATATATATACACACAAACACACAAATACATATACATATAGCAAAAGCAGATCGAGCGAAAACGGAAAAAGCTACGCGAGACTCTTGTGCGTATAGGGGAAACTACAAGGCTGATGTACGTAGTGCAGAAAAAAGGGGGAGGGGGAGACGCGGACTGAGAAAAATAACGAAAAAGCCCGATTGCTTGCAGAAATTCAAACTACTAGAAATAATGGAAATCCATGTAAATCGAGCGGTTTTTTATGCGATAATGCGCAGTCTCAAAACGAGTTAATTATAATTTCGAACGAGTTGTACTATACGTTATTGATGTGTGAAAATTACTATTACATCGTAATAATTTACAGCGCTAGATATATTGTAGTGTGTGAAAATAAGTAGATTCGAAGCGGCTGTAAATTAGTTATCTTGTTATGAAAGGCTTTTTAGAGTAAGTTCAAAATGAGTTAATTAAATTCAGCCGGTTTGTAGTGTATAATTGATGTACTAATATTACTTTACGAGAATTTATGGTTAGGAGTGTCGATATTGCGTCAGAAGTTATAGTTACGTTAGACTGATATATTTGTTAAAATTAAACGATAAAAGTTTCGAATGGATAATAGTTCGACTGAGGTTCGTCGAATGTATCAAATTTACCAGTCGATGGTGACGTATTTTACGAAATTCCGAAAAGATTTTTTTTTAACTCTGATCAGTGTGTTTGATTCTCTTGTGCGAGTTAATTTTCATATTCCATTCGGAAATTTAGAGCGATTTTTCACTCCAGAGTGACATAAAAAAGTCAGTTTAGCTTATGCTAATCGTCCGTTATCTGATTATTAAATATCGCCGGAATCTGTAGTTACGCTATTGGTTAAACTACTTGTTACCCAAGTGTACGTTAAGATTCCCGATGATTTTCATTTTAAAATTTAGCTATTTTTGCTCCGAAGCTCCGAACTTAGAGCTGGAGTAACGAAGAATAAGTAATTATTTTTATGAAAAAGAAACTTTCCACTTTCAATGATTTTCCATGACATAGTGTCTAAATGTACTAATTCGTGATTAATGCGAAATTTTGTCGATTCCCGACAAATATTTGATTTTCAAAGAGCAAATTTTATTTATATGTACACTATATTACACGTGACACAATTTTAAAAATAAATTTCTATCTAAATTTGTTACTTCATATTCAAAAGTAAAAAGTCCACTCTAAAAATGTAACGACGTAACAGAAACCCCTCCTTGTCCATCGTCAACCACTGCATTTCCTCGAGTAACTCACCGCGATGAAAAATCCACGTTCACGATATCCTCTCCTCAGCGTAAAGTCACTCAAGATTAAAGAAAAAGAAGAAGAAGAAGAAGAAGAAGAAGAAAAAACAAACAATTTGAAGCCAGCTGTAATCCATCTATATCGAGCAAGAGAGCACGGAAGCTGAGTCGCGTGCCAGTACGGAAACCCTCGCGCAGCGAAGAAAAAACAGAAAAAAATCGACTGAGGGGAAAAAGAGCGTCTTAAAGAGGGAAAGAGTCTCATCTTGCGGGGGGTAAGGAGGGGGGCGAGAAAGAACTACTGAAAAAGGGTCAGAAAAGCTGCTACTGCTAGAGAAATACATAAGGGACGATAAGGCAGACTCTTTTTCTTACTCTCTTTCCCTTCCGTATACGCACACGCGCAGCCAAAAAAAAAAGAAAGAGGGTGGCACGTACTTCGGGGTCGTTAAGCATTTCGGACAGGAGAGAGAGAGAGAGAGAGAGAGAGAGAGATACTCGATGCAGGAGCTTTTACGTTAGAGAGAAGGCCTTTGTCCTATCGCGTTGCTTGCGACGATATATAGACGCGTCGGTCTGAATCGAAGATGAAAACGCCGGACACGATTCTCCATTTTATTCGTAACGCGCGCGCGCGTGTACAGGTCCACCCTATGTATACATATATACATCGCGTGGGCGTGTATGTAGGGGACGTTTGTTGACGCTTTTCTCGAATTTTTTTTTTTTCGTTAGGCAGCAAGATTTAGCGCGTCTTCGATAATTATTGCAGTGAGATTCCGTATCTCTACAACCCCCTCTTTGGCGTACAGCAGAGAGTCAATAGATTCGACGTCTCGAGCAATTAAAGGTCGACTCGATTAAGCGTCGAGGGAATGTACACAGGACAATCTTGATTCCCTTGGTGGGTTAGAAATTTTTGGATGAACAAAGACGCGTCTGTGTATGTGTATACATATATATATATATAGAACCGAAACTCTATACAAACACTTACGAGATTTTACGACTCGCGAGGGATAAACTGCAGTTTTTCCAGCTGGTATATTTATAATAAGAAAAACGAATTGTTAAAAACAAAAGGTGTACGTGTGTAGTCCGAGAGAAAGTAAAAGTCTCATCAGAGCTAATAGCAAGTTTGCGTATATAGGCATTTGAAAAATTTTTCAAAATAGCCCGTGAATCACGGACGCGTCATCCTTTCAAATCACCTGATACTTTAAAAACAATGAGCTGACTCGGGCGCGTCTGCTGCGTGGAGCGAGATACCCCCGGGCCGGGGGGCGAGCAAAGAAGGTTCCCCGGCCGCGGCGGAGGAAGAGACGGCGGGGGGGCCGCCCGGGGCCCGGCGATGACCGGACGTGGTGGGGACGTGTGTAGTCGCACCCTCCCTCGCACGGGCGCAGAGTGGCCACGGGCGGGAGCGGGTGGCGGAATATGGTGGGAGATAGGCCGGGGGAGTTGCGCACCCGAGGGGGACGGACCACCCCGCGGGACGCCAGGGGGCACCGCAAGGAGGGCCCCGCGCAGGGAACAGACGGCCGGTTTGGGGAGGGAACGTGAGGGGGCGATGTAGACGCGCGCGAGCGCTGGGGGAGGGCGGGGCAGGTGGGGCGGGGACCCCTTCAGCGGAGTCCGGATAGCGGGGGTATCCCGCGGGGTAGGGTTTGCTGCCCCGCGCCGGGCACGGGGGGGCCGGATGTCCGTTGCTCGCGCACGATCGCACCGATGCGGGGGAGTTCTTAATCGCTTTACTCTCCCTCGTTGGATTTTTCGTCTTTAATAGCTCGAAAAAAGCTCGCGGTATAGTAGTTTTTTTTTATTTTTAAATCGACGGCTCGTGTCTTCAGGCTACTTTTAAACCCGTACGCGTGCCCAACCCATTGAAAGATAAACGGCCGCAGATTCGGTACAAAGGAGTTTCCCTGAAAGCGGAAAAGTCCTGAGGGGTTGACTATTTCCAAATGAAGCGCTAGTCGAGGAGGGCTCGATGGAATTACGGCGTTCTTAGCCTCTTAAATGTATATAATACGCTCGAGTTGAGTGTAATGTAGGCGAGAAAAAAAATAGCCGCGTAAATCCTTGTACATATATATATCATGTGTGTGTGTGTGTATAGGATTTCCGGAGAGTGAAATTTATATTTTTAAACATCGTCAAAATCTCGTGCAACCAGCTCGAAAGGCGTCTTGGTTAATTAGCCATAGAGTTTTCACCTCCGCGAAAATTCCGTACACTCGAGTAAAAAGCAAGTGGGGGTACAATGGCCTTCCGATTTGACAGTCTGTCCCTCTTTCTGTTGGTTCTAATACCGGAAGACGGAAGGGGAAGAAGGGAAATTCGAGTGGAGGGGATAGTACTAGAAAGAAGCCGGCCCGCGTCAATGGGATCGGTCTCCGATTGGTTGGCATCATTGGGGGTAGTACCAGAGTAGGGGGAGAGGGTAGCAACCCTCCGGACATGTCGAGCTACAGCCGGTTCACTCGATCAGCCAGTCGATCTTCGCTACTCGTCTCGAGAAGACCTGTGCTTATAACAAGTCTTTCTCTCACGATTACGAAATTACGAGTTTCGGAGTATATACATATATACACACACACACATATATATATACATATACACACAAATATAGTGCGCGTAGGTGTCAAGTGATAAGAATAGAAATAGAATTTTCGCATCGTTTATCTACGTGAGAAATGGTCGTACATTGAAAGTGTCAACGAAAGTTCGTGGATTTGACAAAAGGACGACAATCAACTAGAAGTGTTTTCATCGAAGCTATGAACGGCTGAAAATCCTTTCGGAACACTTTCCTCTTATCAGCCGTCAACGTTCCTTTTACGTCAGTCGGTAAGTCTTCGAACATTTTTAAATACCCCCTCAAAGTGTTTTTACTGTTTTTTCGTTTTTTTATCCTCACCTCGCGATCGTTTGCGTGTGCGTGTATATATACACACACACACACATATACATATAGACACTAAAGCGCGCATCACGACAATCAATCGAACGCGCGAGTGCTCGTGTTAAAATTGCCGCGACACGCGCGCCCCCACCGCAAGATCTTTTCTTTTCTCCCTCCTTCCGCGCGCCGTTTCTGATCTTCCGTTGTTTTGCTCAACTATAATAGCCCTGATGGGCCTCTGTGTATTAGATTCTTCGAGGCTTTCGTGGTTTATAGATCAGTTGTTTTGTAACCGGCGAATGTACCGTGTGTGCCGTATATAGCGCGAGAATTCGCCGAGCGGGAAAACGAAATCGGGAAAAGCTCTCGCACAGTAGTCGAGTTCGATAGTTACACGTGTGCGGCCGCACACGACGTGTCCTTTATTTCGACGATTCTGTCGCACTGACGGACGGACTTTTATTTTTTTTAAATATTTTTTGTTTTTTTTTTATTACTCTTAAGGCCAAAAGAAATGGAGTTTTTGAGGTGATTCTTTGCTTTTTTTTGTTCTTGCTATTTCTCGTTAACTTTCACCGCGATTCCCCACGATCGATTATCGATAGGCTCGGTTTATTGGGAATTCTTTGAACTCGAGTGCGAGATGGTGTGTATACAAGCGACGCGTGTGTATGATAATCGTGTTTATTCGCGATAATTCCCCGAGCGAACAGTGCGTACCTCTTGAATATTCGCCGAGCGGTAAAAAGAAAAAAATCCGATTATTCCGAGGCGAAATTTGTCGGGGAGCAAAAAGGTCGCAAAAACGTATTGCCCGCCGGCGAACAAAGCCAATCGCGAAAGCGCATTGTCCGGAGGGGGGACGGAGAGGGGGTACCGGAGAAAAAAAGTCGCCGAAATAGGAGGAGACTTTATACATCCACGTACGCACACGTACGCATAAGTGTGTATAGACACTAAGACATCGGAGGGTGAGAAAAGCGATCGATCGGCTAATCGACAAGGACAGCGAATGATTCTCATTATCGCTCCCCCGAAAAGTTCTTTCCTCGAGGCGTCTCGTTTTGTTTTATCCCGCGATGTGAGCATCTTTTTTTTTTATTTTTCATCCTTTCGACACGCGCTCTTTCTCGAATATTTGTTTTCGTCGCGCGCCTCTCGACCTTGATCGAAGCGTCCAGCAGCACGTATATACATATATATATATATATGTATTGTTAGAAATGCTATACGATACATTTATTTTTTTCTCGCGGTCTCGGCGTTCCATATAGACGCGAAATAAATATTATTCGCGCAGAGTCTACGTAAGGTTCTTTACTTCGAAATTCGAAGCTAGGACCTTTTGTTTTGTCGACGTATACGCGCGTGCCTCCTTAGTCATGTGTATGTGACGGAACGTAAACACCGTAAAAAGTAGATAAATCGTTTTTTCTCCCTCGTTCTTTAGCTCCTAAAAGAAAATTGTACATTTACAACACACGCGCGCGCACACTCACACACACATATTTATATATATGTATATATGTTCATATTATATATATTTAAGTATAGGTGTGTGAGTGTACATATGTATGCGTGCGGATTATCGGAAGAACTGTTTTATCATCGAGATACATACGTACTTTTGTTTTCACGGCTTTCACCAAATGTACACTGCGATACAAGAAGACGCAAGTTTGGAAAACAGTCGAGATGATTCATCGGATAAGAAACAAAAGTGCGTGTATATATAAACACACACACACACACACACACACAAAGTGAATCCAGGTGTATATACACAAAGATAAATAAGCGCGAACATATGAAATTTTCTTTATACAATCGCGAGAAAATCCGAGAAATTTACACACATACACAGAGACACAAGGGACACGGTACACGGAGAAAATTCAAAACAAATGTTCCGCTCGTGCTTGCGCGGCTAGTACGCAAATTTCCATGAGCCGATGGCCGTAAAGGGCTTGTTTATTTTTCCGGCCTGGTTTTCTTTTGGACACTTGGCGAAATCGTGAAAGCGAAAAGTGGAGATTTTTGTCGGTAAAACCCTTGCGACGACGGGTCGCACAGGCAAAGTCGTTGCCGATTTAATTTATGAGTCTTGGCGAAACCGTAGTAGGTATAAGCGGTCGTTGCCAATGGACTCGACTACATTACAATACGGACAATGACCGAGTGGGGATTCGCAAATCCGAAAGGGCGAAAATTTTCTGCAACGCTTTTTCCGAAATACCCCCCGCTTGCTTTTCTCAATCCTTCGTCGCGTTTCTACATTTTTAACGCGTATATATATACATGTATATTTATTTAACGCGTAATGTAACAATACACTGTACGACCGAGTTTTTAATTCAAGCGAATTTTATGTACGTATAGATATGTATCTTTAAGTAATCCTTTTAAGCATCAAAGGTTGGCCACTTTTTTTGCTCCAAAACAGCGTAAACGATTGGAGCGAGTTCGGGCTTTGTAAATATACGATGTTCCGAACTCTTTGCGTACTTTTGGTCTTTCTTATAGGTAAATACCCTGTTATAGAAAGAGCACGTCCTGCTCCACTTGAATAAATCAAGGCCTCGAGACACTTTTACTCGACGGGGACCGGTGGTATGCAAAGAGAAATATGCGCGACAGACGCTCGTCAATGCGAAAAACCCCTTTTTCCGGGAAAGCCGACACAACGGACAAATCTCCCCTTTCAGAGAGTATATTCTTTTTTTTCCGGTCTGTCTCGAGAAAGGTGGTTTTTTGCGGTCGAGGTCTCTTTCGAAGAGAGGCGGATCCTTTGCATTTCCACGCGAGAAAATCCGCTTCACCTGCGCAGCTCTTTTTACGAATTAGGTCTATTGTCGAGTCCCCCGCATTTTGAATGAATATTTTCTTTTTTTTTCGAACAGGGGAATTTTCCTCGAATTGTGTATGTATATATATATAATGGAGAAATTTTATATTTTTCAGCTATCGCAGCTACGACATGAGGGGCAACTGGGATCAAATGGAGCCGCGAACACTGGTTCCGGAACAGGACAGTCAGCTCCAAGAGAGTATACTTGGAAACCACCCGGAGCAACAGCAAGCACGGGAACAACAAGCACCTCAACAACAGGAACAAACTCAGTCGATTCAAACCACGCCCGGGTGGCCAAATGTAGTGGTGGTGAGTAATCGTTTTGTTCTATCACCCTCCCCCCCCCCCACCCCACACCCCGTTCGTTCTCCTATAGGTCCATCCCTGCTAGAGTACACGCACGCATCCTTTTTTTTTCTCTCTCTTTCCCTGGTATTTTCTACTTTTTCATCTCTCGCACCCTCGCGCTGTTAGATTACCCCCTGTGTATGTGTGCGTGGCTGTCGACGCACATAAATACGAAACCACCCCTGCCTTTCATCCCCCTCCCTTTACGATGAAGCTTAGCCTCATCGAGATGTGTCCAGGGATTGGCTATCTTGGATTCCACTCCAATCTCTCGCCTTATTCCCGAAAGTGTATACGTATATGTGTATATATAAACCATAGAAAATGCGTATTTATGGGTGTATATGTACATATATATAAGTACGCATAAAGGCACTTTGTCGATCGATATCGAATTCGTAATTTTTCCTTTCCAGAAAGAGGAGCCAGCAGAGGAGAAAAACAACGACTCGGGAATCTCACCGGGACATTACATCAGTGATTCGGCTTCGCCGCCGAGTCGCCAATCGCCAGCTATGACGGCGAACGGTAGTATATCGCCTTCGAGTACGGTGTCCCAGGATTCGAATGTCGTACCAAACAATTACACCTACACACCACCCACACCTCCTCAAAGTATGAGCCCGACGATGGATTTTAAAGCTACGCTCGACTACGCGCATGCACAGCTCTATGGACCAAAATCAGCTAATCAGATGAACCATCAGAGCAATGGATTACCGATCACCGATGAGGAAGCTAGCTCGAAATCGGTATTTGGATTTGAACTTCCCGAAGAATTGGAATACACTGCTGAACCTCTGCGGTGTCCCGTTTGCTCGTACTTGTCGAGGAAGAGGTATGGATCGTATAATTTGTTGTTTAATACTTTTTTTCTTGTTTGAAAATACATGTGACTAACGATTGAATTATTCGATATTTCAGGGTCGCGTTCTGTGTGCACATAAAATCGCATTGCAGCGTCGCCTCGGGAATGTGCGAAGGAAACGAGTTCAACAAATCGATGTTGAAGCAGCTGTTGAACGGTAGCAACATCGGGAATCTCGACAGGATGTCGCCTCACCTGGAGGATTGCGACCTCGACAATACCGAGCTTGGACTTCGCATACCCCGAGTAAATCCTCAGGGTAAGGTCAAGACGTTCCGCTGTAAACAGTGCGCCTTCGTTGGTATGACGAAGGTTGATTTCTGGGATCACAGTCGTGTTCACATTAAACTCGAGAAGCTTCTCACCTGTCCGCGTTGTCCGTTCGTCACCGAGTACAAGCACCACTTGGAATACCATCTTCGCAATCACTTCGGCTCGAAGCCTTACAAGTGCGAGCAATGCGACTACTCGTGCGTTAACAAGTCTATGCTGAACAGTCACTTGAAGTCACACTCCAACGTCTACCAGTTCAGGTGCAAGGACTGTTCTTACGCTACCAAATACTGCCATTCGCTGAAGCTCCACTTGCGCAAGTACGATCACTCCCCAGCTATGGTACTGAACGCCGATGGCTCACCAAATCCACTGCCGATCATCGACGTGTACGGTACGAGACGTGGTCCTAAAGCCAAGCCAAAGAAGGAAGACCAGCCATCACCGGTACAACCAATGCAACAGACCTCGCCACTCGCCGCAGCAATTCCCCAGTTCCAGTTCAATCCCGTAAACGGCATCACAGGAACTGGCAAGATCAACAGCTTCCAAGGCTTCACTGGTCAGGCTCCCATGCCACCGACCCCTACGCTCATGGGTTTCTCCTACAACCCGGTCTTTGCCGGTTTCCCCTCGATCAATAACGCGCACTTCGCTGCCGCCCAAGTCCAAGCGCAAGCCGAGGCCATCCAGGCAGCGGGTATCGACTCCATAGACAAGCGCATCGAACTCGAGCGCCTCACGGCTCAATACGTCGAGTTCACCAACAGCCTCCTCCCAGAACCAAAGACAGACGACATCGAGGCGGCAAAGGAAGCCGCGGCCAGAAACATGTTCAGCGCTGAAACACCGGTTAACTACGCAATGGCTTGTCAGACTGCGTCACATCCACTTACCTCGCCGATCAAACAGGAGAAGATCGACTCGGCCGAGTCGTCGAATCCTCTGGACCTGAGCAAACCAGAAGGTGCCGCACATGACTTGAGCTCCCGCGCCACCCCGACGGAGAGTCGAGTGAACTCACCAAAGACCTCCGGTACCAGTAGACGCAAAGGACGCGCTATCAAGCTCGACAGGCGTTTCATCGCCCAGGACTCCGACGAGGAGATGCCACAGGAAAGCCAGCGAGACTCACCAACAAGCGAGAGGGTCGAGTCCAGGCCGCAGTCATCCTCACCAGCATCATCGGCTGGCGAATCCCACAACTCCACCAGCAGCAACGAATTCACCTGCCAGTACTGCGAAATCAGCTTCGGCAACGAGGTCATGCACTCGGTTCACATGGGTTACCACGGCTACCAAAATCCTTACACCTGCAACATGTGTGGATTACCGTGCACGGATAAAGTCACTTTCTTCCTGCACATCGCTCGCGTCAAGCACTGAGCTTTGGCGCGACTTTCTTTATATCGATATATTTTTTAAATGGATTTTTACATTTTTTTTTCTTGCAAGTGAGATAGAGAGAGAATGAGGGGGAGGATTTTTTGAATTGTAACTTTTTATTTTTCGAATTCGCGATTCCGTTCTCGGAAGCTTGAGCGAAACGAGCCGACGGTTCACAAGGGGAACTGATTTCTCGTTTATTTACTTACGAATAAACTTCGCGATTTTTTTTTGACGGATACGTACGGAGAAATATTGAAATGGTATTTTTTTATTTTACGAACGCGAAGTTCTGCGAGGGTCCAATAATGGAAGAGAAAAAAATATATTTTGTAATATATAGATGTAATTTGTATAGATGAGGGATAAAAAACGTATGTAAAGAAATCTCTGCACTCTAGTCAAGAATATAGAGGAGGCGTGAAAAAAATATTTAAATATTAGAATTAACGAGTAGACGCTGTGAGCGTCAAGCTCGAGTGCAATTTTTCTAAAGAATTCTAATGTGTCAATTATATAGAATCATCGATAAATTGCAGTCGTGGAATCGCACACTTAGGTGCTGCTGTTTTCAAAATTATGATTTATTTGAAAATTAATAACACACACTAACGCAAAAGAAAAACAAAGAAATATCGAAGAATAATTGCCGATTATAATTTCCTATTGCGATTTCCGAATATCAACACTGTATACGGAAATCTTAATTTATGTATATTATTATATTAATCTCTTTTTTTGATGCTTTATACATCGGTCAAAGCTTTAATTTGAAATTCTCATTTTCTTGTATTTATTATTTGAAATTCAAGCAGGAAATTTACGAGATGTTTATACTGTATGATTTGTATACATTTTTGTGGACACTTGTACCACGTGCACTGCATGGCTGTTAACGAAAAATTCGACTAGAGCGCGAAGAATTTGTCGACGATACGAAAAAAGAAAATATTGTAAAGGGGAGGGCTTTTTCTTTTCGTATTTAGTTGTATAAACGAAACGATAGAATTTATTGATGCTATGCGAGTTTATATATACATATAAATATAAATATATATATATATATATATATATATATATGATTTAAGGCGAGATTAAAGACGCGTCCCGATATATATTGTACATGAAATATTTTCAAAGCCAATCTCGCTAATAATGCGAAAGTAACGTGGTTTTGCAAAAGGAAGTAAACGAGCGAACGAGCAAACAGACACGGAAAAAAAATCAATTTAGTTTCTAAAAGCGTGAAAATTTAATTAAGAGCTTAAGTTTAATGAGATTTATTAGAATTGAGTAATGATAATGACGCGCTCGATATTGTACATGAACGAAAATAATTGATTGCAAATTATATATTATATGCAAATTTCATAAGCGACGAATGCAGCGTACAAAAAATTTTTGTAACATACATTGATTTTCATTGGTCGACTAATATATATATTATATATACACATACAACATTCCACTGTATCACTTGTACAATTTAAAATACAGTTATTTTTATAGTTATAAAAACTATCTATTGACTAATATTTTTATCTATTGCCCATACCTACTTCCTTATTCATATCGTAATTTGTTCGAACGCAAATATGAATAATTTTATTAGCAGTCGATGGAAAATGTTTTACTTCACTATATTACGTAAATCATTTGGCGAGAAAATATCTGATATGTCGAATATAATGCATGGACACTGAAACAAAATTTGTTATATTGAAAAAAATTTATTTGTTATGCAATTGAGTTTTTGAAAGTAGAAAATATGTTTGTGACTTTAAAAAATATTTACAATGCCACGTTGTCACCGTATGCAAATCCAGATTAGCTTTAAAAAGTTAATACATATATCAACTTTTTTAAATTAAAAAAAAGTTTAATATTAATGCTAAATGTAACTATTTAATAAATAGTTTGTTTAAATCTGAAATTTTTCTTTTTAAATTCTATATTTATTGGTAATATTTGTATTTAAACAAATATTCGTTTATAATAATCCGGAACTATTTGCTTTATTAATAAGTTAATAACTTATGCCTATACAACAGTTTGATTTAGATAAAGTAAATATTTTCCTATGACTACCGAGAGAAAACGAAAGAAATTTTTTGAATCAATCAATTTTTTTATTTTCATCCCAACAATTATTTTTCAGTGCAAAAAAAAAATTAAAATATTTATCGAAGTCAGATTTAATTCTACAACTACGTTCACTTTATCAGATTCGGAGTCACAGATGTCACAAATATTGTGCATTCGACACTTTATTAGTTAATAACAGTAATTAGCAATAGTAATTCGGTATTGCGGGGTTAGAGTATCCCAAAAATCAAAATATGGATTCTGAAAATGCATCAGCAATATTGTCGGCTGAACTATTGGGTCCTGTTTTTAAGAATGAAACTATAACTTTAAGACAGGTTAGAAGAATTTTGTAAAATTCGAAACTTTTTTTTAAACGATGATTACATTTGCAGGCTTTGTATAATAATAATACAGATAGGAGATTTCGGCTTTTGGCTACTTTTGTACCCGACGAACTTATTTTGTTAGCCGAACAAGACGGCAGATTCGTTGAATACAATTTCGCTGTGTTACTTCTAATAGACATATCTGGTATGATTTGATAATTTCACATTTTTACTATTTATTGATTTAATAATAGATTGACTGGTTAAATATTGTTTTTTTTATAAATACTTATAATTATATTAATAATAATTATAATTATTGTCAATACAAAAATCTTTTGTTAATATATGTATACATTGACAATAGGTTTGTGTTCACTTTTCAACGCCTTTTCGAATGCCCATAATCATGGAAGTTCTGGGTTATCTAAGATCCTCAATCTATACGTAAGTACCATTATCGAACAAGTTTGTCACAGTCAAGGGGACGTAATTAATTTTTCAGGTGAAACCAGAAAATCTTTTGTTCATCTTATAAGTTATTTTAACGTTAAATATACGACAAGTAACTCCCTCTTGTAGATAACAAGATTTTGTCATTATGGAAACAAGACGACAACGAATTACTACACGAAGTACTGCGGAAAGTAATAACGTGTTCATTTGCGATAAAAGAATCGTTACAAAATATACACCCAGATTCCTTGGATATAGCATGGGGTACGAATAATAATTTATTTATTGAAATTTCAATGACAAACAAAATAGCACAGTTATATATATATATATTAAGAATTAATTGAAAAATTTCAAATCAGTGACGATTAAGAGTGCTATGTCGGCCGGAAGCGTAGCTTTCTCGGTGATCGGAGACGGCGATGTTTTACATTACGTTGTGGCCGGTGAGCCAGTGACTAGCGTTAGAAAAGCTATCGATGTCAGCGTTTCTGCCGATCTTATTTTACACGAGAGCGCGTGGAAACACTGTATTTTGTCGGATTACGTATACGTCATTCAAGACAAGCAGCACGTCGAGGTATTCGAAAAATCGAATTCGTGAGACAGTTGAATATTTAAATTTCGCGCCAAACAAATTATTTTTTATTTCTTTATTAACGAAATAATTATTGCACATTTCGTTCTAACAAATAATCCAGCAGAGGGAATATTTTCTTAGTCGATGGTCTGGAGTCATATACTGAAGAAAAAATGACGTTTGATTGATTTTTATGGACAGACTCATGAAAATATTTAGTTCAAGCTGTTCATTGCATTTGCGTGATTAATTGTAAACAATAAGTAACGCTGGACTGAAAATAATTTTAGTTTCAAATAATAATAATACCAAACTATTGTTTTTTTTAATATTTTCCTCTTTCATAAGAAATTTTTTGTAATATAGCAAACTTATTCAGTAAAAAAAAACTTAATTACATTAAATTAAACTTAAAGGTCTGATTATTATTCTAAGACAATCGACTCAAGTCGATTAAACCTTGAAAATTGTTATTTACGTAAATTATTCATTGAACGAAAACTATCTGTATTTTTAGATAACCAAAGAAATTAAGAAAAATGATTCGATATCAAACGTCAATGAGAACCTAACAATGGTTTGTAATTCCAAAGTTGAGGAGAAAAATTCATCGAAAGACGGAAAGAGAATAAATCAGTGCTTAAAAAAGTTTCAATGCTGCAATATCGACCGAGAAGTAATAGAAGGTTGTCTAATGATATTCTATATCTATACGCAAACGCATATTATAAGTTATTCTTAATTTTAAGAATTTGGGTTTAGGTCGATATTCTATTTTAGAGGCTTCTCAAAGCCTGTTAGGCGGAAATTTGAAGAAATTTTTAATTAAATCAGTAATAGAACAGGTAAATAATTGCAAAAATCTTCGAATACATCGTTCCTATTTAGAATTTTGCATCGTTGATAAATTTTCAGATCGAAAAGGATCGACCTCTGAAGCACCTGACTGAGATGAGGAACGTAACGGCAACTTCGATTGAAATTTTTCCTACAATCTTGAGCATATCGGAAGTTTTATTTGTTGTCAATAAATGCCATGCAATAATTGTGAAGTGAGTATTTTTCTCTTAAAAAATGATGACCGGATGTTATGAAATCCATGAAGACGTAACGTAATTGTTTGGACATCCGGTTGAATACCATTAAATTTAAATATCTTCCAATATAATTAAATTTCTTGGTTAGCATTGACATTCTGAGATTAAATGATCTTTTTGCTTGCTTTTAACGATAACTTTTTTTGAAAACCTAATTAAAAAATTGGAATTAAAACATAATTATTTTATTTATTGTAATGAAAAAATTTGAAATTTTATCAAAGATAATATTATTTTTGGAATTAACAAATTCTTTTGATTCCAAATATTATTTTCAGTGCAGTAAATCACAAGAACGAGGTACAATTCAACAAATCGTTGTGCATTTATTTCAAAACAAAACTCATTATTCATACAACATGACTTACAAGTTATTTATCAAAATTTTCAGTACTTTTTACAGACGAACCGACGAGTGACGCAACAGAATTTCACTCTATCAAAAAAAAAAAAAAAAAAAAAAACAATTTATTAGAAAATCAATTCTATTCAACAATCCCACGTCGCGAACAATACGTCAGATGGGAACTAGTCGGCGTGAAGCGCGATCGATCCTCGTCAGATTCTAATTTTCAAAATGTGTCCATTGTAGGGCTTGCGAAAATGTGGGAATCATCGATGACGTGAGCCTACGCGAATCAAGCGTAGTATTTCGCATTGTCTTTGGCGTTCGGAGCTACTTGAAGAATTTGAATCACTGTCAATTTGGCATTTCGTGCGCCTGGAAATTGCTGCGCTCCTTGAAGCGAGTGACTCAGGTCGAGGGTGTATCCGTGGGAGTCTCGACAGGTGATCAAGTACTTTGTATGAATTTTTCAATTTGCTGTTTTTTTTTAATAACTACGCTTTTAATAATTCTCATTTTAGTATATTTATTTTTATGCGAAACTTTCCTTTCATATTATAAATGACATTCAAAATACCAACGTTGTTGTTTGTAAGTAACACTTTTCAATAATATTTTTATTATTATTATATAAAATAAAATTTAATAATTATTATCTAACTACTTTATTAGAAGGGAAAATACTGTTTAATTAATGAATAAAATTCAAAATACAAACATTGTTGTTTGAAAGAAACGCTTTTCAATAATATTTTTAGTATTAATAACAAATAAGAAATTTGAATATTTTTACCAAACCTGTTCATTAGAGGGAAAATATTCTCAATTTATTAATAAAATTCAAATTGCCAACATTCCTTTTCCGAATAACTCTTTTTAATCATATTTTTATTATTATTATATAATATAAAATTTGTTAATCATTAGTTAACTGGTTTATTACAGTGAAAATCTAGTCTTAAAATCTGACAATCAATTTACATTTTGTTCACTCTAATAGTAATTTTGCTACTTAGATTAGAATGTAGAGGAAATGGTACAATAGACCAGAGAAGTGCTTAACTGTAAGTTGACCATTGACCTTTTTAAGAGTGAAAATTACTTTTTAAGAGGGCACTAAGAATTTGAGTGTGTAGGAGTAAAACTAACTTATGAGTGTATAGTCTGGCGTATAAAACACCTTACAAACTAAATTTAAACCAAAATCAGAACTCTTCATGCTTTATCGTATTATTTTATTTATAACAAAATAAAATCACTCACAACAGCTTGTTTTTCATTGTGACATTTATTTTCACATGAAGTTTTCCATTTATTTTCTAAATAAAATGTAAATTACACGTGTTTACGTTTGTGAGAAACACTTATCGATATTACCAAATACCATATTTCACAATACCTGCAACTAATAGTTTTTTAGATTGAAAAAAATACTGTCAAAAGTTACTGAAACAATCGAAACGACTGTTTCGGCTTTAAAATGAAATTGTTATTGTAAATACAATTGTATGTAATAAGATTTCGAAAAATTCAAGCCTGTATTTTCGCAATAAAATTTCTTGTTTTAAAAAGTGCGATGCTTATCAATCAAAGTAGCAGATTTTTGCATAAAATATATTATTTTTACACAGGGCTCGCTGCGTTATCAATCGAAGTAACCCATATTTGTGTGCAATATTTTTTTTACACAGGAATGTCATGCTGTATGGTTATCGGTTACATTTCGAGGCATCATTATGTAGTTATAGGCCCACCGATAATGAAGTCGGATAGTATGATGTCGATTTCGCTGAATAAGGTACATTGAGAAGTGTTATCGTAGTCGAGAGAGGATACTTCGAGTGAAATCTGCTTCGCTCGAATGGAAAGTACTTTTGATTATTTTTCTCGCTAGAAATCCACTTCATTCGAGATGAAAATCTATTACAAAACTATATAAATCAATACTCGAATGAAGTGGCAGTTTGCTTGAAAAAATATAACGAATATCTATAATTTCTTCATAAAGAGCCTGTATAAGTACGTATACAAGACATATATGTATGTCTAATCGTAAATATAGATTTCTTTATAAATTTCTTATAAATTTGTTTCAAATTTCAACATTATTCTTGATATCACCTTGTCTTGTCAATATATAAAGACGATTTTTCAATACCATCTTTCAATATGTTCTTGGTCTTAAACCAAACATCTCCAAGATAAGAACAAGATTTTTTAATATAATCTCGCAATAATTTTGGTCTTGTATTGATATACTGGAAATAAATTATAGTCAATGTGGAATATATATCTATACCAACAGTGTGGCTTCACGACTATTTTTTCTTGTTTCAATTTTTACTCGTAATTGAATGTCACTTTCTGACTAAAACTGACGCAATCGTTACATTCAGCGCCGTCAGGCAAGTAAATAACTCACTGCCAATCGCTTGCTAATACTACGGTTGGTACGATAGATTAACGGATACTCTTAGAACTTAAAATTATTTCACGCAAAACAGACAACTGAAGCTATGTTATTTGATTAAAATCATAAATTAATTATTGTGATTGAATCTTAATTCATATATGGTTATTACAAGTATTTCAATGTTATACTTATTCTTTCTCTGATTAGTTTATTAATAATATTACATTTTTCATTTAAACGTTTTTTTTTACATTTATGAAATCATATCGTTCGATAAAAGCTACCGGATGTTGATGTCAACATGTGCAAAGATATTTTAATTTTAATTTTCAGCTTCATGGATTTTTAAAATTCAAAGCTCAAATACTGTTGTTGCTATGAAACTGAAAATTTGACATATGGTATAAATAATTAAATTTATTTGAAAAAATCTACAGAATCATCATTCTGATGCTTTTTGCGTTATAATTATAAATACTAATACTATACAGCTCGATAGCTTTGGCTTAAAAAAAAATCAATTTTAATCTGTAGTCTACTCCAAAATTAAACATAAAAATCATATCTCTGTATAATTTCTGATACACCTTATCAAACAATGTTTTTAAACGCATTTTAAAAAAGAAGTTTATCCATATACAATAATATTGCAAAGAAAGGAATAATTGGAACCCCCTTAATGTTTACAGTATATTGACGATCATTCTTACTATATCGAATGACTAAAATATATTTTCAATTATTATACTAAATTATTATAGAATATTTTCCACGAATATCGTATTGCAAAGTCCTGGACATGTTTACGCGCATATTCGTTTGAAAATATTCGCACTTCCACTGAGATATTACGTTCCAATAGTAAAAGAATATCCGTTAGACGCATGGAGAATATTTGAAATCGGGCACAGGCACAAGATTATCATAATTTGGTTGGAAAACTCGAGTCTATTCATACTTAGCTCATACATTTGCCGTAAGCAGACGCACTCGTTCGAAGTATCCTCTTTTGTCAGTGTCCATAGAGGAGTGAAAGCTACGAGTATATACAGTTTTTAACGCATACGCATACGCACAGGTCACCTGTGATTTGAATACCCTAGTTTACAGCGGCATCAAAAAAAGCAATTTCACTTCTTCAGGATTGATAAATCTGAGAGGAATGGATAAGGGATACGTCTTCAATTTTATCGACAAAGACGTGTAACTATAAAATTGAATATAAGTAGGAAAAAATTTGATTTATCGCCTAATCATTATCTTAACATGGCAGAGCCGAAGATCACAATATAAACGATCTCAAAAACGCCTATCCGATTCTTAGTCGTTTTGAAGAACTGGAACTCTTTGGCGAGATTCTGGACGAAATTGGACTGTCCGATCGCGTCTACGCAGGGATGATAATTGAAGTACGCGCGATTTGTGTGATTTTTTAAAATAATTTATTATTCAATTTTTTTTTTTACAGGGCGGTGGTAGAATCGGTAAGTCTCGAGTGCTCGACGCGTTCTGCACAATCGCTAAAGCTCGACAATTAACGGTGTTTAAACTCGTGGTTTACCCGTCGTTTACGATGAAGTCGTATGCCGTGATTTACAAGGTTTTAGAACAGGTATGTACATTGCGGAGATTGGAATTTCGAAAGAATATTATTTATTTATTTATTTATTTAGCTAGACTTACTTAGTTAATGTCTATTCACTTAAAAAACAGTTTACAATCATAAATTTAGAAATAGCGAATATTAACTTTATCTTTGAGAATCAGAGTATATCCACTGTTAATGAGTGAACTTCGAATTTCGTGAAAATTCACGGATTAGAACGGTGTCTTTTGTATAAATAAAACTCACTGTTTTGAATAGTCGTTTATGACTGTATTGGAATCAATAATTTTGCAGTGAAAATTTACTGATTTAAAATTGAAAAATTAGTATTTGAATCAGTGATTTTTGATAGTATACTACTTAAAATTGAATACAATATTTAAATAGTGTATAATAAGTTATAATAATAGTAATAGTTTAAATACAATATTTAATAATTACTGTTAAGTAGTGAATCTTAAATTTTTCATGAGTTAAAAATAATTTTCTTTCGTAAAGACTTTATGAATACGTGGATATTTACTGTTTTAATCAGTGCCTTTTCACTACATTCGAAGATGTATCAGAATTAAGATAGAGTTGAGATTCGCTATTTGTAAGTTATTAACTGTTTTTAAGTGAGAATCATGATCACTAGGAAAATCAATGAATTTTACACCATTTAAAATTCACAGAACACGTGTCAGAATGAAAGAAAATCGTTTCTGTGAAAAGTTTCGATTGTTAACATTATAATAATAAAAAATCAATGTAATTTCACATAAGTACGTATTGAAAGTAAAGCCAAAAGATTGCATCGACAAGCGCACAAGAGTATAAGCATTACGAATATTCACAATTTCTCGATATACTGCGTAATCGTTTTTTTACAACCCGATTTTTACAGATTACGATACAAAATTGTTTTTAAATAAAATAAAGTAATATTTATCCTTCCAGCGGTCGGATACACTTTCGAATATGATAATTTATTACTCGCTTCAGTAACGAAAAATTAAGTCTCAATACAAGGCTTCGCAATCACGTAATCGTATACAACATCACGTGAAAATATTAAAAATGAAATGCAACTATAAAAATATCAGTGTAATTCACTCACGTAGATTGATAATGTTAATATTAAGCTTAAGATTATAAAAAATATTAATTCCGTAGTAAGGTAAGAAAATTCATATCTCCTTATCCCTCGAGCGCTTTTTTCACCTCTTCAGCTTAAACACTATATCACGAATCAATTTCAAAGCTACTTTCATTCGTGCATTCCACACATCCGTTTCCATTTTCACGCATAAATCAACAATCAACAAACTGCATTCGATTTGATAATCATTGCCTTCTCCAATATGCCTACGTATATATGCATATATTATATACGAGTCAGTTTCTGACAGATCGACTGAACAAACATTTTTTTTCGATATTCTAAAATTGAGTTTCGCACTGTATCTATCTTTATACACGACCTTGAAAATGTTTTATTTGCAAAGTTTAGCAAATTTTACAAAACAAAATTATTTTTACACGGTCAATCTGTCAGAGAGTGACTCATACGTAAATATCCTTTCGCCGTTATCAGCTACTGGAAGCGGAAGACTGCAAGACGATAGACGAGTTCGAGAGAAACGTCAGCGAAAAATTAGGCGGAATCCTCGAAGCTGACGAGCTCTGCTATCTCAACAGAATTTTACGAGTCAGGTTCAAACTCTCAGAGCAGTACATCAGCGACTCGGACTGGACCCGTCATCGCAAGTCTCTGGGCATCTTCGATAAAATTCTGAAAATAGTTCAGTTCCTCGAATCGCGATATCAGTCGGACACACCTTTTGGATGAATGGAAAATTGATAATAATGTCTTGTTCGCAGTACAACGAGAAGCAGTGCATACTACTCGACAACGTTCATTACGTGGATTACATGTCCTGGCAGTTCCTCTCGCGAGCGCTAAACAACAAGAACGTGGTACTCGCTATGACGATTCTCGAACCGGAATCCTGGGACGAGCTGTCCCGAGTCGAAAGCGACATCTGCAAAGATAAACGTCTTCTGCGACACACCTTGACTGGTCTTGAACGAGGATCGCTATCGTTTCTGGCATGCCAATTTTTAGATGTGCAAGGAATTTCGATCGATCTTTACGAGTAAAGGAATTTTTCTGTTTTCGTAAGGGGGGCCGATGTTTTGACAATTCTTTATTTCTCTGCGTGGAATATTCAAGTTTAATCGCGTGGGAATCGGGCTCATTGAAAAAACGATGCAAATATTGATTATTTAAATATATCAAGGTATTTTTTGATAATCGTAAAGTATAATTGTTTTATTGTAATGTGGACATATTCAGTAGATAAATATTACCCGAAATAAAATGTTTTTTTTTTCAATTCATTAAATTCAATGAGTAAATTGAAG
Organism: Apocrypta bakeri; assembly: GCA_018906985.1. Classification (NCBI taxonomy): domain Eukaryota; kingdom Metazoa; phylum Arthropoda; class Insecta; order Hymenoptera; family Pteromalidae; genus Apocrypta; species Apocrypta bakeri. The sequence goes on from JACCIA010000002.1 coordinate 5,081,740, forward strand.
TATATATTTTCTTAAGACTTGAAATTACTAAAATAAATTGACTTCTTACGACTGGAATTAATTAAACTGAACATTTTTTATTCGGCGCAATTAATCTTTTAAGTTGTTCATTTTTATTGTCCAATTCGTAATTGGAGCTTTCAAGAACCTTAGTGAAAGAATACAATTATCAACCAAACCTTTGTTTTCCATAACCATTAATTATCTTTTATAAAATGAATATTATAACTTTTAATTGTAAGGTTTACGAAAAGTATACAGTTTAATTTAACGACTTTATAAGACATTCTTTTTTTATTAGACTTGATGTTGCCATCCTAATTTTGATTTTGGTGTAAGCTATAGCTTGTACAGACTGATGAATTCAGTAATGTATGTTTTGAATCTTAAAAAATAATTTTTACACTGTAGTCAACGCGAAAATAAAACGAAACCCCGTATCTCTGTACAAAATGATAGCATCGATTTCTGGTACGGCTTATCTAATTATGTTTTTAATACACATTTAACGAAAAAAGTTACGTTTGGCCATCCGTTGGCCAATTTCTGGTGAAATTTGTATGATGGCCCCTTCATCTTAACAAAAAAAATACATTTATCTTCTTGAGCGTTTTTTTAGTATTAGATTAATGTATCTACGTTAAAAAAATACTGTGAAATAAATGAAGTTATCTTTACAACGAAAAGTTCTATAAGTAAACATTAATTCGTATTCTCAAACAGAAATAAAAAATATGAAATGACATAATAATAAAACTAAAAGTAACAACGACGTAACAGCAATAAAATACATTCATACGCTAATTTCGTTTACAGTTTCATACAGTATTCAGGAGTGACGCATCCGGGCTGGTACGAGCTGTTTTTCACACTGATCTTGCTGATCTGCGGCTTCGACATCGTAGAAATACCAGTGTCCGAAGTCGACGAATCAAATGTAATGTTTCCCGAATCTCTAATGATCACCCGAATTTCCGCGGATCTTCTTCCGGAAGAAACTGCTCCTCCGGAACCTTGGAGGAAGAGGAGCAAAGTTGCCGTCTGCTTGACGAACAAGAAATTCAAAATCGCTAAGTCGTTCATTACTTGCGATATGAAAGGTCGATATCGATATGAAAAATTATCCCTCGGTTCATGGGGATGATTAATTTATCGGATTCTTTTCCTTCGCAGAACTTACCCTGGAAATTTACTCGAGACTTTCCGTGTACGAGCAAAGCGTCCTTAAGTGCGCCACAGTTCTCGGTAAAGTATTCGTACGTAACCTGCTGGAGATGATAATACCTAATCATCAATCGCTGAAAACGGCCGTAGGTAATTTTAGACGCGGCTATTCCTGTCAGTGATGCACCGTAGGATATATAATAAAGTGAAATTCATTTTTTTATTGGTTTTCGATTTTCGAACAATAGCTGTAGATTACCTATTGTACAAAGAAAAGAGTTTAGCGCTCGAGTCGACTTATTTCAATTCGAACGTTTATATTAGTATCGATAATTCCGTTGCGTAGGAGCTGATATTTATGAGTTGATAAACATTGCATGGTTAATTTTTTCTTTTTTAGCTATAGAAAATCTGATCCGAATACGAATTTTCGAGTGCGCCGCGTTGCAAAGGCAGAAAACCAAGGTCGGTGACCTCGCAGTCTGCTCCTTCAAGCAGAGGTGCACTTTCTCGGATATGCATCACTTGCTGCGTTGTCGGTGTCACTCAGAATGTAAGTCCGAGAGTTTCACGTTGTATGCACGTGCCTGTGCTACATTTATGCATCTAAACGATGCGTATCGTCGATGTATATGTATATATATATATCTGCAAGGAATACTGTTTTTTTTAAATACACATTTTCTTTCGAAAATGAGTATTGCATTGATAAAAGTGCCCTTTGGAAGTGTGCAATGGGTAATAATCTTGATTAGTGCACTGAAGAAAGTTTTTCATATTTTAGAAAAGTTACTTTTTTTATTTTTGAAAGGTGAAAATCTTTGATTTTGAAAACGATACTTTGATTTTTGAAAATATTCATTTGAAACGAAAATTAGTGCCAGTAAAACGTTGCTTACTGTTTACAAATAGAAATTTGCTCGAATACGTGATATAATATAAAAGAATGTAATCTCTGTAATTATTTAGTGAATCATTTTTGTGAATTCAATTTTTTAAATTTCCATAAAGATATTTAAACAAACATTTGCTGATAAGTATAATATGATTTAGATACAAGTTATTACAAATTAAACTTAATATAAATAATGAATGATTAGATTCAAGTAAGAAATAATTTTCTGGAATCAAACAAACTTTCTTTATTCTAACAAATTTTTTAGCGCAGTTTAATAAATTCAATGTTAAAAATAACTTGAGGTAAAATTCGAAAAGTATTCAATTCTTCACTTTACATCAAGCTTTTGCTATAAAAATAAATGTTATTATACTAAATAAAGGAATAAATAACTGCATGTCCCTATAAAAATGTTACATCGATTCATTGCCCTTTTTCAGAATATACACGTACATAAAATTTTATTTAAATTTATCGATTCTATTTAAAAGTCATTTCCACGCGACATGTATTGTTTGCTTCGAAAGGATCATTTTTCAGTGTAAATACAGTAATACATACAAATAAAAAAAAATAATTTTTTACTACAATATTTCCAGACATTCCCAAAGCGGAGCTTCATTTGGCTCCATACGCGCACTGTCAATTTATGGAATTTAAGGTGTCAAGTTTTCGGCATACGGTTTACGAACAAGTACCGGAGAGCGAGAAAAAAGACTTTCACTCTCAGATCGTGGAAATCTATAAGAAAGACGCAAGGAAATGCATCGCTTGCGGCGGTGGATCGTTTTTGATAATTCCCGGACAGGAGAAGTCGGTTAGTAGGTTATTTCTCTTTGTCTTGTGAATTTTTGTTGGGAACACTTTCTGTACATGCGTATTGTTATTTTTTCTTTTGTTAGAAAACGTTTATGAAATCCTTGGCGCCGTTAGTGGCGACAAGCATGGCGGAACCGCTCGTCGAAAATCGTAGTCTCAAAGCATATTCATTGTCGAGCGATACGAAACAGCCAGAACTATTAATTGAGATAGAGCATAGAGAGTCCGATATCACTGGTATTGCCATTATGCGTACTTCTTTCAAAGCCGATGAAAATAATGGTGAGTATGTATATATTTATATGTGCGTCATTCTCTGACAAATTGACCGGTCGAACATTTTCTCATCTTTGATATATTTTTAAACTTTAGTTTGGTGAATTTTTTTAGTTTTTTTTTCACGAAGGTTCTCTATGTTACAAGCATGTCAAAATTGGCATTGTAGGTAAATTTTCAAAAAAAAAAAATCCAACTACTCAGGGAAGCACTTCTCACTAAAAACACACAATAGACTTTTCTACCAAAATAAATTAAAATTTACAAATGAAATACTTTCAAATCTGTAGATATAAATAATAACAATCTCCTAAGTGATCCAATCTTGAAATTCAGTTTAGAGATGGTTGATCGTGAAAGAATTCATAAAGATGCCTTGGATGAATACAAAAGTGTCTAATTTGATTCAGATAGTGCAATTAATTTCACTAGTTGTTGTGATAGAAAGGGAAATATATGAATATATTGTTAAAAATAATTAAGAAATATTTTATCAACAATCTGGGCAAATAAGAATACTTATCAAAATCGTATCTGTTCGTTTAAATGATTACCACGCCAAATCATTTCATTTATAGATATATCAGTTCACTGCACTGTCTGAATTGACCAAAAAATATAACATTCTATATAGATATATTTTTTTTATAATTTAAATATTAATATGAAATGTAGTCTGAAAAATATCTTAAGTCTAAAATACTTATTGTCCCAGTAATATAAAAATTGCTTAAAGTTATTTAGACGAAAAGAAAATTTTTCACCGTTAATTCGGCAGAGAATCCCCCATATAGGTATATATACACATACGTACAGGTACACATACGTATGTACAGTATATACATATGTTATGTACATACATTTATTTCGGTTTATTGCCCAGAAATGAACTTGGTTATTTCCCGCTAATTTACACCAACTCTCATTCCATTCCACACTTTGCGTTCTTACATATATACTTGTAATTCTTTTTCTCCTCAACTTACAACTCACATTGGTTACATTTTTTCTTTTATATACTTTACTTTTGCCTTGCCATTTTTTCTAATATTTTTATAATTTACTTTAATGTTAATGGCTCGCTCGTATGTACTTACATAACTCGTTGAATAATGTGCACGAGATTTTTTGAATTTCAATCGTTTAAGCGTCCGAAGCAGTGAATGCGGTTAAACCTAAGAAACGAAGGCTCAAGAAACCCCTTTCTAGAAAAAATCGCGTTCATCCTGTGCATTACAAGGACGCGAATAACGCGTTGAACCTCAACAATTTTGTGCACATAGATTTTCGAAATTGCCGATGTCTCAGCGTGATAGACTGTATTTTCATGAAACTCAAACAGCACGTGGATAATATCGGTAAATTATTACGTTTCCTTCTTTTTCTTTTTTACATATTTTTTTAATGTTATTCTCGTTTACGCAACCGTAATGGCTTTCGCTCGCAGATAACAACGATAAAATTACAAGATTCAACATGGAATACGCCGCAGCTCTTATCGACTACGGACAGCCGAGTTACGCGTTGAGATTTTTGGCCGACGCCGACGAAAGAAACGATGTATGTACGAGCATTTGCTTGTGAATAAATTATTATTATTATTATTATTATTATTATTTTTTACTCGTTGGATCACATTCGTTGGGCCTCCACGTTGTTCGCAGTACGTAAACACATACGACGCTTGGAAGAATCCAGCTCTTCATGGGAAGATGATCAAGAAAAGTATGATTCTGGGATTGCGAGGTGAGCATTGAACGTGTGGGCTCGTTCGTACATTCGAATGATGAAATTTTTTTGACCTGTTTAGGAAAAGCGCACATGTTTCTTGGAAATTATCCACAAGCGAAAACGAATTACATCGAGGCTTTATCCTTGTTTAAGCACAACTTCACTTCGATTGAGCTGTTAACGTGTTACAAAACTATGTACGAAAAGATGCGGCAAAACATTCGATGGACTTGCTCCTATCCAATTTTCAGCGACAATTACCGTAACGAAAAAGAAACTATAATTCAACAAAATACGGCCTCGTGTTTGCGTTTGATGTCGACGATATTGATGGTATACGAATTTCGTCATATGTATTGAAATGTACATTTATTGGTATTACTCTATAAAATTGAGATAGTGGGATTTCTCTATATTAGAAGATCTTTTTACGATTTCAAAATATTAGTATACGCAACTGTGAAATAGGGAGTTTTAACTTTTTTATAAATTGATAATAATGGACTTTATGAAAAAGTGAATATTTATTATTTCACATTACCAAAAATCAGTGTTTAAAACAGTTAATTTTTTAATTTCAAATCAGTAAATTATCACGACCAAATCATTAACTTCCATATATAATTACAAACTACTATTTAAAATAGTTAAATTCCATTTAAAACTAGAGAATTCTGTGCCAGTAAAAATCAAAATCATTTAAACTTTTAAACTGTGAATTTTTACTAAATTCGAAATCGTATCACAATTATATGCTATCCTCAGTGATCAGTGAATTTTTCGCTATTTCAAATTCTTTAAATTAAAAAATTAATCACGGAATTAAAACCCTGTTCTGGAAATAGTTTCTATTGTCGATTTCATAATAAAAAAACTAATGTGATTTAACGTACTAAAAGAAAAGCCGGAAAAGTTGTCTTGAAAAGTTCACCAATTTATACTGTATATACTGAACATCAAAGCTAAATTAAAAACTCACTATTTCTAAAGTGAACAATTCCACTGTTTCTTAGATGAAAACAAACAAGTCACTATAGAAAAATCAATAAAATTTTCACTATTTAAACCCTATAAAAATAACAGTGCCTTTGATAAATACCTATTCGTCAACTGTAATACTCTAATTACACTTTTCCAACAACGTGCATTACAAAAATTAAAATTTCAAAATAATATTTTTATTGCATTACACTGTAGGTAAACGGCCAACACAAGTCAGCGAAACTCGCTGCTCTTCAAAGTATCGTCTTCGGATTTTCGACTTTCAATTCCAGCTGTTTCTACGACCAATGCCAGCTTTACCTTTCGATCGTTGATATCTACGGAAAACTCGGCGATCTATCGTTTCTAACCCACGTTGAAAAGTACATGTTATTTTCGATCAACAACAAACACACCTGGAACCACGGCGAAGACATAGTCATGCTTGGCAACGTTTATTTTTCAATGTTCAAAATCAAGTAATAATCCAAATCCATCCGATAAACAGCCACAAATCTAATGAAAAAACAACCTGATAATCCAACAGTTTATTGCGAGGACGTTTGGAGAGAGCCGTGGAATTCGGAAAAAAGTCTTTCCGCATATCGAAAACTTTCCAGATCATCAGATTAGAGTTCGAAATATTACCACTTCTCATTCAGACTCTCGTGAGTATCAAAAAATTCGATTTTTCATCTTCATCGATTGCAAATTAATAATAACTCTCGCGCGTTAATAAACCGATTTAAGATACGTCTAAAACGAGTTTGCGAAACTATGGACACTTTGCAACAGCTACGAGACACTGCCTACGAGGACGTCGATAATTCAGCTTTAACTTGGTATTACGCTCTGTCCATGGATCTTTTACTGGACGCTGGAATACTCGTAGAAAGCTACGATGTTTGCGCGTCTTACGCTCGAAGAATACTTGGTCTGACATTATTTAAAAAAAAAAAAAAAAAAAAATTAAGAGACTCTTTTATATTGTAAGAAACTCGACTGACGAGAAACTTTGGTGAGCATTTTATTTTTCGTTCTTACGCAGCGGGAAAGTCGGATGTCTGTATTCTACGCGACTCGAAGTGTCTGAGGCGGCTTTTAGTTGGGTTGTGGTCGTGGCAATTGCGGAAGTAATGCATCATTTTATGTACCGTATACACGCGATTGCGAGACTATATAACGTGTATTCGTCTTACGCGCACTTTCAGAGGCGACTTGTCATCTACGTTTGTTATGAGTTTGGATTATTATACTGCCGATTTACGAGTTGACGATTATTCGCAGATAATAACACTCTGCAAGGTTAATATGTAATTAGACACGGTGAAAAAGAAATTAGTAATGGTTACCTACCGGTTAGGTAAACTGAATTCGATAAAGTTGGATAGCAATGGTTTACTAATATTTTTAGCAATAAATCCTTATATTCTTAGGTGGATAAGGATGTTTAGTAAAATTTCCATCAACTTCTTGCTGTTTACTATGCGAAATTAGTCTTCCATCTCGAGTGGTGTGTTCTAAATGAATTTCAGCAATTTAGACGATGATAGTAAATATATATTTTATCGAACAATTAGATTAGCGCGATAAATTCGAATTTATCGGCGCATGAGGTATATTTTGCTGTAGAATTTTAAAAAGTAAATTACAGACTTTAAATAGCCTATTGTTTTGGTACGTGAAATATATTAACAAGTCCTCTAAGTAATTAAGTAAATGCTTGGCTTTTTTGAGAAAAATTTTCAGTAAATCGCTACATACTTTTTTGTAATTCAGTGAATATTTATTGCATCGAAAAATGTTATATGAATAATGAATTAGTATATTTAAATAAATACTAAATTTACGTTAAAGGACGTTTTTTTTATAACAATTTTTCTCTCCAGTACATGAGATTCAGTTTACCTTACTGGATGTGTAATGATTATCTATTTTTTTCGTAATCATTTATAACTTTATCTTTCCCTGAATTTCTTTCTCATTTATTGTTTAAGCTCCGTTTTTAGATACTCGAGTGTCACTTACTCCTCCTCACGAGATGTATCAACATGAAAAAAGGAAGTCAAATGGAGATGTTATTGGTGGATATCAAAGATATGATGAAAACTTTGGATGAAATTTCGCGGATTTCAAGCTGCGTTAGACCTCATTATTACCTACTTAAAGCCTATTTCAGCTTGTTGCACGCTCGAACACTAGCGTCCAAATCTTACCTTCGCAAGGCAAAAAAAAGTGCCGAGTTTGAGAAAAATTTGATGGCCCTGGCTTCAATCAACGAAAACGACAACGTGAGTTATCTTGCGATCGCTTCTTCTCGGGGCAAAGGAAAAAATGAAAGTCACATTCTATACATACATACGTTATATTTATTTGATTTGCGTTATGTAATAATTTATAAAAATTGATTAAAATGTAGTTATAATACAAGATTTGCGTAATAGTCTAAATGAAAGGCAATGATAAACGATTTTTCGATTTCTTGTTTTTCTTCTTGTTTTTCTTGTTGCATAGACTTGGAAAGCTGTGAGTTACAATAACATGGCTCGTTACTGGGAAGAAAATATTGGCTATCGGAATGCGATCGTTTGGCAAGACGTTGAGATGTTCAATATTAACGACTGGTCCAACCTGCTTTATTCTCTTCCTATTCCTGATTCTTACATATGACGTACTACGATTCAATGTAAAGGTGATAGACGTTGTAAATGAACTTAGTAATCTTACTTAATTATTGTATTGTAATTGTAATAATGTGTGATAATAAAAGACAGAACAAAACTGAAAGATTATGTATTCAGCGCGTTTGTAGGCCAAATATTCGGTTATTGTGCAATTTCGGTCAAAATAAATCGGCAAATCGACAATATGTCTTTTCTTAATACAATTTTTAAAATTAAAAAAAAAACACGAATACAACTAGCGCGGTACAAAATTCAAGCAGTCTATGACGAATATTTACATTAATCTCAAATAACATAGAATTTCTGTCGAAGAATCGAATCTCCATCTTAATACTTAGATAATATTTATTTTACTACTACCTTAAGCTCTACGTCTTAATCATACAAGACCTATCAAACGTTCAATAATCGTATTTTATACTTTCCCTCTCTCTCTTTTTCGTGTACAATTCAAGAGATATTCGAGCCAACCATCGCCGTAAAAGTCATTACATCGAAGAAACGTTCAAATCGTGCGTATACAAAGTTGAAAAAATTCTCGAGTCATTACGTAAGATTTTGTTGCTTTTCCGTTACTAATGTCAGCTAAATTTATATCGCACATTTCGCGTTCATTGCGATCCGACGAAAAAAAAGAAAAAAAAAGAAAAAAAAAGAAAAAGAAAGAAACACATTGTAATCGATATCTTAACGCATCATATCGGGTGTCTTAGCTTCTTTGATTCTCATTCCACGATCCTTCCCGGAACGAAACTTTGTAGCTTGATTCGTTTCGCGCGTTATTACACATTTAATGACACTAAAATCCATGATTTATGTATACGCGCTCTTTCTCTATCATCCTCGTCTTATATAGTCGCAACTTAAAACAGTCAATTAAAATTCGTCTATAGGTTCGACGCCGAGTACGCCAAGTCGCTCGTTTGCGCGTTTACTTAGTTTTCTACAAACCGAGAGAATAAGAGACGTGAAAAAATGCAGTGAAAATCTGCGGAAGAGAGGGGGGGGGGCAGTGGGACAGTCGAGATAACGAAGAGTGCAAAATGGGATACGCGAAACGATCGTAAAGATGTACATGAGACGAATGAAGTAACCGAGTAAAATTGTAAAGACCGAAACACCGCAATTGTATTTAAAACTTGAGCACGCGCACATCATTGACTCTTCGGAGCGTGAAATTACCTTTCAACGCTTTCAGCGAGACGATGCTTGTTAAGATTACAGTAAGCCAGTGACCACTGACTTTCTTGTAAAATTATGAACGAGCTCGAGCGAAATAATTTTCAAATTAGCAGTTAATACTCGCAACGTCGAGAGAAAAAAAATTGAGTCTGTCCTGTTTTCACAGAAACGGAAAACTCGTTTAACGAAGAGGCATACCGATCTGTTACATACGGAAAAAATAAGCGAAAATTTTAACGTCGAAACATTGCCTTCGGCCGGCGATCAGCGCGTCGATTAATGAAAAAATCGGCAATTCGTAATCAGCGATCGGCTTTAGCACGACTCGCGGATCGAGAGATCGCGATCGGTGGCCGAAACGCGCGTGCGTTTTCTTTCTTTTTTTCGCGTCGACGAGACTCTTGGCGTACTCGGCGCTACTGCCGTTTTCTCTCTCTCTCTTTATCTCTATCTCGTGCTCCCGCCGATTTTCTTCAATCACGTATACGCATTACAGTGTAATTGTCGTATCGTTAGTGTAACTTCGGCTTCGCTCCCGGGGACGAAGATATTCGATAAGTTCGTTTAGCGTAGGGAGACCAGATTGGAAAATATGATTTACACGCAGTATCGTTAAAGAGAGAAATTGAGTATTGCAAATCGAGGCAGCCGTTCACTCTGCCTCGTCTATCCCGAGTCACGAAGTCGAAGACCTTTTTCTTTCGCGAAGAAATAGGACGAAGTTTATTTATTTTTTATTATGGAATGGATCAAGTTCAAAGTCAAAGGCTTTTGAAAGTTCTTGTTTATCTGTGATTGTCCGTTTATTGTCATGGTTACGTGCGTATTTAAAGAGGACTGAAACTTTCAATATTTCCCTTTTTTACGCTCTACTTTGATTTTGAACTATCCACGCATACTTACGTATCGAAAGAAAAGTAACTTGTCAGAACTTTTTATCTATTACGAAGAGAAGGCAGGTTTAATAAGTGAGGCTGCGAAAAATGGCTTTGTTGTAAAAAAAGCTACTATAATAATATAAAAAATTCTTCGAAGTTTGACTTTTTTTCTTCTCGTGTAGTCGAAGCGCGATTTTTGTGTACGTATATAAATCAATATTAATATCTGTACCTTGAAAACACAAAATTCGCGCTATCTCGTAATAAAATATATAGTCTACGCGACGAATATATAATAACCAAAAAAAAAAAATAATAATAAGAATCTATTACACCATTGATCCATAGGCAGTACAGATTCATGCGTAATTTCGCGCAATTTTTAACTCGCAAGTTAGATCTTTCGTGTCAGCTTTGATTCTTGCGTCTAGTAATATAAAATTTCGTTGTTTTGATTAAAAAAAAAGAAGAAGAAGAAGTACACCCCCGCAAAAATGACACAAAAATCGATTCGATCCTCTCCCCGCAATCGATCGCGATACATAAATTAACGTCGAATATAAAATTTAAAAAAAAAAATTTACAATCGCACAAAATCGCGGAAACTCATCGAGTTCCTGAACCAAGAACTAAACGATTTTCCTCTCCTAGTTTATTTAATACCGCACGTATATCTCACGCGCACACACACATACGTCCACGTATCAAAAGATCACATCCACAATATTGAAACACCTTTAGCAGTAAAAGGTTGGCGAACACTTCGTTTAGGAGGTTCACGTGCTCTTTCTCAGCTGCTCCTCTGAAAGAGTCATCAGGACAGCTTTGCTCATTCGTGGCCGTCGATGTCATTGTCGATGCGACTGCTACGGATACCCGTTTTGCCTGTCCATGGATAGATGTCGGGACAAGCTTGGCACGTCTTCATGTAACGAACTCCACTCTTATGCCAAAGGTTGCAGACTTTCGGGTTGTTGCACTTCTTCGGTCGGTCCTGTGAATCAAGGTCAGAAGGAATTTGGTAACGTCCATGGGTATTGCCTTTTGCGAAGGAGCACAACGTAATATTCCGCTGACGTAATGATTTTTATCACGAAAAGATTTATTTCTCATTATTCCGTGACTCATTATCCTTTCGAAAATTTCGCGACAACGACGACGATTTATCATCGTTCCCAAGTATAGTTCGCGCGTGGAAAAGAGATACGCGAGCAGGAATTAAGAACGAACCTGGTAGTTGCATCCAAACGGTTCAAATCTGTCCAAGAGAGCAAGAGGCGTGGGATTCCTGACCCATTGAAGCGCCTGCCAGTTTGTGATTACCCATACATCGTCCATGGCAACGATGGTGTCGAGGAACGAGATGAAACCTTCTTTGTGGTGGGGTTGAGTGAACCACGCAGCGTGGTAGAACAAGCCAAATGGAGCTCTGTAAAAAGAACACGAATTTCCACATGTATAATTAAACGTTTATTCCACTTCATTGTTCGAGAATTTCACACAATAAAAGAACAACGATAAAGTACCTGTTGGTGGTATAATGTCTCTCAAAGTTCTTAATCAACATCTTGTAGACACCGTCGGCAGTAGGTGGGTTACTACAGGCGTCTCCCATGGAGCACCTGCCACCGTTAAGGTCTTGCCACATGACCATAGGTACTTCCCAGAGTCCAGGGTAGGATCGCGTGGGACAGGGCGGGATCATACAGTCGTGGAAGAGTTTGTAATCCAGAGTGTAAGGCCAGCTTGGTGGTCGGTTCTCGTAGATCGGCATAGACGAGTCATAAGTGAAGTTGGTATCCCACAGCATTTTGAACATGTTGTTACCACCGACCTGTACGCATAAGGGAAATATCGATACATCCTCGTCAGTCGATTTCGATAACGCATATACCATATCCGTAAGTTCCAGTCGTATCCTTTTACAGACATGTACACGCGAACGTTTCGAAATTATTAACACAAACGTTGCCGAAAAAAAAAAATGAATCGACCTCGAGTATAACTCGCTTATAAGGCGTTGGTTCGCGCTTACTCGTATATAATATAATATCCACGTTTCGTCAGTAAAGTGGTGAACGCTTTCGCTGTTTCTTTTTTTTCTGTAACGAATATACGTGAACACGCCTGCCGCGGAACGTCATCGTTAAAGTGAACGTTATATTCCGCGCGTGTGTCAAAAGGTTATTCGCGGAGACGCGCGTGTACACGGTTATTAGGCGAAAGGCGCGGTAGTGTCATCCTTTTTTTCCCACATATAAAGACGTCGGGAGAGTTCGGTCGCGCATAAACTCAGGCTGCATTTGCGTTGTGGATGTTGCGGCATCATCTCGCGTGCCCTCGAGCGGTTTTAATCGCGCGCTAATAACCGCGAGCGAGCGCAGGCGAACTCTTGGGAAAGATCGCGCATTTTTCGAGGCGTGTCGATGTTTCGCCTACTAAGGGGGGGTTACAGTTTCGCGAATTTTTTTTTTTTTTTTTTCACCGATAGATTTTTCGAGCGCCCAGAGGCCATCGGTTATTATATCCGCGGAATGATTCTCGCTCGCGCGCGAGTTTGCGCAACCAGATTAGCTGTGAAAATCTGTCGGATACTTTCGTGCGAAAGTTCTGCGGTTGATTGCTTGTAAAGAAAATTTATGGAATAGCCGCACGCGAGCGCGTTCCTTTTTTTTTCTTCTTTTTTTTTTCTATCGAATATTTAAATGCTGCTCATGCGCGCACGAGCAGCAGATTAGGCGCGTAACGATCTTCTAAAATGTTGTTTTAGGAAAAATAGTCCTTGGTGTACGAAAGGATTCTATTAATGATCCATTAACAAACGAAAAAACTCATTATTGTTCATAAACTATATGCCTGCTTTCTTAGGTCGATTCATGTGTCGATGAAACGCTTTTTCCTATCTTTTTCAGTCTCTCTCTCTCTCTCTCTCTTTCTTTTTTTTTCTTCGAGTAAACGTGGCGTAAGGTATTATTAGACCCTGTTACAAGGCATTTTCGAGCTTGAGAAAAAGTAAAAATGTCAGCTATTAATGGCTATAAAAGCGTTATCCGAAGTATGCTTGGTCGAAATAAAGGTGACGAAATAAGAAAGTTATACAAAGTATAACTTGCATACGGGTAGTCGATGACTTTCATTGTGATTTAATTACATAAACAATTTGAAAACTGATTAAAAACCATCGGTATATAGTTCTTTATATCGAGTGAACGGTATTTCATAAAACGTTTAATCAATAGGACAAAAAGCGTTTCATCACGAGTAAAGTTCCTAGTATGCTTCTTGGCAGTCGTTTCCTAGTTTCCAAGGCACTTTACATAAATATTCGAATTTCCCCTAAGAATCGAGACTGGCTTATCATTTTTATAATCTCCCCGTCGATTATATCGGAAATTAATTGCGTAATAGAATATCCAATATTGCAATACGGAGGTGTATTATTATATGCCCGGAAAATTGGGCTTAAATTGTGCCGAATAATCGGTTTGATGGTTGGATATAAGCTGTCGTTAAGGTGTGTTTTACGAGACAATGTATAATGCGAGATATTTTGATCGTTGGTACTTACCGAGAGGAACGGAGCTCTCATTCCTCTGACATCCTCGAGCTTAACACCTCCGTAAGCGGACAATATCTCTCGTTGTCCGGCTACTTCGCGAGACCACTTTCGCGCTGAGAATTGTTCACCAAAACTGTGCCTGTGTGTGTGGAAATCCAGGAGAAGGAGGAGGTGAAAAAAGAGAAAGAGAGAGAGAGAGAAAAAAGAAATGTGTTAAGTATCCATAAACACGGTTAAACTATGCCTCGACGCGGAGCGGGAAATCAACTTTTATGGCTATAAATATAATGAAATCGTTAAATTCAAATTTTACAATACTCCACTATTTTACCAACAATTTTCTCAGTGACGTAAATATATTCTCCTGATCATTTCTCGAGATCTACTATATTCTTTTTCTTTTTTTTTAATAAACATGAATTTTCTTAGCAATTATTAAAAAACTCGAAGAAACATAATTCGAGTGGTGTGTAATTAAGCTGATTCCCCGTGATGTATACAATCCACGTCGAGGATCTCTAAGAGTCTAAATACCTATATGTACAAACTAATTAAAGCCCCTCGCGTGCAGATAACGCGTATAGCTCTTAAGATCGCGGCTCGAGTTAATCGCGGCTAATTTGTTAATTCATCGACGGTTCCGACACGCGCGATTCACTATACATATAAACGTAGAGCATCGACTGCATTACCCGTAGCCTCGTCGTCACTTATAGACAGATCGAGTGGGAGGATCGGTTCGTTCGTGCCCGTAGAAGTAACGGGTACATAGTAGCGTGCATTCGAGAAAGAGTATGTATATATAGATATAAATGCGTGCTTGTGTTCCAATGACGTAGTCGCTATGTAACGACAGGTTCGCGAGAGAGGTGTTTCGCGTGCGCAACTCGTGCACGTATACATACATAGAGGATAAGACACTTTTAAAAGGATGATTCGGAAAAATAGAATTTTAAGTATTTTCAATGATGTACATGGCATTTAAACTGAATGGAATAATTATGTTTGATTGTGGAAAATAAATTCTTTTTTACAGTTTTAAGAAAATATTTACTTCAATTTGATCGTTGTATTTATTAGAATGGATAGCATGCGATTCATTTCAGGTAATATTTTTGTAAATCGAACCGAAAAATTTGAGATTGAAAATAATTGTTTACTTAATACCGTTAGATATTAAATTTAAATAATTGGAATTTTAATAAAGTAATTTTCTTATGCATAGCAAAAACTTTTCTTTCGGTGTAGGAGACATATATATGTATGATTCAACAGATCTAGGACATCTGTAAATCACTTTGATGGCTAATTACAGCATAAATTACAATACAATTTTTACTTTCTGCAAGATTTAATAGTAGCCGATTGATGGATTGAGATAACATTTGGTAGAAATATTCTTTGATACTCCTTGCCGCTGCAATATAGAAATTTTAAATTTCACGATTCGATAAGAACATTTTTAATAATAATTGGCTGAAAATCCGTATTTGGATTTTTAATAGTTTTTCTTCGGATTCGATTTTAAATTTATAGATTCACTCAAAAACAGCGTATTACCGCCAAGTTTTACTTCAATATCCATCAGTTAATTTTGAACCTTACCGATAGTGAAATCTCTATTTTGTGGCGTAATTAGCCATCCAACAGACCTAGGGAAGTCCTACATCTCTTCAATCGTAGTTTAAAATGTCAAGACTCCTTTAATATCACTAATTAAAATTTTTAATTTCAGATAGCCTTATTCAAAGGTGTCCCCTCCTCAATATATCTCCTAATAATGAAATAACTTAAATTACAATTACTCTAATATTCTAAAGGTCTTTCGTCTACTCAGTCAAAATATACGTAACCCATAGCGAGTCAGATTTTCCTGCGAATAATTTCGGTTTATCAGGAATGAATGAACCTGCGTCCTCTCGCGGGAGTGCGTGAAGTCGATTCGCGAATAGCATATTTTCATGCAAAATGCACATAAGTCAACATAGGCTTGGAAATGCGAATGAGTGTATATCAAAGCGAAACAAGCCGCGTACAGCACACAAATGAACAGTGATAACAATAATTGTACAGCGCATATATATAAGCGTGCGTGACAGATAAAAAAAAAATAATGCGAATGAAGATAAAAAAAAGTGAAAACAATTTTTCAAATCTTCACAGAGGCACACAGTCCATGAATCCCGATTACTTACGAGACTGTGTGCGAGGCAATTTCATGACCACCGGCGTAGAGGTTCTGGACCTGGCTGTAGTCGGTCCACTCGTGCGAGACGTAGAAAGTGGCGGAAATGGGACATCCATTAGGGTTGTTCCTTCCCTTCTCGAAAAGATCAGCGTAGAGACCCTTGTTCAAGTCGTTGACGGAGTCGTCGAAAGTCAGCAAGACGATTTGCGGGATCTCCTCGGGCAGGTAGTCTCCTATTTTTGGTTTTTTTTTTCGTTGTATTGTGGATCGGTGGTGATTATAGGGTAGTCGATGTGTAAGTTATGCGTTTCGAGAGAGTGATGAAGCGTATGTTCGTGAGTCGTGTTTCGTGAGAAAGAAAGGAGAGCGAGAGAGAAACAGACAGAGAAAAAAAATAACACAAAATGCGTTAGTGCTGCAATATATTAGTATCACATGGAGATATAGTATAAGTATTCGTACGCGTATTCAACCGGCCAAGTCTACCAAGAGAAAACGCCGAGGATGACGCACTTATTTTCAGTTACTTTTCTCTGTCTCTCTCACTTTTTTTTAATAAACGAATTTCAACTCAGCGATGTAGAGAGAGAGAGAGAGAGAGAGAGAGAGAGAAACTTAGGTATAATTCAAAGCGCGAAAAGTCGCGTGCGTAGTTTCCCTTGGCGGACGTGGCCGGATTATTCAAATGGGGACGTCTCTCGGACGGCTCTGCACGCGTGCGAATTTTTTCGATGCATAAATCACTCTTTCGTTTGCGCGACTGAATTTTTTTCTCCAACTCATTTTGAAAGTGACTTCGTAGCCTTCATTCCGTGCTCGTAACGATGAATCCATACTTTTTTTTTCAATCGCGCACGCGCGTGTATGTGTTACGTATGTGCAAAGCAGCATTATTTCTGGTTCACTTCCGCCGAAAAACGGAATGTGCGTTTCCGCGAAAGAATTTATAAGCGTTAATGTGGAAACTGTATTCTTAAGGGAAAGTGACGACTTCCCAGTGTTTTGCACATAGATAACAACTAGCCGTTGCTTTCAATTTTCAGAGAACAAGACTGTATACCTTCAGCGAGTATACTATAATTAGTCAACTTAATGGAACCAGAAACGACGAGCTCGAAGTCATCTTTAAACGAGCTTTAGCGAGCAGAGCCACTCTCGAGATTTAGGAAAAAAAAATAATAATAATAATAATTTCGAATTAATACACAAACTATATCAACGTCTCAAGGAAGAAATCGAGTGTGCCCAGCAGCGATAGTAATTAACTTCGCATATGTGTTACACACGTATCGTAATATGCAAAACAGCCGATGAATAACGAAAAAAAAAGTCGATGGCAGATGCGTATAGCAGCAACAGCAGCAGCAGCAACAACAGCAGCAACAGAGTAGTTCCAGTATCGACGGTCTTCTTCCGGTGCGCGCGTAGTGCGGCATGGGATAATGAAATAATCGAGGCGGCTCATTGCACCGCGATCCTTGATTTCGCTCTCGTCCGCGTACGTGCGTTATTAGATACAGGCGAATGAGCTCAGCACGCGCCGGGCGATGCATGTTTATACGACTGCTCGTACGATAGATCGGGTATAATTAGAAAAGGCGTCTGGTATTATTAGACACGTCCGTGAGGCTATCGACATTACGATGCAGTGCGATTTATTAAATGTATATCAATTTCGACGAGTTACGAAACGCGATATTGAGTGTTCGATCCAATCATTCGAGTGTATAATTAAGACGTTTTTATAAATTTTCGGGAAACGGCGATGTATTGCGCACGCGTGTATGATACGAGAATTTTGAATTAGCGTGTATTACGCTATCGCCAGTGAGAGAGTTAAATTTAACAAATACATTTTAGCGTGTTAATTTATGCATAATACGGTTAAGTACAGTGTTAAATCACGTCTACTTGTAAACGTTCGACAAACTAGTATAATTACGCCACAAACATCGACTTCGTCAATCAACTCGTTAATAAGTAGTTCAAAATGATTACTAGAATCGTTCGCGCGTTGTACGCGATTTAAAATAGAAAGTCTTCGCGAGGTTCATCGGTTGACCGGTAGATAAAAACTTGTAACTTTCGAGATTAAATAATCGAACCCCAGAACAACGAAGGAATCGGCATTCGACATTTACCAACCCAATATCGACGTTTGAGAGGAAGAACCAGGTAATTAAAAAAAAATCTTAAATAACCAGCTGATTCCAA
This sequence comes from Apocrypta bakeri, assembly GCA_018906985.1. NCBI lineage: Eukaryota > Metazoa > Arthropoda > Insecta > Hymenoptera > Pteromalidae > Apocrypta > Apocrypta bakeri. The sequence continues at coordinate 5,100,314 of JACCIA010000002.1, forward strand.
AAGTCTTCATGAACTAGCCAATTCCATAGAATCTTGAACAATCAGCCAGTTAAAATGAAGGTTTAAATAACCAGCCAATTAAAAAAAGACTTGACGAACCAGCCAATTCCAAAAGTCTTGATGAACCAGTCAATTCGAACCAAACTTGAAGAACCATATATTTTAAACAAGGGTTTCACGAAGTAGCCAGTTCAGAAAAAGATTTGAAGAACTAGCAAACGAAGAAAAGACTTGAATAACCTGCTAGTTTAAAATAGTTTTGAACAATTATCCAGTTCAATAGAAGCTTGAAGAACCAGCCAGCTCAAGTAGAGTTTAAAAAACAACCAAACGCTTCATTTTCAATTCAAGAATCAGCGAACTTAGATAATATATCGATAGATTCACATATATTTGTTGGTATATACCTTTTGAATAAACAGTAACAATAATACATATAAAAAATAAATTGGATATATCGATAAATTTCTGAACACACATATATATATATATATTTTTTTTTTTTCCGAGTTGACTGATTCATGGATTTAAAAGGAAGTGTCTCGTTGTTCAATTTCATTTAGAAATATCTGGTTCTTCAAATGTTTGCTTGAACTGGCTGGTTCATCAAATCATTTCTTGAACTAGCTGCTTCTTCAAGTCTTCTTGTGAACTGGATGGTTGTTCAAGCGTTTTTTAATTGGCTGGTTAACCAAGCTTTCTTTTAAATTTCCTGTATCTTCCTCTCAGTTGTCGATAAACACGATGCGACGACGGCGATCGGCACTTACGAAATCGTGTGCGAGGCAAGCTCGTGCCCATCGGCGTACATATTCTGGACCTGACTGTAATCCGTCCACTCGTGCGAAACGTAGAACGTTGCGCTGATGGGACATCCATTTGGATTCTTTCTGCCATTCTCGAAGAGATCGATGTAGAGCTGTCGGTTAAGGTCGTTTATGGCGTCGTCAAAGGTCAGCAGTACGATCTGCGGAGTGTCGTCGGGCTCTATGCCACCTACAGAGTACCATGAGCGACGCACGCGATCGTCGGTTCTCGCGCTCTCGAAAGAGCCGAGGACCAACGCGTGGGCGTGTGCGTGCACACTAATCAGTTCCTTGGACGTTTTTCGTTTCTATTCAATTCCGTTACATCGTGATCGATCAAAACAGAACAGAGCGGAAGGAGTCTTTGTTATGTTTTGAGCTCACAAGACGAGCGTATAAATGGGTGTACTTATAAGTCTACGCAGTGATGCAATTGTTTTTTTTCGTCCACGGATGCACATAACACAGTTCGAAGTAATGCGTTACTCAATGCGGTAATGATCCGCATCTTGAGAAAGTAGCAAAAAACATGGTCGCACACACGACCCTGTAACGAAAATCGACAGTATCGACGCTAAGAAAGTTCATTCGCGCAACTCTCGTAGTCATTTATTTTTTCGTTCTGTCTCTCGACGGAGTTTGCACATAGCACGATTCGTCGACGAAAAATCTCGAGACCGAGACGGAGTCTCGGAAAGAAAAAAAAAATACAAAATTCACTCGCCAATTTCCGGTTAGCGCGAAGGTGAAACCCAGTTGAACGTAACGCGGCTAGAGACCAAAAAAAAGTACTGCCGCCGCGTTAACTCCTCTTGCGAGTGGTTCCTCGCCGACTATCGCGATTTCACCGGCAAAAAAGACAAGCAATGAAAGCGAAGATATTCAATTAAAATCATTAGGTACAACTCGGGGAGTCTGTACAGCATTGCGCCGTTGTTCTTTTTTTTCGGGGTTATTACGTCTTCGCGCGAAACCTTGGCGTGCCACGCGAAACTACCTGATAAAGTGGTGTTCGCGAGGAGCGAGAGAGAAAAAAAAAATAACGAGATCAAGGTGGTGCGCCTATAGTTTTACGACGAGCTGTCATATAATATTCAGTGTAAAATTGAGTCGAAATTCTTGTTCGCAAAATAAAGAATGGGATCTCGGTAATATTTTGCAAATCGCAATTTCACGATCGGACCGACATAAGTTTCTAATCGTAAAAGAAAGAGAGCGTCGTCCCGTCCCACATTACGCACATAAAGGCCATTGCCCCGTCAACGCAGTGGCGATACCAATAAAATTGAAAATCCATATCAGAAAAAAAAGAAAAATAGAAAACGCGCAACTTTCACGATGAATTTTTAAAACTCGCGCGCGCGTGTCTGTATATATACAGTTTCTCTCGCGACGTTATCGCGCGCTCGCGATTTTCGAAAGGACGCGTTTCTCCTTTACCTATACTTATATATATATACATGTATTCATATGTATTTTATACACATATATATCACGAACCGATCTAAGCGAGAGTGTCCAGCTGATAATGAAAAGCATTGCGCAACGTTTAGTCCGATCGCAACGTCGATCAAGTGACAAATTTAATTGGCTCGATTGCCCGCGCTCCATTGATAATTCTTTCGGTGATACACCTATATACACAGTCTATTATTGGTATTTGTTGTGAGTAGAGAGTAGAGAGTTTAGCGTTGATTGGGAATGACGTTAATTAATAGGAAAATTTCAATGGTCTTTCCATTGTCGAGCCAATGCGTAATTCACGATTTTGATACGGCCCACTGATAAGATACCATTCTTTATACGTATATATATGTATATATATATATATATAGATCTCTCTCGGATTGAGAAATACCGCGCATAATTCACGCTCGTTCCTCGTTAATTTGTATATTCGCGGTAAAATAAAAATTAATACACACGCTTCCTCGTACCGGCGACAATTACGCAACTCCCACGCGTTCCTTTCTGAAAATCTCCGTTTCTAACTTCCCTTCTCATGTATTTATACATTTATACGTATACATAATATGTGTATACATGTGCGTATATATAAAATATAAAGGCGCGCGCACACACGGTTATTAGAATGCGATTTCCACCCGCGATTTCTCAGATCGCTATCGTTCTCACAGTTGAGCGCGCGGCCAATTATAACGCGTCCGCAATTTCCGAGAGAGCATTACAATATATGTACGGCGAAGGACACGCGTGACCCCTTTCGAAATTCACGGCGATTATGTAGCTCGGCTATGCACAGATTGCAACGGACAGCCGGAATTTATTAAAGCTCGTTGGCTCCGTGTTACGACTTATTGTGGATATATACATATTTGTAGATTTTTTCTCTCTCCACATCTTCCGTATAGAGCGACGTTCTTTTTTTACCGAAGATGGAACGTTCACTTCGCGCGCGAACGCCTGTAATACTCGTTAAGCTCTGGCTATTTTCATAATTCCGATCGGCGTACATATGTATGCAAGACTCGTTATTCCAGATTACCATAGCAGCGCTAGTGCGCCGAGTAACAAAAGTTAGATTTCAATAGGGGCATATAAAGTTTTTTTTCTTTCCTCCTTTTGCCAATGACTCGAGCATTGTAGCGGCTGATTGCATGCCCAACTGTATATTGTCGTTATTTATCATGACTATATGTTTAGATTATGTATTATACATTGCTTCGTGTTTAGGACCAGAACACTAACTTTTACACGTGTGTCTGTGTGTATACCGATATATATATATATTCCTTTTTTTTATTTTATTCTTTCTCTTTTAACACACGTATCGCGAATACAATAAATCGAGCAAAATGTACGTACAACCGGTCAGTGGAGAGCAGTCGTAAAGTTTACTTGGCACATATATCGTAATGTATCTGTTTCACTTTTCTACCGTAGCGAGCGCGCGCGCGTGTAACGTTAGAATCGGAGAAAGTCCTGCGCAGCGGCTCTCTCGAATCGATCGTCAAAATCAACATTCCGAGCGCGTTCTTTTGCGTCAAGGGAGACGATTCTGTATTTTTGTTCCTTGTCTGGTTTATTTGTTTCAACGGCGGCACTTGTTTCGAATGCGTTGACTTTTGTAACTGTACTTCGATCGATACAAGATGAGTTTGCTCGGAAATGTAATGCAATTGAATAATGATGGAATCGAATAATAATAATCAAAATAGAATCAAAGATTATTGGTACCGATACCACATTGCGTAACGATCTTGCATTCAGATAGGAATGAAAGAATGTAATTTTTACACAAGTCTTTTGCAATGCTTCGAAATCAATGAGCGTGCTATCTTAAGTTACATTCGAGTATATTAGCGAGTGTATGCTCTGCTTAATAAGACGAGTTTAATATAAAATCAATATCTATATTCGTATCGCTCGATTGTATCTCAAGCGCAGAATTTTTGCGCCTCGACTCGCCTCTATTATGCAGCCAATAATCTAAGGAACACTTGTCTATTCGTCTGTAATGTACGTTACTTTCGTGTGAACGCGCGTAGGAAAAAAAGGAGACTTGATTAGACGTGCAATTTTACGATGAACCGATAGGATCTTTTCCGCGCGCTCTATAAACTCGCATTATAATTCAAAATATCGCTTGTAATTTCGAGTCTTTTCCTACGCCACGCCGTAGTCGGCTGTATAAAATCGATTTGAATATGTAAGAGAACGTCTATATGGAATATAGAATATGCATATATACCCTCGGAACATTTCTCACGCTGATGATCTACAAAACTACTGAGAAATCTCGAAGTTCATTCTTTGGAAAACATCGTTCTGGTAACCGTTCACCATCCGTTCACCAACAATAGCTCAGCTGATCTATACACGAATACGAATCGCGCGCCTATTTAATTATCACCTTTTTATTCGAGAGCTCCTTTTTTATCAGACCTCTCACTCAGCCGCCAACGTCTTATTAAATTCCTTGGCAAAACAAGGCTCGCAGTTAACAAGTCTACACGCAGTAGTATCTGCTCCTCGAGCGGCGCATTGCTTCCAACTGTGTTACACAAGTCATCCGGCCGTGTGCGGCTCGCAAAACAAACAAGCGCTCGTATAAACAATAGCTGTGGGTGAAAATATAAAGAAAAAAAATTCACTCCGACTCCGGTCATTAAAATCCAGAGGGTCCAGGAGTGTAGCGCAAAAACGAAAAAAAAAAAGAAAGAGAGAAAAGAAGGTAAGTAACCGTTCGTACCAGGAATGTCGGATCCGCCGCAGCTGCAGTCCGGAAGTAAGCAGACGTCCTTGCGGCACTTGGCAGCGGGCTTGTCGACCTGAGGAGTTGGGTAGATTGGTGCTGGTCTCACTGGTGGGAACCGGTAGATGTCCACGAATTCCTGGGCCTTCGAAACGATTTCAGTCGAGGGCTTCAAGGTCGGACGATGGCGCCTACGGAAATGGATCATTTTTTTTTTTTTATACTTTCTGCTTTCCTCGTACGCACCAGTACGATTTACGTAAGAGACCGCGCCTGTGTCGCAACCGCTATGTGCGATCACGCGATATATATATATATACGTATATACATAAGACGGTCGGATCATTTTCACTTTCGCGATGGTGTCTGTGAGCTTATTCGTGCACACTTGTACGGTCTCGAGGTATGCACGATGCGCTTTATGGTTTCGATTTCGTTTCGATGCAGAGCTCAGTTACTATGGCACAGCGGTTTATGTGTCACCGAGTGATTTGTATTGTTCGCGCGAACCTCTTTCTTTTCCGCGAACGGTAAAGGTGTGTAAAGATATTTTTTTTTCCTTTCTTTTTTATCTGATCTCTTAATTTAGTTCGGCGGTGCAGTGTATCTGGTGGGAACGCCGATGATTAATCGCTGGATGTATGTGGTTTCGATATTAGATAACTAATTATAATTAATTGTCAAGCTCTGTCGAAATGACGATCGATTTCATCGCGAGTATTGTGTGTTACATATGAATTCGAGCGCATTTCTCGAAGAGACATGCTTTTGAAAGTTTTGAATATGCTTAATCGCGGACAGCGCGCGTGCATATTTTATAACATATGGTTTCCCGATCGCATTTTTCAAAGTTACGCAGCGGAAATCGAACTTAATAATACTTTAATCGTACGTATATCTCGCGCCCTGAAAGTGGCCAGTCTCCTTTTCAATGTCCGATGCATCAGGGTCATGGGAAAAGAAAGAAAAATTCTTATTACTCAAATCGGCAGCGATGAGAAATCAATCATCTTAAGGTAGCTCGACTTTCCCTATGAATTTTCAAAATTCACGCGACGTGTGAGATGTCGAGAGGACTTCGAATTTAGATTAGTCATGGGTAGACTAGATTTGTTAATGGGATACTTAACGGTTTGGTAAATCGAACGCGATGAAGTTCGATTGAAATGGTTCCATAAATTTTTTATGATTGTTTACCCAATCTTTGAGAAATCGGACCTTGTATCGTTTACTATATGTAATCAGCAATTAATCCGGAGTGACGGAGATTTAAATGGGTTATAAGTGAATTTTACCAACTGAGACGATCCGATGGCAGTAAATATGCGTCTTACGACACAATTAGATACGTCGAATATTTTTTAATATTGTCAAATTTTAGTGTATAATTTAAAGTGTACTTAATTTAAAGTGTAACTATTTTTTCGTAAATATTAAGGGGACAAGAAATATTTAAAATGTTTTCAATAATGTTGTTATATAAGTGACACACTTATTCAAATATTAGGAAATATATTTCGATGGTTTATATTGCACTATAAAATAGAAATGCCATTAACCGAAAGATTCAAAAGGAACCGATCTATAGATTAAACTGAAACTTGGTAGTAAAACTCTTTGTAAAGATTTGAAATCGAAAGATCAGAAGAAATTAGACGTTATAAAATGTATTAATTTTTGAAAAAATTTGCTGTAAACCCACTTTTTGATATGTATTCATTTTTTTATTCATTAAATTTAAAATCCCGGCATTCATACCGATCGGAAACTATCAAAGAACATTTTCATAAATTTTGAGCTCGATTTCGCCATAGGTTCTTTTTAAATGTTGCGGATTGTAAAACCTATATTTTTTGGTATAATTAGTATTCGAAGAGACTTAGAGAACCATCGAACCATACTTTAAATTTTAATATTCAAGTAATCACTTTAAAACTTAAACAGTAAAATAACCGAATTCTTGTTATTGCCCATTTTCATAAGAGATTTCTCATACTACAAGATCAAATTGTATATGTATAATTTGCATCTCAAAGGTGTCTTGCCCCCTTAATTTCTCAACACGCATAGATAGAAAAAAGCTCGAACTTACGGTGGTGCTGTTCCTCGATTGACCTGTTGGCGACCTCTGCTAAAACGGAAAACAGAAAACGAGTCATCAATAACGAAGGTAAAAATCATCGGGGCGTTAAAAAAGCCCGTTAAAACTGACCAGAGAGAAAGACAGTGAGAGTGAGAGAGAGAGAGAATAAGGCGTCCGGCTAATAAAAGCACTTTCATGACCGGTCGATCGACAGCCCACAGGAGAAAGCGAGCAAAGTACGTACTATATACCTATACACAGAAAGCAAGAGTCCTCGTCTCTCGTATTGCTTCATAAACATATCGCGCCTTTGGTGCAATTGGGTCTCGGTCGACTCATTCTTTTTCTTTATGCACTTTGCGCTCTCGTCTTCTTGGAATAGAGCAGTCGCACAAACCCATATACGTGTACACTTGTACACAAAGAGCTTGATAATGACAACGGGAGGGACGTACTGCCAATATAACAGTATATCTCGTTCTCTCTCTCTCTCTCTCTCTCTCTCTCTCTCTCTCTCTCTCTGGCAGTAAAGTCGACCTTGAGAGCCACTGCAGCATCGTTTTACCGCTATAACTCGCGCTTTCACACTTTCATCGGGCAGGCAGTGCACGAGTGTAGCGTTTTTCCTGAGCGCGAAGCTACTTGCGTACACACGCGATGCATCCCGCGATTGTATAATATATAAGCTTGAGGATCTGATTAGAGATTTTTTTTCTCGCGAGAGAAGTAAAGTGGCTTGTTTACTTTTATCGACGATACGTGCGCGTTTCTTTGCTTTCTTCTTAGAGGTATACTATCGTTTCTCTTCATCGAGGACTGTCATATATCTTTTCTCTCGTATCGGAGATGCAGACGCTCGCCAATGATTATTGTACGCGCGATTACTCATACGTTCGTATTTATTTTGTTCGGTATGTTTCTTCTTGTACGTTTCATGCATTGCGATGGATGTATTTGAAAAATAGTCTTTTTCATTGAAGAATTATTTTATTCAAAAATTAATATTTACTGTATACCAATAGAGATTTGATTTTATATTTTTAAAATCAATCAAGTGCGTTTCTTTAAGGTCAATGTGTTATGATTTCGTTGATAATTTGTTTAAGCGCTATAAATGTTTATTGAGATCTAAAACTTTCATATGAATAATGAATAAGTGTATTTAAGCAGAAATTTATTGAATTTTAAATTAATATAAATTTTTCTTCAGCGTATGTATAGCTTAAAATCCACTTGATGTACGGATACTTTTATCCAGATATAATATTATTATTTGAACAAAATTTGCATTTATATAAATTTAATGTTTAGATCCAAGTGAATATTTGCCTAAGGCTATTCAAAGAAATCATGTTTCGGAATCGAACAATTATTATATATTCTAATAATCTTTTTTCTGACTACAATGAAAAGTTTTATTATTCAATATTTTAAGTATTATAATTACGTCGAATTTCATCGTAGCGAAAAGAAAGTAGTTTTTATCTTTCTAAGGAATTAAAAATAATGAACTAACACCGCGATTTCAAGAAGAAGAGTCCTTACGCTCAGTTCAGTGTTAACTTAAATTTCGTTTCATGACTATAAAATAAGAAGAAAAAAAATGGTAATTGAAGTAAAATTCACCGATGAAAGTACCTTCATGAGGTACAATTACGTACAGACATTTTCAACGAAAAAGTATAAATTTACCTTGGCGGAACACTAGCGGAGTAAGATCGAGCTGTTGTAGCAGGTGGACTTTGGGTCGTTGTGGTCAGCGGTATGAAAGTGTCGATTATGGCATTTGGCGTTGTCACGTGGACGACTGGATGGCTGAGAACGTTGGGCCTGAAAGACGAGCGTTGTAAATTGGCGTTCGAACTCGATTAGCTAATGAAATGTTATGACGCTCTTCCGCGTCTACTTGGTCTGATTTATTTCTGAATTTGCTCTCCTGTCTTAAACGTATTCTTGGGAACGCAACGGGGAGATTTATTTTATCGTGTGTGTCAATATTACTTTTCATGCTCGTCGAGAGCCGGTTGATTGATCGAAATTACAGGGTACACCACAGCAATACAATGCATCGACAATTTTGTTTTTTTTTTACTACACTCGATGAGTTTGACTGAAATTTTCGAAAATGGATGATGATTATGTATACACCGCTGTCTCTTCATAACCAATACATATTAGTCTCGTAAACGTAAAACGTTTAAACAGCTACTGAATCGCGGGTCGAATGGAATTATCTTTAAACGTATCCCTTGCGCAATTGGGACATCAAATTTTACGTTGATCTCTTTCCACCGTAACTTCGATACTTTAAAGACAAGTGCAGAGACAATACGATGACGTATTTACGTAAGCTAACTGTAACTCCAATTTTTTTTCTCCATCTCTTTCCAGCTTGGAAGAAAAAGAGATTAATTAGTGGCCGGATCTCTTCCTTTTGTGGAACGTAATCACGTCTCTATTGATTTCGCGCTTTCGTTCGAAATTGGGCGAACCGCGGTCTTGTGCACCGAGTGAAATAAGGAAAAACTCTCGCACGCGAGGAGTTGAAAGATCGTTCCTAGGAGTGTGCTTTTTTTCTCTCGCTTAGGATAAAATTCTTAATAGACAATAATTTTCAAACAATTTTGATTGAGAGCCGCGTTGTAGTGCATTACGTAACAATGCACTTATGAACAATTATATTGCGGGGAAATTAATAAAATCGTTAAAAGTAAGAATGGACTTTTCATTGTTTCGACGTAGAAAAAGAAGTCTTTTTTCCTCTCGATACCGTCTCCGCTCTTACCATCGCCATAAAATTAATAAGAAACGTCCATGATGAGGAATTATTCCGCAGAAGCTACTAGCCAATAAATTTCAACGACAATCATAAATCTCCGGCTTTCCACGACGTCACATATATATATATATATATTCTGTTCAATAGATGCTCGTAGAAGTCGATGAAATGCCGCACTATCGAGAAAAGTAAATTACTACGAATGAATAATCAATCTTACCTGAGAGATTGTCCCTCGGTGATGCGGAATTTGTTCTTGCCGATGTGCTGAAAGCCAATAAAATACAAAGTCAAGACGATATACATAGTATACTGACGCGAAATATGCTATTTACCAGACCAGCCATTTTGACTACACCTGCAATATCGATTCGACATTCCTACTGCGTGTAACATTTTTTTTTTCGAAAGAATGACTTTTGTAGCTTTGTAGCATAAAATATTTCTCTATATTCATTAGTGTCAACTGTATTTTTTGCTATTGAACTTGTACCAGTACTAGTCTAAATGACCGATGATGAAATGACATTGGCACAGAAGTGTTATCAGCACAGAAATATTTTTTACGGAGACATTCTTTCACCAGCTCCTTCTTATGCGCAACCGAGAAAATACTTCGAGGCTTGAATATTTATGGTGCCATCATTTGTCTAAGGATATATTTGATTTACAGCACAATCTAGTTTAATTACTATTATTCTCAGTATACCGAAAAAGTGGCTATATTCGCGCCAAAAGAAGGATAATGTCGATTCATCCATGTATCTATTATAATCAATATTGCACAGCTTCTTTTGACATTTTTTAGATTCAATAAAGACCAGAAGCCTTGATAAGCATATTCTTGTAACTGGTTTTGATAGAGATAGGCATAGCGTTGAAGCAACGACACGACGACTTTTTCGAAACACACCTGATTGTCGTAGAGGTCGTAATCTTGGATAGTGACGTCTTGGTTGAGATTGTATTTGTCGGCTTCGTGAACAGCGACTTTTTTAGGCTTTTGGGAGTATGGCTTGGAACTGGGCGACACCTCAGCGCGGATGTTCTGCTGCTGCTGAGGAGGCGGTGGCGGCGGTTGAATTGGTGTCGAAGTGTTCACAGTGTATTGATTGTAATCGGCTGCAGAGAGAAAAAATAGACGATTTATTGCCTCGGAAATGAGATGTAAACAGCACAGATACGCAACGATGACTTTGAGAAAAATTTCGTTTCGTCAAGTTTTCTCGTCATAGGAATCGAATTAAGGGGACAAGATATCTTTGAATGAGGCTACCTAAAATTAACAATTTTTATTTGTTAGATTAATTGTATTCTTTACATACTTGTCAATCTTCGTAAAATTTAACGTTAATTAATGGCCGAATTCAACTGAACAATGGCATATGGAATTTTAGGACTTTCAAATGAATATGCAGAGCACAATTTACGCGATGAAACGTACTAAAATATTAGAAAAAATAGTTATAAAATAATAAATTTCTATCAATTAAAAAAATCCCTATATTCGTGTTTTTCAGCTCTATCGGTCTATTAATTCACTTCTCACCTTGCAAAGAGAGAATTTTCAACCACCTACGATAAATCAAAGATACGCGTACTTAAAACTTCACTATTAAGCATATAAAGACAAAAATTAAATCAAATTTTTAATTTTAGGTAGCCTCACTTAAACGTATCTCTCCTCCTTAAGCAGATATAAATAACGCGCTAAATAGTCTAATGATTCTCGCTCGTTAAGGCGACGTTCGAATAATAAAGCGATGCTATACACTGAATTGTAAATTTTCGTAATTAGCCTCGCTGGTATTTATGCAACGGGTACGAGAACAGTAGCCGAGTTTTGAAAAAGATTATGTTAATCGATGCTAATGAGAAGCCCTTGAAAATGTTCATTGTCTCGAATTCGTGGCGCTCCACGCCGTGAAAAACTATAGAACGTCCCGTCAAGCGCTCGAGGTAAACTGCTACTGCGTTACACAAATAGCTTAGAATTTGTTTTTGCTTATAATCTGTTTTTCTATTTTACGACTTGTATATAAAACAATAATACTTAGTATTTGGCAGAAATTTATACCCGCGATTCGAACGATAGCGATGTCGTTTATAGCTATCGAAGCTAATAACAGAGTGCGTTTTAACTTCTTATCCGAGTACAATAATGAAGTATGATTTATTGAAATAATTGCACTCGTTAAATAAATCAGGAAAACAATTAAAATTGGTATTGCGGGGAAAAAGCGCATTTTCAAATTACGCTATCGCTTACAAGAGTAACAGTCCCATTTGACACCTGCATTCAAATCGACCGCTTGACTTTTAAGACAGCTAATGAATCTCTCAAGAGTAGTAAGATCAGTTCACTCGTAACTTGAGGCGAACTTTCAAAAGCTTAAACGCGCTGATTAAAGGCTATATTAATGTATCCTACGCATCGTAACGAGCCTTTCTTCTATAAATAACAATAATAACCCACCCGTTACTCCCATACGGACAACGTGCGATTATCAAAAAGGGTCTCTCCCTGCACACAACAGTCTAACGACCAAATCGACTTTCTCAAAAACACATTCCCATGTCGCGACTCGCGCTCGCGCGCGTTTTGCTTTAGAAAGTCACGCTAGCGCTCCCGACGTTTACGTAAGTCATATTCCCCAAAAAAAAAAAAAAATCTAATCAAGACCTCTGCGCAGTTTATATTTCGCATCCTTATGTAACCGTATTAATTTAACGGGATGCAAAAAAAAAACTGCGAACAAGTGTCAGTACCGTCGTCCTTGTAGATGGAGACGTCGTCGTCGTAGATGGTGTAGTAAGGATAGCTCTGATCGGGTTCGCTGTAGTAGGATTTCGAAACAATAGGCGCAGCAGTGGAGACACTGGACTTGGCGATTCTCGGCGACTCCGACGAGACGCTCCTGTAACGTAAGTTATATGTTAAGAGACCGGAATAATCGGAGAAGAGGAAATTCTGAAGGACACTCGATTGGATGTTTGTATATCTCGAAGGACGTATTAAGTGATTCGTCTTGCTAGTGAAAAACAAACTATACTTTCACATTGAAAAGAAAAAGAAAATCCTAATTTTGACAAATTGATTATATTCTTTTTTCATCAATGGAAAAAGGTACATTTATCAACTATCGAACTAACGTATACTAACCTGTAATGAGTTTCCGTCTGGGCACGAGAGTTCACGATTCTGTCCTTTTCTCTCTCCTGAAAGTGAAAAAGCACATTTGTCATATCAGGCGCGAACCATAAATTTCCATAGTGTCTCTCTATTGCTGCACGCTCATAGCTGGATTATAAATAAGAAAATTTTTTTTCCTCTTGCCCCTCCACGTGCTGCTTATAAATTAGGGTAGCTGCGTAGCGCGGATTTCGATGAAAAAATTCTCTAGTACGCGAGCCGCGATTTAAATGGACGCGTCCAGTTATACACGCGCGTACGCGAATTATTAATTGCGGACTCTTTTAGCCGTCTATACGGTATGCAATAATAAGAGCCTTGAACTTAATTTATTACCGAATTTCGCATGTGCACTGCGCCGAGGATCGACTTCCGGCTCGCAAATGAGTCATGGAGATTTTCGCGGTTATTTATCAGACGTTTCGCGCGCACGTGGTATCATTAAAGGGTATATAATATGTGAAAATTCGTATTTTTGTTTCTGCACTTTCTCTCCGATCCTACTTCGAACGAAGACTTGATGACTGAGATGTATATGTATATATACCCGTACAGGGGTACGTCTGCAGACGAAGAAGCTACGATAGCTGCAAATAAACGAGGCTAATGAAAACTTTTCCGATCTAATTGGATATATAGAGTCTAATAAATATATCAGGTAAAAAAAATTATCTATCAAAGTCATTGCTTCTAGAGGCAGGTAATGACCCTTCAATTTGTACAACAAATCGATCGTAAAAAGCAGTTCCGGTCTATCAAAGGCAATCGTCGATTATAAGCCGGTATTATCCGTATACATCGAAGGAAGAATCGAAATCGAATATCGAACGTCACGAGTAACAGTTTGCGAGAGTATAGACCGCTAATGAAGCGTAACGGAGAAAGAGACAGCGCGTCACCGCGGGGAATCGAAACATTGGTACTGTATCTATATATACATATAGCGATGTTTCGCTCGCATTCACTTGCGTGTATAGATATCACGAAGCATACGGGAATGATCGATCGAGAGTCTCCTCGCAATCGAGCATTGTTCGAATAATTCGTATAGTAACTTTTTGCTCGTCCCTTTTATCATCGCGCGACAGCTCTATCGACGGGGAGTAGAGCCGTACAGGCTCATTGTGCGTGTATTCGAAAGAATTTGATTTTTTTTTGGGTTGACAAAAAATTGTAGGTTTTAAGTCCGATTTTATTACTCGATATGAGGACTTACGTATGACAATATTAAGACCACAAAAAATGCGTGTTATTGAAATATTATTAAAAATGTTCTAAAGTAGATAATCGACAAGTGCGTTATGATCAGGTAGGAAAAATGTAGATTAAATTTCGTTACAATTGTTGAATAAGTCAATAATTGTATTGTATTAGCGATACTTCATAATCTATAGATTCGGTAACCATTGAGAGTAGATTTAATGTTTGCTGTTAGAATAGTAAATAATCGTATTGATTATAATGTGTATTAAGGATCTTTGACTCTTATGTACCAGGACGTTTACTTCGTGCATAATATTTATTTCTCCAATTCCATAATTAATGTGGACATTTATTACCACTTTTCAGCTTATCGATTAAGTTTGCTTTGTAATTCAAATTTTAAATGGTTTCATATATATAATTCGTTACTTAAGTATATTATAAATCAATCTAAATATATTTTGCAATATTTATACTAATCTTGCTTTTACTAGCTGTTTATTTGCAACCCCTAATGAATTTATTCGAATTTATTGCGTGGGCCAATGGAAAATAATAAATAATAAATAACTACATAATCTCCCGGTCTCAAATATCCGGTCCGATTTTTACAATTCAAAATCTGTAAATATTATCGCTTATTCTTGAGAGAAAATACGGCCCATAATTTATCATCTATTTTTATAAATTGTTTATTAGAACATTGTGAGAGCCAATTTTTTCACCACGTTCTACTGTGGGACTCAAGTAGGGCCTTATTTTTATGGTATCTTTAGACGCAAGCTCAACTTGTGCCTTACAATCCTTCGTTACCAAAGTAATTCTTCTTGAACGATTTTCAAGATTGCAAACTTTTTATTATTACGTATTTTTTAATATATTTTATAATATTTTAATAAAATTTACTGATCGAATAAAAATTTAAACGATAAAAATCGGAACATATCTGCACAAATTAAATCACGAAAAATCTATAATATAATATCACGATCAGTAAAAATTTCATCAGAAATTGGCCAACCAAATATACGTAAATTTCACGTAATCCGTATTTTTCTTCTACGATAACGCAATTATAAATTATCGAATTCGCAATGATTTTAATAAAATCTTGGTCTAGCACATTTTTTATATACACAGACTGTCCGATCATTTCCTTACTTCCCTACCCTCATAACGAGTTATAAAATTTCCATTTTTTCACAATGATTTTCCACAGCAAAAATTTGTTCCAACCATACTGTTCATATCGAGCATTTCACGGTAATAAAAGCTGTGTGAATAAAAAACCAACAGCAGAATTACAAACTACTCACAGAAATAATGTTCCTTCGCAGACCATCGCGATCGCGAGCAACTTGACCAACAGTGGATGGTTGTCCTCTGTAGACTCGCTGTTGTCTGTCACTTTCGATTTCGGATGCGGGTTCGTATTCGTCATCCTGGTAAGTTCGCTGATGTTGCTGGCGATGACGGATCTGCTGCTGCCTGTCGGAGATTGACGAGGGGGATACCGATGGGGAGCTCACAGTCACCGGCTGACGCTGAATGGTACGCTGCGACTGATGCTGATGAGAACCACGTTGCTGTTGCTGTGGCTGTTGTTGCTGCTGCTGTTGGATCGACTCGGCTTTCTCGGCTCTGAAAATGAACATTTTTTCCCGTTTATATTTCGCTTGGTACAAGCCGCCGATTGAGAGGTGTGCACGTCCGTTTGAAATGCGAGGAATTTCTAAAGCTATACGTAACGCAAACGAGATTAATACCAGTGCGGAAGATAAGAACGGTGCATTAAATATTTTCGAACCGTTACAATAAATTTAACTCTACTCCCGAGATTGTAAACGTCCTTGCTCGTTGCGCCTATACGTATACGCACAAGCTTTAATGATATACGCATGGAAATTTATTAAGCGGTCATTCATCAGTGCATTTAGATAAATGATATTATACTTGAATATATTTGCTACTCGATTATTTAATATCTCGAAATTCTCTAACAGCTCAATATCACTCGGCCAAGCATATCTTATCGTACAAAGACACTGTGCGTATACGTGTAAATATTTTAATCGAACGCAATGGCTACCGTATACGTAAATACTAGGAATTTCCAAAGACGTCAAGTCGCTCGCGATACAGAAAGACGAAAAAAGGTTCCCTCATCGACTGCTAATGCGAATTCATGCCTATTGGTGCACTTTGCTGTATACTTATCATCGAGGAGAAAGTTCTCGGCTCACGGCTGAATCTAAGGAAAAAAAAATAAAAGTGCAACGAAAAAAAAAGAAAGAAACACGGCTACAGCTGCTACTTTTACGAAGTATCTCGTGTTCTCGCGAATGAACGAGCTCACAGACGTGCGCGAGTCGATAAGTTTTACGTAAACTCTTCGCACTGCGTATCAGCTGTACACGTATACGCATATATATATATATATATATGTACTGCATGTGGAACTAGTTTCGCAGCGAATTATTTATTAACATTATGATTCGCAGGTAAAACGCAAAAATTACTCGACGCTTTCATTATACACCCAAGCGTGCGCGCTCACTTAAGTCAAAAGAAGCTGATTATTCGTTGCCTCTGAAGAAAAAAAAACGACAAAAGCTACATGCTTTCTGCTGTATAGCAGTCGATTTTCGCTGCTGGTAATTGTTTACGTACTTTAAAGATCGTAATTATTTACTGCAATATTGTAAAAACGTCAGAGAATTGCAGAATAGGCTTGTTAAGGAAGTGACGGAGTCGCTGGTCAAAAAAAAAGTCCATGATTGAGTTGTTTCGCGTTACGTTTGTTACGTGCATCAATGTATAAATTATGTAAAAATGAATTATTTAATTAATGATCCGCACTTAATAACCTCATGAATATACATACATGTACTTGGAGTACAGTATATATTCTGTATCATTGAATTTATTAAGACGCTACTTTTTCAGACAACTTTTTGATTTACACGCGTTGGTAAACTTTCTAAAGGAGCATATCGTAATCTCAAGGCAGTTCTTGAAGAAAATTTAATAAACATGACTGTTCGCGCGAATTCTTTGGTCTGATTACTTCATATAACTTTCCGCGAGTGCGTTCGTAGAAGGTAATTATTTAAAAATGACCTTAGACCAAACAAGGCACGGACAGCGGCCGGAAGTTTCTTCATTTGGAAGAACACGCGATGAGAGACAACGACAAAAATGCGTAAATAATAATGCACGTTTTTGCAATTAACGCTAAAAAAGGCAAAGAAAATTCTCTCTCGACAGATGAGGAATTCCGTTCCTAGTCATTTCTATTAAAGCGCAATATTTTACGTTCATACGTACATGAATTATGCGCTTCGATACACACCTTGGACGGTTGTGCTGAGCGAAAATTAATACAATGTTGAATAATGGAAAATTAGAATTGACTCGTAGTCGAAAGGATTTTTTGCAGACAGTCGGTGCAACGAACTCGGCGGATGGACAGTCCTTCTTTTTTTTTGGTTCTCAAAGAAAATGAAAGAATTATAAAGCGAAAAAGACAGGAGATAAAAAAAATTTTTTACTAACTCTTCAAGTGTTTCATAATGGTTTATTTCGCGTTTAATAAGCCTGGCATTTTAAAATTTACATATCCATTAACGACTTGCCGTAGCGTCGCGTCGGTCAGTCAAAGTGTTTGAAGAACTTTTCGCCCGAACCTCGTAAAATCTCGTCTAACGACTGGCTGAAAAGACATTTTTTTTTTGCTAGTAGTATAATTCGGACGAAGCTTGTTACTCTTATAAATATTCGCAACACCCATTAATAAAGTGTCAGTTATTACACTAGTGGCCACGTTGCAGTTTCGAAATGCTTAAGGTTTATTCTAATGCACGTAGAGTCAGAGCAAAATCGCGACAAAAAGACACTTCAAGACTGCATTCTTCGGAAATTATCGAAATTTCAGTTCCCGCGAGCTTTCTGCATAAATTCACAATATCTGCAATGCAGAGGTTGCCGAAGCCCATTAGACTCGTAAAACGCGTGCGCTTGTCGTTGTCGTAAACGAGCCGATGCTTTTTTTCCACCGTCTTTACGCTCGGCAAATACGCTCATCGAGGGTATATAAGAAAGCGGTATAACAAAGGAAATTCTTATCGCGCATTTGTATACGTCTTCGCATCCCTGCAGATATTTTGTAATCCGACCAGAAACCTACTCATTATCCTTGATGTGTACCGACCGAACATATTTTTTTTTATCTCGACTTTAGCTGACAAATGTACAGATGAGCTCGTCCCGTGGAACGAAGGTAACGACAAAACGTTTCTTTCATCCTCGTTAAAAATTTCTCGTAATTTTATAAAAGTTGCGAAAAAAAAGACAGCAGTGTATATAACGCGTGTGTCGAAAGTCCAAATTTAACGAGCGCGACCTCTTGCAAATTTAACGCTTCGGAAGGCTCGAGGTGAAAAGCGTTTTCCGAATTCGGCGTCGTTACTCGCGAGACTAAGAGAGAGAGTGAGAGAGAGAGAGAGAAGGGCAATTGCTCAATAGGCGCGCCAGACGCTACGTTGATGATGAGACCTTGCGGTTTCAATTGTTCTTTATATATATACACGTCTAAATCTCTTTCTTTCCCTGCCGCAATATAATACGCTTCTATGAGGGGGGGATTGTTGATTTCCAGACGCGTCAGGCGAATCTTACCTCCTCTCCGCGCGAAAGTATATCTCCTTCGATGGATTTCCGGTATAAAGCAATGCCGTTTATTTCGAAATCGAGGATTTCCTTATCGCGGCTGAATTTTCAGAAGGAATTTCATTCGAGAGATATGAATTTGTTGTCTGCGGCAACCGCAACGTATAGTACCGAAGCACTTATCTATCCAGCATTTTCATTTAAAAGGTGTGTGCGCGCGCGCGACTTGCATTCAAATGTTTCATCGCGAAAGTAATATACTCTTTCACAAGGATTTACTCGTGAATTTTCACCGTGTCCATATGAAAATACTACACAAGCGTATATATATATATATGTAATTGATAGCTTTATTTTCAAGAGAACAGAACTGTAAAATCAGCGACCAGCCCTGCTTGGTATTTTGCTAGATCGTTGCCTTGCAACACGTGATTTTCCAGCGCGATTGACAAACTGGAAATTAGTATCTCTTTGCAAGTCACGTTTACCAAGACGACGCGGCTACCGGGACCCGCCGGCGAAATATACACTGCAAATTGTAGTTTCGACAACCGTTGTGTACATATATAACTGGTATATAAAAAAACTCTTCTCGCGATTATACACGCTAGATTCTACGCGGGCGAAACAGCAAATTGGAATTTAAAAAGAAAAACAAAAATAAACAAAGCGCTGTGCTATTGCATTACGAAAATCTTGACCCACTGACCATCCCGATGCGCACATCGGTAACTCTTGAAATCGAGATCGTATATAGCTCGTCCATAACGAGATCCGCGTCCTTTCTCTCCCACTCGCAGTCGGAAGATTAACTCGCTCGTGCACAATACGTTAATGAGTAGCTGCCGACTCTTGGGGCTTGCCCAACTCGCTATATCCTTACACAACGAGACAACTATCCTCTCTGTGCTTGCGATTTAAACGAGCCGCCAAGCCGTAATATGCGCCTCTCAATGACAGTATTGATTTTTTTTCTTTTTTTTCGAATGCAAATTACCACCTTATTTCGTACTGTCTTTTCTATGGCTTCGTTATTCGTAACATTGGAAGAAAAAGTTTGCTGCCTTTAAGAATATATATTTATTGAGAAAAGGCGAAGGAAAATGTTTACTTTATTTGAAAAACTATATTTTGGCTTTAAACAATGTTTACTCGGTAAGCGAACATTTTTACTGTAATTAAAGAAGTTAAATGTTTTGGCTTTGACCAATATTCATTTGAAAGTAACGTTATTTTTAGCCAAATGTTACTTATTCTGTAGATAAATATAAGTTGGCTTAAACGCATACTTTTTAGATTCTTATGTAAATACCGAATTACTGTATTATTTGAACAAATGCCTACTGTAATTTAAATTAATATATTTATAGTAAATTTACATTCAAATAAAACAAATTCTTAGCTTCTTCAATAATTTTTCTACGTTTTTTTCTAACAATTTATTTCGTCAGTCTCCATAAAGATTACCAAGTTTTTGTAACCATTAATAGATTTTTCTTTCTGTGTATTTCTTATTTTTCTACATTTTTTTCTAATTTATTGTAGAAGCTATGTTTTTAAATACTCAAGTGCCATTTACTCCTACTCAGGCGTCGCATTAACATGAGAAAAGGAAGTTTTAAATTTTAAATTTCTTTCTCGTGTCTACAAATATTTATTGCAAGCGAATGATTCCCCGCGTGAATAACAAATTAGTACATTTAAACAAATATCGACTGTAATTCGAATTATTGCTTGTACTAAGTTAATTTTAACAACGAAATATTTTTCTATCGACTGTTTAAGGAAATAATTTTTTGGAATCAAACAAATCTTTCATTTATTCTAAAAATGTATTTTTTCAGTACACTCGAAGCGCTCGTTCTTCCTTTTTATCGCGTTATATGCAGAATTACGCTTGGTGAATATCTGGAGCGATTCGCTCGTTAGATGGAGATTTAATAAGCATTTTCTGATATGAATTTTTTCTCGCGCGCTTGGCTTACTCTATTATTAAATACAATTAATGATTTTTCAAACTGCCGCGAGTTACACACACACACACACACATGTATATATACACACACAAGCTACGGTCACTTCTACTCATATACGAACGATTGTACTCTAATGCATACTGTACACATACATCGATCGATAGAGAGATAGAAAGATAATATTACGTGTCGTAAACTAAGGCCGATAACGATCATCAACGATTTTTAAACGGCTGTTACCGCAGCAGCTCGCGTCATTATCTCGCGTTCTCGAAAATAAACAAAAAAAAGAGTTCATCATTCGTTAACCACGCCGTAATTAATTACGCTTTGCGCAAGCGTAACTATTCAGTCTCGGCAAAGTACAGCTGTGGTACATAATATATAGCGAGAGAAAGAAAGGAAAGGTATGCAACTATACGTGTATGTGTGTGTGTGTATACACTGTGGAAGTAGTGCCACTACAAAGCAGAGAGTGATTGATGACTTTTTTCGAGACAACTCTGGTATCGTGTACGTATTACGCGTAGCGAAAAAGACCGTTCGCGCCTTCTTTCACGCCTTCTTCTGCCAAAATATTGCGTCGAGAAAGTTCAGCTCCGAAAGACGAGGAAGCTCTTTAGCATAAACGATCGACGTGTGAGACGCATAAATATGCGAAATATATCGGCGTCGTGTGTATGATCAGATTTCTAATCGGTACTTAAGTTAATATAACGATTTGCTGAATCCGTTAACTGTTAATCTGATTAAGTATTATTGGGGAAAAAATTGCTTTCGTTAATTGATTGCGGTTTAGAATGAACGTGTAAATTAAGAAATCAAATATTATTGCGATACATTTTAATTTACGTAACGTGTAGTTGATAAATTTTAATAAATGTATTAAACTTAATGAATTTATGCAACGGCGCATTATCCTTACGTATCGAAGAGCGAATGGCACGGCGCTTTTTTAATTCGAAATGTAAAATTAAAATGCAGTTTATACACGTTACTAAAATTGACGCTGCATATGTATGTATATATGTATATGTATATACGTATGCGTATATGTTATATGGCGGAGAACCATTAAATAGCGCATAAACAGTTCGATCGACAATTCCGCATACATTACATCGAATCAAGACTATAAATTCTCGATCAACGTCTATTACTCCCAGGAAAATGAACTGTTGAACGTTCGTTTACTATTTAGGGCTCACTCCATTTAACGCCCGTTAACTTTCATCGGACACCTTTGCAAAGCGAAAATATTCTTATCTCGCGTTTATGTGTTATATCCCTTCGTCACGACGAAAGCTGAAAAATCAACATACACCTGGATTTACAGCCGCCAAACTCTCACCCTCGATTACGTACATCCGTCACGCGAGTACAGATCGAGTCATTAAACTTGATTTTAGCATATATATGTTTTACCTTCTTTCACTTCATCACATATATATGAATAAATCCACAAAATGCAGGAATCGACCCAGTAGCTGCTAATCGAAAAATTATTCTTATACGAGTAAAAAACTCCTTCACACGTTCATTTCATCTTGTCAAAAAAATATTTATATGAAATAAAAATGAAATTACAGTTGCCATTAAAAAGTCATTCCAAAAGGTCCTTTGAGTTCAAAGTTATGAACATTAACAATAAAGACTTCTTAAAGATCGCTTTAATATGACCTTAAATCTTAATGAAAAAATAAATACTTCTTATTAACATTTTAAAATGTCGTTGACTACTTACATGTTTATCAATCAAAACTGATTTCTCATAATATTGATAATATTATGTTAATTACATCACGTAGTTAATTACACTACATAATGTTATCATAAACTACTGATGTAAAAGGTACTCTGGAAGCTTCATTTTTTTATTATATAAAACTAAAAAAAAGTGATAGTTTCAATAACTATTTAACAATAACTTTTTATCTACTTGTCCAATGCGAACAATTCTGTTTTGAAATTAAAGTTCTTTTAACAAATTTTTAAACTACTCAAAAACTCGTTCGCAACTTTTTTTACGTTTCTGATCATAAAAACCAAGTGACGAGCTCGATCAAGTATGTAAACAGCTGGTTTTACTCGCAAGAGACCCAGAATCGATGAAAAGTCTTTTTCATTTTCGAGGTACCGAGTTGTTTCCTGTATTTTATGGATTTACTCGTATACACTCAGAAGATCGATCACTGACGTCGGCCGATAACGCGCGAAATTTCTTTTAACATCGCGTTGAGCCGCCTTAGCTTTCCAAAGCGTGATTAGGTTGAAAAAAATAAAAAAACTCACCTCTCGAGCAGCGGATCCTCGTCGATGTCCTTGGAAGGAGAGCTGTTTTCAGGACAACCAACGTTACGAGGCCAGTCGCAGGTCTGCAGCTCGTGACTGAAATAACGGTTTACGGTTATCTCGCGAACGACATCGATCTTTGATATATATTATACATGTACATGCAAAATGAACAGGTGATGTATTCGAGTCAGAATTGGAAACGCGAAAGAGATTTGTAACTGTGTACACGAGTACGTACGCGTTTACATGCTTAAGTCGCTTTACTGTGTACTCAAAAACATCATTGTAAGTCAGACTGCGGTGAAAGCGTTTGATGAGAAGTAATCTTCTACACCGGCTACTTGAGTTTTTCATTAGTAAGAACATTTTTCCGATTTTAATGGACTATCGCCCGCGCGCCACCAGTCTAGACGTGTATGCATTCTCAGTGTACTACTGCTTACACAACATCGCCAGTCGAAAGGCAAGTTCAATCCGCAAGTGTGCTGAGTTACCGCGATTAGCCTATAGGATCCTACATTTCTACGCTTATGTACAATGTATATATATATGTATATAAATGTATATATAATATACACGTGTATATAATCATGTGTCAATAGCAAAAAACGTACAAGCGATTAAAAAAAAAATATGAAACGCTGTGCAGCTTTTCTATACGTTGTATATATATATATATATATATATAAATATATAGGTGCGCAATTCATCGGTAGGATTACGAAGCTCATCTCGTCGTAACGCGTAATTACTTTGGCCTATACCGCCGCGAGCTCTCGGACTGATCTTCGAAGGAGTTTGACACGCCGGAGAGAAATTCGAATGATTCAATGATTTAGAAGCGCGGATACTTACGGCGAAATTAAAATTCACCGTTTGATGGATACTTCTGACTGGATAAAATATGTATACATGGTTTATATACACTTTAAAAAGTTTTTTATGAAAAAATTCAAAAGAAAGTATTTACTTGAATTAAAAAATAGTATTTGAATTTTAACGCTGGATTTATCTTATATTTAGCTTTTTAAGCATATTTATTTTTACTTTTTACTTTTTATTCCTTGTTTTTTTTTAAAAAGTCATAACGTCATTTTGGAAAGCAAATGACACATGCAACAGACATTTTGAATTGAAATGCACGGCTAGACGAAATGGCTTGTCTAATAAATAACGTTCTTTTGAAAGTAACATTATTTTCAGTAAAACGTAACTTATTGTACACAAGTAAAAATTTGTTTGAATATATTAAATAATTTTTGTAATTTCAAAAAGTACACTTACTTATATATTGTTCATACACGTTTCTACATAACAATGTTAATTAATATTAAATACGCTGAAAACGCTAGCCGTATTTATGAATATGCATTTGTTAAAAAATCTCTATTTCGACAGAGGAAAATCTCTACTTGAATTGAAAAATAATATAAATAATTTTCTTAAATTCTTTATAAATGTTTATTGGGAGTCACAAAATTTTATATGAATAACAAATTAGTATATATTTAAACAAATATTTATAATCGAATAAATATAACGATTAGATGAAAGGAGATATTTTCCTAGAACCACCTAAAGAAATAATTGTTTGCTATCAATTACTATCAGAATTCCTTTTTATACTAACAATTTTCGCTCAAGGTATATACTCTGTAATACACAGTCGATGTACAAATACTTTATCCATAAATATATGATTTGCACATATAGAAACAAATATTTTTTTATCTATTTTTTAATCAGCTGAATTACAGAAGTGTATTACAATAATATATATTACAAAAGTAATCCTCCAACAGATAAACAAGTTGCCATTTTTTTTTATTTAAGATTTCCTTTCAGTGTGTATATAAAATAGAATTGAAATCTATACAGTGTATTCCGTATACATCACTACTAATTGCTACCACATAAGCTAAAGATGCTGCTCACGACGCGGGACTTCATTCGATAAAGTATTACATGTACGCATACATCGGACAATCATATATACATATATACCCTCCCGCATGCTTTAATGAATCAGCGAATAGTACACTTATCTATATATATATATATATATATATATATACGGTCGAGAGATCGTTCACCTCGCAGCTTCCGCTAAAAAGCGTCGTTTTTTCTCGACATCTCCCAGCTTCCTAGCTCCGTCCTTCAGAGCAGAAAGGATGCAGACCGGCTGCTTTCCTCGGAAGTCGAGCGCGAAATAAATCAGCTGCCAAAGGCGCGCGTATATTTGGATGCGGTGCGTCTCGAGCTACAGCGCAACCGAGGGCACTTATCCTTAATTGGATCAGGCACCAGCTGGAATCTATATACACAGACACACACACACACACACACACATATATGTATATGTATATACATACAGATGTACACGTGTATCTGTACGTGCAGAGCAAGCAGATAGGAATCGTGGCGTGCTTGACCGAGGTGTGGTCGTTAATTTTTTGGCGATTCTTACGAGAAAGCGAACACTGCGCTGATCCGATCGAAACCATGATTTTTTTTCGCCTCAACGGGTATGAAAAGAGTATCAAATGAAGGAAGTAAACATCGATCGATGATAATACATAGATCTTACGATACAATGCACGGTGCCTTAGAAACTCGTGCTTTTATGTATAGACTCGAAAGAGACTTATATCTTGTAACGCTCACGCACTACGAGCAAGTATGTGATTACACAGACGTATAGTGTGATCTATATAGCTATATATAAATATACATGTGTGTGTATATTATATACATATACCATAACGGTCTCACGTAGCTCATAATGCGCGCGGAATCCTTGGGAACCGGCAGCTCGCGCGCTCGTATACATACTTCTATTCTAAAAGTCTATTTCTGGCCTCCGTGCACGCGCCGTGTATATAATTCAACCGAGTCTACATACTTTCGATTCGCGCGGAAGTGCAAATAGAGGCGCGCGCGCGCCCGAGCCTAATTTCACTTTGCCGCATGGCTAATTCATGTTATACGCTCATTATCATAGAATGAGTCATAAATACTTTTGAACGCGTCTTATATTTTTTCGAAACAAGAGCCAATTCTTTTTTTCCCTTGGCTGCAGCGGTGTGAATCTCTTGGTTGGTTAATAGGGCGGCTTTTTACACTTGTACTGTTCCTTCTCTGATGTTTGAATAATTCTAACAATAAATTTGATACTGTTACGAAGGTAAACATTGTTTTTTTTAAAGGATGACACAAGTCAGGATGATGTAGAAAGAGCTGACGTTAAGATTCAAGGATTTAGATATAAGTGTGAGAAGATGAGGTGCGAAATTTAAAAAAAGGATAATATTTTAATGTGCAGAAGGTTATATTGAAAATATTTATTAACGTTCGAGTAATATAGCTTTAAGTTTAGTTTATAAGTAGATTTGTACTGAACCAGCGGACAGGTGTCCTCTGCTGGATTAGACACTGTGTGATGTAACTTTATGTACTCTGGGATATAAATGAATATTAGAAAATATTTTTTAATAAAACCTAATACTAGAAGTTGATTTTATACGAAGACGCAGGATACAGCTTAAGACTATTAAATTTTTTCATTCTAAGTCTCATTAAAAATATAAATAGTATTAAGTTAATAAATGGAAATAACATCATTTGAGTTTCGAACCTTAAAGATCCATCAATTTTTTCATGCTTGAGCTTACGCCACGGCCAAAAAAAATTAATACCTCTACTTAGGATGATGACATTAACTTTTGATAGATAATTAAATAATGTATTTAACATACTTTTAAGGAACAAAGTTTAGCTTTGTAATACTGTAAAAATTGTTGTTAATACAAACATTCAATCTTCAGGGAGAATGTAACTGTAAATCCTCCTTAAGAATATTTTTATACTAAAAATTTGCTTTTATAAAAGAATAAAATGTACAAAGTGATACACGCAATGAATTTCCAAAATCACATAGAAATAACGTAATTTGAGCTTCGACCCTTAAAGAACCATCAATCTGTTCAAGCTGTGGTTCATACCAAAATCGAAATAAAAAAAATCCTACCTCTGCATAGTATGCTAAAATCAACTTCTGATAGGTCTAATTAAACACGATTTTATAATCTACTATTAAGAAAAAAAATATACCTACGTAATAATATTAAATTTTACGTTACAGACCTTCAAACATCAGAGAGGAAATATGTGTATGTATAAACCCCCTTTGAATAATTAAATTTGGATGAGTGAGATAATATGATTCGTTCAAGGAAGCAAAGGTGCGCACGAATAAATCATCGAGACGTATGCAACGTATGTGCGAGAAAAAAAAGGCGCTCAATTTTTTTTTGCTCACTTTCACTCGTAATACACAATCCTCGTATTCCAATTAACATCCTCCATGACTTTTCCACTAACGGACGACCAAGATTAATAGCCTCGTGCAATCGATCGTTATTAATCACACTTACGATAACGTCCAACGTATGTATATATACATAGGTATATATATATATATATATATATTATACACACACACAACACGATGTACGTATACACATACGTCGAGTACAAAGAACAGATCGTGTAAACAGATTACGCATAACAGCCGAAAGTATGACGCGGACCCTACAACCCAAATAAGAATAATGGATGCTTTCTTAGCGCGAAAGTCAAGCGAAAATACCTTTCTTCGAGTGTATATATGTATATATCTTTCTCAGCGTTCCCCGCCCAATTAGGATCGCGAGTACTCGGCTTGCATAAGCGCATTCGCAATTTATAATTCACTTTCAAAATTACGTCAATTGTGTCGCGCGCGATTTCTAAAAGTTTGTCACGCCGAACGCGGATGGAGAAAAATATCATTCAATTCGAATGGGGTATTCCTTAGTTTGTATACATATACACACCTATATGCTAGTAGTCGTATTGACATTATGTCCCCATTGATACGTATTAACGAAGCTTATACAAGTCGCGTGTATAGGTTTACGTTCGTGGATTCTTTTATATTGTCGAGTTTGTGTGTGCACACAATGCGTATTCGAAAGTCTTTTAAATTCTCGTGTAAATATACACACTATCGGACTGTTGTGGAATGTGTTTTTATAAATACGGAAATACCGTATTGTTACGAATTTTTATATAGTTTTTTAAGAGAAACTTTACGCATACGTTGACAATCACTTCGAGTATCTCAATTCAATTATATTACAGTCATTTTCTAACGAATTTATTTATTTCGAATGAATTGTGAATTTTTTAAAATTATTTTGAAGTTTTATTACAGAGCTTTTACATTTAAACAACAAATAACGACTACCGACATGTGCAGATATATCACCTCGTTCATGTATATTCACTAATGAAAACATTTATTTATTTATATATATTTTTTTTTTCAGATAACTCACCTGTACATAAGTCCACCAGTGCAAGATTCCAGAAGGGCACCACCGAATACACAGACGTAATATTGCGTACAATCGCGCGGGTGAGGATAGTACCCGAATTCCTCGGGACACTCGAAGTCCAGACCGGCAGCATTGCGACTGGCTCGTGGACTTCTAGGTGTTATCCTCTGACTGCATCCTGTAAAGATAGACAAATTTTCATTAAACTCATATTTATTTATTTATTTCTATGTATCTACTTCCGTCGACAGGTATAATCTTTAATAAACAAAAATATGGAAGAATACTTAATTTCTATGAACTACGTTCGTTGACAAATGTTTTACATATTTTATCCCGCAGTTATGAAATTCATATATTCATATTGTCAATTACTTAACGAGCGTCAAGCGAGAAGTCATTGCATTTCGTTTATTATTTACGGTGTAATAATATATTTTCTCAAAAGCTTTGGAAATAAGATCGAAACTTTATCAGTATTGTCGACATCGGGCAAACGACGACTCGCGAGTAGCCAAAGTCATATTTCCAAAAAACGCCAAGACCGAAAAGCCGTCGGAACGTAATCATTTGGAAAAAATATTGCGTCGTTACAAAATACCACGTCTATTCATCTAGACAGTGGTTTAAAAGTGTAGATACGTGTTGCTAACTTCGTGGAAATGGTTTGTCGCAATGGCAATCGAGGGAAAATACGAGCGTCTGAAAAATTCCAGTCTCCGTGGGCAAGAGCCAATATAATGCTGATTCGAAGCATCGATAATAGCGAAACATCCATTTGCTATTTCTTTCTCTTTTCGCGTTCTATATATATACACATTATATACATATGCGATGTACGTATAGCTATATATGAGACACGCAGACAGAGAAGTGGCTCGTCGAAAGCGAGCGCGCGCAATGTGTTTTCTCGCGAACATTTTTTTTCCCAGGAAACGCGCGAGAGCTAACAAGATCCAGTATTATACTTTTCCCAATAACTTAATTCTTTGTATGCGAGGGAAAAATCTATAGCTTACATAATGGAATATCTTTAATTCGATCGAGGTGCAATTACGACTGATTACAATGATCGAAATTCCTACTTACAGTTAAGGGCAATTTACTTTGCACTTCAATGAGTCCTCGGCTTTTCATACAACCGAATAATTAATCGCTTTACAAGGTTACCTTATTTGTCCGTTTTATTTGTTGTTCGGGAGATAATTAAACGATAATCACCGTATAATAAGTACGTTTTCGATTATTCGCTGGATTAACGACGATCGCATTACGTGTGCGAATCGAATGCGTTTTTCGATTTCTGGTACAGTTTTTTATCGGATATTGTCGCCTTAGTAATTGTTAATTGGCTATTTTTACCAAAAAGAGAAAACTCGATTTTTACAAATATACAAATTTATTGTAAAAGTGTTATACACCGAAAAAGACAGCTTACTGGCAATAATTCAAATTTATTTATTAAACAATTACTTTTTCACCAGACAAATATACTTGAATAAAAACGGTTTTTCAAGTACAAATTCATTTATTAAAAAATTATCTATTGATAATTAAAGTTTTATATTCATATTTCTCTGCAATCATATAGAAAAGTCTAATTAATATAACTTAATACATAATTCATAGCTTGATCAGACATGTATATTATATTATAAGCTATAAAATTAATTCAACATCGGTAAGGTCAAGATTGTCTCGAAGAAATAGGACCCAATAATTTTTTAAAGGCCAACTCATAAAATTCCAAATTCTTTCTTCACAGTGTCTAAACTCCCACGAGATGCAGATCTAATCGAAAAGCTTTTTTCGACATAGTTTTTTCATTTTTTGTCCTTTTTGCAACAAGACAGTGCGCGACAGCGGTTTCACCGTTTTGACATTTCAATCCAATCTCTCGCTTTATAAATTTCGACCGAGCGTGAGAATTTTTACAATTCCACACTTCCGCTTAGATTTTTTTTCTCCTCTTTGTTTCGTAGATAGGGACCGCGAGAAGCGCTGAGTGATTGCACTTTGCGCAACGCCGCATGATTCAATAGTGTATAATGTGCTTTGGACTCACGCACACACACACACACTTGCTTATAGAATTTTTTGTCATCACCCAAAGTGACAGTGGTCTTTTGTAAAACTTTGAGGAGCGCTCGCGTTGCTTTTTACATCTTGGATAACTAGTTATTAAGAGAATGGGTCGATTAAACTTTTCTTTTTTTTTGTCGTCGACGAGAAAAGTTTCGAGAGCTTGAACGAGCGTACGTGCTACGGCTTTCTACATAGTACTCGCTTATTATTTAGTAATAATTATTAATATTTCGAGAGACGCCTTCTTTCGTATATCTATATGCAGCGTCGTGCACAAGATCATCGTTACGTAAATACTATTTACGAATTCGACGTTAAAGAATTTAAACGGCATTTAATATTCGCGAATCGTTGTACAGCGAGCATCGAGAGCCAAGTTACATGTGCTCGTGACAAATAAACCAATAAAAACTCAGCGAATTACGCAAAAGAAAGTGGGCGCGAGTTCCGTTTTTAAGAAAACTGGTTTTATCAATCTGACCGTACCCCCCCGCCCCCCGCCCCTTCCCACCTCAATTTTCTTTTTCATCGTAACTTTTAATGCATTTCATTTTCCCACTTGTACGTGCAAATGGCTCGCGCTGAAATTATAAATCTCGAAAACCCGACGAGTGACCTTTTCATCGTCGACAACCGGCGCTTTCTAAATGCAAAATTCTCCACTGATAAGCGCTCGAGTTAACGTAAATCTCGTTTTTCTTATTTTTTTCGTCTTCCCTGGAACGCACCGCGCGAAATCCAAAAACGGCATCTACACCTGTAGTTCGCGCTTTTGCAACGAACATCACACGCTCGTAGTTTTGACGGTAACAAACTGTTTCGAGCGGAAAAACGCGCGGTTGAAAACGATTAAAAAAATGAGAGAAGGACGCCGCGATCCCGCGACTCGATAAAAATTTACATAATGCAAGAACTACTCCGATTGCTTATATATGTGTGTCTGTACAGATATACAACTGTGTGCATATGTATATGTATAGACCTGTGCATAGTGAGTGAGAGAGAGAGAGAGAGGCTCAGAATGCAATCACTTGCGCAATTTTGTCAAGTAACCGGATTTTCGGTCGACCTTGCCGTGCAAGCCGATATATAGATACGCACACCACGTAAGATTCGAGTGAGAGTGAGAAAATTGAGTGTCGCGTGTGCCGTATATATATATATACTGCTATGCGTTCATGTGCGTATGTATCTATATAGATAGAGATAGAATATACAAGGGAAAGGTATACATCGAACGGCGACACTATTACGCGGAATGCGCCAGACGTGTTTTATGAAGTCGTTGATCGTAATTAGAGGGCGGGAGTTTTCGAATGCTACTTTTTGCGTTGCCGGATATTGTTCGCTAGGGATTCTATTATTTATCATTTCTTTTCGTTTTATTGTATACAGCGGTGAAAGTACACACTGTCGAGTCGTTTTTTCGCTTAACCTTGTGTAAACGATTTATTTTTTATTTTTAATAAACACATGCTCACGCTGAGACTACTGTATAGAGCGAATTGATAGAATTGGAACGTATATCAAAAGATGAGTGTTGCAAAACTGAATTATTAGAAATGCAAATTTCTCGTGTATGCTAATCGCGGGAGTGTTTATTTTCACGAGCAACTCGTTCAATTATTCTAATCAATAACCAGTCCGCGAGTGCAATAAAAATTTGAAAGATTTTCAAAATCACTCACACTCGCGAGCATTTCCTCACTCGAATCGAAAAAAACGTCCCACAGTAGTCAATTAAAAACTCTTCGTATGAGCTTGTGCTCATAACGACGTGTGCATATAGTTCGCGTTCATGATAACCGTTCATCGTTAAGTTGACCAATAGACGATTTACAAACGTAAGTGCTCGACTTAGTTATAAAATTGTATGGTAAACATCGTAAACATCTCTGTGATGTTTATTTTTTTTAACCAATCGTTATTATCTGGCTTAAACCAATAAGCTCATAGAGACAGGAGAGAGAGAGAGAGAGAGAGAGAGAGAGAAACGTTCTATTTCTAATGCTATAACACAGTGGTCGACTGATTTGAAGGTAATTAAAAAAGCGCAACAAGGGATAGAATATTCACACACACACATACACACACACAGAGCAAACGTATCGAGAGGTAGGATTTAACTCGTATAATTAAGACGGTAAAACAACGCTTCAGTAGGTTGAACAAAGAGTGGAAGCGATAAAAATGAAGTACAATCAAATTGTACAGAAAACAATCTCTAATTATCTCGCGACTGGAGATTGAACTTCTCTCGTGAGACTATCGCCAATGAGTTCTGACAATACAAAAACTCGCTCGTATATAAATTACTTATTCAGACAGTTCACGCGCGCTTGCGATGCTATTCTTCTGTTTAGAATAAATTTCGAGGGGAAAATTAATTTATCAGAAGAAAGATGATCGCGTTAACGAATGCGCTTTGATAGCTCGGATCCTTGTGTAGATTCGAGTTTTAGATTACGCTGTGCTAATTTTAAAATACAATAGCACAAAGTGTAATGAAATCGATGGTTTACCGAGTGTTGTGCAAAAGTTTTTTTAAAAATAGATAAATTACAATATTCATAAGTGTACTCTGTATAAGTACTGTTTGAGATAGCTCGTATTACAAGTAGACGATAACCTTTGATTTATCATTTGTCTGGATTGCATTGAACAATGTCGACAGAAAGATGCGCACAAGAGGTTTTTATTCTATTTTTTGAAATAAAAAATGTTTCATGCATACGTCATAAAAGTATAATTTTATGACGTGTGCATATAAGTGTGCAAATAAGTACACAGAAAAAAGTGTGCTGCATTTAAGAAAATTTATTATTCAATAGAAACTAAATTTATTTTGAATTAAACGTTGTTCATTGTATATCAATAATTCATTTTTTGAAACTTTGTTGAAAATTAGACTTCAATTAACAATTTATTAATGCATTTAGATTTAGATAAAAAATATTTTCCCAGATCTGTCCAAAGAAAACATTTTTTTAAATCGACAAGACTTTTTTTAATAATCTAACTATTTCTATTCAGTGTTTGTACTAGAGTACATCGAGATATTAAAATAACTCTCGGATATTAAAGTAAATAAAATAAATATTACCCTACAACCACCCAAAGAAACAACTTTTGCTATCAATCAGATTTCTTTTTTATGCCAACAATTTTCGTTCAATGTATACACTATAATACTCATATACACACTTGATGTACAAATACTTTACCCATATATATATACCTATGTATAGAAAGGCAAGTCGCGAGTTTAAAACCTTTTATTACGTCGCCCCTTTCCCTCGAGTTATGTACCCACGCCGATGCCCAGTGAGAGACTTTTTTCCATTTTGTCCGGCGAAGGTCGCGCGAAAGAAGTGGTCGAGAGAGCTTTCGACATAACGCTCGCCACGCCTTTAGAAGCAGTATATACCTATAGTACAGCGCATTATAATGGGATACAGCGCACAATCGCAAGCGCGACGTGTGTAATTATTATATACAACATAGGCTGTGTACTCGCGTTCTCGTTTTGCGCTCTCGATTAAAGGAACTCGTTAAGTGCGAGGGAGAGGCATGATCTTCGCGATTTTCTGAAGGAATTACACTTTGTTTTGCTGCTATTTATGGGACGTTAGTTCTCGAGACAGGTGATATGCTACCACCACGCGCTGCAGCAGGTATATATAAACTTTTTGCGATGAGCCGACCGTGTATACGTGTGTTAAGTTTCATTCGATTAAAGTAGCTACAGCAAATCGAAATCTGTATGTATATATATATATATGTATGTATATACACAAGTATATATAAATATATACATATAAAAAAACAGAAGGAAACAACCCGTCGAAATAAATCACGCGTGTAAAGCTACTGAAATCGATCCAATCGACAAAAAATTTCTTCTCTGCGATTGCCTCTTGCTTAATAAGGACCAATTTTTATCTCACCTCTCGTCGGCGTTTCTCTGTAATCGTATATCACTTACGCACATCGAAACGCGCACAACCGAGAAAAAGAATAAGACTTCGAAATGACATAATTCTTGTGAACTCACGCGATACCTTTACACAAGCCTACTTCGAAAAAAAAGCCAGCGAATCGTAACCTGTTCCCCATTTCTTTGGATTTTCACTGTCGTTTTCGTCGATGTTATTATATTTATTTATTTATAGCTGACTTTAGGAAATGCAGGAAACCGTGAAGTTTAAATGAAACCGAGAATTTTTCAATTAAGTTAAATTGAACAAAGCTATCTCTGCAGCGACTAGACTACTGCTTTCAATGTAGACCACTCGTATGGAGTGCAATTAGACAAATCGTTGAAAAGAAAAAATCCTCGATAGAGCAAAAACTGCTGCCATGTTATTTTGTACTTTTAACTTATTAGTTTTAATACACAAAAATATATTAAATTGATAATCACGGTAATTGAGCTGAAAATTACGCTGGTATAATAATTTTAATAGGAAATTATAAAATCATCAATTAATACAGTCGTTTACGTATTATTTTCAATAATCGTAAATTCATTCGAATCTTTCATCTAAATAGGGCTTGCAAAAAAGCTTGAGGAAAAAATTCATCGATTCATTTTAATAATGTGTTGAATTCTTTGCTAATGCGCACCGCGTATGTTGAATTTAATATAAGCAAGAAGTCTTGCGAGAATTTTTTTTCGATTCAACCTCACATTCGATCTAATCATCATAGTTGCACGTCCAATTTAGCTATAGGAATGTCCCCTGTCGAAGCCAGGGGACAGGGTGTAGTCTAAGCGCACTTGCTACAGTGAAATCGCTCTCGCGGCGAATAAAAGTGATTACGATCGACTAATGAGCTCGAATCGCGAAATAATGGCCAGTGCACGCGCTTCGTCGCTCTAAATTATTATCACGAGCTACTTGCTACTCTGCCCTTATAAAGATCTCTTATGTATATATATATACGTGACAAGGAAATGCGAGCGGCGACGACCATTCGAAAAGTCATATAGCGGTTATCTCGCGTGGATGATTTATTCACTTTCTAATAAGCGGTTAATTAAAGCTGCGTGTAACTACGCGACTGGCTAATGCAGTTTCTTTTGTTATGTGTACGTGTAATATAATATAGATTTTTCATCGAATAATTTACTTTTATGAGGACACGTCAATTTATGAATCGTGCGTGATGATCTTGTAAGAACTAAAGCCGAAAGAGAAAATATTTGTACACTGAAAGAGAAAAGTTTTGGGATAAAAAAAATTTTTGATTTATTCTAATGATTATTCGTTGAGTTGTTCTAGGTCTCTAATTTTATTTTTTAATTATCACTGATTCCCGTTGAATGAAACAACTGTTTTCGGAAATCATGTGTATGACTTTTGTAAATAAAAAGTATAAATAGCTGGTAAATCGAAATGATAAAGTCAATTAATTCAAATAAATACGTTCTTCCTTTAAACAGCAATTATTTTATGAATAAATCTTTTTAAATTGAAAAAAAATGTATGAATTATATAATTATCACCAGCAAATATTTATTTATATATACTAATTCGTTATTTATAAAATTAAAAAACATATATATCAAATCATTGTTAAATATTCAATTGACGCAATACTTTTTACTTCCAATCAAACATCTTTTAACGTCAAAACATTGATTTACTATAAAAGTACAAATATTGTCTTCTTTCTAAAAAGCGACTCCTACAAACGTACAACCTTTTTTAGTGCGCAAACGTTATTAGAACCTCAATTGGAAGTCCGAGCGAAAATGCTTGAATTTTAATTAGTTTCCTGCGTGTAATGAAGACGTTCATCGAATAATGTACTTTGGTCATGTTAATTCTCTGGGTATATATATTTCTAATATATGCTTTCGAGTATTAATATGACGAATGATCCTATAATTCACTCATAGATTTTAACTCGACGCCCCTACCTTGCGGCTATGCACAACAAGCACCTCGTAAAATAGTTCCACGATAGCCATTAGGTGGCTCCCGACTCACCATTTACACACTCCAAAACGAGAAGATTATTTTTAGGACAGCCTTATTAGTTATCTGAATATGACTAAAACGGGAGAATAAATGATAAGTGATCGAATTTATTGGAAACTGTGTTTAATCGTATCATTACGCGAAGGGGACGGCATAATTCTTACGTAACCTCGATCAGTCTCGAATATGTTATTTGAATCAATATATTCATTCATACATATATTTCGCGACGTATAATATATAAATTTGTTCGACGTCAATATTTAGTATAAACGGTTTTTGAAAGAGCTTAATTTAAAAAGTTGGCCTATACGTTATGAAGTCAGTATGGAATTCCCAGTTTTTGACGATATTAATACTATCGTTGACCTCTTTTCCCGTAGACGAAGAAAGTAAGTTGGATAAAATTTTTCATAAGTCGTTTAACGTAAACTAGATTTGCCGCGAATATCACACTCGAATCAACATATCGATTTATATATTTTCGCGACGTATAATTTATAAATTTGTTCGACGTCAACAGTTCGTATTATTACTTTCAGAGGAAATTTATCAAAAAACTGTTCTGCACATTATGAAGTCATTCTGGAATTTACTACACTACTCTCGCTGTAGATAAAGAAAGGACGTTCGATAAAATTTTTCACGACTCCTTCAAACGATCCGGAAGGTATAACAATCATCTCATGCCACGTGTTAAACGATTTAATGTTGCAACGAAGATTTGAAAAATCAGCTTTCATTCTAACTCACTATTATTTACACGCACTGATCGTCGATAGTTCAGTTAATATCCAGGTATAAACGAAAATTTTATTTTCAAATATAGGCGCCTTTTTCGATTAGGAATTCGCCACTAGAAAAGGAAAAAATAAATACCATACACATTTCAATGTTTACGTGAAAGTCTAATGATAATTCAATTGTCATTATTCAAGATTGTGCGTGCGATTCTAACTAGAGAATGCATAATTGCATATTTAATATAATTGGAGCTCATTACAATCGTGGTTATATAGACAAAGTTTTGCAAAAACGAGCTTCTCCAATTTGCAAATCCTCCAAGTAAACGCGTTAATGTTTCGGCGTTGCATCACTCCAGCGCGTAATTCGTCTTCCCGAAAAAAAAGCGGAAGTACTGTTTAACAAAGCGAAAGCCAAAAAAAGCCAGTGATTAAGGCATTACAGCGAATGTAAACGATAAAAAAAAAGAAACGTCTGATACATGTAGAACACACGGAAGCCTCGTAATGCAATAATGTAAATCACTGGTATCGCTGACAACAAAGCTACCGCTTCCCGTGAGAATCATCGCCTTGCGTAATTGCCAGTCTAAGCTTTAATAATGAATTTTGCGCGTCTCTGAGAAAAAAAAACTCATCTTGCGTCAGGAGCGATTTGTTGAGCATTATATAGAATGTCGTGAGCTGAATATTTAAATAAACTCGTCGAGAAAGGATGCGTGCGCGTGTACCTTTTCACGTATAACCAGTACGGAAGGGAAAAACTGTCGAGAAAGAGAGACACGAGTTGCAGCTTTTAATAACGAGCTCGTTTCTAATTTAGAGCTCGTCATAAATCTGCAGCCCCTCGGGATAGGTGTTTTCTCTCGCACTCTCTCGGTTAGATTGCTGCAGCAGAAGTCGTTCGAGCGGGGAATTTTTCGTTTTATTTATTATTACTGCTCGCCGCGTGCGTGTACCGCGATTCTCGAGCCTCGGATCTTGTTACCTGACCGCACTTTTATAGGATGCGGTAATTGTTTCTAGTTCTTTCTTGGACACACAAGAGGAACGAACGCGATTTCTGCGCTCGTTCGAGAGACAGTAATAAATGTGTTTTTGTCAACGATGTATATACACGTACGAGCGGGTTTTCAATTTATCGTCGCGAAAATCGTCCGTTAAGTTGCAATGCCGCGTGCGTAAGAATAAACTATAAGGGGAAAGAAGCTTTCGTGGGATTTATGAATAGAGAAGAGGCCGGAAAATCCGTGGGCGTGATGGAGTACACGCAAATTATCAAAGTCAATCAGGAAAGATACGAGATGGAAAACGAAAGTGATCGATCGACGAGTTATGCAAAATGGTAATTGATCTATTAGTAGCTGGATATTAGCGAAGAAATTCCGAGTAAATATCTCTCTCTCTCTCTCTCTCTCTCTCTCTCTCTCTCTCACTCTTCGGTATTATTACGTAAAACAGGAAGGATGAAGATCAGGGAAATCGGTTTAACTACGAGAGAGCGCGAGCAGTAAATATATACGTCGAAACGAAATTTAATTGCAAGCCAGAGTCATTTTTTCCAACGATCGTTGAATACCTACTCCAGATTAGAGCGTTTATTCGACGGAGACACGGGATAAACTACGCTGAATATATGCTATAAAAAATATTCGCACACATATTTTGCGTTATTTTACAACATTGCAAAACTTCGCAATACAATCGTATAACTCATTCTTGTGGAATGTGCAACTTACGAGAAGTTTGAGACGTGTATATGTAATGTGGGTGTGCGTAGTTTTGAGAAAAATTTTTCAACCGAATGATTCTCAATAAATATGTCACGAATATTGTGATATTTATGGAACTATGTAGATTTTCCAAATTAATTTGCATAATTATGTCAATTCGAGTCACATCAAATAAAACGAAAATTTATCGTGATATAAGATTCGCTCCTTGGTTTATCCCACTTCGTTCGAGAACAGATTCGTTTGCGCAATTTCTCTAGGAACACCTCGTTTTCTAGAAATTTATATTAAGGTCTTGCTTGATTGAGACATCAGGTCTATATAGACGAGTAATTCTTTTTGCTCTTATCTGATAATTGCGATAAAATAATCCGATCGAGCAGTTTTACACACAGATGGAATAATTTAAGTAAGCATTGAAATTCATTCTAAAATCAACGATGATTAGTTCATCAACACTTGGATTTAATCACCATTATACAACTGACGTGTCAATAGTAACGTTGATATCTATGTAATATATACAGTAAAAACAAGTTATCGTTTACATACAGCTGTGCGCGTAACCTGTTTCCAGA
Organism: Apocrypta bakeri; assembly: GCA_018906985.1. NCBI lineage: Eukaryota > Metazoa > Arthropoda > Insecta > Hymenoptera > Pteromalidae > Apocrypta > Apocrypta bakeri. Next base: position 5,140,037 of record JACCIA010000002.1, read on the forward strand.
TACCGCTGATGGCTTATTAGAGCCAATAAACTCAGGTCACAGGTCAGCAATAGCGCACGAGTACGCGCGCGCGCGCCTTTAAACTTTCAAAAGTAGCGTTGGAATTCCGAAGAAAAGTAACAAGGCGTAAGTGTGTGTAAAAAGCGTCTGATAAATGTACGCTCGCGTGCATACAATTATTTTCGATTACATAAATAGCATGAAAAAGGACCTCCCACTGTTAGCGAGGCTATTTATTTTTCGGTGAAAGGTTGTACCGAAGGCTGACTTCAAACGATCTTCTCGCGATCAGGGCTTCGTGAATTTTTCCCCAAAGACATTTAAGTTTCGTTTATTACGCCTCCCTTATTAAACGCTTGCTCGTATCCTTTATAATACGAGCCGTTTTAATTTTTCTACGTCTCACTACTGTACGTAAGAAACTTAAAGCAATATACGCACTACACGTTATACAATTAAGAATTTCAAATTGGAATTTCACGGAAAGCAAGTGAACATCGCATAAACAGACCTACGCGATGAAAATCGTCACTTCCGAAAAATCCTCTCGCAGCAGGTGTTTCTATCTACCTCTCTCTCTATCTCTCTCTCTCTCCACGGTAATTAACCCCAACGAGCGTAACTCCCATTAATTCTTCAGCGTGGAAAATCAATAAATTCTAATGTACGCTACTCCTCGATAAAATAAGAGCTTAAATTGTAGGTACATTATACGGAGCAGACTATCAGAATCGAAGTAATAAACTGTGTCGCATTTTTATACGTTCACCGACGAGTGAATAGGCGGATGTGTCGTTGCGAAGGATGCAACAGGTGCACGGCATTGGTTTGACACTTATAAAAATCGCATAGCACTCAGTCTCCTGAAAATAAAGCACTGAAATCGCTGGCGGAAGTTCGCGACCTTGTCCGTCGTAAAACTTTTATATTTTCGATTTTAATCGCTTGGACACTCAGACGACCTTCGGACTTTCCAATTTGAGGTCGTCCAGGGGTTGATGATCCACATAGTCACACAATTATATTTGCGTTTCCTCGCACGATTCCTATACGAGTCTGATTGACAGCTTCGATAATCTATTTTACTTTTTGTTATACCACTGCACGATTGTGTCACAGGATTATACTTCGAATGTCGCAATGATTTTGATTTCCTTTTCGTTCTCGCGTGTGTAACGAGCGATGGGAGAAAATCTTTTACATAATGGAAATGGGCAAAAAGACGCCTTTTTCGCGAATAGTAGATCAGACGTAAAAACCCGTTTTGCCGTTAAAGCTATTTAATGGTAAATAAGATTTAGATAAACCGGAGTAAAAATCTTTGCTCGTCAAAAGTTGCATCTATTTTTCGCCAAACTCGTTAACTTTTACATAAACGTGGATTTTATACTTCTAGCGCTGCCAACGTTTCCTGCTACACATATATTTTTTTTCGCCCCAAAAAACAATTCGTTTATGCGCATTTTAAAGTCGCTCAGCGCACGCGATTTTCGCGCAAAGGAGACCTACGTACGTTGCAAATATTCTTGCATATTGATAGAAATTGCGCAGTTAGCTTTTGACAATGGCCAAAGACGAAAAGGGCGATTGCGCAACTGACGCCTTTCTTAAAAGCGACATTATTGCGATATCCGAATGAAATTGGGTAATCGTATTAATAAATTTCCGAAGCAAGAAAAAATAAAACTGTCCCTACAATTTTGAAGGCTGTCGGTCGCGGAATTCGGAAACGCGACTTCCCGCCTATCGTTCGACAAACATTATAGCGGAGTGAAAATTCGATTATTGTTGTTTTTAATTAATTTACAAGCAATCGTCCTTGAAACTCCATTGAACGCGTCAGTCACCCGTGAAATACGATCAAATCGAATCGCGTGACAACGATGAAACACTTTGTCTATAAATTTTGCCAAACATCTTCCACTCAGTTTTTTACAGTCGTAAATTAAAAATAAAATGAAAATGTATATACACAAATCTAGTGGCGAATTCTATTACGAGTCCGAACAATAAAGCGAGACACATAAATAGAGCACGTAATACCGATGTAGAAATGAAACGCAGCTACTCTGCATGAACATTCTATCTCGCACCGCATAGTCTATTAGCGCCAAAGTCGCAATTCCGATTTTCAATCAAGCTACGAATTGCAACTACCGACCGAAATAGCAATTTTATTATATCCCATTATTGCTGCACATTCGCTATCGTCACGATCACCAAAGTGTCCGAGATCTTATTTAGGCCGACGCGCCTATGGAGGCGCGAAGAACTTAATAATTTCATTCGTTTCTCGTGGTGTATCGTATACACATTGTTTCCCACAATATGAATACACGTCGGTTCAAAAGATATAATGAGCAATGCGAAATTATGCAAAAATCAATGTATATTGCAGCAGCCACAGTGAACAAGTCGAGTTCGCTTTAAGGAAATTTAGAAATAGTTATCGTGTAAATCCCGTAGGGAACTATGATTTTCACACTTAGTGTCTGATGGCAACGAAATTTCCGATAATATATGATAAGTAACGTAAATTATACCTCGTTAACCTTCATTAATATTCTTTTTTTCAATGAATTTGTACCAGACGTGTTCACATTTAGATATATTCTTGTCACGCTCGCCTCCACGCCTGTCCATAAATAAACATCATAGCCATCGGGTATGAAATTTTCTCGTCCGGTTCGACATCTCTGACTAGATATACATACATTACACCGCGCGGTACGTCTTGAAAAATCAATCCGCTATTTCGCATATATACATATACATATACATATATATATGTATACAAACCGAGGTAGTTGCAAGCGCGCTAAAATGCCATCAGTACATAATATGTAAACACAGGCGAGGCGACTATATTTCTCGCGCCTCTGTACTTCGCATCAGAAGTACGCCCATATAATTCCGCGAGCGAAGAACTCAAGCCTTATAGAAGTGAAAGTCGCCGAGTCTACGTGCGAAGGAGCGAGACGCACTGCGCGCGAGTAGTAGCGCTGCTGGTACCGCCAGACGTGTGCACTCACACGTGCAAGTACACCTATACATATATACGCTCTCGCTTGTGCACACGAGAGAGAAAGAGATCGAGGTACGCTTACATACATATACATATATATATATACGCATCTGTATATATATATGTGTATATATAGAAAAGAGTTCGGTGGCGGTGGCGGTGGCGGTGAATGAGTGAAAGTGAGCTGCGGAATACCGACGGCGGCTCTTTGAAACTGGAGCAGCGAGACTTGCATAATATCAGCGTGCGCGCGCGAGCTACAGGACAGCTGAAACTGCTCTCGAGGCGTTCCGCGTGCGAGCACGCGTTGCTAAGGCTCGAGAACAGAACTTTGATTCTGTGTAAGAGAGAGCGAGAGAGAGAGAGAGAGAGCTTAGATATATCCGTATATACATGACTGGTGATTTGTATTGTCTTTTGCATCGGTTGTACATGCACACTTGTTGGCAGGAACGTTTTGGATTATTCACGGGGATTAAACCGGAGAAATTGAATTTTTTGGTTGTCGAGCGTTTAGCGAGCGAGGGAAGCTTAGATTCTATGCGCAGAATTTACATGTCGACTCGTTGATGGATTTGTATGTACTGCATATGTAGGTGTATTATACTGTGTATTTGCTGGGGAAATTATACGTCGACTATAGATGTATATGTAGGATATATGTATATAACTGGTAAGAAGAACTGGTCACAGTAGAGAGACTGTACTGTACGAATTTTAAATTGGAATTAAAATATCTGCTTAAAGAAGGCAATGTTTCATGTATCGAAAAAAATTGTACATCGTTGGCATTGGTTGCTGTAGACTGGACGAGAATACGCGAACCAATTGTCGATGCGATTGGATCAATAAAAACTAATTCTCAAATAAAACAAAAATTGATAATCGTCACTAAATTTTCAACCTACAGCGGTTGACTGATGTACGCCAATGCTGGTGTGCCAGAGTTCAAGTATGATCTCAATAGAGCAAGATTACAAGTACCAGTCATGAAATGATGAATTCGGATAAATCATCTAGAATTCAAATTTAATTTGTGCAATGTTACAATAGCAAGAAAGTAAAAATTATTGACACAAAAATATATTCAGATAAAAAATAAAAAACAGTACCAGCTTTAAAGTCTGCCCCGTTTTTATCCAGTACTAGCACAGCATACCGAATATCAGTATTAAGTCATAGCTCCAATTCTACTCGGTGTACACTGTATAATATTTGACTGTATTTGCGGGGGAATTAAGCGTAAGGTGTAATCGAGAAATCGATCGACCGCACGCGCGCGCGCTCATTTCTCAATTTTCGGGAGAAAAAAGTCCGCGGCCGCTGGTCAAAAAGAACACGTCGCTTTATCGGTTAAACAAGTGCTGCTCTCGAGGATAAGGACGTTGTCTCTTTACCTCAGGCGGCAAAAACGAGTCGGTGGAATTTTCGTTCGAGCAACTTTACCGTCGTGTTATTTGCATCAACGTGGTTCCGGGCTTTGTATGTATATATATATATATATATATATATACATATTCATATATATATAAAGTGAACTTTTTGTTTAATAATTATCATCGGTCCGTTAGTCGTTGCATTTAAAAAATTATTGTATAAGGAGCGGCGAGCTCACGCATTTTGCAGTTTTGCTTAGCGAGTTATTATATTTATGGGTTATTTTTATGCTAATTAAATAATTGCTATGTTTATTATTCGATGTCTGTGTGTGTGTGTGTGTCGTAAATTGTTTAACCGCGCGACAGTTTTGGTATTGTAATCGTCGTCCCGCTCGTTTTCCTGCCCCCCAAACTCACGCGCGGACCGCTGCAATTTATTGAATTCTTATCGCTGTAAATGGAGCTTAAAAAACTACGGACAGCCGCATTTTTTTCTTATGAAACTAGGGCCGCGAATGCGAGTCGTTATTCTCCGTGATTAAGTACGACGATAAAACTGCTTTCTGGACCACCGAAATTTCCTCTCTCGAAACGGAATGACCAATTAAAGTAAAAAATAAAAAGCAAAATTGAACGAAGTCCTATTTAATTGAAATAATAAAAAAAACAAAGTGGATACCTCTGGTCGTCGCGAGTATGTATTGCCCAAATGCGCTCTTGTATATGCATATTCGTCGATGACAGAAAGAGAGAGAGAGAGAAAAAAATACGCGAGCGAAGGTTAATGGATTCGTCATTTCTCCCGGTGCGCACAAGTGTGTATATAGTAGAAGTGAATAACATTATGTAAAGTCGCTCTCGACAACGGCCGTAATCAGATTCATCCTGATGTTTCGCCGCCTTTAGGAGCCCAGGCATCGTAATATTCGACGCGAGTTTAGCTCCCATTTCGTGTAGCACACATGTGTGCATTGCGCAATTTCGCCTGTTTAACATAAGCGCGTATATACGTGTATTTTGCGGCTATACGTATGTGCATTACGGGTGGAACTATACGCGGGCGGGTTTTCGATTTTAATACTCGAAATTCTTCGCTGATTGTTCGAGTAGTTTGTTTTTTTTGTCGAGCTTTCCCAGTTAGTTAAGCCCTCTTTCACTGTATAATCAACGGGAATTTACGTCGGATGCGAAGTCATTATTTCGCTATTCGTAAGACAGCGAGGACTTTCCTCGGGCGATTTTATTGTTTCGCTGGTTTTGTGCTTTTAAATTATTCGAATTTTAGTGGCTTCTTTCGTCTTGCATATTATTCTTACGTAAGTCGCTGCTAAAAAGCCAAGAGTCCATAGTCCAACTCTTTTAATACATATCTAGGACTTTGTGCCGCAACCGCAAAGCGCATAAGCGGTGAACGTGATGGATTAACGCCACGAGGAGTTTCGCTGATAAGCCCAGTACGTACAATGAGAATAGCTTTCGTCACTATCTTCATCTCACAATTGTATACATATACTTTTTTTCTACCCGAATCGAGTTCGCTCTCGCGAAAGTCCAACGATTTTTCCAACGACTAATAACAAAAAAAAAAAAAAAAAAAAAAGACAGTGTACACAGTTTAGCCCGTCTTGCCAATACAACTCGTCGCTTGTCACAGTCAATTATTTTTCAGCTTCGGCGTCGGATAATTCCTTAACTATCGCTTCGAGGACCAGTTTTTTTTCTCTCTCTCACTTCCATTATCTCAGCGCGACGTAATTGACCGGCTCTCGCTTTCCGGGGAATATTAATTTTAATTTACAATCCAGCGCCAGATGTGTAAGTAAACAATTACTTATAGGCCGCGACACTTCTTGCCGGTTATGTACAATGTAAAGCGGACTCGTTTCTGAGCGTTAAATTCTGGGAAGTGTCGATGCAACAGTTTCGTCTTTCGCGCTGCTAAATTAGAGGCGGTTTTTTTTTTTTGCTTCTCCTGCTGGTGTAACGCCGTGTGACGCGTATAATGAATTGAAGAATTACGCCGAGGTTAGGGTAATTTGATTTATGGTTTAACCTTACCGGAATGATAATTTCGCGTTGGTTGCGGTGGTTGCGACTAGTGTATTATACACGGCGAGTCGCTCGTGTCTCATCGAAATTTCTCGCGCTATGCGTCACTTATACGCGTATAATCTCAAGCTATAATACATTCAATTATGCAAGCGCGCCGCTATGGTTATATCATCTTCACCTCTTAAATTAAATGTTCGTAAACACGCGATAAACCTAAGGATTTTTCTGTGACCATAGAGCGGTTTCGTAAAGTGCTGCGCTCGCCGCAGCGGCGAATCCTCTTTTTGAACAGTTGCGCCACTACCTCGTGAATCAAAGTGGTTCTCCGGGGGGCTTCTTATGGTTCTTGTGTTTTTTTTTTAGATTAGCTACTTGTAGTTTATTCGCTGGATTTATTGCACACTCAACGCTCGTAGACGTCGGCGAAATCATACAAACCAACGAAATGATCTGTCTTCCATCTCTGTATACAATAAAACGGATCGGACTCGCGTTTATATTGCACGTATATAACGCAACTCTCGGCTATAGATATATAAATATATACCGTCGGGGAATGTGCGTGCGGAATTAAAAATTTTCGAAACCGATGTTCGTATCGCGATATACACAAGTGTTTCAACAGAACACAAATCCACTGTATTACCTTGTAGGCCGAGATGAGGAAGGATCCCTTCAACTCACTCGTGTACAGCCGAGGTAACTTCGTGTGGAACATCCATCATTTACTATCTATGTATACAGCATTGAGTGTCAGACAAGAATATATATATATACGTGTACGTACATCCCTCTTCGACACGTGTATACGATTCGCTACGTGCGATAGAGTCAAAATCGCGAAAGCGAACCCATTCACTCGTCCATTTGCTCTTTCTTCCTTTGCGAAACAACTAGTCTCGTTACGCGTCGTCACGCATCTTCGAAGTTGTTCCAAATTCAAGCTGCAACGTCGTCGACGTTGAATGAAAGAGAAAACCAGAGCGCGAGCGCGTGCAGCATTTCGATACAATTTTAAGTTATACGTATACGGACAAGCTTTAGAATAGATTAGCCTTGTAGAACAGCGCGGAAGTGTTCTAAACAAAACGAAAAAAAAAAATTCTTTTCGGTTCCGAAACTCATCCCGCAACTGCATTTCGTTAACTCGCGCAAGTTTCTCCGAGCGTCGGAATTCTTTTTCGTACGGCGAGAAGACCCGGAAAGCTTTTGTTCGAGGAGTGTATGAAATTATACACATCGACGAGCGAGAGCGCTGACTGAGACGGTATGCGCATACGAACGATGAGACACCTCTTATTCGCACTGCTCAATTAAAAGCAAGAAACCAGTCTTCGTGTACGTGTTATATATATATACATATATATATGTATAAACACGTCTGTCACGTAGAACGAAATTCCATCAGTCCCGTGATTAATTATCGCTAAACAAACGACGATCGATGGAAAGTATTGCGACGAATGATTTACGGCGCACGCACGCACGCCTCTCGTATGGCGCGCAAAACTAAATAACAAAAAATCAACGACTCGCACGCGCATACTTTGTTCTTCGATGTATTTCTGTGCGTGTGTGCGCGCGTGTGTGTGTACACGCAAGCCAAGAGATGATAACGATATTTTCGCGCCCGCATTGACTCGCTAACGACGAAAGCCCATTAAAAGTCTAACTCCTATATACGCGCACACTCCCCATAACTCAAGTCATTCCAACGAATCTATACGAAGTATAATGTATTATGCGTATACACGAAAAACGCAACCTGTGCACGAGACAAAGCCCGTTAGAATATAATAGACAAAGGCCGTCGACAACGAACGGAGTGGAATAGACGGGAAGGAAAAAAAGAGAAAAAAAAGAAAGAAAGAGAAGGAGAGGAAAGCCGCGGAGATGCAGCGAGATGAACATCTAACTGGGTTCTAGGTCGGCGTCGGAGGTTTAGAAAACAATGGCAAAGGTCGTCGCTGCCGTGGGTGTAGCTTATCGGAACACATGCACACACAGGTAGTAGCTGACGTCCTTTCATACTTTTCTTTCTTATTACACCGGCGGCCTATTTTCTTCGACGCGCGATATTTCGATTTCTAATCGCCACTAGCGCATCCTTCTGAGTATATATATATATTATATACATATGGGAAAGACCGTTAACAGATGTCGGCACGCTAACGAGTGAAAAATAGAGTTTCTCGTACGAGTGAGTACATTGAAAAGTAAATTTTGAAAAATTTGTTTTTTAACAAAATCCTCTTTTGACAGATATCAATATTTACTTGTATTAAGAAACAATATTTTTGGTTTTAAAGTATACTTATTCGATGCTATAATTGTTCTATGTGTATTAATACGTGTTATTTGCTGATATTAAATAAAAATTTACTAGATGTGAATGTGAGTTACTTAAAGATGTTGAGTCATTTTACGAAAATTGAAACGTGTAATTATCGAAATGCAATACACAGAAAGTAGAGTTTGCTAAAATTCTTGAGAAATTATTCGTTAAGTAATTGCAACTTTGACGGAAGAAAAAATTTACTTGAATTTAAAAACAATAATTTAGTTGTAAAAAACGCTTAACAAAACAATGCAAATATCGTTGGAATTAAAAGGTGTAATTCTAATTACACCGATTGTAAGTATATCTATTTGACTGAAATGTAAGTGTAATATTTCAGTCAAATAAATACAATAATTAGATTGAAATAAATATTTTCTCAGGACTATAAAATTCGTTCTTTAGGATCAAACTCATTTTATTTCTGCGTCTAGCTACAACTGTTTAAGAAATCATTCTTTTAAGCCTAAAATTATCTGTTTGACTTAATCAAATATTATTCGAAATGAACCGCATAATACAACGATTGGATCGACGTAAATATTTGTTCAAGAGCAATCTAAAATATATTATTCAATTTCCAAAGTTGCAGATACATATATTATGTATATGTAATAAAACGTCGCCTAACGAAATTGAAATATTTCATTATACGGATGATGATACTGTCGTTATCGCAATGGACACGAAGTAGAGCTATAAATTTCGGCGTATAAGCACAAGGATTATATATCGTAACGGCTCAATCGGTATATATAAGAATTTCCAATTTGCGCACGAATGAATATTATCAAATCCTAATCCAATGTCACTCGTCATCTAACCGATATTACTTTATATTTACACCTCATTTGAATAAAAGCCCAGAAAATCCATTAAAATCCAAATCCACGAGGAGCACACGCGTAAATAACAGCTGAACGAGGCATTCCTCGATCGAATAACCATCGAGGCTTTCTGAGGTAACGAGGCGTACTCGCGGCACGTAAGAGGGTCCACGTCGCGCGCGTGCACGCGAATCAAGGCCAAAGACAGAGTGAGAGAGAGAGAGAGAGAGAGAGAGAGAGAGAGAAGCTGTCACGTTGTCGCGACGATTGCGGCGTCAATAGCATAATGGAAAAGCTGCGATGGCGACGCCTCGTTTTGTTCTATACACGGGCTGTCTGCATATCTGCGACCTTAGAAAGTGAAAAGCATAAGTATGCATACGTATAGATAGATATATATACGGCGCATACGTCGCCGTGACCTTTGAGCTTGCGCAACCGGTGAGAAATTTCATTTTTTTGTCGACGCGTCGGGTGTCGTTCGTATGGTTATTGTTGTGAGCTTGGGTGTGCGATGTCGTATGTGCAGAGTCACGATACACGATTGACATCACAACTGTGTGTTTGTGTATGGCGATATATCGAATTAGAAAAGCCGCGCGAGTGCACGTCGAGGATCGTGACGGGAAGAATCTGTTTCGATTACGAATTTTTTCCATATATACCACTCGCTCACGCGCATCGTCTGATTGATCTTTGTGTTGGAGGACTTGTATTTCCTTTTCTCTTTCTTTCCTTTTTTTTTACTTTACATCTCTGCGCGTCGGTTGATTTATTTTACATAGCACGACAGATGGATTTTATGCTTGCAATAATCGATATAAAACGTAAGCCCGATCTCGAGCGTCGATTATTTTCAAGCCGGCGCAATGTTTGTTCGAGGTTTTACTCTAAAGTAAAGATTATTAAGAAAATCGAATGTGTAATTAAGATCGAAGAATGGAGAGACGCAATATAGCTCTGCGCAAGAGTACAAGATAACTCTTAGCGTCGTGGTACAGATCGATCGTAAATTAAGATTGATTGTCACGGGAAGATTAAAAACGATTTACGAGGTGCAGCCTTTTACAGCGGATCATTTTATTTTGAAATATCCTTAACCACTTTGCAATGCGTTCTTTCACACTGAAAAAAATAATTGTTCGAGTAAACCGAAAAAAAAATTTTTTCTTATTCGAAAAAATTATTTCTTTGGATATGGTGTCTTAGGAAAATATTTACTTGACTAAATTTATAGTTTTAGGTTACAATCAAAATTTGATTGAATGTACTAATGAAATAGTAAAAATAATTATTAGTAATCAATATAATTGCTTACAATTTTAAAACGAAAAAAACTTTATTTTCATTCGAAAATTAATTTCTTTGGATATACTGTCTTAGGTAAATTTATGGTTTGAATATCGTTTTAAGTTACATTCTATATTTGATTGAATATACTAATGAAATTGTAAAAAATGTATTAAATTTTTCGTCACCAAATGGTTACAAATGATTGAATTATATTGAAAGAAATTTTTATTGCAGTATATAGTGTATCGAAGTCATATAATTAGAAACGCATATTTGAATAAATTATTAATAGAAAGTAAATTATAATATACTTTATTAGAAAAGCAAAATATTTATTAACTTCCAACAAATATTTTTTTAAATAAAAATATTATTTTTTAACTCATGTCAATATGTCCTTTTTCAAAAAAGCAATTGTTTAATGAATAAATTTTTAAGCATATAAAATTTTTTCAGTAAACTAATTCCCATGAAAAAAATATGATCTTTGAAACTTTTTCGTAAATTATTACACGCACATTTTTTACTGCAAGATTCGTTTTCGAACTTTCTCCAGGTTGCATGATTAATAATAGTTCACATTATACGTCAATTACCATGAAAATCAATCTGAAGATATGAGCGTAGTTCCGCAGCTTGTCAAGATTAGAAATTCAAAATTCGGAAATTCAGATGGCAGTTTATAATCGTCGTTCCGTTCATTAAAAACTGTCGAAGAAAATCATTATACGCGTCGTACGCAGCTTTCCACGTCGAAGTACTCTCTCGCGCGGGGCGTAAAGATGCACACGAGCCACTTTCAAGAACTTCAAAAACTAACATGTAAATGCATTTTTTTTCTTCCACATAGCGCGAAAAGTAAATACATGAATAATGCAAACGTTAAGAATACAAACGAATAGAGCCGGAAAAAGGCGCGTGTATATACGTGCTCTCATAAAAATCTGCGCAATTTTTCAAATACGCATATATGTGCATAGAGAGCGTAAACGAGTCGTAAAAATCGACATATAGAATAAAGACACGTGACGTAACTGGTTTCCATAAACAATAACGTCTGGCGTAATGAACGTTATTAATTTCGTAAATCAACGATTAAAGCGGGTTTACAACTATTGCCTCTCTGAACTTTGAATATTTGTTAGAAAAAATGTTGGGTAGTTGCATAGCTAAACTTTTTTTCTTAAAGGTTTATTATAAAAAGATTATGTAATATCAACTAATAGAAAGCGATGCTATCGTCATGTGCAGAGATATAAATTTTGAGTTTCGCTTTGGTGTGAATTAATTGACTAATTGAGCTAAAGATTGACACAAATACACTTTGATCAATTGTTTAAAGAACGACTGTGGAAATTTTCAATTGAGAAAATAGCTGTGAACTCAGTTTTTTATATTTTCAATAATTTTTCTATTCGTTCAAAAATAAACTCCGACTTTCATGCATATAAAGAATGCAATTAAAAAATGATTAAAATTTCGTATTTTAGATAGCTTTATTTAAAAGCCTTGACCTCTGAAAGGTATAATAAAAAACATTAAACCAGACGTTGATAATATCATCCTGTGTGCAGATGTATTTTTTTCTACAGCTCGAATAGCTTGATGGATTTGAAGATTCAAAGCTCAAATGACATTACTTCTATTCTCGTCCTAGACTATGTAATTGAAATTTTATCACAAAAACCATTAGCCTATAAAGAATTTAATTTGTTTGAATAAAATAGCGAAAGAATGCTTTTTTATTCCCAGACCCATTAAAAATATAATCAATTAATACAATGCATTGTGATAGAATCAACTTCTATTAGGTCTTTTTAAACAATGTTTTTTAATATCCTCTCGGGAAAAAAAATTTAACCTTACAATAATGTTACGTTTTTTGTCGCGACCATTAAAATTTCCAAGAATAAACAAGTGTAAACCTCCTTTAACGAGAGCAACAGTTGGTATTCGGGACGATTTTCAAGCTTATCACAGGAGCTCAACTGCAGCCGCGTGTGTATCTGTGTTAAGTGTTCGCTATAGATACACGTAAACGTTTTTGAACGCTATGTCCGTGTATATACGTGTGCGTTGCCTAATGGCTTTTTCGCCAAGGTTGTATATAGTGGCCAATAAAGTTCTCGCGAGCGAACGCTAATGAGCTGTGCAAAGCCTATGATAATTATTACGCTTGGTATAGGTTTCCATGCAAATGTTCAATTAGAAGTTACTGTTGGAGATTTAGAATGCGCGTATTATTAGGGTAAAGGGGTGGGGATAGGGGGGGAGATTGTAAAGATCGCGGTTTATATTTGGAAAATCGCGGATTTAGATAAGTTATTGGGTGTCGGATAATTAGCCGCGAGTTGAACCTTGTAGCCAGAGATGCAGACAAATATACGCTCGAATCGTTATTCTCTCTCAATGTGCATACACGTATTTATTACAGTTAAGCGCGAATCCGCAACAGTAGATTGCCTCTCTCGCAGATTATTAAATGCATATAATATAAACGATCGTTTTCTCCACGTTCCAAGAGGATTATTAAAGAATAACGGAGGCAAAAAAGTGCCTGTGCCTTTCTCCAGATCTTATAGTGGAATAAATCATTCGCCGCTATGTATATATATATTATATATGTATATATCTCTATAACGTCTTGTATATTTAAAAATAACGATTCTCACGCGCCGCGAAGATACCCGAGTATCGATAACGAAATTTTCAAGAAAAACCGAATTCCCCGAGCGAGAAAGAAAACACACGTATGCAAAAAGAAAAAAAGCACTACCTAGGCGTGAACGTATTTATCGTTCTCAAGTTGAAAATGTGATTCGCCGCGAGTGATAGCAATAATTTACATATAGACAAAATATATCGCTTTCTTTCCGCGGCCTCAAGCTGTCGGCATACGCGAGCTCAAAATTTCGCATATGACTATCTGATAAACCGATCCATAAAGCCATAACAACATTATAATAATATGCCAGGATCATTTGTCAGCAGACAATAGGAAATACATTACCGTTGAAAGGAAAGGCGGGAGAAAGAGAAAAGGGGGTTTCTGGAGCTCTCGCTCATGTTGAAATTTATTATAATCCCTTTTCCACGCCGTCTCTCACTCTCTTACTCGTAGGGTAATAATAACCACGGGTATTATAGCTATTCTCGCGCAACCGAACGGTATAAAGATCGGCGACTCGCGTAATCCTTTTGATCGCGTATAGTTTCGCTCTCAGTAGTGCTGCTGTTTGTTGGTATTATATGCGATCCATTAGGTCTAATTAATCTCGGCGGTTCGTAACGAGCGATTTGCCGCGGGAACAAAAGCAAGAGTTTCGCGTGCTCGCGCGAAAGAGCCGTTAGTATTTAACGATAAAGCAATTGAATCGGTTCGCGGAGGTGTTGCTGAGCCTTATTTTTTTCTTTCTTTCTCAGACGAACCTTTTTTTCTTCTTCAAAATATTTTTAAAATTTTCTCTTGGACTCTATGTACTTTCATGAATTTTTTTAGATTTTTTTTCGTAAAGGTTCTCTGAGTCGCAGTAGGTCAAAGTTCACATTTTACGCTAATTTTCAAAAAATTCTAATTTCTCAGGGAAGCATTTGTCACTAAAAACACAAAAGGTACTTTGTGGTGTGAAATAAGTTCGATTTTATAAATAAAATACTTTTAAATGAATAGATATAGATCATATATAATAATAATCTTCTAAATCATGAAAGTCTTTAAATTCAGTTTTGAAAAGGTTCGATCATTGGTATACAAATGAAAAAATTGATGAAGATTCCTTGTATCAATACAAAAGTGTCAACGAAGGACTTTGATATTATTGCTATGAAAAAGTGTAGTGATTATTAAGTTTGGTTCCACGTCAATCTGGATTAACTTACAAGAGTCTTATTACAGCATTTAGTGCAGTATAAGGCATATTATATAGTTTGAATTTAAGTTAACGTATGAAGCAATCAATTTCAGATTTAATTATAAATATTAGGGAAATTGCTAGATAACTTTATTTCTAGCTACAAATAGAGCTTCATTCCTAACTTCTAATCTTCCTAGACACTTATGTATTCATCGAAGGCATCTTCATCAATTCTTGACTTTATAAAAATTGGCATGAAGTGCCAAAATTGGTGAAAATGCTAACTTTGACACACTGTAACTTAAAAGTAAAAATTCATTTCGATGATCTCAAATTGGGAATCAGATTACGTTTCCTTAAAAATGAATTTAACTTCTTAGAAGATAGCTATAATCTAACTTATATTCCAAGAAAAGTCTCTTTTATATTCTTAGTAACAAAGGCTTCCCTGAGAAGTTAAAATCTTACGAAATACGGCATATATATACACGTAATTATTGTTTGCATTGCACATATATAATATTGTCCGATATAAAAATGATTCCTAACGATGCCTTACGTTCACTAGTTTACATAACGAGATATTACATATCAATTTCGTGGACAACTGCATCCGAAGGACATTATTGAGTCGCCGTAATGGTAGTAGACTATGCGAACAATGCTCGCCGAGAAATTATTCCGCTCCGTAGCCAAAAAGATCGAGCGTCATTATCCCGCGCAACAACGCCGGCACACCCGTTTTCACAACGACTGTATAGCACGCGGAGTAGTAGCCGTATGCGCGCGAAACTTAAAAAAAAAATATCCCTTCTCTCCCCCTACTCTTCGTCGTTGCGCAATTTCAGAAAAACCTCCCACAGCTGAGTACGTTGTCGAGAGAGCGATTTTGCAAATCCACGCGCGCAGAAATTTGAGCAGCAGCCAGTCGATGCATATCGGGGCCGACTCGTTTTTTTCTCAGCAATGCGTACACGTACATCAACACGCGAGAAGAAGGTTTCCGACCGGGAACACCCACTCACGATCTTCGTCTAGCTGCTCTATCCCCTAAGGATATTACCAAAGAGTCTTTAGAGTCCCACGATCAGCGAGCCGGTCACGATAGTATTTGCCTTTCGAAAATCGCCCCCGACTTTGGGACTTAGTAAAATATATATATATGTATAATATAGGTGTCGGCTGTTGTTCTATATGTACATATAATACATATAGATAGAAGTCTTAATTGAATTCTGCGCGCTTTCGCGGCACGCCGATCGTTGGCTAAGGTGTTGGCCGCGTAATTCAAACTCTGGCATTGCACGAGCTCCGGTTGTAGGTGGATGCTGATTTTCCGAGATCGGTTCCGTGCGGTCTTTGACGATTTTTGGTTTGCGGTTGAGTCAGCCTCTCGCTATGGAAGGAACTTTATGGCTTTTAATTTTCGTTCTGGCTGCGGGCTGGTTTTGCCGAGTCGTGATGTGTAAGAAGATTTAGTAATAGTTGGCGAATCGGAGCAGCTGCTATTACTCGTTTTTATTATACGCTTCGTATAAATCGAGATCCCGAGCTTCAAGAGTATGATGTCAAGATAAGGGTATACTCGATTTTAATACTCGGCTTCGTTCAGCTTTGATTGGCACGAAGGTAATTATTCGATTTAACCCTATTCTGTCCCAGATGTAACAGCTTTATATTACGTTCGTTGTACGGCGGTAGAAATGTATACATATATATATAATAGATTGTGTGCAGTGTATTGGATTACATAGAGGGTGACACGTTTGAACTTTGCGATGAAAAATCGGGTTCAACGCGATTGCGTAACGTAATTTTCCTGAATTATCTGAATTTCGCGTGCGATGGAAGAAAATCGCTTTATTCTCCCAGCACGCGTCAGTTTTGCATGCGCAACACACTTCGCGAAGAGATAATTTCAAGCGAACACGCTCGTCAAGTGAATTAACGAAAGGAAATCGATCCATTGACTTTAATAAAGGTAAAATTATCCCTCTATAACATAAAGTAGTTGTCATTTGAGCTTCTAACAACCGGTTAACACAACCGGTTGACGTATGTATTGCTTTGATATATTTGCATATAAACTTCATACATCATTATTTTTATTGAAACTAAAAAAGAGAAAAAAAAAAAGAAACCAGAGTACATAAATGTAAATAACTTCGATAGTATGGAAAAGCTCTAATTATTACTCGTTGTAGATCATTTAAAATCCATACAAACAGAGTATCGGAAAATCGGAAATTTTTTTTTAAATACAACACTCGATCTCACGGTTCGGTAAACAAGACACTTGGCAATCTATGCGCACGAGAAAATAAAAGGAGCATTAGACAGCCTTGTGTGTTTATAAAGAAAAGTAAAGAAACATTGTGTAATTTACGCAAGACACTCGTACAGCGATTAGAAAAAGTGTCTATTTTTAAGCGTGCAACTTTCAAAACAGCTTTCAATAATTTATAAAGGAAAATCGCCCCTCTCTAACCTCCCGATTTATATATATATATATAGACACATTAGAACTGGCTCTGTCTCTCTCGCTCGTCTACTTTATATCAACGCTCGGTGTAAGATTTTCCGTAATAAGTCCCGTAGCTGCGAGCGTATCTTGGCCATATCACGTACGGGACCCAATCAAGTAGCCCCGCTTTTCCTTTCTCCCCTTCCCACGTTATCATTCTTGCCAAGGCTCCTTATCGCGTATCCTTGCACGCTCCGTATATCTGTGCGCTCACTCGACGCCAGATCTAAATCGCTAACGTTCGACCTACGTGTATTTATATGCCACCGCGGTTATATTATTTATTACAAAATAAGCCGACTTTTCAAACGTAAGAGGACACTTCGCTACCGGACTTATACACATACTTATTTAATAATGGATGAGGTGCAAAGTCCATTTTCCCACCCACTGAAGCGATCATAATTCTCGACGAGTCGCCCCCTATTCTCGCAGCGATCGATATAAATCTCGGTAGATCTGGAAAACTCGCGCGATATTTCTCATGAGGTTGGTCTCCTTTGGCCTCGAGGCGCGTCGTCGACCTATATACACACGTGTGTGCGTGTGTCTGTGTGTATATATATATATATATATATATATATACACGCGTCTTAACTGCATAGATTCGATATCCTTTTATATTCCGAAGCGACGTGCAGCATCGAGTTAATTGACGTCGGATATTGCGACGTGTTTCGCATCTGCGCACTGGACAATGGAGCTAGTGCGATGTGTCCCTTATGAATTTCACGCGGAGAGAAACCGGTTGCATTTAGCGAGCGCGAAATGGATGGGAACGCGGCGAACCGCAGTCTGTGGTAGACGTCGATGCGAATGTATATAAAAGCGGCGCCTCTCTGTGACTATATATTTGCCGACGATGTATTTTTTGTCGTTGTTTTGTTTTTTTTCTTTCGCTCTTTTCATTGGAAAATTATTTTTTGACACGGTGCGCGGTTACCCTGTGGAAACTTCCTTTTGAAGTTTTTGTCGGTGGTGCTACTACTGCGTTATGCGTTTCGCAACGCTCGGGATGATGAATGCGAGACTCACCTGTAACACAAAAAAAATGAAGGAATGAACATTAGCTTTAATAATTACGAATGTATATTATCTTTTATTATGGTTTATATAGGAAGGAAAAAATTCGCAATAGCTATATATTAAGATACAAAGTCTGTGATAGATGTCTTAATTGCTTCGGAATAAAAATCTGGCTTTTTCGCGTAATTACTAGGATTACGCAAAATGCGTTGAAAATCTAAAGTATACACACATATACCAATCCTTACGATTCAAGATTAATCTTCGCGAGTTTCCCATGCTCTCTCTCGAAGTTCTTATTTTTCTTTTTCTTTTTTTTTACTCAACGCAGCAAGTTTAATTACGCGATTTTTCTACTTTTCACGATAGCTCCCTTTATCTAATTAATCTTATATCACCGGCTCATAATTCATTTATTTGTTTCTGCATCATTTCTCGCCGCATTAAATCACAAAAGCCAAGTCGATTAACAGCTAATACACATTACGTGGACGATTGTCATTACACGCCTTCGCGCCTAATTTTCCCACAATTCATAAAGCTCTCTCGTGCTCAAATTTAAGTACACCGGTAAATCACTCTTGCAATTACCAATTACGAAAATTCGCGCGTGCAAACGAAGGAGAGAGCGAGAGAGAGAAACAGATAATTCGAGAACGTAATGAAAGGAAATGAGCTTCGAGCTTTTTATTGTTACGAGAGATGAAAATCTGTCACTTCTATTTGCATATTTTTCAACTCCGTCTTATCTCCATGGTTGATCTTGCTGTCTTACCGAAATTTCAAATTTCGCGCGGTTGCGAAATTTCCCTTCTAATGTAACGCGAGAAAACGCGGAGAAAATTGGCGGGTACCAGTGGAGAAAAATACAAACAAGAATAATAATTTCCAACGTATAATACTCTTCGTCAATTCCTATTAATAATCATCCACACTCACGACAATTACAATAAACACTTTCTCGCGTGTCTTGCGCAAGAGCTAATGTCGTAGGAAGCTCATTACGACTATTATACAAGGAGCTGTAAATTTTCGTGCATCTATCCATCCACCGGAGAGGATTCGTTAAACTCATCACGACAGTACTAAAAGTATACACACACACACACACACACACACACACACACACATAAAGGAAATCCGCAGCTTCCGATTTCGCAAAAAAGGAGATGCGGCAATTGTTCACCGAATCTCCGGTGACCGAAAAGGTGTCCTCGAAGTTAACGACTGTTTTTTTTTCTTTTTTTACTGTCTCCTATATCCGGACGACCAAACACCATTCCCACACCGCTGATGGTTACAAAACCGCGTCTTTTTCACCGATCTTGCAGTAGCGTCGCGCAGTGTTGGTGTTGTGCATATATAGGCGGTTCGCTTTTTTTTCGCGACTGCGCGTCGATCGGTTTGATCGATCGCTGTGCTCGTTGCGATCGAACAATGGAGAGAGCGTAATTTAGTCGTCATCTCGGCGAACTGATTTTTCTCTTGATCGACACTGAGTATAAATATATGTGTGTGTGTATGTACACACTAAGAAGGAAGATATATCTTTCGCGGAGGTTCGAGTCGATTGATATTTCAGAGTTGTATTCTGTTACGGCATTACAAGGCGTTGAGAGTCGGCGGAATGATCGAGCCGTGTTTTTCCTTTTTGGTATTTGTTTTGTATTAAGCTCATTGTGTACGCGAATGGCTTTTCTCTTTGGGAGGCTGTAAATTGATTAAGCGGCATTCGATGTTATCGGCTCGAGTTATTAACGGTCTTGTGCGAAGCAAAAGATTGAACTGTTTGCCTTTTCCCTCAGTCGGACTTTTTTTTGACAGGATATTTAGTTCTATTAACTCGATGTGTATACATATATATATCTGTTTTACAAATGGTTTCGCGATTTATAGCCAAAATCACGCTAATTTTACGTAGTTGAATTATTAACCGAATTATTATCCGATTGAGCGTTGCAAAGACGACGTCGATTGCTATTAGCGTGCGATTTACTCAAGTAGTGAGAAAATTGAAAATTTTTGATTTACCACTCGAGCTTGCTCAACAATGGCAATGATAAATGATCCTAGCTTCATTGACGGATGATATAGGCATTTTGAAATATCAAAGAGTCCATAAAATTTTCAAAGATCTATGATGCTATATGTATATATATATATATCTTTGTTTTATTGCCAAGCGCGATTCTCACGCGCGATGAAAGAAAATTCAATAGATCAACATGTGTTTATATATATATATAGGTGTGTATACATACAGCTGGAAAGTGCACTATTCTCCTGTATAAATTAAATCACATCGCGCTACGGTATAATAAACATCGATGAACTTTATAAGCTGTACGAGTTACACAAGTCCATAGAATAATGTTCGTTACTATTACTCGTAAACTATTTTACAAAGTGTCTATATGCACTTCCTAACTCGTTAACATCTACTTGTGTAATCCTCTATACACGCATAAACGTAGGCTGAAAGAATTAAAAAAGAAAAGAAAAAAAAGCGGGACCCACCCTGTAACGACAATAAAACTCTCCCACAATAAACCGATCCTCCAGCAACCAAACTCGATATAGTTAATCAGCTCACACATTCTCGAATCACAGAGCTTATACGTTCCTAGCGTAGCACGACGTGCCGCAACAATATATCTCCGGACATGAAATAAAGCCGCCCACGCGTGCATTCCCTCGTACATACGCAGGCACACGCATACGCACGCGATCGATCGGAATGAACTAGCAAAGAGTTTAAAAAACCCATAAGTGCCTGGATTTTTCGCCACCGCGACGTATATACGTTTCCTACGAGAGGCTACAAATCGAGATAGCCAAGAGACTGTAAGGAACGATCCGCGACGAGATACGATTGTCTCTCGTACATGTGCGCGTTACGTCCTACGTATACCGATCTTTCTTTTTCTCTCTCACTTCGGTTTGTTTATGTTTATATATAGGTATATACAGACACTTGATAGAGGGGAAGTATGCGTGCGTCGCTAGTTCGATGTGTATACACAGGAGATGTATATCTAGAGACACGAGCATACTATGCACGAGCCAATGGAAATCGGTGGGTTAAGATCTAGATAAACTGCTTGAGAAGGTGGGACAATATCTCGCAGCTTCCTGTTACTGAAATTTCTTAATTACTCGATAGGAGCTTTTATTTATATTTCGCTAAAGGGAGAGGGGATGTACCTTATTATTCAGCGATTGCGTAACGACGATAGGTACGCGATACGACGTTAGCGGTATTGTTTTGCCAGAGCCATTCGAAATCATTTCTGCGCAGACAAAAGGGATATTTGGACGATAAGACACCGGTACGTTGCAAGCGCTAGTTGGAACTCGATGAATTATTCATGTCGTCTTTAGTACCCGGTGTGATAAGATTTACAATGGATTATTAGTTTATCTCCACTCGACAATACATACTACGTTTCGGAACAATGTGCAACAAATTTTATCCTACTCTTTCGACGCAACCTTGAACAACGAATTCTTCGGACTCTCGAGCGAAATCGCTGACTCTCATCTCGGAAAAAAAAGCTCTCTTGGATAATTAACCCGGAGTTCGCGCAATCTGCAAATCAATTAAAGGTCCGGCTGTATACACATTCCCGTGACCCTTGAACTTTAGCGAAGAAAATTCTCATTCCTCGTCGTGTCGTCCTGTATATCAGCGCGGGATTTTCAAGGAAAACCTTATCCGGTGTAATATCCGCCTTGGGGATAGGACGAGGAATTAAACGAGCTTTCAGGAATTCAAGATTCATCGCTTGCCACGAAAGAGCCTATGTCTACCAGTGGATATCGGCTTGGAAAACGCTGCGCGGGGTGAGTAATGCGCGCTTGCGTGCAGGACGTTGTCCGAGAGAAGAATGCATCCGCTGATTTCTCTCTCTCTCTCTCTCTCTCTCTCTCTCTCTCTCTCTCGGTTATTTTCGAGTTAGCTCGTGAATTTTTACGGTGAATCCACTGTCTGTGTTTGAATAAATTAGTTAGACCGAAAGTACGTGAATTATCCTTCGCTTCGCTTGTTACGTAGCTGTTTTAACATTTATCATATATATTTATAGGAAAATTATATACAATTTGGTATCGCGCAGTTTCTCGAATGGCGAATATTGTAATCGACTTTTTGTACGTCAACGCAACAACTCTCGTATAATAATTAGATTTGTCGTGTCCGCTGAGAGGTGGCAAGAAACGTTTTCAAGCGCTTTTCTCCGTTTCCTCTCTCGCTCGTTAGGTAACGCGCTATTGAACAAAAAATACGAAGAAAACGCAAATCTCGATGTCGATCCAAAACGTTTATAGATCTCGGCTGATTAGGATCACTGCACGACAGTTCAATCGAGACAGTTGCAGCAAGATATCGAACGAATTCTACTCGACGACGTAATGTATTTATGTATATATACGTACACATATATAAGTATAAAAATTTCAACCAACTTTTTTGTCCAGTGAAATATTTCTTTCGACATTCTATCAGCTACTAGTCGAGTGTTTGGTTTGGGCGAACCTCGAATTTTTCGCTCTTTTTCTTTCTTCACTCCCCGATCACTTTTTTCCACGTCTCGTTTGATCGACACTTTCACTGCTTTTGCTTGTTTTCCCTATAAATCGACTGACTGCGTGTTATTGATTTCAGCCTGGCAAAGTTTACATAGAACTTTTTAAAATACCCTCGATTACATAAGGCAACGCTATACGACCCGTGTATAATCGAAAGCTCAACCTCATCCTCGCATGCAAAAACATCGCGTGACGAGGAAAGATACAACTACCATCTCCCATCGCTAACTACGAAGCAAAATATCCGGACTCACTTATTCTCACCTACATCTCCGACCGAAATCGACTCGATCTTTCGAATATGGCCCGCCTTTCGCTCTGCGGTCGTGCGACACAATTCAGCCGTAGCGCACAAAAAGTCGACTTCTTACCGATGAAATTCACACGCTATAGCCGGTCAACGGTGTTCGAGAATCCGAGGAAAGAATTTATAGGGCGACCGTGTTGACATAATCGCCTTCGGTATATATAGAGCCGAACGCGATTTTTCCACGGGCGAGAGGATTGAGATCGAGTAACAATGAGAGTAGCATTTTTTTTCTGCCGTTCGATCGAGAAAGAAAACTAACTCGACTCGCAGTTATTTTTATCGTTATCATTGTCGACAAGCCAACGTCGACATTTTATGGGAGGCTAAACGGTGTATGAAAAAAAAACGCGAGGAATTCCATTTAACTTATCGACGTGTAGGTTTAGTTCGAACAATTATGTCTTGCAAAAGTTATTTGTCCATTTTGTCAACCTTCCGTAAATACACCTCTAGACTTTGATGGGGCGTTTGAAAAATTTCATTGGTTATATTCCCCAGAGGCTTTCTGTGCAATTATTCGACTACGGCTTACGGAAACTGTGTCAGACTTTATTGTCGCTTTTATGCAGCGATTCCGTGAGAAAAAAAACTGGATCGTCAACGCATCGATTATGGCGCTGAGCGTTTTAAAGTATATAATTGGTAGGAAGCATCCGTTCGGATTAACTAATCAATCCGCCTCCATAAAAGTCCAATGAAATAACTGCAAATTCACTTTCACTCGATCATAAATATTCACAATGACTCGTTGAAAAGTGCTTCTCAGCCGCCTCCTCGATGCTGCCTTTAATATTTTCATTCAAATCCCGTCGACCGAGAGGAAAAAAGCTAAGTCTTTTTTCTCCGCATCAGCTGCTGACAATAAAACAATAATACCCGTAATAACAGCAGCAGCCCGTGATGTATATTACCTCTTCGGCGTCTCCTCCTCTCTCTCTCTCTCTCTCTCTCTCGTTCGTAATATTCACACTTTCCATCCTTTCTCCATCGCGTCTTATCTCCGATACAAAATCGCCGAATACGACTCTATAAATTTATTTTTCTTTTCGTCGCCTCTCGCGTCTCTGTTTAGCCGATACATCCGAGCAATATATTACGCAAAAGCGTATCTGTCTCTCCGCAGCGGCATTATTGATATACCTGCCCTGGGCACTTTATTTTATGTAAAAGTTTACGTCACGAGAAAGCAGTCCAACGATCTTGCGTGGAAGTACAAAAGAGGCGCGGTTTCGAGACATGTATATCGCTGCGAAGTTGCTCTATATATATATATCACACGCGAAATATCGTTACCTCAAAAGTCACGTGTATACATATATATATATATATATATATGTATGCGAGCTCTTAGCAGGAGTATGCATTAGATATACCGGAGTCGTGGAGAAATTTTCACGAGGCGGTTCTGTTTTGGATGAAAATTACTTCGGCGAAGAAAGGGTATGATTAGAGTACCAACAATGGCTTGGATCGGTATACTTTGTAAACCGAGAATTAGATGTTGTTACGTTGGACATTTTTTTGCTCTCGAAAGTTTGCTTTGGACAAAATAGGATGATTGTATTGTGTAGGAGAATCTGATAGAGAAACGTGATGTAGGACTAGCAGAAGCCGTGAGTCTTGGAAAAAGACAGCATCGAGCAAACGTATTTATTATACCGATTCAGCACTGATAGGTCTCCGCTCGGTAATTTTATTTTGTATATATAGAAGCTCTCAAGGCGTCGGCAATTTCCGAGATCGTATAATGGCATATCGATCTGTTGGAGATTTACTTGCAAGAAACGAAACAATCGCGACGTGTACTCCCATAGATTAAACGACGAGAAAACATAATCCATAGCCGTTAATAATCCGCATGATCGATCGGTATTCATTCCGTGAAATCACGCTTTCGAGCTCGATTACATAAGCTTTGTATGTCGGATAAATTCGCGTTCTCAGCTGACGAATAAAATTAGTTCTCCGACCTTTCACCCTTCCAAATCCAAAGAGTTTAGAATCATCAAAGTTACGACGATCGGTTGAAAAAATAATCCTTTTGACAAATCGGTTATCGTGCAAGTCGCGAATAAACGCGTAGCATAAACACTGGAATACAATGCGCTGGTTCCCCGACCCCTTCTGTGTATACAATCGTGACTAGAAGAACACGCCTGCGCGTATCTTACATGTCTCTGTGGCTAAATGCACTTCCGCCTGGAACCGGTCGCGCTCCGCTTGCCGATTTAAGCCGCCTAAATTTATGCTTCACGCCCGGCTACACCCCGTGTGTATCGTGATCTTTACAGTCTCACGGATATCGTTGTGGGTAAGTGTGTATAGCCGACCCCGAGGGGTCGAGATCGTTTCCTGCACGACCTCCAGCATCGAGGTCCGGTCAAGCAAAGTACAGAAGGAGGAAGTCACGATATAGTAGCAAGAGGCGCCGTAGGATCGGTTCCGCCTCGCCTTCCTGCAGGTTGTTGTACCTACACAACGTTGCGTGTACTAGCAAAGGTTTCACGAAATTGATGGGACCGATTTGGATAGGTCGATTAGATCGAGAGATCGGTTTGCCGATTTATAATCTCTAAACTTCTAGAAATACGGGATTGTCTGGAAAAATTGGTGAAAGTTTTTTTAATAGATTTTGGAACACGTCGTTTACCTTAAGATCTGGAATTTAAAAGATGTAAATTATTGCTAGGGTTTACGAGGCATGTTTTGATTTATCTCGAGATATACTACTTTTCTAATGCTCTCTTTGCATTTTCAATAAATGACTTTTTCTTTTTTCTTTTTTTTATTCAGATGTGCGCTTACAAACTACTTACGATGATGATAGAAAATATCGCAATTAACGTAATAAAGTTCCATTAAAAACTTTCGAGACTTTTAGGTCAGTGAAATAGAGATGAATGAAGCATCAGCATTATAATTTTCATAACGTACCTATACCTATACGACGCATTTCAGATAAAATTTCAAATAATAAAAACGTTCGGATGGTTAGGTAGAAAATAAATAGCCGTAGCATCGAAATTAATAATTTCCATAAAAGATAGATCAATAATCCCCAATCAATCTAAACCTCAGCGAGGTATCCGATCCGTGAGAGCGACAATTTGAGTAATCTCCTCGAATAATTTTTCAGGCTTGTACCAGCTACTACAGAGAATCTTGACTTTCATCGTAAATCAAAATATTCACACTGAAACCAACCGGATAATCCAAGCCATCATAACACAGCGTTAAATTCAATTGTTCTCAATGCAATCGCGTCGTCTTCTCATTAATGCATTCTCAATTTTATTTTTTTTTTTTACATTTCCCATTGCAACAATCGTCAAACCATCTCGAAAGCGGCCTCTTTTCACGGCCCGTCACTTCGCAGACGCGTTACGCGGCACCCGACGCATCTTCGCCTAAAGGAACGGTACAATGTTGGTCTAAACGCGCATCGCTATTAACGAGGCAGCTTTTTTTGTCACGGGCTAGTGAAAAATAACGATGATAATAAACGAAAACTCGAACTGCAGAACTTTCTCATTACGTGACATCGCCTTCGAGCGCATTTCCGTCTTATAAGTGACTATCACTTTTTGAACGCGCTCTCCTGCTTGTGTTGGCTGCCCCGAAGCTAAGAATATATAGTGCAGTACACTGCATGCACACAAGACTATCGATTTTCGAGAGCAGACATACAGAGCCTTTATTTCTGCCAAGACGGCGGAAAGCGGTTTAACTGGTATTTTATCGTCGTGTATGGGCTGTACTGCTCGACTCTCAGCTGGTGTTCTGTTGATGTGTACTCAAGTAAGATTGCCTTTTTTTTTGGATAATTAGCGCGTATCAGTGGGAAATTCTGCGAATTCCTCGCTCGGATAAGGATTATGTTTGTTTTATGGTTACGATGGACTCTTGCGCCTGTCCTTTAATGCGTAAGTACTGGTTGACACTGCTGCTCGACATCTAGTTTTTTATATATTCATGTGTGTGTGTGCGTGTGTGTGTGCGTGTGTACTCGTCTACAGAGTGAGGGGAGGCTCGAAAATTCATCAATTTGATTCGCTTGGAAACGTTACGTAAAGAAGAAATGTCCGTCCAGCTCGTGATTTCTAGCAGGAAGTGATATTTAGTCTATCGGTGTATTTCCTACAAATAGATTAAAATTTGTCGACGCCGTGTGCGTAGACTGAGTTTCATTTATTAACAGCTGCAGACCGATATATACTAAACTTTCTCGGTTTTATAGTCGAAAAGAGAGGGGGAATTTATCGGGTTCGGCAAAATAATCTAAAAAGTAAACTTGAATTTTAAACTGTCTCGTATATATATTTATTTCATCCTTATACGCTGAAAGCGATAAAGTTTGAGCGCCGGCAAGAAAATTCAAACGCATATATATATATATATATGTATGCGTTCATCATTATCTTCGAATTTCACAGAATCAAGCAAAGCTATCTCGTTATTATTTCTCATAACTTTATATTTACCCGCGGTAATGTTATACGTGCATAAATGTCTATATATAAACTTATATACACGAATATCACAAAACGACGCGCTACTGCACTGCAAAAGAAAACTTGTTTGTTAATAACAAAAAATGAATTCTTGGAACAGTCTTAGGAAGAGATTCACTTGAAAGAATATTCATTATATTTATTTGAATGTAAATTTAGTTGAAATATTAATTTAAATTGCAGCAAACATTGATTAAATATACAAATTCGTTATTCGCATGAAATTGTTCGGCTCCCAATAAATATTTATAGAATATAGAAGAAAAAAAATGTAGTACTTAACCGTTAATAATTGCATATTACATTTACATAAATGCACCATTTGATTTTGAAAAAATTATTTAATGTATTCAAACAAATTTTTATTCATATACTCAAGTGACGTTTTACTAAAAATAAATTTAACTTTCTAATAAATACCATTTGGAGCCAAAATATTGTTTTTTAATTCAAGTAAATATTTCCTTCGTTAAAAGGAGCAATTTTTTCAAACACAGCAAACTTTTTTTTTCGGTATTTGTAAATCTGCTAAAAGAGCATTATTCGCGAATAATGAACTTTGTCAAAGAATCCCGATCATTTGCGAAACGAGTGACAACTACGGTATGAGCGACGTATCCCAAAAATTTCCAAGGTCGATAATGATCTCGCAGCGACGGAAATATTTCGCCGGATTCTTTCTCCTCCAACGATATATTCCGACAAGTCGTTTACCTTGAGAGAACCGCGCACTCGAGCCGACAAGGTCGCGGAAACGGGAAATAGATCAGCGCTCCTTTTTCCCTTTCTACGAGCTGTATTATCCTCTTAGGCTCGATGATCCCGTAAAAAAATTATTCTCATTAATCGTCGCCAGCCCGTATACTTTTGTGCTACGCACACGGGCTTTCACTTGCCGATTTCGAGCAATGCCTACTTTGCAATAAATAATCGCCAGATTAAAACAAAAATTTGTTTGATTCCAGAAAGTCATTTCAATAGATAGTCTTAAGAAAATGTGTATTGACTATTGATATGATTATTATCAGTAAATATTTGTTTAGATATATGAATTATTTATTTATATGTATTGAATTTGAAAAAAAATTACTAAATAATTGCATATTATATTTAAATAGATATACTTTTTGATTAAAAAAAAAATAATTTTAATCTATTCCAGCAAATTTGTATTTGTATTCAAAAGTATATCGTTTTACTGAAAATAATTAGAGTTTCAAAGAAATATTTTTTAAAACCGAAGTATTATCTTCTAATTAAGTATTAATTTCATTCAATATTTTAATGAACACATTTCCTTAAATGTAGTAAATTTTTTTTTTCGATATACAGAATGCATTTTTGTACGATGCATCATAATTCTCCGAGATGCAGCGAAAATTGATTAAAGAATCGCTGTTTTGAAAGAAGGAAAGTTTTTTTTTAATAAAATTATTTTCATTGATACGTTTGTTATGTATACAAATAAAAAATTGCTTTAAATAATCAAAAAGTGAATTTATGTAAAAATATGAAACAATTTAGTAAACAATTTTTTTAATTTAAAGTGCTTTTTTAAAATTTTACATTGACTGGAACTAGAAAAAAATCATTTGAATACCGAATGAGTACACATAAGAAAATGTTTACTGTAATTTAAATTACTATTTAAACTAAATTTACATTCAATTAAACATTTCACAAGAAATATAACCATTTTTTTTAATCTAACAAGCATTCTAATGTAGTTCAATCCAGGGATTTGTCAGCTTATTCTTTCACATATTTGTGTGAGTTTTGGTTTTACGAATAGGAAAAGGGACGGGGGGAGGGGGTCTATGAAATTTTAAAGATCAACTTTCTCTGCTTTTGGCTTTATAACGAGCGACACCGAATATTATCGGTAGCTGATGATGTGAATATAGAAATCTATTTCAATGACTTATCGAATAATTAGGAAGCTTTTGAGCTAGATGGACGTGTCATGGTATGCGGGTGATGATGTAATTATCAATTGATTTTATCTCTGATTTTCATCTCTCGATTAATTTGAATTTTAAAGTCCGGGAGTTAATTGACGTAAGAAAACGACCAGATCTTATTTACTACCAAACCTCGTGTGCATCCTGGTTATATGGTTTTGCAATACGAATGTGATAATCACTCACCTGAAACAAAGAAGAAGAAAGAACGATTAAATGTGAGAAACCTTATACGTCTTGGCAATAAATCAATTACTCATTAAAGTAAATATTCATTACATATATCTTATAATAACGAATTTATGTGATCCGATGCAACATCAAAGTTATACTGTAGAACTTTATCAAAGATGTTACCGAACTTCACCTGAAAAAGTTACGTACATGTGCAGCAATTTCCTAATAGCCTAACCAATATTACCGTATAGTCATGAAGTAACGTCAAATTGCGTAATATCAACATTACGCGAATTCGGAAATTCTTTACACGCCTTATCACAATTACATCATCTGCGAAATCTCCTGATGCATCTGCCTCGAGTGAACATTTCAATACGAAGCCACAAAATAAAAAAACGCAGCATCAATTAATCAAACCTACCGCGGAAATCCGATTTCGACGATATCTCGCTATAGAATTCGCAATACGCAAGCGAAACGTAAACGCGAATTCCACGAGTGTACGTACAGTAAACACATCTCTCTCCCTAACTCTCTTGAAAGATTTATGTCTCGAGCGTGTGAACGATGACCTGCTAGATCGTGTGTTTTACTAGTCCAGCAAAAGTTTCATATATCTATAGACACCATTTAACTGTCGCACCAATAAGGCCTTCGATAAATATTCATTAAAAGAAAAAGGGAACTCGCTACTGTATCCCGCGAGAGATTGACCGTTCGCTGGACCGCACGAGGTATGCGAGTGCGCGTTGTCTGATTAATTACGCCTGTCGATGTATACGTTGGATACAGTCGCTAACGATCGAAGGTGGGGCATTATAGGATCTTTAAACGTTTAATAACGCTTTTAACGGCGAAGACGTGATTTTTTTTTCTTCCAGGTCGATTGAACCGTAATCTGTATCTATCGAGATCAAAACGATTCGGAAGGCCAATGTGATCGACGGGACGTCCAATAGTTTGACGGCTCGGTTAATTGATCTTACGTTTGGACCTTCGAAAACAAACAACGTCGCGCATTGCCAAATCGTCACGGAGAGAGAAAGCTCGGAAAAGAAAAAATGAATTACGCGTGCTTTAGAAAAATCGCTAATCACTCGCTACTGTTAGTCCACTTCATAGAGATGAAATCGGTGTCGTATAGTCAAGCGACAGGTGTGAAAGGCTTTGAATGCTAATTTTAACTCGTTTCGAACATACAAAATCATTGTTGTAATATAATAGATAGCGATCTCATTGATTTTTATACCTCAGAATTATTATGTTCTTTCATTTTTATCTTGAAAACTGGTTACCAAGTGTACAACGACCAATTACATCGTATACACATCAATATTCATGACATCAAGATTCTCTATCCGACACGAGCGATCGAGCATTTAATTCCCTCAATCCTACATTTACTCGCTAGACTAGGAAGTTTATCGTTACAAGCTATAATTAAAAGCTTATTCGTTACGTCCAGTGCAGAGACAATTGTGCACTTCCTACAGCGTATAACACAGTATTTATTTCCCACAATCTAGTAACGAGTCGAAAAAAAAATACCTCCGAGTGAAATAAAATTTTTGTTTCTGGACGCATACAGTCGTAGAAACATTCCAAACGACTATTTGTTCTTCGACTGGTATACGCACGCGCGACAATTATCGCAGGAAACAAATGCCTCGCGAAAGACAATGAAAATTCGCGTACAACTAGAAAATGTATAGACCAAGCCAACAATATCCTTTTAAAGATAGCCTTACGATTTCACACAATTATTCAGTGCCGACTCATTACACACATGTACGTATACACTCTCGCGTACACCACAGCGGTAAATCCCAAAAGCAACGTCGGCAGCGAAATTACTCTGTCGGCCAATGCTGTATAACAACACCGCACTGCGAAAGAAGAGAGGCGAAGAAAAAATCCCGTTTTCTCATGAGCACACGGCTTGAATATAACTCGGGCACACGTCGTCGCCGACGAATTTATGGAGGAACATATCCTCGCGGAATGTTTCCGAGCATCGCTTATACGCGTATATCCATATACACACACGGGATAAATAATCGAGACGCGAGCGAACGGGGAAATAAAAAAAAAAATTCGTATCACGGGTGCTCGGTATCAACGATATTATTACATTTCTCCTGCCCGTGAGTTTATATATTATACACACATAGATATAAACATATACGTGAAACCGCGCTAGCGCCGTCGCGCGTTTCACTCTCACTTTGCGCATTATATATATCTACGAGTGTGCATATATATGTATATATATGTGTGTGTTTGTACGTGTCTATATAGTCGAGCGCGCGTGCGTTTCATTTGGCGCGGCAAAGTGAAACGAATCTTAAATCTCAGCGCATGGGCTGCATAAGAGAAAATTTTCGCGTTCATTGCGCGCGTTCGCGCTGCTGTTGCTGACGTTACGACGTTGAGCTAGAAAGAGAGAGAAAAACTTTCATCGGTCTCCGAGACGTCGATGTCTCTCTCTCTTTCTTACTCTTGATGGCAGTGGAGGAAGGTCCAGATGTGGAACAAGCGCGTGTGTCGGACGAGGATGATTTTTCTACGGAGTCTATATAGCTATGTAGTTTTCACTTTTTTAAACGAGCGAACGTCTTTAAACTCGGATCGAAGACGTTGAGATTTTATTTATGCAGATATATGTCTATACACTTTGCGGGGTCAATCGCGTGGAATCTAAAGCTGTGTGTACAGAAGAAAGAAAAAGGAAAAGAAACGCGAATACGCACTGGTAATTTCAGATCTTTTTATTGCAGCTAACTTATTTGCATATATGCGATTTGCTCTATTCTTCGCAGTTCCTTTCTTTCTCTCCTCCTTTCCTTATGATCCATTTTGCGAATGTATGATTTACGTAACCATCCGTCGTACGTCGGCTCGTGTAATTATATTGGGACGAAATTGATTATACCGATCGGTTGCTCGAAAGAAATATCTACTATGTGAGGTTTATTATACGTATATGTATATGTGTGTATATTTATATAGATATATATATGAGACTTGTTGAAAGTGCGCTTGGTATTCGCGGCGAACAATCGCTGTCTTTGAGTATGCTCGCGCCACATTGCTGTACACTTGGGAATACATATATTTAATGTGAGAAAATAATTTTTTAGACCAGACTGAAGCTTATACTATTCAAGGAATTAAGATTCAATATCGAACTCAATTTAACGGACAGGACTTATTTTTTTTTTAATCGTGCCATGGGAAAGTATATTAGAATAGGATTGGTGGCGATAATGTTTGTTTGATTATATTCCGCTATAATTTGACTTAATTACCGAGAACAATCATTGAAATATTTTATCGCTGCATAAACTATGCGCTTTGCGAATGCACTTGAAGGAACTATGTTAACGTATTGGCCAATAAATGTACGAAGCTGAGAGATATTGTAGTTTTTATGGAATTAATCTACTTCGTTCGATTGATATATAGAACGTTTATGAAGAAGTTAAAAATATTGAATTTTCTTGCGCAACACGCTGAAAAGACAAGATGGAAAAGAATAGCAACGTAGAAAATTATACCGTGCTTTCGTCATATTTTTCTTTTTCTACTGAAAGTAATAAGTACAATTTTAAAAACTATTTTAAAAGTATTACTCCCGACAGTAATGAAACTACAATTTTTACGGTGTTTTTTAAACTTAACGTCTAAACAATAAAAATAATAATTTATTATAACATTGTTTCTTCAATTGTTGCATTTCAACTGGAAGTAGTCGGCACTTATTTTTTTCGAATATTTTTCGAAACATCTAACAACGAAATAATAACAGAAGGACTCGCTGTGTTATGATAATAAAAATAAAAAAAAATAAAACGAAAACTCACAATCTTAGTGTGAGGTGCCTTTGTTTCTGGCTCTACTTACGATTCTTTGATTTAAATTTCAAGCGCTAAATGTTTGCTTAGATCTATATATTTGGAAGTAGTTTGGAAATTCGGCATAAAATATATCTACTCTGTTCATTTGTCGTGATTTATATTACAACATACTCGTGTTCAGAAAAGAAGTCGAAGTTACAAGCAGTAAACGAACATTCTTTTCCTTATTTGAAAATCCGTCTAACATTTCGAGTAATTAATTATAAACATAAAAAAGACATTGCACAAACCAAATGTTGCTCGTTATACATACAAGTCTAAACATATCGTACTAGTTTTTTTTTTCATCCGCCAGTATAATATTTTGTCAATTAAAAATATATTGCCGAGGATAAATCATCGACGAAATTCCAAATGAAATTTCCGACCCGCGGAATATTCCGTTCCGTAACGAAACGAAACGCAAGCCGAAATGAAACTATACGAAAACACCAAACACGCATGTTTTAATCGAAGAAATCGGTGTATACGCAAATTAACCGGAAAAATATGTACTTGGTGAAAATGACGTTGAACAAACTAACAGATACGCTAATAAACATCTGGCGCAAGAAATTCAGTAATCTTAGTATATCGATTTGAGTGAACGAGTAATTTTTATTATTTTGACTTCTGATGACTGGTTAGTTTTGGTTGTAATGTTTTTTGCTTATTATATATAATTTTGAAATATTATATATGGTATAAACGTTTAGACTGCGATAAAATTGAAAGTATTATGAGGACGGTAACTGATGTAGGCATTGGCTATGAACCTACTTCTAGGTTGCGTCAGGTAATATTCTCCCAACTTCACGTTTCTATTCACGATTGCGAATTTCATCTTTCAAGGTAAACTCATTGCACTAGAAACCGCTTCTGAATATTTAGATGAGCCGATGTAATTTAATTCGGTTAAACTACGTATTTTACGCGAAGATCAGTATCTGTAACATACGTGTGGAATGTAACGTTCACCGGGTTTATTTCGAACTATAAACGAGAGCTAAGTGTTACTTTGCATAAGGATTCAACGTATGCTTGCTAGTAAATATATGTGTAGATGTGTTATTGAAGATGATTACAGAAAACTGTTGGTCTCGATGCTTTGCAATAATTTTAGCCTTTGCTAATAGATGCAAACAAATTTTTGCTATGCTGCAATATATCCAAATTACATATATTATTTTATAGAAAATATCTTTTTCCTTTACATTTACAGAGAGTACTGCTGTACTTGTTTCTATCGGATATTGTATATTTTTCTCAATTCGGATTCGTACCCGATACAATTGTATTATACGTCTACAGTGCCCCGATCAGATATCTCCCGTAGCATTAAAAATTAAGCAATTCGTTAATTTTATGTAAGCACTCGATAATAGGGCTACGCTAACTCGATTTTCTAAACACTGTTCGATTTTAGATAAAAACCCGTCACTCCGATTCGAAATAACGACAGGCCGCGTTATCTTTCTGACCTAAATAGTCGAACGAGATCTTTTTCTTTCCAAAACCAAGGTCACTCTCGATTTCCTTCGCAACGAAACTGACGCGATTTCAATCACGTGTACCCGAATGATTACGCCTCCTTCTGTGCGTGTGTATATATATAAAACACGGAAAATATCCGTAACGTCCGGCGATCGACGCAAGTGCAAAAACTAACTATCCAATCAATAATCCCGGTAACTTAGATAAGAAAAAAAAATCCAATCGCTACTAATTACCCAGACCCTCGATCAGAAGTAAAAGCACAGTAGGAGTTCGCATAAAACGTCTTATTAACACACGCCGCTGGATTTCGGGCTCTACAGCAGCGTAACAGCCTTTCTATATATATACATATACATATATCTAGTGGAGCTTGGGGAAAGGCGCGGGAGATAGATATAGAGAGGATATATAGGCGCACGCCCGCGGAGTCAAGGCTGACGCGGGCGCGGTGTCCCGTTCCCTCTTTCACTATGGGCGCGCGCGCGCGCGCTTCGTAGCCGACGTTCTCCTTCTCGTGCGCGCATAAAGCGCAGTAATGCAAGACCGATCGATCGTTACGAAAAAAAAAAACACACGCACGTTGTCCGCAGATTATGTATATGTTATATAGAAGGGATCATAGTGGTTTAAATTAGCGCGGTAAAAGGTTGATGTATATATATGTGTATAAAAATGCCAAGTTTCGCATGGAAAAATAGTCGGAGATTTAGCAAAATTCCAGATTCTTAATGCGAAGCGATAAATATAGGCGTATAATAGCGTGGGTGCGAGCGCGTCGCGAAGCGGTCAAGTGCGTTCACCTCCGTTAAGGAGTATATATATATAGATATATATGTATGGATGCATTTTAAAAATTTTTTTTCGTTTTGTCGCGTATTTCTCTCGGAGAGAACACCTGCACCTTCGCGTGAACTTGAGAGGTAATTGTAGGCTTTAAAGAAACGTACGCGCTGAAACGGCATTGACTCCAGGTTCTTTTGTTTTTTTTTTCCTCTTTTTTTTTCCTCTTCTCTTTTCAAGGGTCCGCGCGGACCTCAACGATTGTAAAACGTATGCGCATACGTGTGCATTTTTATGCCCGTCTTCTTAAACGCTGTGTGATTGCTATAAGATTTTTTTTACTCCTTTCCGGGTGTACGTATGCGCGCGCGCGCTTAGCCGTGCGTGCATTGGTACGCTCGTGTATATTATGTATAGTACATATACATCTGAAAATACGTCTCACCACACTCGGCTTATTCCACTTGGAAAACGTACGTTACATCTAGTTTTTTGCTCCTTTCTAATAATCTCGTATATGCGTGCGTTGGATTAAATTAAATCTCGCATTAAACGCGCCAACGCACGGCAACCGAGAGCTTTTACAATAATTGGATGGAGAGCTCGGGGGGAGAAATTTATCCCTCTTAACAGAATATCACCCGAGCCGTCACGTTCAATTCTCAAGAATAGATTTAACGTTACCATGAGTATGTCACATTTTAATGTACACAGCGAGTGGGAGCTTTTTGCAGAGGGACGCCGTTATAGCTACACATCCGTGTACCGCGGGCGACTTTAAATTATAGCACGGACACTTATTACGTATGGCAAGCACACGTGCACCGGTCAACTTTGCGGTATATGTGTACATATATATTCACAAACAATATAACCATTCTGTTGGGTAGAAAAATTCGTTTTTCCCGCTAGAATGTTGTAAAGCTTGTTCGACGTTCGTAGGGATTCGAATTGTTCATTCGACGATATGCAGATTGAAGAAAATATATTTCACGATATTCTAAGACAATTTATTTGTTTATTATGAAATGGCTTTTCAAAAAGAAGAAAATATTTGCTTTGACTACTGGATTAATGTTTTCAAAATAAAAAAGTAATAATAATACATTTAAATAAATATAATAATTATATCGAATTTAATGTTTTTCTAGGCCTATTATAAAAAAACAACGTTTAAGAATCAAACAAATTTTTTTTTAATCTAATTTTCTGTTCAGTGCGCATAAATGGAAGACCGATCAATAATATATACCAATAAAATTTAGCAACGAATTAATTATTGCAAAGAGGTCACGACAATCACAGATAAAGTAAGCGCATAACTAATGCGTGCACCATTCACGCATAAATATGTATTCAAAAGCCATTATCAAAGCATCTATCTTTTTTTTCTATATTCCAAGTGTTCAGGTAAGAAAATTACGTACTTCGGAGCGAATAATTGATTAAATTTAAAAAAAAAAGTTATCCCGTGCTTTATCTTTGAAGTTAAATGAACAATAATTATATCTAAATCTTTCCTAAACGTTCTCATGACTAGGCGATCCCTCGCAATTTCGCCCATTACAAGGTAAGCGTGGAATAGGCACGTATGAACTTTTTCCATTTTCAGCCGTGTTTTCGAAGCCATTAATCAAGAACCGAGATGATTGGATAATTCGATAATTGCCCATCAGACACAGTATCCGGTACATAATTCAGTTCTGTCTCTTATATACACGCATATATTATATATACGAGTCGCGATAAGGTTTGGCGAAAAGTGAAAAACTGCTTGGCACTATCGTGGAAAATCAATTGTATTACAAGGTAAACCGGGAGTGAACAGAAGAAAAAAATGACGATTTAATCGGTCGATTCGTATACACCAAGTTTACCGAGAACCCGAAGCTATGCGATCTTGTACTGACAAAAATATCAATCCTTTCGTTCGAGAGAAAGACGCATGTCTGCAGTCGATCTATGAATACATTGAATGCGACGCTTTTGTATGCTATTAGATATGAGTTCGCTTATATTATATATACGAACGAGGCTATTGAAATTTCTATCGTTAAAAATACGCAGAAGGCGCGTAGTTAACATTGTGTTCATATATATATATACAAGGAACTTTCCGTATCAACGATTACGAAGTATGCGCGCATAATGGAGATTGATTTTGAAAGGTTTGCCGAATAATTAGAATATATTTCATAGGCGTAGGTAGTACACGTATTATCATCCCACGCAGTAGTTCCTTTCAGTCAAACTCGCAATTACCTTTCAAACAAAAAGTCACGACTACCGCCAAGCTTCGGAATTCAACGCTGCACACCCGCTGTTATTCAAATCAAAGTGAATTCCCGCCATAAACATATATATATATATACACAAGCGCTACGAAGACCACACGAAATATCTCAAAGTCGCTAACATTAGTAAACCACCCAACGTCATCTCTCTTTCTCTCTATTTAGCAGAGAAAAAT
This sequence comes from Apocrypta bakeri, assembly GCA_018906985.1. Classification (NCBI taxonomy): domain Eukaryota; kingdom Metazoa; phylum Arthropoda; class Insecta; order Hymenoptera; family Pteromalidae; genus Apocrypta; species Apocrypta bakeri. Next base: position 5,178,547 of record JACCIA010000002.1, read on the forward strand.
ACCGCGACAATGCATGTCACATGTATATAGCGTACAATAAAACGAGCATCTCGTGCAGATGCTTGTAGGATATATTTACCGACGACGAGGAGAGGACAAGGACCGATAAGCCGACTCAATCCTTCACGCGTTGGATTTGTTATTCAGCGCCTAGATCACGCTCTAGACGTAGGCGAGAGAGTATATATATCGAGATAGATTGGGACCGAGGGAAAGGCTATGAAATTTGCGCTATTCTGTCATATTATTTATTAGGAAGCAGCTACTTTCTTGTCGTCATTACCAGTGAGTTACGACTTGGGAGAAGATATTGAATACATTTTCTCGTGTGTGCATATGCGTTTTTAAATCGCGTTGTTTCGACATTAAATATATATATACATATTGTATATACTATAGAAATACATATACACACGCACTAATTCATATATACACTTACACACGTGTGTACGTGTGTGTGAAACTAGACGATTTGAGAGTTTCTCGGGTTATCTTGACGAAATAAAGAATCGCCTATAGCGGGTCTAGTCGAGCCGTAACTGGTTTGCGTCTTTCGTTTCGTTTTTCAGCATCTTTTTTTATGACTATCCACGGCTTCGACGATTTCCTCACTGGTTTCACCGGCTGCGCCGCTGCACCGCTCGATACTTGATTTACAACGAGAATTTTTCGAATCGTGCGGTCTCGTAGTTTTCATTCAACTATATATATATATATATATATATATTTATTTATTTTTATTCGTGCGTATAACCATTTATATACATATATACATATATATTCTTTTTCTTTTATTATACCCGATGGATCGGGTAATTTGTCGCCTCGACGAGTGAGAATTCGATAAGCTTTGTTATTTCGCAACGAGACATATATATATATTTTCTACTCGTAGAATTGCTAATGACTACGCACAAGTTTGAATAATCGAGTCGATTCGAAGAGGTGTGCGACTGGCTTGCGTCGGAGACGATAAAACCGTGTAGTTTTCAATTCCATAATTTAAATTAATGGCGCGCGATATATTTTTAAACGCAAGGTAGTTCGATTGAATTGTAAAGCATATTTCATTGCTCGTATAATATACGCGAAATGAAATAGATTCAAAAGCGCCGCCTCATATACGTGCGACTATCTATTATTATACTTTGTAGACTTTTCAATTCTCGATCTCCCTGGGTAATAACCAAGTTGCGAAATGATAGTACCGGCGAAAAAACGAACAATGCGCGCGCAGCCTGCATGTATATGGCGAAAAAACACTCCTAGCCAACGTGACTAGTACCGTTCACGTGATAAAATTCCCTCCTCCCTCTAACTAATTTTTCATACGTGTATATGTGTGTGTGTGTGTGTGTGTGTGCGCGCGCGCGCAGATAGTAATAGATAATACAGATGTGGGAGAAGCTAATATCCTGTACAGGGTGTACGCAAATGGAGCAATTTCGCTTCGCAGTTTTATTATTATCGAGGGACGTTGACGCAAGCGAGTTGCGATGGAAAAACATACGTCGGATATATAATGGATTGCGTAAAGTATTGTGTGCCTTATGATAGAGTTAGCTCGTAGATTAGAGGTGGAGCTGCTCATTGGAAAATATGCGTACTCGTAGTTTTCGAATTTTTATCCTCGAGGCGAACTCGACAATGCGCCTGTTATCAGATGCTAATGAAAAAAAAAGCTCCGTATATATATACCTGCGTTGGCGGTGGCCTAATGGATAGTTTGACGCCGGGGTGTTAATTAACATAAATATTGACTGCGACTTACCTGTAACAAAAAAAAAGCAAAGAAAATTCGTTAAAATATAATAATACAATAGGTGTACGCATAAGTGCCGTGTAAGATTGTACGCTAACGCGGCACACTCTATATATATACGCGCTACTTAGCGAAAAAGTTTCTCCCCTTACAAGCTCTCGCAGCCATATAGTCATAAAGGAGGAAATTTCAATAAGACTCGCGCGCATACGCCGAGAGAAAACGAGATGAGATAGAGGCAAGAAGCGCCGTATAACTGTCTCTTAAGCACGTCATGCCAATGTATATGCTGTGCTGCCGATGCTCGCGCGAACCGCAGTGGCTATATACAAGAACCGCCGCCAGCAAGACCACCGACGCACGTGACGTTTGAAAATTAGTATTATATCCAAGCTTCCATAAAGACACGAGATTCGCGCAAGATCAGCCGTGGGAGTCTAGTCGATCCAGTCCCACGACAATAAGCCGATCAAGGCTTCTTATTATTATTATTATTTTTTTTTTTTTTTTAAGAGAAACAGCGACGCTGCACATCGTAACAGTCAGACAATAATCGAGAGTGAAACACTGTATATATGTGTATGTGGCATCATAGTTCATTAAACAACTTTATATACTATATATATATATATATATATATATATATATATATATATGTATATATAGAGACTTAGATCTAGGAATGGTTGTGTATATCGTCGGAGAATGAGATCGAACGCTTGGCTTTTCGTTGCGCAACGACGATATTTAATTAAGAAAAATTCGATTGGGTTTGTTATTTGGCTTGATTTCTGGATTCTATATACGGAGAATTAGTTTTGATTCATTTCGAGAGATAGTCGAATGTCTCTGTTCGGTCAGTGAATTGATCGTACGGAGAGAGGAATTTAGATTACTTTGTTGAGAATTGAGTCAGTTGTATACAATGTATACACACAGCAGACACACGAAGTATGTATACATCTAGAAAGAGAAAGAGATTGGGATGTAGTTAAGAAATCTCGACGAATTGTAACCTAATATGGATGCGCGACCGACTACTCTTTCTGCAAAGGATAATAATCAGCGGTTTTTATACACAATCCACAGCTGATTGGAGTATAATCGCGTGGAATAATACATATACAGTCGAGTGAAAAATGAGTAATTGCCGCAAGAATTCTCCTCTCTCCGTCGTGTCTTTAGCTCGACAATGCAGCAATTTTTCCAAGATGTATACTGGCAGATCTAAAGAGCCGCAAGATCATCGTGTCAAGGATAACGCGAACACCGGTCCTCGTCACCATCGCTGCACTGATAGCTCAGAAAAATAAAATTGTAATAGCTGCACACAAGGAGAAGGAGGAGTCTTGCCGTGGGCGCGGCGCGTGATAAAGTCGCGGAAAAAGAGTTATTTATTACGCGCGGCGCTTGTGCAACGTCACCTCGAGATTCACGAGGTCCGCTGCGCTCGCATTGTTATGTACATATACATACACAGATACACGAGGTATTATCTGTAGGCGGGGGAGGATGAGTCGGGTGAGAAGCAATTACGGCTCATTTGGCATTGTTTATTGGCGAGAGGTTGTACACCGTGAGACTTGTTTATTATATACATGCAGATGCAGCGAAGGAATGTTTTCGGAGGCTGGAAAAATTCGATGATGGATGGAGCGAGCGGCGAAATATCTGTTAGGTAGGCTTGGAAAAATTCCTTTAAAAGGAGTCGCTTGCACGGCTCGTTTGAGTTAAGAGATGGCGAATGCTTGTAGTTACAAGGTTGTAGTAGAGATTATATTATGGACGCGCGGGAAAATTCGTTTGTCAGTATTTACGAGGTCGCGTGTCGGATATTTTCCGTTACGTTCGATTTTCGGATGCGTGTAATGGGCAACAAATTTTCTGGAAAGAGAGGAAAATTTCTTTCGGTTGAAACGATTAGTTCTTTCGTTAGTTCTAGAAAAATGCATTTACTTCAATCTAAACGCAAGGTTTATTTGACTGTATACCTTAAACTTAAATATTGAGACAAAAAGAACTTTAAGTTTAAATATTAAATTTAATTTATTTCGATGTATACTAATTGGATATTATTGTGGAATGTTATATACAGAATTATATACTGAATTAATTTTAAATTAAAAAATTAACACTTATTAATTTTCAAACAATTATTTCATATATTCAGGCAAATTTTTATTTGTATACATATATCATATTTCTGAAAATACTTTTAGTTTCAAATAAATCTTTTTTAAAGCTATAATATAATGGTTTTAAGGTGGATTTATACTTTATCCCTGAAATTGGAGTGTCTGTAACAAACACTTTTTTCTAAAAAATATATAATAAAAGAAAATTATTTAACGATACTTAACAGAAGTTGATGTTATCATTTTGATTTTAGTATAAGTAATCTAATTGTATTTTATTAATTTATCTTGTTTAAGGTTACCTTCTTCCTTTAACGTCCCATAAAATAATATTTTTTTCTACTCTTAAGAAAAAAACAACTAACTCTGCAATAATTTAACATTTTTCACTACAAGCGGTCAAAACTCAGGTAGTATATAAACTGTAAACCCTCTTAATTCATGTAAATATTATCTCATTTCAAAAAAGCAATTTTTTCTTCTCATAAGCACAGCAACCTTTTTTCAGTATGTATGTCCTACTGTTTCCATAAAAATTAAACATCAACCTCACCATAATTAAGCGATGTCCCACGCGTGTTTAAATTCTATATGTGCTTGTTTTAAAAATTTGCCGATAATATACGAGGTATTTTAACGCGGCGCGCGTGTGTGTTCGAGTTTAATCGCATAAAGTGCATTATCGACGCATTTTTACGAGGCTATAAATCACTCGCTCCACACGGTGTAATCTCCAAATTGCAAAATTTTGAAGTTTGCCGTAATTATAGAATTTACTTCTCGTAATTACGCGCAAATTTTTTTTGCGCTCGCGCGCGAAACCGCGGGATCCGCAATTACTCACACCATTTTTTTAAAAACTCTCTCGCTGGCCAGATAAGTAATTTACCTCGAGCATCAATGAAAATCTCGATTTTATGCCTCGGAATTTCGCGTGTAATCAATCTCGCATCCATAACAAAACTGCCGAAGCTACATAGGCTATTTCCCAACGGAGAAGAAAATCGAGTCTTGCAATCAAAAATCTGCAGCTTCTTCGCAGCCATTAGCAACGGTAGACTGCGCTACATCCTTATATAAAATAATTGTATACATACAGGCACTAAATGACGCTCAACTACCAGATAATAGGGAAGAACGACGAAACGGTCACTTTTACGATGCAACGCGCGTCCGCGCCTATAATAGACTAACCTTCGCAACAGCCCCTATGAATTGGCCAATGCGCGTGTGTAATCATCCACTGGTTGATCCTCATTATTGAGATTCCTTCCCATCGCTCCTACGCTAATTTAATTTCCAGAGCGCGACGCTCGCCAAAAAAACATCTTGCTTCTTTCGCTCATTGCGCGTGTACACGCGCTCCTGTGTGTCGGATAAGTATATATATACATTGCGTCAATGAAGAGTCAGAACGCCACGCGCTAGTGTGTATAATTGATGCCGCGTGCGAGCGAGAGTAGCAGAGACTATGTTCCCGGTAAATTGAAAACCAAAGAAAAAGAGGAACGTAAGGAGAGCGCGCTACAGCTACTGTCTTTTCCCTTTCTCTGGTGCGGCTATAAAACTGGGCAAAATGAAGCTCGTCTCTTTACTCCTTGCGCAACTCTGTGGATCATGAATGGAGGAATATCGTCATTTTCGCTTTGTATATAACGAAGAGAAAAATCGAATGTATATAAACGTAAATGCGTATTGAAAAGAAGTATAGTTAGGATAAAGAATAAATTGACTCGTTTCTTTGGATAGTCCTGGATAAATTATTATCTTAATGTGAATATTTGTAGAATAACAAATATTTAGTTAACAGAGTAGCTATATATCATTGCATTTATATGAGTGAACTTTTTGAATAATGATTCGATGTAATTCATATCTACATCTAGTAAATTTTTTATTTTATTACGGTAAGTAACGTATTAATGAACATAATTATAGTTCGAAACGAATGTGTTTTAAAACTAAAATATATAGTTTTTTAATTGAAGTAAATATTTTCTTCTTCTGAGAAATCATTTACGTAGTTGCATCGTAATTTTCTTACATACGCGCATACGAAATCGAAAAAAATTGTTTGCTATATTTCAGATAATTTATTAATCAGAAAATTGCTTCGATGAAGCAAAGATTTATTCCAAAGCAAAATTATCTTCAGTGAAATGATACTCAATGTGCACAAATAAAAATTGAAAACTTTTTTAAATCCTATAAATATTTATGACGAATACACAAATGTCCTCAGCCACTAAAATTGACGTTAAATAAATAAATTGTATATTTGAACAAAATTTACAACTTAGCGAATAAACTGGTTTTGAGGAATTTTTTCGATTCTTCGATTATTTTTTTAAATAAAGCCAATTTTTTTTTCGCAAATCGAGAAAGGATAATCGCGAGTCCGTGACTGATGGGTCGGATTTGGCATTTCGGCTGTGACCTAAACAAGTTCTCGTCTCTAATTAAGGAAGTTAGGTAATTCCCGCACACGATATTTTTATTCATCCTACATTTCGAAATTCTATGTATACAATATATAAGGACTGCCAGGAGATGCGCTCGGCACGTGGATAAATAGAGCGGATTGCGAACGATCTGCGAAAGAAATAGAGGAGAAAGCGCAAGAGGTACGTGCAAGTTGACGCTTGAATCAAGAGTATATTAAATCTCGAAAGAAGAAGAGAAATAAAGAAAGCGAAGGTAACGTCGGTAGGCTTTTAATACCATAGAAATTAAAGGGAATTGCAGCGGCACGTGCGCCAGAATAGACGACGAATTTTCCAGGCGCGACGACGATATAGTCCAGGAAATTAATATCAAAAGGTGAAAGGAGCTGTATTTACTGCACGGGTTATTAAGGTTATATACACACACGTATGCACATGCACGTCTGCACATTTCCGTTGGAGTTTATATTAATGGAGGTTAACTTCATATTTCAAAATGCACGTGTACGGCGCCGTCTGTACTCGCCAGAGTCGTCTTGCTTAGGCGCTCTGGGCTACGGTGCGACACGCGTGTGGCGCAAGTGTAGTATCCAGGGGGACAGATACCGGCATAACTTGTTTTTCAATCCTTTCGATTTCATATATTCTCGTGGTCGTGTGCGTTTGTACGTTATAAGAGATTCGGTTGCGGTTTGCGCGTATTTATGGAAAATAATGCGGTAGCTGTCAGTTCTATTATATGACGAAACGACGCTTTGATGGGCAAATTTATTGCACTGGGCGATCGTTGAGTCAGGGGAGAAACACTGATTTCGACGTGTGTCCGTATGTACGTACGTGTATATTGCGCATGATTTAAGGCTCAATCAGGTGACTAGACGTGTTTTTACTTTCATTGTCTGTCGCTGGCTCGCCATTAACCAGGAAGAGGTCATGTCGGATAAAAGAAATACGACGTCCTTTTCGAATGTCAAGATTTTTTATTTTTCCTTTTCACGACGTGCTTACACGCGCCGACATTCCGATTCTTCGAGTCTCAATTGGAAATCCGACTGGTTCGGTGAGTGTCCCGAAAAATATCGTGTATTTTCTAAACATAACGTCACTCACACTTCCTACCGAACTTGTACCTGTATCGAACGACATCTCTAAATCGATCGACCTCACAAGGTCGGCCAACAACACCGAACCTGGACTATACGTATTTCAGATGCTCACGTGGAACCGGTAAAACCGGAGGTGTTCCATTTCGTTTTGGCGCTTGGGTGTCCCATTGTTTGAGTCAATTCTTCGCGAATTTCAATTCTGGCGCCAACGAACTCCCAGAATGTCGAAATTTTTTTTTCAATCTTTGCATACTTTAGCCGTTATTTCACTGACTTTATACCGTTGCGATGAAATTTTCAGTATTTATTACACATAGGCTTAAGAGATGAAGGCCATTGTCGCATTGATATTGACGCAGTTTGGACGTTCTTTTGCTACGCGATAGGGAGGAAAGAATTTTAATGTCATTCGAGAAGGCAAATAACGCGAAAGCAACTTTCGTGTTTCGCGAATTATTATCAGATTCGATATTTCCAGAAAATAATTCAAAGAAAAAGTCTTTCCGTGTATTCTAGGTCAGTGTACACGTAGGCGTGCAATTCTCGAAGACAATTCCATTTGAGAAAACAAATAACTCGACACACTGTCGAAGCAACGTTTTCAAATCAGAATTTCTTTCACTTTACGTTTCAAACACACACACACACACACACACATATATATACATACTCCGAACAGTACCTCTCTCTCTTCTCGCGACAAAGCATTTTCGCGAGTCGCAAAAAAAAAAGTTTCACCTATTCCAGTGCGCGAGAGCAGACAAAGGCTTTCCCCGCGTAGTCTGGCAGCGAAAGAAAAAAGAAGTGGGGCCTCGCAGCGTCACGGTAAATTTAAAAGAAGAAGAGAGGAAAGGTGTATCGCGCAACGCGATCTGATGGGAGTCGTGAGCTTCTCAATGGAGATATACTCGTATACGTACTCTCTTTTCGCGTTGAAGGTAAGACAGAGAAGCTAAATCCCTTAATTAGAAGAGGAGTATCGCACGCGAGTGTAATTTTGCCTGGTTTCGCATGGCTCGTCGTAACAGCTGTGCGCATTAGACTATGCTAGTGAGTATCTAGGCTAGTACTGTTGTTTACGGACGCTCTATCGTAAGGAAGATCCCCGTATAATGTATACCTGTTTTACCGGAGTATTTCCTTGATCGTCGATTACGTTAAGGAGGGTTAACACTCATACCTTCCCTGAACTTTGAATGTTTGTAATATTATTTAAAGGATAATTTTTTTTTATTACAAGTCTGTACAAAGCTACGAGAAATTGATGTTGTATATGCATGTAATTAAATGTATATTGATATACTATACTGTAAATAAATTTGATTTTATCATCCTAGTTTGAGAAATGATTTTTTTTTAATTTTGTCAATTCAAAGAATATTATTTCTATGTCATTTTATCGTACGTACCGTTATGGTTTAAATGATTTAATGAATTTGAAAAAAACAACGAAATAATGCCTTTTTCATTCTAAGATTTATTAAATCTCTAAATAGTAATGAATTAATTGAATACAGATCGACAGCTCTAAATCGCATAATTTGAGCTTTGAATGTTAAAAGTCCATTCTATTGTTCAACCTGTAGCCTATACCACAATCAAAATTAAAAAAAAAAATATATCTCTGCGAAGGATAATTTCAACTTCTGGTACGTATCATTAAATACTTTTTTAAATATGCTTTTAACGAAAAAACTTACTTCATAATAATATTTCATTTTCAGTTTCAGACACTCAAAGCTTAGGAAGGAAATAATTGTAACCCCCCCTTGATTTTTGACGAATTAATAATACGTACGTTCAATGTTCACGTTATAATATATAGTGAAACTGGAAACACGAGCGACGATTACAACACGTACTGCGTGAGCTAATCGACGTCATTTTATATGATGCAAAAGTTCAGCAAGTTTCTATGCGCAGATTGAGCCCAAGTAGTCCTCAAGTGTGTATATAGATGTGAGTGTATATGAAAGTCATTCGTCGCTATATACACTGTGAGTTTAAAGTAGTAGTTATATTCTACGATAATTTACGATAGCAAACATAGTGTTCCGGAGATGTATCAGTGAGGTGATGACAGTTTAGTCAATAAATCGGCCTCTTAATTTGATAAATTTTGAATTATGGAACGCGCGCGTTTCGCTCGCGCTTTCTGTTCCGAGAGAAATACGATTTTCGATAAATAATATTCCACCGCGGCGGTTTTACTTTTGTGAAAGTTATACACAGATGTGCATATATTGATTTCGACAATACGATGCGGAATCTTGCTATGGAGTCTCATTATAGATTAAAATGTTCGCGAGATTATTGTGTATATACACGACGTGTCGTATATCGGAATAATTAACGGGTAAAACTAAATTGATAAATTGTGGAGTTAATTACTGAGCCGCGTAATATTAAGGCACTATTAAATTGAGAAAATTAGTCTAATGTTAAATTATACTCGCGAATATTTTCCAGCCAGAATAAATCTCACAAAGAATTTAATTAGCTGGTACTTGCTTCGGTATATTTTTAGAACACTTCTAAAATAACCCGTTAGAAAGTCAATCTCGACTATGCGTTGATTTTAATCCTAATAATTTTACGACGAGCTTCGAATAGAAAAAAAAACGAGCTCGCAAATTCTGCGCTTTCGTATATATTATTATTGTTATAAAAATTTCATCTCTCTCTCTCTCTTTCTCTTCATTTTCAAATTTCCATCTACTAAACCAATACACCGAGCAAAAGCTAAGTGCGCCAGGCCAACGACTTTCATCGGAAGAATAAATCTAATAAACTCGCAAAATTTAACGATCGACTTAACTCGCCGACAGTGTTTCCTCAGCAATTATCACTTTTCCCGCGACGAAAAACTTCTCGCGCAGTCATAATCCATCCACCTTCCATCCATTCTCCGTTAAAATACCCCAAGACAGCTATTGCGCAATATATTCGCGTATGATCTCGTAATCGCCGGTCATAATGCGATTAAGCGCCGGTGAAAAAGGGTCACCGTAATAAGGGTACACATATATATAATTTCCAACGCGATTATGCGCATTGACTCGTTAACGATTTAGACAAGTCGGTAATTGCTCGTTTGCATGTCTGTACGAGGTTCTCTCGATACTCAGAATCGTGACTAGGTCGATCGCACCGATTATCGAGAGGTTGCGTCTTTACGATTGTGCGTGGTGTCTTTGAAATCGCGCAGGTTCTATTTGCAAAGAGATTAGAAAGCTGGTGAAAGATGTGTGTTATATTTCAGTACTCGGTGTGTGTATGTGTCTGTGCGTTGAAAAGTGCCTTGTATAACCGGAGATCGATTATCGAAATGCGGATCGCAAAAGAGAAGGTGTTATTGTAGTGCGAGCGATTATTAATTGTAACGTAATTAAAAGCTCGAGCATCAGTTTGCACAAGCTCTCCCGGAGCGTTTATTAATACACTGTGATTACGAACTACGGCTTGTAATAAACGGTTACAACGCTCGCGGGTACTCGATTAATTTTCACCGAGAAACCGATTAATAATTTTATAAAATTATAATCGACGTTCCCTCGACGTGCGCGGGTGTTCTGTTCGAAAAAAATATATATGTGTATATATATATATATATCACGAGAATAGAACACGCGGCTATCCAGACAATAATCGACCTCGCGCAAGGACTCGCTGTACAGCGTATTATGAAAAATATGGAAGCCAAGTGAGTCTTAGTGAAAGTTCGCGAACGAATTATGTAAGTAGATAGGAGTGTGTACACATGGATTTTACGTTTACACAGTACACGCACGCACTCACACACACACATTTTTATAAAATCCAGGGGATGTGTTACATTGAAATTGGAGGAAATGTTCAAAGCATCGATTATAATCACGATACCAGAGTCTCTATAGCTTTTAGATTTAATTATCCAGACATTTATGCTTGTACGTGAATCAATCAAGCGCTTCTTTTTTTATTATTGGCATAATAATTTAATAAATTGTAGGTAAAATGGGAAAAGCATAAATCGCAATGCTAATCGCCGCTTCCTCGATACATACCGGTGTATATATTAATGAATTTATTTCCCACAAGTCGAGCGTGAAGACGAAAGCTCGATTTTTACAGCGTCGCTATCTGTATCGGAATATATATATATATATATATATATATATATATATATAAAACAATAATTGTTCCGAGCGCAATTTTCGCCGAAAAAGAAAAACTCTACACCCGGTATAAATATACATATAGAAGCAAAAGAACTTGGCCAGATGTAATTACATGCTTCGCGTATAAAAATGTTTCCCTCTCTGAAGTATATATATCTACTACTAGTTCGTGCGTATACATATATACGTACACGAAGTACACGTACACTTGCACTGCACTTTCGACGCTGGTTTACATAACGTCAATTTCCAGCTCGAGACTAATCAAACACTGCGCGCGCCCGTATGTAAAATAGACCAGTGCATAAATACCGAATCACAATCGTAAAATCGTTTTCTAATTAATCGCCCTGTCTCTCATCGCTTCCCTCGCTCCCTCATTCCCCGAAATATCGGGAAACGCTCGTTACACCGAGGCAACCAAGCCTTGTTCGCGAATGTGTCTCTGCGGATTATTTCAGGGTTATTTCCCCGTCAGATCGTGTATGTATGCCGTATATGTGTGTGCACATATGTACATTCTCTGTGTATACATGTAGAATGTGTACAAGAAGAAAAAGAGAGATGCGAGCCGAGATGTAACTACGCACGTTCACTCGGAGTGCTCGAGCCTATTCATGCATACCTAAATCGATCTTGAAGTAACGACTGGCTTGTATAGCCGTAGTAATACCATAAATTTGCGGTATAAGTCTTTATAACCCGTTGCTGCAGCTCGTATCCATGAAAGTGTAGCCGATCCGAAATAGTGTTACATTAACGCTAATTATAATTTATTTGATATTCTGCGAGTTTGCAGTGTTTTCACTTGACACCTCGGAGGAGCTTGAGAGAAATTTTTTTTTCCCCTTTGTGCGATATGGGCAATCGTGTATATACACTGAGACGTAGTATGCTGGGTTTTGCATAATTTATTTATTAAAAAATCGCCTTTTTAATGGAAGAAAATATTTACTTGAATAAAAAAACCGATTTATTTGTGAATAAGATTATGAAATAATTTTTGAAAATCGATAAGTTCAATTATAAAATATTACAAAATTATGTAAAAAAATTAGATACCCAATATAGTTACATATTATATTTACATAAATGCACTACTTTTTGACTTTCAAAAGTTATTTAATAGAGTCAACCACATATTTCGTTTTCCAATAAATATTCATAGAATAAAAAAACATTTTCGATTTAAAAAAATGATCTACTAAATAGTTGCATATTATCAATATGAAATGTTCTTTTTTTATATCTATAAACATATATTAGAAGCCACGAATCGATATGTTTAAACGACTATTTACTGTTATATAAATTAACATTTGACCCAGATTCAAGTGAATATTTTCCCGGGACTACCTAAAGAAACAATTTTTTGAAATCAAGCAGAATTCTCTTATTATTTTAACAATTTTAATTAAGTCCGTATAACTTTAATCCCTAACCAGATTTGTCATTTTAATTTTCAAATAAATTTGTACCAGACCAGCGAATACGAGGTCCTGTTCCCCTCTGATGATTTACGTATAAAGTAACGTAATCATTTAATTTATACTCAACGAGATAAATAAATAAATAAATCCATAAATGTGTGTACGCACTGTCTGTGTACGGAATGTAAAGGCGAAATCTACTGTATACAACCATTAAACCGTTAACCGGGGCAGTTTGGCAACTTCTGCATATGATGAAACATTGAGAACAAAGTAGAAAAAATTAAGTAAAAAAAAGGTACAGAGAGGAAAAAAAGCGACAAAAGCGTCCTCACATTGTGTATAACAATTCAATCCCATATACCGCAACTGCAACTCAAGCAAGCGCGTAAACACTCCGCTACGGTTCTAATTACACCGTCATTAACGACAATAATTGTCTCTTGCACAGCCATACGAGTCACCTCCTTCGAACCGTATATTTTTTTCTTCAACTTTCACTGTCATACGCGCACTGAAAAAGAAAGATACTCGAGCGCGAGACTTACGACGCGTGCCACACACGAGTGCAGGACAGTTTTAAGGTTTGAGCGCGTCTGATTTACCGTTGAGCGGAGAATTATACTGTTTATTTTTTTTTTTTTTTAGTTCGACGCAATGTATACTCGTACATTGGCAGCGACTGAATTTATCGCTTTTTTTTTATTCTTCTGCCGAGGAAGCGCAGGTATAGCTTTGCTTTGCGAAAATTGTTACAATTAACCGGCCGTTTCTTCGACATACGGTATTATAAAAATTTCCCCTCGACGTTATTTCACGAAAGATGCTAAACTTTTCCAAACTCCAAATATGGAAATAACGTCGTTGGACAAAGCGCTGTAACACGGTCAATGCCTTCGAGTCTAAATATATCCATACGATACATATACACACATACACACGTGCACCTTACGATGCATAAAAAAAAGTTTACGATAACTAAACAAGCAAAAGTCTCCGCGGGTGATAAATATGACGCGTAAAGACTTCCGTCGAGGCACAGAGTTTGATGCGAAGCTGCAATGCGGACCAGTGGAGGGATAAGAAAAAATACTTCTCTCATCCTAGAAACTCGCACACACCTCGATTACAAGCTCGGCCATGTGATCCTTGGCTATAATTATGCATCTTTCAGCAGATGGGAAAATTCTCCGCGTGTATATACATGACGTAAGGAGCGATCGGTAGCCAGTGATGATTACACAGTCGAATGCCGCCACACTTGTACGTGTGCACATATATGTGTACGTATTGTATATGCAGACATGTACGAAGTGATGGGAAAAGGCTGTGCATCGGTTGACCTACCTTGAAATAATCTATAAGCGAGAGGCAAAGGCGCGGATGACCCGCGCGGTTCATTGTTTTATATGGAGCCGTTCCCTCTTTGGCTTCTCTTTACGGTCTTTTAGCGATCTTATACTACGAGTGGCGTCTCGTTCAAATGCGAATCACGAATTATTCGATTATGTTTCATTGTGCGCGCATTGTGTTGCGAAGAGCTTTTTCTCCGATTGAGCCGCATCGGGATGCGGTGAGAATCACTCGGCGAACATTTACGTGTACATAACACTTTATAGCAGTTACATTGACTCGTATGGCCGAAATTGGGAAAAGCAAGAATTTCGGTACTACCGCGGCTGTTACGCTAAAAGTCATATCGATGACTTCCAAGTCGTTAAAGAGAAAATACTTTCACAATTCGGAAGTCAATTTTCGTTTATTGCAGTTCAATATATTTTGAAAGAACCCAACTTATTTTGCCTGAGAAAAAGCGTTTATAGGAAACTTCCGCTATAAGCTGCCTCTGCTGCAGCCGCTGCTGCTGCTGCTGCAACTGGGCACTGCTCGCTGCGCGCATGCACTTAGCCAAGCAAAGCGAACCAACGACTGGCATAGCTTCGATTATGAAAAACTTTTACTCTTTGGGGGGCTTTGTTATTTTGCATTTCTGGAGAAATGGCAATTAAAAATAACCATTATTGCGCAACCAGGCCCCACTGTATACTCAACAGGCATACTTTTGAGAAAAAGAATTCTTTAAGATATAACGCGAATGTCCGCAGTAATTTAATACTTCCAAGCCATGTAGTAACGATTACATATTAATACTTTTAGAAAACATACACGAGCGATTTTTATACCGAGATATTATGACTCCGTGTGCTTAAATAAGTATCCTTTGTTTACTTTATGCAGATGTGAAGTACATATATATATATATATATATGTATGCCGTATAAGACGTTATGATTTTTTATATTTTCCCACCCGATATCTATATATACATTATGTCACCGATGATAAGAAACATCCACAATATATTCCATGCTTTCGCTAGTTTGAATAGTTTTGCGCGCGGTTAATTATCAACGGCAAATAATTACCGGTAAGCGTGTAACGAGAACGAAAAAAGTGCCGATGCATTAAATCAAAAGGATTATTCGATCGTTATTACAAAGGAACAATTATTCAACGCTTAAGAAATCGCAAATACAACACGGACGCGCTGTTAAATCACTCGTTAAGAGCTTTTAAAAAATTATTACAAAATTACGTTTGCTCACACGGCGTTATTTACAAATCGATGTACACGGATCTTTCTCTATCTATATAATACTCTGAATAATGGAAAAATCAAAGAAACTAACTTATCCCGTAGTTTCGCAAGTGCAAACCTCCTCGAGAAGGATCTTGAGAAAAATGCGCGAAAAAATCTCGCGAGTGCGCATAAGAGAGCGATGGCGCATTATATAAAGAGGCGGCGAAATTACAGCTCGCGTCAACGTAGAAGAGACTCGTCGCTTGAGCAAGAGAAGAAGATCGTTTGCTGGCGCAACGAGCGATTTTCCTGGAGGCTTGAAAAATTTTCCGAGGGAGTGGAATGCGAATGCAATAGAAATTGACCCTTTTGCACGTCGAAGCTGTATATATACACACACACACACACGACTACAGCTTCGAGTATATTTTCATATACGAATTACATTCGAGTCTCGTCGTTGCGCGCACACGTGTAGAAAATTACGAGTAACGACGCGTAGGAGCCTTGATTTATAATCCTCTTAATCGGAGGTGTTTACTTACGCGATGAAAGAGCGTAAACGTGTATAATAGCGCTTTCGGTAACTCACCTGAAACAGAAAAGACAGTACGAAAATTAGATGTAAATACACGCTAGATTTGAATATAATTAGAGCGAAATGATACAGAAGGGGAAATTCGAGTTTCGAAACAGTCGGCACGTGCTCGGAATATTCAACTTGTTACTCTTTGTAAATCGGATTTATTACGCTTCATTAAAATGTGAAACTTGCTTCTTCTTTTCTTTATTTTGTTCTTCTTTTTTTTTACCGAAAAAAGGAAGGAAAATAACGATAGTGCAACGTTTTCGTATACTCGTAGAATTTTTTAATTTTGAACGACGATGTCGCTGGCGTTGCATTACGAAACTCCTTTCACTAGTCTGCGCCGCGAAAACAGCTGTAAAATTATTTAACTCGCACGTTCGGCGCCTGATCAGATAGAGAAACTGTGAGAATGTAATTTAGACACACATTTTCTCAGTGCATGAATCCTCGGCTATCTCGAAATGACCATGAATTAGTTACGTCTATTTATAAATACATTTCAATCGGGTCTCGCCAAGAGGTCTTTAGATGATTTTTTATAGATGATTGGGTGATACTTTGAATAATCGATTGATCAAACGAAACGTCAAAATAAAACATCCGAAAATTAGAGCTTCATTCTTTTTCCGCTCCCCAACAGTGGCTTAAAATAACGATTTGTCATGTGGCACGCTAATTTCTTAATCCGAATTGAATTTTACGCTGACTTCATAGGAATTGATTGGCCGACCAGGTATATATATATATATATATATATATATATATATATCGATTAATTCGAATGTAAACACAAGTCACCTTGATACGGTATTCGTTTCAAGTTTAAGACATCAATTTTTTTTCTACGCTTCTCTCCGGAGATTGACACATGTACATTGAATAACTTTGTAACGAAAATTCAAAATCACCTAATGACTCGTAAATGACAGCTTTACAATTCTATCGGTATTTTTACAGCCTCTTCGACTTCTGTCGAAGAAACTCTCACTGACGTACGAAACGTCTTAGAAACCAGTACAGACACCTCTTACAAAAAAAAATAAAAAAAATCCTACCGCAATGGAAGCACGTTGCGCACGCACAATCGATTTGAACTTTCTCCCAATGTTACACATATTCGCGAAACCAGGTTGCCGTATACACGCCTCGAAAGCCATCCATCCATGAGCTCGGGGACAAAAGGAAGAGACGATTAAGGAAGCGACATTCTAAGACTGAGCAAATAGCCGGTTTTAACTTTACTGACTAGACTAGTTGCGACACTTTTTACACACTCACTTTACTCGCGTTCTCCAAGTACTAGTCGAAAGCTGTTCACCAATACTCCGCGAGACGCGACGGTCACAATGCTCTCGCGTACTCGCGCATAATGCGAGTTACGAAGATTGCGCCGTTACGTCAGTTGTAGCCCGAGTGAAAAAGAGTCTGGCGGTTATGGGAACGATGTAGTACGCTCGAGCACGCGGGAAGAGAAAAAAAAATACGTGGATATACATATACGGTAAGCTGTTTTTTTTTCACGAGCTCTCGCGAGCCGGAAAGCGGAAGAGAAGAGAGTCAGTGGGCCACCCGCGCGTAATCGCGTACCGCAGACGTCCTTATGGTATATTCTCGAGAATTATGGGATTTTTATGTCTGCATAATGGATGAAAGATTTGTGTAACCGTAGATTTAAGGATTTTTTTTTCCTCCTCGTAACGAACGCGTCTTTGACGCGCCGCTGTTCGGACGTTTCCCGTTACGGAGAGCCGTTTTTTTTCGGCTGTCGCGTTTGATACAGTTTTTGGGTATCGGTCAATGCAAGTTATACGCGTCGGTGTAAAAAATGCATGGACTTGCGCAATTTCACCTGCGAAAGAATTTTTCTACCAGATGCAATGGGATATGTATGATGTTATTTTGTTCTTTTTCTTTTTTACTATTCATTAGGATAATTAGCTCGGAAGGTGGGCGTTGAGCGACTGATGTGTAGCCTAGAATTTTGAATTTCAAATACACCTTTTTCAACGTTAGAACCTTGTTAAATTGCCACATCTGCGTTGAAGAAAATGACCAGGTGATCAATTTTCATTATGATTAGACGAAAAATTATGTCAGTCATTGATTAGCATTATTTTAGCGTTAATAAAACGTCGTGTGCTCGCGAAGTAAAAGGTACATTGCCTGAGTCACGTTCACGAACGCATAGTCCGCGACGCACGTCAATGACCTGTATTTAAATATAAGCAACGCAGGCTAATTCGCAATTTCGTGTTTTTATGCGGAATTCCGGATTTCCGAATAATCAGTCGCTTTCTTTCTTTCATTCTTTTTCATTATCCTTCGTTCATTTGTATACAATAGCAGTATCGGCCTACCATCGTCTCGCACACGCTTATTCGTATACATACATACATATATATACATGGCTGCACTTTCTCGTATTTTAATATCGCATATCACACGAAGAAAGCGCGAGCTGATACATACAAATTGTAACAATAAAAGCGAGCGTTTTGCACAATTCATAACCGAACTTTTGTGTTGAAACGAAGCCGGATCCACAGGCGGAAAATTCTTTAACAAGATGATCCGTACATATATATGCAAGCGGTTAATTGCATCGCGTTAACTTTCAACTGCGTTGCAAAATTTTACGTAAAAAGAAAAAAGAAGAATTTACCGTTAAATGAATTGCACTCGGCGCAAGCTTTTATAAATATCGTTTAAAAAAAAGGCGTCTGACCCGGATCGAAAGAGACATTGTGGTAATTAAGAGGATAAATTTTTCGCAGCTCTTGTTCGGTGCATTTTTTTATGAAAATACTTTTGGAAGACGAGCCAAGTTGTTAAGAGGGGCGTCGAATTTATAAACAGCATCTTCGTTGCATACATATGTGCATAAGCGAGAGAACGAGAGTTTTTCCCTCAAATTTGTGAGACGGCTTCACAGACAGACACATGTATATGTGTGACTCGCCTACGGCGATTCCGTGTTTCCCTACACAATGCGTGTCTTCGTCTTCGCGCGCATTATTTTATCATAAGTATATGTATAGGCATTATGTCATTACTCTGTCATCATTGTGACTTTTAGCCATAGGCGAAAAACCGCCTATGCAGATCTCTTCTCGATACTTTTACTTTCGAGTTTACTTTCGAATATTATTCGTAAAATATAATCGAGTCAGAGAGATACAAATTGCGAAATTCATCGATGCTTCGTATGTGCGAGTCTTTATAATAATATCGTTACGTCAAGGAGTCGATTACGCGAATCGAGTTTTCGTGTTCCACGGAAAATTAGTTTATATAAAAGCTTTGGAATGTCCGCCACGGTTTAGTCGTTGCTCTATTATGAGAATTTTTCTCTCTTTACTCGGAAGACTACCAATCAAGGATCATTGAAAGTTGCAGACGAAGACAATAGCTTATTACATTGTGGATGTTGAATGAAGCTACATTGAAAAAAAAATTCTGTTCTTTTTACGTAGTCCTAGGAAAATATTTACTTGAATCTAATTGTTATATTCGGTTGAATATAAGTTTTGTTTAAATTACTTTTGAAAGTTACCGTCGAAGACAATAGGCTACACTATGGATTTGGGTGAAGCTGTAAATTGAAAACAAATTCTGTTCTTTTGATGTAGTCCTAGGAAAAGATTTACTTGATTCTAATTGTTATTTTTGGTTGATTTTAAATTTCGTTTAAATTACTCGGTTAAAATAAATTTATAAAATTAATAATTCAATAAAATCTGTTTGATTTAATTGAATCTAAACATTACATTTTATTTAAATAATAATTTAAATTGCAAAAGACTCACAAAAATATGTATAGATTTTAAAAGAAAAAAGGTATTTTCAATATACATTGACGTTTTAATTATCCAAAAATTATTCAAGGTACTCGTACAAATATTAATTTGCACCCAGTAAGTAACGTTTGACTGAAAATAATTTCAATATCCAACAGACATTTCTTAAAGCTAAATCATTTTTTTTCAATTCTGAACAAACACGTTCTTTTTTCAAAGAAGCAGTTTCTTAATAAAGATATATCCTTAAATTCAGCAAATTTTTTTTCCGCGTACACACTTGGTACAGCTCTTGAACCTTTAAGGAAGCGAAAACTCACTGGTTGATTTATCTTCCCGGGCATAAGTCAAATTACTGTATATATATATATATACATACCCATATAAACATGTTAGTAAAGCTTGCCTCGGCATTGCCAAGACAGAGCTTTAAATTGATAATAAACAACATCTAATCCTAAGCAGAGACTTCTTCCTCGTCTAAATAATCATTACCGCGCCGTAGCTTAAACCACAGCCCATAAACTCCCAACTTCATGATGACTATACGCAAATCGCGTAGGTACACACTCGAGATAAATTAGATTCCGCGGAGGGACGTACTAAAGCACATATACATGCCCCCGATCGAATATCCGCGGCAGTAAAAGCTTGCGAAGCCTCGCCGTAAATTTTCGACCGAGTCAGCTCCCCGTAAGAACAAAGAAAGCGTAAATATATATATGAAGCAGAGCTGCCGGAGTTTAAAAAACAAAAGAAGAAGAAGAAGAAGAAGAAGAAGAAGAAGAAAGAAAAATCGACCAAGCGAAGAAGCGCGTAATTGCGCAGACGGGGTGTACTTTTCGCGAAGGACTTTACTACGAGAGAGTAAGAGAGACTACTCATATGTAACTTGACCGACACTCGGCTATAAACATAGACTCTTTTTTCCTCTTCTGCTCTCGGTGTTGAGTTTCTGAAAATGCAAATTTTTTCAGTAGCTTCGAATTTTATCGCCTTTTGTCCGTACTATCCTATACGGTCTCGCGGTAAAATATACTTTTTCCTTTAATTGAATATACACCGAAAAAAAAATTGATAAGTTTCCCATTGTCGGCGAGACTGCGATATATAATCTCACGCCTCCGTATAATAACGGTATGTGTACTGACAATATCTAGAAGGGAATGTCGCGTGGAAGGTGTTCGCAGGTGCATTTAAGGACTGGTTCCATTGTCGCCGCAGCTAATGAGTGATCCGAAAGTAATTATTTCGAGTCGGTGTATGTACACGTGCGCGCAAGGTGGAATATATACTTTTCGCTCGTTTGCATTGTATGGATAGTACATGTATAGCAATAGCCTATTGTCGCGTACTTTAAAAGTAACATCTGTTTTTCATCCGAGAAAAATGTTGGAAATCGTCGACCGACGGTAATTAGCGCCTCTAACGATGCATTCCTCACTTGCTATGTTGATTGCGTTGTTAATTAAACTTTATTCGAAGGATTTTTCACTCCTGAAAATAGAGCGATAAATACCTGAGTACAATAATCATACAATGCATTTTCTAGCAATCTCAGGGACATCGAGGTGTGGCGTTATGCATTCGAATCATTTGTCTGCTAATAATCTTTGCGAAGCTATAAAAGGCATTCGCGAAGAAAATTAAAAAAAGAACGTTAAAATAAAGGAAAACAATTTGTTTCATCCCATGATTTCTATTGGCGATCATAGGAAGGTATTTTTTTGAATCTATAATTGTTGTATTTACTTCAAAGTAAATCAAGTATGAATTATATTAATTTAAATTACTGTAAATATATTTGTTTAAATATACTAATTCATTATTCATTGGAAAATGTTTGAGTCCTATTTGAAAATCAAAATGACAAATCTGATTAAGTATTAAAGTACACAGACTCAATTAAAATTGTTAATAAAATTAAAAAATTTAGTTTAAATATTATTTTAAATCACTATGCAAATCTGTTTAAATACACAAATTCGTAACTTCCAATGAATATTTATAGAATTGATAGAAAACATTTTAGATTTTTAATATTAAACGATTTAGTAAACGATTATTTTTAATCTAAAATGTTTTTTTATAACTCCATAAATAATCGTTGGAAAAACAAAATGTACAAATAAAATATGTGGTTGGCCAGATTAAATAACTTTTGAAAGTTACAAAGTACATTTATGTAAATATAACATGTAATCAATTAATAAATAAGTTTTTTTACACAGATAAATGTACTTTTTGATTTAAAGCACATATTTATTTGTACACAGTGTGTAACTTTCCATTAAAAATACTGTGTTACTTTCAAACTATTTTATAATTCAAGTAAATATTTTCTTCTTTAAAAAAAGAACGAATCATTTAATAAAATACATTCTCTCGAACATGTCAAATTTATTTTTCAATGTACATTGCAGCTCGTACTCATCATATTACGAAAATTCCGTAAATTGCAGAAATCAAGCGCAACGAGTATATAAACATTGCAGTCGCGAAACAACTGACTGTCTCACGGGCAATTTTCCAAATCGAAAGCATTCCTAACTACACAGAGACACATCGCACTTAAATAGTGGAGGACGAGTTAGGAAAGACGAAGATATCGAGGGCGTTTAAACGAGTCGTTCAGCCTTGTTCGCGATGCTCAATGAGTTCGCGAGCGAGAAAAATTACTATAGTTTGACTGAATTGTTGCTTTATCTCACCCACGTGTGACTCTAATGGTAGACTTTAGCGACGATGGTGTTTTTAAATCACTGAGATAGTCGGACTTGATGAATTTCAAGCGTTTCTTCTGATTTTTATACCGCATTATACGGTCATTATTGATGATAATTGCCGTAGCGTAAACTTTATTACAAAGGGTTGCAACAACACTATATATATAAACACCGATGAAACATTGCACCGGAGCCTTGAATTTTAACTGCGAATATCTGTTGCAATCGTTGGCTAATTGACTCGAACCTTGAACTCGCGATAAGCCGTTGTATACAGTGGTATGCTGCAAAGAAATAATAGAACCTCGTAATCGAAATACCGCAAATTGACATTAAAAGCCAAAAAAAAAATATTAAATTATATTATACTCCCACTCGCAGTATAAGTCTCGAAGAGTTACCGTTTCGAAAACGTAATCAATTCCCCGTTATTATTTACCGAAGCTTTTTCTCCTTCCGACTGCCAATTACGCTCGAACTCGCGAACAATGGGGTTTAAAACGCGATTTTCCGATCGGATATAAATAAATGAAGTCGCTGGAATTGGACAAAAACGAAACGTCGAGGAAAGTGCGACTACGCCGAGTACCTAGTTGCAGCGACGACAAGTAAGTGTCCGGCGTGTCGGCGGTAACGAGTTCAGACTGCCGTGATGCCGTGAAAACGCCGGCTCGTATAAAAGCCCGGAAAATCATAGTTAAAAGAATTTTAACTACTACTCGTATATATATATATATATGTATTATATACACAAGTCGAGTTCGTTGAACGTTGTCTGGGTGCAAGTTCATTGTAAGAATGATATATATATATATATAAGTCGTTGAAAATATGCTGTAAGCGCCACCCTGGATATCCGCATTTCAATGAATGTATAATCAACGCTCGGCGCTAGTGCGTGCTCGAGATGTAATAAGCTGCGGGTGAATTTACAGTTGATATAATTCAATACTGAGTTATACGCATCTCGTTTTTTTTTCTTTCTCTTCCGGAAAATTACGAGGCGAGAGACTATAATGCTCATTTGGATCGTTAATTTAATAAGTGATTTTTTTTTTAACAAGAAATAAGCTTGATTTATGAGTGTACTTGTGTAGCTTGATATTAATTAATTCTTAGTATAACTTGCTTGATTACTCACGAATTTATTACGCGCTCCGTGCATTATAAACAAGTCGTTCTACAGACTTATAAAAAGAGCTGTAAAAAACGTCGACGTCCATCTATATATATATATTAATTCAATGCAAGCGCCATGAAGTAAGAAGCCTACGTTATACATATATACACACATATATATATATATAGAACGAGAAAGATCACCCACACGCGACTAAGCAAGAGATGATACTTTTCATCCAGGAGGATCTCGTTCTCTCGCGCGAATTAGCATATTAAGAAACCCCACTTACCCACACACGTTTATGTATAAAGCCCTGTATGTAGGAAATCAATGTAATCTCTCGCTTTAATCGACGTCGCTCACGTGCCCAACCAAAGCTCGCTGCAGCTATTGCGAAAAGAGCATACATTGCATGAAAGAGCCTCGAGGGTTGTTTTATAGGACACCTGAGGCCTCGGCACACTTACGCCGAAACTTTTGACACTCGACTTATATAGCTTAATGTATAAGTATGTATGTGTATATATAGAGAAACAGGTATATTATAAAAGCGGAAAATGTATAGGGGCTGAAATTGAAGCGAATTCGTTCTGTGTGTGCCACATGACGGTGAAAGCGAAATTCGTCCGATTCAAAGAAGATATTTATTTAACAAACTTTTAACGTAAAGACTGCTGCTCTTATACGGGACGCAACAGGTTGTATATATATATAGATAATAATAAATATATATATACACGCAGGACCGCAGTAGTGCCTCTGATTGAATAATGACTTTTTTACGGGGAAATCGCGGTTTAATTAAACTATTTTCAGTTCGCCGATTAAGTTAAAGCCCTAACCTTTTCAATAGATATAAATATATATATAGACATATATATAAAGAATACAATAAGTGCGTTGTAACTCGTCGAATTATTGTAAAGCGCTCGTAAAGGCTTTATCGACGCAATCTGCGCTTATAAAACGTTATACGCCTCTGCTAATACTTATTTTTACAGCTCGTCTAACAGCGCGCGTTAAAATTTATTTTCAACTCTCCCGCGGTAGCATGAAAAAGCAATATTTATCGTCGATTTAACAAGTACGGCATATACAGACACACATGCCATGTATATACAACAATCCGTTCGTCGACTCTGGTAATCCACTGAGCTATATGTGCAGACACAAAATAGAGACTCAAGGATTGCATATCCGGCGGGAATTTTACAACCCCCTCGGGCTATGCTCCACCCTTAGGGGCATTAAGAACTCCAGTGCAACCTCTGCCGCGCGGTATAGTTGGAAACTGGATTTTTCAGCGTCTACTCGCTTGTATAGCTTTAGTTAGAAAACGAGTATATGGCGAGAGCGAACGCGCGACACGTATTGCGTAAAAGCTCTTTCTAGCGCGCGTATCGCCGGGGGAGTCCGAATCGAGAGCGATTTTTCCTATACCGATTTAATGGATATCGCTTTGAGCGTCTGAATCTATAGCTATATGTCTGCCTAATAACGCACGATTAGCGCCTCAATCGCGTTTTCTTAATTAAACTCGCTTGACTAGTATGCGCGCGCTTTCTGAACTTTCGGAGTTGGCGCGTTCGGTTAATTGCGCCGACGCGTTAGGGAGGCGACTTCCTCTTTTTATTTTTATTTTCAATCCACTCGAGTTTTTGTGCAATTGAAAGTTTTGCTTTAATTGAACGAGCGCAACTGCATTGTGACACGTGCGTTATCGTGGGTGTACCGTACACCATGGGAAAATTGTGTCTCTCCGAGTGGATACTTTGATAAATTGGATTTCGAAAGAGTATTATTTTTTTTTCTTTTTTTTCTCTTTTTTTCAATTCCATCCGAATAGCCGTAACAATCGGAGTGCGCACGCGAGCATTAAAGTCTCCGCAATCGTGGCGCGAAAGTGCAAGTCCCTTTCGAACTGTGCACGAACGAGTTAGAGGCACTGGAGGCTCAAATAAACCGAATCGAAAGAATAAAACGTTATCGTGCATGGACTTACCCGTCCTCGACACGACGGCGAGCACGAGAAACAGGCTGCTCAGCAGAATCTGCATCGTTGCGTTCTTTCCCTCTTCGGTTCTTCTCTGCTTGCGCAATCAGCTCAATGAACTAATCGAAGATTACTAAACGCCTCCGTAACACCGCAATCTTACTCCTCTCGAGATTCTCTCCGCACTTTTAGGTGTATGTGTGTAGATAATACAATCACGAAAGATATATCACCCGCGCAGTTAAAAAAATCACTCTTTTCAGCACCTCCTCTCTCTCTCTCTCTCTCTCTCTCTCTCTCTCTCCGCGATTATTTCGTGCGTTGATTAAAAAAAATATATATGTGTATATATATAAATAAATAATCAGGAGCGAAATACGCGGATAGGAAAAAAGCGCGCGATATTCAAAGTAGCGCGCCACTAGGGGGGAGGGCAGCAGCTCTCGCGCTCTCGCGACGACGACAAGCTGAGAGCAGGAGAGTGCGTTTGCTGCTGTCAGAGTTATTTCTGCGGTTGCTGCTGCTGCTGCTGCTGCTGCTGCTGCTGCTGCTCTCGTCGACTCGAGGAGAGAAAGGTGACTGGCTGCGTCGAGCGAGGCGTGCTCCTGGTACACCTCGACTTCAACTCACCAGCTAACTACTCCTGCCTTTCTAGCGGAGGGGACTATACTCGCGGACAAAGAAGGGAGTACGCTGGACGGCCTTTACTTACTTCATCTATACGTGCAGTGTGTCTGTGTGTTGCGATAGCGAAAGCGAGAGAGTAGACGAGGTTGATCTGCCCACCACCTTATGACTGACCATTCTCAAGGGAAGGGGTTGATATGTCTCTGGAGAAGGGATATGACCGGAAGGATCTTGAATAAATTTGTGTCTACATAGTTGGACATTGATAAAACGAGAATCAGACATTCAAATTTATCTGGATTAACCCTCTGTGCATTGTAAGAACGGTCGGTTTCAACGTTTATGGAACCATTTCTGAATTACTGGCTTTCGATGAGTATGAATTAGCAGCTTGTTATTCGAAAGTATCCTTGGCATTATGATATCATTCCGAAAACGCTATAATGGTTGCGCCGTAAATGACCTTGTTTTTCTGATCACGTAAAAATAACATTAGTTTTGGATGATGAAAATATGTTAATTTCTAATAATCAGGCCTGTAGCCATTTTAAAAATTCATATAGGCCGCGAACGAAGCCAATATGTTCCAGATAATGTTTGAATTATCAATACATATGCATTAAAGCTGTATCTGTTAATTGCATAATTTTTACATCAAACAAATTTTCCTATAAGTGTACCACGTCTGCATCCAGGAAATTTTTGGCTGTTGCATAAACGTTTTTTTAACGAGAAGAAAGTGAATATTGAATTTTGTAATATCACGGTTTGTGAACGTAGATCGAGATTTTTAAGCTTGGTATTCGAAAGAAGGGGTCGGATTTTATTGATTAGAAAGGTTGCAGCATTTATCTATTGACACCTTTGTGCATGAATAAGTATACGTATATAGGGTCAGGAACTCGGTCAATGAGTTTTGTTTGAATGAGACTCATTTCAGGAAAATGCAGCTAATGATACTTGAAGTATTCAAAATTACAGACTGGACTTTCAACAATCGTAAATGAATTCGATTATCTCATTCTAGACTACTTACGAACACCATTTAAATGTATGTATAAATTATACCTATTTTATACAATTTTCGCTTTCCTCAGAAATCCTTTGTAACTAGATCAGATATAGAAGCTATCGATGTTACTTTCAAACCTCAATTCAATGCAACATTGATTCAATAGATTTCATAAACCTACATACTTCACCGTAACATCGTAACTCTTACATTACAAAAATATCACCGAGACAATCTTTAACTAGAGCAACAAAAAAAAACACAACATCTGTCTACAAAACATTACTCTTGTACATACGCTGTAGCAATCAACAACACTGGCAATTAACCGCTAAATCTATCTTTCGCAAAAGTCGTCGATTTGCGCGCGTAATACCACGCATCCAATTGTAGAACAGCAGAAATTCTTTTTTCTCGCTTTGCAAATACCTGCACACACATACACACACACACACACACACACACACACACACCTATATATAAATAAATCTCGGTTTTGATACAGTCGTCTCGCCCAAAAGCATCAGAGACGCGCAATTCCATTTCGTAAGAGTCCACGCTGATCTACCTGTATATACACCGGTTTTTTTTTAATTCGCACGTAGGCGGGAAGCTCTCGATTTCGTGCGGCGCTATCTCCATTATCGCGCACTTCCACAATGGTCAGTTGCAAAACAATTGCTTTTGAATGTGCCGCGTGCTGAGTAACGGCTCGAGCGTTATTTCTTCCGTGGCGAAATTAACCTACTTCTGCGCCAATTTAACACCCCATTATTGTTAATGCAAGGAAAAACGATGAAAAATCTCTTTGGGCTCGTATATACGTATATGTGTACTCTATCGCGCTCCAGGCTGCTTCCGACGCGGCGGGAATGTAAATTGCTCTGTATATAATATACACACACATACTCAATACATACATATATACATGGATAGAGATAGAGGTACGAACTGAATTTTTCATTCTTTCTTTTCTTAGACACGTGCGAACAACCGATACGTATACAGGCGCAGTGTCGAGCATGAGCAGACGATCCGTGGAAATCGAAAGTTTCGCACGAAAGGTGAAGAATGAATCGCAACTCTTCTTTCTCAATGAATGCGCAAGTTGAGAGTTTATCGGTCGATTGTGGGATCGAAGTTCCATAGAATTGCCTACTATTCTCTCTAACAAATGAATCGATAAGCGCTCGATGCACAAGTACACAGTTCTGATGGGAAGGGAATAGAATGCTTTTTGAAGAATCCAAATTTTGAGTACCTCGTCATCGTATAGTTGTATAGAAAGAAAAATATTATCTCGAAGAATCATTTGCATATTTGCTAATGATTTATTACACAAAAAGTATATGGTAATTAATTTTGGTTCCGATTCTCGGATAATACTCTTCCTGCTTACGAGCTCTTACGTATATTGTGATTGCCCAGGGCGCTACATGCTAATTTCAAAATACAAACACTCGAGAAAAAAAGGCAAAAAAAGCTGAGGCTCATTCAGAACGAAAATTTACTTTCTCAAAGAAGATTCGCTTTTTTTTGTCTTTCTCATTCCCTAAACGCGTCGTGGTGTATCGGTTAATCCCCTTTTTATTGCGGGCAATTCATTTACAAGAAAGTTACGCGCCGCAAATTAAAAAGCGACTTACACAATGGATGAGGACAAAACGTCGATTGTACACAGGCTATAATAACTCTAGCAAAGAAAATCAGTTAGCTGAAAAGTCGAGGTATCGACCAATCAAGCCAAACTTCCGCACGCAGTCAAGATACTTATCCGACTGTTCTAAAGAGCATTTACACATGATTTACGATCTATTACAAAGCGTCGAAAAAGAAAGAGAAAGAAACGGAACATTAGCGCTCTTAGCGAGTTCCGATTCCGGACGTTCTAAGCTTCGTCGGGTCCATAATGCCCGGGCAGTCAACGATATTGCCCAAGTCCCGATGTTATGGTAACACAACGACTTCACCTTGACAGCTATTTTTTTTGTATTTTCGTTATTTTTTTTTTTTTATTATTTTTTTTATTTTTTTGGTTCACTGAAAATGCACGCGTCAAACTCTGTGGACGACGTGAATTCCAAGTGCGTTATAAGTAATACCCACACGCACGATTATGAATTTTCAACGGCTACCGCTGCTGTTGTTTTTTCCAACCAAGCGCGACTATTATTTCAGCTGCAGCCGACCTCGTTACAGGCCGCGAGCGCCAAAGCGCAATTGGAGAATATATTAAATTACGATTGTTGTAATGCCATGGCGGCGTACTTGATTGAAGTGTTTCTTTTCGCCGTTAAAGCCTTGGCAGTTCTCGAGTATAAAACTTTTCTGAGCAAGAATTTGTTTTTTTCTCTCTGTCCCTCTCTCTCTCTACAATGATGCGATATTGGGTGTAGGTAAGGTACACTAGGGTTGACAAAACGTATACTTAAATAATGATTAAGCGATCGGTAGTTTCTCGGTGAAATGAGCAATTTATTAATTATGGCAAATTGCCAAACTATCGTTTCACTTTTTTTCCCTCTACGTTGGAATTAACGAACAACACGCTCGACAAGAGACTGCAATCTTGGCAACGGTGTTTCGCTGTCCTGTTCAATCCTGGGGTGATTTTTTTTTATTACAACGAATATCGATGATACAAGCGAGGTCGAGCGGTTGAATAGATTTTAAATGGTATTATTTAGCAAAGATATGCTATAATTACAATATTTTACGAAAGTACCCCGATAACATCGATTCATCAATCAAGCGAGTATTTCACAAGTGACCAATGTAACCAAATTTCAATGGTGCCTGCCGTAGCGACGAACTAGATAAATATTTCAACCGAACGCATAAAAGAATTCCGTGAGTTATTTTTTTTCTCTTCCGAGTTATAAAAAACTCGCAGAGACAACGTTGCAAATGTTAAATACCATCACAATACATAAAACGAGTTTTTATTAAATTATACGTTTTTGAGGTATTTCAACGTTCGAATGACTCGAACGAAAAATAATTCGTGTAAACGTTGTTTTGACTGTGTAAATAATACAAACAGAATCGTGGATAGGCGCAATGCGCAATTTATTCAACCACGAGAATTGCAGAATCAAGAAAAACCCGGTAAAAAAGACGACCGTAAAGTTTATTACAGAAAAAAAACGATAAAAGAGTCACACTTTGCCACCTAACACTTAGCGCAGAAACTCACTGTTAAATCGTCCAATCCTATACCCGCGAGGGAAGTTTTTTTTTCGGCTATTGAATAAAGAGAAACTTGAAATTCACCCTTCTACGCGAGATATATCGAAAACATACAGCGGTTCTATGTGTAATTAAACTGACGTTAAGTTTTTATAACGATTTTTTTTTCTCGAGCGGCTACTTTTTGTCTTTCGGAATTCAAGAAGTGAGACAGATTTAAACTTCGCTTGTTGAAAAAGTGGAGAAAGTTTGACCACACGAGACATTTTTCAAACAGACGGAAATTCCACGCGATATTTAACTTTGCATCCAAAAAATATCCCAATACGTGTCTATATATATATGTGTGTGTATGTCCATTAATAAAATGACAATAAAAAAAGAGAAAAGTAAATTTAAGTCAAATTACTAGGTCAACTATTTTTACAGCCAGCTCAAAGTGCCGATTTCGCAGAAAAGATTACATTTTCGATGTATATGTAATTGCTGGTCACATAACAAAGTATTATACTTTCAAAAAAAGCCAATAATAACAAAACGTAAGAAAAAATAATAGTACTTTCTAAATCAAAAAGTCGGTGTGACTTTCTTAAACGGATTATATATCTCCGATCGAAAATTACGTCGACTTTGTAATCAGCGTAACCTCTTATCCACTTGCCAAATCGACGCTGAATGAATATGTCACATCAGATGTGCATTACGAAACCGTTACGACTCGATAAATCTAACGTTGAACATATTCTTACGAACATTATCGACGGATTCATTAGATGATCGGATAAAAATTCGGTCAGTCGAAGTATGTATTGTACTATTCCTTTGTACGGACTTTCGATACAAGCTTCAAATCTAAAGATCACCAGTACAATTAAAGGCGTGTCAGCGGCTTTCAACGTCTCGGATAAAAGACCAGTGAGTACGCAAAAAACGTCAATGTACGACGAAACCCACTTTCCGTTAATTGATTAACCGAGATCCTTTCGTTGTTACCCTCCCCAAAGGATGTGAGCACGAGTTGCCGATAAAGCAGTCGATGACCCACGAGAAGGTCGGACGTAAACTTCAAGACTGTATACTTCGTTCAATGCAGCCGAAAAATCCTTGAAAGATCTTATCCTGCTCATTCGCCTTTTAATTTCGCCTGGAATTTCAATCGCGCAAAAAACAAATAAATAAATCAGCTCACACATGTACCCAGACGCGCGTCCCTTTTAGAAAAGGAATCGCCGATTTTATCCCCTTTCGTCGAATCGTCGAATGATAGATTCTCAGATTATCTATTAAGATCCGCAGAAACGCCCCAGAAAAGATTTATGTCCGATATAGATGTGCCGTCAGTACTGACACACATACAAAGCACAACACATAACCGTTAGGATAGCGCCGATACACTTTCGCCGTGAAGCAACGGCTTATATGTTGCGAGCGATTGTTCTTCTCACACTTTTGCGAGCTATATATATATATATATACCTATAGGTACCTATATATATATACACACATATATAGGATAGTATACCCAACTTTGTACTATAGACAGACAAGAGCGTTGGCGGCGTGCCAGGCACATAAGCAATTATTGATGAGTTATGGTAATTCTAAGGTTACCGAAAGTCTCACGGAGCGGATAATTCGCTCGGGTAATACACTTGTCAAGTCTGAGAAATGAGGAAAATTACGATGTGCATGCGCGAAGACAGCGGCGAAAAAAGCAATGTTTTTCAACGGACGATTAGCTTTACGAACGCATATAAAGCGCGCGCGATAAAACGTCGACAACTCACGGTTACTCCCCCGCGCGCAGTTTCTATTTTTTTCCCCCTTAGGATCTCCTTTTTGCCATTTACTTTTCTTTTCGTCTGCCTCTTGGCGATTATCGACAATTCCGAACTAACGTATACACACACACACACACACACACACACACACACACGTGAGCAATTATACGAATGTGAATTAGTTAGCTTCGCGTGCGCAAGAATAACTCGCCCCTAAAACGAATATCAATCAGGGGGTTGTATATGAATAAATCCATGAAATACATTATCGGGTGTCTTTCGAGTCAAATGAATCGCGCATTTGCAAAAACAAGGTAGCGAACGATTTCTTAAGACTTTTCAGGTTTTTTCGCGCATTCATTTCCGCGCATCGGGTCAAGTGGTATTTTGCTAGTTAGGTTCATAATGATTCTTTTTGCAAATTAAAACTTTTGGAATCTACTGTTTATATCGGTAATGTATATTTGCGTTATATTCTGTAATTGGCTATGTATACTTATCGATATTATGAAAAATCAGTTTTCGTTCATAATACATAGTTAACGTCGTTTTCAAATTTTTATAAAAATTATTTAAATACAATGAGGCGAACCAGCAATTATCAAAAAGAATTAGCAAAAAAACCTACTGGCTGAAGAAAAGTTATCAATATTTGAGTAATGTCTAAAATGACATCTAAAAACTCTTTGTTCAGATATTCATAGATTTCTATTTTTTTCAAATAAAAATTCTACGATTCTACTTTAATTTCATATATTTTACAATGAGATGTCATTATTCAGCTTATCAAAAAAAACAAAATTTTCTTTATAAGTTGAAAAGAACAGCTTTTTCACTCGGAAGACTCTCAGGAACCAGTTAACAATAATAGGGTCGATGTGTCCTAGAAAATGAATTTTCCATTTTCAGTACCGAGTTGTTTCGTGGATTTACTCGTATAGTCCACATGGGAAAATCGTCGGGTTGTTAATATTTCATCTAAATAGCGTTAAGAATCTCGTTACAGATGGTAATCGATGAATCTTGTAAAATTAGTAATTGGAACTATGAGTCTTGCTATATGTAGGAAAACGACGCCAAGTATATGAATTGAGAGATGGCTTGAGGCTATAAGTAAGGCATGACCGACCTTGAACGTGCAGCCTTTATAATTCATTTATAGCCGTAGAGTCGAACCGAAAACTGTCAGCCATTAGAGGTAATATCTTTTTACTTAAGTTGAAAATAAGAAAATTAATTGACTGTAACATAATACGATATTGGATTGCACTTTGAATCTGCGGTGTAATAATAGAGCGTCGAAATATAACGCGTACGTTACTAATGGGCATAGATACTCGAAAGATCGTTTTTCGTTGCTAATATTGAAAATTCCCACTGATCAATGACTTTTAATCAAAAGTCCAATCATCGTAATATTGTTTTTTTTTTTACGGAAACGTAAATAATTTAGCTTGTACGAAACGGAAAAATTCAAAACACCCTATTATCCTTTCTCTTTGCGCAATGTTCAAAATACTGAGTGCTGTATAGCTGTACAGTTTATTATATCATAGACAATTTTACAACGTCGGCTATGTATAGATCCTAAATGTTACATGTGCAATTGATCGATTGAAACATTTTTAGACAAGTGTACTACTAAAATTATCCTACGCGAGAAAACTAGATGGACGTGTTATTAACCGCGAATTCGCAAAAGGGGTTAGTCGTCACGTCGAAATCATTCGTAACGATTTGCTCAGCTTTGATCGATTTTCCTCCATCTCGAGAGATTTCTATTTATCCCTGACAATTGTATTCTGTTCTACTTTAAAGAACGAAAAAAAAAAGAAAAGTAAAGGATCGAATGAGCGATTGTGCGCGATTTGGGACTGTTCGTAATTTTGAAAACGTCGAGCATTTACTAAGCCCGCAGTAAAACGAAAAAGGCTAAGAACCATACTGTCGGAAAAAGAAAAATCGACACAAATCTCTCGCAACGCAAACAACCTATTGATAAATACCTCGCGTAATAAAAGTTTCTCAACACACCGCTTCTAACCCTTTTCCCGCGGTGATACATTAATACAAAACATATATATATATATATATATATATATATATATGTGTGTGTGTGTGTGCATATGGGTGATTCTCTGACAGTTTGAGCAGTTAAGAATTGTCTTTTCTTTTGAATAATTTTAAACTGGCCTTTGACACTGTATTTTCCTTTATGAATTTTAGGGAAATCTTTTACTATAAGCGTTTCCAAGTTATAGAGATTTAGAGTCGGCTTTGTCAGCGTTTATTATTTTATACAGATTTTCAATAATTTGTATATCCAGACAAAAGATTTTTCACTAAAAATAAAGGAGGAAGTTTTTTTTGTGAAATTTCCTAAACTATTCATATAAAATACTTTCAAGGTCGTATGTATAACTCACAGTAAATTTACGAGTTTCTTAAGTCTTGAAATTAAATTTTGATAAGGTTTGATCTTTCGAAACAACATCAAAAAATTCAGAAAGTTACATTTATTGACTATAAAAGTATCTATATTAGCCGCAACATTGCATCAAGATCGGCTTCTAGCAAGAAATATATATATTAGTCAAATTATCTCGTATGCCGATAAAAATATCTATTTAGCACTTAAACTTACAGAGAGCTTACGTAACTGTGGGATGTAACTGTCTTAAATACTTCATTTACATTTCTTGCTAAAATGAAATATTTTAAATAATATCAATATTGTATCGAACTAGTTACATTTGTATTCATTTTGAGCTAAATCTATCTATTGGTTGACTTTGAATCCTACGGTGAGTGAATTTTCTACTTTCTGTTGTAAATAGCTATACGACTAGAATACGTGTAAATTATAATTGCATTGTTATAAATATTTAAAATTTGGAATTTAGTAATTTGCATTTCAAAACTGCCTTGCCCCCTTAAATAGGGAAGGCACTTTTAAATGAAGCTATGAAAAATAAAAATTTACAATTAGTTATATTAATTGCATTTTTTATATATGTTTAATTGAGCTCTCTTTCACACAACTCTAAGTCCCTACGATTATCATTGATAGTAAGCCAATTGAGCTGAAAGTTGATTGTTATGAACATACTTTGATGCATTCTTCAAAGCATTTTTTTTAATTAATAGAAATATTATTAAACATCGAAAATTTACTTAATAAATATTTTTTTATAAATCCTGGTGCATTTGATCGCGTAAAATTTTCTCTGTCTATTCGATTGTAAATCCCTACATTTATGCTTTGAAGAATGTATTGAACAGCACTTATGTCGGAATTTTCAGCTCAATTGGTCCAATAATCCTCTTTGAATCTTCAGTAACGTGTGTTTTCAACGACCTACTATAAGTGATCAACGAAGAGATTTAAAGATGCGAAACAAAGCTCAAATTACAGGTTTACATATCTGCAACTTCAGCGTTAAATATATAAATAATCCGATTAATAATTTTTACGTAACCTCACATAAAAGTGTCTTGTGTAAATAAAGGGGCCAATTACATTTCCACCTTCATTGCACTGACTGAATTAACTTGAAAACATAAAGTAACGTATAATTTTTATTTCTTTTTTGTAATTTCTTTTTTACCAGGAAATTTACATTCGCAAATACCTTCGTGTGCTACAATAATTACATTCTCAGTAATACAAACAATCTGTAAATTTCAGTGAAACCACATACACCAAGTCGCGATTATACGTGTAAAATAAGAATTTTAATCATAATACGAGATAATTCGACTAGCACCTCTATTTCTAGCTACAAACAGAGCTTAATTCACAAGTTACGGCCAATACACATAGTTTTGCAGTCAATAATGGTATCTTATTAAATTTTTTAACTCTTTTTCGAAAATCCAACCATAGCAAAATTTCATTTTAATATTCGAGTGTCTTCAGATTTAATTCCCGATTGCAACCTGTAAAATTGACATATAAATCGTAAAACGCAATCATTCGACAGAAGAAAAAGAACACTTTCAACCCACCTGAATCTGTCGGAGAATCACCCATATATACATACATACACACACACATACATATTCCCACATTCGCGTATTCATATAGCACTAAATCCACGAGCTTTATCTAAATAGTACCTATTCGAAGCGAATGCAATGCACGATTACGTTTTCCCAAAATAAATATAAACCATCCCATAAACGCGTATCGACCTCGAGATCGAACAAAAGCCAAAGTCTTAAAAGTGTAGCATTTCGCGCGTAACATCGAGAGCTGCAGCTGCGCGTATATCGCACATAATGATACGTGTTTGTCGAAAGGAGGGTTTTAACGCGAGAGACAAGAGTAGAGTACAAAGGATCGGCTAGGATAAAATCGGCTCTCCGCTAATAGCTCACTTTTCTCCAGAGCAGCTGATACCGATCTTATCCTGTACCGAGAACATGACAGTGCAAATCCGGGAAAAGCCAAGAATTGTTATTCAATCTTTAGATTAGCGCAGATTTAGTCGCGTTTTGACTCTTTGTAATCGGACGTGAATTTTAAATACATACCGATCATTGTGCCAACGGCCCTGACGCTTGATATATCTTTAGCATTGATCGAGAAATCAGTTTGGGCGTTTCCGCGTTAATCGTTGCTTTACTCGCCATTGGCAAATCCATCGCGGATGTTGGAATATTTATCCAACTATATAACAACCCATTGCGAAACGACCTTGCGCGCATATACACACACACACACACACACACGTAGACTTATCGAAGTCCGGTAAACAATGAAAGTACAAAGACAAGGCATTAAGATGCATCAAAATTTATTTTTTTTTTTCTATCGCTTTTACGCGTACAATGAGGCGTAAAAATATATATCATCCGTAGACGCGCGAAAGCACAATCAAGCGGACGAGCAATATATTACACAGACCGAGAAAGCGTAATAAGCGCGGCGATCGGCTCAAATGCGGTAAACAAAGGATGACAAGTAAACGTCGTTGAAAAAAAAATATACGTATGTATATGTATATATATATATACGTATATACATACATACATACATATATATATATAAGAGCCGTAAAAATGAACGTGTGTAAAGCTTGATAATCAAAGGCGGAGTTGGCGGATTGACAGTTATTGCCGGACAAGGCAAAACGATGTTAATTGCCGTGGCTGGCCTTGCATGAGCTACTTACGCCGTGAAGGGTTGTATGCTGAGCGTTTTCTATCGACAGCTATATATACATCCCGGCAGACGTTCCTGCGCTACTGGCTTAGTTTTTTGCTAACGCTCACACACACACACACACACACAGAGACACAGACACACACGTGCATATACACGGGCGCTAACTAGATACCTGTTTCCGAAGCTTCTCTATCTCTCTCTCCTTGAGAGTTTATTTTCAGACGGTGAAAGTGAGAACGTTTTGACTTTTCTGCTAAAGTGCGGCGTGGAAAATGTGCTCCTTGCCGCCGTAGACAAGTTTTCGATTTTGTTCTACAGTTTGTGCGCTAACTCGGCCTATTTTCGGATGGTATTTATAACTTTTAACTCGTATAGCCGGGAACTTTTCAAGGAAATGTAGATCCCGATCGAAAAATTTGAAAGTGTGCACGCGCGTTGCTCTGGTTGATGCAATGCGTTCGGATAAAAAGGAGAGAAAGAAAAAAGAACCGTCGATTATGCATAAACATCAGCTGTCAATCTGAGACTTCGGAATAAATTTATCGATTTCCGCATACCAAGTTCCTGTGCGTATTACACGCACGTTTCGTACATTTATTTTGAATTATAATAAACGCGGATCGTATCTGATTAGAATAAGAAAAGGAAAAAAAAATTTTTGTCCTTTTACATCGTGTGCTGCGGAGCGTGCGTTATTCTATATCGTTCGCAGCACGGTAAACACCGTTAAGTTTCATTTCACATACACGCGCTGTACGGATTGACGTGTGTTTGTATGTGGCAACCGTTGTTGGAACTAATTAATAGCTTGACGTAGCTAAAAATGCTCTAAAATCAACGGAACGCATACATCAACGTAGATTTTCGCCTCGAGATATGGAAAATACAAACACACACACACACACACACGCACAAACACATCCGATACCGAATTAATAAAATCAACATATCGATCTAAATTTATATGTATATACATGAATCTAATGCAAATGAGATATAAATACATCCTTCACAATAGTCCTTGTACTTACACGTGTAAATTGTGTTGGACTTGGGTTGAAACTAATCCTAGAAAAACAATAGCCCGTTCGGAGTCGAGAGCGAACTATAATCATCAATCTTTCGTGAAATCAATATAAAGTTTCGACACCTGGAAAAATCTCACGCGTCTATCTATACGCACACACGCCTTTTAATAATATATCCCTTCCAATGTAATAATCCCATGGCTCTCGAAGTAAAAGACTAATTAAAAGCATGGCTACTCGTGGTTCCGACCCTGAAAACTCTCGCGCACAATCTCCCTCGAGAATCTGATGTATGGGGTATTTTACGTCAGCTGAGCTGCTCCTTAGCACTGTTTGTTTCTTTTGCTCTTTAAGAAAACCGACGCAATGTGCGAACGGTTAAATACAGTCCGTACACGCGTTTCAAAACAAAGTAGTTTCAAATAATTATTATACATAAATAATGATCTCTTCCACGAGTTATTATATATATATATATATGTGTGTGTGTATACGCACAGATACATACAACAGTCCTTTGAGTAAAGGTGCACTGCTTTGTTTACAAATTAGAGTAATTTTGAAAATCTCAATGCACATATGTATATGGCTCGTACTGCAATAATACGTATACAAATTACAAATATAAATATACAACAGTACAAGATGATCATACGTAAACCGCCCGGCAGTTTACCTTGAATCGTTGCATCAAGTCGAAAATGAAGGCTTTCGAAGGTCGAGAGATTGTACGGAAATTGATTTCGATGACCAATGCATTTATATACACACAGATTTTGATTTATTTCATACGTCATCGTTATATTCTTGCATATCTCAAACGATCGATATAAAAGAGCCCTCGTCAACTTTATAGAAAAAAAAAACGAAAGACAATCCTTCGACACACTCTATACGGGACGAAAAGAGAGGCGAATTTTTTTTTTTTTTTTTGCTCTCTCCTGTAACAGAGGGGGTCGCGAGAGCAAGCGAGACAGAGAGCTTTCGCAAGAATTCCGCCACTGCGCGTGTCTCGTGTCCATAGAGTCGGTATACAGCGTGGGACGACGCAGACCTATGAGAAAACCGTTCACCCGGGCGTTGTTGCGAGCGCGTTGTTACGCGACTTTAATACCCTTTTTTTTCTCGCTCTATTATACATCGCCGACTACTGTCTCTCGACCTACTGTCTTTGTTTAGCTGCGCGTGAGCTTGATATAAAAAAAAAAATTTTCGCGAGCTTTCGGAAGTGCGTTTCGCTGAATATTTCACGAGACGCGTGTGCACACATAGGCACGGGTGGGGAGAAAAAAATCCTCGTCGAATAAATTATCAAAACGTGTAATCGATCCTAAGGGCGTGTGCGCGTATACAAGGAATTTCGCGCGGGTTGTTCAACTGTGCTGGCAAAAACTTCATCTCGAATGAGAAATTGAGCCGGACGTTTTCGAATTCGAGTTAACGATAATACGCTCATTTTTATTCTCTTAATTTTTCGGCCTTTCCGCTCTTTTTTTTCTTTCTTTCTTTCGACGAGTATAATCGCCTACTGCACAGTCCGCTGCTCGGCTTATTTACATATACGTACACGTGGATACGTACAAGCGGATGTATATAGATATAAGAATGTTCGAATTTCTCGCGGCTCGTTACCCAATTCCGCGGAGACACTTTGGAGCTGGGGTACATGAGAAAAGCACAGATATATGACACGTGGAAAAAAAGAGCTCCGGTATAATAAAGTATCGAATCGAAGGGCGTGTACCAACAGCTGATTTATTTATAGGAAGCCGACATTTTTAAAGAGAGTTACGTTGAACATGACCCCCCCTGGAACTCGTATATCAAAAGTACAATTTCTTCAAAACGCTGCTTCGTTCTCTCACGGATATTTTCTCTTTTTGCGTTGTTCCTCTGTCTCGCTCTCTCGTGCATAATACAGCCCGATATCAGCCTGTCCCGCTCTCGTTCACGGTTATATACTTGGGGGATTCTGTGACGGATTGAAAGGTTAATTATTTTTTTTCTCTTTTTTGGGTGTATAATTTTAAACTGTTCGTTTGCACTGACTTCATTCAACACTTCATCGCCCAAACGTTGCAATTTTGAATCGTTTTTTTTTAACTCAAGATTCGAATAAGTTATCTACGTCAGTCAAAATTGAAACCCATGATTTCTGACGTATGATTTCTTTATCAATGAGAAAATTTGGATTTTAAAATGAAATTTGACGATTTAATCCTTTTTTTTTAAGACAGTTGATTATGATATTTTAACTATCCATTAGTCGTTGGATTTTAATAAGTAATTTTACTAAATAATCGTATTTTTTTAAGAAAGTTGTTTACATTATTTTAACTACCCATTAGTAAGTTAAGTGGATATCAAACGTCGCAATTTTTAATCGTATTTTTGACTCCAGATACTTTAAGTTACCTATATCGGAGAAAATTAAAATTCCACGATTTTTAACGTAGGATTTCTTTTCCAATTCGAAAAATTGGATTTTAAAATGAAATTTCATTAAATAATCGTATTTATTTTAAGAAAGTTGTTTATAATATTTTAACTACATATTAGTTACAGGATTTGAGGAGAAATACGTAAAATTTCTTGTACTTTTTTTAATCTGACAGTAATACGTAAATAAATAAATATTTGCATATATATTTGCATATATTTCTTTCTATTACTTTGATACCAAATTATTTTATTAAGTACAAAGAGTTTATGTAGTCTTTGACTTAAAAA
The DNA here is from genome assembly GCA_018906985.1 of Apocrypta bakeri. Classification (NCBI taxonomy): domain Eukaryota; kingdom Metazoa; phylum Arthropoda; class Insecta; order Hymenoptera; family Pteromalidae; genus Apocrypta; species Apocrypta bakeri. The sequence continues at coordinate 5,219,930 of JACCIA010000002.1, forward strand.
TATAATAAATAATTTTTAATTTTAACAGGAAATGTAAATTTATAAATATCTTAACATTATGAGAGCTAAAGCTACTTTTCTGCAAATTTCAGTGATACCTCGAACAGTCAAAGTCATGATTATTTGTGTAAAATAAGAATTTTAGTCATAATATGAGATAACTTGATCGATATCTTTATTTCTAGCTATAAACAGAGATTAATTAACAAGTTACGTCTAATAGATAGTTTTGAAGCCAATAACGGTATATTATTGAATTTTTATACCTTATCAAATCTTATCAAAAATTAATTTTAAGACGCAAGTAACTTGAAAATTTATTGTCAATTGTGCATATCACCTTGAAATTATTTTATTCGAAAAGTTTTGTCCTTGTATTTTTAGTACCAGACACTTCCCGTAGGAGCAACAAACTATTAAAATGCAAAAACTACCACCTTAGACTCTCTACAACTTGCAAATGTCACGAGAAAAAAAAATAATGCAGTACCAAAGAACAGTTTAAAATTATTATTAACTATTGATAAGAAGAATACAAAAATTTCGTATCCACTCAGTCTGTTACTTTTAAATGTTCTGAATCAGATCGTAGATATCAAAATGAAAAAATTTATGAAGATGCCTTACACTATTATAAAAGTGTCTTTTAGGGTCTAAACTTGGGAATGAAGTTGCATTTCTATTAGACCCAGAAGACCTAAATGACTTTCAACGATGAACTTTGGTCTTATTCATATAAAATAGTGTAGTGATTGATGAGTTCAACGAAAGACATTGCCTTTTTGTTATGAAATAGTGTAGATATTGATTAGTTTTTGATTTTGAAATTGGTTGGATTAGTTAGACAACCTGGACTATGTTATAAGAGTCTTGTTAGTGTATTTAATGGAGTTTAAGTTATTACATATGAGCTGAACACATATTTTATTATAAATATTAGGGGACATTTCAAGACTTTGATGACTTAAGAGATTGCTATGATCTATATCTACGGGTTTGAAAGTATTATATATGTAAATTTTTACACCAATAGTGTCTTTTGTGTATTTTGTGACAAATGCTTTCCCTTTCAAGTTAGAATCTTTTGAAAATTGGTAAAAATTTAGACTTTGACGTGCTGTAACTTAGAAAACCTCGATGAAAAAAAATCCAAAACATACACGATGGTGGATACAGTGCCAAACTAAAGTTTAAAAATGTTTAAAAAAAAAATCTGTTTGCTTTCTCAAACTGTCAGAGAATGACTCATATACAAGCTATCGCAAGTACGCGCGCTTGCATTAAACGTATACGATTTCTTTCTTTCCCGCTCCCGTTTCATCGGTCAATTGTCGCAGTCGTGTCATTGCGACACGATGTATCCACACGTATAAGAACGCAATTTTCGTCCGATTTTTTCCCTCCTCTATTTAAACGGAGACAGAGGTGTTATTTTATTTTGAAATACCGCTTGATTGTTCTCTTATGCGTGTAGATCGACGATATGATTTATAGGCAATTGGAGCTTGTTTGAGAACCAGTTAGCGACCTTACGAGAGAGTGAATTTGCAGATTAGGAATAATTGATTTTCGATTGTCGACGGAGATTGCTGAAGGTATAAAGAAAAAAAATTGTTTTTCTCTTTTTGCCCTAAACGATAACAAAATATCGGATAAATATGATTAATTGATACACACACACGCTGACTTTTTCCTTGGCAAGGACTTACTTTTTCTCTCTTCGGGCGGTTCGCGTGTGACATAAGATACGATTACGTAAATCAGAACAGGAGCTCGTACATACTTTTATAGTATCGGCCAAAGTATAAAATTCACTCGCAATCGCTAATGAACGAAGTAATGTACAGTGTACAACATGTACGCAATGGATATTTCGTGCATTTTTCGGGAAGCGAAATTTAAAATGCCAGTGTACAAATTCGTGTCGCCGATCGATGTAATTCGAATTTTTTTTTCTTTTTTCGACGCTCGTATTAATTTCCGAGCTGAGTTTATCGACGCAATGCGAAACATTTCTTTTTTACTTTCACTCGCGCGAACGGTAAACGGAATTCGACCGGATGTGTAGGCGTCCAAATTTCATGACACGCAGAAAGTCGATCGAAAAGAAAAGTGTACGGTTTGATTGGTAGAAAAAGTTACCCTGCTATAAAATCAAATTCTCGAAGTACTTTGTATCGTATACGCGCTAAAAAAATGTTATTTATTTGTTTCGTTCCGAAAAAATGATTTCTTTTGGATAGTACTAACAAGGTGTTTGCTTGAATTTAATAAATAAAAATGGACGTTTTAATAAACTATCTATTGAAAGTAAGATTCTTTTTATGAGAACAACAAAATATTCATTTACTCCTAGTTGTTTAATGTGAATATTAATAAATTTTGTATGGAAAATAAAGGATTATTGTTCAAATTAAACTGATCGACCCCCAATAAATTTATTAGTTAGATTTGAACAAAAATTTGATAAAATTGTTACCTGTTGATATTCAAAAAAAAATTACTTAATACATTCAAGTACATTTCTGTTTGTACACAGTAAGTAGTGTTTTAATGAAAATAATTTTACTTTCAAATAAATACTTTTTAAATCGAGTTCGTATTTCCTGCTTTCAAAAACACATGTTTTCAATGTATTTAAAAAATTTTACCTTATTGATTGACGAACTCGTTGAAGTTCATTACATTCCAATGCGTAGTATTTCACAATAGTCTGAAGAAAATAAAAAATACAGTGTTATTTGGAGTTTCGGATAATTTGGATGCAATGAAGATAAGAAAAACGTTTTTTTAGTATAATAAAACAAGGCTATATTTTTTTTGTAAAGTTTTATCCTTCGTTAACAATAAAATGTAATCGTAAAAAAATGAACTATTCACTGAATATTAAAAAGTCGAAAGCCATATACGATCCTGCTTAAACATTAATTTCTTTTTTTTTTTTAGAAAATAAATGTCGTACTGAGTATAATTAATAACGTCTCGCAGAGTTTTACATCAGGAAAAATTGTTAAAAACATTTATTGTTCTGGAATGAAATTAATTATTATTAATCATGGCATTGGACTGGAATGATGAAACGACCTTTATAGATTGTGTCAAAGTGGCGATGAAAAAAAATAATCAGACTTTGAATCAATGATACTTAGCGCCTTACCTTGAAAAGTACGAACAAAAAAGTGTGGAGCGAGCGTGAACGTGAATGATTTTGTTGATGATGAAAGGAAAGGGACGTTGCGTGAGCAAGGACATCCGGGTTCTCTTGATGCAGAAAAAGGAGAGGATGATGAAGAGATGCTGGTGGTAGTCAGCAGAAAGGCACTCACTCTCGCACGTTATCTGTCAAATAATTTGTTGTATTAATAACTAATAAACGAATTCTTTATGTACACAAGTTCATATTCGGCTTAGCTGCGAAACGCGCGATTACATTTTGGTAAAGGATCACCCTTAGCTTCGTCGGATCTCCCTTCGATTTTATTGTTACCGTTAAAAGTTAATTATGTTTTCATTCTTATATTCACTCGTTTGTACTGCAATCGCTCAATCGCGGATATGGAAAGGACGTATTGGAGTTTGCGCGGGCGGACCAAATACTACAATTTCGTAAATAAATACGAGTAAAAAATTCGTACTTGTTCATTCATTCATTCTAAAGTATACAAAAGGTGTGTGTATGCGTGCCATTGATTAATCCGCGGACATATATTTATATAGAGAGAGAGTCGATCGCAATGATAAGAAAATCAGCTGTAAAAAAGTCGTTACTACGCGAGAGATCCGAAGCGAGCGTGATATATATATTTTTATTTATATATATATTTTTTTTTTCATAATTTAACTTATCGTGACTTTAATACACACGTACTTATTGTTCTTGTTATAGATACACGTACGCATCATTCCTATACACATTTCTTTAAATACCTCTATAGCCTCACCAAACTACCATACATGGCACGGCCATAAAATTACGCATCTTACAATCTTACAAAATTCATCCCAACCTCAACCACGCGAACATTTTTTTTTATCGTCATTTTGAGTAACCGTATTTATATATATATTCGATAATAAAATGTATACAATTCTAGTTAGTAACTAGTTCAATTTGCCTATACTTTTTGCGCAAGTTGCTTACAGGGTCCTTAAAAAGTACAGGGTCCAGTCTCATGTTCGATCGCAGTAATGGCATGTAACCAAAAACTGCAACGAATGTATTCATACAGGTTTGACGCTGGATAAAGTGATCTGGATCGTTCCATGGAGATCTAATACGATATATTAACGAATTTATCAATAATAATTCAATAATAGTTAACGATTAAACGTTATTTTAAAACGAGAGTACACTTGCCTTTTCCCAGCAGCCGTTGTATCTTTATACATCTTGCGCTGTGTCACTTTAATTGGAGGGCGACGGGTGACATGGCTCACTAGAAAGTTCATCAAAATATCTTCGCAATTCTGTGATTGCTCAACAGTTTTGTGAAGTGTCGAGCTTAACGTTTCAGTGTACAGAGTATTATAGTAACGATGATAGAAGGCAGCTCCCGTTAATACCATGCTGTAATCATTTGTCCACTTACTCGTATAACCCCACGATCGCTGTAAATAAATAAATTCAAGTTTTATCTTGTAAATAACTATAAAATAATATTTCAAGTACCACGATCGATCGATTACATACCTTCGAATCGTCCCAGTAATGAGATCTAGCAGGATAACCAACAATTCGATTTGGAAAGCTTTGCCAGACGACAAATGCAAAATCAATCTCATCAGTATTAAGGGTCACATCTTCATCTAACGATAATATGGCACTAGTTTTGATCAAAGGGTGAGGGTAAAATCTATAAGATATTCCAGAGGCAGGTACGATATGGATTGGTACCTTGATACCTTGCCACCGTGGCTTCCTTGGTAGTGGAATGTCAGAGTTCCACATTAATATGATCTGAAAAGGAAAGCATTTAAATGACTAATAGAATTCAGTTTTTATGAGACACAAATGTCTTATTCAATTAATAATAATTTAGTTACTTTGTCTAAATATTTGCTCTTGGCGAGGCTCTTCAATAGACGATAAAGAACTGCAGTGGATCCAAGCTGAGAATAAATAATGGCAGTAAACGTATCTCCAGGTTCGCAATCTTGAAACGGAAGTTCTTGTTGTGTATCAGAGAATTTTGGTAAAATGGCTAATGCTCCTGGATCTCGATTCCAAACGCGATATTCTCTTCTACCTTCCCACGGTATTCTTTCACGTATAATCTCAAACGTTGTGAATATTATTTTTTCAAGAGATGAAAAATATCGTTCCCATAAAAATTGAGTTGTCTGTCTCAGCACCATAATTTTTTCTTCCACCACTGATCTCAAGATATCCGGTACCTGTAAGGAAAATGTTGTTTTGATTTGTTTCTCGAAATTTTAGAAAATTTGTTGAATTTGACAAAAACTATTGTACTGACTTGAAATAGAAGCCTTTCATCGGCAAAAATTACTGACTGAAACCAATCAATGCGTTCGTGAAAAGGAAGAGCCCATCCATTACTTAAAATAACAGGAATACATCCAGCTCTTAATGCTTCTAAAAACCGGAAACTACCAAGTCTACGCCCACGAGGAACAAGACAGAATGTAGAGTTCAGTAATAGTACATCGTAGTCATACCTAAAATAAAAAAAATGAATTAAATTTTCTATTATTCATTAGCTTTAAGGGTTTCAAAATTATTGTTACTTACATGTCGTACTCTCGAATATCTTGTGGACAGTGTTCATCCTGTAATTCTCTCCAGGATTTCCCATGTCGGCAAGTTGTAACAAATATGAGATCTTTTCCATTGTGTAAATGATAGAGGGCATTTCTCGTCTCCGATCCAATACCGTGGACATATCTTTTCCCCTTAAAAGCTGCCAAATACTTCTTCTTATTTGGAAAGTGATTGTGGATGGCCAATCCTGGCTCACCTCCTCTTTCGGGGTGTTGCTTAGTAAATAAAGGTATGGATACATCAAAATCTTCTCTTAGTTTCGAGATTGACATACTTGCTTTTGCTAGCATAGCATATCCATAATCAAAGGCCATGGCATCTTCTATATAATCGGGCCAGGTGCCCGAGTACAAATTAAAAATCAAATGGTTTTTCCCATTATTCCAATATGGCAATCGCGCGAGTTTACTAGGTAGATTATGTACAAATTCAGTCGATAAAGGATCTCTATCAAGCGTATCCAGAGCCAAAACAAATAAACAAGCTCGTGATGGATCTGATGTATAATATCGTGATTCTGTGATGACATTTAATATTTTTTGGTATAATGGACTGATCGTATCTTCAATAGGATACACGTAAACAGTGAATCCCTCCTTGCATTTTGTGAAATCAAAACATGTTTTCATATCACATTTTTTCAAATTTGGAGGTGTTGGTGGTTGGTTGTTTAATTCTTTCGACCATTTCTCATAATTCTCTTGGTAATTTGGATCAATAACATAGAATGACGGCAGATCCTCTTGTACTGACTTCTTTTTACTTGAACTTTTCGCTTTTAAGCGATAACCACCAAAGTAGCAGAAGCCAAGAAATGCACATGTTACAAATACGAGCAAGTAGCGCTTTTTGGCTTGCATTTTTAATAAAATTGTGATATCCCGTTGAAAGTTCTAAACATTTTCTTATTAAAATAACAACCATAACTCTCCAAGGATATGCATTGTTTGCGATTGCTTGATTAAGTTCTTGGAGAAACACCAAGAATTACACCAAAATTCGTATTGACTTCATCTTCATTCCATCACTGAAATAGAAAAAGTTTCCTTATATTACTTGATATTTAATTTTAGCATTTTAGAGTCGATTCTAAAGATAAATATTTTCTAACAGAATGCTTATGCATTCTTTTCATATGTGAAATTGACACGAGTATAAAATTACGTACATATTTATCTTTTTAATAGTCATTGAAGATACAAAAATGGATGATAAGCATCATAGAAGCACTTTAATGTATTCAAGTGTGACAAAAGATTGTTGCAACATCTGCGCAGTAAAATGATTGCTTCAGTCGTGGACTACATATTACAAGTGACCTTCTTATGGATAATTCTTCCTACTATTATTGCACTTATTGAATTTGTAGCTATGATGGACCCATCAATTGGTTTAAAATCAAACGCAAGTGTATAATGATATTATTTACCTTGACAAATGCGCAGAGTTACCATATAAATATTTATGTGTAATTTACAATTTTTTTTTTAAATACGAAAGAAACACGGATGATTTCATCAAAGTATAGTTGAAATAGAATCTTTTCATTGATATTAATGTTTACTGTCAAAGATAAGCTATATTTTCATACGCATTACTCATAAAATATTGATTTAGCATCACTCATAATCTACAGAAAAATACCGTAAGAATCCAAAGAACCATCAATTCTAACACTAATGATTCCCTGAAAAAATCAAATCAATGCTCAATGCTTTATTTAATAGACACGGTGAGCGTAACAGGAAACGCAGTCGAACAAAAGAATAAAATAATTTATTCTCCAAGCGTATACACTATCCAGCAACACCAAAGCAGAGATTCCAGGTTAATAAAAAGCAATCCAACGAACTTTCAAAAGGAAAGAACCAACCAGAAGTCGAAGAGAAAAAGAAACAAGATAAGCCTAACAATGCACAAAATACATACCTCGCTCAATCCTGGAAGAACACACATCAGTCTTGCGTTTAAAAGCTCTATCTCTCTTCCTCGAAGAGGACTCACTTACGCGCGCGAAATAAATTATGCAAATTACAGGTAGACAACGAGTAACACGACTGGACGACACATAGCGTATACAGAGATGCACACGTAGAAAACAGCCAAAAGAGCAAGATAGAGTCGTGTAGGACAGTACAGTAGTAGTAGAAGTAGTACTAGTAGACAAGCAGGACTGCAGAGTATAGTAATATAGTATAGGAGAAGAAGCACGCACACCAAGAGGACAGAGTGAGAGAGAGACAGAGAGAGAAAGAGGGAGAGAGAGAAAGCGTTATAGGTACGATTAGGGCACTCCTCGTCAGAGACACTCACTAGTCACGTCGTCCTCTTCCTCTTCGGTTGCCGAGTCGTCCGTTGGGCTCGGCAACTTCCCGGAGAGAACCGCGTCGTTGATCCTCTTTCTCGGCGATCCTCCTCCGCTACAGCACTCGACTATCATAATTCCTGTCCCCTTCGCTTCCTCTCCTTGCACACTCCTCCGTGCCACTGAGATATATTTTACTTGTATATATAGTTATGCATATATATATACACGTATATATACAGTATATATATATGCGCGTACAGAGAGCGCGAGTAATAAGTGTATGTGTAAGTGTGCATATATATATATATATATATATATAAAATCCGTATGTCCTTACGGCTTTTTTTAGGTTAGCTCGAGACGACAGCAGTCTCGAAGTCCGACTGAGAGAAATCACGCCCGTCTCGGCGGCGTAGCACTTCGATGTACATGTAAAAGCGATGCTGCGTATAGAGGTGGCGCGCAATCTTGATCGGTCTGCGCGTGCTGCTGCGACGCCTCCCGCAATAACATAATCACGGCCTTTTTTTAGATCATCGACTGCCGCTCTCTTCTTCTATCCTCATTTTGCTGTTCATCCGTCCACACACGCGGATTTTCTCCGCAGTACTGTGTGTGTGTGTTCTCTCATTTTACAGTATTACACCCTTTTCCTCTCCTCTCTCTCTCTCTCACTCGGTCTCTCTCTCTCTCTCTTCGAGAGTATCTACATATGTGTGTACGTGTGTGTGTGTGTCATACGCGACGACTCTCTTCACTCTTGCCCAGAAGCTATACTCTTTTCTTTTATCCTCGCGACTTTTAGGGGAGAGCTCTCTTTGCCAGTGCCACCCTCTCTTTCTCTCTACATATATAGATATATATGTGTGTGCATGTGCATATGTAGTACTCGAGAGTATACAGTCTCTTTGACATCGAGTCGAGAGTTCGACCACCCGCGCGCTACAGCGCGCGCTTCTTTTTCGCGATTCGCGAAAAACTCTGTGTGTATGTATATGCGTATGTGTGTGTGTGTGTGTGTGTGTGTGTGCTAGTATACCCTCTCTTGCTCTCTTTATTATTATTTTCTCTCTTTTTCGCCTATGCGCGCGTGCGTCACTGTCAGTGAAGCTGAATTACGAGAAAGAGGGATTTCCAGTGCTTGACTATATGTATTATGTTTAATGCATTATATATATACATATATATATTTAGAAAGTATGTATACGGAGAGACAAGGGTCAGATATTCAGATCGTCAGACACGAAACAGACTGGAGACACTACTGTACTGAGCAGTGACTACTCGGTACTCGTTCGATGAATGCACGTGCATATGTGTGCGTTATAGGTATATATGTGTATATATATGTGCATACACGTTTGAGGTTTGACGCGCACTCCTCAGACGACTTCACTTCTCACTTGTCGAGTAGGAACTAGTACTAGTACGTACGTAGTCGACGAGGATTCGTCATTTATATTTGTATATACATATACAGATATGTATGTATATATAGCGAAGATACGCGGAGAAAAAGGGGCGAAACGTCAAAAGTGGTTATGGTTATGGTAGTCGTCGTTGCTTTGACCTATGCTACTGCCATCTGGACGGGGTAGTATCAAAGCCCTCGATTGTGATACGCGATTTTACGCGAATACGCTCACTGTACATACTATACTTATATATGTGTATTGTACGTATACCTATATGTGTGTATACATATATAGCAGAGATACGATGATGCGGATTAATTGGAACCTCGAGAGCTGGATTTATGAATTAATTATGCTTCACAGGTTCTGCTTTTCCTCGTCGGTACCCACGCGAATATGTACGTGTGTGCGTGTATATGTAAATTTGCATAGTGCACGAGGGACAGATATACATATAAATATTGCACACATACATAAGAATGAACGTCAAGGGAGGCAAATATTCGCTAATGTTATTGGAAAAATCGTTAGCGTTTCAATCGATCAACTACATATGCACGCGGCTGAAAGTAAAATGTTTTCATATCTATTTTTAGCCACGGAGAGAATATGTATAAGTATATATATACAAGGCTGTTGCAAAAAACCAAGCTTTATGCTCCGTTTTCGTTATGATGATGATTATCGCGATGCAGTAGCGTCGAATCGATTTATAAATATAGCAGATGAGTGTATACATATAGATTTTTATGTATTATATATATACTGGTTAAATTCGTGTCGATGTGATTTATAGCGATTGTAGAACACGCGTACAACGATCTCGTGAGAATTTTGGAGAAAAAAAATAGTATAAAAAATGTAGAACTAGATCTGTTTATCATGTTTCTGTATTTACTAAGTGTCTACGGGTTGATCCATTAAAAATATTAGACATAATGGATATATCGATCGGACCGTGTTTTCCTGGTTTCCGGATGTCTTCCGAGTAAAAAAGAACCATTTGTACTGTGTTCTCCACATAAAAGTACTTTTTGAATTTTTTTTTTACTCGAAAAACTATATCATTTCATATAGTTTCCGATTAAATCTCGTCATTTGGTTGTTTACGTATATCATTAAATAATGATCCGATCGACGTGTCCTCGCGAATAATTTTTCGATTCCGAGTTGCCAATTTTGTAGCTTTGCTCCTGTACGCGTTCGTTCAATGGAGCCGTAAATGCACATTGTAGCTTAAATCCAGATGTACCACTGTATACGCTGCAATAAAGAAAATGAATCGTCTCGTCATATATATTGCAGATAATATTATTTGAAAAATTTATCGTTACGGAACACGCGATTGACTTATGATTTAAATATAAATTTGAGATTCTCAAGCCTATATAATACACTTGGGCTTTCGTGGAAATGATTGACCTGAAATATTCAAAGCGTATAAATTACAATTTCGCTAATAAAGCCAATTTATAATTCAATGTTTCTTAAAATTCGCACGATTCGATCGTTGCAAACTACTCGCGGTAGCCGTGCTTTTCTTAAAGTCATTTCTCACTACTCGATTTTATTTTGTTCAATGAGTATAATATTTTTTTTTTTTTAGTTCATTTGATTTTAAAGGAAAATCAGTTTTTGTGGGGGTTTTTCTTTGGAAAATCTACACTGGCGCACAAATCATATCCGAATGGAAATCGATAAATAACTTTTGAACAGTCTAGAATTAGAGATGAAAATTAACAATACTTAATTGGTACGCGTCTAAGTAACATTGCTGTAGAAAATTGAAGTATCGTTTATCACTGTATATAGGATTATTTATTTTCGTGACAAAACTGTATACTACTGCTTCAAGTCAATTTTTCCTCTTGACATACTAATCGAGATAATTTTTGTAAAACTTTTGTCTTAAAAATTTTCCATAAAAAATAATAATTTTGTTCTACAACAAATGTTTGTTAAAATGTCCTACTCTTATTTCATTACAGCATCATTAATCGGCAGGAAAAGGATTTCGCGCCAATTTCATTTCGAATAACGATTATTTCAAATCTATTTTAGACTATTTTCATTTTAAGTTAAAAAATATACGTATATGTCCTAAACCTTACAACATTTGGTTCTATCGAAAATGAGAATCGAAATCAAATGGAAGAATGACATAGTACGATTTATATCACACCCTTTAACGGTCGATCGAACAGAATGCACTGAAGCCTTTTTCATTTATAATGTACAGATCGAGATAAATGTAATCTGTATAGCTGTGCAAAGTATCGTCTCCAGTGTGACAGGTGTCGTAGTGACTTTTGCGACGGTGTTTAGTATCCAGTAATTTTACAAACTTTACATACTAGTGTAAAACCAGTAAAATTTTCAATATTTAATATTTATAAATAATACTGTATTATTGATACAATAAAATAATAATATATATCTGCTTATCAATTTCATCCTTAAACTCGAAATAAGTACCAATAACTTTCCAAATTCTCAAATTAGCAATCTACACTTGTGCACCATACGTATCCTGCTTTTGCACACCTCGAGAAGTGGTTCAATGGTTCGATTGCAAATAATATATAATAAAACAAAATTTTGTCCATTTGAAATTCACAAGTAATGACGACATCGCTAGATCGATAAACTCAAAAGGACTTTACTCGACATTTGAAACGATTATCCTGGTAGACCATGAAGTTAAAATATTCAGACCCAAATCAATCGAGAAATGAACGTATGAAACGAAACAAGATCTGGCACAGTATCGTCGAGGTCTATCGGGAATTCGCTAAGGAGTCGTCCATTCACGGTATCAAGTACACCGTACAAGCCAAATCGACGACTGAGAGGTTTGAGAATATATTATATGTGTCTATTATCTATACGAGTCATTCTCTGACAAATTGACCGATTAGCGATTTTTTCTTCTTTTCGACATATTTTTAATCTTTTGTTTGTCACTGTATTTACCTTCGTAAATTTTTTTAGATTGATATCTACAGATTTATTCGTATTTTATTTGTAAAATTTGTCAGAATTTGTTGAATATTGGCTTAAAATGCCAAGTTTGACGTACTGTTACTTAGAGGAGCTTCGTGAAACAAATTTAAAAGAAATTCACGAAGTTAGACTCAGTGCCAGACAAAAGATTAAAAATATTTGCAAGACTAACAAATTTGTTGACCGTTTAATCTGTCAGAGAATGACTCGTATATAATATACACATATGTATGCATATATCGTTACTTTTATAACGAATACTGAACGAGTTGTCTGTGGGTCTCGCAGATTACTCTGGTTAATCATCGTTATTATCTCGCTGGTCTGCTCTGCGCAATTGGCCAATAAATTTTACGAGAAGCACAAATCGGCGAGTATGCGGACGATCATTGTAACGAATCAATTCCCGGCGGTGAAACTCCCTTTACCCGCGGTGACTATCTGCCTGGGATACTTGGTCTCAACTGCGAGACTCAAGTCTTTTTTGACAAAGCAGAACCAGCTGTAAGGAAATCATTTCAATAGTATTTTAATGTATTGCGGTGATAAATTTTATGCATATATTTATATATATATATGGTTGAAAATTCCTCTTTTTTAAAGGAGTTAAAATGTTTTTTTTAGAAAGCTGTATTGCGAACAGTTTTATTTTATTACAGCGATTAAAACGATTTAAAGACATTGACACAGTTCGAAAGAGCGAATTATTTTCTTTATGGATTTATTCGTCTTTTTTTTTATCATATTTTAATTACAGTTTCTTTTTCGCGTATTGTAAAACGTGCTCTTAAAATGGAAAGAAGAAATAAAGTCAAGTCTTTGAAGGGTTTGTGTCTATCGCAAAACAAGTATTTCTTATATGGGAATGCAAAATGTTATTAACGGTTTTTTTTGTATCTTGATCGGGAATAATAATTTCGGGAAAAGTTACAACAGCTTGTTATAAGTTCCTTTACACGAATTGATGACATTTTTTTTTAGACAATGAAGAAGTTCAATAATTTAAAAATAAAAATTTCTATAATATTTTCAATAACGTAATTATATTTATTCATGATCGAAGAAGTTCGGGTCTTCTGTAGAGATACTAAGAATTAATTGATGAATTGACCTTGAACTTGCAGTACTAATACTATTTGATACATCCTTCTCGATATAGATTTACACGATCGTTAAAAAGAAGAGACTTAATACAAAATACTCAATTATTCATCAAAATTAGAAAAGTATGAAAAGGATTAGTGTATCAAAAATTATTTCTTGCAAATTACAGCAATTTCTCTATTAAGCTTCAATTAGTAAAATTTCTATTTTGTGATGTAAACCATTGAAGATACTTATAGATGTTCTAGACCTCTTCAATCACTTACAGTTATATCTCTTCATGTGTTGGAATGACTTAAAATTATAACTGCGTTGTTCAAAATATTATAATCTTAATTTTTGGAATCGTAATGTAAATTTAAATGTCATCAGTGACGAAAAATTTAACGTTATTATAAAGCAAAATTTTTTCTTAAAAATTTATATTAAAAAATCATAATCTGAAAAGTTGTGTTATCGAATTGAAAAGTTGTTTAAAGAAAAACAATAATACAATAAAGTAAAAAACGAAAAGCAAAATGACATTCTACGCTAAGGCCAAAATTAAAAAACAAATGATTTCTCCGCACACAATGACAACATCAACTTCCTGGAGATTTTTATTAAAAAACAATTTTTTATCTACTTTTATAAGCATATTGCCTTCTTAATTCGCTGCTAATACTAGCTATTTCATATTTTCGAATTTAGACAACCTCGCTTAAAAGTATCTTCTTAATAATAATAATAATAATAATAAAAAAAATGTTTCCACGCAGGAATTTACCAAACGGACTGACTATCAATGATTTCGAGCAAGGACTGCGCTACCTTCGCGAAGTAGTTTATCCAACGAATAAATATTCACACGCGCTCGACAAACTTCAACTTATCCTGAACGCAAATCGCATGAGCATACTCCAGTTACTCGAACAGGTCTCGCCGAATTGTTCGGACATATTTATCACCTGTATGTACGAAGGTCGGAACGAATCTTGCACAAAGCTCTTCACACCGATTGTCACAACTACTGGGATTTGCTGTTCGTTCAACAGCGCCGTAGGAAGGAGATACTGGTCGAAAAAATCAAATAGGTCTTGTTTTTCTCAATGAGCTTCTTTCAAGTCGATCGATTTCGATTAGATGGAATCCTTGAAATTGATGAACCGAAAATGACAGTTTCGGCCGAAACGGGTTAAAACTGCAATGGATGAATGTCGCAATTTTGATTCAAATGTAGAACGAGTAATTTCAAAAAAATGTTTTTCGATCTAAGATTTCTCGTACTCGTTGAGTTTGATAGTAAATTTAGAGACCGCTGAGTAGTTTTCCTGAAAAAAATATGATCTTTTATTAAAATTCCATTGTGAATCGGAAATGCGATTTAAGATTGCGATGTTAGGGCGTTAAGGGGCTAAGGCGACAAGACACCTTTCATTTGGTGATTTGAAAATTAGAATTTAAAATATTTTCAATAATTTTTTTAGAATTGAAAATTATTCAAGTATTTGGAGATACATTTAACTATATAATTGATGACTAATGATCCGTAAAATAGAAATTTCAACACGAATCGGCGGTTGGATTGATGTCAAGCTCAGTAGTTTGAGTGATCAGCAGAAATTCGACAGCATATAATGTATCAATTATTTTTTTTTAATAATTAGATTAAATTTTTTATTAATTTTTAAAAGTAAATTAATCATTAATTTCTATTGCCAAAAATCTGATTATAAAATCAGTGATTTCCATCAATCAAAAATCAATGTTTCGTACAATGACGTTTCAAATTCAAGTCAGTAAATTATTACTGCAACGACTATTTTAAACAGCGAATTTTCACTGAAAATGTCAATACAACTGTAAACCACTATTTTAAATAGTGTATTCTCACGTAAGCCCAGTTTATGATTTTTAATAATTTTTCTATTCAAGAATATTTCGTTAAATTGTGAGCTATCCATCGATTCCATTTAAATTTTGCAAAAATATACTATTTCTAATTTCTGATATAATTAGTCTTTAAAGAAATCCTAGACATCTTCAATTATACGTTAATATATCTTCTAATATTATAATAATAACGTAAATTATGGTAACAGCTTATGTGGACAACTTGTATTTCAAGTAGTATCGGTTTTCTTCAATTGTTTCGTAAAGAAATACAGATTTATGCATAATAAATAGTCGAAATTTGATTGTCAATCAATTTTTTTGTATATCAGCGCTTTGGAGGTAAAGCCAGCAATCTTAAAAAATAGAAGACACAATATTTACAATTTGTATTAAATATGTTTATGTATATATATTATATTCTCAATCTGAATTTACTGGTTCTCGTCCCAAGGCGTCGATATAAGGAATTTTACATCAATCTACTATTTACGTCATACATATTACCAGAATTTATAGAAAAATATTTTGAAAATTTTGATAGCAGCAGTATTCAAAGAGAATATCGCGATCTCCATAGCCAACGTTACGGATCAATCTACATTTTGTCGATGTTGCTGAAAGGGTACAACGACACCGACCGTATTGCTGCAACGACTTTCGGCAAGGGATATTCATTTATGCTACACGACAGTTATGCATATCCTGGTCCAAACGGCATTCAATACAAAACAGAAAATGGCTACGAGACCATTGCAGCTCTACGTGGATCATATATTATCAGTACTCCTGAGGTCTTAAGTCTGTCTTCTAGACTGAGAGATTGCAGGTGAAATTTACGCATTTTTTCCATAAAAGACATTTTTTCACTCTTTAGAAGCTATTCTAGAAGAGGAATTACAAAAAAATGAGAGTCTCTTCGTACCTTGATTAAAGATGCAAAATCACTATTAGAGAGAAAAAAACATGTTAACAGATTGCTTGATTGAAGAAGTATTTTTTTACACTAATAAATTAGTTTGTTAATAGTTATTCAAAATGATATTTGACAGTAGCGCTAATGAAAATGTTTGTTTATTTTTCAAAGTATTATTTACAAAAAACTGTGAGCGTATAACTTCACTTACATAATAAGTCTCCAATATGAACTTATAATGGAGATTTCAATATTATGTTACTAATGAAGTGATTTAGAAAACAGTAAACTGAACAAAAATTGTTCGCTTAAAAAACGATCTTTTTTGTAATCCTAAAAAAATGTTTTCAATTTAATCTTTGTGTTTACTTAAATGAAAAGTTACGAGATTTATTTCTATTAATGTGTTTCTCAATCAAACAAAATTTTTTATTTAAAAAATTATTTACTAAATAATTACATATTATTACACTTTTTGCACGAAACGACTTAATATATTCGCATTTGTATTTGCTAATTCAACGATTATACTTGTAGTTTCTATAATAATATTTTTTATAACTCATAAGTAATTATTTTTTTCTTTCCAAAAAGCGATGTCTTAATAAACATCAATTCTCTTAACTTTAGCCAAATCTTTTTTCCACTACCTAAATAACTACCCGAAAGTGAAAAATCCTGAAATTTCCTCATTCACTCGAACAGACAATAGATCATTCTAAACTAAAAAAAAGCTCAGACCAAAACCAAACGTCAAATTTCAGAATATCGACGAAGGAGATGATTTATAGAGCAGAGAACTGCTTCGTAGAGTGCCGTAACGCTATGATTCAGGAGAAGTGCAATTGTACACCTTTTCATTCCGAAAATATTTCTTCGTCGGAAAGCACCTGCAATCTCACCAATATATCTTGTCTTTCACGAATTATATACGATGTGTTTTCACTCGCTTTTCGCGATCCAAGATGCGACTGTTTGCCCAATTGTGAGCGCATTACATATACAAGGTCCATCATTAGTGAGCCTGCAGATGCTACGCAGTTCAAACCAGGAACATTATAGTGAGTACTATCAATTATATATATTTTTTAAATGAGAAAATGTTTGGATTGAATTTATTTTAGTAAATATTTTCAATAAATAAATTTTCTTGAGGGGAGAAGACACCTATAAGTTTGGTTTAATAAAATTAAATATTTTTATTAGTTATATTAATTACACTTTTTATGTATTTAATACTGAAGTTGTAGATACGTATACCTTTAATTTGAGCTTTGTTTCACATCGCTCAGTCCCTTTGATGGCCGTTTATCAGAAAATTCAGTCTGTGTAAGTTTCAAAGTGAATTAATGGTCTAATTAGGCTCAATACTCTTTAATGTAATCTTTAAAGCACTTTTTTATTTTGCGATGTTTCATTATGTCAAATTTTTCCCCCAATTAGATTGAAAATCATACTGTTTGACGAGTATTTATATAAATTTTCAGCTTCAATCAATTGAGCTAATAGACCATTAATTCACTGCAAGGAATTTAAATATGCGTATCTACAACTACAGTATTAGTGACCTAAAGAATTAATATTTGTAATATTTTTAGTCCTTTTAAAACGGTATTCTAATGTGACGGATTTGAAAAAGCGATATTTTGTATTTTTCAATAGCTGTTACCGATATAATTGATGTCCTAAAGTCAGTTTGGGCGATTATCTCCTGTTAACAAATTTATATGCTGCGCGAGTTTTAAAAATCTTTAAACACGTTTTTTTCAAAAATAAGCAGGTCGTTCGACTTCAATATTTAACGCGATATCCATGTCCGAACCTCCAAATTGTTAATAATTTGATATGACCTTTATTTTCATCCGATTTACGTCGAAAAAAACGTATTTCTCAAAAACAGCGAACGTTTTGTTAATTTTCTATGAAATAAAAATATAAAAGTTCGGGCGATAGCAGCGTTGTTGTAGATAAATAAACATTTTCTGTTTTGGTTCGGTTGGACAGCCCAAATCACCTGCGCTAGCATGACAAATTTTTTTATTTTCACACTTGATCAATTTCTTTTTATAAAGAAATAAATATTTTCATCGTTTTTTTACTCTCTTTGATAATAATACTTTTAAAACAAAAAACTGCCATTCGATTACATCAAATAATTAACGGACAAAAAATTATTAACCATGTTCACACGTTCACGTTGGAATACCCCTTTAAATATAGCAAATTTTTTTTCCGTGCGAGTGTATAGATTTTTATTAAATATTAATTTCTGAATTTCCACAGCAGGGAGAGATTGGAATATCCTAATTCGTCGCTAGTGCATTTAACATTTGCTTCGAAAACGTCAGTGCTGATGTGTCGAGAGTTAGTGCTGACGTGGATTAGTCTTATGTGTGAGTATAAAAAATGAGATATCTGTCGTAGATAATTAAAGTTACTATTTAATAGTTCAACGTGATTTAACAAGAGATTTTTGCTGCGATAGAGTATATAGTATATACATGTATTGAATTAGTTATAAAACACTGATTCTTATCATTTTACGGTCAGAGAAAATGAATTAAAAAATAATATTACGTTTTCTCTTTACAGCTTCGCTAGGTGGTGTATTCAGCTTATTTCTAGGATGCAGCTTCATTTCTGTTATTGAATTCTTTTACTTTTTCATTTTTCAATTGATAAAAACGTTGCTAATGAAATACAAAAGTGACTCGCGCGTGATGAATTTAAATTTTTCACGTGCGAGTCACAATTTCAAATAATAAAGTATCTATGATATCTATTTTGTAACAAGACTATACTATGTATATCCTAATCACTTCTTGAAAATAAAAAATAAATTACTTACAAAAACTCGACTTACAATTAATGTACAATTATATCATATAAACAGTGTAAATATACTTTTCTCTTGCATCTATTCTTCTTCACTGGACTCTTCGCTTTCTTCCTCTGTTGATACATCGGATTCCTCTTCTTCATCGTCATCTTCATCATTCGATATCGTTTCTTCAACTTCTTCGTCCTTTTTTAATTTTCTTGGTGATTTCGAATCATCCTTTATTTCTGTTTCTCCATCGTATACCTTCAAGGCTCTAGATTTATTTTTATTTTTCTTCTTTTTGTTTTTACTGTTGCTTGCCGTTTTCGAGTAGGATACCATACATTTTGTATCGCGAAATGAAGGCCATTCAGATTCGTTTTTAACGTAATGCTTACACAATTGTAGAGTTGACATTTTCACCTTTGCTAACCTAAATTTGATTACGAATAATTAGTAATTTATCGTATTTGTTTATTGAATAAAAGTCATAAATTTTTAAATACCTTTTTCCATTTACTAATCCTTTCAGTAGAGCAACAGTTTTTGATCCCGGAAATGCATCTTTTATCTCTGAAGCCTTAACACCAGCAGGTATGTTTGATACAAATAGACTAGAATAGAATAATAAGTTGTTGTTACATATAGAGAAGCATTGATTGATAAAAACAATTAGTTATTAATATACTCACTATGTTCCTAATTTAGGATCATCCGTTGGTTCTGGAACAATAACTTTCTTTTGTTTAGGTCTTTTTTTCTTCTCTAAATTCATAGGATTTGGCAGTCTTGCATAAATAGGTTTGCCATCTATTAGCTTTTTCTTTAAAGCTTTCATGTTCTTTATTTTTTCTTCGATACTGGGAAATATTACATGACAATATCTTGTAGCTTGACGTGGAATCTTTAATTTGAAATCCCCGAAAAAGAGTTCTTTAATTTCCTTTTCATCTTTGATTGTACGTGGAACACGAATGTACAAAGTTCTCGTTTGTTCTTCTTCCATTTCCAAAGATGTTCGCCTACGTATCTTTGGTCTATCTAATCTTTTTGGCCTCACCATGATTACTTATTTTCTAAAAAAAAAAATATTCTTAATAAATATGAAGTGTATATGATAATTCAATGTTTTCTAATGTACATTTGTGTTTTGCTTGAAAGACTTAATCTACACAAATAACAGTGGCCATCAACATCACTATTATTTATGGAGACAACCAAATTAATATTTTTGGATTTAAATAATTGGTTTGTTACAAAAAACTGTAATCTTCTTACAGGCAAATATTACTTCAACCTAATAATTTGAAAACTTCACAATAACCGTCCTTCATAATATTAATATTTTTCTACTTTTACAAGCAACAAATCGTAAGAATTTACAAATTACAGACTTAGTTAAATTAATTTGTTACAATAATTATAGATTTATCCCACCTCGCTATTAAAATATAAGAAAATCTTTTTAAAAAACTTAACCTAAAAACACTTGTAACGATAATTGTCGTTAAATTCAAACGAATACTCTTAGACATATATACAAGAACTGAAATGCTTTAGTTTATCTAAACGAATACATTAATATAAAATTTACTTCAACTTACTGACTGTTAATTATTAACGATAACTTTCACTACTGGAGCATTCGAACGTACTCAAACATGCGTAACTACTAACCCACGTGCAGACGTGCTGCTGAGGGAAAATACACATACAAAACAAAAAATTTTTAAAATAGCCATTGGCTTAGAATTCATATTCAGACTTCAGAGTCACCTATGATAGGTTTTCAATAAGAAAATAATAATATATATTATTTATATTAAGGTATTTTTTAAAAGACTAACCGTCAAATTCTAATATCGAACTCGGATTGAGAACATGTAATTACAATATTATATATATTACATTACAACTTGTAACGCAAAATCGATTTATCCTACGGTTTCACCATGTATATATATATATATACGTTGTCAGGTTGACAAGTCTAAACCTGTTACTCTGAACAATTTTGAAATGTTCGATTTTTAGCACTATATATATGTATATCGTTTAGATTTTATAACCGTTTTCAGAGTTAAAGAAGCGACGAGGAGAGTGAGAGTCTCTTCATCTCTGGTTAAAGTTGGCATTTTTTCGTATTATATTATACCCATGTTCATCTCAATTTGTATTTCAAGGAAACGTGTTTCTGGAACGTTAAAATTCAGTTCAATTAAAATACTTTCCAAAAGGTAATATATATAAAATATCAATATAAGTTAAATTTTCTAAGACATGTTTCAAAATCAAATCGATCGGAATAGCATAAAAGAAATACTTTTATTGACTGTAAAACTGTATATTAGTTGCAACTTGTGTATCGAGCTTTGTTTAATTTCTATTCTAAATAATATTAATTGAAAATAATTGATAAAATTATCAGTAATATTATCTGATAAGAAGAGATTGAAATATGACTTTAACAATACTAAGCATAACTAAATTTAGGATATTTGTGAAATTGAATTGTGAAACTGAATTTCGCCGAAAAATTCAATAGTAATAATAAATTCTGTTATAAATTTATAAAGGGAAATTTTTATAGTTCGATGTAGGCACTTGTAGGCTAATTTGACACGACGCCTCCTAGCGGATAATTAATTAAGTTATTGAAAAAATACTACTTATATTTTGTATGTTTTCGTTAGCTTTTCGAGTCAAAAATTACTTTCTTTGTGTTTTATAAATGATGGTAGTTATTATTACTGACTGTATAATTAGTTGTTTTGATAAAAATATTTATTATGTATGTTAACATAATATATCTAAATAAAAAATGTAAGTGTTATTTTTTATAAAAAATTTCTTGCTGTGGATTTAGTAAAAAAGATATAATAGAGTAGAGAAGAACCAAAACTTTGACTCGTCGAAACATATTAAAAAAAAATTTTTTTTAAAGTTTTTAATTATCAATTTATAATAAAAAAAAAATAGATACACAGAATAATCTGTCAGAGAATCATCCAAATACATAGTAATAGTATAATAGTATCCGTATGTGGATAATGTTGTCTAGACGGGTATAGATATAGATATATAGATATATCATAAGTACAGTAGCGGCGCCAAACCGAAGTCGCACGTGTAGATGTTGGTCAGAACAACATAACCTCCCGGTTGGCTCACTAGCCGCGCGAGACATGCCGAATAGTGGTCTAAGGATTTTTAATCGAATTCTCCTTTTTAAAAAATACTTCGAGTGATTTGTTATTTTTTTTTAGATTCTGCATGAAAAAACGGCTTAAAAATGTTAATACAAAATTTAAAAACGTTGTGTGAACGACGTGAAAATTATCGCAAAACTTTTGATGCCTATCTTGATTTAGAGGTAAGAAATTAAAAATTTCTACACTTTCAAATGTATACGATCACAAGAATTGATGAAAGAGAATTTGGTTTTTAGGAAATTTCACAAGAATGCGAAGAAGAAATATTGGAGCAGTTGTGCGATATTTTGATGAATCCTGAGTTATCTAAAGATATATCGGAATGTTTTCCACAATTGATTCTTATATTATTGACGATGTCAATAAACAAAGAGAAGGATTCAACATCGGAGTCTGCGTATACTGATTTGGTTCATAGATTGAATTGCACTGTTATTGGAAAATTAATTTTGATACATCCCGATGTTTTGGGGTAAGCATTGAATGTTGTTTACATGTAGTTTAGGTAATGTATGCTTTATTTGGATGAAATTTCAGATTTGCGTTGCAATATTTTGAAGTCAATCCTCCGCCGTTTGTAAATCCATCAAAGAATACCGGTGAAAGACCAAAGTTAAAGAGGCACAAGATTAATCAAATTCCTAAAAAAGTATCCGACTATGAAATTGTTGAATCTTCTTATTATATCCTGCAAGCTTCACCCGATCATTTCAAGTACAAATGGAATTGGTCAAAATTTTACAAATTTTTAACAAACAAAGATGACAAAGTCAAATGGTATGTTTTCATCTTTTGCAATAAATAAGTAATAATGTCATTGTTTATAATATACATTTGTTGACTTTCAGGGTTGCCATAAAGTGTGTAGGTATAGTTTTGGAAATGTCAGAACTGTTAAGATTGAATTGTGCTAAAGCTCTTATTGGAGATATAGATCAATTTATAACCGAAATCAAAGATACACGTTTAAATACAGTGTTGCAATTACAGAATTCTTCAAAAGAAGTTGAAGAGATAGCTAAAAGAGTTCCATCGGTTGTCTCTGTAGCTGGTGTATTGTTACCAGTTTTCCAAAAAGAAATAAAGAATGTTGAAAGTAATTTAGTTTCCGTACAATCTATGGATGAAAATTTGCGCTGCTTAGCTCTTGCAGTAGCATCCAGAAAATGTATTTGTTTACAAGGTTCCGTTGGATGTGGTAAAACAGCAATAGTGGAATATTTGGCTAAAGTTACCGGTCACGGTCCTTCAGACTTCATGAAAGTCCAATTAGGAGATCAAACTGATTCAAAAATGCTTCTAGGAACGTACAGGTGTACGGATATTCCTGGAGAGTTTGTATGGCAACCTGGAGTACTAACTCAAGCAGTAACGACTGGCAAGTGGTTACTTTTGGAAGACATTGACAGCGCAGCATTAGATGTAGCAAGTGTCTTAAGTAACTTGATAGAAACTGGAACGCTGTCCGTTCCAGGATACAGAGATACGATTCATGTGAAAAGTGGATTTCAATTGTTCGTCACTCAAAGATTAATAGTAACAATGTCTGGTCTTCAAAAGCAAACTTCTGGAGCTACAAGTTTACTAGAAAAACACTGGCTCTGCGTGAACATGGAACCGTTGTCTAAAGAAGAATTAATTACTGTGGTTCAGACACTATTTCCAATTCTTAATACCATTGCGACAAGAATGGTAGATGTTTTCTTATTATTTTCAGTAGGAAATCACGAAATGAATAGTTCTGACAATGAAGACGAAGGAAAAATTTTGAAAACTGGGAGATTAATATCAACTAGAGATTTAATTAAATGGTGTTCAAGAGCGACACTTGATTTTGTAGTATCATCGCCAGATTCTGCTTTGAAATTATTCCAAGATGCCATCGATATATTTTGCTGCTCAGTTCCAAATCAAGGTACGTTTCAATCGAACTAACATAAATGATTTTATTTTAAAATTTTCTAACTTTTGCAATGTTTCACAGATCAAAGATTGGCATTAGCCATAGCCATCGCTAATAAATTAGGAATCATAAAAACGAAAGCAGAGCACTTTGCCAAAACGTACAAACCATCTATTAAATTCACAACTGATTATTTTATTGGTGGAAGAAGTAAACTGAAAATAAAGAGAAATCAAGCTATTGGAATCGATAGAACATCAGCCAAATTTTCATTTACTCGTCCATCAGCTTGTTTAGTGGAACGTATCACAAGTTGTGTGTCGCAAAATGAACCAGTTTTACTGGTCGGTGAAACAGGAACAGGTAAAACAAGTTCAGTTCAATATTTAGCTCGCAGCACTGGTCACAAATTGGTAGTGATCAATATGAATCAACAGAGTGAAAGCGCAGATCTTCTTGGTGGCTACAAACCAGTTGATCTGAAATTTCTAATATTTCCTATTAGAGAAGAATTTGAATTGTTGTTTCGCTCGTACTTTGCAGTAGAACCAAACAAAAAGTTCTTATCTCACATCGGAACCTGTTACCAGAAAAGCAAGTGGAAAACTTTAGTAACTTTGATGACCACCAGTACAAGTGCTGCTATCAAGAGATTAAGATCCAAAATTATAAGTCTAGAAGATGAGCCCAAAGACGCAGAAGAAATTAAAAACAAAGAAACTCTAGTAAAATGGGAAAGACTATCGGCTAAATTAGAAAAACTAACATCGCAAGTAAAAGTACAACTATCCTTAGCCTTTGCCTTTATCGAAGGAAGTCTTATAAAGGCATTGAAAGAAGGTTACTGGGTCCTTCTCGATGAAATTAACTTGGCCAGTGCAGAAACTTTAGAGTGTCTATCGGGTTTACTGGAAGGTTCATCAGGCTCCCTGTCCCTGCTCGAAAGAGGTGACAAAGAATCCATTAAACGTCACCCAGATTTCACAATATTCGCTTGCATGAATCCTGCTACAGACGTAGGAAAGAAAGAGTTACCAGTCGGTTTGAGGAACAGATTTACTGAGTTCTACATCGACGAACTTACCGAAAGCTCTGACTTACAACTTCTCGTAGGTTCTTATCTAGAAGAGCTAAATCTACCAGCATCGAAACAAGAAGCTATAGTGAAATTTTACCTAAACGTTCGCAAGGAAGCTACTTGGAGTTTGTTCGATGGAACAGCTCACAAACCACATTACAGCTTGAGAACTTTGTGCAGAGCTTTGACTGTTGCTGCAGCTAATCCATGTGGTATTGTTCAAAGATCTTTATACGAAGCTTTTTGCTTGAGTTTCCTCACCCAACTGGACCACAAATCCTACCCCATAGTTCAGAAGATGATAGTTAACGCAATTTTGGATAAAAACTCCTCAAAAGCTGTGATCGGCGCGCCTATATCCAAACCAAAGTAAGTACCGACACTTCGATTCTTACTCGTCAACCGAACGCAACGTTTATGTAATTCCTCTCACAGGTGTTCTCCACTAGAAGACTTCATCGAATTCGAGGGCTATTGGGTTGTAAAGGGTAGTGCAGAGCCAGAAACACCAAAGAACTATATCCTCACCCAATCGGTTCGTCGAAATTTGCGCGACGTTGTCCGAGTGGTGTCTATCGGTAAGATGCCTCTGTTGCTTCAAGGTGATACCTCAGTTGGTAAGACCAGTCTCATCACGTACCTTGCCAAGGCCTCGGGTCACGTCTGTGTGCGAATCAACAACCACGAACATACCGATCTTCAGGAATATGTGGGTAGTTATGTTGCTGATGAATCAGGCAAACTTGTTTTCAAGGAAGGTATACTTGTTGAAGCTATGCGTAAGGGTTACTGGATTATTCTTGATGAATTGAATCTGGCACCTAGCGATGTCCTGGAAGCGTTGAATAGAGTTTTGGATGATAACAGAGAACTTTTTATTCCCGAAACTCAGGAAACCGTTAAAGCACATGAGAACTTCATGCTTTTTGCTACTCAGGTAACGTAATATTTGTGTGATTAATTTTTTTATTATATTTAATGTTTGTGTGACTTTATCTTTTGATATTAAGGACACTTTTTAAATAGTATGATGGGGTATTTGGATGAGATATTATCTCAGAAAAACTCGTGCATTACATATGTCACTAATTTAAAGAACAGTTCCTCAAATCAAGAATTATTGTTCACAAAAATGCAAACGTCTTAAAATTAGTAAAAAAATATTAGTATTTCTTCAGGACGATCCAAGACAATTTTTGATTTATCAAAAAATCGTGGAATAAAAATTTCGAAAATTGTATTGTAAACATTTTTTAGTATTTTATGGTGAAGTTTTTAGTGAACTAAGTTACGCCCATATTAGGAATCATATAAAAATTATTTTACTTAAATTTTTTAGTATTTAAGAGTTTTTTAAATTATAATTTTGAAAATGATGAATCGGTGATTTAAAAAAAACCCAAAATTATAACTTATCACCCGGAAAATGTTCCTTGTCAAAAAAATCTGTTGATTTTGAAAATAATTGTTTCGTTATCCCTTGGGTTCAAAAATATTTTTCCCCTCCAAAATTTAGAATAGATTAAAACATTCCAAGGTAACGATAAACATTTTTTTATTTGAACAGTAAATCTTGATTTGATGAATTTGTAAACGAATGAAAAAAAACGGCAAATTTCCTTCGGCATGCGATCGTTTCTGTTCCTTGTAACAACCTACTAAATACATATAAATAAATAAATCGTTGATGAATTTTCACGAAATTTTGCAGAATCCACCTGGAATATACGGCGGCAGGAAAGTCTTATCTCGAGCATTCAGAAACCGTTTCGTCGAGCTTCACTTTGACGAGATTCCAGCAGAAGAATTACAGACTATTTTGCACGAACGATGTAGTATGCCCTTGTCGTATTGTAAACAAATAATTGCTGTCATGACAGAATTGCAAATTCGTCGAAAGAGCACAGCAGCATTTGCTGGTAAACAAGGTTTTATCACACTCAGAGATCTTTTCCGATGGGGTGAAAGGTACAGACTTGCACCTGACATGGGTCAAAAATTATATGATTGGAGCCAGCATTTGGCAGACGAGGGATATCTCGTTCTGGCTGCTAAAGTACGTAAACCTGAAGAAGCTGAGGAAATCAGGTGAGATTCTTTCTGCACTTCCAAGTTATAGCCATATGATATCAATCAGTACACTGAATATAAAGTTTTTTATTTTTAAGAACATTTATTTTTAGTAAGTAATTGATTTTTGAATAAGAAAATATTTACTTGAATTCCAAAACCATATTTTGAATTGAGAATTTACTAAATTTACATTTTAAAAACAAACTATTTATTTAAACACTGTGTTTTTTAAGTAAAACATTCAATCAGAATCAAAAATAATAAATTTGACTTAAATTATTTCCAGTAAAATGTTACTTACTGCATACAAAACTATTGTTTGAAAATTAAAAAGAACATTTATTCAAATATAATACGTAATTATTTAGTAAGTAATTTTCTTTTTAATTTTATAAATATTTATTAGGAGTCAACATATTTCATATGAAAATAAAATGTTTACTACTACTAATAATAATAATCTTATTAGTCTTATACTTTTTCATTAAATTAATTATAATAATTAAGTTAAAGTAAATATTTTTTTAGAATCATGTAAATAAAACATTCATAAAATTAAAAAAAATTTATTGTATATTATATGTTTAAAATTTATACACCCTTACAGGGAAGTCATAATGAAGCATTTGAGACGTGAAGTCAATCCAGAAAATTTATTCACATTGAGTAAAAACACATCGCTCGTTACAAAATCAATTTTAGAAGCGATCGAAAAATCGAATTCCTCATCTTTTAATCACATTGTATGGACTTACCACATGCGAAGAATGGCAGTCCTAGTCAGGAAATCCTATCAATTTAAAGAGCCAGTTTTACTAGTCGGTGAAACAGGAGGTGGTAAAACAACAATTTGTCAACTAATTGCTCATATGAACAATAAAAAATTATACGTAGTTAATTGCCACATGCACACTGAATCGTCCGATTTTCTGGGTAACTTAAGACCAGTAAGAAGTCACACCGATGAAAATAATCAAAAATTATTCGAATGGGTCGATGGTCCTTTGATTGAATCCATGTTAAAAGGAGATTTTTTCCTTGCCGATGAAATTTCTTTGGCAGACGATAGTGTTTTGGAAAGAATGAATTCTCTTCTGGAGCCTGAAAGAAGCTTGTTGTTAGCAGAAAAAGGAATCGACGTTGGAGAAGATTCAAAGGATGTGGATAACACCATTGTTGCCAATGAGGACTTCTTTTTTATTGGCACTATGAATCCAGGTGGAGATTATGGAAAGAAAGAATTGTCCCCAGCTTTGAGAAATCGTTTTACGGAGATCTGGTGCGATGGCTGTACCGAAAGGAAAGATTTGCAAGCTATCATTGTGCACAATCTGAACCAAAAAATTGCTGATCGCAGATGTCCATTGGCAGAGTGTATTTTGAACTTTGTGGAATGGCTGCAAACTTCGGATGTTGGAAAGCGGTTTACCGTCAGTATAAGAGATATTTTGAGTTGGGTTAATTTTATCAATGCTTGTTTGGACAAAAATGGAAAGTACAAATTGAATATTTGCGACGCTTACTATCACGGAGCTTGTCTCACGTATATTGACAGTTTAGGATCGGGATTGACGAGTATGGAAAGGTATGTTTAAAAATATATTGATTGATTCATTTTTTAACAACGTGTAATTAACAGTTTATCAACATTGCAGTTTGCAAAAGCTTAAATTATTCAAAGACAACGCCTTTGAATTGCTGAACTGCCAAACTGATGTCTTGAATGAGTCATCGGCTGATGAGTCAATGGAAGTTGATATGGATTTACCAGATCCTGTAGATGAAGTGTTTGGAATGTCTCCTTTTTTTATTTCTAAAGGCTCTAACCCTAGCCAGGACAATGCATCGTTCACTTTCCTCGCTCCGACCACACAACAGAATACATTAAAACTTTTACGAGCACTTCAACTTCGCAAACCACTATTGCTCGAGGGTAGTCCTGGTGTTGGTAAAACAAGTCTTGTTTCTGCCCTTGCAAAGGCCTCTGGTCATACTTGCCTTCGTATAAATCTAAGCGATCAAACCGACGTGTCGGATCTATTTGGTGCCGATCTGCCAGTTGAAGGTGGCAAAGGTGGTGAATTTGCCTGGCGCGACGGGCCGTTTCTACGTGCTTTGAGAGCTGGACACTGGATTTTATTGGATGAATTGAATTTGGCTTCCCAATCTGTGCTCGAAGGCCTCAATGCTTGTTTTGATCATCGAGGCGAAGTGTACATTCCTGAATTGGGTAAGTAAGATCTTTGTATTCGTCGATGTAATTCGTATTAATGAAATAACTGGATGTTTATTTTAGGAAAAACTTTCACTGTAAAACCGGAGACGAAATTGTTCGCCTGTCAAAATCCATTGAGACAGGGTGGAGCTAGGCGTGGACTGCCTAAATCGTTTTTGAACAGGTTTACTCAAGTATTTGTTGATGCTTTAACAGACGACGACTTGAAATTCATAGCAGCTTCGCAGTTCCCCCAGATTAACATAGATGTAATTGGCCAAATGATCGAGTTCAATTCCAGATTGGCCAGAGAGGCTGGAGTGTCTTGGGGATACAATGGGGCTCCGTGGGAAATGAATTTGAGGGATGTCAGTAGGTGGTGCGAAGCTACGATTGCTGCAGCTGAGAACGATAAAGAGCCTTGTAATCCAGGAAGTGCTGTAGAACTTATATACGTGGATAGAATGAGAAGCAAAGAAGATAAACAGAAAGTATGGAATCTTCAAAATTCAACTAAGGCTTTACCCACTTAATATATTTGTATCAATAATGCGTCGATGCTTATATACTTCCACTATCTGATTGCAGGTGAAAGAAATTTATTACGAAATATTCGTCGAAGAAATTTATCCTGTTTTATCGTCTCCTGTAGTACACATAACCGATGAAAATATTCATTTTGGAGAAGTAACTTTACCAAAAACTGACAAAGCTTTCCACAGCGATCAGAACTTGTTGCTTCTTCGAAATCAAATATCGACTTTACGGAGTCTAGCACAGTGTGTTAAAATGAACTGGATGTCAATACTTGTAAGTTACTGAAGTTAACGCTTGCATAATTCGATAAGATTCAATTTACTTCAATAAAATCATCTTTTTTATTACAGGTTGGTGCTTCCGGATGTGGAAAAAGCAGCGTAGTTCGAGTTTTAGCACACATGACGGGTCAGAAGCTGAAATCGATTGCAGTGAATTCGGCGATGGACACGACGGAAATTCTGGGCGGCTTCGAACAGGTAAGTCACGTTAATAGATTAGACTAAAATGTTTTTGTTTTAAGCTTCAGGCTTCTATAAATGAAATAACAATAAAATATGGTGATATATACATTTTATTATTATACACGGATATTATAATGATTCAAATTGTTTGTTCTGTCATTGAGTTTTCTCATTCGCTCGTAATCGTACATTAGTAATAATCAATATTACTACGGATTAAGACGTATTTACTAAAATCTACTAAAACATCATACCATGTTGTCAGAGTACGACACCAGTGTTTTGTTTTCTTAAATTCTAATGCTTTTGGTTAAGATTTCGATATTTTTAGGCACAATTGTTTACATAATATTATTAGTATTATTACGACTTTGTCGGCCATGCGAAGTGAAAATGGAACAAAAAAAGTTGTAAATTTGTTTCTTACAAAGATTGAAATGTTACTAAATTTTTTTGTATCAATTAATGGAAAATAAACGTTTGTCTCATATTGCCGTTCTGAGGTAAGGCTCTAAGGTGTAACAAATGAAGATTTAAATTTAAAAATACGAGACGACCATAAATGGAAATTCATTCACTCGAATATACGTATTCCTCTCAGGCTTTTATTTCTTGGCAATATTAAACATTCAAAATTTATTTATTTAATTAAATTAACGCTCGTTTAAAAATTTTAAATCTTCATCGCGCGTTATTCTCTAGAAATGTCATCAACATTCGTAGTTCAATAATCGAACTCGCTAACAAGCGCTATAAGCCTCGATTTCTTTTCTCTCGTGGAATAATATTTATACAA
The DNA here is from genome assembly GCA_018906985.1 of Apocrypta bakeri. Classification (NCBI taxonomy): domain Eukaryota; kingdom Metazoa; phylum Arthropoda; class Insecta; order Hymenoptera; family Pteromalidae; genus Apocrypta; species Apocrypta bakeri. The sequence goes on from JACCIA010000002.1 coordinate 5,251,426, forward strand.
ATCTTCGTTATTTTTATTTTTTTTAATGTACGCTAATTGCTAATTGACAATAATCTGCACGCGATGCTCCAGTGGGCGGATTATTTTAGAATCATAAAAGTTCATTTACTTGGGCTTGTCGTTTTTATTTGTTCCTATTATCGTTATTTGAATCTTAAGCCTTTTCTCATTCATTAGGGGAAATCGCAATTCATACTTTATGCGCGAAAAAATAAATTCTAGTTGTGACCGCATTTTACTTGTACGATATACATTTCGGCACGGCCGAACTTTATTTATTACTGTTTCGTTTAATAAGTTTCTACGTTTATTTTAGAATCTCTTTTTATTCCAGCATTTTTTAGATTTTGTGCTTTTTAATTTCAATTTACTCGTATGGATACTTTCTACAGTAATTGAGTTGCTAGTTTGCGCTTTTTCAATAATAATATGCTGAAGATGAAAGTTTGCCATAATTTCAGAAAATTTGTTTATCAAAGCCTTGCTTTTCGAAAGAAGAATTGTTCTTTTTTCAAAAAAGCAAGTTTTTAGAAAATAAATTTTCTTAAGGAGGTGTCATGTTCAACTTTTGCCAACTGAGTCGATACGGCGGCAAAACGACAGAAAAATGCTTGAATTAAGCAAAATCAAACTTTGGCACTGTCTATCACTATGCTAAGTTTGAAACGAAAATATTCATGTTTTCGAGAAAAGCTTGAACGAAAATTGGTAGCCACAATATTTCATTCAAGCTTGAGATTTTGCACACATGTCGATAATTATAAACTGAAGGACAATTAACTCTTGGTTTTGCGTAATTCTAGAATTTTCTACCGTTCTATCGTCGTACCGACTCAGTCGGTAAACATTAAATATGACATCCCCTTAAATGTACAGCAAAATTTATTTTTCAGAGCACGTGCAATCATAAGTTTATGAACACGTATTGAATAAATTAGTGATCTCCTTTAAATAAAGTTTAATATTCGTTGTGTTAGATGATCGTTAATTCGATTCGAACAGTAACTTAAAAGATTTATCTTATTTAATATAACAATAAAAATAATATTAAATACACTAAAAATTAATTAGTTTTAATAACGTTATAAAATTTCCACTGACTAATGACAATTCCACGTGAAAATTTTGCTTATGCGATCTTAAAATTTCTATTTATTATATACAATCTCGTGCTTTAAAATTTATAAATGTGCACACACCGCTATTCTGGATTTTTTTGTTACTTTAAGGAACTATGCGTTTGAACGCCCAATAGTACTTCAATTATTAGATTTTCTTATTTTTCCTTGAGAGATATATGTATTATTATGAATATTTGGAATAATAGATTTCTTTACTCTTTCAACACGCTGTTATATTCCAGTGTATTTAGAGCTTATATAAATGTACTATCGTCAATAGCAATGCACTTTTAACGTAAAATATGCAATGTAAAAAAGGTGTATAAATTAATAACTAATAACAATAATCCAACGTATTCGTAGTAATAATTATGTGATTTTTTTCTCTCTGTACAGGTATAAATATTCTTTCCTTTCTTATATATAAACTTGTGTATCTTAGCCCTAAAAGAATTATTAACGCATATATTTTTTTAGAAGCACTATTTCCTACATTTTTAGTATTAATTTTGTCAAATATATCTTATACTTAAAATGTATTTGAAACGAATGTATTATATACGCCAGTGAGTTGTGTTTATTATTAAAAACGTTTTAGATCATGGAATTTAATAATAGTAATAGGAAAAGGTCTAGTTTGAAAAATTTCGTAAACAACGTTACTGATACAGTATTTTGGACTTAATATTAATAACATAGAACGTTTTTAAAATATGACGAATGCAGAAGTAAAAAAAGAACTCAATACAAAATGACGAGTTCGTAGTCAATGTCAAGCTCGATTATATTTACAAAGAGCAGTTTAAAAAGTTCTTAGCATTTATCTATCTACACAGTTAATTTTTTCCTGTATGTTTTATAAGACGTTTGCGTCGAATTCTACAAATTTTCCCATTTGAATAAACAATTATTTAAAAAAACGATGCAGTCGCTCTTCGTAATTCGGGAGAAAAACAGTATTTCTTTTATACAGTCAGCACAATGAATGATGAACAGTTAGAAATGGATTAAAATAACATTTATAACATTCATAAACATAAGTCCCATCGCACATTTAACATCGATGTAACATTAATTTCTGCACACAATAGTCACGTATTCGAAATTGAATTTTGAAAATAGTATATCTTATATATAACATCATTTTTCACAAATAATACATTACGAATGAGACGTTTACTTTCGGATCTACTTCTCTATAATAAATAAAATTAGTCGACCCAAGTACAGTAAGACTCGTTGAGGCAAATATCCTGGTTATTGAAAAAATGCCCAAAAATCTATGCAATGCGTGAGTATCGCGATCGCTCAATAAATCGATACTTAATCACAGATAATACCAGAACGTGGTCATTACGTTCACATTTTGCTCTAAAGGGTGTTAAAAAATAAGTCATAAATTCGGCAAGGAGATGTAAATAAAACTAATCTATATAGACATATCGACGACATGCGTTGTATATTAAATATTTCAGTCTGCAATAATGATTACTTGCAAAATGTATTTCTTGAATATTCATATAGGTCTTTCGAGTGCTTATGAAGAAATTTTTTAATTTACGCGTTGTCTTTCTGCTGTTCCTTAAGGGTCAGCAAATTTTTCAGCTCTACTTGCTTTGATATGTGCAAAGTGTAGGTTCGATTGAATCTAAAGCCTGATCGGGTTCAAAAGCCTAATCGACGTAAAATTTCACTCGTAATTAACACTGATGAGCTTAAATTCCATTGGCACTCGAAAAAGTCGATTTATTTTTAATACCGTTAGAAAAACTTAATACTGGGTTAAATTTTTAATTTATGATTTAACCGTTGAATATTTATTTTGCTGAGGAGTGCCTAGCAAACGTAGAATAGAAATGCTACTTAAGTGTAGATTGTTGATCTAAAGATTTTGAAAGTAGTTTGTATATATTTCGAATTCAACGATGAAATCGATAAGCAGAAGTTATACGTTAACATTAAAAATGCATCAAAGTTGTTTTTTACTGTTGATGCGTCGCTCGTCATCTGCAAATTAATACACCAATTCGCAATGCAGTACTCTTTAAATTAGAAATAGTTAATATTTCACTGATTGATTTTTACACAGTCAAATCTTCAATAATCACTATTTGGAAGCTATTGAAAAGTTCACATATTAATAGTGAATATCGAAGGTAAAATTAAAAATCACTATTAATAAGCTAATTTTACCTTTGTTCTTGGCTATTTATTCACAGTATTACAAATGAATATTTCGCCATTCACATTTTACATTAAATAATTAGATTAATATAATTAATATTAATAACAATCAATAAAATAAACAGAATTAAAAATATTTAAAATTATTATATAATCGACGGATTTTGTAGTAAAAAGTTGCTGTTTCCAATTTAAAAAATCATTATTTGAAGAAGCAATTTTCGATCATACGGAATTCACTGATTTTAGCCAACGATTTTTGGTAGAACAGAATAGAATACTGAAAACTCAATTTTTCAATCAGTGTAAACTGACATTTTTTACAGTTAATCTTCTCTATGGAACCATTACATTTCAAAAACACGAATACACACTACCAAAGAGTAAAACCTAACTATTTCAATATTAAAGAGTACACCTTTCGGTGCTGACGTCACAAATGCATCATACTCAATCGCCAATTTCGCTAAGTACTCCCCCGTGTAATCCTATTAAATCTGGACTTTGGCCGATACCTAACAGGTACTAACTTGGAAGAGCGACAATTCACCTTTATATTTTGGCATAATAACGACCAAGCAACCAACCAACGTAACTCGAACTTTCCTCCCGAGCTTCATCGCTATATACCAAAGTACGACAAGCTCTTCGCGGTTAAAGGGATGTACTATTGTTCTTCCACTTCTGAGGAACAGCTTACTCGCTCGGTAAGTCACTGCTCGTTGGACTGATTGTCGACTGCAGGTCGTGTAGCTCGGGCGGTGGCGGTAACAGAAGACTCGGTCGCCGCGACAGCTCCTCCTCGTACAGGCTCGTTGTGCTCTTGGGTCGCGACGTTATGCTCCATGGGTCAGGACCGTCGCTCTAGAGATAGAGAAAACAGACGATTTGGAATTAATTGTTGATGGCAACTTCTTTGATTTGCTTTTTTTGCGTGGCGTGAATCGATGCTTTGGTGATGCATGTGTAAGATAACACTTTGATTTTTGTTATTTTTTTTAAATTTATATTTATTGTTCGTGCTGTTCGTTGTGTCTGAAAGTATCAAGTAATCCAGTTGATCGAAAAAGTATACTGATAGCATGTTTGCTGCGTTTGAGAAAATTTAATTATTAAGGAAGTAGTTCTTTGAATGAAGGAAATATTTACTTGAATTGAATGATCAGTAGTGAATTTACTTAATAATTATTTACGTGTGATATATTAGTTAGATTGAATATCAAATTTTCTGTTTGTTTTAAAAAAATATTTTGAACGAACGACATTTTTTTCTTTAATGCATTCATTTTATTATTTTTTTTTAAACAGCCATTTTTTTATTCAGTGTACGTATAAACTCGGTGTCGTTCTACTGGCGTTAATGTTTAATGAAAGTAAAAAACAAATTTGTTGAGTACATTTTAGAGATAGTAAGCATTCAAAATCTCGACAGAAATTGTATATGCAGCTATGCATGTAGTAAAAATGTATATTTTTCGTGTTAAGGAGGGTTTACAATTATTCTCTCCTTGAACTTCGACTGTACGTAAGAAAAAATTTAAAGTGATTACAAAATATCTCTTGATTTTTAACGAATCACAGAATGAAAAATTGATCATTTTGTTGTTTTTTCTGAAACAAATTAAATGATCTATACCATAGCGATGTATTTTCAATTCTATTGTCGAACAAGACGTAACGAGAAATATAATCATTTAAAAATATAAATAGTATTACACGAATAAAATACAATTCGTTAGAAAAAGCCAACATTACAAAGATTTGATTTTTTTAACTATTGAAGTTCAAATTGAAAAAGAACGACAGCATCAACTTCCGATAGTTTCAAATATACTTAAAAAAAAATTTCAAATAGTAAATAGATGTAAATTCTCCTTAAGCAAATTACTACTTTGCATAATAATAAAACTCGATGTGGTTAATTACGTTCTACTCTGTTTCATACCTCGTATATAGTAATAGACACACTAACCATCAATCAATCTTTTATCCTATCTTATGGTTACGACTATAAAAATGCGATAAGTTTTTGGTCTTGCACAGAGTTGGCTTAACAAGATTTTCTTTTCTGACCCAATAACATGCGCATATATTGTAGAAGAGATTGATTGATCGCTTGCTGGCTTGCATTCATTCATTTGTGCTGAAGCCGTATTTGCCATTAAGCAAAATCATTTCGAAATAAATTACAAAACAAACGCATATATACCTAATTATCTCGTATCTGACCCCAGGCTTCTAGAAATAACGGTTTTTATTATATAATTTCGAAATGATTTTATAATTTATAAAAATACGTGCACTCCTTTATCAAGCTTTTGAAGCGTGTGTTGCTACATAAAAAAAGTCTTTCCTCGATCGTAAAGACTCTGAAAAATTTTCTCCCGCTCAGTACAAGTTTGTTTAAACGGAATATTGCACATTTTCTTATTTTGAACAGCAATTTTTCTCAGGAACTTCAAAGTTCGTCGTAAGGAAGTTTTGACGAGTTTCGACGATGCTCGTACTTTGATGACAGATTGAGCGATATTATGGCATTATTTCGTCGTTTTCATCAAACTCGGAGAGACGTTTAGATAGTTACGAAAAGAAATTAACGATTTTCATATAATTCATGTGTTTCATGCCAATTCAAAATCTCCAGAAAATGCACTTTCTATTTAAAAGCAATAATGAGATATAGGCAAAATACATTCTAATAGCATTGAATTGCTTTTGTTGTTGTTTATAAACATGCACATTTAATGATGAATGATAAATGGAATTTTCTCGTTCTGCCTGCCGATGCTGTAACTATCTACTTATTTCGTCGCTACTCTATGCTAAATAACAATAGAGAGAAAATTCTTTTTTTTTCTATAGATCAGAGCGTATAATGAATTCGAGCTATTTTTAAAAATTGTTTTGGATAGCAGTCGTGGACCAAAGCAGACATGATGTTTCTTTGCTAGCTACTACTAGTAGTCAATTTAATACGAAATATTAATATATTTGAGGAATTTATTAAGCTTAAGTACATTGAAAAAAAAGTTTGCAATGCTTAACGGGGTATGACACCTTTGAAGTTTTAATTTTTAATTTAGTAATTTGCATTTTAAAGGTGCCTTGTCCCCTTAAGAACAGAACAGAAAAAATAAAGATAAAATATTCGAATCTTTTTTTTTTAAGAAAAGCAATTTCTTTCAATAAATACATTTTTCGTTTAAATATAGCAAGCTTTTTGCTCAGTATATCAATTGTCCAAGACTGCAATTATTGGCGATAATATTTTGAAAATGAATGAAGCTTATAAAATTAATAATACCTATAATTTTTCGTTGACCGACATTTTAATGACGTCATCATTGACAAACCATAAACTGCCTTAGGTTAAAGTAGCTAGAAGGAATAAAATAAAAAAGATACTTAAACAAAATAATAGCCTGGAAGGAATAGAATAGCCTACCGTAGTGAATTCAAGTTAATTCTCATACAATGTAAGTTTTACGCTTCCGAAATGTATATATACAATTTTCTAAATTATGACACCGAATGTACGAACTTACCGCGGTATAATAAGCGCAATAAACTTGCCACCTATAAAAGCACCTCTCCGAGTTTTCATTCTCGAAATACACCCGATAGGAAACGAACTCGAAATAAAAGCTATGTATACATAATCGTTAACAAACAAATATTTAGCGTAAATAAAAAAATCTTCAAGATTAATCGACACTAAATCTTCAACGGCCAAACGATTCGGTATTCGCGATTTGTAAATCGTTGCTAAATTAATAAAAAAATTCTTACCATCATGTGATGCTTTGGCTGAGGTGGTAGCGGAGGTTTTAGTAGAGCCACGTCGCTGAGGTCGCAGGAGGTCGCAGGTTGGGAAACGTAGGGTAATTCAGGGGTAGCAGCTGGAAGCCTCAATTGTGAGTCATAACGTGGTGGCATCTGCTGCACCTGATGCATCGGACTGCCAGGTGCCGTTGCTCCAAGGATCCAACGGGCGAAGCTCTCACAGCAGCCGCAGCACACGTCCGTCATACCTTGACGCAAACCCCGGTGTAGCGTCAGGAAGAGGGTCGGATTGACGAACGCATGCACGTACGCGATGTGCAGCGTCACCTGCGATCGTTGAATTTCAAAGTGAACATTTCGAAGGACTGAATCGTGATGTAGGTCGAGCGAATTTCGCTAGGAGGTAACCACAAGCTAAACAGTAGCGGTAACGATGATATGGATGTGGTTGACGTCTGCCCAAACCCTGGGTGTATCTACTTATCCGGTTTTATTGAGTATGCGGTTTCTGGTTTGACTTTCTCGATGCTGATGATATACAGTCAATGGTTTTATCGATAGTTGCATCGAATTTTGGAATACGGGAGGATGGAAATGCCATTAATTGTCCAACGAGGATGTAGATACGTTGGATGATTGATAGTATTCTTAGATTGATAAGGAAATATTATCCTTCGATAGTGAGATTGAAAAACTGTCGTCTTCGTAAAGTTTAGAAATACTATTTTTAATTCTGAAGATTTCGTTGATTTTCTATTTTGTGTGTGACCTTTACCGTTCACTTTACTGATTGACACTATGTTATTTTATAATAAGGAATATTTATATATATCACCGCTCTGCTGAAGGGAACAAGTAAAAATTTCCCTTAAACACTGATTTTTTATATTCGTTTTATGAGAAAGTTAAAACTCACAATTTCGCAGTTTCATACTTATTTGAAATAGTGCAAATACACTACGAAATAGTGAAGTTTCAGTATTTCAATTTTATAGAGCACATACTCGAGGTGAGATGACTATCATCTCATATTAACTGCAACATTTCCTCAACGACGGCTTAGTTACCGAAACTCGTTTTACGACACTTAACTCATAACAATCCTTATAAAATCGATTGAACAACTAGTCGCAAAGTTATGAATCAAGCTGGTCTACTGGGGAGTCTCAAAGTGCGTCCGGTCATAATATTTAGCTGTACTACTAGCGAGTAGTTCTCTACAACAGCAAAGTGAAAGTTCTGAACCGAGCGACGTCTACCGACTAGTTCTCTAGAGGAATTAATCCGCGGTACTACTTCATGCCAAGTGCATAATCTCACTCTGTAAATAACAGGCTTGCATACTGTTTAATTATGTATATACATATATATATATATATATATATATATATTTATATATGTGTGTATGGATATATATGCACATATCTATTAGCGCAGCTCGCAACGCCGAAGGCTGCACGGTGTTGGAAAATAAATTTAACGAAATTATAAATAGGAACGCTTCATTTGGCAATTTTCGATAGGAACTGAGCCAATGATTGCATTGTTAGTCATCGGCAGTTCCGACGGCATTGGTTATTCATTGGCAGGATTTTACTTATACTGAGTGAATATAAATGTAAACCGAAGATTCCAGTTCCCGTTAGAATTTGCCTAAAAGCATCTTTTTTATGTCGACGTTTATTGTACTGTTTTGTAAATTTGAAAAACAGATATATCGTTGACTTCATTAATTTAGAAATAGTATATTTTAAGTTTACCTTGGATATTCAGTGTTTATACACTATTAGTTGGTGAAAATTTCAGACCAACTTTTATGTTTAGTGAATACAGGCTAAATACCGACTGCGGTGCATAATTGAAATGAAACTTCGAAATTGGTAACAATTGAGTGATTAGAGCAATGATTGTTAGTTATATGCAATTCACTGATTTTACAGTAAATTAAAGTAGCGATTTATAGTTGTATGGAATTATTTAATTTTATAGTGAAAGTTTACTCATTTTAATTCGCAGTCATTTGCTGTAGTTGATTTTACAGTGAAAAGTCATTGTTTTAAACAATTACTTTCAATAGAAGAAAACAAAATAGAATAAAAAAACGTTTGATTTAAAAAAATAATTTATTTAGACTAGAAAATAATTACTTGAATCTAATGGTGGTTATGTTCATTTGAATGAAAATTCAGGTTAAATATTAATTTAAAATTACAGTAAATATCTGCTTTAATATTTCAATTCGTTATTAATATAAAATTTCCGAATAAATGTTTATACAATTTAAAAAAATCAGTCGCTATTTTCAAATATTTTCTTTTTAAAAAAAAAAATTTTTAATAAATAAAATTTAATAAGAATAGAACATTTTTCTTCAGTGTACGGAATACTAAATATTCCCTTGTTCAATTAGCGAATATTACCGTTTTATGCTTTTTCAAGAAGTCAGTTAGTCAACAATTATTTTCACTTTATAAAAGATACACAGTTGCATACTTACAACATATAGAATTAACGAATATATACACCGCAATTAGAGAAAAAAATATTATCTTCTATTAAATAAATGCAACAAATGAAATAGATAAATAGTAAATAACAAAATAATACAAATTTAACTAATCATATATTTCAATAGTATAATAACTTGTTGTAATTATTATTATTACTGTTACTATTACTAGAGCTATTTAAATTATTATTTTAAATTCGCTATTCACGCTTGTTCACTTCAAACAACAGAACTACGGTACTACAAATATTTAATCTTACACGCAGGTCTATCACATGCACTTGAATTCTTAATCAGCACTCTCGGTTTACTTTACAAGGTGTAACGCTCATTTGACAGAAAGTTAAGTCGAAACTATAGCATTAAACAGCGCTAGAAAATGAACAACCCTAAACTCGGTGCATAAACTCGCGGTACAGTTTTAGTCTCTCGCCCATTATTTTTTTTCTCCAACTTTCTAACGACTCTGCCAAACTCGTACAATAGCTAATTGCCAACCGACGTCACAATCGAAATTCCTTTTACGAAACGCAAACAAAAATGAATTAAAAAAAAAGCATCTAATTTCCTTATCAGTCGAGCAAATAAACCATTTCGCCCATATTCGTCAACAACGCGTTGTATACGTTGTTGGAGCTGCTACTTTTTCTCAGCATCGAACCAGCCGGAGGGAAAAATTCGATTACGGGCAAACGCATACAGCGACGTGTTTGCATATACGAGCGTCACCACGGAGCTCCTTCCGATAGTCAAAGTACAACCGGGCATAAATTTGCCAGGAGCATACAGTGAAATTTATGGCCTCGGCAAGCTCAAAGGGCGCTATTCCTTCCTTCCTCTTTTCCTCTTGTGTTTTCTGCTATTCTAGCAACTACGAACTTTTTCCATCCGTTACACTACTGCTGGTTTTCCGAAAGTGACCCGACGTCATGAAAGGTCTTGGAAACGCCTTCGATCGTTCGTCAAACTCCCCCTTCTGCGGTGTATACCGAGTCTTTATCGTCGCTTTTCAAGAGATTCTTAGTCTGTGATTTACTTTCGATCTGTTTCTTTCCTCTTTTTTTTCTCACGCGAATGGTATTAGAGGGGATTTACATGCACTTCACTCCCTGAACTTTCATGTCTGTAACGGAAAGTTTAATATTATTACGAAGCTGCACTTTCTTTGTTTTTTCTTAAAAGTATATTAAAAAATGTCATTTAATAAGACCTACTAGAAGATTATATTATCATTGTGTGTATTAGAGACATGATTTTTTTTAATCTTGATTCGAACCTTAAATTACTTATATCTGATGTGCAACTATGAGGAGGTAACCTTTGGCTAGGAATAACCTTAATAAAAAGAACACTTAGCAACGTTTCGTTCTTGCTAGGAAAACTTAGAAAATCCTACCAAGAACGAAACACATTTGTAACAAGGGTAAATAGAACCCCTTCAAGACTTTATCAAACGATATTATAAAAATGTAAAATTACAAATGCACAAATTATATTTTGAAGAAAATCTATTAAAACTACAATTTTCTTAAATAATATATTATATTAATAATTAATATGCTCTATCGTGCATTTTTTTATAATTCAGGTAATTTTGATAAATATATGTATATACCAAATTTTACCGGATGCATCCTTATTACTATCGCGAGGTGTTAAAGTAACGCACAGGCGACTCGAGGTTCAGTGCAGTTAGGGGCAATGCAGTTGAGAGCAAGACACCACATAAGACTGAGAATTACGGACGCTAAAGGGACATACTAAGCCACACTTTTCTGTCAGTATTTTAGGAATACACTCAATACTAAGGAAACCTTGTGTCCTTTCCGAACATCCTTTCTCCACGCTATTGGACTCGAGCCTTACAAAGATACAACCCAAACCCACGCGTACGCTGACTCTTCCGTACAAAATGGTCAAATGATACAATTTCTATAAGAAGAATGAAAACAGCATTATTTTGTTGGTTTTTCAAACAAATTAATTTATTTATACCATAGTGATACGTATGATAAATTTTCAATGTGACAGTCCAAAATGGCATAGAATAAAAAAAACATGTCTCTACACAATACGATGACATCAACTTCTAGTAGATCCTATTGAGTAATATATTTTTATATACATTTTAAGAAAAATTCAGCTTTGTTGCAATATTACAATTTTAGTTTAGTTCAAGGAGACAATAAGCGTAAACCCTCTTTAAAAGCATTGCGCTAGTACGTGTATATACAAAAAAACCTCGACGAGTATTGAAATATCTACATTTGCATTCGGATGTTTGATCGGAAAAAAAGTATTCCCTTTCAAGGCTCACCTCGCATAAATTATACGGATTCAATATTTTTAAGTATTCTCGGAGTCGAGAGCGCGAGAAATTCTATTCGATTTGCATATTCTCCCTTATCTCGCGTGTTCATAAGTCCGGGCGTACATTCGTTTGTATGCAAATCGTATATTCTCTTCGTATATTATCGATGAGTTCGAAAGCCATATATGTATAACGTAAAATTTTTACGCCTTGAGACGTATTCCTGTATACGAACCCTTTGGAAAACTTGTTCGAGAACAAGCTTGTAAAATTCGTTACGACTCAATCCGACAGTTTGACTGCTAGAGGGGTAGTATCGACGATTCTATATCCTCTAATAGACTTTCGTGAGAAAATCCGTGATACATAGGAGGGCGACTGCGTGTGACGTGAATCAAAGATAAATAAAAAAAAAACAAAATAAATAATCAATTACTATTAACAAATGACATACCTCGTATCCCGTGGTATTTCCGATCGCCGGATGATGCACAAGAGTGACAAAGAATAGCGGACCCCAGAAAATGACATAGGCCGCAGTGATGACAAGAAACATTTTCACCCTCTGGACACCATCCCGCTCTATTCGACGGAGATAATTCCTCATCTTCCGGTGCTCCTCGATAGCTCCGACCCTCTGGAATTGTACCGGAGAAATCATGTATCGTGTGCGCAACGGAACTCATTTCTCTCTTGTTAAACGTGACTCGTTAATTTATTTTTCTTTATAAGGGAAAAACATTACCCAAAAGATAACGGTATATATATATATATTTATCAATCAAAACAGCGATCGATCGAGTTCCCTTGCACATAGTCTAAAATCGCAACACGCGCTGTCTCAAACATCGATTAGTTTGGCTAAAACGCTGAAAAAGCCGTACACGTTCAAATTGAATTTCCTCCCCTGTCCAGCCATCCAAAAAAAGAAGCTTCAACAAGCTTGATTTCACTTGCTATAATTAGTTTGGCTATGCAGTATACGAGTAAATCCACAAAATACAGGAAATAACTCGGGGCCTGGAAATCGAAAAATTATTCACGATGACGCTATTTTCCTCGTTTTTGAGTGTCTTCCGAGTTAAACGAGCCATTTGCACATTTGTTTGACTTTGCCAGGTTCGGTATTTATGGATGAAATTGCAAAAAATGGTCCAATAGATTTTTTAAGGCTTTTCTTTAATAAAATTAAAATTTCCTGTGTTTTAGGACAGTATTTCGGTATTTTAAATAAATCCTTTTAATTTTCCGACCAAGAGGTCAGTTTGAATAATTATTTTAAATACTCATAATTATACAATCCAAAGGTCTTTTTGAACGTTTTCTGTTCTAAAGAAAACTGTGTGATTCTACTTTAATTTTGTATAATACCTCAATGAGATTTCGTTATTTGGTTATTTTCACAAATACATTTTTTTTGTTATTTGAAAGCGTGTATTGAGACAACAAAATTACGCAATCCAAAAAAACTATCTTTAGTTAAATTCAATTTAAACACTCAAAACTAAGTCAAGTACTCAAAGAAATATTTGAAAAGCAAGTTTAAAAAGAAAGTGTAAATGTTTGGTTTTACTCGTAAGACACTCTGCAAATCCGGAAAAAATAGTCTTCGCGAATAATTTTTTCTGTATTTTTGTAGATATACTCCTATACCATATATATATATATACACACTCTTGTAACATCGATCAAGTGCCCTACATTCCCTTAGCTAGCAATACGTCGAGGAAATTTCCGATCTTACCTTAGGGGTACCGCTAGCTCTCCTGACGTCTGCGGAACTGCCATCGGCGAGGCCGTTTGGACCGCCTGCGGTCCCAGCACTTGCTCCGCTCGTCACGCTCACCAGAGTCGTCACGAGTCCGGTTACTCGTACCTAAGTTGCCAACAGAATTTTCCGAGTTTACGATCCGGATAACTTTTTTTTGCGATGTTCATGCATGTTTGATGTACAATCAGCGAAGGAACAAGTTGGAAATTCCATTGTTGTAAGCAGAGGAATCTATTTTCACGGATGTAAGTTCGCAGTTTTTTAGCGCGAGCTTTAAAGGTTTGCATGTAAATCGTGGAATTTTCATTATCATACGTATTACGCCTTTGCGCGAATAAGCTACTCCAGCGTCGAAACGACGAGAAAGAGATAAAAGGGGTTTAGCGTAGTTGTTTCTACACTTGTCGGAGTTACGCGTTCGATATCGTTTTTCGGAAGAAAAATATTCCAGGCGTGTACGCGCATGCAAATATCTGGACGTGAAACCGGAGCTGAAAATATACATCGGCAGTGCGGGTTATGCATCGAATAACGAAATTTGCAATTTAATATACGCGCATTGTACTGCCCATCCCTGAGCTTTATTGTGCGCGGAGAACGATTTCGCACATCGCGAATAGAGGTCACATCATCGAATATATATATATATATATGATGTACATTCTGCGTGTTGACGTAAATTGAGGTTCTATAAAAACAATGTTAAACATACCGCTTCGACGTTGGGCTTGGTAAGGTCACGATGAAGCTTTCTGAGATGGAAAAGCGTTAAACCAACGCAGATAATGTTGATGAAGATCCAGAGTAGGTTGAGAATGTAATGTCTGAAAGGTCCGTGCACTAGTGGACAGCTTGGTTCGTTGTGCCCCGTTTCTGTATTAGCAGCCAAGGCACCGCTCAGGAAGGTCGGGCCGAGATTTATTGTTATGCTTGCGAACCAGATCATGAACGTTCCGAAAATTACGCACTGCGAACAGACAATAAACGCTGCGCTTGTATTTCGTTTTTTATTTCAACGTTGGAATCACCGTTTCGTGGAAATTGGACTCTGGAAATTCGATCGCGCAAATAAATAGCCGAGATGTTTTTACAGTTTGTTACTGCAGCCGCTTTTTCGAAAAGCCGTTCAAATTCGAAGAAGAAATTTGGATACACTCTGCTATTAAACTCACGATATTACGTTACGATACACGTGTTGCAAATTCCGATGTAGTACGGGTTCTATTTTTTATTGTAGTGTACGAGATTCGATTACAGTTGATAGCAGTTTCATTAAACGAGTGCTAAAGCAACTTCTTTTTTAGATATTTTAATTAATTAATTGTTTAATGATTATGAGTTTAGATACATTTTTGACTCTTACAAATTTAGAGTGTTCGATTCGCTCTTTGCTTGAGTGGAAAGTGAAATTATGATGGAGAAGGGATTTTTCAGATGGCATTTAAAGTGATTTTTGAGCTTGTATTATTTCTTAAATTACAAATGAAATCTGGGTGATTTATAAATTAAAATTTACTCTTTGTGTATACGGTATTGATTAAAATACTTGTTATTCGTACGAACGTTAAGACTAATGATATTTCAGTACAATTTTCGCTTTAAAATTCTGAGTCGTTTTATAATCCGGAGTTTAGAGAAAACACTGGTTTTCCTTATAAAAATAAGTCTTCTTTCAATAATTATCATCTTTATTCTTAGGGAAAATTGTCCTTTCAATGTATACACTGAAAAAAATTGTTTCAAAAAAGTCCTGAGAGAATATGTACTTGGATCTAAGTATTGTATTTATTCGACTAAAAAAATGCATAGGCATCGCTTAAAATAACGTGTATCTGAATCAAATAATCGTAAACGAATATTTTAATAAATTACTGAATGGAAAATCTTTATTTTATTCGATTAAATACACTCATTCGTTATTCATATACATTTTTTTGACTACCAATAAATATTTATAAAAATTAAAAAAAATGACTAAATCGTTACATATTACATTTAAATAAATGCACTTTTAGTTGATCAAAAGATTATTTATTCTGATTAATTCAATATATTCAAACAAAATTTATTTTTTATACAGTAAATAACATTTTATTGAAAATAATTTTAATTTCAAATCCATATTTCTTTTTTTCAAACAAAATAAATTTTTTTAATAAATATATTTTGTTAAATATAGCAAATTTTTTTTTATAGGGTAAATAAAATTCGAAATACACAGACTGTTGCTTGAAAGAATTTTTTTTACAACCATCATTGTCATCATTATAATAGGAGTGTAAAGGTATATATGCGTGTCTTCAGTAATAAGAGAAAATACCAACTTTAGCTTAAAAAACTCTGTTTGACATTGCTAAGCAATGTCAAACAGAGTTTTTTTTTAAAGTCTATAATATATGCTTAGCCAAATTTATTTATTTATTATGGTTATTAAGTTTTTTTTCTGGATGAGTATAAAAAATATACGGACAAATGATATAAAATTCCATTTACATATTACGTTCAAATAAACATTTCAGCCATCGACCAGTCGGCTGGCATATCCCTGGCAAACGGTAGTATCATCCTGTATAAAAAAATATTGGGCAGAACGATTTATTCAATTTTCAGCAGGGAAATAGTAAAATTTAACTCGCAACATTTAAGTCTTCGTGCACAGCTTGTGTAAATTCAAATATTACGCACACACGACTATAAAAAATAAAATAAGAATAATACGTTTAAAAAAATGTCTCTAAACTATAGGAAAAGTAGGTCGATAAGTAAGTATCTTTAAAAATAGAAATGAAAAAAATAAAAAACCGCAGATACGATTTTTCTTTAAAAGCAAGTAAAGTAAAATAATAATCACCTGAGGCGAGTCCATGAGAATAGGTTGTCCAATATCCAATTCCTCGTCGTTTTCCTCTTCGAAAACAGGACTGTCGTTGAGTACAGTCGTGAGCATGTTGACGGTAGACACGGTGACGAGTAATAGGAAAGCCGTCTCGACGAGCGAACACTTATTAACCGGCTGGCAGTTGAGGATACTTGAACCTAACGGTAAAAGTATCGCAGCTCGCGCGCAATCCACCATCGCTTGATGGAACAGCAAACCCTGCGACCATCTGTCAAAAATTATTTTTCTTCAATTTCTAAGATTATTTATAAGACATTCAAATGCTTCCCGGAGAAGTAAGAATTTTTTTGAAAATTGGTAGAAAATTTGTAAAAGTTCCAACTTTCACATACTGTAACTTAGAGCACCTTGATGTAGTGCCGAACAAAATGTTAAAAATATTTTAAAGAAGAACGAATTTTTGACCGGTGAATCTGTCAGAAAATGACCAATGCATATAACCCGTTTGATTTTTAGTCGATAAAACGTCCGTTGAAACGGAGCGATTGTACAGAATTCCGGATGGAGACATGCATAATTCAAATGTATATATAGGAATTAATAATCGTTCGAATTTCGCAAATTTCATGGTATAATTATACCGCATTGTAATTCAATTTAAGCTTATTATTTGTCATTGCTATAGTTTCCGATTGATTTCTCTGCATGGCTCGAACATTTTCAACGCAAGTTAATTAATCAACCAAGCACGAGTACAATTTCAAAGCGCGAAGCTTTAATTTTAATAAAGAGACACAAAGTTTAGTCTATAAATTTCAAACAACTTCATTATTCCGGATTCTATTGTTATACGGTATGTACATACTCACGCGATAGTTCTTACACAGGCGTTAAAATTTATACGATTCCGAAGCAATTAAACTTGGCTATTATGGGTTGAATCATTGCTCTCACACCTATGTAGAACAATCGTATAAACAGTGTACTTGAGTACGATGACCCTACAATTAGCTGACGCGTAACGGCTCGTAAAAGTCCATCAACCCTTTGAGATCAGACTGGTAGGTCGGGAATTTACGAGGGAACAGCCTCACTCGATCGAAAGCTAGGCTGCACTTGCAGTTTAATGAGGTTGGATCAGTGTCGATAAATGCATACCTTCTGAGCGATCGTTTGCCGAGTATAAGAGCCATGAGCATGATATTGGCACCCATTCCCATTGCGCCGAGGCTGAAGATGACTGTTGCCTCGGCGACGCCGCCTGGGTGACATTGGAACACCTTTGTGGCGTTCGACGTGACATTGCCCGATGCCCCGATGCCGAATCGTAAATTTGCCCCTATCATCGCTACGGCTCAACCTGCAACATTCATTGTTTATGCATATGATTTTTTAAGTTTTTATCTTATTTATTATTAATTTTTAGTAGTCTTACACAAAGGTATCTAGCTGCCTTAAGTCTTACTACTCTGTAAAATTAAACAGTGGAATTTCCCTATTTACGGGGTATTTTCATTATTTCAAAAGGTTATAAGTAGACCACTCTGAAATAAAGAGCCTAAATTTCATTATAAAGTAAAAATAATTAATTTTTTGAAAAAGTGATTATTTAATACAATGAAAAAAAACGTTGCTACATTTAAGAAAGTTTATTTCTTAAAGAATTGCTTTTTGAAAGAAGAAAATATTTACTCGAATTGTTCACAATATTTTGTCTTAAACATTATTTATTTGAAAGTAAAATTGTTTTTCGTGAAACGTTACTTACTGCATTCAATTAAAAACGGTCTTGAATATATTAAATCATTTTTTAAATTAAAATTTTTTCAAGTAATATAAATATTTTATGTTATTAACCTACTTGTTATTCATATATTAACTTAATTTTCATTGTTTTTGAAACTAAAATATGGATTATAATATATATATATTATAAAAATTTTATAAGCTGTCAACTATTTAAAATTTCGAGTCAGATACATTTGCATAATAGTATAATTGGCAATAATCATTTCATCCTATAAAATCATTAACTTCACTTTGGTTTAATTAAGATTAAAGTAGCATAATTGAATTTTTCGTGAAAAATAATACTCTGTACTCTCTAAAATCATTAAAGTCATAATTTAAACTCAAAAGGCTCGGAATTGCTCTACTTTTTTTCTAAAGAGTGAAATTAAAGTAGTGCGATGAATTCCTGGTTAGAATATAAAGCGGAGACAATTTCGAAGAAATTCCTTTTATTGTATAAGCTTGAATCGATAATAATAATTAGAGTTTATCATAGTAATAATTAACCTATATTATAAAGAGTTAAACGACTCTCGACGTTAAAACATTTTCACGTTTATATACTTGTATTTAATTAATTATACTGTAATGTTGTGTACAACAATACTGCACTGAACCAGTGTTCGATCTTATCAGACCGATATTGAAACTAAGGTTCACCAATACTGGTAACCAATATACTGTTTTCTAGTAAAGATTTAGTTTACAGCATCAGTAATTCTTACGAGGATATCATTTTGATTATAGTTCGTGGTGTGTTTTGGTTTAGTTTATTCAGTATAAAAGAGATCTTATTTACTCTATGCTTATTCAAAATTTTTTTACAAATGAGGGGATACGAGGGGGAAATAAAGCACAATTTTCTTCATTTAATTAAAATAATTAACATTATATAATTATTGGACTTGCGACGCGTAAATCGATTCGAATATCGTATAGTACTTCTACTCATTTCGTGATCGAGCGATTTAATTTTGAAAATACCAAAACAATATACTATAATCATCCCTTACAATTTGTTGCAATTCAAGATATTTAGACTGTGCAATCGTCATAATAATAAAAAAAAATTATCAAAAAGTTTACATCCCATATTCAATTCGAAAGTCCAATCTATTACCTAAACAAAGATCAATAACACGCCAAGCGTCAGTGAACTCGAAATTTTAATAGTCAAACAGGGGTGATACTTGACCAGTGTCCTATGACCCATTTCCAAGTGAATAGTTAATTACCGGTCGACCAGCCGCACAGTTAACGAAGCCCGATCATTATTTGCGCAGCATCCGAGATGTAAACGGAATGTTTAATGCAAACAATTACCGCGAGAGAAGGAGGAGCCGTCAGTGTTGAAAGGTGCTCTGGACTTTTCAGCACCAGCTTTCGCGACACTCGAGATTAGTCCTGATTAATTATTCCTGGAGTCACTAGACTGATAGAGCAAACGTGGAATTAGACGGATTCAATGTTGTACCAGTTGAATCGCTTTATGTACAATAGTTTCGGTGATCCGATTTGATTTATATCGAGAGTTGATTTTAAAGGAATAGACGTGCCGTAAAGGGATTAACTTTGTTTGTTGTAACTGTGATGTGTCATAATTGCCATCATATCGTGATCGTGATCCTTAAATTTTACTAGATAATCAAAATGTGTGGCTTGATTTGAAGCAGATTCTTGATTTCAGTAGAAAAAACTGGAAAGGAATTTATCACAATTTGTTAAAAATTTATTTATTAAAAAATTGCTCTTTTGAAAGAAGAACATATTTACTTGAATTAAACGAAAACTTTGATAAAAAAAAAATTTTTATTTTAAACCGTAATTATTTTCATTCGTATGCTACTTATGGACAGCAAACAAAAATTTACTAGACGTAAATTTGAATTACTTGAATATTCGAAGTCATTTTTACAAATAAAAAAGTGTATTTATCTTTAAATTACATTTCTTTTTAAAGTCTATAAATATATTTTTAATAACCATATGTTTATGCGATAAAGATACTATATTTAAATTACATTTCTTTTTAAAGTCTATAAATATATTTTTAATAACCATATGTTTATGCGATAAAGATACATATTTATTGACTTTAATAATATGTGTTTTAAAAAATATGGTTTTCGTTAAATACCATATTTCGATTCAAATAATTTTCCTAGTTCTAATAAAAGACACCATTTTTGGAATTAATAATAGTTTTTTTATTCCAACAATATTTCTTTCAGTTTCTCAAAAATTAATTTCTTAGTTTGCTAATATATTTTGTTAAAACGTCGACTTTCTCTTTTTTAAAAAATTTTCATTACAAATAACAAGAATAGTCGAGATGTTTCTATCTGATGAATAAAAGAATCTTCACACTCTATCGGTAAATTCTATAATTATCTACAAATATAAATCTTATTATTATTAATTATTTTTAACTATAGGTTGTTTAATTTAATTGCTCATTAAATTTATTGGTTTTACAGTCAAACCAATTTTTGTTCATATCTTACGTGTCATTTTTTATTAAATATTTAAAACTACCTGAATCTTAATACTTTTTATTAAAATTTCAACATAATTTCTATTAATACTATAATAAAAATAGCTTTTATTCTACAATCGGATTATTGAAATCTGATAAATCAATTCTGAAAAAGAGCAGATTAAGTATTATATATTATAGAAATACAACATCAATATAAATACGCTTCGATTGTCCACATTAAGATCATTGCATAATCACACGATATGTATAATTATCAGTAAATCACGACGTACCAAAGTAAAAAGACAATAGCTTTTAAAAAATTGATCGCACCGGAAGCCGTTATAAATTTCGCTCCTACGCGGGATGGCAAAGTTATTATTTACACGTATAAATTCGAGCTTGCGTCGCGCTTTGTTTCATCAGGACTGGCCGTCGGTACTGTCTGTTTTCGTTGAAAATAACAGCGAAAAAATAGAGAAAAAGCGTAGAAGGAGAATGCGCCATCAGTGAAGTATTCTATCCAACAGCTCGCGCTATTTACGGTAACCGGAGTCAACGTTGAAGGACAAGGCTGCAAACGTGCTGTCGAATAATTTTTCCGAGGCTACTGCTGAATAAATATTTTCTCTTTCGAGATTTGGAGGACTGTTTTTTTATTGAACCAGTTACAATCGTTCGCTGCGGATGTGCAAACCGATGTGTTGTAAATCTTTGCTTCGTCAATGAATTCTGTTTGTATTGTTTCATTTTACTTCGACAGAAGTTTTAACGAGAAATGTTTGTTGTTATTAGTAGGCTACGGTTGTTTGTTTTTTATTTATGAAAAATATTCACTGAATATTACAGTATTGAATTTGTCGCAATGCTCCGGTATGTCTTTCGATGTAAATAGATATGCTGATTAATATGAAATGTAAAATGCGGACATTCGAATGCATAAGTACTACATCGACTTTTCCTGCCTAACTGGATTATGTTACGCGTTTTAGTATACTTTTATTATTATATTATTTTGGAAATATACAGCTAGTACTTTATGCATTAATTTGAGTTGTGTCACTGAATAAATTGAGCTTCCTTGATGTAAATATATGATAAGCTCATTAAATCAGGTCGGCTGTTTTTTTCTTCCTAAGTCCTGTACTCGACGAAATTTTCCTTTTCTTTTTGCTTTTCCTCGACGAAAAGTACATAAGATTCGTGTTTTCCATTTGCAACAGAATAGCTCGAAGTAATTGCACTCGTTACCGATGTACTATTCCGAAAATTAAATTATTCCCGCGTCGCGCATCATGAATATGCATGTCGTTCCCTTATATGTACGTACGACGCTCTTGGCTGCAAAATTTTCGCGCTTGCCCTCGTTAAAAGCTCTTCAACGCCGAAAATGAGTATTACACACATACGCGCGTCGTCTCGGGGAAGGGGAAGTTAATTAATTTTTTTTCAGTGGCTTAAGTGACTTTCCCATTATTATTCATCGTATGATTTTTCTTGAATTTATTTAAATAGGATATTTAAGCTGAAAATAGGAAGTTAATATATATTTACGTTGCGTAAACTCGTAATGTAAGAAGTTTTAATGAATTTTAATTCCATTCGAGGCGAAAGTTGATGAAGATTTTGGTATTATTGGCAAAGGATTCGGTTTTACAGGGTAGTCTCATCTCATATCCAGAAATGATATTTGTCCGAACCGAAAGGTACGATTGATGTTGCACAAAGAAAATAAGACCTGAGGAAGTTCTTGATAAGCCTTTCGATTGAGAGGTAATTGTTCTCCTAATTACCTATAAGTTGGACTCGATTAACTTGAGAACCATTGAATCGACTTTCTTCGAACTTTCTGTAAAGTAAATTTGTTCTTTCGGCCTTCTATTAGTAAGAAAACTTTTTTTGTATACTCTTAATATTCTAGAGCGTTTGATTCACTCGACGCTTGAGTGAAATTTCCAATACTTATTCTAATGGAGGGATTTTCAAAGTTATAGAGAACTTAAGGAGGTAGAATCATTCACTTGGAAATTTAGAGTGATTTTTCTCTCTTAACGAGTATTAGATGATTTTGTTGTTGTTGTTTTTTAAACAAATTATATTATTTATGCAATAATGACATGAGAAATTTTCAAATCGGTAGGCTAATAAGATTTAAAAATAACATGATTTAATTAAAACGTTCAAGTAGTTAAAGCGGCCGTCTACATCAAAATACAAATTTAAAAAATCATATGTTTTTAATTATTAAATAATATTTTATTATAATATATATATACATATACATGTTAGCAAAAAGTTTAGCTTTGTAACGATATTGCATTTCTGATACAGACATTCATAGTTTAGTGAGGAAATAACTCTCATTAAGTAATTTATTATCTTAAGCGAAATTAAAATATCATTAAAATATTGTTACGTTATTATTTGGAAGAAACTATTTTAAAAATTTTTGTTAACATTATCAAACGTAATTTTATTTATTATTTACTAATTAGTTAATTATAGCGAAAATAACCTATCAATTTATCAACATTATGTGTACTTACATTAAAGAAAATTACTAATTTTCATACTAACAATATATTCAGCATGTCTTATTAAAAAATAATGAACTATATCATTTCCGATAAGGAAAAATAAATTTCAATTTCTCATATATTATGATATCCATAATGTTTATACACTGAGTTTTCATGTCTTTGATCTATATGTATGTCAACCTACTTCATTTCCTATCGGTGTTTTCTGCTACAGTAGGCTTACTCGAACCAGTAGATACAGTCAGTCTGTGATCAGACATCGCGTGTGAGAATTCGAGCGTTTCATCCTCCATAGTCTCTCTCTCTCTCATTTTTTTCAATTTAAGCACTTCTCGGCACTGTGAGTCGACAACTTTATTCACGTACTCGAGCGAATATCTCGGTTCTCTTTCAGGAAATAATACACAGTCACATTGAATTTTTATGTTCGGATTATTTCTGCGATAACGAATCACGGAATATTCTATAAAATAAATATTGGTCATTGCGCACCGACGAATAAAGTTACTGCAATTAGCGAGCTGCAGTGAACTGATCAGATTTTCAGACTCCTAATGAATTTCTCAAAGGCTTCAAATTAATGAATATTTTCGACCCCTTTTGCCAGTAATTGAACGGGTCTAAGGGATTCGCAAATTTTTAAGGTAACTCGTGACTCAAAGAAGAACGCTTTTGTATGGTAGACTCTTAGTAAAAGGAGCTACGATGGCTTCGCAATTTCTCTCGTCTCGTAATCAGAGACATTGAATGCACTTTACGTAATGCGCGTCTAATTGAATTTTGCCTTCGGCAATCGATCTGTCTTTTTCATTCAAGATATAACTTTCGATACAAATCTATTGTTACGAATAACTTTGAGATTTGTCTGGAACTACCTCATCAGACGCTGTTTTAGAAGTTATTTGAAAGTCGTTTTTTTTCGCAGTTGTTCATGTTTTCGACAAAGTTTTTAAGAAAGGAATGCGAGATCTACATATTTTTCTCCGGAGAATAAAAGTGTTTGCGAGAATTTCGTGGCACTGGTAAGACAACATTTTTCTCCTCCTTCGTCCTATTAAATTTCAAGATAGATGACCACGAAACTTCCCTAAGAAACACCGAAGTTTACACTTTATTATCGATGGTCCGTTCGGATTTGTTGAATGTTATTTAAGGGTGTGTCGTTCGTTAGTGTAGAAGCTATATAGTCGTTTATGAAGATTAGTTTTCAAGTTTTTCGCTGTGCCTTCTTCATCGAAAAACTTCGCGAATCCAGTTAAGAAGAATCTTACGAAAATGCGATAGTCCATACTGGTAAACAAGATGAACACTTGATAAAAGAAAACTTTCTTATCGGCCGTAATTCTACTCAATAGCGTGGATAGTATAAATTTACGAGAAGTCATTATTTCAATGATTATTTTTTATCCTCATCCAAAAAAACTTTAAGCCTATGGGAATTTAAAATCGACCTAATCAACGGGCAAAGGCTTTTTACGAGACTGTAGACCCAGAGTTTCTGAAAATAGCGTTAATTGCAAGCCCCCAGTACAAATTAAAGTGTCGCATCCTCTCAGAGCTGCTCTACGTCCTCGTGAGAATTCTCTTTGCAAAATAGTGGCTTGGAGCATGGAAAGAGAAGAAATGGATAAAAATAGAGAAGGATTTAAAAAGACAGAGAAAAGTGAATGAGAGAGAGAGAGAAAAGAGAGGAAAGGAAACGCGTCTCGAGTACGTAATTTATTCCGTGCTGGCTTCTTGCTTTGCTCCCTCATTTTTTTTCCTCTTGACCTTAGTTGAAGAGTCAATTTTCTAAGAAAACGCGCTCGCGTAGCCTTCCTAATTACGAACGCATTTCGTAGATAAGATCGTTTACGCCCTGAGATTTTGACAAGTGTAACTCTCGTGGTTTCAACGGATCAGTGTAATTAGGGGGAATTATAATTCTACTCTTTAAAATTGAAATGATTAAATTTCACTATAGTTTCATTGTTTCAAAATGCTATAAGTATGCCGCTGCGAAATTGTGAGTTTTAGCTTATTCATAAAGTCGAAATAATTTATTGTTAGAAATAGTGATATTACACTGTTCAAAAATCAGAATATGTACAGAATGAATAAGTGAATATTTACTAGAGTTAGTAAACTTAATGGAATCAAAAGATTTTGTTTCAAATAGTTATTTTTGTTCAATGTAAAATGAATAATTTCCATATATTTAAATACACTGTTTTAAACTGAATTTTCACCGTGAAATTAGTAAATTTCATATTCATAAAAATCATTGTTTTAAATAGTAATTTTGCATATTTAAAAGAGTAAATTTTCACTCTAAAAGTATTGAATTCAATTTTACCAAAAATCACTCTTCTAGGTGCTCAATTTTCAAATTAAAAACAGTAATTTTATACTGTAAAATTTGTAAGAAATTGTATCAGAACTATGCGTTGCACTTTGTTTTTAGTGAATATTCGCTAAACATAATTATAGCTATAAAAAGTTCACCAATTAATAATATTTATGCACTGAGTGTCGAAGGTAAAGGTAATATTTAATATTTTATAAGTAAAATCAGAGAAATTATCACTATTTCAAATGCAGAGAGTACTGGAGGTTCTCTTGTTTTCACTTCCAGACGATGAGTGATCAAAGTAAAAAATAAGTTTGTTGAATTTTTTATGTGTAACTCATGCATATCGATTTTAGCATTGGATTCGATATGTACATTTATTTATATAAAATATATAAATAATATAAATATAAATAAATATGTATTTATATAAATAACTTTCAAAACCTTCAAATCAACAGTCTAAAGATATCTACACTTAGGTACTATTTCCATCCTATTTTTCCTAATCCTTTCTCAATGGATTTCACGTTCAATGATAAATTAAAATTTTATTTATTTTATACGACACAAAGTTTTTCTAACGGTTGAACTGCGTATCGCTGCTTTATGAGTGTAAATAAGGGCCACAAAAAATTTAACGAATGTGTTTCCAATCCCATCTCGCACTTACCGTAATAGGTCATTCAACAGAAATAAGAACTGAACGACCTTTTAAATAAACAGCTAGACTTAACATACTCCTCGATCGAGTGGAAGCAAGGAGAGAAGATCGTATGCTGTAGGTCAAGACCATTACCGTAACCATTACCATTACCCCTTTTTCCTCATCGGGAAATCCACGTCATCAGCGGGAAAAAGCGTCGCAAGCTCAAGCGCGAAAGAAACAACCAATCAACAATCGCAGTGTTGAGCAAGAAGTGTTCTCACAGTCTCTCTGTTCTACCGCGAATGGTTTTCCGATATGTTCCACGCGCGCATCTAAAAGCTCGAATACACCCAAGCAAAACCTTGCAAAATGAGCTCGGTGAACTTTGTTCGAAGAGCTATGCGTATGTATACATAAGGACCAGGTCGAGCGAGAAAAAATTGCTCTTGAAGCGTCGTAAATTTTTGTGAGTTCGCCTTTAACACGCGGACAGTTGTATATAGATACTTTTTCTTTTCTTTTTTTTTACTTTTATGTCGCGGTGACGACTATACGTGCTCATGAGCTGCTATTCCGGTCTTGTCGTTGCGTGGGAGAAAAAGTTTTTACACAAGCTTTTCTGAAATGGTGCATAGGATTTAACGACCGGTCGCAAAACTGTGATCCGTAAAAGCGTTCGTTCTAAAATACGAAGATGTACATAGGTGTAGGAAGTGAGAAAAACATCGCGGAATTAATCTCGAAACATCAAAGCACACACCTCGAACAAAGCGCGGCTCGAAAGGCTTTTCTCACAATCTCCATTCATACGAAGAAGCGGATTCTAAACTATCACGAGATACCTTTCTAAGGTTCTTATTTTCATAAGAATACACGAACACGTGTTTTTAGGGTAGATCTATACCATCCCGAGACTCTTGATTCATTTCTCGAATTCCTTTGGCGATAGATGATATAAAAAGGGATCGTGAGGATCTGGAAAATTTAGGATAGGGTGATATATAAGCTCAAAAAGATGTGTCTGTGTGTGAATTCTTACAAAGTGCTCATGTGTAATTTCTGTGAGGAATATCTGGAGGGGGGGATGCATTTACAGGGGAAGAGAAAAAGCTCACGTAGCTTCCTTTATTGGATTTTTTTCAAAACTGTGCTCTTATTCTGGAATCGCGATCTCGTAGCGGTTCATCAATGTTATCAAGTTCCCAGAATTGTTTTTACTGCGCCTTGTAATTTATGATCACGGTAAATTAGACATTTTTTAAAGTCGTTTTAATTGCCAAGTCGTGT
The DNA here is from genome assembly GCA_018906985.1 of Apocrypta bakeri. Lineage (NCBI taxonomy): Eukaryota > Metazoa > Arthropoda > Insecta > Hymenoptera > Pteromalidae > Apocrypta > Apocrypta bakeri. The sequence continues at coordinate 5,279,019 of JACCIA010000002.1, forward strand.
CGCTCTATCGATTTTAAAATCCTACCCGAGAAGTGAGAATGAGAGGGGCGGGGTGAATATAAGGCCATTATAAAAATGAAAAACCGCGTGGAGTTTTGCCAATGCTTAATGGGAGAATGTCTCCCAGTGTGCAATTTAGTGTGTACGCGAGCTTTTTCGTAAACCAACCGAGGGATTACCGACGGCGGAAAAATGAAAATATATAAAGTTAGTTTGTTGGAATTTCGAAAATTGTCGCGGTTGAAGCTGATCTTCTTACTCCCATTTTTTCTCGGTAATATTTATGGCATCAAGCCAGAGCATTCGGGTCGAATAATCTATCGAACAATCTGGACGTTCATGTTTATTCCCAGGCGTCACTGGGAGATTTAGAACTAAACATTGCATTTAATAAGTTTAGTACTAAATCGAGCTTTCACTCGAATTGATTCCGGAGAAATTTGAGTGCAATGCAAACATTGCCAACAGTGCATTCACAGTCCATCGGAATAAGCCACTGAGACCGACGCTAGACTAAGACGTACTCATGCGGAATATTTTCGCATAGAATGAGTGGTTCGTTCGCGACTGCATTTTGTATTCTGTGTGAAAAAGCTTCAAGCTTTTACAGAAAGATATCTCTCTATAGCTAACTATTTTCTTTGCATTTTCTATGTCTTGCGTGGATACGCTTTCTTCTAGTAGAATTCAGCAACGGACCAGTACTGATATCCCGTTAGAAATACTGTGCCAGTACTGTGCCGAATTTACATCAGTATTATGTCAGTGCTGTGCCATAATTGTGCATGTATTATGCCAGTACTATGCAAACAATGTGCCAGTTTTGTGCCAGTACAATGTAAAACTTATTTTTTATTTGACTTACCTCTTCTTTCCTATTCTTTTTTTACTAAAGTTTGAAGTTTTCGAAAACAACTACTAATGGTACAAAAAAACGCAGCTGACTTGGAAATTTTTCTTTTAAAAACTATGATAAGAATTACGATAAAAACTGCGGTAAAAGTTTTCAAAGAATAAAAAAAACTTAGAATTGATCATAGGTTAGTTGGAAATTTTTTTTAGGATTTTTAAAATGTGGAATAGAATCATTACAGTTTTAGCTCTGATTGAGAAATGATACACCAATATTGGTCCGTGACAGTATTACTACTCTGATCCGATCTTATCATCTCGATATCGAACGAAGGTTTGTACCAGTACTGGTACCAGTATACAGTCTCCACTAGTATTTGCCTGTAATTTCAATATTGGTAATCTGAGTTTGCAAATTCCAAGATCTTGGATGTTATCTGGAGCTGATCCCTTGATCTGACCCGTTTTTGTCATCCCGCTATGGAACCAAGATCTGATCAGCACTGGTAACCATTACTCTGTCTACTAGTAAAGAACTAGTGTTGAAAGTACGAGCAATCAGAGGTTGAACATTCAAAGATCATTCCATGGTATCTGGAGCTGATCCCTTGATTTGTCCCGCTCTTACCGTCCTGATATCAGACTATGGTTTGACCAGTACTAATTGCCACTACACCGTCTACCACTAAGATACTAGTCCTGGAATTAGGAGCAATCAGATATTGAACATTCCAAGATCTTCGATGATCCTTAAATTCTGATCCCTTCATCTATCTCGCTCTTAGCATCTCGATATCGAACCAAGGTTTGATTAGTACTTTTTACTACTACACTGTCTACCATTATGATACCAGTATCAGTAATTCTTACCAAGGTGCCTTTAACGCTAGTATCCTATTTATTTCTCCTGACTGACTTCAAATTCTATCGTGATAATTTAATTAGTGCGTAACACGACTACCGCAATGACTCTCTTCGGTCTAACGCAGTTTAAGTGAAGGAGAATGAATGCGAGAGAAGGTATTTGCTGTGGCGAATTTGCATGAAAATTTAATAAGTCAAAAAGAGGCCGCAATTAAGAAACAGGCGAGTTTCTCGTGATAAAGATACCGAAAAAAAGGAAAAGCAAATTCTCTTTAGTGTATAGAAAAAAACTCACACACAACTTAATAATCTCTCGAGAAATAGCATTTCCATTGACGCTCTTTCTTTCCTTTTTCTTGCTGTGTATATTTATTCCAACTCATTTAAATTTCGAAGAGCTTTATAGTCGCTAAAACTGCAGCTGTGCCCTGCAATTCAAACTCGACGCTTTCTCTAAAGATCTTAAAAGTTGAACTCCTTTCTTGCGCGCATTTGCATCTCTCAAGCTCGTCCATCCATGTGTCTGTACATATATATATATAAAATATCTGTACATATTACAATCTATACTGTCAAAGTTAAACATCGGTGTACATGCTTTTGTCTCTATATTGACTTAGTACAAAAGATGCGTCTGTATGTGTAACTGTTAATGGGAATCGTTTACACGTAATTTTACTCCCTTACACACGAGAATTGTAGTCGACGTTCATCTACGAACTGATGGTGCTGCCACACATAGCTTAGGGGATTCTGAACTTCCGACCTCGAGGAAATGCTCAAGTAACAGCTGATTCGGATAGGCGGCACGAAAGGAATTATCGCTATCTACAAAAGCGTATACGTAGAATTCGATGGCTATAGCTCGAAATCCGTTTAAGATTCAATCAAAGCTCGCACACATATATAGATCTTAACAAAGGCAAACAAGAGGGCGTTAATAGCCCAGCTTCTATCTTCAAGACTCCTACGCAAATACTGCTTTAAATTCTCAGAGGTGCCGTATTATTCTCAAAGTACTTGCACGAGGGGAGACTGTGACCGCTCTATCCTTTCCGAGAACAAAAGGGACCAAACGGTCGGCTTGGCCAAAAGAGGCAAGAGACTTCTATCCTTTTCTTCTTTGCTAAATTACACGGTTCGACGTCGGTTAGTGCGCGCAGACAGCCTCGGGTTTCGGCACAGGCTCGACTAGCGCAATAAACTTTTAAATGGCTTTGAAGAGTTTTTATCAGGCTAGAGAGAGAGAGATTGAGAGAGAGAGAGATTGAGAGAGAGAGAGAGAGAGAGTGAAAGCTGAGCCAGCATTCCCATTACGAGTGTCCGACCTCGACTGCGCTTCTGGGAAATTAAAATTTTTCGACAATTGTCGATCGGCTTTTCGATCGGTACGTCATTGTGGAGATCTTTCGCTTAATTGTTTCGTGAGATACAGTTAACATTGAATATTTATAACAAAAAATGTAAAATTATTATTATTGCAAAGCTAATTTTTTTTTCTTAAAGCACAGTAACAATACCAGAAATGCGTACGTTTTATTGAATTACTATATATATAATTTTATTATATTATCATATATATAATTCAAATACTTTTATATAAATAATATAATTTGTTTGATAAGAAATCAATAAAATGATGCTTTTTCATTCTGCGACTCGTTTAAAATATAACGAAATCTAATTCAATAGTCCAACATTGCATAACAATAACATTATTTGAGCTTTAACAAGACAAGACACCTTTAATAGATCTTAAAATAGTCATAATAATGCAGTAATAATTTAAACTTATTAAAATAATAGAATTCATCAACCAATAGATAGACTGAGCTTAAAATTGACAGTAATTTTCTTTAATCAATACATATTAGGTTTGTAGCGATTTCAATAAAATTGATACATTTTATAATCCCAAAATTGTCCCGGTCATTGCATTTAAAACCCCTACATTCATGTCTAAAAGAGAATTAGTAACCAATCTCAGCTCAATATACCCATTAAAACTTACGGATAGTAAAATTCGTATTTTATGGTGCAATTAGTAATCGAAGAAACTTAAACAAGCTTGTATAAATACATCTCCGAATATTGGAATAATTTAATGTTACGACTGGATTATTAAAATGATATTACTTCTAATTTTTTCAATCACCACTCCAAATGCGTCTTGTCCCGTTAAGTCGTGATAAAAATGTCCTCATTTCCATTAGTAACCGTACGTCCGCTTGGCCTGTTTTAAAATTCACTCCCTTTTTCCTTGTCTCGCGAACGGGAAAGTCGTCGTCTGTACTTTCCTGATGCCTTTCCCGACTCTAACGACAAGCCTTTTTCGAATTGTGGCTGGAAGCTTGTAATTAAAGGGGCTGAAATAAAAAAGGATAGGAATCTGTTCGACCGGACAAGTGGAAACGTGACAAAAGTTAATTTTAAACAATGTGTGTCTTTATTGAAACAGCCTCTTTTATGTACGGTCGCTTTCTAAATTCGACAAATTCATCGGTATAGTACGATTAAATTCATGGCATTGTTTTCGACGTTGTTTTACGGCAAATAGATACGTACAGTAAAACGTGGCATTAACTGTTGAATCGAGAAAAGCTCTTTAAATGGGCGGTATACATTATGCCAATCAAGTTAGGAAGTTAAACGTAAAAGTATTACTATAGTCCTAGTAGGTATTGACAAATAACCTAGTGTCGGGCCAATACTGTCATACGGCCAGCAGTACTGTATTATACCAGTACGGGAGTGACAAGATCGGACCATAATTTAAAATCAGTATTGGGCCAGTATTTTCTCAGTACTATCCCATTATGCCTGTATTGCGCCGATCTTGTGTCAGTATTGACGTACAGTATTACAACTCTGGTCCGTTTTTATCATCCCGATTAGAACCAAGGTTGGACCAGTACTGGCCCGTTGTATCAGTACTGGCAATTCTCACAAGAGAATCAACATATTGCTAGGAATGAGTCCAAATTATTGTAAATAAACTAAACAATTAAACACATAGACACTAGAAACCAAGAACTAAAAACAAGAGCTCAAACAGCTGAGCAAACACGCGAACTTATACGTAAAGAAAAACAACAACTTGCTCAAAGAAAAATAACACAAAAATACTTCAAAGAGTGAAACAAATGATGGACAAACAACTTCAACGAATGCCCATTAAGAAAAATAAAAAGCAGCGTAAATTCAGCTAAGAAATTCAACAGAAAAGAGCAGATTACGATCGCAAGGTTAAGAATCGGTCATATTCCTTACACATAACAATTTATCTTTATATTTACTATATCTTTATATTCATCAAAATAATAATTAATTGGCAATATTCTTTTAACATAATCGGAATATCGTATCACAAAAATATTTAATATAATTTTTATGATAATCATACATCTACTTGAAAACTAGCACGTATAAAAAACGTATAAAATGTCTATTGCATTTACTTATGAAGAATTATTAGATATGAATAAAAGATAAACTATTATTTTTGATTCACGTATATTGCCAATATATAGAACCCAACATATTTTTCTATCCTGGTCTAAATATTAATTTAAGTTCAAAGCATTTATGTCGACTGTAGTAATATTTTCACACGGTCCGTTAACGTAAATCGAATCGATTATCCATTTCAATGTGTGCGTGTAAATCAAAATGAACGAATCTATACAATCAACGATTCATAAAATAGCTTCTAAAGTGTCGTATTATTTACCGACAGTATTATATATACGTGTGCTGTAAACTGCAGTGATTGGCGAATGCACTTTAATAATTTATTAACTGCATCGTTCGAAAAAGGCTTTATCCCACTATGTACCCTTCATAAATTCAAAAGTCAGCCACAAACATTCGTTCCCAGTAAACAGTCGAAAAACGTGCTCTTTCTCGCTTCCCTCGCTCTCGAATATACTCGAAATAGAAAACTTGCGAAAAAACGATGTACAGAAGCTATATATCGAGGTCGATGGAGAGATAAAGCCTGGAAAAATGCGCTGTGATCGAGAAAGACACTTTAGCTTCGTTCCGCGTGATCAGCCTCACCAATAACAGCAGAGCAGCTGCGACAACTTCAGCCGAGAACATCACAGTAAATCCAGTTATACATCGTATGCATTGAAACTAGAGTCGCACTTTATTTACGTTTCTTTCGGTTTATTTGGCCGCAACATATACTTTTTATTTGTGTCCTCGTCGTCCTTTGAAACTAGAGTAAATTTTTCAAAGGGTTCGTTGCCCTGTCTCTGCAATCGCGACGTTATTAATGGCAGAGGCGTACAGCTTCGTGAAATCGACAGGTAGAAGCTTCGATGCCAATGTTGAACGTCGAGCCTTTTTGATTTATACTTCGGATACCCGAATTTTATGTATTTTTTTTTTATCTTTGGTGGAATAGTAATTGCGGTGCTATAGATGCGACAAAGTATTTCATTGGAGGACTATGTATTTAAGGGAGAAAATTGGATTATCGCATAAAACGTCTCCGACGATATCAAGGGCTTATCGGCAGTGCTCGCGATATGAATTGCTCGTACACTTTGGACGAGAATACGAATCGACGTTTTATTTTTATCGCCTGTTTATATAGCTCCCGTGATCTCTCCCTCGTGTCTTGTCTTAGATGAGTAGAAAATAGCCTGGGAGCATCCGTTAAAGTACATGTAAGTTATCGATTCGTCGGTGCGATTTCGCAAGAATAAATCCGAAAACACATTTTAACTAGCAGAAAAAAATCTCACTCGCTGAATAAGCTGTAACAGTTAGCTATAGAATGTCCTTGTTCGGAGCGAAAATACTTTTGTCGCGTCACCTCCGATGCACCAGTCCATTTCCCCCAACGAGAGAAGCTTTCATCGATATTACTCTGCCTGTTTAAGGGGAAGGGAGTATTCGTCTGTGTTCTCTCCTGCCGGATATCCTCTTCCTTCCACTGCGGCTTGGCTTTTCCACCAATGCCTCCTCTTTGGCTCCGAGATATTTCGCTGAGTCCTCCTGATGCCGATCGAGAGCTTCTCTGGTATAGCAAAGTACACAGAGCGCGACGTGTCCTAATGTGGTCCCCTCAGAAGCCTCTTCTGCCGTTGTAATCTTGGCCTATATTCCGAGTCAGACGGGATATTTGGCTCGAGGCTTGAAATTTGAGGAGGCACAACGAGGGATGCTTATTCCCTCATCAATGACGGATTGCTCGGTCGATAGAAGAGCTTTTTAGGAGATATCATCAGGATGTGGTCAGATACCGTGTAACTGTTAAACGAAATCGTTAGGGATGAGAGAGAGCGATGCCAGCTGGAGAATGAAGCCGACTGCCTGGGCTCTTAAGTAAATAACGCAATTGAGTAATGTCATGGATACATATAAAGGAAGATGAAGCTGTGTAGGTGAACAGGGATATCTCCTCTGCGTAGAATCCGGGCTTGACAGGGAATGTCGCTTTGGATTCTGGAGCTTACTCTCGTTTTAATTCGAGCGAGATGGAAGACGGCACGGTCTTTCTGAAGTACAAATTGAATGCACGCGCTCGTGCGACTGCACAGAGAAATGCCTTTGAGCTTTTGAACGCGTATAGTTGTGCGTTCGCTCATTTATGGCTGGTGCAACAAGTACCTCTATGCTCTTTGAGTTTTTCCTCTGTTCCGTCTCGAACGCATCGGTTATTTTAGTTAATCGACTGGAAATTCATATAAATTATCCTGTTTATAATACCATTTACATTTTTCAACTCTAACGTACTTTTTGTTTCTTTTTTCTTACAGGTTAGTCAGCTTTCCAATCAATCACTCGCGAACACGTAAGTCTATTCATTTTTATAAACTATTTATTCCGACCTTTGTAATACAAAGATCGAAAGCTTCAACAATGAAAGTCCAATAAGTGTCCCACTTGTCGACCCGAAAAAAGTGAAACGTCACAAAAAAATCCTCTGAGAAAAAGGAAAGAGGTAAGAGGGTGGGAGGAGAGATCAGGTCCGAATAAAATTTTCTGCCTCAGCTTATTATTCGCTTCAAGTGGGCTATACGCGAAGACGCCTTTGAGTCCTTTGACGCTACCGAGTCTGCAAGGAGAAGCAGAATGTTTGAAGGAATTTAAGCTCTGGGACAGCCGATCCAAGGCAATTCCGATGCGATACCATATTCAATTCGAACTTGAGCGTGGCTTCCGGTTCCGCACGATTGAGCTCTCCTTCTCTCCCTCGTCGTCATATCATTTTATATTGCCTATCCTCTCGATGCTGCTGCTGCTACTGCTTTTCAGACTTTCCCCACTACACACTCTATGACATCGAGCTGACGATGAAAAATCTATTTTCACTGGGAATGAACGTAAAATGTCTGGGCTCTTTTTTCCAGCTGCTCGCTCATCTCTGTCGATCGGTGCTATACTCGTTTTATTGCCTCTTTCGATAGAAAAAAAGAATGAAAAATTGCCAACGCCTATGGGGGACTGATGGACGATGTAATTGATTGGGTTGTTCCTGGTTTTGTCACGCGCACAGTTTGCTCGGGGATTTGACTATTGGCTTTGGTCGATAGTTGAGGGACCTCTCGTTCGAGAGATAACTTAGTTTTTTAGGAAAAATTTTTTTTTAACTCGATCATGTGAGGGGAATAAAATCATTTTGAACTGGTTAGTGTCTTTTTTTAGAAATAGGAATCGAGGCGAGATGAACTGACAAATATTTTGATATTTGCGATTGCGGTACTTAAAGATATTTTAATTAATTTTTGTTTAAATCGTTTGCAAGTTACAGAGAATTAATGTTAGTATTTTATGTACATTTTTAATAATGTATAGCTCCTCGGGGAAGCATTTTTCACTAAAAGTACAAGAGGGAATTTTTTTTTAAATTGTAAAACCTTCAAATAAAATTCTTTTAAGGTGACGTATATGATTTCATCATTCGAAACAGCGTAAAGAATGTATGAAGTCATTTAAGTTTTAGCGACTGTAAAACTATTTATGCTAGTCATAACTTATGAATCGAGCTCGGTCTCTAACTAGAAATAAAGAGATGAATCAAATAATCTCATATTCTGTTGAAAATATTCATTTTACACGTATAATCGCGACTTTAATTTCTCTAAAAGTAACTACCATAGTCTCAAGACATCTTTATAAATCTACATATCTTGCTAAAATTAAAAATAAAATAATCAAATTTGTAGCGAATTTTATGTTTTTAAATCAACTTACACAGCCCAATAAATGATTCTAGTAATTCTTAATGAAGTAATTTTCGCGAAAAATAATCTAAAAAACTTCGCTCAGGTATATGCAGTGCCAACGAACAGTTTGAAATGATTTAAAAACAAAAATAGTATATTTCACCAGTCAATCTATCATAGAATCATCTATAGATATTGTCAAATGCGTGGGTGTATCGATTACGTGTTCTATTGTTTGCATCGCGCATCATCCCACTCAATCGGTTCGGAAAAGTAAATGGACCTTATAAATTACGTTATGAACTATTCCCTGTAGTCAATCTTTTACGTAATGTTCATTCACGCAACTCAAAGTATCTTCTCCCTAAAATAATCATACCAGATAATGACGATGTATTTCTGTTCTCTCCACTTTGAACGTAGCGTATATTTTAACATTTCCGGTTTGTTATTTCACTACTTTCATCAAGTCGCGTTACTGTATCTTACACCACCCACTGCAAATCGTACTTTAATGCAAGCTCGAGTCATCTAAAAACAATATAAACCATTTTAATGACTCACAGCGTATTCCAAGCAAAAACCTACAAAGCCGATCGTCGGCAACGACTTTACACATGTTACTTCGCGGCAAACAAATCAAGCAGAAAGCAGCTTTACGGCGATACGCTCTCGGCGACGTTCTATCACGTTTACCTTTACCAAATGATAATAAAGTCATCTTTCGCACACGGCCGAGTCGTTAACGTCCCAATAAAAGTAGCGCCATTCAATCCCAGTGCGACAAGTTTTACGAGGTATACGCCCTCGCAAATCTGGTTCCCTGGCGAACAGTCCGGAAGAGATTTTTTTCGCGAAAGTTGTTTGCAAACACCTCTGCTACGGGGACGTGTTACGCATCTAGATCTGGCGTCGTAAAAAAGGGAATTTTAACGATTTGCATTTGCGAGTACTTAGTGTCTTTTTGTCTCATCCACTCTCTCTCTCTCTTTCGCTCGCTTGCTTTCTCTATCGACCGAGTTAAGGAGAGTCTTGCGCCCCGAGGCGTATGTATAGCCTTGGACGGAAAAATGTTTCAGAACTAGACGCGAAATGAAGATGTTTTTCTATGCGGTCATTGGATAATATTATCTTTTCGAAGTAGTACGGGAGACCGTCGGAAACGTTGTGAGTGAATTTGGGTTATATTATTAAGAGTGTGTGGGTCAAAAGAGTTCGATATGTCGTATATTAAATTAGATCGTGTAACGAATACTATTTTCTTCGACCTTTTAAGAGGACCAGATACATTTAAGTTGTGCTTCCTAAAATTACTAATTTTGAGTAGTTGTGTTAATCGCATTTTTTTATATATTAATACTGAAGTTGAGCATTCAATAGCAATATTTTAAAGGCAACCATATAAAAAAGTGACCTTTAAAATCGTAGAATATCTACTGAACGAATTATTCTCTAATCGCATCTGTACATATTAACCCGTGAAAATAGGACTTCGAAAAAGCATTAACGAGTTAACCTGCATTTTGACTCTTCTTCTTTAAATTCATTTTATGGTTGTTATGACGGTATGTTATTTTAAATCTCATTAATTACAACGAGAGGATAAGCGATAGTCATCGAATAAAAACAAATTTTCGAAATGCGAGTAACAAAATGAAATTTATTTCATTCGTTGCAAGCTCGACAATAAAACTTGGTTAAACACCGTGCTCTTTTTAGCGCCTAAAACACCATCCAATTATTCGAAGCGAAACAAAAACGGCGTATAAAATCCAATTAACCAGCCACGAACTCGTCTTCGGTACAGGTCTAAAAAGCTCTTCCTTTTTTACGCGGAAGCAAAACAACGTGCTTAATTTATTACGCCAGAGCTTGCGGTGTGTTTCCGTATCGAAAATGGATCAAAAGCACATCGAGCTTCGCGCACACATTGCGCGATGGGATGAATTTCCTTCGAACGCGTTTTCTACCCCAGCGACTCATCCTGCAGCTGCCTTCGAGAATTGATAAGACCCAGAGTTGGCGTATGCGAGATACCAGCGATCGCCTGCAGCTTGTTCTTTGTTTGCTCGAGAGAATGACGTGTGCCAGTGTGCATAGACGAGAGACTACAATAACGTAAAAATTTTCCGTATAGAAGTCGAATCTTCGAACGGTGATAAAGTATTCAGGTCGATCGAATCGATGGCTCGCTGGTTTCGAATACGCTTTCTGGACGTTAAATGAGATTTATTCGAATCAACGAGCCATCGGTATTCGATCCAACCTGAATAATTGATGCTCTAAATGTAGTGTGCTAGTCTTAAAATTGTACCGAAGCATACTTCACCGCCGATGCCAACTGCGTTCTACTTCAGAATCGACACTGACTTTACTCGAAAAGACCAAAGAGAAGCATTATTTTTCTCAAGCTACGCTATAAGGACGTACTCGAGAAAGGCTCGTTTGAAACTTATTTATAACTGACTGGTACTTGAGTGAAAGCTTATTTTTAGCAAATTGACAGTTAAAAAAATTCCATTTCTGGGCTACAGGCTTCCTTGAGTGAAAAAAAATACGTGTAAGCAAGCGAACGAGTATGGTCAGCTAGATAAGAAGCGTATAAGTGACGTCGACACTCCTACGCTCACGTCTCAACAATAGCGTCAGTCTCAGTGTGCCATTAGCCGCTGAAAGAAGCACTATCACTGCTTCGTCGCTCTGTATACTCCCGTCTCCTTCTATCTTCTAATTGGGCACATGCTAGACGAGCTTCTGTTGTGCTTGAGCTTCGCTGTTGAGCATCGGATTAAAACCGGCGTCTTCATTAATTTCGTGTTAGCTCGAATCCGGAATAGAGGCTCATTGCTTATTTCCTGGGTTTTTTTACAATGAGATACTTTTCACAATGCGTCTGTGTAAGTAAACCGAGCTCGAATTTTTAATTTTAAACGCTATTTGTCTTTAATATCGATGCCATAGCTAGGATGAGAATGAATATTAAAATTCTTTAATATCCCGTACCTATCTCGACACACCCGGAAATAGCGTTACTCTATAAATATAATAACTCTTTGAATTTTTCATATCCGGCTCAATTTTTCAGCAAACTTTCAAGTCAAACATTTTTCCCTACTGCTGCTGATCAATTGATTATACTGTGTAGGTCAAACTTTAACGGCAACAAGCACGCGCATTACGGCGTTAGAATTGGTAATTCAATGCCGCTGTTCGCGCGTACGCAATGTTTAACTGGCGAATAGACTTTGAACTCGATTGGTTGTGTTTGAGTTTGGATTAATCCTTGCGAAGCATTTCTAGTTGGTTTGTAGAATTTTTTTTACGTAAGAAAACGATGAGTGACATTACTCATTGTTATTATTCACTATTCCGTGTATGAACTTGGAATGCGAAGGAGTAAAAAAATACATACAGTGATGTGTCCTCTATTTTGGAATACAAGATGCGATAAAAATAACCCCAGAGGTCGTATATTCTTTCCTAGTCTTCCGTCAACAGAAAACTCGCTGAAACATCGTGAACTCGATTCTTCTTTTGTTTGGTTTTATTTGCGTGATACTTTCCTATGTACGAAGAGCAATATTTGGGCAACAATAGATGAACTAGATTACTTCAAAAAAATAATCAAGTCTAATTGACGAGAGAACAATTATTGGACATTAATTATCTCGTTAACATTGTACATTCACGACATATATCTCGATTGATTACACATCATACATTATAATAATTGAATAAAAGACAAAAATGTAATTGTAAAATTGATCCATTCGTGCAAATCAGAACGCTAAGGGATGATTCGTGTGAAATTGAGGAAAAGAAAATTGTCCGCACACCCACACCTTTTATCTCAAAAACGGATCCTCATCTCCGCCTCATCGTTACACCTTCTTTCTCAGCTGCCTCAAGAAAATTACCTTCGAAATTCTCTGGAAAGAAAATTCGAAAAATAAAGAAGGTATAAAAGACCTTCCTCTGAGAAGAAAGACCAATCTATATCTCGGCCAAAAAGCTCATCACACGCCAGAGGCGATAGCACAAAAAGCAAAGGCCAGTTGAGGTCGTGGATGTATATAGTCCCAAGCACTTCGCAAATATACAGGCTTCCCTTCGCGTATAACCGCGCTTCCGCATCGCGTGGCTTATAGACACGCCATAGCTCAACCGAGGATGTAACCGCTCGGAAATAAGCTCTTTCTCTCTCTCTCTCGTTACTCTTCAAACTGTCTTCCACAGCGGGAAGGTAGAAGATAAAAAATGTGATATTGATGAATCGATCTGAGCATACCTTGACTCGAACTACTTGATTTCTGAATCCTAACTTTGCAGTCATGTACAATGCATAGAGTTAGCTTTCCGGTACACAGCTCACGGATAACTCGTGTACACGTGTAGCCAGGCGTGATAACGACCAGCCGAGCCGGAAGCTCCGCTTGGTTCAGTGTGTGCAAGTACGTATTTACCTAATGTAGATTAGGGAGAGTAGGGTACACACGTCGCGATGAATTTCGCAAGGGAACTAGGGAACAAGGGAACAGTCACCGTTAGCTGATTTTCCACTGTATCTGTATATATAAGGTCTCGGCTAGGGTGTTCGCAATTGTTTTGTCTGACTCTGTCGAGGCTATACGTCTGTTTAGCCTAGGGTCTGTTGCCACATTCTCTGTGTGGCCGCTTTGTGCTCATTCAGAGGTTAGACACATAGGTCAACGAGGCTGCTTTGAGTTGGTAGTGTAAGGAGCAATGAATTTTGTTTGTATTCTTTATTGACAAGGAATACTAATTTTGTACAGGTTTTTCCAGAGCGTTTGAACGTTACAATTTATGCGCATATTTAAAGGGGTGAGTTTTAGTTGGTCTAGGTAATTACGATATTTTTGCTTTAAATACACTTATAATCAATCTTTACGTATTTTCAATAATGTACCCATAATTTACAGTTATTCCAATATTGGAAGTTATATTTAACTATGATTGATTCCAACTTTCTTCGATGACCTGTTATATCGTAAAATAGAGAGATTTCGCTGACCATAAAATTCAAAAGCAATCAATGGATGGATTGAACTCAAACTTAGTAGTAATACTCTTTGATGCAGTCAGTTTTGCACGAATGCAGGAATTTTAAGTTGAATGATTAGAAGAAAGGTGACATATAAAATGTATTAGCTGTTAAAAAACAATTGGTTGAAAAAAACTCAGTTATTTATTTTTAATCATTTTACGGGTCATTTAATTTAAAATCCATTCATTTTTTCCGGAAGGAATCTATCCAAGAATATTGTCATAAATTATAAACTCAATAGAACCACTGGTTCCTTTTAAATATCAAACACTTACAATACCAAAGCCCAGAAATACTGTACAAATTACTCGAAGTAAAAAAAATCCTAATTACGAAATCTCATTTTGCTATGACAAATTAACCATTTTGTGTTATTTTCAGCACTACCCCCTTAAGTGTTCCTCTTTTGCTTATTTCTTAAATCAACCCGAAAGCAATAATTTGTTTGTAGGTAGAATCGGTAAATCGCGTTAATAATGACGGGGATTTATTTACACGATGAGTAAGTAAGCCCACTGTGAGCTCTTATACGATCGGAGACTTTGCGGCTTCGTTCCAATTTCCGGGTCTCTTCGAGCTCTTCTCAGACTGCCCACTGATTGAACAAAGGCTCAACGTTTCAAGCCTATTCAATCCAGCGAATTTCCCTCTCACCGTCAAGGTAATACTTTAATCTCGCGGACAATAAAACTGGATTCTGCGGACAATTTTATAAGAATCGTAAAATATTCCGGTGGCTTTATAAAAATGAGAGCTTCTCCACCAGTTCATGAATTAAGATTGAAATATCCGGTAAAGTCTCGTGGAACTTTAAAAGAAGTATGTATATAGTCTTTGTTATTATTTTCTCAGCTTTTACGATGACTTAAGTCGGATTCTCGAGTAGGAGTATGAATCATACGTTTTTTGTATATAACACATTTTGTATGTCATGAAAATGCCAGTGAACTTTTGCTTTTCAGATTAATCGCGCGTACCACTTGCTAAGTCGATAGTATATAGTTACATACTAGAGTCGACAATGCACTCTGAGAGCATTTGTAATCTGCTATAGGTCTGTGTTCGCAATCCTTTGATGAATGAGCTGTTCATGTGTAATTCAGAACTGTTACAAGTGTTTCCTACTCAGTAGTCCTTTCGGCGATACTGTCGAGATAAGTTGACTAATTGCTCGATAATTTAACGATTTCACATTATTCTAAAGTTTTGGTCTAATATAAACTATTCTAGAGTTGGTTAAAGTTGGCAAATATTATATACCGTTGAGTATTGTAATATTTATTGATTCGTATAATTGATAAAGTTTTCTGAAGATAAATAACAGTTGAATTGAATCAAATTGAAAAAATGTGATTTAATATATTTAAACAAAAATTGTTTGATTCGAAATCAATATTGAAAGGAATTAGAAATACGAATTATAGATTAAAAACCGTTATTTTCTAAATATTAAACAAACTTTTCGATCTTCTAAATATAATTTAATGTATTTATACAAATTTTTCATTAATACAAATTACTGAAATTAATTATCGTTTCAAATAACAATTTTTGAAAGCTGTAATATTGTTTTTAAACGAAGTTAACGCTTATTTGTACTGTGAATTTTGAATATTTGTAATAATAAAATTAATATTCTAAAATAACTAAAATTATTTTCTTACAAGTACAGTAAAAAACATTATTTAATCAGACGTTTTCACCCTGTGCAGAGATACATTTTATTTCAATTTTATCTTTGACGCAAACTACAGCTTGAACAATTTGATAAATTTTTATGATTTACGTTATTAAAATTGACGCTAAAGCCAAAATGAACAAAACGTATCCACAAAATTATTGAATAACGTTTTTAAATAATATTTCTTAACAAATTTATTTTCTCAGCACTTATAATTGCATATCGACTTAAATTCTTTCTACCCAATGCCAGAGAACTAAACATTTGTGTTAATAAGAATCATTATACAACATAATACAAAAAAGTATTCTTCCTGGAAAAGATACCGGCCATCAGCAATTGATCCATGTGTCAGAATAATAAAGACTAATTGACGTCAAGAGCAAGAGGGCATTGTTATTTCCTTCGCCCGTCTCATTTGGACTCGCGTTAGCGCGTCGTTCGCACAAGCTTGTTATCTCACGTTGTCGCGTACTTGCATTGGACAGCGTTGGCGTCAAGGAGATTCGCCAATGAACAGCTTGCCACCAACGTCGCTGGGACATTGTCACTAGCAGAGGGAGAGATTAGAGAGCAACTGGCTTAATTTTCGCGCGAAGTGCTTATCTGCATTCTCTGCCTCTATGCGCCATCCCAGTTCGTTTGTACTTGCAGATCTGTGATTCCAACGTTTTTTTTCCTATTTTGCCGCACCGTCTGGCGACGCTACTTTTCTCTGCCTCTCTCTTTCTCACTCGTTTATTCGTGCTCTCGGCCATCTGGATGCCAAGGACTTTGTGCCACTGACGCTTTTTTCGGGCAACCGTACTGCTATGCTACGCAATGGAAAAATCTTGGATGGTTTCGTTATCTCTCCCGGGAATTTTTAGAGAGCTTGATTGTACTTGCAAAATAGCTGGGTCTTTTCAAGTACGCTGTAGGTAAATAATGCGATGGAGGCGTAAGATTGCAAATTATTTTAAGCTTATCATCTACTTACGTGATAGACAGAATCTCATTTGTTTTAACGTTTCTTTAGAATATTTTTATAAAAGTTTGCTTTGGAAAGTCTTGTTAAAAATTTATAGATTTACAGTGTATTTTTTGTCAATATTTTCATAGGAATAACAATTGGTTTTAACAAGCTTTTGTAATCTTAAGCGGTTCAGTCTTGAATTCCGAAAATAGTACACTGATTTATCAGTTTCAAACTGGGGCCAAGACACCTATAAGTAAGGTTAAACTGATTTTAATAACTTGAATTAATTGTACTCTTTCTATAATTAATACTGAAGTTGTAAATACGTATAACTTTAATTTGAACTGCATTTCATATCTTTAAATCCCTTTATTGATTACACTAGGTTGTTGGCAAAATACTCTCCAATTAAGCTGAAAATTGACATAAATACTCTTCGACGCGTTTTATAAAACACGAATATGCATTTTTTTTACTGAATAGAAAAATTGTTAAAAATTAAAAATCTGATTTTAATCATTTTTTCATAAATCTTTATACATTTCATGATGTAATGTTTTTCTGCTCATTCGATTGAAGATCTTTATATTCTATCATGGAGTACTTATTGGTTGATTAAATTACTTTGAATCTTGCAGAAAGTGAGTTATCAAGAAGTTGCTATAAGTGGTCAAAGAAAGGACTTAAAGATATGAAACAAACTCCAAATTAAAGGTATATATATATATATATATTCACAACTTTAGTATTAAATATGGAAAGTAGGCAAATAATTAACTAATTAGAATTTGTAATTTTACGTCGCCTCACAGAAAGGTATCTTCCCCCGAAACCTATCTGTGACTTTTTCTTTTCGTACCTTAAAATAATTCATATAGTACTTCCGAACTTTTCTATTGTCTACTCTGGTGAGTGTTTCTTTCGTTGCCACGAAATTTTTATTTCTCTAGATAGTACCTTGAGCAGATTTAAAAAAAATCATATTATCTTACAGTCACAGGGTGTACCATTATTTAACCTTTTACACACCTCTTACGATCATGTTAAATAACAAACTATTTCAAAAACCTATTAGCTATATGTATTATCAGAAAATAAAAAGATCGCATATTCTGCGCGTCCGCTTATACTATAAAAAGTTACATTTAACTAGATCAAAATATCTTTTAGTCTGAACCTGTTAATACATAAAAAACCATCGCCAACTTTTCCCACACGAATCCTTGACATATGACATACGAAGGAATTCAACATCTCTCGTCCAGAATACATATCACGAAATCAGTCAACACAGCCTTTTCACTTATTCATTCTCGATAACATTCGAGCTACAGACACATCTCCGAAGCGAAAAAGTTTCTATAACACCAAGAGACTTTCGGTTTAATCTAACTTGCCACAGCCTTCCCGCAACGCATCACGAGCCATAAAAGAATATACGTGCGACAGTTTCTGGCAGCCGTCGAGTATAATGCTTGGGTGCGGTCGTCGCGGCATTGCAGGTAAACCGTTTCACGATTCTGTACATGGAAACTTTACGTGTGTATGTGTGTGTGTATTTTCAGCTACGGCCATTCTCGACTAGATTGATGAAACTCGGCGTTGTGCCGCAGTTTCAGATGGAAGTTACCAAATTCCGTTGACGTTTTATAGATTATCTTCTTTTGTCTCTGACGATGCGATATGTTGGCAAATGTGTATACATTGTGTCATATTCGACTTCATAGTTTTTAATGAAAAAGTCGTCTAGGTCTGCCGATAAGAAGAGACGTTGTATGCACTGTACATTCACCTCAGTAATACAGAGATGACGATGCGGAGGCTTTCGCGAAAGCGCTAGTAGTACTACCGGTTTGTTGCAAGAGGGAACGTTGCCAAAGCTTCATTTCCTCTATGTAAATTTTATGCATAGCGAGGAAACTTATAGGGTATCTATGTATATATAGATTCTTCCACTAAAAATATACGACACCTTCGCAGTGCGCACTTTTCCGACCAATTATTGTGAAATTAACGCGATATCGTACGGAGAGCTTTCAGATATTCGATGAGTGTGGGCACTGAAAAAATTGAAGTATTTAAGAAAATTTATTTATTAGAAAAATTACATTTTGGAAAGTAGCAAGTACATGATTGGAAAACAAAAAATCTTTATTTAATACCATAATTCTTATCGCTTATTATCGCATAAAATAATATATTAAAAATAAAAAAATGCAAATATGTCAATGTAACAGACAACTGACTATATTGAATAAAAGTGTTTGCTCTTACTATTAAAAAAAAACCCAAAAAGAAAAAAACGCTTCATCAACTTTTCTCAAAGTATGTACTCATATACTATTATCAACGCATATGTGAATCGGTAAACCGCAGCGCGGTAAAAGCCTAAACGGTAAAACCCTCGCGGCTGAAACTCCGAGGCTTGAGAGCCTGACTCTTACTACCAACAGATCTACGGTAGTACTGAATCTTTGATTCGCCGGGAAACAGCGGATAGTAGATATGTACACAGTCTCTACTTGCAATCTATACGTGAGCAAACCTCGTTACGCTACCGGTACGCGTAATCGCGTTTCGGCCGACGCGACGTCGGCTTCGTATGCATTAGAGTACTCGGTGTGCGTTCTATGTCTGTACTGCGAAGCTTGTGCATCGTAGTCTCGAATTATGGCAAAACCTGTTAGTTAAGTTATTGCGCGGTCTAATGGCTGACTGCTCACGCGTATCGACATTATTACCGAATCGCAGATACGTATACTCGATATGGATATATCTACGTTCTCAAAATAAATTTTCGTCGAGGGACTTGGTAGATCAAACTGTGTACACAAGGAATAGTTATTTTTAAAACACAGTGGAAACGTATATATTTTCGTTACTTTTGAAAAAGCGCTTAGTCGGCGTAAAAAGAAGCCCAGGGCTGTTCTGTACAATTTACATATTTTTTACGGGCGTACGTGACGTACACGGTTTGCACATTTTTATTCGCAACGCTTAAGATGTTACATTCTCAGTAACTCAGCGTTAAATTACCTCGTAAATTAAACTCCAACATCGTCTATATACGTCATCTAATATTCCCATAAATATATTAATCTTTGGCTTTGCATATGCAGAACGGATTCGCGTGTGTATCCTTCAACGTGTAATAGGGCGTCAGCTCCGCGGAATTACCTCGCTTATTACGCGCGTGTGTGCACGCGTCAGTCGTGTTTGCGTGTGTTCGTGTAAGCGTATGAACAGATCGCTGTCAGGTAATTGAAGCATCTGGTTCGACGTTGAGACGCAGCCGACCGGTTGGCTAATTACGTCGAGTGCCTGAGAGAAATTTTGGATTTCCATCGGCGCAACGAGAATTGGAAAATCCAATCAGAGCTACTTTCGTGCGACGTTAAGAGATGGAGTGGGTTTATTTATTTTTTTTTTTTCGAGGAAAGGATCGACCCCGGAGCTAAAGGGATTGGACGAGAAATTGAATTTGGCTTACAACCGTTTCTTCGACGATAATTGTAATTTTTTTCTCTGCCCATTGTTTCGAATAATCGATCGGATGTACCGATGCACGCGGATCGCTGATTTTTTATCGAATACAACTTCGTTATTTTGAATCGAGCTTGTCTCACGAAGCGTATAAAATTATTTAGTCGATGAAAAAAATTAATTTTTAATAAACAGTATTTTGCAATGTTTTCCTTTCTTCTGCATTTTAATAACGCGACACGAGATTATCGACCTTTCGCAGTAACATCATTTTCATGTTTAAATCGTATTATTTTTTTTACGGTATAAAGAATCGTGGAGCTGGTTTATTAAGTACTTCTTGGTGCGTATATAGCTCATAAATTATTTTATTGACGTCTGTAAAAAAATGAATGGGGCAGTGTTTCTGACGGTTCATAAAAAGACAGCGAGTACAGCGACATCTCGTAAAATGGGTGTAAAAATCGATTCTTTTACATACAACTTCATAATCTACAATAATCATTCTTTTCTCTCACTCTTCCTTTATCTGGAATCTCAAAAAGGTCTCCTCGCGATGCTACGAGCTTTACCTTTTTCTCAGTTATCAAGGCGCGTCTTCCGACCACTTTCCTCGTCTCCTTTGTTGGCTCACGTTGGCTAGGTTCATTTTTCTTTCAACCCTTGGTTCTTCTTTGCACAGTTGCTCTCGCGTCTAATTGGCCCGACGGCGACCGCGGCGCACTTAGTACCTAAACGCTTCTCTCCTCTCGCTTTGATCGATGCCATGTCCGTGATTCGCTCTTTACAAGCGCCAGCTTCCTCTCTCATTGCATACGGACAAGTTTTACTCGATAATGCGATTCCATTCGTTTTAGTAGGGAGAGAGGGGGTGGGGACTTGTAGACCAAGAATTTAGTATTAATTCGTATGATTAGTTGTTCAATTTTGCTGGAAATTGGAGTGGGAAAGATATGTGATTTCTTTTTGAGATTGATGTATTGTGCGATTGGCTTTGTTTTATACGGGTTTGGAATTGTTGGACAGGAATTATAGGTATAATATTCTTGTCGATATATTTGAATTCAATTTAAGGAGGACATTTTTTTGTATTTGATCAATTTTTTAATCAATCGATCTTTTCAATCTCGCATTCCTTTTTTATTAAATAATTTATACTGAAACAAATTGCTTTAATTTAAAAAACTTCTTTTTTTTAATTACTGTTTTTTTCGAAGAAAAAGTTTTCACTTGAGTTTTAACTCTTTTTTAGATTGGAGTAAATATACTAGTCAGTATTAGTATTACCCAATCACATTTCTCAATCGGTCAAGGTGTAGCGTAATCCATTGAAACGTTAATAAAGATTTGAAAAGTGATTTAATTAGAACCGAACTCTGGCTTATGCAATTGGCCTAATCAATTCCCAACTCCGAAAATTGCGTCAATTAAAATCAATAGAGCAATGCGCTTTCTATTCGATCAAGACTAACTATATATTAAAACTACAATTAGCTTCGTTTATTAAAAGAATTTAAAAAATTATTTCATTCCACTAAATTCAAAGCAAAAGAAACCAAAGAAATAATCTCCTCGTGTGAACCTCACGGGTTGGAAATTCTCGTAGACTATTGCTCCCTGATGAACCATTAATAGCCGCACACACTTTTATCCGAAACAGATACACCTTTCCGCGCTACTATTCTATCTCGTTCTCATAAAAGTTATCAAATAACAGCTTTCGAATTTACGGCGAACGAATCGACTACTAAAGTACTTTCGAGTTACGAGCATCGTTTTGCTAAATCTCCCGCGCAAGCTTGCTCCATTCAAATGCCACAAGCTTTGAACTTTTCGCGCTTCGAGAGGCTCGTCACGACCTCGTGGCATTAAAGTCTGGATCTATTTCTTGATCGCTTCGAGGCCTTACTCTTTTCTTTCGCCGGAGATATTGTTCGAGGTGCTTGAAAAGCGCGGCGCGTCACGCAGTCAGGATTGCGAATTCCGCGCCTTGCCGGCATACTCGGGGTATATGGCTTGGGCTTACTTTTTCTTCTTCTTTTCTTTTTTCCTCAAGCGGAAGGCACGTAGCAATGAAAGTCTGCGGTAATTCCTCTGGGCGCTTTTTCCTTACGGTTAGGCGCCTGGGAGTAACTGAATTTCTAGACGGGTGCTTTAGAGATTTTTCGAACGAGCTATACGTTTATAGAAGAATTTAGGATGTGGCGAGAAGAGTATGTGGGATATTTTACGATGATATGAAACTTGAATTCGGATAGGCATTTTTAGAATTAAGTCCAATCTCGTGCGTCTGTTACTACTGGGCTGTACGGTAGATGGGCCATTTATAAACATGAATTTATGGTTATCAGGGAGATGGAAATAGGTGAGGCTGATTGATTAAAAAAGTTTGTCGCGGAGCTTTAAGGTGAATTTTAAAGTCCGCGTATAAAGCTTCGTGAAGGGTTCTTGAGTAGCGATCGATAAATTCAAAGTTCAATGGGTTTCTTCATGCATATAAGCCAATTGTACTGAAGGGCCTTTTGGACAAATTTCATCAGATAAACTTGAAATCTAACACTTTTTCAAGACTTATCTTAATTTACTATACTGATAGAAAGATCTATTTATTATAAAATTAATTAATTTGTAGTTAATGAAAATTACTTTTATATGTATTTATAGTTAAAATATGGTTTGTCAAGCTTTTTTTTTATAAATATGTACAGTTTTTTAAGTTAAGTCACATTTCCCTTCTGATGTAGCACGTAATTTGATTTTTTTAATTGACGTAAATTCTCAATAATTATACTCTTATATGTGATTGTCCAAATCTAATTTCTTTTACTGATCAACGACAATTGGACAATTCACTGAATTATCTCCCTTTTTGCGTAATTACGCGTTAGTCACCTTTTATTAACTGTTCATTAACTGTTAATAAATAACTACTTCATCCAGAAAATTTCTATTATTCTCTATCATTACATTTGCATTTAAACGAAGACTTCGCAAATCATTCTTTCTATCAGTGTATATTTGTATAAATACTCACTAGTAAATGCTATTAAAACTTTACTGTCGCGGGCGAGAAAAAAATGACGTCGCAATATAAACATTAAAAAAGTTGAGTACGCCAAGACCCAAGCAATGAAACTTTTAATAAAAGCACGTTACTCCAGAGACTTAGAAAAAATTCATTTCTGAAGCAGTGTCCCAGAAATTTACTATTACACGACACGCATTATAATACGTATACGCGGTCGCAATTCGTCCGGTCTTTACAAAAGAAAAGCCAGTTTAATCTCGCGTTTGCAAAAAAAAAGAAAACCCCCCGTATCAACGTTTTACATTTTTCGAAAGCTTTATTTGTGCACTTTGTCGTCGTACATTTTCGCAAACCAGGCGAGTCATGCATTTATTTACGGTTGAAAATAGTGAAAGTTTACTCCCGAATAAGAAGTAAAATAATTTTCCGGACATTAAGCCGCAACACCGAGGCACGTTTTTCCCGGTTCTTCTGAAAATTGTTTCACGCTCGTGCGCACTGCGTATAAAATGGCTTAATATACTCGAGTGCACGACCGACCGCATTTTCTATTTGTTTTCTTTCTCGCTATTTTACACGTATCTTCGTTTTTTAATTATTTTAATTCGGTCGCTGGTTCGCGAAAGGGGGGGGGGGGTAAGTTTATTAAATCGTTCCATCAGCGCGTAACGACAAAACTTTCTGCAGCGCAATGAAACGCGGACAGTGCTCGATGAGCTTGGTGATTAAAAGCATCCAAACAAGTGAATAGTTGCATCTTGAAAGTGAGAGACGTT
The DNA here is from genome assembly GCA_018906985.1 of Apocrypta bakeri. Taxonomy (NCBI): domain Eukaryota; kingdom Metazoa; phylum Arthropoda; class Insecta; order Hymenoptera; family Pteromalidae; genus Apocrypta; species Apocrypta bakeri. The sequence goes on from JACCIA010000002.1 coordinate 5,302,907, forward strand.
TTTAATTAAATGAATTCTTACTGTATAGCCTTTATTTCAATTTGATTTGCCGTTGAATTGCTTTTAAATCTATCGTTTTGAATTGGAAATTCGCAGAGGTGTGAATATAGCGCGATTATCTTAATACTTGGACAATGTAGCGCACGAGGCTGACGATTTGTCCGATCGTAAAAGGAAGCTTGCAGTTTTAATAAAGCGCCGTATTGCACGGATTGTCAGGCTAGTGTACTTTTCCAATAAATGTCGCCGGGGTTATCGGCGAACGTGCAGCAGTCGTACAAGTTCCCGCCAAAATGAATCTAGGATTTAGAGCGCGACTCTAAAGGCTTTTGACGCTGGCGAGAGGCCGTTTATCTCGTTTTCTGCAGACGTTATTGATTGTTTTTCATCGCAAACTAGGGCCGAGAAATTTTTCTTCCTGATATATGAAATGTTTCTTGTCTTGATAGAAAGACATTTATAGTTAGGATAAATAAAGATTCAGTGAATAGAGCCTGAATTAAGATATAATTTAAGTTGGAAGATATTTTCTGGAATACAGCGGAGGAGTTAGTGCTACTTCGTGTGCATTGGAGCGAATGTTTATGGTCAAAAGTGCTGACAAAGTACGAGAAAGTCTCTCTTTTTCTCTCTTCTGTTTTTCTGACTTGCACTTTTCGTTGCAACTTCAACATTATTTCATATATATATATATTCATGCATCTCGATTATGATTATCGCGGAGCTTTTACTGTTAAATTGAAAAAAGTTTGCTGTATTTAAGATATTTCACTTGTTAAAGAACTGCTTTTCTGTAAAAAGGAAATATTTACTTCGAATCAACAAATAGTATTTTGCCTTTAAAAATAACTGTTTATTTGAAATGGAAATTCTTTTGAAATACAAACAAAAATTTTCTGGAATACATTATTATCATTATTAGATTATACAGTACTTTAAAAACCAAAAACTGCTTTTATTCAAATGTAATATAATGAAACTCTTTAGTACATAACTTTTTGCAATTTTATAAATACTTTATTAATCGACTGAAATGTTATTTAACGTTAAATTAATAATATATAAATATTTTAAATAACAAGTAAATATTTTTCATTCAACTACATAAAATAATTATATTCAAGCAGATCTTTTCCTACGGCTATCAAAAGAAATCATTTTTTGTAAAAAAAATCAAAATTTTGCTTCCAGTGCATATTAAAAAATACAGCAACGTTTTTAAAACTAATCTTAACCATACAGAATATACATCTTAATTTTCATACCTGAAAAACAAAACGAGCAGAAGCAAGCACTTTCTTAGTCTAACTTTCACACTATAGAATATACAGTATTTTAAAACGAAATTGATGATCCATTGCTGGAGGCTTACCAATTCCGTAAGATATCAATAGCATTTCGACGAAGTCAGTTTAAGGCATAAAACATTTTAAAAAAATAACGAAGAAATGTCGTCCGGAGTAGTGACCCTGTTCAAGCTTTCTTTCCGCCGTGCACTTGATTCATTAAAGATGGCCCGGCACAGTGGCTGGCATGTTCAGGAAGTACATAAATCTTCCTTTAAAAAGCCGCAAGTTGTACGCGTGGAATCTCATCGATCTCTAGGCACCGATTGTTGCCGACTAGAGAATGATCGAGATTTTACTCGTAGCTGGACGAGACGAACAATGCGATGATTTCTTTATACGGATGCGATGATTCCATTCAACGAGATTAATCGAGCGTGAATGTGTGTATTAGGATTGTAGCTTTCGAGAGAACAGGCGTAATGTTCATGGATGCCGTGACTCTGTACAAATAGAAATCACCAAGAAAAGAATAATTTAGCATCTATATATCAATATAAAGCAGTGTAAAGTAAATTTACTAAAAATTAGGGCTACATAAAAAGGTTTGGAAACTTATCGCGATGAGTAATAGCTGTATGATTGCCTAAGTTGAATCTACTTATTAAGTGCAGAAGAAGTGCGCGTAAATAATTCGGAACATTTTTCTTCGAAACTTTTATCTATAAGCAAACTCGAAAATCCTGCTATTGTCGTCATGAAGGATGATGCTTAGGCGTCGTAAAAACGTCGACGCTTATTTGTTGACCTTTGTCCGAGCATATACTGACTTTTTCTACTGGGCCATCCAAGGAATTAAGTGGAGGCATAAACCTCGAGTACAAACACAGAAAGCCCATCTGTTACAGTCCGGAATCAGAAAGAAGAATGAGAAGTCGTATGAATATCCTTATTTACGCGCAATAAACTAATACTGAAAAAAAAATTGAATAAATCGGTCGAGTTGAAAAAAAACGAGTCTACTTCTAACAGAGTCAGCGACTTTCTGGAAAGTTAAAAGAAGAAAAAATCCCGACAACAGGGAAAAGCAATTAACGCGTCAACCGCGCAACAAAGGCGTCACTCTTAACCTGTAGACCGAAAAAAAAGATCGAAACGGGTGTATATATCGTATTTTCTCGCGATTCTTTCACAATAGAGATATTCTTTCTCCGTAACGTTTGATCGATCTTTGGATGAAACAGAGATTTTGCTGGTATGTACGACCGCGCGACGACTTATTTATGCAGGTACGGGGATTACACGCTAGAGAGGAGATGGACCAGATTTGGAAAGCTTAGCTCGGTGAAACAGAACAGAACGTGAGAGAAGAGAAAAAGACTTTTAAAGAAATCTTGCTGGGACAATGTTTTGCTCCAAGTTATGGGATTCCGGTTCGCGTTATCTCAGTGTGCTTATTTAGTTGTATCTATAGTAATATTTAATGTTTATTAATATTAGTTTTGGAATACGTTTATTTGCTTTAATTAATGATTGTTTTTTTTATTTAATGTTTGTTTTATTATTTTGAACCTTTTTAACTATTATTTCGTTTATGTTTTAGGTGAGATTCAACGATAACCAAATGTATATTAGCTTTTGCATGAATGTGTGTAAGTACCTTTTGATAATGATATTTTACGCTGATTAAATAATTCTATTACTTTAATTCGAAATTACGTGGCCTGTTAACGAAAATCACTATTATCGACAGGCATTAAATTCAAACATTTCGGAATACCTATTATAAATGTTATTAATAAGGAGGTATTTCATTTATTCCATTAAGGGTATGCTTTACAAGTTGTAATACAACCCGGCAAAGTGGGAATGAAATTTTACTAATCTTATTAAATATATTCCATTTCTTTTATCTCAATTATGCACTCGGATAACTCACCAGCGATTTGTTACACGGTATCAATATAATTTATCAACTAAAATGATATTTCATCATCGGTAATTAAATTTCATGAAATTATATAATTAAACTGGAAAAATTTGTTTGATTTTAAAAAACTATTTATTTATATAGTCCGTGGAAAATATTTACCTTACTTTACGTTTTATTTAAGATACTATATATGTTATTGTATACATTACATTTAAATAATGCATTTAAATAAACTTTTATTCGATGTCAGTAAGTAAAGTTTCACTGAAACTAATTATGTTATTTTAGTTTCAAACGTATAATTTTTTAACACTGAAACATTGTTTTTTAATTCACGTAATTTTTTTCTTCTCTCAAAAAAGAATTTATGCAATAAATACATTTTCAGTATAATAATGTTTCTCTCTTTTATGCACACGTGAAATTCAAGTACAAATGGTACTTAGAAACTGCAGAAAAATGAAAATCCAATAATATCAATAATCCCAAAAGAATCAACGGAGACAATTGCATCCCATACGCTCCATAATTTTAACTTGTTGCATCTAGGACACTTACAGCCTCAGTCCATAAACGTCACTGCTGACATCCCTCTGCTGCTATTCTTTTTTCCATTTCTCCACATCTGTCACACATCTCACCAAGACCAGTAAAAAAAAGATAATGTCTATTCGGCGGCCTCGTAGACTAGAAACAGTTGCTCGGTTTCCATTAACGCGAGGCGTCAACCTGAGCTTTTAACGCTTCAACGACGAAGCTGCAAATTTTTAATATTCATTTATACATAGAAACATGTGGCGATCAGCTATAGTATTTTCTGTCTTCGTTTTTCAATTTGTTTTCATTTTCATAAGCCATCGTGATTTTTTACTTTTTCTATTAGGATAGCTGATAAATGGAAAATTTGTATTTCATTATTAATTTTGCGATTTTTCGAGCTTCTGGAGTTTTGATGCTTTCTAAGTAATGCAATTACGAGTTTGTGCGATGATTTTTTGAAAACAAATCAAAGCAGTGGAAACTTAATCAAAATTCGTATGGACCTTACTATATCGTCGGCCTTTGAAGTTCGTGTGCATATTACGTAGTCGGGCCCAGGAGTTATGTGCCGAAGACGACAGCGTGAATCAGTGTGTAACGTTGGTGCTCTGTTTCTCTCTGACTATATACATATACATATATCGTGGGCGTCGTTGCGAATCGCAAATAGTCTTCACCGCGCGAAGCGCATTAATTATTATTGAATTAATTTTGGAGAGACTACTACTACTACTGGGCTTAGAGTTTCTGTTGAGAGAATTAAGCAACTTATTACTATTGACGAACGTCCAATGAATATTAATGTTTTTGTTTAGTAAAGAATCCCATTTTGTTATTATTAGAAGTTGATCTTATCATCCTATAGAGAGATTATTTTTTTAATTTTGGCCCAGACTACAGGTTTAACAACTTGAACAAATTAAATGATGTTATTTTTATGTAATTTTAAACTATAAAATTTTATTAATTTTTTTATTAATGTTTATATTTTTATTTAATCTCAAAATTAAAAATAAATCATTTTGTTTTTTTTTTCTTGAAATAAAATTCAATTATATATACCTTAAAGATAATTTTCAATATAGTACAGTAAATTAAAATTTTTTTTATTTAAATTATTAAAATTATGTCAAATCTATTTTTTTAAATGTGTGTGCACATTTATTTATTCTCGCACCTGTAAATGTGTGTTTATACCTAAAACGCGTAATAATACGTTAATATTAATTTGAATTTGACCCGGGCATTCTAACGCCTATCGGAGTATTTTAAATGCCCATCGAACGACAAAGAGGTCTCGAATTCATGCATTCATACAGTTATATATCAAAGGCTATAAAGTGAGCAAATAATATCGCTATTCTTAAATTATTCCATAAACAACTATTATTGTGTAAAGTAAAGCCTGGATTTATTTATTTTCACGAAATAACCCAAATTATCAAATTTAAATTATAATTAAAAAATGACGAAATTTTCTCGCAAAGAATACAAAAATGAAAGTAGCTATGTCAAAATAACCCCATTGACATTTCCGTACGAGTATTAAAGTTCCTTAAATTTCGCTGTCATTGGGGCTACTTCTAAAATGATGGCTTTAGCTCTCGAATTTCCGGAAGGGAAAAGCCTCTTAACGTGGGATCGTCACCTATAAATTTCGTCACGGTTCTCATTAATGATCGTATTTTCCTAGAGCTGAAACTGCAATATCCATGACGTACACAGTTTATTGAACGCATTCCCTTCGCTATTTTTTTCCATTTTTCAAATACACCACCAGCTGTTACAATATGTTTTCCCTCCGAGTTATTTCTGCGGATTCTTTGAAAAAAGTAAACGTACACGGAGTTAATAATAAACTCGTCGAAGTAAGCCACATTGAATCCAATTAAAGCATCGAAGTAGTAGTTTCCAGATTCGAGATCTTGCTAGCTACAGCGAATACTTTGAGTCAACTCGACATTACGGGGAATCCATTGAAATACCGGAGATTCCGGTGGTCGCGTGAAACGCTGCTTTTGGAATTCCGCCGCCAGCTATCTTCCAGCGTCGATCAAGCTTCAACATAATCTTGACTGTCTACGCGTTATCTGACGCATGAAACTAGCTGTATGGCAAGCTAATTTCTCGTATTAATTTCTCTAATTACGCTAGACGCGCCAGGCGCATCGCTTGGCTGATTTTCTCTATGCAGGGGTGAAGGAGAAAGAGCTGTACTGTGGCAATTATTTTAGCCGACTCGCTGTGGTCGCTGCTCAAGACTCGCCGGTAAAACGGGTAATTAAAACGATCCCGACTCGTCTTAGCACAACTTCGGCTTTTTGGATACACTCTGGAGTTCTGGCGATTTTATCTAAGCTCTTCGAGTAATTGGAGCGCGAAGTAATTGATTTTTTTATCGCTCGCGTGGGCGAAGCGTTAATTGCACGGGAAAGATTATTATTCAAACGGATGTGCGCTCGATAGATTAGCATTTAACCTACATATATATACATATTGATATTGGTACAAGAGAAGCGTCTCTTACATTGGGAAAAAGATCGAATCGATGTGACGACTTTTGAGGGGATAGTAACGACGCTTCTTTCGACACTTTGAATTCCGATAAGAAACTGCTCGTCACGCAAAGTCCATAATTTCGTAAATATCCATTTCGCATCACGTACCGAAGCAGCTAAAATTGAGCGAAAAGTAAGAGCACATATTTTTAAAATTATTAGTTCCTCGAGGAGTAAATATTTATCATCTACGACTATCGAATGCATAAAAAGTTCTTCTTCATCAACATTAATCATTCCGCGCACACACGCGAGTTTTCCGGCGTTTTCGGACGCGAAAATACACACACACACACACATCGCAAGGATTTACGAGTCGGCGACAAAAGCAGTGCGGGAAAAAGCTCGTTCTCGCCAACGAGACGGGATTAATCAAGAACTGTGCTACAACGCGTCGAAAAAAGAAAAGTCCTCGCGATAGAATTGATAGAGCGCGGTCGATTGTGTCGCGTCGCAATAAGTTGCCGACTCCACGTGATTGATCGAATGAGAATTTTTAGCCGTACAGTCCTTTATCTGGTAACAAAACTCCCAAGACGCAGCTGCGGTGTATAGCTATTCTGGAAATTTGAATCCCCTTGCGTATTATATACGAACGTCCGGCACTTTATTCCCTAGACGATTGCCTCCGTAGACAGCAGCTACTACTGGAGTTTCATCGTTCTCAGTTTTGCTATGTACTCCGAGACGGTCGAAGCTTTTGTGTGATTGAGAAATGCATAATTGAATGGACTACGCACGATGTGAAATGCGTCCGTACAGTTGACTGCATGGAAAATGATCGGTACCAGTATGAATGTATAACGTTTACCCTTGTGATATGGAATATATTATATATATATTTATTTATTATAAATACTTATTATTCTGCTCAATCTGTCAGAGAATGACTCATATATGTGTGTGAGTGTGATAAGGCTTGAATAATGAAGGATTTCGTTGATAACTTTTTTTCTCAATCAATTATCCAAGAAGCGATTCGTCATTCTGACGAGGATAACTGCGGCTTAATAAAGACAGCTTTCGATCTTCATATCGGTTAGAACAAGAGAACGTAAAAACTGGTTGGCGGAGAAATTTCCACAAGCCATGCCACGATATGCTTTACTTCAAGCGTCAAGTCTCGTAAGGAAGATAAAATTGATCCCAGGTACAATCGCATGCTCTTCCTTCATAAAGGAAAACTTCACGAAGCGCGTAAATTCGACTATGGAAAAATCGCGTGATTCTTGGTATTTTTTGGTTTCGCGATACCGGTCTTAGTCACGTCGAGCTTTCGGTTTTCTTATATTTTATTTTTCTGTTGAAAATAGCGTGCGTGTTCTTGGTTTCATCGTTATGGAAATAGTTAGACTAAAAGAGGACCTTTCAAATGATGATTTCATCTATTAGAATTACAATATGTTCAATGCAATGTAATTGGAATTTGAACTTTTTTCAATATTAGGAGATATATTTATCAATAAGCGAAGATATATAGAAAATTTCTAAGTCTTTACGATGGTTAATTTCACAGCAAAATAGTAACCGATGAATGGATTGAACTGAAGTTTGGTAGAAATATTTTTCAACACAGGAATTTTCAATTTAGCCATCAGACGAGATTGACGTAACGTTTTTTCAAATATTTGATTGAAAACTCTAGCTTTTGATTTTCAATCATTTTTCTGGGTATTCGATAATAAATCCAGATATTCACGAGAAAAAGAGATCAATTAGTTCTTTTGAATCTCACCTATAGTGAACATTCTATTTTGTGGACTAATTAGCCATCGAAGAGATAGAAAGAAGTGCCGAACTTCGTCAATCATAGGTAAATTTAGAATTACATTACAGATAATATTTAAATTCTATATTTCGAATCATAATTTAAAGGTGCTAAATCCACTTAAATAACTAAAATAATTCGTTCAATTCGTTTAATTTTTGCCGATAATACAGTCAATAAATATCAGCCATGAGTTTCGATTGCACCAATTAGTTCACTAAGTGAAACATTCGTTCAAACTTCTGATAACAACTATGAGTTGAGTAATAATGCAACAAGTTCTTAAAATTGGACCCAAAGTATAGGAAATACTATTTCTGGTAAGCTGCTTATAAATTGCTGGCATTTCTATCAATCCAGTTGAATTCTCAAGAAATACCGAAGTATGGTACAGCTCGATCGAATAAATTATTTCTTGAGTTTCTCTCAAAGTACCCCATTAATTTGTGTCATTATCAATTCGTAATCTGATACGATTGTCTTTTTAATTTTATCTAGGGATATTAGTGATTTTAAAATCTGTCATATATATGTAATATCTCTAAGAATACATGTGTGTCAAAATTTTATTATCGCTACACTTAATATGAGCAAATAAATATTCATTGAACATTTTTAATATAAGATTCTAAACGATAAGCTAACATACTATAATTTTATGATCAATGTTATTCGAGAACACAACAATAAAAATATTACAATTTTTCTGTTGAGTGTAAAACTATTTCTTTCGTCGAGAACTTTGTATTTTATTCAATATTTTATTTTTCGGTCAATATTCTTTTACCCATATTGATAAGAATAACAAAAGATATTTTCTTCAAGAGTTTATTATTATAAAAAAAATTGAATTATAATTTATAAATATTTTGATATTTATGTCTGAATTATTTCAGAGCATATTGACAAATGTGATAATATTCTAAAAATTATAAATTCATCTCTATAAAGACGCCATTTGGAAATAACCGCGACCAAAATCAATTCCGCAAGTAAATATCTTTGAAGTTTAAATATTTATTTCATCCGATAAGGTATTTGAAATATTAATTTCAAAATAAAAATTTTGAATAAATTGTGTTTTTTTTGTTTCAATGTTTTTTTCTATTTAAATTACGCAATCGAAAAGGGCGTAAGTTAAGATTAATAAAAATATGTCTGAAGTGATTTTCTAAGTTTCTGATATACCAAAAATACCGTTTTGGACCGAAACAGGTCAAAACACCAAAGCCGACATAAATACATATGAGACTTGGACCCGTTACAAACCGAAAAGAAAAATCAATGGACGATAAAGTACATTACAACGTGCGCGAAAAAGTTCGCGTAGTCGAATGTGGTGATCGTCTTATACAAGTCGATAAAAAAAATCGTCGAATTTTCTTTCCCACAATTTCCCGCACTTTTTTGTCCTCGACTATCCGGAACATGATCCTCTCGAGATATGGAAGTGAAGTCGCGCAGGAAACACTTTATTTTCGAGAACCGGATCACCACTACCGATGCACCTACAGTTATGAAAGCAAATTTGTATACACGGTGAGAATCAGCGCATTATCCCCTTCCCTGTTTACCATATATTCCGGAACGAATTTGATCGCCCTCGGAAATTTGTGCATAAGACGTTCAGATCGATTTTGCAACCAACCATTCTTCCGGTAGCTGCGCGCGGAACAATTAGCGTCAAAGAAAAGTGAAACCGCGCTTGATGTTAGCAACAAAGGTGCGATTTTTCACATTAAGAAGTCCTCGAGAGAATAGGCAAGGGTGAAAGTTTGTTAAAAGCGCTAGGCTAGGCCGAAAAGTTTTAATTAGAGAGAGTGTGTCGCGCCGTAGAGCCTTTGACCGACGAAAGCTCTCGCAAGCACAAGAGAATTGAAGAAACGCGCGAGTGAGCCTCATATTCACAAATTGCACTGCTGCTGACTCATTTGCCAACTCAGACCTGTCGAACCCAACTATTAAAAACATCGCGAATACTTCGCTGAACAATTGCTTGCTCTAGTCCAGGAGCTGAATTGAGATATATGAATATATAGTATATACGCTCTACTCTGCTTACCAGGGTCATTACGTTACAAACAAATGAGAGTTAGCATCACACTTGACCTCATTTTCTCACTGCAATAATGAAAAGTTATATCCTCCTTAAACACTTTATATAAGCTCGCGGCTACGCAAAGCTCGAGTTCTCGTCACTGCGCTTACAACGAGATAAAGCGACGCCGTGACGGCAGCATCATCCGAATCTTTTCTTCTCTCGGCAGCTCTCGAAACGAGTGCCGAGCTCGTTGTATTTTCTTTTTTTTTTTTTTTCATTTTTTTTCGTCTGCTCTTTTGCTGGTGACAGTTACAGCTACACTTGTTTTTATTTCATTTTTCGAGTGCGCTCTGCAATCGCGAGTGTATTCGCTAAGCTTTTAAGGGGATTCAGACTTCCTGCTACACACGAGCTACGGAGTACAGTGTTCTTTATTTTGGTCCGACTAATTTCCTAAATAGAATGTACTTAGCGTGATTAATGAGAGAATTAAGATTAATTTAAATATATATCTAAACTTATTTATCAGATAATAGAAGAATCGAATGCGTGTCGCGTTAACAGTACAAATGCTATTTGTCTTTTGACGAAAACATTTTTTTAACCCCTCCGGGAACTACGTGAGCATTTCATGCACGAATGGCTGAAATACTTTTTTTCCTCGGCGCCTCTTCAGCGAGCTATCTCTAGTTGGTTTGTGCGCACGTTTCGGAGGATTAGTCGGACTTTGAAGAGACACTTTCGTATAATTCGTCCATCAAACGTTATCTTTGCTGTGTGCGAAGGCTCGAGGACACAAGAGCGATAACAATTTGTGGTCTAGAAATTTTCTTTTTTTTATCGAAGAGACTTTGGTGCCAATGTTTTTGTTTGCTCATTGTTAGCCAATAAAAGTTTTACGATTAAGGTCTTGTCGGAATTATGTTATGCAAGTCTGTAATAAAAAAAATTTGTTTGATTTGAAAAATGATTTTGTTTCATAGTCCTATAACAGAATACTTACTTCAATCTAATCGGTAACCGTTTTATTCTAAATAATGTTTTTTTTAAATCAATATTTTATTCACTGATTCGCTATACATATTACACAATTGTAATTTGTAAATTTTTATTTAATTTCAGTAAGTACGGTGTCAATGAAAATAAATACATTTTCAAATAAATATTTTTTAAATTAAAAATATGGTTTTATAACAAATAATATTTTTTAATATAGACAATTTTTTTTATCAGTATGCAAAATAAATATATTGGTTTTTATTATACGAAACGTCGATCGATAATTTAATTTATAAATTAAGGGGTTAATAATTTGCACATATGCACTTCCTGAACTTTGAAAGTTTGCAACAAAAAATCTAATATTGTTAAAAATACAAACTTTTTTAATAAAAGTATATTAAAAACATTATTGAATAATACTTATTAGAAGTTGATATTATTATCATGTATAGACTAATTTTTAAATTGTTGTTTAATGTGTTTGCAAAATAAAATTAAAATATGGTTTTTTCATTTCGAGTCTCATTAAATATGTAAAAAGTAATTCGTTAAAAAATACAATTCAGTAGATCAAAGTGACATAGAAACATCACTATTTGAGCTTACGCCAATGTAAATATTAAAAGAATAATCATATTCTATATATCGATGACAACATAAACTTCTGTCGGGTATTATTAAATATTGTTTTTTAATAAGTGTAAAGCCCTTTTAACATTGTATGTAATGGTGATGAGTTCGTTTCTATTTAATTGAGCGAGACTGTTTATTATTTAATAGAACAAACACCGTTTGTAATAGGTATAATTCAAGAGTTTAATATACTATTGAGTACACCATAATTTACAATATTACACACGTACAGTAATAGCAAATTCGGTTGCACTGAAATAAAATAATTGAATTTCCAATACGATTCGTGCAAAATCCAAAATTATTAATACAAACTCAATAAGAACCAATGTCGATGCGTACATTTTACGCACTAATAAAATCCGTCTTAACGAGAAAGATAAACTTGGTAAGAAAATTAAGCAAAGCCTGTAAATAATTTCCACTCTTAATTTTTCCAACCTGATGAACAAACAAAAAGATATAATTTCCCAAGCATTCGCTCAAGACTCCTCTCACGTAGTCCATAAAAAGCTCATAAATTCTCACAAAAGCTCGAGAGCCCTGTCGACGCGCAGGAAGGAAACAAAAATGAAAGGAGTAAAAGAGGGAGACACACACGCACATACACACTAGATTAGCAGCGTCTTTTTTTAGCACACGTACACATAAGACGCCGCGTTACGTCAGCTATACACCTTCTGAGGGCTTAGCGAAAAAAAGACCGTGGCAAATAACCACCTGTAAAACAGGCTTCTGGCCACTAGCCAGCCATTTTCGAATAGAGGAGATTCGACGTCGAGCGGGGGGGTTTACTTTACGACATTTTTCTAGCTGCCGCAATTTTATTTTTCATAAAATTCCAGCGTATGACGAATGGTAGTGCAGTTGGAAAAATCTCACTCGGACTTCGCAGTACGGTACTTTCGGCTGGAAGAAAGAAAAATAATTTGACTTTCTTCGATCGTATCAATTTTTTTTTATAAAAATATAAGAAGATTTTTTCCCCCGGAGGATAGCCTCCACGTTTTTATCATCAATTCGCTCGAGATATTCCGTTGGTACAATCGCGTTGCCTTACAAAATCGCAGCTATTTCACATTGAAACGATGCAAAGCTTTCAATGGCAAAAAAACATATCTCTCAATCCCGTCGGTAATACAATGATCAAATCCCCGGGAAAAATGCGGACTCGCGACGGAAATATATTTTCCACATGCGCGACGACCTCAAACGCCAAGCATCACGCTGCGACACTCCCGCGCGCTCAACTCGGCCGACAAAGTTAAAAAAACTCTCTCCCTCGCGACTCGGCTCTCGCTGCAAAATGCAAGCCACGTTTCGGAGAAGCAGAGACTGCTGCAACTTTTGCGGCTCACGTTTTGTTCCACCGACTCTCCGTTCTCACTCTCTATCTCTCTCTTTCTAACTCTTTCCCTACGGTAGTAAACCTATACGACGCTTATGACGTATATATGTATGCATGCGATAGACATATATATATATAGATATATGTATAGTAGAAACACGGCTCGTTGACGGTTTCTCAGGCCTCTGGCAATTCTAAATGATAAATGTTCGTAGGCGAACTGTGTGCGGCTTTTGCGAGAGATATGCACGGGAATTCCGTTGTAATTTTTTACTTCCATTACCAGCGCCGACAAATATCTCCACGTTCTTGGGGTCAATGGGAGGGAGATTGTATTGGAAATGCTTTGGGGTGTGTTTGTTGACTTGAATGTTTGATCGTACGTTTCTATCTTGTGTTTGAGGAATGCGATGTAGCGAGGTATGAATCGAGAGTAGTTTTAATGCACATACAGGCATGAATAAGAATTCCATTCATGTTAATATCGTTTAAAGATATTCTTAAATTTCGTTTGGTAATTACGCGATAATATTAGTATAATTGAAATATTGCTACAATGAGAAAAAGAGTTTGCTGTATTTAAGATAATGTACTCGGAGAAGGAAATATTCGCTTGAATTAAAAAACGATGCTGTCGCTTTAAAAAATATTTATTTGAAACTAAAATTGTACTCGGTACAGTTACTCAATGTATACGAATTAAAACAGTCGATGGAATGCATAAAGTAATTTTGATGAAGTATATTTATGTAAATGCAATACGCAACGGTTTAATAAATAATTTTTTTAAATATAAATTTTTATTCAAATTCTGAAATATGGTAGACATTTTAACAATTGTTTATTGTTATTTAAATTAATATTTATACTACATTTACATTCAAATGAATATAATGATTAGATTCAAATGTGTATTTTCCTAGACACTATCCAAAGCAATCATTTTTAGAAATCAAACGAATTTTTTCTATTTTAACAATTTAAAAAAGAAAATTGAAAAAAGTATCAAGTGTTTCGCGGAAACTACGAGTTGGTTTTCGTCTAATCGATACGCTATGTGCGTATCGTTAAATCTCCAAGTATTCAAGTCAAGGAAGACATTGTTCGAATAAATAATTCGCAGGCAGTATAAAAAAATCCTTCGTCTTTGATAAAATCCTAACACTTCTTTGTCCTCTTTTTTATAGACCATTTTGAATAAACGCCATAGCGTAAATTTTTATCGCCAACTATGTGAAAATTACCGAAGCTCCGTCTCACGCATCTGCCATAATCTCCAAACATTCAAGTGTATCCACCACACATTTGCATATAATTTTCAATATTTTATTCCTACCGTGTATCTTCTATAATATACTGTATCGGGTAGAGCTTAGATTACAATGAAACCATCCAATTATTAAAAAAAACATAAAAATATTCACCACTTAAAGCAATTAAGCTACAGTGTAACCGACAGAAAATGTACGCTTATAGCTGTCATCTCGCGCTGTCGTTCGTGTGTGTAGCACTTCATTACTGCAAACTCTTTCGGAACGAATCGTCGCGCGCGACCAAGGTCTCTTAGGTCGCTAACGCACGGAACTACCGCAGTTTTTTTTTAGAGGCCTGGATCGTATCGCCACCGGCGGCAATTTGAATTGCGCCCCGGAGCGTTCTCGGCAATCTCGTCGCTTCTTAACGAGCTGCCATTTACTCAGTGTCGCTTCCTTCCTGAAATTCGTCCCGTTTTATATATCCTACTTTGATTATTTTAAACACCCTTTGGTTATCCATAGATACTGAAAAAGGTATCTTCGTAATTGTGAGAGAGAAAAAGATGAGTGTATAGATACATAGCGCAATGCGGATACAAGTAGCGACGGTCGGGCTATGGTCAGGCGGCAGTACGGGATACTTCACCCTAGTTTATCCTACGCTAACAACTTTTCCGAAATGCATTGCTTAGCATAATAGATATTATAAAATCGCGTTGAATTTGCATGTTAAAGTCCTCGGGTAAGTTTTATCAAAATTCAGGACCCGCATTCCACACGTTGTACTGCTCTTCTCAGTTCTCACTAAACTCAAACAATGTAATGGCAAACTGTTTAAACTTTACAAAGTTAGAATGTAAATCATTCGATTAATTCTGTCGTTTATGCTCAAAATGTACCGCAGGGAATAACGAAATAAACGTATTGCGATTAAATTTCAGTAATATTTGAACAGCGAGCTTTTTTTTAACTTTTGGATGAAATTTCAAGATCAAAAGAGAAAGAACAAAGCCCGAGGATGTCGGCATCGGCTATTGCTCATTTAAAATTTAATATAAGCGATCTAATACGCAGACCGTAGTAAGAAAGGGCACAAGAGAATTGATTTAAAGTGTTCTCAACTCCTCTTCTCAATTTAAATTTCAACCAGATCGATTTTTTCGTCTCTTCTCTTCTTGTTTCACATAATTTTACAGTTATTAAACGCAGAATTCCAACTGATCGTTTTTTATTTCACCTATTTATAATTCTATAATTGTTGGAATCACGATTACCAAACTTTTTCATTCAATCGATTTTCGCATCAGTGTAATTCTTCATTCAACTTGAATGTTTCATTTGAATCTTATTTCATTACTAATTCAACTTTTTTGTTAAATTTTGATGTTTAAATTTTACGGTATTTATTTATTAAAAACATCTTTTTTCAACTATTACTACTTTTTCCATTCATATATATACCTTGTTCAGATTTTTTTGTGTTCTTCAATATACATCACATCTGCAAACAAATTCTTTGTTCGTACGATTTCTCTCAGTCGTCCTTTCTATGCAAAAAAGAAAATAATTCCCTCTGCATTCGAAATCCCAACGAAAATCTAATTCAGTAAACGACGATGAAAGAACAGTAAAAACAAAATATAGAAGAACAAATGCCGAGTCCCTCATCTCATTAATAGTTTTTTCGCGCTGGGACACTTGAATCCATAATTAGACGCTACAGCAGAAGAAGAAAAGAAAACATTAAACTCACGAGCCTTATGCATCGTCAAATTTTGGTGCAATTTTTTATATATACATACACGTGTACAGCATACCCTCTCTAGAGCTTTCTTTGGTTGAGGTAGGCTTTGCTATATAAAAGATTCTTTGACCTGGTTAATTGTGCTCGTATAGACCTTTTTCCTTCAGGGACTTACTCATTGAGATTTATTAATTTTGACGTCTTTTTACTCACTATCGGTATAAATCGAGTGCAGATGTTACAACGATTATCGTAAATAGGAAATACTAGCCTCGAGTTCGATTATCGTTGCACTCTATCTATCTAAATCGGAAAAGCGTGAGAAGTTCGTTTACTCGTAGCTGACGTAAGCTTTTTCCTTTTTACGCTAAAGAGAAAAAAGACTTTAACGCTCGACTGAAGTATATTCAAGTTTGAGCTTTAATTTCGCACTGTTTTAACAGGAAACTATTTGGAAAAGTATACGTAGTCCTCTTTTCATGGCTGCTTTACTTTACAAGGTCTGTAAGCTCGAAACTAACTACATAATACTGCACGACGACACACGTCGCAAGATTCCACTTAAACTTTCTTGTCATTTCCATTCGCCAAAGCAAAGCGGATCGAGAATTATATTACAAGAAATCATCGGACCAATTCGTCACGCACATCCCGAATTCTCATCAATCGACTTATAGTACCGAAACTAGAGACAAATGATTAAATCTGCTAAATGGTCCACTGGTCTCATTCGATGAAAGAGAGAGAGAAAGACTATGTACATGGGAAACCCATCTCAGAAGTTAGCAGAGGATACGCGAAACTCTCTCGGTAGCTTAGTCGGATGTGTGCTGGTTCGCGTGACAGGAACGTTAAGCCATATGTACATGTCGACGTAGCTCCAGTTTATATCTCTGGGTAGTTAAATCGACGACGACAATATTACGACTCGCTGTGCAGCTGCATTGTCTTGGTCATCAAGACGTTGAGCTTATCGCCTTTAAGGCGTTACACTTTCCTCTGTACTTTACGAGCGTGGCCTTTTATTTTACCTTCCCTGTACTCGAATTTTGTATAGCACAGATAAGGTGTATCTCTGCTATATATGCGTATTTTTTTGCATCGGACAGAAAACTATTACTAGAGAGAAAATAAGTAATCGAAGTTTCGTTTTACAATCGACAAGGCAATAACTCATCTCGTTATCTGTTTACCAAAGCTTCAAGCATCTCTATTTTTCGAGCGGTTCCCGTGGCATGAATGTCGTTCTGTACGTAGAATATCGCTGTGTACAGAGTTACGCAACAAATATACGACTTTACATATAGGCCAGTAGTAGTACGTATAGTGTCCAGTTATTTTATTGTTGCGAGATCTTAAAAAGGAGAAACGGTTGAAACTTTATTATTGGGTAGCATATTTCTTGTCTCTTTCTATCTCTGAGTTACCATTAGAGTTGAAGCTCAACTTTACATATTATAAAAAATGTAGCCTGGGGTTTCCGAGAAATGCCATTTACGCCTTGGCAAGATGTCTTGTCTCTCGAGAGGGCCAGCGGAATATCGAGAGAATATTTTTCGATATTGCCTCAGTCTACTTTTCAAGTAGTTTATTAGAAACTGGAAAACTAAATACGTTTACACTAAAAAGTTCAGCCCGAGAATCTCATGGGTATTATATGTGTAATTTGTAGTTTTTTTTAATAACACCCTAGAGATTCTAACAGCACTGCATTTTTGTTGCAACTAACTTTTTTCAAAGCTACTTCAGATTTTCGTAAGGATAAACTATTTTTACACATTAAAAATGAAAATGTAGCGCGGACAGTGCGATATCGACTTTATCATATAGTGTACGTAGATCAGGAATTTTAAGGTACAGTCAGTCAATAGTGACAGGCTTTGAAATATTTGGAGACGAAAAAATTTAATCTCGAATACATTTCCGCGACTCCATCAAAGCCTTGACATCAGATTGACTACTTGACACTTCGATGAAATCGAAGGAAAAGGTAGAGATTGCATTATCTTTGTATATATTTGTGTAAAATTTTAATATTTTCTATGAGGTTGTTTAACAATTCGAAAAATTTCGTCAAAAATTGGGATTATAAACGTAAAATATAATGATCCATAGAGATAACAAGTGCGAGTGGTATGAGACAGTTAATCAAACAACGAATAGAATATTTAAAGCGCAGTCTGTTTTGCCTGAGAAATAATCGCGAATAAAAGATTAATTAAATTTTTTTATGAATTAAGGTCATCGTGTAATGGTAAATTTAAGTTATTGTTCTATAACTTTACAGATACATCATTTAACGCAAGGCACTATCCGAAAACGGTCTAAGCTATTTTAATTCCCCATTATCCCGAACGACTTGCATAAATAGGCCTTGTCAACTTAACTAATTAACAAAGAACCGCAACTTTCAATTCCGACCCGTAAACCGTCGATGCGCGTTTCTCGTAATAAAAACAAACTAACTTCCCTATTTACGATGACAGTGAAAAGCAATGTAG
Source organism: Apocrypta bakeri (assembly GCA_018906985.1). Lineage (NCBI taxonomy): Eukaryota > Metazoa > Arthropoda > Insecta > Hymenoptera > Pteromalidae > Apocrypta > Apocrypta bakeri. The sequence goes on from JACCIA010000002.1 coordinate 5,321,517, forward strand.
ATTAATTAGGCCGAGTCAGTAATGTCTCCATGAATTCTTTACTCGCGTTGGCCTCATCAGCGCTCAATTATGGATCGTACTTTTACTTGGCTCCTCGATAATTCTTCAAAAACATCGATGAACATTTTACAAGCATTAAAACTCGTTTCTTGACTTTTGGATAATTAAGGTCTGGTCGTGGATATACAAATGTCTAATTGGCCTTTAAAGGGCAGCCACCGGCATGCTGTAGCTGATTTTCGACGGGCGCGTCCTGGGAGGTTCCCGGCTTCGACTTTTCAGTCAGTCGAGAAAAAAAGTATGGGCGAACGAGGCCAAATGAGGTACTATTCTCACGGGGATGACAGTCAGTGCAAAAAAAAGTATAAGAGCGAAGCGACGACAACTATTGTCGACGTAACGAGTGGGCGATAGGGATGAAAAAAAAATTAAACGAGTAGTGTACCTCGCTTTAACCATGCGATCCAAAAGTCCCGAAAGGACCGATCCTCGCTGGCGATAAGTCCAACGATCTCGATCCTTTTTCTATCTGGTTTTCTTTTTCTCCTCTCTGCGGTAAACTAGCTGCTTCTTTTTTTCTCTATTTCACGCTTTCTTCCGCACTGATTTTCGAAAAGTTTAAGTAAAATTTACGCAGCTCCACGTGACGGTCAACATCGCGTGCGGCTTCGATTCCCATTCTGTCTCATTGAGAAAAGAGTAATATTTGTCTTGAAGAAAAAAAACAGCATCCACGCACTGTCCTTTTAAAAAAAGCACAAAAATTCACACGCGTTGCATTAACTCACCGCACAAACAAACCCGCTATCTCGTTTTATTTTAGTCCACTGTCTTCTCACCGCAATTTTCCCTCTGACAAAACGTATGCATTATTGCCGCTCTATCGTATATTCCACATACTTTGATAACCCGGTACTCTGAGACACTGGCGCGCTGCGGAACTCTATTTCTCGGGGCGTGTGAGTTTTGGATGCGCGCGGCTGGACAGACGAGAAGGTATACATGTACGTGGCGCTGCTGTAGCATGAGAGAATGTCTCTCTCTCTCTCGTTCTCTCGCGTACGCGGGACGAGAGAGCACTGCGTACTCCTCTGAAAGCAAGCCCCGATTCGACGGTCCTCCACATCTCTCGCTCCCTCCCTCTCTTTCGCTCTCTCTCTCTCACTTGCAGCCTCCTATCGTATACTACTACTTCTGCGCTAGTTCTCCGCGCGCCCCACTCTCATTCTCTCTGAGCTTTTCTTTTTCACACCGGCGACTATCTTTTTCGCGTTATTTCGAGCATTTGTTTGAAGCTAACTTGACAAAATTTTAGATTCACGCTTACTTTCCGGCTGTGAGTAATTGAGAACAGTCGATTTGCTTGCGGATTATTGCGACGATCAAATAAATTATGTTTGTTTCATCGACGTATCGTTTCATCTGACAGGTATTAATTAAGGTCTTTCATCCCCTTTTTTCACACTATTATATCGCAAGTGTACAAAGGGGCACGTATGTATTCGCATTGGCTGACTAGATTTTGCAGTAACTACTTGTTTTTTTAAATACTATTATATCGCGAGTGTACGTCTGTGTTCGGTTGTCTGACTAGTTCCGCGGGTTACTATTTGTTTTTCTTGTTTTTTAACTACCGTTATATGGCGAGTGCATAAGGGGAACATAAATGTTCTGGATGTCTGGATAGTTTCGAGTTTTACAACTTGCGAGTTATTATTTAGTGAAAGAACGCAATTTGTTATCAGCTGCAGATAACGGTTAAACCAATTTGTTGTGTAAGAAATACGATAAATGTATGCATAAATTTGATGTAACCCAGGTTAAAACCGCGTATACACCACACGAATCTCTCGCAAATCCGGTTCTGCATTGCAAAGTTTGTCTAATCGCCATAATCGTGTTCATTTCCTCTGACATACCGCATACAATTGATAGAGCGAATGCCAACTATAATTTCCCAAATTTCCAAATGCAATATCGCGCGGTTAGTGGTGTTTCCTCTGGAAACATTCGTAACAGCGTCGACGATATCGCAATGAATAAACAAGTTTCCTAGCTGATAAAATTTTCATCTCCTTTTCGTGCACTTGTGAATAAAGCTATTACAATTTCATTTATTACCCTCAAAGTAACGTTTTTACTCGTCAAATGTCTACTAAGAATTTCCTCGTGTCGCGTTAGGTATCCAAATTTTCTAAAAGCTCATCTGTTATTCGTATATATATACCAAAGTAAGAAGCGTTCTCTGATTGCATTGAAAATTCTCCGAATAAATCCATGCCTGTATATAACTGTTCGAAATATTCAACTCGATAATCACGAACGATGAATATTCCGTTTCTCGTCGGATTCAATCGTTCCCGCTTCTGCTTGAAATTTTAGAAATCTCAATAAAGCCATACCAATAATCTTTCCTCGGGCAATTTCACCGACGTCTTGCCCCTCGTTAAAGCTTTGCGCGACATCAACACCAGTAGCCAAGTCAGGAGGCGTCTGCAAGACCCTCCCTCGATATAGAGCGGAATCGACGACGGTTCTATACGAGCTTTATAACGTAGAAACGAGCTTTCCAGTGAAATCACGCTGTGGGTCAGTAGTGCGTGTGTCGCGAAGTAATATCCCGTGAAAAAGTAGGCCGCCAGTTACAGAAGAAAAAAAGTCGCTTAATCCAAGGAGGTGAAAAATGCTAAAAAATTTATTAAAGAATCGTCGGAGCGTTTTGTCGCTGCTCCGAGTTTAAGCTCGACCTATCTGTGGGATAATGTTTTTCCTTGATGGATATAATTTTTTTTCTGGGATTTTATCTCTTACGGTGATATATATTGTAGTTTTTATTAGTGCTGCGGAAAGGTGATATGAAAAACCGTTCGGGTATTCGCTTGAGGAATAGAATAATTGATTACCAACGTCCTAGTGTTTTTTTTTATTCATCGATACATGTAGACGAGGTTGATTGCAATTTGTATATATGAATATGAAAATGGTATATTTAAAACTCTAATTTTTACGATAATTGGAAAAGCTAATGGTAATTAAATCGGTTGGAGCAAATAAGAAATTACAATAAAACGCGATAAAAGTGGAACTACGAATAGTCAGTGTAAAGCGACAAATTACTGTGGCGAATTACGAAATTAAACAGGCACTTTGTCATGGAAAGCCATTACTGTTCATGATCGCGTAGCGATACATGCGCACGAGGCGCTTTTTTCTGTTTTATATTTTTCTGTTTCATTTTGGTTTTCATGTTTATGACCCATCAGATTATGCTGGTTCGCGTTATTGGAATTTTATGACTATTGTACATAATTTTTTCTTTAAAAAAAAATTCTACTGTACCGTAAAGAATTTTTCAATTACTTTTTTCCTTAATCCCGCTAATAATAAGTTTAGTCCGAGGTGTTGTCTCAGTTTGGCAAGTAGTTCTAGTTATCGGCTATAATATCGTAGAGTTCGATCCCTTGGGCGAGCTAAGCTTGTTTACTAAAGTTTGCTAAACTTGGCGATTTAGGAAAAACCTAGCATTTCGCTCAGTCGCGATCTGTGGTTAAAAAAAGGCTAATGCTAAACTTAAATCTAGTTATTCCTCGCACACGTGATATCTAAAGTTCATGCAAATTTAAGATAATAACTTAATGCGAAACGTTTTCGAATCGCAATAATTCAAGCTGTAACGCGTAGTATGAAAAATCAATAAAATTTATATTTGCATATTTATGAGATTTGTTTACTAGGCTAAAAATAGTTCGGAACTGCTTTGAAAATGCATCGCATCGTAAATCGTCTACTCTCAACTTATGTGACAGGGACAAAACAATATTGTCACTTATGAAAGTTGGCTTCTCTAATCCATTTAATATTAAATTTGAAAGATGAAACATGGTAGATTTGCGTTGTAGAAGAGTACGGCTCAGGTATAGCGTTATTATATACCGGCGTGAGAAATATGGTCTCCGCAAACTAGAATTGATGACTGGTGTGCAAGAGGACCTGTGCTCGGTTATAAGAAATTACGTACCATTATAGTTATTTTCAAAATTCCACTTTTATTATTATGTGCTGTATTATATGCTTTTAGAACGTTTAATGAATAGTATTAATTTGTTTGGTTTGAGGTACGTCTTTAGCCGGTTATTTCACTAAAACATGTTACCTAGAATTCAATTTTACGACATAAAAAGTGTCGATCAAAATTTCCAGCTCATACAATCGTTTGATTTTAAGCTGACTGACCTGTATAAATAAATTAATGATTCTTTGTAAGAAGATCGGTCAAAAATAGATTTGATGTTATTTAATTAAAATTCAACTTCAAACTGTACTCATAATAATTACACCTATTAAATTATTCAAACGATGAATAATGTGACATTTTGTAATATATGCGTAATAACAAATAATTCAATGTAGTTTTTGACATTCGATTTCGAGATCACTTTATAATTCTCAATTATAAAAATTTATAGGCATTTAAGAAACGTATAATATTCAAATTTTAAGCGATTATAAATGAGAAGAATTAATTTTGAACACAACATTGTTATTTGGATGAAACCATTGCGTTTCGATAAATCAATAGTATTAATTTATTAGGAAAGCATTATAAATTAAATATACAAATATTGGAATTCAGTTTTGTAAATTTGCGGTTTTAAATATACGTTTAAATTACATTCCTTTATATCTCTTAAAAATAATAGTTACAATAGATTCAATAAAATTTTTTTTTTTCCGGCCGTTCCAAAAACATTCGCATGGTCCCATTACGAATGCAAATGGATTTTCGAGATTTGCATGTGTGAATGGAACGAGAATTAAAACTTTCGAACCAATCAGAATTCCAAAAAAGATTTTCCAACGTAGTTTTCTAAATGATATTTTTTTTACAATTATGAATACCAATCAGTACACGCAGATTTTTATTAAAAAATTCTCGTCCCTTTTCCACTAAAGCTGACTGGATCATTATTGTTTTCATAGAGAAAACTAATCAAGCGATCACAATCAATCTTTCGAAAACGTTATGAAAACTTCATCTGACAGAATCCAATCAATACTTACCATTTTCTTCCTTTTTTCGAGGACTTTTACACCGAGTCGTCTTTATCGTTATCAGTTATTACACTTAATTCCGTGTAGTCCCATCGCTATTCTACCAAAGCTTATGAGAAAATCGATCAATCGTATATAATAATAGTTGATTGATTGATTTTCCTTTGCCATTAAAGATAAACAGTTAGCGTCAGCTTTCGAGAATATAAGGCTTCTGGACTCTACTCAGAAGGAGGAAAATCCAAGGAAAGCCGACCGAGCGACACATGGGAAATCTTAGCGCGCTTGTACAGTTTAAGCTCGGATATTGCGAAGCTCACGAGTGCGCGGAATCCACTTTGCAGACTTTGCTAGGCTTTTAGAGCATGCGTTCGTGCTGTTTTCTCTTTGATGGTGTCTGTGGTCGTCGCTGGAGATCAGTATAATAACGCTTTTCCTTTGGGGCATTGAAGTTGAAAATTCATAGTTATGTAATACTTTCGTAATTATTTCATGATCATAATAAAAAAATTTAGAAATTAAAATGCGTGTGAATTGTGTCATTTTGTAAAGTGCAAACTAGATATATATTATTCATTCAGCCGCTTTCGGAAGATGAGCGATTTTGTTCCGTGCACTGCGTGCGAGTGAAATTTGCTCGTCTGAATACTCCAACAATAAAAAATAAGACTTAAAAAGTTTTTATTTTGTTACGTGCAACCTTGCGTTTTTCAAGCACATGTATATTTGCATCCGTCTAGTTGCCAGGGAAAATCATAGGGAGTGAAATTCCGTGAAAATTATCATTAATTTACCAATTTTAAATTCAAATTCGGAATTGAAATCATACCCTTGGAGAGATAACACTTGCCTTGGAAATTAGACAATCATATGACGCTGGGATATTAAACATTACTGTTACACCTCTCTGATAATAGAATGTTAATTATTCTAGCTAGTTATAAACCAGCACTTTGTTTATTTATACAGAAATTTGCATTACATTGTATGTAACACAGTAGAGGAGGACGGATCTCCTGTTCTCCGATCCAGTATAAAATTACTTAAAGTTAAAAAGATAAACCTGGCTGTATATGTAGAGCATACTGTGTTAATCTTGATCGCTAGTTTTGTCAAGAGAATAGTGTGTTAATCTTGATTACCAGATTTGCGGTGCTTACAAACTAAACTTAATGCTACAGTTTTAACATTGATAAATATTTTGTTCCAATACCAGTTTCTATAAATTCAACTGTTATAAGTAAATATTATATTATATAACGAAAATATTTATCTATTTTTTTAGATTCTTAAATGTTCTTTTCACTCTTGCATCTAAGTCTTTTAATTGTATTGTCAGTTAGATATTATACTATCGTAGTTTGTATAGTACTGTTTTTAAACTAAAAGTTTAGTATCGATTCATTTCTTACTGTACTAATGGAAACATTACATTAATTCCGTGAAATTAATGTACTTGTTCTATAGTTAAAAACAATGTAATTTTCCGCTGTCTAGAGCAAATGATTGTTCAGAATTTATTGACATATTCTGAGCAGTTGTTAAATTTTTAACAATTTACTGAAATAACATGTTAGAATAAATAAATATTTGATTGATTGCAAAAAATCTTTCGTAAAAATATTTTCCCAGGACTAGGAAAATATTTACTGTAATATCATGCAGCAAATATTTGTTTAAATATACATCGTTATTCATATGAAAATTTATGATTGTCAGTAAATATCTCTGGAAATTAAAAAATTATTTACTAAATAATTACATATTAAATTTATATAAATGCAATTTTTGATTTTCAATCAAATTCATTAATGTAATACAGCAAATTTTTATTTCTATAACAGGCTGAATAATAATTTACTGCAAATAATGTTGGTTTCAATATTTTCAAATATACACATTTTCTTAAAACTAACCTATTTTTTCGGCGTAAAAGGGATTGAAGGTTTGATTATTAGTTAAAAATATAATTCAATGTAACGTTACGCTGTTAAATGAAAGAGATATTGTTAAAGGGATATATATTCCTAACACACAAATTAAGCAGAAACGAGATAATCTAATTGTGTCAGCCTATATCGATTCCATTTAATTTATTACACAAAATACGTATCCCAATAGAAAAGCAATAAAAGAACGTAGTTTGAATAGAGAGCGATGATAGAGTATGGGGGAATAGTTCTTAAAATCTTAATTATATTTAATATAATTTATTACACAGTATATCCGTCCCATTAGCAAAACAAGTTCATTTAGATCTACTGCGATGTTAGTCCGAGTTACGCAGCTCCTCTATCAAATTCCTTATTTCCCTAGAAATATCACCCCGTGGTTAGAGATCCTACATCCATTGCGATAAAAATAATCTAGTGTAGTAAATTCCTGACCTGTGCATCGTTAGTTTCTTATTTTTATTAATGTCTGCGAATACCTTCTCGCAAGTATAGAAGCATCGATATAAGAGCTACACACAAAGTTGCCTGAGTTTGTATATACATATATATATGTGTGTGTGTATGTGTGCACATACATATAAAAAGCAAGCGAGACAGCGATGATTCATGGGACTGCCGAGAAAGAGGAAAGATAACCAGAGAGAGAGAGAGAGAGTGAGAAAGAGCGAGAAAGTCCGGAACCATAAACCTCGCTACGGCTATTCCTGGACATTTCTCTTTATTTATTCAGAAGCGTACAATAGGCTTTTTCAACGCGACTACGCGCCAATAGAGTTACCTGACGCTGCAGGCGTTGAATTCATTGTTTTCCAATAAGCCAAGCAATGAGCCACCTGGGACCGCGTCATCGATCGGGCTCATTGACCGTTGCATTTCAGATGATTTGAAAGCTGCAACAATTTTCGTGTTCTCTTTATACAATACTTAGATTTTTGATTCTCCTTTATCTAAAAAAAATTTCTTAGATTTATTGCGAGATGAAAAATATCGATGATGAAGGAAATCCAGTTGCTGGTGAGATAGTTGCAAGAGTACGTGACTTGTATAGAACAGTTGATCTGCTCAAACTCAGACTTGTTCTACTGCAGATCGCAGCATATGCTTTACGCTCAATCAGTAACAAAATAGAATATTTTCTACAATAACTCATAAACAGATAGCATAACTAATGAATATCGATATATTTTTAAATCATCATTTTCATCTCGTTTACTCGTGATAAAAATGGAGCGTCTGGCCAAACTAGGACTTGTTCTACTACTGATCACAGAATCTTGCCAGATAAAGAGCAGGAAACGTAACTAATGAATATCAATATGTTTTCAAATCATTTTCATCGTGTACCCTAAAGTGGAAGCATCTACACGATTACATCTATTCACATTGTTATCGGTACAATTTGTTTCGGCGATTCAATGAGGTTCACAAAAAATATCCCTTCCATCAATTACGTTCCACTCACGTCCATTATCTTCCCTCTCGCCACCTTATTTTTCAGCCACAATTTTCCGCATCTGTCCCCCTTTTATTTTCTCTTTCTCACCGCAATACACACACGAGCTTTTTCGCGTGCTGTACCCTGCGGTTACTGCGTCACATTGAAGAAAAAAAAGAACAGCAATGGCGAGGTGTGGAGTACATGTGGTACCTGTTATTCTTTCTGAAGAAAACTCAGTATACTCAGGAGAGATACGAGGCAATGTTTACTTATACTTGGCTATGTACCGTTACTACACTCGCTCTAGATCGGCACGAGAAGATTTATCATGTCTGCGCGACCGTGTGACCTACATTTGTAGCCTTCTTTTTAGGGACGAATACGCGAGCGGGAGTTTCCGAGTTAATCGGATAATCATTAACAGTAGAAAAAGTCGAGTATATACATACGCATTTATTTACGCTAAGCAAGTATCGATCCTCTACAGATAGAACGATTTTTTAGTGGACGAGTGTAAAGCGAAGATTTATGAGTGTATTTATGACCTAATTTATACTCGTAATACGTAATTTTAAATCTCGAAATTACATTTTCTTTAAATGTAGCCTGTTTTGTTCGTCGAAGATTAAGTATACAGACATTTTAGACTCGAACACCGTGGATTACTTTTTATGATTTCATGAGATTCGCTAAGTTATTAAATCGCTTATTATTAATGTATTCCTTGCATTTATAATGCAATCAAACTCAATACTGAAGCTGTTGCTTATTATCTATGCTCGTCAACTCGTCTCGTTGCAGAATGAAAATCGAATTTCAATGAAACAATCATGAATAATGGAGCGCAATTAAATGGATAACTACATGAAGTTAACCGTTCGACAAACTACGTTTTTTGTTTCGATTGTTTTGTCGATATTGCTGTACGCACAGTTTCAACGTAACTAAAATTTTTGTACACTAAAGCAGAAGTTTACTATGCTGGAGAAAATTTATTTATTGAATTAAAAACAATTTTGTTAATTTAGAACATATATATTTGATGCTGAAATCATGCTTAGTAAAATATCACTTATTCTGTTACGCGATTAAAAATCCACTTGAATACATTAAATTCGTTTTGTAAATCGAAAAATGCATTTATTTAAATATAACTATCTAGTAAGTATAGCTTCTTTAAATTAAATTTTGTTTTAAATTATATAATTATCTCACAGCCGCGGTATAGCTAATGTAAACATGCTTGTTTATTCTTACTATTAAATATAGCAGTGTACGAAATAATAGGATTAAAAATTTGAATTTTAGATAAAAATTGAATTGAATTTGTACATTTAATATTACTTACGCTGTTGTGTAAAATATCAATATATATCTTTAACAATGAGAAACATTCCTAACACAAATATTAAACAAGATAATCTAGTCCTGTCAATCTATATTAATTTAATTTAATTTATTACACAAAATATCAATCCCAATAGTAAGCAATAAAAGAAGGTACGCAGTTCGAATAGAAAGCGATAATAGAGAATGGGGGAATAGTTTTGGTTGATAGTCGAGCGTAGACTGAGGACCGATGTAGTATCGAGGTCCGAGTTGTGACGTCTCGCGCGTCAGACACTCTATCTTTCTAGCTACTGGGCCGTGCGCTATCATATCCATATGTACAGAGGATATACATTCGGACGCTATAATATAGTCGAAATATAGATTTCGCATGCGAATATTATTTTGCGTGGACTTCACTCGATGTTGGTGAGTGACAGTTACAGTTAGGGTTTCAGAGAAATGATGGAGAATCAAGGATGATGAGATTATTACTTAGTATTTTACATAAGAGATTTTACTGAATACAGTGCAAAGTGTCAAAATACTTGTAAAAGATACTTGGCGATATTTGCATACACAGAAGTCAGTAAATGGTTCGAGTATTTTTCAGCTGTACTACGAGTTAAGATAAGATCAGCAACAATCTCAGCTTCGGTGTCCAAGAGGTGGTTGCGGAGTATATTATAATTAGTGAAAAGAAATTTCGAATATATTGTTTATATAGATGTAGAATATATTAGAATTAGTGAACAGAGATTTTGTGTGTTCGATTTTTTTTCCTATCTGATCCCGTTCCGATATTTCCACTTGGTGTCGTATTCACGAATTCACTCAGTTTCGTGGTCCACAAAACCATTCAGCGAGGAACAATGGTAGAGTGGAGTTTCTTTTTCTTTTCCTGGCTTTGTGTTTGATAGATTATTTGTTAACGTTCGTAGCTAAATGCAACGTTACATATTTATAGGGAGTTAATAAATTTCGTACGAATAACGAATTCGTATATTTAAACAAATATTTTCTAATAATAATAAGGAGTTGATAAATATCTATATGATCGATCAGTCGTCTGACGTCTTGTATCAATTGAAATCGTATCCTTTTTCACTCAAGTGAATATATAATAACTATGATAAAAATTTTTTTATTCTAACAATTTCCTTTTAGTGCATATTGCTCTCCCTCATCAACATACGTAATTGGTCTATACAATCTAGAAAACGGAGTACATACAGTCGTAAAGAATCAAGGGCAGATAAAAACTATTCAGGGTACGAAAGATTTAATCGTTAAAAATTCGAGAGAAGATATTACGAGTTATTTCACTCGCCATTTTCCTCATTATGACTGGTGAAAGTCCGCGATATAACGAAAACTTGTGCGAATGACGGTAAAATTTTTAGCAACGTCACATGAGCCCCGCGCGCGTTCAAAGAGTTATATAACTCTTTCTTCCTGTCCTTTTATTTTTCTTATAACGTTCTTCTTTATTCCTCTTACACTTGCCTTTCATCTCGAGAACTATTCTCCGAGAGCCTTTCTTTTTCACCCACATCGTATGCATTATTCTTCATCATATTCTACCCTCCCATTGTCTACATTTCCCTACCCATTCGTTCCGAGCGATTCACTTAAATAAAAAAAACTCTTCTTCTAATCCAATTCAACTCATTCACGCCGCATTCTCGTTAGGGGGGAAGAAGGACAGCGTCGAGTTAACGCGCGGTCAGTGTCACACGTCAGCTGCGGTCACGTACCTCTGCGATAAACAGACCAGAGACTCGCTATTATACACGTGGTCACTCGGGGCTATAGGAGAAAGTACCTAACTGTGCGAAACATTTGGCAAATCAAGCTCTCGTAACTCGCACGATGTTCCCCCTCTATTTCTTTTGTGTCTCCTTTCTGGCTATCCGAGGCTTGTTTTTCAAGGGAGTATATAGCAAACGTAGGAAACTTGAAATAGAGCTTCCGCTAGAGAGGACTTTGGTCGAACAGGGTTTGTGTTTTCCCACAGCCGACGCGCTAGGATAACACAGCTGCTTTTCGCGCGCACTCGTCTCGATCTTCTCCTTTTCTTTTTTTTTTATCTCCAGTGCATTTCTTTCTCGGACTTGTTTGTTGTTGATGCTACCGCCGTTGCAGAGTTCGCTTTTGTTTTTTTTTTCTCTTTGGATTTCTCTTGTTCACCTTCGCTTTCTCTCCTTCGTACTTTTCGCGTTTTAATTTGCATGTTTATATTCCCGAGAGACACGACGATGCAGTCTCATTGTGAGATTCTGGGACGTATCTTGAATGATTTTGCATATTATGCTCGAGAATTTGTGAAAACTTCAGCCGAAGTACTTGTTTGTTTTCCGGTTATATTCTTTACGTTTTAACGACTCGCTTTGTTCGATACAATTACTTCCTGTTTCTTAGTAAACTTTAGGTTATTGTTTTACTTCGCGATGACTTCCCTTGTTTTCGCAGTCAATGATTAGTAGGAGTAAAAGTCTGTATTAAAAAATCGGATTATTTTCTACCAATGCGGAGTGGTATAGTCTTGTTTCACGAAATTAAGTAGTCTTTTTCGATTCTTTTATTCCATTTGACTGTCTAACTTTTCCATCACTGTCGATTGCTTCGTTGGCTGTTTATTTCTCTTGTCTAATTTGTTTTGTTTCATTGACTTCTTTTTTTTCTCTTTGCTAGTACTACTTTTATTTTCTTCGCTCTTCGTGTATTTTATTGCTTTTTGCACTACCAATTTTTTAGGATATAAATGTAATGATAAAAGTATAAAAATACTGTACTGCTTTTTTAATTATCTTCTCGTATATATCATTTGTCAAGTATTTGGCGCAATCATTTTTTGATAATTTTGTTTCGCGAAAATACTTTGTTTCTACTTTTGCTCCCCATACGACACAGGCAATACGGAAATAATAAGTTAGCACGAAAAAGAATATGAAACTTTCGATAAAGTTTTACTGGACGATGTACGCGAGATCACAGATTAGGCAGTGGAGAAAATAAAGACAATAAAGAACTTAGCTCGAGGAATGATGGAAAGTAGTTTTTTTATATTTCTTTTTACTTCAGACACGATATTCTTTTCTCGCATGTGCGACAAAGAAAATATCGCGAAAGGCGTGACCCCACTGGGAAGAACGCGACGTGGGCGGCTACAAGTACGTGATTCTCGAAAAGTATTAAGACGCAAATATGCCGGGGCTTCAACGAGCTGCAAAACCTCATTTCTCCAAAGTTCTCTTCCGTTTTCGAGCTTGTTATGACGGTTGATTTCTTTTGTGAGAAAAAAAACTGTCGCTTCGGAATTGAGCTTGAAGACTTTCGAAAAAGTTTTAAAAAAGAAACCAAGAAACAGTAGACGCTTTTTGTTCAAGTTTGATTGACGTTCGTTTAAACGATTGTAATTGCAGGCAAAACTTATTTCTTCGAGTGACAAATTAGTTCTTTCATTCCTTTGAATAATTGATCCGGTAAATTACTGGGAAATTTTAATTACATGTTACTATATTTAGTTAATGGTTGAAATAATATTCGTATAATAAGGGGAGTTTATTCCTTATTTATTCCTTCCCGAACTTATAATATCAGCAGCAAAAAATTGATATATTAGAAAGACACACTTTTTTCTTTTAAGTTTGTTAAAAATATTGTTTAGCAAGACCTACTAGAAGTTGAAATTATCATCCTTTTTAAATTTAACAATGTTGTTTTTGGCGTACGCTACAACGAATTTTTAAGATTCAAAACCCTAATGATCTTATTTTAGGCTATTGCGTTAGAAATTTATCACGTGTATCATTATGGTATAAAAAATTTAATCTTTTTGAAAATAAAACAACAAAATAATACCTTTGTCATTCCATGACTTTTTAAAAATATAAACAGTAATAAATTGATAAAATACAATTTGATGGATTGAGCTGAAATTGAGTAGAAATATTTTTTGATGCACTTCTTTTTCGTATGAATATAAGGATTTTAAATTCAGTCAGAAGAAAATTGACATTTTAAAATGTATTCTTTTTTGTACAATTGATTGAACACTCAGTTATGATTTTTCATATTTTGTTGGAGTATTTGTTTTCAAATCTCTATATTCGTACGAAAATGACTGTATCAAAGAATATATTACAGACAAATTAGAGCTCAATCTATTCGTTACTTAAATTCGTTAGTAAAATTCGTGCCATCGAAGAGACTTTAAGATCGAAAAGTCCTAGACGTTTTTTTTGATAACCAATATATCTTTTACTATCAGACCAAGTTTAAATTATAATGACATTATTGAAAATATCTTAAATTACAATGTTCGAATCATCATTTTAAAAGCATTTTTTCCCGTAACCGAAATAACCTCTTCCGTCAATTATAACCACTCGAACAATACGCCAGAAGCGCAACCATGTTGCAATCGACCGCTCCACATTGCCATCCAGACACACACTTACGACAACTTCACCCACAACGTTCCATATCTCTACAACCGAAAATTGGGTTCATAGTATCCAAACAGCTATTCGGGTGAGCGTGACGTTTCGCAGATTCCGAGTAATAATCTCTAATCCCAAATCTACGTAATTTTTAAGTAATCGAAGAACCATACACCAGTAGATAATTATAAATGTCCTCTTACCAGTGATTAGCTTCTCACAAAGTACTTAGCGACGCAATGTTACAATATCTATCATCAGTCATGGCTCTAATACGTTACACTGGCGTATGCTAGATCTTGAACGGATTTCGCATATTGGATTTATTCGAGAGCCAATATAAGCGCAAAGTCTCTTAATTACCGAGTATTACTGTAAGTAGCTCGTGTGTCGGGAAGCGAATTTTCATGGCTAAGCTTGGCTGCTAAAGCTTTGTTAGGGATAGAGCAGGTTATTAGCGGTAATAAATGACACGGATCGTAACTCGAAGGAAGTCTACTTATGCTAATGTAGTTAGTAATTTTGAATGATTTAAAACTCTAATTTTTACACAAAATTACCCTCTAATTTGATAATATCGATGCCGCTATATATCCATCACCGAAAAGTGCACAGCATTGACAATTCACTAAGCAGCATTTCGTTGGTCTATTAAGGTTCCTCCCTAGCTCCTCGATAATACCGCGAAACTTTGACTGATATAGGAGGCCACCGCCCGTCAAACTAAGTCTCGAACTTTAGCAAACTTGGATCACATTCGCCTTTAGAATAATTCAACGTGGATTACATCCCCACTGGTGCATTAATTAATTCTCCTACGCTTATGTCGTATTTTCTTTATTTTCATTCTCAAGAGGATTCGCGATTGCGAGTTATCGGGATGCTTGACTCGAAAATGCATTGAACATATTGTAAAGAGTCGGTATTATCGAAATGGAAATTTCGCGCCGATATGTGTTTCATTACTGTAATTGCTTTTCTTTCTTCGAGATTTCATCTCGACGGATATGGATTCTAATGAAGTAATCTAAACGCAAGCCCTTACCGCATATACGTATATACTAAAGAAAAACTTACGAACGTTGTAGTGCAGTAGATTTGAAATATTTTATCGCGATAGCTAAAAATACATCTTCGCGGTTCTTATTATTCTATCTTCAAGGCTTTTCTGTTCGCAGAGTTGAACTTCGATATTCCACGACCTAGTACTATAAAAACTTCTTCGGTTACTTCATCATAGCTTTTATTGCTGGAGTCAATGAAATATAGTCTATCCTCGAGAGAAACACTTCGCACTTTTTTTTCTCGCTTCTCGCTTTCGAACTTACCTGCCTCGTATCTTCAAACTTTCGAGCTACTTCTAGAAACATAAAAAAAGCTTCATCAAGCTCTCGCCGAACTTTCATCCCATCAGTAAAATCAAAACGCAAAAACAGCATCAGCAGCTAACCCACGAACTTTAATTACCCGAGCAAGTAACTTTATACCTCAGCGCTTTGAAAACATTGTTTCGCCGCCCGACTGCCGAAGAAGCTGCTACAGTCGAGATGAATTTTTCAACTGTGCCACTGCAGCAGCAATGCTTGACAAACTTGCGGCGCCGAGTGAAATTCATGAGGCTGCACTCGGTGCTCTACGTGTGTGCGTGTACGTATGTATATGGGTAATTCTCTGACAAATTAATCGGTTAAACATTTTTTTGATTCTAAATAATTTTTAGCTCCTCGGGAAAGCATTTTTCGATAAAAATATAAGAAAGAGTTGTTTTAGTAAAATTTCCTGAACTTTTCGAATAACATTTTTCACATATGATTTTTAAAATTATGATTGTGCAACTTTTTGAAAAATTATGACTCATCGTCTTCACAAAAAGTCAAAGTATTCTATGACTAGTACTAAGACTTTTTCGTCGCAGCAAATGTCGATCGATATAAAAAATTACTTTGAAATTTAATAGATTTTATGCTCAAAAATATAAAAGTCTCTAGTTTTTGAGAATAAAGTCTGTTGAAGTTAATTTTTTCGCATTAATCTGCATTTCGCTTGATTTAAAAAATTAGTCCAAAAATAAATGTTTTGAGTAAATACGAAACTTGTATAGATACAAAAATTGCGATTTTTCTCATTGTTCGTAATATTTAACAGTAAATGTTTATCTTATGATCTTTTAAAAGACAATTGAAAAGAACCATCGCAATATTGGAAAATGTGCTGCAAAAATGTTTCTAAGATCAAAACAGAACTTCGATAAAGGATGCTTATAACGTCAAAAGGTTAATTACAATTTAGAAGTAGAGTTATCAGTCAAATGAACATCCAAGTTTACAAGTATAATTATAACTTTAACTGTATATACCTTCTCTAAAATGTACAGAGAAGTAGCTAATATTACAGCTGTATCTTATTCGTTAAAATTAAAATTACCATATAAATCTATATTACCTTAAATTCGAAGTGTTAAGTCAACTTAATTGTACTCAGCGAAGTAATTTTAAGTTGTAGTGATAGTAACAGACACACATACAAATTTTATCAACATCAATCTTATCAAAGTAGTACCTGTCCATTTAAATAACTACAACCCACACAACTTCAAAGTTCAAATTATTTAGAGGAAAAAGAAAAACAATTTAACCGGTCAATCTGTCGGAGAATCACCCATATACAGTGGATCGAAGCCACGAGGGAATCGTGAACATGTGTTAAAAGTTCGACGGCTTCCGTGATAGAAAACCTCGATTTCTGGGAGATTCCGAATTACGATAAGTATGTAGGTGCAAATTATTCTTAATTCGGTCGATGCTCTCACAATTTGTTCGCCTTGGAGATTTATCGCTGATGCAAATCGTCGTGATGGAGTTGTTGGCGAGTAACTTGGAGAATTTTAATACCACGACAGAAATGAGCAAGAACCTCGAGAAAATCATTCGATTACCTATAACGAGCAACGAGTGAATGGAAATTCCATGGAAAGTGCACCATGTTCCACATTCCAAAAATTGCCCACCTCGTATACGCAGTAGCCGTGGAAAATTATCCCACGAAATAACCCTCTAAAAGGAAAGCTATAAATCCAAGCTTTTCAATTTCACGCACTTTTTGTTCAATCGCATAAAAGCCTCGACGCACACGACCCGAGGAAAAATCTCATTTTCAAAAATCGCAGAAGTGCAATCCCGACTTCAGAAAAATTCCTCATGTGCGCACCTGGTGCAATGGTACTAGTCGAGTTTGTCGCATTTGTGTATGTAAATATCTCGCGTTAAGCCCGTCGCTCTTTTTTGCGAGAGGAAAATCGGAAGAAGAAACTTGCGCAAAAAGAGTCGCTGTTGGCACTGATATAATGTCGAACTTCCGGTGAACTTTGCGCAGTGGCTTACACGACGAGAATGAAGCAAACAAAAAGAAAGAAGATTTGTCTTTCGATGGGGCGTTTGGCCGAGTACATTGAAATGAAGCCTTAGGGGCTCGTTCAGTTCCTTATCGCCTGTCGTACTATGTGGAGTGGACGCGTGTGGATATGTACGACTATAACCTTCGATGCCAAGTCGACGGCTCTTAAGTCGTCGAGATCACTTTCGATGATCCTGCGAAACGATTTTTTTTTCGTTATCTCCGTTGTATATGTATACAACGGAGACCCTATGACCCTATTTTAGGAGAGCACGTTTTTAATAGGGTGAGCAAGTTGAACTGTAATGTACATTGGACATTTATCAACATATGTTATCAAAAAAGTGGATATTCCACTCTTCTACAATACTTAAAGTCAGATAGTGACTTTTCATGTTCAAAACAGGCAAATTTTCACTGTAAAATTAGTAAATTCTGTATCACCTTAAATCAATACTTGAAGTAATGAGTTCTGACTATAAAATTAGAGAACTATATACAGCCAAATGACTGTTATCAGAGGGAATATTTACTATGGTTTTAAAAATACAATTGATTTAATTTCGTTTTAAAAAATAAAAACTTTAATTTATGTAAGTAAAACATTACTTACTCTATTGAACGAACAAAAATGTGTTTGAACGCGAAAAAAATTTTTTTGTAAATCAATGAGTGCATGCATTGAAATGTAATATGTAACTTACGTTACATAATTTTTAAAAATGCTATAAATACTCGTTGTGAAACGAAAAATGTCATATAAATCAATACTTATCTTTCATTAATAACGTACTAAAGTCAAATAAAAATATACTAAATGAAAATATTACTTACTTGAATATATTAAGTCATTTAAAAAAATCAAAGAGTGTAATTATTAAAATGTAATGTGCGTAGATTTGGTAAATAATTTTTTAAATCTAAAATTTTATATTTGTCTTTCAAAATTATTACCAGAAATAAAACGTATATTCTTTTTATTCAAATAAAAGCTATTAATAGTAAATATTCTCTTCAGCTATAAAAAAATCATTTATCGTAGTCAAATAAATTTTTTCAATTATATGAAATAATATAGGGATTCGCATGAAATTCCTGTGCTTGTTAATTTTCTATAGGATGTATCATTACGGTAATTTTCAAAAGGACTACACGGCAAAGATTTTTTTTAAACGCGTTACGGCTGAAAGCGTTTTCGAATCGGGCCAAAGCTACAAAAGGAGACGAATTTTCGATGATTAAAAATTTCTCTTTGCGATGCAACACACCAACTCCAATCTCGAATAATTACGCTTAGGAATGAATAAACAAAACAACCGAGAGCTTTCTTAAAACATACGGCCGTCGGAAAAAAGCGTTAAAAATCCCCGATAGCCTAAAGAGACCTTTCGCCGGAATAAAAGAATAAGAGCTCTCGAGGAAAAGGAGAGATAGACCTGGCCGCGGAATAAATTTGACGCGAGCCAGTGACGCTCTTCGGTCGTCGCCGCGGGCTTTTCTCAGTCCTTTTATATCCGAGTCTTGAAAAGGCCGAAAAATAAGAAAAAAAAAGGCTCAAACGCTCAAAGAGATCTTTAATCAGCACAGAACCTGCTGACGGATAATTATTTTTCCTAGCGACACACTGCGCGCTAATTAACCGATTTTACACCTCCAAGAAAAGCTTCTCACTACTATATCTTGAAAGAAGGAGATAAAATAAAGATTGCCGGCTCGCCTGCGCATTAGTACGCGGTTAGGTGGTCCTTTATCCTGCAAAAAAACAATATATTTAACATTCTGTCCTTTAATAACAGTAAATTAAAAAAATATTGTTAATTTAAAAAACTTATTTCATTGGCTGAAAAAGTTGCTGTATTTAAGATAATTAGCATATGATTTAAGATAATTTGAATCTAAATTAGATGTGTATTATATGCATAATATGATAATATGATTATTGTCAATAATTATTTGTTTATATATAAACTAATTTACTATTCATAGGTCATTGAATGAGTCCTATTAAATATTATTAAAAAATTAGATTTAAACAAAATATTTACCAAATAGTTATATATTTTACATTTAAATTAGTTAACTTTTTTATTCTTATAACTAAGTTAGTAAGGTTTTACTGTAACTAATGTTTAGTTTTAAATAAAAATGTTCTACTTTAAAAATTGTTCAAAATAATGATCTGGAATATAGCAAACTTTTGTTCAGTACGAGTATTTGAATTTTTTATCAATGCAATAGTTTCCCACGCGAAATCAATATCAATAATATATGACACATTATAGGCTATAATAGAACAAACATCAACGTTCATAAGTCATCGTAAACGTTTATGAGTCATAATGTTAAATTTACCGGTCGACGATTTCATTGTTAAACGTCATCACGCAAATGCACATATGATAGTCATAGTCGAGTGAACGAAGAACCACAATAGCATTAATTAAATTTCGATTTGTGTGTGTCTGGTTGGTTAAATTATCATTACGCGTACCTGTGCATACATTGACCGACCTCCATAGCGAACTATATAACGTTACTCCAGAAATCCCCGCGGTCTTATTTCAGATAATACCGTCGGCTGCACAATTGTGCACTTCTCAGTCTTAGTCTGTCTGTCGCTAGTGAGCCCTTGTTTTAATGACTCACCGGTGCAATTTCTCGTCTTGAGCATTTTCGCAAAGCACTCGAGGTTTGCATTTTCTCGGGTCATTATAAGCGATAAGTTTACGCTTGTAAGCTTCGCTGAGCTTCGCAAGAATTTCCAGGTACAAAATGACCGATGACGCGTTCGTTCGTTTATTGTTTTTATTGCGACGAAGTAACGGCGCGACGTTGAAATTTTCAAAATTAGATTAATCTACGAATAACTGGATTGACGTTTTTTTTTAATTTTACGAAGTCACTCAGTTCGCGACGCAAATTCGGACAGTAACACGCTGACAAATTATTTTCGTACTATTAAAAACTTCAACCGTATCGCAACAGAACTTTGTCTCTGACCACTAGCGCTGAAAGTGGATTCCTCGGGTATTTTCGCTCGTTTCGTTCACCGCGAAAGCGATTCTCCCTCCAAAATACGTGTTTCTTTTTGACCGATACCCCAACGTAACAAGACTTCGCTTCGGTGTTCACTTATAGTGAAACAAATTGAATTGGCCGCGAGCCTCGGCATTTACGTGCTGGAAAAACGAAGGAAGCTTAGGGCGTAACTTTCTTGGATTGGAAACTTCGGCAGTGAGAAACCTAATTTCATCGCGCAAGCTTAATTGCGCACTGTTCTTCCGGAGCAATGCCTTGGCTCTTCGTTCACTTTCTACTTTAAATTAATCTATCTCACGGTTTTATTAATTTACCTCGGTTTGGTACTTGCGTTTAGCGCGATAGAATCGATTAAAGATGATAATACAGAAAAATTTCAGGTACGTTGAATTAGGCATTCAAAGCATGTATAATAATGTATGTGTGTATCTCGTATCCGAAACTACTCACGTGTAGAATAATACAGTCGAGTCGTAAAATAACCAGCGTCGACGAGTCTAACTCTATCTGGAAGCCAACGACGTCTCTGTAAGCGTGCGTATATGAGCAAATCCACGAGTTACGGGAAAAAATGTTGTATACTCGAAAGTCACAAAAAATTTTTTCGCTATAACATACTGATGGGGATTTATTGTTTTGTTTCTAGGGTGACTGTTGGTTAGTACTAATAAGCACTTCATACTTTTAATCAATTATTTATAATCATAATAAATTTATTGCAAGAATTAACTTAACTTTTTATAATTTTATTTAATACCCTGTATATACGCTGGAAAAAATGTTAGAATAAAAAAATACATATATTGTTTAACTCTTGAATTACAGACTTCAAATTGAATATGATATAGATTTTTTTTGTAATCCATTTTAATGCAAGCTGTCTCTCTGTAAGTTACAGAGACGCTGGGTACAGTAAAAGCATTTTAATTATAATATCAGAATATTTGACTGATAAATCCATTTAAAATTGCAATTATCGCATTAACGTTACAAGGATACTTTTTCGACGTCCTGTTTTGACGGTTGATCCTGCACAGAAATAATCTCAGCAAATATTCCAATGTTGTGAATGTCGTTTCTTTTCAATTGTGTCATTTAAATATTCAGAAAATCAACATTTATCGTTTAAAAGCCATACATAAAAAGAAGACTTTTTTTCCAAATTAATTTTTCTTTGTCTTAGAATTTTCGGAGTTAACCAAAACAGTTTGAAAAGATGTTCTGGATATCTGAACTTAAGAGTAAAGATATTTTTGAACGTGAAGATTTTTTTAAGTAAACAAGATGCTAACCTATACAAAAAATGTACTTTATAACTTCATTTTTAAACAAACAAAAAAGCTTTAGATTTAAAAAAAATTATATTCTGAATAAATATTTATTGCATTTACATTTCCAAGCACAGTTTCATTCGTAAAACAAAGTGAATAACATTTTACTAAAAATAATCTTACTTTTCGCTCGAAAATTTTTGAAGAGAAAGTATTTTTCAATTTTTAATAAACAAACTTGATAATAAAGCAAATTTATTTGTCAGTGTACTATATGTAACTATTACTTTTTTGCATTTTTATCCATAATAACCGAGCGTCGATCTATAATGAGCTCCGAGTTTTTTGTTCCAATGAGGTACTCGGAAACCAGACCAGAAAAAGTGTGTCCGAGTAATGTACTCTCACGAAAAATGTTGTCTATTTCTAATTACCGAATTTTTTCCAGTATCTCGTGGATTTGCTCTTATACGTCGCAGAGCCGTAAAATTTCGTCTTCCTAAATACCTATCCTGAATCCTTCGTATATATAGTTTCACTTCACGCAACAGCAGCTACTCCACTGAGACTTGTCTTCCTTTTCACTGCACGGAAAAGCTTTCGTGCATTGTTTTTATCGAATTCTTAAGGATGTGCTTCTTATTTTCGCATGTCTTCCTATCCGTCGATTCCTCTGGGATTCTCGTTATTCCTCAAAAAAAAAGTCGTACCAAAGCTGCTTGTTAAACTTTTCTACCTGCCTTATTCGTCGTTACATCGTTATTTCTCTTTTCGCTTAGCCTTCGAAGAGAATGTGTCCGCTCTTTTATATTTCTCCCTTTTCACGGATCTTCGCTCTACTGTAATACTGAAGAGTAGTGCTTACCTGTTGACCAATTAAAACTTTATTTTGCCTATGAGCTGTACTGGGAAACTTTCAAGGGAATACCTTTGTTTTCCCTTTGCAATTTCTAGTTTCTTTTCGAAGTTGCAGAAAAAAGCCCTTTAGATTAGCTTTTGCGAAAATATTTTCAAAACGACTTCGTTATATAGTTGTATTGTCTCGAGGCAACGTAAGAGTGATTTGCATACACCGACGAGTGACCGAACGTAAATTCAAAATCAATCTTTCTCAAAATACTGCCCCTGCCCTAAATTCTCATCTTGGCTCCACGAGCACGTCTACAGGAGCATCTACTTTAAAATTCTTTTCTTTTCTCCTGCACTTCTCCCACGTATACGTACTTCTTTTTGCGACGAATTACAGTACGATTCGCTTGCTAAGCTTCGAGCGGACCACTGAAATCCATTCGCTGCACGCTGATCAACGTCGATATACTGTGATTACTGAGAAAGCAATTAAAGAATTAATTAATTCCATACAGCCAGCTTTTTAGCATTACCAGTAAAGTTTTTGTTGGAAATAACAACGACAATATAGACCGACTAATCGACTCAGGAAAGGTAAGGGTAAATTTGCCCTGAAGTTTTGATTGCACCACTTTCACCCTAGGATACACGTTACAATAATTTTTTTTTATTTTTTTATGTTACCGATTGTTTATTATTCGCCAAGGAAATTGGGAGAGTGAATCGGTGAAAACGTTTCATAAGATTACGTGATTATCATTTTAACTCGAAGAAAGTCGCGTTCATATTGCGGAAAACTGCCAAAGGGCAAAATTTTATAAAAAATTCACATACGAATACCGTTGAGGCGGGAAAGAAAATGAGAAAGGGAGAAAATCCAGTAGCGGAAGGGTTTACAGAGTAAAGCAAGGCGAAACTAAAGCGACACGCTCGAGGGGACGTAGCAACTTGATGGTCTGTAGAAGCTTTGAAAATCACATGACTTCGCGACTTGCGTCTGACTACAGCAAGTTTATTCTACTTGAAGTTCATCTTATTCTACGATATGGTCGTAACTTTAATAGCCAGCGTCTACATACCCAAGGGTCTTTCCCTCAGGGAAAACGTAACGGTTACACGACTGTGTAAACAGTTCGCGAAAATGGGAAATGCTCACGTAAAAATAAATGCTTACGAAATTCAATCTTGAATTTCCATTCGGTCACAGGAGCGACCAAAAAAAAAGAAACAAAAGCCTATATCAAAGCAATAAAGACAATTCCGTATCGTATAAAAAATCAGTTGAGCGCGGTGTTCGATCGACGTGCGGTTGAAATTGAATTTCACGCGAAATTTTTATCACCTTCTATAAAGTAGCACGATACGATTTTAAAAAAAAAGGAAATATTTCTATGAGTTTTCGAATCTTCATTTTACACAGTCTAACGGTAAAAGGATTGTAAAGATAAGTCGAAATTGATATATAGGAAAGAAGTACCGTTCCATTGGCACTATTTTTTCAGCAGCAGAGATGATCAAAAGGAATTCCCGGCGTCCGATAACCGTATGTGTGTTTTCAAAGGCTCTCTGTGGAATTCCACAAAGGCCGCCGAGTCCGCAGTCCTGTTGGCATTGCAAGACTCCGTAGTATAGACTCTCTTCCTCTTGGAGGTTCTAGCATTCTTAGTGAAGAGTTAGTATATATAGAACAGCAAACGAGGTGAAAGTTGGAAAACTACTTGTAGTACACAACTTTATATACAGATACATTTGCCGTATTTTTTACGAAAAAAAATATATATTTTCATAAAATAGAAACATCTTTCTCACGCTCCGAGCTCGAACAGTCAATTCAGAGAATATATCCTTTTAAGGAAGGTTTACGTTTATTCCCTCCTTGAACTTCGAATATTTGTTATAAAATTGTATTATTATAAATCTACTGTCGTATTTTAATGTAGTTTATTAAGTAAAAAACACCAGGAGAAAATCTTTTAGCTAATCGATCTCTTCATTCTTTTAAACTCGATAGCCGAACATTGCATAGAAATAACATCATTAGAGTTCTAAATTTTAACAATCTATCAACGCCAAAACTAAAATTTAAAAAAAATTATATCTTTGCATAGGATAATACTATCAACTTTTAACTTGTATCAAACAATGTTTTTTAATGTACTTTTGCATTCAAAGTTCAGAGAGGGAATAAGTGTATAATACCCTTAAAGCTACAGAACTATTACTTTCAACCTTGTTGCGAAGCGGCACTGTATATCGGCGAATGACTGACAGATGGACTATTCATTTGGTTCCTTATATTGATTCTATCGAAGTATGAAAAGTTGAGTTTTGATGTTGGTATTGAAGAGGACGTATGTATTTCAATTCCTTGCATTTTTACCTGTAGCTACGTTTTCAATCGGCATGTCATCTTTAAGCTCTACGAAGCGGCTTCGAGGTATCGAACTTCTTCCTCTGCCTGCGTTCTGGTGGTATATGATGTTTTGCTTTTAGCCAAATTGAATCTTTGAAGGAAAAAAATGTGGGAACTATACGGGTAGATGAAGTATTTCAGTGAGTAGGAATCGCTCGGTTCTTGGAATTCGTGAATTGTCAAGTCGGATATATATTTTCAGGGTGGATTCTTTTTATGTGTGTTCGTATCGATTTTTATCTATCTGACGAATCTTTCGAAATTACAGATGTTAGCGAAATAGTGAATTTTTTTCCTGCGATAAAGTAATAGTGTATTAATTAAGTAGTACGAGTCACGACATTTTATTGACGGACGAACGATTTGAATGTGATGTGGAATCGCATAAAAGTTGAATAAAAGGCAAACAGTTTGCAAATATAAGATTCATTAAGAGAGCAGTAGCGTACATTTTTGTGTAACTTACTTAGATTGCTGAATTCTGTTTCCGGACGTACGTGACTTGGATGAGCAATGGAGTAATTCGGATATGTCCTTGTTAGTCAGTTCTGTGTAAATCTGTACGGATAATCGTTAACACAGTAAATAATAGAAAAATAAAAATGGACTCTTTTCTTAGAATTAATATATCGTTTAATTTTCATTTCATACTTTCTTCTCGAAGACTAATCTCCACAGGATTAGTTGTTTTTTGTTGTGTATCGCTCGAGGCAATGAAGAAAAAGTACTGAGTTGAATTCAAAGACTCTACAGCTAACGTCGACCTGTCCAGGAAATAAGAGTTGATCGAATTTATAGGGAACGTGTCAGGGACCGTAGATACGGTGTCCATCAGTCGTTCGAAGCAAAGGTCTAGCTTACCTTCTCCATTATCTTGGGTCATGTGCTTTAAAAGTACACAGATCGAGTTTTATGCGCGCATTGTTTACTACGTGTACATAAAATCCGTCTATATAGACACTTGCGTTCGCAGTGATGACAGAGACTCTCTTTCTTTCTCTCTACTGTTAGCGCAGAGCGCGAATTACGTCTCATTTTATTGTTTACTCTGAAAATAACGGTTAATCGATTTTGTATAACTAGTCGAAACTGACAGTATATCGCCGGACTGTAATCTTGTTATTCTTGCCTCGACATTCGTCCGAAGCTCATATAAAATCATAATTTATGGAAAATACATTTTCATTCCATTATAAATCTCTGTACTCGTATAACAAAACCTAAGCAGATCATAGCACAAAAGATTCTTAGTCATCGAGGACTGCAGAATTACTGCAGCAAAAGATAGAATACGCATGGAAAAAAAGGAACAAGAGATAGACAAAGCAAATAACTGGAAAACTCAAACGTCACTGGTTACCTAAGTAAACGCGCCCCGCGGGAATCGATTTTCCGCTCGCGAGTACCAGCAATTCAATTGGACGGACCTTGATTGTTCCTTGTCTTCCCTCCTCCCCCTGATTTTTTACTCCCTTTCAATATTACCCTCTATCTTGTGCAGCGACAAATTAGGCGGCATTTTCCTGTGCGCAGATGTATGTTCTACGAGATGGGAGGAAAACGCCTCCAGATTCATTTGCCGCGTTTCTGCCTCTTCTCTCATTCAAGGACCGAGTCGCGGACGTGTCCGGAATGTCTGGAGAAAAGAGTTGCCGCTATGTATAAGCTTGACTCTTGTTACCAGCGATTTTAGCGTATGAAACTCGGTCCTGTATTCGAAACGTGGTTCGTTCAGAGATGGAATTTCTGATGAAACTTTTCCGATCGATCTTGATTGCGCGAACATGATTTTTTTTTGACGAGTCGACCGCTCTCTCCCTTACGACTGTCCTGAGAGTAAGATTTCCGAAAAATATCCTCGCTTGGAAAAGTTGGTCGAAAGAACCTTTTTGCCAAGCTGGAAAATGTTTCTTCGGTGAGATGCATACTGAATTGTTAAGTAGGCCTGTCAGCATTTCGGTAGATATGATTCAATTTGGTAGATTTTATTTTAATTCATCAAATTTTCATGGAGGCTCGAATTTTAAACAAATTGATAATTGAATTGTCATATGTTGACGCGATACTTTGTTTTTTTCTCTGATTTAGCTTTAAATAAGCGATAGATAACGTTTTGTAACATTGTTCTGTTACTTGCATCGCGATGTGTGAAAACTATTTTTTACCTTTTTGATACTCTTGTACTCGTTCGGAAATAAGCTCGACACATTTCCTGAATAAAATTTTAGAGTTCATTGCATATTGTAATCGATGTTACTGCATATGCGAATTCTTTGTAAATGTATTTGAAAATACTGCACTTTATAAGGATACATTTTTCCAGTTCACTGTTCAATGTATCGTTTGTTTTATTTTCACGCGGTAGAGAAGGCTGATCCTCTTCATGATCAGAATATATGTTACTCATAATTTTGAATGCCATTTCGTAAAATGTTGCTTAAAAACAATGTAAAAAACACTAAAATAATGAGTCGTTCTTCATACTTCAATACAAACAGAACGAAAACAGAATACTCATCAAGGAATTTTTTGGAAAAATTTCGATTGTTCGTTTCACTCTATATTCTAGTGAATACTTACTTTTAAATTTCACTTAATTACCTTCAAGAATGAGAATTTTTCACTCGAAAATTTATAGTAATTTTACACTCTGAAGCTTATGGTACAATCGATTACACAATATGTTACACTAAGCCAGGGATGACATAAAACATTCATCTAGGCTTATATTATTTAATAATTTACTTGTTATCTATAAGTGAAATATTAATTAAAATATCACTGAAATTTTTTAAACAGAGTGAAATGTCTCTATAAGAGTGAAAATTCACGAAAATATTAAGCGTACAATAATTACATTACACATTTTGTAGTTTTTCATTTTCACTTGAAAGCAATATACAGTCGGTTATATTCTCACTCGCGTCCTCATCGACCCTTTTTCCTAGATATAAAATTATTCAACCGTACTTTTTCGAGAGGCTGCAAACTTTGAAGATCCGATAACACGAAACGTTTCATTACAAAAAAAA
The DNA here is from genome assembly GCA_018906985.1 of Apocrypta bakeri. Taxonomy (NCBI): domain Eukaryota; kingdom Metazoa; phylum Arthropoda; class Insecta; order Hymenoptera; family Pteromalidae; genus Apocrypta; species Apocrypta bakeri. The sequence continues at coordinate 5,349,733 of JACCIA010000002.1, forward strand.
TTTTTGTCACGTGTGCCTTACAAATAGATCGAATATTATGAAATTTATGTCATTTTTATTCATGATCACCGTGCGGAAGTGCATTTTTGACGTTATACTTACGAGTTGGAAGACTTGTAAAGTGATTACGGAAACTTATTTTACGTCGGAACGTAACGATACTGATGTAATTGTAAGTTACGAGAATTTGCAGGAAACTCGATACGATTTTGCAGCAGAAATTCATTACGAAGTTAAAGTTTTCGAAAATGCTCTCAAAGCTTTTCTACTTTTCTTCAAGAGCCACGGAGTTTCTAGAGCATTAATCATTGGATTTCACTTGTAAAGGGCTAATTTGGCCTGTTATAGAAACTCTGATTTAATAGAAAAAAATAATTAAATTTTTCTCCGGAAGAATTATTAATTCGCTCCGTCTTCATCTAGATATAAAATAGCCACTAACTTTTTCATTGCATAACGTTTTGAACTGTCGGTCATCGTCAATGCCAGAAAACAAATTATCGAACGAAGCTTCCCGTTTATACCGAACCATAAATTTTTTAATTCCATCGAAATCCGCAAAAAGCATTCTCTAAAACATAAAAAAATGCTTGGAAAATTTACTTCTCTCTTCTAGCCGTTCATTCACTAGGCGACTTTAACTTCGAATCGATCACTCGCAGTTTTAGCGAGCCTCAGTCTGGATTATCCCGCGGCGGATTTCCGTGGAATATGAAATCCAACGCGTGAGAGCCGAGCTGTGAATAACTCGCGTGATCCTTGCGGATATGTGACATAAAAGGTTGAGCAACGGCGTGATGACGTCGCAAGCTCAAAGCTCTGTCTCACACTCTCTTGAAGCATCTACGTGTAGTTCCTGTAGTCACAGAGGAGCTAAATTAAAATTTCAACGCTTTGAAAAAGCGTAGCCAATGCTTTTGGACGGGGAACAAAGCAAATTACGTACACTATTAAATTTATGAATTTAAAATTTTCACTCTCGGAGAAAGAAATGATCGACAACTTTATATAGAATTTAGAACGTGTCTAACGTCTTAAAATTTTAGAGGACTCCATTTACTTTAAGTTCGAGTAAATTGTGAAATTTTCAATGCCAACTTCAATAGAGTGAATTTAAGAGTTAAAGTGACATTTAAGAGAGAGAATTAGAGTACAATCGGAAAATTCTTTCACTCTAAGTACATATTTCTTAAATTAATCGCTAACGAAATTGAAATAGTATCTAAACAGATGTTATTAAAGGGGCAAGACACCTTTGAAATACAAATTGCTAAACTGGGTTATACATTCTTATGAACATTTAAAATTTTTAATTTAGTAATTTGCTTTTCAAAGGTGTCTTGACCCCTTAATTAACTAACTTAATTCTATCTCAGATTTTTAAGTAGTTTTCCACTATGTTGATCAGAGGCTAATTTGAATAATATATAATTTTAATACTTGAGTGACATAAAGTGTTCTGTATTTGTTATTTTCTTACTTTTCTATATAATTTCCTTATTTTCTTAAAATTTTAAAGTGATGGAACTAAACTCGAGTAAATGATGGAATTTCTAATCTTAACTCTTATAGAGTGTTATGTTATAGTCGAATTTAATTTTAAATAATTACTAATTTTAAATAAAATACAATAACAAATAATTCAAACGTTTTTTATTGCCTATAAAAATCCTTCTTGAAATATGACCAATAATTCACAAATTATTTTATACAAATTTTATAAACATTTTATTCACAGCTAGATTAGTATCTTTTAAAAGTAATTTTTTGATAAGAAATAATAAATTATGATTAATATATTTTAATCTTCTTTATATTAGAGCTATATATTATTATTCCGATTTGCCTCTGACCTACAAAATCTGACTACTCAAAATTCTAATCGAAAAATTAACGTTTTGAAAGTTCATTCGAATAACAATTGCTTTGCGAAATTTTATACATACTTTGACAATGTGCTAATTTCAGTTGAAATTTTAAACTTTGTTTCACTTTCATAACGAGTGATTTCAAAAATAGTACACACTTAGACAAAATGTTAATTCACTTGAGCTTTTGAACGATATTTCATAGATTGATATTATATTCAAATTGTCAAAAATTCATTATGAAGATGTAAAACTGTATGTAAATGTCACTATCACAGAGTTCATGTTGAAAATGCCATGATTCACTAAGGCTTAGAGTTCACATTAAATTACAGTTTACATTAAATTGATGTAAATTGAACATAAAACGGTTAGTTTATCATACAAAAAATTCACAATTTTCAATAAAATCGCAGATTATTTCTAATTTTTTATTTTCAATCTAATTATCCGCGTGTAATTTAAGTGTTTGAGGAGAGTCGTCTAGAAGGTTGCATTAGGTAGACTGTATTTCCAAAAGGAAATTCAAATTTATCCGAGCTGCTCGCTTTGATGTGACAATTTTTCTTTTTCCGCGCTTTTTATGTAAAGGCACTTTCGTGCGGGTTACGTCGTACTCAGCGCTTTAACTATGGTAAACAGATATATATATTTTTTTTACGAAAAACGCGAAAGCTTCAGGGTAAAGTTAAAAAAGGGTAGGAACGTCCTCGCGTGTCGTGGCTTTTCCGAATCAGGTCATTTTCGCTTTCTCTTCGTAAAAGCAGTTTTTCCATGTAACTAAAAAATTCAGCCTAATTTTCCGAGCAGAATGCTTTTCTCGTGTGTGATAAAATATGATTGCCTCAGCACGACGTCTTGATAAATGTATACCTCGAAAGTTTATAAAATTCTTTTAAAATTTAACAAAATGCGTTTCTTACAACTGAAAGCTCATTGCCGCTCGAATATTCTATTTTCTGAATTTGAAATAGTGGAAATTTCAATAATTTTGTTCGCGTCTTTTCATTTACGACGATATCAGGGTAGTCTGAGACGTATTTGGATTCAATAGGGTCCATAAATCGCCTTGAAGATTGTACCCAACTCTCAGATTCTTTTTTTATAGAACTTGCGATTTTTATGTAGGTTGAATTTATCTTAAAAAATGTAAGTCAAATATATCATATTCATAGTCTCTAAATTGGAAATAATAGAAATTTCAGTGATTTCGCTAGTTATTTCGTCTTTTCGCTTAAAAAAAAATTAATTGAAATCTTAACTTTACCTTCGATATAAAGTGTGTAAAATACACTATTAATTATAGAGAAGATATTAATAGGAAAAATGAACTGTTTTTAATTTGTAAAATCATTTTTTGAAACAATAAACTTTGGTAGTACGAAATTCATTGATATTCGTTTAAAAATTTACTGTTTTTCGAAAATAATTTTTGGAATAGTGAATATTCATTTCTTCACTCAGTATAATGACCATTTTTATGCAGTACTACATTCACACTTTTCCAAAAACCAAATTATTTTGACTTCAAGAATAATTTACGACTCGCTAAAACGCAGTTTCAAACTTATAACATTAGAAAATTGAAAATTACACTGCCAAATAGTGAAATGTCATTATTTTCATTCCAGAAAGTAAATATTCGAGAGAAAAAATCCTCTCGTACTCTACTTCCCAAGCAACATATAGAGAACAACCTAAAGGCATTAGTGGATTATAACTTGGCGGTTAATCTGAATGATTAAGCATTGAGGCGCCTGAGGGACAATAAATTATTCGGTTCACGAGTGCGTAGCCACAATTTCGGGATCAGCAACTCGCTACGCAGATGGCGCGTTTCGAATGTTTTCCAAGCTTCTCTCTTGCTATATGCGTATATAGACAGTGACGTATTGCGAGACATGTCTTGTCTTTGCCTCTCTCTCCCCTCGTTCCTCTTAAGCGAAAGCACGATGTGCACTTTACGATCGTATATTCCGTTGCGTAGATTCACGCGCGAGGAACTGATAAGGATATAAAGACACACAGAGAGAGAGAGAGAGAGAGAGAGAGAGAGAGAGAGAGAGAGAGTGATATGATACAGCGTGACCGCGTGTGAGATATAACTCATAGGAAAGTCATTTCGACGAAATGGACGACTCGTTTTGTCACTTTAATGCAGGCTCGACACACATTTCGGGAGGGCAGATTGATTAAATCGATATGAGATAAGTTGATTGTGGGGAGATATCCTGTATACGTTTGTTTCTTCTAAGACATCGTTTTGAAGTTGAAGTAAGATGAGAAATTTATGGCTTTGATATTAAATACTTCAGTGCGTAATTAATGCGATAATGAAATTTATAACTAAGTAATAACATAAAATTGTCAATTGAAGTGTAACGGGAGTTACACTTATTCTATCTGTAAACTTTGGATGTCGGTAGCAACAAATTTAATATTATTGCAAAGGTAAACTTTATTTCTTAAAAGTGTATTAAAAAGTTTGCTTTATAAGGCCTATTAGAAGTTACTGTTTGCATACTGTGTATATGATTTTTTTTCATTTTGGTCTTGATGTAGGCTTTAAAAATTGCTTCTATTATATGACTCGTTATAAATATAAACAGTAATAAATTAATAAAATACAAATCGTTAAAGCAAAATGATATAGAAACAACAACATTTGAGTTTTAATTTTTTTTAATCCATTAAGCTGTAGCCTACGCCAAAGCCAAAATTTAAAAACTAATCGTACTTCTTTAAAGGAAGATAACATCATCTTCAGGCAGGTCTTATTATATAACGTCTTTTAATAATACATAAAAAAAGTTTAGCTTTCTAATACTATTACATTTTTTACAGTCATTTAAAGTTCAGGCAGAACATACCTTCCAATTCATAAGAATTTAAAATTATTAAATTATTTTAATAGTCATAATTTCTTAATACGATGATTTTACCGAATCAAACTTCCAAACGAATATTTATAAAAATATATACATTTATTTTTCTATCCACTTTCGCACTGAAATTATTGTTTATTGAATTTACTTATAAATGCGAAAAATACAACAAAAAATGAACGATCTTCCTCTTATTGTGTACAATAAAGCGTAGACGGATTATCATTACGTATTTACCTCATAATTATTTCAGGCCAATTATCCTTCTTACACTGCACCAGAAATATGACCCACAAAATATTAAAACCATTAAAGATCACATTATCAATGCGCCTGTGACACTTTCTCAATTCGAGGTCTTTTTCGTATAATTTTCAGACGGACTACAATAGACATCTGGAGCAACTAGTCGAGAAAACCGAAAACTTGTTGACCCACAGTTTGAAGACAAAAGTGAGCAAGGAAAATATTTCCGAGATAGAGAAGTACCAAGCGCTAATTGAAAGAGTCCGAGAACTTTCGCACGGTAAATTACTCTTCTCTTTCTGTCGCTTCTCGATCGTTACGAACCTCAGAAAAAACCTTAACTTTGTTCATTTCCAGATGATTGCGAGTCCGTTACCATGACCATTGCCACAAACCTGTTTCTCCAAAAGATTGATGGCTTATTGAAACTTCTGAACGAGATGAGAAACCTTGAGAATTCAGTGTTGTTAGAAGTAACAGAGATCGAGACTAATTTGAAGAAGCTCAAAGAATTCGTTGAGCAAGATAAGTGTTTAAATGCAGGCGGGAAATTTGAATGGGTGGACAGCATATTAGTAAAGGTAAATTAATGTTAATCGAATGTTTCATTGATCGAAGATAAATCTCGAGATTTGTAGTACTAATGGAAGTGTTATTATTCAGTGTTTGCAAGAAGGTACATGGTTGCTAATCGATCAAGTGAACCTGTGCAGTCCTGCAGTATTGGACAGGCTGAATGGGCTATTAGAGCCCAAGGGTGTTCTTAGTATCGGTGAACGTGGGGTCGATAGCGAGGGAAACGTCGTGACCATCAAGCCTCATGAAAATTTCCGACTCTTTTTAACGATGGATCCGAGATACGGCGAAATATCCAGGTATTTGGAACTTTATAGTCTGACGTAAAATAAAAGTACTATACGCTTCGTAAAGTCGCATTATTATAACAGATTTGTTGTTCTTTTTTTAGAGCTATGAGGAACAGAGGCGTAGAAATTTATATGCTAAATTACAGTGAAAATCCAGAGACAGGAAAACTGGACTACAGGTCTTTGCTTCACCACAGTGGATTAGTGAAACGAAATCATCAAGAAGCACTTATGATGGTTCATAAATGTCTCTCAGAAGATCCATCGAACGTTGATAATCTCAACGTTATCCAGTTACTTCACAGTGCTTTCCTAGTGGTGCAACAACTTTCTCGTGGTTTCCCGGTAGCCGAAGCTTTCAAAAGCTCTTGTATCGATGTGTACCTCAAAGCTCGTTCTATTTTCCATTACGAGACGAGGATGAGGTTATCATCGATCATCGAAGATACCATTAGAGAATTCGGCATTGAGGAAGGTTACGAATACGTTTTGGATCTAGATGCAGCCACGTGTTCTCTAAACAATTTACAGGACAATTCAAAACTAACGTTTTTGAGACAACAGGGTCTACTTCTCGACTGGTCTGTTAAAGGCTTCTTGTGGGTGGCTCAAGAGAACGAAGGCAACAAACAATTATCATTGAAAACAGACTTTATCAATGAACTCTTTGCCGCTGTCACTGATAAAAATCACATTCAGAGCACCGAAGTACTAGATACTTTGCCCCATATTCTATTGAACTTCTACGAACATTCGTCCGTCAGTGACGTTGATTTTCGGGAGATCTGGGCATCGAATATACTTCAGAAGAATGCAAAATTGGAATTTTTGGAGAAGAAGAACTCAACAATGGCACAGGAAATTTTGACCTTCGATCTTGAAGATTCCGATTTGAAACTACCTTGGGACAGCAAACACTTTGCGAATGCTAACAATTTAGCCCTGCTTCTGTACTACGAAACTCTAATCGTCAAAGATAACATGGACAGCGAATGGAAAGTGGACAATAAAGAAAAGACAATCTCAGTTGCTCAGTTTTCAGAAGCTCATCGTCAGGGTAAAATGACTGGATCGAATTTAAAGTACAATACTCTCATAACAAACTTTGTGGCATTTTTACTTCAGGTTAAAAAATTCATTGACAACGTACTTAGATACAATAAAAAGGTTATAGATAACAGTAAATATGTAGTACTTCGTCAGAATTTGAAGTATTTCAACAGATTTTGTAATTTGGGTAAATTGGTATTGTTGAGTAAGACAGAAAGTCCCAAAAATTTACTTAAACATCTCGATGAAGTTGAACTGTTACTGAAAGTACATTACAAATGGTTAAAGAAATTTTTGAAATTCCTTGACGATAACTACGAGGATCATAAATTGAACACAGATTACAAGAAGGAAAGTAATCTTTTAAAAGCTTTACTCAACGAAATCGACAATAGTTTCATAACCGCTTACGATCCATTCAGAAAGATTTGCAAAATTTACAAGAAACATATTAATTCACCTCTACCTTGTTCCTCGGATACTGCATTAAAAGCGTGCTCGCGACTACAAAACATTACCGACTCATTTTCTCCTTCGAGAAATAAATATGTCGCAAGTAATTTACTGAACGAGTCCAAGTTCGTTACTTTGCAGACCGATGAAGCTTTGAAAATTCGATCTGAGCTAATGAATTTGTGGCACAACATCTATGCCAATGAAAATCTCGACGAGAATGTATTCGAAATTCTAGACAATATGAGTGCTTTTTGTCAAAAACGATTGAACATCACAGACTCATCCGAAGAATCAATGGGAGAAGCTTATGAGCATATTCCATCGCCCAAAGATATAATCAAAATGACAACTAAGATTCAACTCTGGCCTATTCACGAGTACATGTTCTCATTGTTCGTTGAATCTTTCCGCAGAAAACTTAGCGAACAATTCGATACAACTGAAGATCATGTTTCATTGCCATCCACTTATCTGTCTTCACATCACCTGAACTTACCTAATATACCCATTGAATTACTCGCGATATTGAAGGCTATTTGCACGAAACAGAACGATCATCAAGAAAGAAACCGATTGCTATTTGCATTCTCCATTTGGTTTGATAAGTTCAGTGAGCATTCCTTCGCTATCAAACGTTTCAAACAAGTATCCCACTGGAGAAACATAAACCCAGACCAAAAAGATGCATATCAACCAGAAATAGCGGATAGAGAAAATCTTACCAACGGACCTGTACTGGTGAGCTTAATCTCGGAACTAATTCTGAACACGTCGCAATCGTCTAATCCCGAAAAATCTGCTGTTGTGACTGGAGCGACTCTCGGTAGCTACGGTGCTCGTTTGGAGCAGCTGAAAACTCTCAACGACACGCTATGGAAAAATAGCGTAGCCTTGAATTCCTCGGAATTCAATCATGCGTCCAATGATCTAAGAACTTTGAAAAGCCTGTTGAAGGAATTTCTGACTGCTTGCGACAAAGTAGAGGCTGACACTTCGCTGAAGCAATCGATGAAGAGTGAGAGGTTATCTTCTAATGTGAAATCGATAGTGAACAAGGAATATTTGCAACCTTTGGATGATTTACGCAGTATTTCGGAAACTTTGACCGAAGATACGTCTGATATAAATAGAGGTACAGCTTGGACTCTTCTGGGATACCTTCAATCTTTCGTGTTCGGTAATATGAGCTACATTGATCCAGTGTACAAGGTGTCGATTAAATTGCGATACATCGATGAAAATATCAATGACTGTCAAAAAACTTTGTACGTCGCGAAATTGTACTCTAGAATTTTGGGATTATTAGACAGTCACATTGCCCATCCAAGGCTCCAGGCAACGGAGGCAAGTTTCGACAAATTGATGGAGGAAAAAGATTCTTTGCAGAAACTGAAGGCTGTTAGACCAGCTAATGCAGAGTTTATCGCCTTGTCTAAAGAGTTCACTAATTTCCGAACAGCCCTTGGCTCGTATGCTGTAATGAATAAACATGTACAACGTCTGACTTCAACTATGTCGGATTTAAAGAACGAGGTTTGTAGAATTAATAATTATTATTTTTTGTAATCCTAAGCATATTGTTTGAAATTGAAATAGAGAAATATGGCAGTGTTTGTTCGCCGGTTCAAGTTTAGTTGAATTAACCATTGCAACGGAAAAATTCGGGCTAAACGTACTTCTAAATTTAACTTCCACTCTTTTTGATGGCATAAATTAATTTTTAGGAAAAAAATCATTAATTATTAGAAAAAACCTTTTTGAAATATAAAAACACGATTTTTTTAAATTTAATAGTTTATGTATAATTGATTTTGGCTACGATTAGTTTGAAATTTAGTCCTTTATTACAAATTTTTTATAAAAAGATTCATTAATCCTTTATTAAAAAGATATTAAAAAATTGTTATATCAAAGAAAAATTATTTATTTAAACATTAAAAAACGAAGTATTTAATTAAATTAAAAAAATAATTGTTGGTTTTTAAAATATATTGGCTTAAACTAAAATTATTTTCCTTAAATCATAAAGTACATTTATTTAAATGCAACATGTAAATGTGTAGTATATTTTTAAAATTGTGTGTTAAAGATTTAATGAGAATCAAAAAATTCTTACGAATCCTTATTCGGAGGATATTAAAAAAATTGATTGTTCATTTAAATATTAAGGAATATTTAAACGAACAATCAATTTTTTTTAATGTAAGCTAATAATTTCTCTATTTATCAAATGAAATGACTGGTTACAATCAGAGTACAACCCGAGTATGAATAATTGACTTCCAATTTATTCTTTTTAGATTAACGCTTCCCACATAAAAAATGCAAATTCCACAAAGAGAGAAGCTGAGATCTGGTTAGAATCTATGCGTCGATTTATGAACCATGTAGAATCCAAATACATATCAGGTTATCCAGATATCGTCTACCCGATTCTTGCCGGACTCGGCCAGATGCGTCATGGTATTCGAATTCTCATCGATGAAAATAGTCGTCTAGTAGCCGTTGCAGAATCCAAGTGCAACTCTGAAAAATTAGGATCTTTCGTTCGTGACTTGGTCCGGTTCCCAACCATCGGACCTCAGCAAGAAAATCTTTTAAGCTTGATCCAGTTGTGTACCTCACTCGAGAGCAGAGAATTATTGCGCGTCAATGTAAAATCAAACAATACGTTCGTGACGCTTCAAGAGCAATTTAGATTGACCATCGCAGGTCTTTATGAATTTTACAACTACGTTGTATTGAAAGGAGACCTGACGAAAGATCTATGGTCGATGTTGAACAATCTACTGCAGCAAATTGTCATAATCTGGCGTCAGCAGCAAAAAGAAATGGAGAGACGCGAAGCTGAAAAGGACAGCTTGTACAAGAATCGTGTTAAGATTCAAGGTGATAGTTTGACTGAAGAGGAACAAATAGCTCAGGAACTTAAGAGCTTGTTCCCTACTCACAGAGAGGATGACTTCGCTGATGTCGATAGCAGTCTCGTACCATCTTTGGAAAAGCAAGTGACGCTGGAGAGTCAGGAAGAAGATTTTGGAGCTTTGATCACTGAAAATGACATTAAAGAAGTATGTATACGATATGCTGTTTATTTTAGTTATGTAAAAGGACGAGACAACCATAAAATGATTTATGGAACATTTATTTTCAATATAATTTAACCATAATTTTCACTTGTTCTAATATGAAATCTACTCGTCTACGCCACAACATAGAATTTTCACTAAAACAAAAATTTAAAGAACCAATGGATTTTTGCTTTAATGTAGGGATTTAAATTATGAAAAATCAATAACTGAATGTTCAACTAATTATTAAAAAGAATAAAATCATTTTAGAATGTCATATTTTTTCTGATCATTCAATTATGGCTAGTAAACTTCCTATTTTATTTTGTGGTGCAGTTAGCCATTGAGAAATTCTTGATCTCTTCAGTCGTTAGCATAAATAAATACATTTTCTAATATTGAAATTAATTTAAATTTTAATTAAATTATTAAAAATAATTTAATTCTATTTTTTTTAAATCACCATTTTAAAGGTGTCATGAAAATAATATAAAATAATCGATTAGTCACAAAAAAAGACAACCTAATCTAACCAGTTAAGATATTTTATACTAGAAGTATACATATAATGTCTCATACAAAATTTAATTTCAATTTTTAGGTTCAAAATATCCACTCTAGCATCATCAAATCCTTTACGTCCAGCGAATGGCTTCTTAAAACTGCTAATGAATCAAGTCCAGACTTCATAGAACCATTGCTCGAACGATACAAAACATTCGGTCTCCTATTCGACAACGTTGCACCAGCACTCGACCACGAATTAAGCAGCAAATTGTACATAAGTCTCAACGTCCTCACTCAATTAGTTGCTCGTCTTGGTCAAGGTGAAACCTTAAACCCTAACAGCTGCATAAATACAGTGAAAAAGAACAGCAATTTGTACGACTACTACAGGGACAGCAACGTCGAAGAAGTAAAACAGTGTGTACCTTTATTGGAAAGTATCTCCACTAAAATTAGCCAACTTCTAAAGGAGTGGCCTGAACATCCCACACTAGTGTCCATCAGAATCATAATACAGAGGATCAACTCTTTCCCGGTTACTTCAGCAGTGTCGAGATTCTTGACAGGCTTAGAGATGCTACTGGTTAAAATGCACGAGTGGGAAGAAAATGCTCACAGTGGAGTAAGTTTGACGGAGTTAATTCTGACACTCACAAAGCAGATTATATCTTGGCGTAAACTTGAATTGGCTTGTTGGAAGGATTGTCTAACAACCGCGCAATTACGATTAAAATCGCAAACGTCTAAGTGGTGGTTCTTTTTGTACGAACTATTTGAAAGCTACGTTTCAAAAGCTCCTTCATCGGGTACAGTATATTTTACTTTGATACCTTTTCCTAAACTGTTTTAGTTCGTAATAATAATAATTTTTTTTTTAAGATAAATCCAATGACGAAGTAACAGCGAAGAAGCTGATAGAATCTTTAGAAATCTTCATGAGCGAGTCAACTTTCGCCCAATTTGAAGCGAGATTGGAGCTTCTTCTAACATTCCATTGTCATACTTATTACCTGACCCCAAGTCTTGAACGCGACAATGTCCTTGCAATATCTTGGAATATTTACAATTATTACAGTCAATTCTTAAACGATGTCAGAAACAGAATTAATGCGATTAGGGCACCGATTGAGAAAAAACTCAAGGACTTTGTCAAAATTGCTCGATGGAACGATATCAACTATTGGTCGGTCAAAGAGACGGTTGAAAAAACACATCGTACTTTGCACAAGTACATCAAAGAATACGAAACTGGTTTGAAGGATACGGTAACTCCATTCTTAGTCGTCAAACCGACTTACAAAAGCGAAGCTGTAAGTATTTATATTCTATTTTCTTAAAAAGGGAGTTTATCGATTATTTTACGATTTTACATTATCAGGACTCCGTTTCAAAATCTTCGTTTGAAGTATGTTTTGGCAACTATTTTGGCAACTAAAGCAACTTAAGATTACTTTGAATGTAAAATGTTGCGATTTTTCTTTTTATTTATTTTTAACGGTCAATGTTGATTTGATAAACTTTTAAACTAATGTACACATTTTTTTGACATCCTTTCTAATATTTTTTGATAACCCATCAAAAAAAAAACCTCGAAAAAGTATTTTGATTAAGTTGAAAAGTTAATAATAATTCATTTAAACCCTACCCCAAAAATAATATCATCTGTCATTAGGGTATCTGGGACAAGCAAAAATCTGATGACGATTACTGCATTGATGCTAACGACTACCTAGCTCCAATACCTCAAGCTACGATCACCGACATCTCTATAAACAGCGATTTGATCTCCAGAGCTGACAGTCACTATCTGTCGCGCGCAAAGAAACTTTGTAAGGAAGCTATATTGACATCAGTGTATCCAAGTATCAGAGTAAGTTTTGAAGAATTCGTAGAAGACTTTACGAGTCACAGCGCTCGTCTTCGAGCTCTCGAAGTGGACAGAAATCAAACGCAGCCTAAGCAAAAATCCCAGGCGAAGAATATTTTACAACAAAAGCGAATGGCTTTAGCTGATTATTTCAAGACACTTCAAGGTTTTGGACTTTCACATAGAATCGGTGTTCTCGCTTGGAAAAACAAATTGCACGAAGTACTGGATTTTACGATACCACCGGTAGAATTAAAGGCTTCGTTCTCCACAATTGGCTCTGGTAAATTCGAGACGAAAATGCTCGACCAATGGGAAGGCTGTGAGAGGTAATTTTTAAAACTTGTGTACCATATTTTTTATCGAGTATTCCGTGAAATATATTTCAAATTTACAATTAACATTTTTTAGATACTACTACGGTTCGTTAATTAAGTTGAATGCTCTCAACCGAACACTCGTATCGACCAAAACCGATCTGGGACCACAGAACATGGAATGGTGCAAAGGCTTCTCTACTCATCTAATGCTTTTGGCTAATAAACAAAAGAAAATTCTTGCTTCGGTCTTGAAGTACTTCGTAAGCTTACGTTCTCATGTCTTGGATCTTGCCAAAATCAACAGTAATGATTCTGCAGTTGCTAAGCAAAAAGATCTGTGGCTCAATGTTGTTAATTTGAAAGAACTTCTGATTACTGCACAAACAACTTTAGAGCAAGTTTTGATTTATCTACAGGCTTGTCCCACTCAATCTCTAATCGAAGGTGAAGATGACTCATACAACTTAGACACTAATGATTTGCCAATTGTCAATTGCAATAGAGGAGATGAATTATGGGTGAAAACAAATAATTACGCAAAAGATTGTTTGAAAGTAATCGCAGATCTTTCGAAGAAATTCCAAGATACATTCCCAGCAATAAGTGTTGCTACTACGCAGACGTCGATTATAACGTCTAAACATTTTGAATTTTTGAAAAAAGGATGCATTACTCTAATGAGTGTGAAAGAAAAAATTCAGCAATTCGCAGCGATATTCGATGCAGCTGAAGATGGAAAACATCCATTATTGGAAAATATTAATTTCCTTGAAACAAGTATAACAAGTCAACTCGAACAATTTGAAAAAATTAATGTTTCTATTAACGAGCAAGTGGAATCTGAAATTTTGACGGAGGCCGATAATTTGAATAGCTATGAAGGTCAATTTGAAAAATTAGTGAACATGATATTAATTGTGATTCAAAATAAGTACAAAAATAATTTAGCGCCTGCGATTGATGATCAGAAAGAATCCGAGTCCGACAAAGAAGACGAAGAGGAAGACGATGAGTATGAAAAGAATAAATTGAAAGAAAAATTAGTCGAATCGATTGAAAAAGATATAGTAACATTGAAATTGCAAGAAACTTACGAAATTCTGAACGACTTATTAAGAAATATACTGGATTCTGATTCTAGAACTGTTCAAAATGGTTTCAGGTAAGACATTCGGAAGGTTACTAATCAAATTTAATAAAAGAAAATATAAATTTACTAATATTTTTTTATGTTTTATATCAGACTTTTACAGAAGTGCCTACCTCTGCTTCAACAATATGTTCTATTTGCTCAATTTTACTTGTACGAGCAAGTCGCGTCTTTGCGAATCACTTGCAAGATTTTGCATATGCAACTGAACGTATTCTTAGATCTTGCCACCAATGGATTTTGCGTTCCAAAAGATTTGGATCTTGAAGAAGGTGACGAAGGGTCTGAGGAGAAAACTGGCAAAGGAGGTATGGGTCTAGGTGATGGCGAAGGAGAAAAGGACGTGTCAGAACAGATAGAAACAGAAGATCAACTTGAAGACGCAAAACCAGCAGGACAGGAGAAAGAAAAACCTGAAGATAAAGAATGTCCCGAAGAAGACAATGGAATCGAAATGTCGGAAGACTTTGAAGGTCAGTTACAAGATGTAGAGCCAAAAGAAGATGAAGATGGAAACAAGGATGAAGAAGATGACGATGATATAGATAAACAAATGGGCGACACTGCTGATGGATCAGATAAACTGGATGAACAAATTTGGGGTGACGATGAAGATGAACCCGAGTCTGAAGAAACTGAAAAGAAAGACGACGAAATTGGCGATGGAGAAAGGACAGGTAAACGTGTTTTAACAATATAGTAAATAATCATAACATGTACAAGTGTATTTAATGAATTTTATAATCTAGGTGAAAAAGAATTTGGTGCGAAAGATGAACGAACAACTGAAGATTCAGAGGATAAGGGTAACGATGATGGGGACGATGAAAGAAAAGAAGAGCAGAAAGAAATCAATGAAATGGAAGAACCAGAGTACGATGAAGATCAAGTTAATCCTTATCACGGGAAGCATCAACCTGAACCTGAACCAGAACCATTAGATCTTCCAGAAGATATGAATATGGACGACGAAGACGGAAAAGATGACGAGCCCAATGACGAAGAGAATCCCTTCGATATAGATAAAATGAAAGAGTCTATGCCTCCTCCAGAGACTGAAGAAATGGAAACGGCAGAGGAAGAAATACAAGAAGACAAAGATAATAAAAATCCAGACTCCAGCGATGAAGAGGATGCAAATGATCCAGAGAAACCCGCTGACAAAGCTGAACAGGATGAAGCTGCCAACGAAGATGGAAACGAAGAGGAAAGTGCTCAAAAGGCACCAGATTCTGGTAAGGATGGCCCAGAAGAAGATCAGGAAAAATCAGAGGAAAAGGAACAAGAACAAGAAGAAAAAGCTTTACCGAGCTCTGACGAAGCTTCTAAAGAAATGGATGCCGCAGAACAAACTGATCAACAGGAAGGTGGTTCAAAGGATCAGGTTGCTAATCAAACTGAGAACGAACCTGATCAACAAGACGAATCTAATGCCGAAAATTGGCAGGATGAGAAAAAAGATAAGGGTACAGGACAGTCTCAAGCAGAACAGCACGATTCTGGACACTCGGGCTCGTCAGCTGAGAAAACACAGCCAGCAAACAAAGAAAACGAAGCAAAACAGAACGAAAAGAGAAAGAATCCAGGAAAGAGCGACGAAGATCATACGCTTGCTGAGAAATTAGAACCTGACAAGAAGAAATTGCGAACTATGATCCATTCCAAAGACAAGGCAGCTGAAGATGATAACAACGAAGAAGGTGCAGAACAAGATCAAGAAGGGGATCCTGATATCTGTCAGCACGTGAAAGAGAAGGAGAAATTTGATCATTACGCTGTAGATGCAGCTACTGAAGAACAATCTAAAGAACAAGCTTCAAATATGGACCAGGAGAAGGACGACCCATCCAAAGATGAAGAGGATGTGATGGATGTTGACATGCACGAAGATGAGGAAGTACAGACAGAAGAAGAACCTGTCTCGAAACAAAACTCGGAGAAAGTTTCTAACGATGATAAATCTAAGGACAAGAAAGACTCGAAGGAAAAAGGTAATTTGAAAAATGTAGTGACATTCTTAAAATGTGACATTGTTTAGTTCATTCTGTAGTCGATTGAAGGAGGAAATTAGACTAGGATCACCTTAGCTTATAATATTTCTTAAAACACACGTTATCTGAGTAAAATATCGATTAAAATATCATCTATGCTTATGGTATTGGTTAAAATATTTGTTATCCAAGTGATAATAATCCAGTAAACTTTCCACTTTATTTAAAACTATGAATGATTTTTTATTACGAAGTTCAGAGAAAAGAACTTTGAACTGAAATATCAAAAATATTGGGCTAATATATTTTTTAAAAACAGTAATCCATCTTTCAATAATTTAAATTGTGATTAATTTAACAGTAAATTTAGTTTAAATATTTATTTAAATTACAATGTTAATACTTTTGAGGGTTTACAATATACATAAGATCATTAATTTATGTTGATAAAAAATTCATACATTTCAAATTGTTTATTAACTCTTACAGGTCGTACAGAGGATGGACAGCTCGAAACGGTTGTGGACATCGAAGGTGAAACAACAGAAACCATGACGGTCCAACGGGGTGCGGAATCAGCATTTTTCACAAATTTGACCGAAGTAGAGAACGAAATGTTGTCCACGAGACAGATCGAAATTCGAAGAACGGAAGTTGAGAAAATGTTGAGTCAGTGGACACAAGTTCCAACAACAGGAGAAGCAGTAGCTGCTTGGAACGCCCTTAGCTCTGTTACGGATGCTCCAGCACGTGATCTTTCAGAAAAACTGCGATTGGTCCTGGAACCGACCCAAGCGTCGAGATTAAAAGGCGACTATCGCACTGGTAGAAGAATAAATATGAGGAAGATCATACCTTATATAGCGAGTCAGTTCAGAAAAGACAAAATCTGGCTCAGACGAACTAAACCGTCGAAAAGAGATTACCAAATTGTCTTGGCTATCGATGATTCCAGTAGTATGGCTGATAATCATTCCAAAGAATTAGCTTTCGAATCGCTATCCTTAATTAGTAAAGCTATGACGTATTTAGAAGCTGGACAACTGTCAGTTCTTAGTTTTGGTGAACAGACTAATATACTGCATCCACTGGGTGAAACTTTCAGCGAACACAGTGGATCAAGGTTAGTTATTCTATTGGCTTTTACAGTAATTAGATCATTTTTGTTACAATTTTTTTAACGATTTTTAGTATTGGTATTATCAAATTATTGTTATTTCTAAAGGATTATTATTATTAGTATTATCAAATTATAGTTATTTTACAATGGTTATTGTTATTACTACTATCAGATTGTTTTTATTTTTAATTTATATTATTGTTATAAAAAAAAATTATGTATTTACAGATTAATGCAAGAAATGAGATTTGAACAGAAGAAAACTATGATTGGTCAATTAGTCGATTTTACAGTAGATATGTTCCAGAGTCAATGTAATTCAACCGAAAACGCAAAACTGTTAGTAGTTTTGTCAGACGGTAGAGGTGTTTTCTCGGAAGGTACAGATAAAGTTAATCGAGCAGTAAGAAGAGCTCGTTTAGCTGATATATTTTTAGTATTTATAATCGTAGACAATCCTTTGAACAAGGTAAGTCCATATATTTTTCAATGAGTTTTTTATACTTGTAACGGCCACGATAAAACGTTATTAAAATAATTGTTTTTTTTTTATTTTTAGGATTCAATTTTAGATATTCGAATGCCCGTATTTCAAGGTGGTAAATTAATTGGGATTAATTCTTACATGGACAGTTTTCCTTTTCCATTTTATCTGATACTACGAGACATCAATGCTTTACCAGGAGTTTTGAGTGACGCTCTTAGGCAATGGTTTGAAGTTGTTGGAAAAATTGACACGTAAAATATTATACATAGAACTGATGTTTGTTTTTATGATTGAATTTTTATAGTTTTGTTGTAAATATTTTCGATTTGTCAATGTAAATAAAAAGTTTTTCTATATTGCATTTTGTTTATTTTCTTAAACAATTCCTGCAGAGGTTTGATTATTTTATTTTTTTTTTTGTATTAGGATAACGACTACTCATAGATATGATTTTCTTTTTAAACTGAGGTTATTTTTTTCATTCGATTTTAGCATTCGAAATTATTTGGCAATTTATTAAAATGTAAGTTTGTAACAATGTAACTATTTGTATAACTAATTCTTTTTGTCATTTTAAATTCAAATTTTCTTATCGTACATATGTACGTCTTAGTTCGTGGTAATGACGAAAGAGAAAATTTTTGTTCTATATATAGGGGTTTATCAATAATAAAAGTGTTTTTGTTAATTATTTTAATATTTCTATTTTGAACTTTTTGCAATTTTGTTCTCGTAATTTTAGATATTTAAGCAAATAAGTTAATCAAATATCTTATTTCTTTTATTATGTTATTAATCAAGGAATCCCTGAGTATATGATACTTATAACTCTATTGACATTAGTATAATTTATTGAAATCTCTATACTGTGAGACAATAATAAATAAACAAATAAATAAATTTGTGTAAATATATATTTATTTATTTAGTTACTAAATCCAACGGAACAAGTTCATGATTTGTTTTTTTTATAATAATATAGTTTAGAAATTGACAGAAAATATGAAGCTAAAGTATAATTTATAATTATTAACCTTTTTTAATGTTTTATCTTAAAAGATACAGTATAAGTAAATGAATTACAATGGTCCAACCACACTGAGTTTTAACTCAGAAGGAGATTAATTATAAATGCCAGTATTATTTATCGAGATTTAATAAAATAAATTATTTAAAAAACCTAATTATAACTATTATAATTTTAAATCACGTGGTCGGTCTGATTTGAAAATAAGTGCTATATATAGCACATAGAGTGAGTTACCGTACACCCTCCTAGCTACTGCTGTTTTATACCTAACCTCTCAAAGATGTAAATAGAGCATTCGGAACGTGAATACCGAAAAATAAGATTTATTTATCGTCAAAATATTGTTACGTTTGAAAAACTAGATTAATAATTTATAATTATATTTGCGTCCCAAAAATGAATGTATTAGGCAGTTTGACACGTTTTAAATGTGCATCCGGTATAATTAATATTGCACAAGGGTCAAGAGGTTATGCAGCTTACAAAAAATTACCAGTTGAATGGGTTCGTCCAAAAAAACATTCTTGTATAAGCAAAAAAGTTAGCGGTGACCTAGGATTGGATTTTAATATATCTCCAAAGAATTACATTGCCTCTGTTGAGGAATGTTCATCAATTCTCGATAAGTAAGCACAAGCACGTATTCTGTGATATTTAAAGAACATTTGGTTCACTATAATTATTTCAAATTTCGAGTAAAGTTTATTCTTTTTAAATTTTTACTCTCTGATATTCTGTTAAAAGAATATTCAAATATTCATTTGTATTAGTTTCAATTACATATGTGAAACTTATTTATTTATTTTATTATATTAAGAATGTAATTGAATTGAATTATTTTATTATATTAAGATTGTAATTGAAAATATTTCTTTCAGTGAAAGCGATATTGTAAAGAAGATATTCAGTGTGGAATTCCAACGTAGAAAAGAAACAATTAAACTTCAAAAAGATCGTGCTAAGTCTTTGGTAAAACGACATCATTGTGATAATGGTTCCATAGAATCTAAAGGTACGTACACATCATTAAAAAAAAATTATCAACATTTAAAATAATTAAATTGATAAATAACTAATTTACAGTTGCTGTATTAACTGCTGAAATTCTGCAATTACAAGACCATCAACAGCAATTTCCACAAAATTCAAAATCAAAAGTTTTCTTAAAAGAACTTATTGAGAAAAGGAAAAAATGGCTAAAAAAATTGAGAATACAAGATTATGCTCGATTCGAATTTTTACTGGAACGTCTTAATCTTGTTTATCATCCGTTTCCAGAGTAAGTACCGTTGAAGCATTGGAAACATAAAGTTCAATTTGTTCATAATTACATGCATTTATAACTTACTTTAGAGATAATCCATACATCACAAGAAGAGGAAGCACCAGGAAACTATTACAAAAGCACTGCGATGAAAAAATAGCAAAAAAACTTGACGACTACAAATCAGAACTAAAAGCTCAACAAAAAGATTATTTCAAAGAAAAAGTTAAAAAACTCGAATTCATACGAAATGAAGAGATAGCTTGTGGTGTAACCCCGACTATTACTTTAGAGGAAATAGAAGCTACTAAAGAAAAGGCAGCGTCATTTTTATAGTAGCAATTACGTTAATAATATATTCATTACACAAAATGCTCACTGTTTTTAACATTTATTTCACATGCGTATATGCACAAGAGTGTAACATCCTTCAACTAGTTTGAGCGTCCGAAAGCGAACGTAGACCGTCGACAAATTGTTCCAAAAGCATTTAGCTGGCTTTCAAATATTTTATGGAAACATTAGAGAGAAATGGAGAAGTTCTTATCAAGCGAGTGATGTCTTGTTTCTCTCGCGTCCAAGAAACAGTGTATTGTACCTGCTCCAAGTGAGCAGACTTTTCTTTTTTTTTAATATTCATCTAAACCAATGCGAAACTTTACCTGAGCAATTCTTCGTTTGAAATGAAAAAAAAGCTCTGCGTTGCATTAAAAAAAAATTGTAAATAGTTCGAAAGCACAGTCGACAAAATTGGCGTTCTTATATCGAAATATTAATTGTTTTGTTAATAATGCGTCGTAAGTCGAAACTCACAATTGAAGCGTTCGGCTGGAAGAAAAAGCGCGAGTATAGTGAATGTCCGTGGTATATAAAGAAGTGGCGCGGCGCTCAAATGTCGCATATTGAACTCGGCCCGTGAGATCTTCGGAGCTAAGGAGAAATCGCGAAGTCAAGTTCCAGATTCAACGACATGTCGAAACTACTGGTACGTCGTTGATTTGTTAATAATAGTTATAAATTTATTTATTTATTGTACAGTATATTTTTCGCAATTTTCTGGGCGATTTCATTTGTTCAAATGTCACTTTGTTAATGCAATTTCGTCAAAATTAAATAATTTATCAGGAGAACGCCTCGTTACGCGTATGTTGATATTTCAAGAGGAATATTTTAGCAACTTGACCAAATTTCGAATTCTACGGATATAGGGGTGCAAAATGTTTAATACGCAAAACTCTGATTTCCGCGTTCCCCCTTAATTGTATACATTATTTTAGAAGCCTTGTAATTACTTCGAAAGATTTTATTGGAACCGGTAGAGTATTAGTCAATAACTGTAATTACACTATGCATGTCTTGTTCGTGGAAACACATTAATGGATAACGCGATTAGATTTTCCTACAGCCCAAATCCGAATCATAAGAAAATTTTTATTTTTTTCAATTTAGGTAATATCTATTTTGTTTATCTACAACTTAAGCCACTTCGAAGCTTTATCACAGTAAGTATTACACGCCTCTATACATATATCTATCTTGCCGAGATGAGAATTTATTTATATATTTATTTATTTATTAATTCAAAGCAGCAAGTCTATGACATAATTTATTTTACAATAACATAATTTAACTAGATGTCGCAAGAAAATTTGAAGCTTAAACAAAATTTAGTATTATTTATAATTAAGACTTTTTTTTAATGTTTTGAGATAATTTGTTAAATGCAGCCATAAAGCTAACCACTCAAAGTTTCTAAAAAATAAAATTGAGCAATTTTTGTAATGAACGTTTCAGTAGTCTCTTTCGTTCTTATAAACATTTAGATTTCATTGAAATTAAGAAAATAAAATCTTTGCACTAATCTTTAAATTTGAAATAGTGACAGTTTCATTGATTTTGATAGTGACATTTAGTAAATCTTATATATTCAGTTTATTTTAAATAAGTATAAACAATTTTTCATGTTCACCTTAGTGTTTAGTGACAAATGATTAATTATAGAGAGAGATGTAAAATTGTGATACAAATTGGAATTTAGAGAATATTCAGAATTTAAAACAATAATTTTTGATCGTATGAAATATAATTATTTTATAATCGAAGTTGATTATTTAAAATAATGATTTACGGTTATATATTATATATAATTCCCAGATTGTACAATTAAAATTTATTTTAATTTAATACTAATTTAAAAAAATTAGTGTTATAAACAATAAATTTTGGTTGAATGGAATTGTATAATCAAAACTCACTATTTAAAATAGTAATTTGCAGTTGTATGAAAATCACTAATTCTGCAGTAAAAATTTCCTTTTTTAATTTGTAAAATTAGTATTTTAAATAATGAACTTTGGTTGCATTCAATACAATGATTTGAAAGTGAAAATGCACTGTTTCAAACAACAACGTTTGCTGTAGTACGTAATAACGAATATTCACTTTTTCAAATCAGTAAACAATGCATTACCACTTCTTGAAGCAACAAATCATTTCCACTGTATAAAAAAAGTCAATTTCATACTCAAAACATTTCGAACCACCGAATACTGAAACCTCGCTATCTCAAATTCAAAAACTAGTTCGTCCCTTTAACCATCCATATAATTGAAAAATAATCATTCGCAACCTACTCAACGTATTCCAGATACCAACCATCCGTA
Source organism: Apocrypta bakeri (assembly GCA_018906985.1). Taxonomy (NCBI): domain Eukaryota; kingdom Metazoa; phylum Arthropoda; class Insecta; order Hymenoptera; family Pteromalidae; genus Apocrypta; species Apocrypta bakeri. The sequence goes on from JACCIA010000002.1 coordinate 5,372,574, forward strand.
AATACAAATGGCATCAATTTGGATCCGTGCAACGCCTTGGCGTTGCCCAAAAAATATCGGGACGCTCTGGTGATATGTCCACCCCAGAGCGAAGAAGTGAAAAAATACGCAGTTCCAATACACGAAAATCCTCTGTACCAAGATTCAGCGAAATATTACAACGAGGCAGCTGCAAATCGTTACAACGAAATAACTCCAAGACCTTACAATCAAGCAATTTCCAGGCCATACATCCAAACGACTCCAAGGCCCTACAAGGCACCGCTTACAACTCGGTTCAACTTCCCGACTTCGAGGCCGTACAACGCTCCGGTGTCCAAGCCCAGGTCGTTCACCAGAACGAAGCAGGAAATTGGGAATAAGGATGCAGAGTTCACGGTAAAAATATTTATTTATTTTATTTTCTCTCTCTCTCTCTCTTTCTCTTTCTCTTTCTCTCTCTCTCTCTCTCTCTTCATCGTAATTGAGCGGTGAAAGAACGGTCGAAAAGTTTCGAATCGAGGAAAATCTAGTAATTTCGTACAGCGACTGCCGCCGTCTGGACTTTGTTTTACGGAAGAAAGTTTTGCCCGTTGTTGTTTTTATTTTTTCGAACGGAACAATAAATTCGCTTCGTATAGGCATATGCATAATTCGCGCGAGCGTAAAAAAGGAAACCACACACATACACAGACAGAAACGCGCGTCTTTGATGTAAGCCTATATCTCCTCGTGCAATTCATTGGATTTACGACTGTGCCGAAGAATTCAAAGTAGAAACTCTTTTATGATTTAACAGTTTATCGCGTCGTTCTTTTCTCCACTGCAATTATATTAGTAAAACTCGTCTCGGCCGCTGCTGAGGTGAAAGTACCTATATGTAGATGCAACATCGTAATGGTTAATGTCGTAGAGACCGTTATACTCGTAATTTCACTTGTATATATCAATGATATTTGTCCGGAAACGTAATAGCTCGTAAAAGGCATTGAAATCGTAAGAGTGACATTGAATTCGGATAGGATAATCTATTGGTATACTCAGGATTTTTTTTTTGCATTTGAAAACCTCTTTCCAGACATAAATCCAAAAGTTTTGCTTGGTCTATACCGTTGCAATCTTCTCTCTACGTGAATGTACAAAAATGGTAAAAATCGTTCATCAGTCCTTAGCTTCATCTCGCTCATAATTTACCGACCACTTTCCCCTGACTAATACATCTCGTGTATGCACACATTCAACACATTATACGCATGCATATAGAGTAGTAGTAGCTTTCTATATCGTATGCGAAAATTTAACTCTTCCTAGGGCTGAGCGATACGAAGGCAGTGGGATATTTGTGAAAAATATCGATATGCCGGGATTAGCGCTTATTCTGTTTTGGAACTTTGAACAATTTAATATTGTCATAAAGACGTAAGCTTTTGTTTTCTAAAGTGTATTATTAAGTAAGACGTATTTGGAATTGATGTTATCGCAGTGTAGAGATATGAGTTGTTTTTTTTATTTTGGATTTGGTGAATTTTTAAGATTTAAAAATATTTATAATGATATAATTTAATTTATTTGAAAATAAAAAAAAAACGATGCCTTTTTCGTTCCGAGACTTTTTAAAAGTATAAAGATTAATAGATTAAATAAAATACAATTTGATGGGTTGAGCTGAAATTTGGTAGAAATATTATTCGATAGACTCTTTTACGTGTGAATGCAAGGATTTTAAATTGTCATAAATTTTCGTTTAGAGCTTTTGAACTATATCATTTTTGACTATCGAATAATGTTGTAGTAATTTATGACTATTTATTATATTTTTAACGAGCCCCAGTTTTGTTGTTTCTTTTTCAAACAAATTAAACTATTTGTACCAAATGACATCATTAGAACTTTGAATTTTTTAAATTCAAGCTACAGCTTACTAATACTGCAAAGCCAAATTAAAAAAAAAATCATATCTCTGCATGGAGTGATTTCATCAACTTCTGGTAGATCGTATTAGATAATATACTTTAAAAGAGAAAAAAAAGTTAAATTTTTTAATAACAATTAATTTTTTATGTACAGCCATTCAAAGTTCAGGGTGGGATTATCTCGTCTTGTGCATGCGTATCAAGCATCTGGGTCTTGTCAAGGAAATGTTAGTTTTAAATTCAAATTGAGCGAAATAATTAATAAATAATAGAATTATTTTATATAATAATAATCAGCTCAATCAAACGATTAAATAATATCTGTAATATTATATAAGCAAGTAATTTGAAGCTTTAAGAATATCTGTTAATCTATTGTATAACAAACGATTCTTAGTGAATAATTTACTTGCCTGCAACAAGAAAAAATCGAACAGACTTTGTTGTGACACTACAACACAACATTCACATTCGATAATGCGCTGAAACAATTATGTATTTTTCAACTACGTATCTAATTGCCCATACTTTCTATTCAGTACATCGAGCCCAAGAAAACCGCAAGGTTCTAATGAAAAATCTTAATCCCGTCTGAAAAATTTGAATAATCTTGAAGCATCAACTATTCCCCTCTTTTTCATCCTCAGATATACCCCAAGTACTCGTACAACTACGGTGTGGTCGACGGTCACACTGGAGACACCAAAGCTGCCTGGGAAGAACGAGACGGTGACACTGTCAAGGGTGAATATTCCGTGATGGAAGCCGATGGTTGTATCCGTACAGTCACTTACACAGCTGATGATAAGAATGGATTCAATGCAGTTGTCACCAGGTCTAAGCCATCCAGTGTCACCTCAGAATCGGCGATCGGCAGAGCCTTCTTACCGATGTACAAGTCTCAGAGACACAGGATACATCATTGACAGGGTGGAAGTTATATATATATATTTTTGTATCTTTTTAGTTGTTTTTTTAGCGCAGTCTCGACGCTGTGACCTACTTATTTTGCTCTTTCAGGGATATAAGTACATAATGTTAAGTGATTCGCCAGTTGTGTTCTGATTTTGTTTTAGAATTAATAAAAAAACGTACGAGGAAAACTGAGTTAAATTTGTGCTCTTTTTAAAAAATCTTTTATAACTTAAGCTGTATACAATCAAGTCGTTTTTATTTAATTGATTAACTTAATTAAGAAGAAACTTTCTCACTAAATCACAATATTAATTTACAACAGTCGATCGAATCGAAGATTTACTTCGCAACGATTGTATAGCTCGGTTTTAGTTCGAGTTCCTTTTAGCCATTTTTCGGTGGCGTAAATTTACAATGATTTGGATAATATGTATTTGGGTGTCATTCCGTACGCAGATTGAAGTAACAAAGTGGGAGAAAGTAACAGGTAGACATTATTGTTATTACTTTTTTTTTTTTTTTACACTGACTCGAAAATGAAAACTTAGCAAGAAGTTTACTGCAGCCCTTGTTATGAGATTAATTGTAAAAAAAACGTGTCACGGTTATGATACAGTATAAAAATCATAAAATTATATATATGTCGTCTATCTAAAATTGGTTTTGAGATTAACTATATAAAATATACAGACTCATATGTTACATATATAACGGAGAACATGAAATACTGTGAATATTATAATTTTACCTCATTCACATAAAATCAATCATTTTCTTTTGTTTCATCTATCTAGTCACCTATAACTTACTCTTTTACAAGGATATAATAGCGCTTATAATTATTTTTATTTACTTCGTTTTTTTTTTCAAGTGGGTTCAAAACTTTAATAGTTGGATAAATATATGTTAGATAGAAAATTTGGCCTTTACGTATCATTAAGTATTGGTAATTTATGACGGATATTGGCAAAACGTAGAAGAAAATTGATGTGTTTTTTTAAGCAAATCGTAAAAACAAAAGTGAAGGTAAAGTATTGGACATTATAAGTTTTGAACCTTTGTCTTTTTTATAAAAATGGATTATGAATGCAAGTGTGTATGGTCATTATGTCAGTCTATGAAAGATAGACTATTGGACAAATCTTAGGAATGAAAATGAGACGTAATATTATAGATCCTACCTATTTCTAGATCTCTTACTACTACTTTTTTTAGCACTATTTGAAGGCCTACTTTTGTTGGCATCTTTGCTATTGCTATGTCCATCTTTGACAGGTGTTGCTGCATGTTCTAGATTACCATTAGATACGGGACCATTGGACTGAATTGGAAACGAAACGTTACTATCTGTACTACCAAGAGACCCATTGTTTTGGGTAAATCCGGACTGAGCAGATGTGTGGTTTTTACCACTGGCTTCTTTACTATTACCAGATGAGATTGTATTTGAGTTATTGAAGTTGCAATTGTCCTCGCTGCCACTGTTTCCAATCTGCGATTCTGATTCGCTGTATCGGTCAACTAGAATCAGGTATCTCTTGTTAATAGCCAAACGAAGATACCAAGCAATAAGAAAACAGCAGGGCCACAGATAGGCTCAATAAGTCGTGCAATAAACGTAGCCGTTTCCGCAGAATGCAATAAAAATCATTCAAAAATATATGAAGAACACAGTTGCATCAAAATACAGAATTAAGAAATTTACTTTTGAATGATTTTATGTAAATATCAGCATAGCTTACAAATATAATCTTAGGCGACCATAAGGTAAAATCTAATCTACTTTCATGATAATTTATAAACCCAATAGTGCTGGAAATAAACTACCACCACGTACTTAATTGTAAAAATATTTTTATCTATCAATTGTAGAAGCAATAGTCAATATAACAACATAAACAAAGTATAAGAATCGTATGAGCACCAGCATTCGATGTATTTGACAACAAGCACACAACTAATCATTGCAACATAACTAAAGATTGAATAAAAACCAAAATAAAATTAGCAATAAGTTTTATGTACTAAACAATAAAAATATTTAACATAGCCTATGCATATATATATAATAATACAAATAATAATTGACTATAATAAATTTAACTAAATATCTTACATAAAATATACTAGAATGCAGGTGCAAGTTAATTGGTTCTAAGAAAAGATAATACAAAAGAACAGAGATATCAACTGATTTGTAACTAAAACAACTGTGAGCTTGAAAAATTACGAATATCCATTTAAATCCTTACTTTTTTCCTGTGCATTTTCCGCTAATCCGCTAACAGCCTGCAATGTATCGAACAATAAGTATTTACTTCTAGATTTTAACTTAACCCTTGATTCCTTTATCAAAAACTTACAGCCATGGATGTGATGGAAGATTTTGAAAATAATCTTTCAGCTTCTTTGAATTTTCTGTTTCTTTTATCCGCTTTACTATTGGTATTTTTATTACTCGCCAAGTATCTGTCCCATCCTCGTATTATATTGCCGTAAAGTTGTGTGTCCTCTAGATAACTGCCTTCAAAAGCGTATATTTGCCTTTCAAGGTTAGCTAACGTTTCCTAAAACATTGGATTACTTGCATTTATTGCAACAACGAAGAAAGATCCAAGTTACTTGTTATACACTCATGGAAGGTTAAGAAGTTAACCTCACATTTTCATTATCCGTGTTTTGTTTACAAAACTACGACATATTCCCTAAACACTATTCAGGTATTGTTTTTTTTAATAATTATTAGACCACAATGGACGCAATTCAACGAATGTTTTAAATATTATAAACAAAAAACACCCAATGTTTACGTTTTGACTTCGTATACTCACGGCAATTTCTGCTTTCCTCTTTACAAGTTCGGCTAACTCGGCCCTCAAATCCACCGAAGATTTAGTGGACATGATTTTCCAATAGCTTTTCCGTATTGATTATGAATTTTATGCAATTATATTAGTAAACAAACATGAATCTTTCCAGAATTGGTTCATGTATTATCATCCGCCATTGCGTTTTGCGCACTAAATTTACCAAAGTATTTTTCTTTCCTGTGTCATGGCTACTTCCGGTCTCTTCCCGCCAATTTTCAAATATTCAAACAAAGAAGGGAAAACTTAAATTTCATTCAACTTGTATTAAGTTTTTAATAAAATTCGGTATGTGCTATTACAAATTAACTCATTTTTTTTTGTTTAAACATTGTTATTCGTCGTGAACGCATTATGTTAAGTAGATATTAGAGACAGTAAGTTTATAAATTTGTTCTGTCGAAAAGTGTGTATAAATTGAATAGTGCGTTAGTAAAATAAATTTATCTCGTAATAAAAAATATTTGATCATTATTTGCTAGGGTCTGTGTCGAGAATTGAATTGTACTTTAGATTCTTCATAATTTAATCTAAGGTATAAATAACTTGTTCATTTAATTACGATACTTAGATTCTAATAAAATAATAAATGTTTTTTTTACATTACTAATGATGTCGGTATGAATATAAATAACTTTTTATACAAATAAATGATGACTCAGTTCGTTGACAAATGAAAATCTAAGTATTACAATGACGAGAAAAAAGTATGGCACATTAAGTATTAGAAACCTTGGAAGACGAAGGTTTTTCTGTTCACAAATTTTATAAATACTGTTTTATCTAGTAGTGGCACACCACATTATGTTATTGCGTTTAAACGGAACTCCTAAGATCAGACTTAACTTTTAACTACCATACACATATAGGAACAGAGCGTAATAAATAAAACACAAAGCACAAGCATTAAAAAATATTGTAAATGCGATGAGACGCTTCCTTTTTCGAGGGATCTTGTAGTAGTTGGAGAATACTAGAAATGTAGGTTCCATCATCCAATCTCAAAGTTCGTCTTGGAAGCGTTCGATATCTTGTAAATGATCACCATAATCGGTAGCTTCGCTTCCAACAAACACATCGTGATGTTCCAATATTTCATCAAATGACAGTCTGTCGTCATGGTCATCATCAGATGCAGCGAATAAATGATAAACTTCATCCGTTGCGATGTCCCTTAAAAAATTATTTAAACGTGTAAAATAAAAATTTTTCCAGGTTACGCACTTGGAATTTATGTATGTAAGCTGACTTACTCATTACTTGGAACAAGCCAAGTATGCACTTCGGTGATATCAAGTTTTCCATCCTTATTTTTATCGTAGACATGGTCAAATTTATCTTTTTCTATAAGAAGCCACTCTTTGTCTTGTCCATCTGCCCTATCACCTAAAAATTCTTGAAAAGTGAGAGAAGAATCATTATCTTTGTCGAAGTCAGTTAATGCTTGATTCAAAATTAGATGCAGTAATCTAGGTGTTTCTTCCGGATGAGTATACGCTTTAAATTCCTCGCCTTCCAAGTAACCATCATTGTTAAGATCAGCTACCTCAAAAGTTGCCTTATCATTTTTAATTAGTTTATCTTCCACAGCTAAGTCTTCCGGATCGGATCCGTAAGTATCCTGCACTATCTCTTCCCAAGTTACTTTGCCGTCTCCATCAGGCATCGGCATCTTCGAGTCGATCTTTTGATTCTTCATCTGACAGCATCCTGTAATCAATTTTAAACGTATAATATTGACTCATTTCATCCTGATTCAGAATAAGTAAAACTTACTTGAAAGAGCGAAGAATCCATGCTTTCAACTCGTTCCTTTCAATGTACCCATCACCAGTCAAGTCCATCTTGGCCAGTAGGATCCTTAGTCTCCTTTTAGATTCATCAATAGGTAGCTTATCGAACTCCTCAGCTTCTTTGACGCTACCTTAATACAACATAAAAATGAACAATTAACTATCAAATTGCCATTCTCTGCAAAAATCCAGCTCACCTAGAATAGCCTCGTGGTCGAACTCCTGGTGATGCTCTCCCCCAACGTAATGACTACTGTCCCTTGGACTAAAGGCACCATCTTCCGTACGTTCTCTACTGCCAGCGTTTTTTCCATGTTGAGTATGAATATGTGCGGAAGCAGCTTTCGACCTGCCGCTGAATTCGACGACGGACAGGAGGCAGAGGAAGACGAAGTAGCAGCAGGTCGGCGAACGCATCCTCTCGATGGAAAAAAACACCGACGTGGACTATTTTCGTTCGCTTTAGTCTAACGTCCTAACCTCTCTCTCTCTCTCTCTCTCTCTCTTTCTCTCTCTCTTCCTCGCGATACTATACTGATGTTTTTTGACAGGGGGATGCTGCGCGTATGCGTTATATATAGAAATGGCGCGAAATTTGAAATTTGAATTTTCGAACGTAGAGCTTTCGCGATAAAAATGGTTTTTAAAAAAAAGAAGGAAAGAAGCTGAGTCGACGAGTGAACGTTCTTTTTTCGGAACTAACGTTTTTAGAAGACTTAGAAACGAGTCTCGAAGCTTCGAGGGGCTGAATGGAATTCTTATTTATTATGCGCCAACACGTTTTTCTTTCATCGTTGCTCTTACCGTTTATTCGCTCTTACAATGACTATGCTCAAGCTGACGCTGCGTTTTCTAAGTCAGCAACGCGAAAAATAATAAATAAATTGCGTCGTCGATAAAATACGACTGTAACAATAATATTGTTGTGCTGTACTTATTCTCGGTATTAAAAATAATTGCTTACGTTACAACATTAGAGCTGTACTAATCGTTCCGTTTCTCTCGAGAGATTTCACGTACTTATAACTGATATAAAGCGTAAACTATACGATGAACTTCTACAGTGATTCGCGAGGTAGTTCATTTTTACGATTTCATTCTGACGATTTTTGCTGGTCAATAGTTGTAAAGTACACTTTGACAACTTTTTAGTAGTTTGTACTTAATGAATGATTTTTGTTACAAAAAAGGGAACTTTTGATTTTCGGCTTTCTGGATTTTATTCGATAATTCGTGGATAAAATGAATTGAAATCTTTCTGCTGTGTAACTATTATTGTTCTGATATATAGCGTTGTTTCAGAATCGTTGGCAGTTTAGTTGGAAAATTATGAGTCTTATAAACACGTATTTTTATTCAAAACAAAGACGGAGTGTGAATATTCATTTATTCGTCGGATGGAAATATCTCGATTATTATTAAAAAAAAATGTTATCTTATAATAAAAATGTATACGTAGAATTTCAAACTAACAAATTAATGTTTTCATACACCGACATTGTTCGAATATTAAAATATTGATTTGATCGTTTGGATAATCCTAAGAAAATATTTATCTGAATCTAAACTTGGTATTTATTTGAATAATATAGTTCTCCAAAGAAATATCATTAATTTCGATAAATATTTATCCGTATCCCATAAACAATGTGATCGTTTCATAAATATATATTAAATTAAAAATTATTTAATGTATTTAAGTGTTTCGCGTCGACTTCTGGTACATTTTTTATTCGATTACAATAAGAAACGTATTGATCCAAACAATTAAATACACTTTCAAATAGATATGTTTTTGAAAACGAAAATAATTGTTAATTAAAGGAAATTTAAGTTTTGGCAAGGAATTTTCTTTCATTTGACAATTGCTCAAAATTCGAACCTTATTCGAACGCTATTTTTAAGAAGATTTATTTATGGATAAATATGTTACATATACACTTAATAAGTCATACTTGTATTCAGTAAATGTTTATTTAATTTGAGTTGATCATTTTGTGTAATTACTTAAGTGTAATATGTAACTACATCGTAAATAAGTTTTAAAATTCTTTAAATATTTATTTGATATTTAAAGAAAATCATCAAAACGGCAAATCAGTAATAAGTAAACAAGTAATTAAATAATAATAATAACAATTACAGTCAGTAAATATATTCCAATTGTTATCCACAGAAATTATATTTCGCAATCAAATGAATGAATGATTTTTTCAGTGCAACCATAAAAACTAAAAATAACAATTTAAGCAGATTTAAATCGGAGTTATATTGGCGAGATAATCTTTTTTACGCGTCCCAACAAAACGATTTTCTAAAACGTCTGATACCAATCACCAACACTTTAAAATGTATTTACACAAGTTGTAAATTTCAATGTAAAATTTTATTATTACAAAATACCTCAACAGATAACCCGCCTTTATCGCTTGTTTTCTTTTTTTTTCAGAACAAGAGCAGGTGCGTGTATAATGGGGCGCAAGTCCGGGATGCCACAAAAGTCATTTATTAATCGTAAAATATCTATTAAAATCCACGCGTCATTGCCGTTTTTCGCAGAACCAGCATTTAGTAGATTTAAAAAGAAAAAAATCCCATTAATCACCGTTGAATCACGAACGTCGCGTTCGATGAAATTTTCAAAAATTCCCGCGCAACATAACTTTTCTCGTCGAAATTTCAATCGACCTCGCGATGGCAATAATAATTTAGCCGTTTCAACGTTCATGACCTTTAACACATCCACGATTAAACTGGCGGCGATTAGAAAATGTGACCTTCTACAATTTTCACATACCCATTGTTATTCCATTCTATTTTCCATTTTCATTTGATTCGTTCGCGAAGAAAACGCGTGGATTTCCACTTGCGCTCCTATTTATACGTACTCGACACCTGATACAGTCCAGGAATCGGGTCACATATTAACCATTAAAAAAATCGAATGAATTGAATTTCGCCGCTCACTCGCGCCTACGTATACATACGCGGAGCAAAGAAACACACGCGTATAGTCGTGTAGCACAAATGCTAATAAATGATTAGTATAGCGTTAACCGGACGTCATTTTTTTTCCTACCGCCGCGATTCTCCCTATCGTATATCGCTCGGACTATGCATAGCGTCAACCACACGAAAATCCTGCGTCGCTTTTTACCCTCGGCTAAATTTACATAATTCCTCTCTCTCTCTCTCTCTCTCTCTCTCTCTCTCTCTCTCTCGCCCCGGAAAATAAACGGCTGTAATAATTTCAATCGCGCGCGTCCGCTCTCACTCCATACTGCTATATATATGTACGTTAAAAATAAAGATTATCGCGCGGTTGGTGTTTGAATTTATATATATATATATATATATATATATATATATAGAGAGAGAGAGAGAGAGAGAGAGAGAGAGAGAGAGGTGGCATATACAGTGCGGAGTTCGAAGCGAGTATAGCTCCGGAAAGAAGGAATGCTTATGAAATCAGCGTTACGGTGTAAAATCAGCAGAGCGTGAACGGGGGGTCGCGTCTCGCGTCCACGACACAGGATGTTCCTACCTTTCCGTGTTTCCCTTTCTCTTCCTCTCGCTGTGCTTATGCTATATACAGTATATACGCTATGCTATATAGCGGCCTTCTTTCTTTCTCTTTTTGCTCGCGGCCACCGGCTCTCTCGTTTTACACACTACAAATGCCCCAAGCTGTAATCACTACGAGCCCGTTTCCCGCTCTTGAGTTTAACGCATTTTTTAACACCTGCTCTATATATCCCTCTCACTCTTTCTCTCTTGTCGTGTACGTATAGGTGTGTATGTGCGTGCGTGTGTGTAGTTGTTTTTTTTTTCTTTTTTTTTAATAAAGGAACCTGTAAACAGTGTAGAAGTCCTAGATGTTTTCAATCATAAATGTAGTAGAATTTGAGTAAGGTTTATAAGTATAACTGTATTGTTGAAAATGAATTTGAATTTTTTTATTTAGAATTATGATTTTAAAGGTGCTTTAAGGGCGAAATTAAGAATTTAAATTACGCGAGGCTGAATTGTGAGATTAAAAATTAATTCTTTTAGTTTGTTAATAATTTTCTTGCGATTCCGTATTGGCATTCGTCGATTTATCAAATGCACAAAGAGAAAAACGATAGTCTGGAATATCCTCGAAATATTATTTGCGAATAAAAATTAAATTCTATTCCTTATGTTTGTCGCATTAGAAGAGGGCGTTGTATAATTTTTCAAAAAGAAAAATCTAAATATACAATACGCAGAAACATAGTCCGATATTAATTTTCTCCGACTTAAACGTTTATTAGTGACAGTTCGAAATATCGACTTTATTTTCAGTTGAAAAAGAAATTACACGTTGATATAGTTTATTCGAGCGATGCTAATAGAAGTGAATAATTATCAAATCTCTTATGCAAACATTGAAAATTCGCACACTTTCATAGTTACATCATACCGTCACTTATAAATATACATACCAAATGCTGCACACGTATTTGCACTACATCTCATGCTCAGATCAAGTTTAACGTAAGCGATATAAAATAGCAAAAAAAAGTAATCCTTTCGTCATTTATTTGAAAATAGCAGACATGTTATCTATTAAATAGTATACGTACATCAATGAATTTAGTAACTCTTTTGAAATTATTCTCTTCTACGTATTACGTTTCCAAAGTATTAATCGTTAAATAGTCAATTTCGTTCTATAACAAGCACATCCGCTCAGAGGCATCGGTGCGCTGACGGAAAAATGCTTACTCCGAAGTTTAGAACAATAGAAATTTCTTGTATATATATCGATGTAGATAGTGCCGCAAAGTTGCTCAAGAAAAATGGAAGAGACAAAAAATGAAAATGTCTGATGATTTGTTTCGCTAAGTTTTTGCAAAGACTGCTGACATTCGTAGTATTCATATACATATATGTTCATAGATTACTTCAAATAGAAATTCAAACGATAGATGTATCAGCACGAATAAGAGCCAAATCTATTAAGATCATTTATTATTTCCAAGATTTGTGTAATATTTGCACAACCACAAATCGATTAAATCAATTTTCTTGTACGGCTCATTGCATTAAAAAAATTCTAAGTATAAATGAAGATCGGATTTTCATCTATTTACGTAATTTACTACATGCATACTGATACAGGTGATCATGTTTTTTTTTTGCATATTGTTGCAAAAAATCTGTTTCCCGGACTTTTAACATTCGAGAACAGAACAATATATCATTGTTAAACAAATGTTGCTGGTATAGTATCTAATAAGAATGAAATTGATAAAGAAAAAAAAGAAAAGTTTCATTATAGTGGGAGCAATGTTAATCGTTTTTTTTAAATCACTTCCATTGAAACTATATAGTACTGAACTAGCACTTCGTGAAACGGATTTCCGATGAACATAAGAAAATTTAAATTTTCCCGCCCGATGTCGGATTACCGCGAATTAGTTCCTTTTAAATCAAAGGCGACGACCGCTGAACACGAGATTTAGTCGCGTCACCGTTTCTCGGCGGTGTTCTTTTGACTGTTTGAAGCATCAACAATGGGACGGGAGAAAAAAAAATCGGAGATGAAAAATCAAGGAAAAGACGTCGAGGGCTGAGTGAAAAGAAACGCCTGTGAAAAGTCGAGAGGAGAAAAGAGAATGGAAGGTGAAGAGGGAAATAGACCTAATGGTATAGTAGTTCAGGTGCTTGAAAAAGGGAAGATTGATAATTCGAATGAGAGAAAAATACATCTATTTTAGAATTACTTTAAAGTGCCTGTACCTTTTTTTAAGACTACTTTGGAGAAAAGCTAATAAAAGTATTTTAGTGAAAAATCACGATAAAATTATTAATTTTTTACTACCAGTTTATATACATTTTGCTGTTACAATAAAAGGTGAATTATATTAGAATGGTAACTAATATTGTTAAAATTTCTTTGTTGTTCTAATAAAAAGTGAATTATGCTTTCAATTAATAATTTATTAAACTGTGTTTAATTTAAAAGCATACTATATTTAATAAAAGATACACACATAATGAGATACATAATTTCTTTAATCAAAGTAATTATTTTTTTTATTTCTAACAAATTTTTTTTAAATGTAATAATTCATTGTAGTCATTATAATAATTTAGACACAACTCGAAGCAATAAACTACATGCTCACGTATACCTATATACAGGAAGTGTATTGCATTAAAAATACCAGCTAGTTTCGCGTACTCTATAATTAAACAAGTGTAACTATATCCTTAGATGTAAATTTCATAATTACAATGTAAATTTTCGAGAAATTTAGAATCACTCCATAAAACCATAATCACGTAGGAGCATCTAATTTCGCGATATAACTTTTAATACGAGAATAAAATGCAAACGTCATTAAACCACGCGACACTCCCAGCTGCAATTTCATATACATATAATTCATTAAAGACATTGTATACACACGTATATATATACATCGCAATCGCATGTTGTTAAGGGAGGTTTCCACTTATTCCCTTGCTGAACTTTTAATGTTTGTAACGAAAAATGTAATATTATTGCAAAGGTATATTTTTTTCGTTTTCTTAATAGTTTATTAAAAACTCTTACTTATTTGAGCCTCGAATCAACCATCGTCAAGCTGTCACTACACCAATGTGAAAATTATCATACGCGTTATAGCTACACACGTATACTTTCAGGTGTTTGAATAAATAAGTGTGGGCATACATTAAATAAAATTAAAATTAATATAATTTTAATAATATAACCATTTTTTAACAATATATAGGAAATGAAAGCTTTTCCATAGGCTAATTATACCAATGCAAATGTCACTATTCGCAAGATTGATAAGTAACCGAAGGATGGATTGAGCTGAAATTTGGGAGATATATTCTTTCGTTTACTTCTTTTTGCACGAATGTAGGAATTTTAAATTGAATTGTCAGAACGAATTTGACATTATACAATGTATTGACTTTCGTGGTAATTGATTGATTAAACAATTTTCCATTTTTAATAATTAATAATCATCGCATACATCATGATTGTATATAAAAGTAGAAACAAATCTAAGAGAATACAATTCAATAGCCCAAAATGACAAAATTTTGATTTAAAATTGTAATAACCTACACCAAAGCCGAAATTCCATCTTCTGGCAGGTCTGTACAATTTTTAACCATATTCTGAAGAAAAAAATTTCAGCCTCGTAATAACGTTACATTTTTTCTTACAGACATTCACAGTTCAGAAAGTAAATAAGTGTAAACCCCCCTTTAAAAAGAAAACTCGTATAGGGCACAGACTAGAAAATCCCTCACTAAACAAAGAAAACGAATGCGAGTCTTCTCCCGTCTGTATCCGTTAAAAAATCATAGCGTTAAGCTTGTGACGCACGAAGATGAAAGATGCGAAGAAAAAGAGATCGACGCGCAGGATAGGTATACACACGTATATTTGTATACAGACATACATACACACACACATATATATATGTATATATATGTATAGATGGTCGAGGGGCCGAGTCTCTTGATAATTAGTCATAGTGCGATGCGCTAACAGCGGCACTCTGCAAGACTGCCCTCGAGCCTAGTGGTATATACAGCTATATATAGCGAGGTATATACACCTGTAGAAGTTCACTCCGTCATGCGCTACTAGCGACGAATCAAAGCGCGGGGGTTCGTGCGCTATAACGGGTGTTGCTGAAAATCGGAGCCTTTTTGTCGCCTTGTCTTTTGCCCTCGTCGTCGTCGTCGTCTTCTTCTTCTTCTTCTACTTCTTCATTGTGTACCTGTGGGAACTTTTTTTACTTCCTGGTCGCGCGGGACCTCTTTCTGCGCCTACGGGTGTAATTGCTGTTGCTGCTCTGCTTAATGTTTGCGTCTATAACGTTTTGTTGTCGTCGTAGTTGGAGGTTTTTTCTCTCGCCCAACTGTAACGAGTGTTTTAACGCTTGTTGTTGAGGGACAGAGAGAGAGAGAGAGAGAGAGACAGACAGAGATAATTTGTTCTGTAGGGGACCTTTCGCAGCCATTGTTTAACATTTATTTGATATGAAATTTTCAAGCGTGGATTTATAAGTACTCGATTGTTGACGATAGGCTTTCTCGTACAGTATAGCTTATATGTATTTAGGACGTATTGTGGATAATGAATACGATGAATTTATTTCCAAGAAATTTTTAAATAACATTGAACACGTTTTGGTGTACTGCCTCGAACGAAGTATCGTAAGACGAGAAGTAAAATTGACAAAGATATGGAGATAATACGAAATAGCTTGGAAAATTAGTATTATAAAACGAAATTTTTACTAAAACATAAATCAAACGAAGTAATTAAAATCTATGTAAGTATGAATACTAGTTGTATAAATACAATATTATATATTATGGAACAAAAAAACCGAATCATACCTTTTATCATACCTTTTAAGAGATGTGACATTAAATAAATAAATTTAATAAAATTAGACTTTGTAATTTCAAAGTCCTAAGAATTATAAAGTATTATATTACAGTGCATCGAAGTTTAGTAGTTTGTTATTAAAATTATTAATGTAATAATAAAATGTCGGACGTACTATGGATCAATGAAGAATTGGATATTAATTTTTCATTTTATCGAATTTTAGTAATTAATCATTATTGCAATTTTTATATTACATTCTACCAAATATTAGTAATCACCTATTAAAACTATGATTCCAGTAATCGAATTATTTTATTGAAAAGGTTAAAGCACACTTTCTTCCATCAAATGTTGCGTTACAATATATTCCATTATTATTCCAAAACACCAAGTTACAACATGCCAAACTTCAGCTTAAGACTTAAAAAAAACATACTCTCCTATATTAAACGCAGTATGAGCACCACTGCGCGTAATGAACCACCTAACGTGTATTTTGTTGACAAATCAGGTGTAAACGTACACATTTCGAAATAATTTTATTCTCGAAAACGAAGAAAACTTAACGATCGATCAAAACTTTCCTCATCCACATGCATCGACCTAAATACGTATAAATAGAAGATCCCTTCAACGATATATCTCTCTATGCGCATCATCGCAACAAAAAAAAAATAAGTCGCAAAATAAAACGTACTTTTTTTACCAGGTCGCAGTTAGGCACATTCCTCTTGCTTTAGGCTTTAGGGTCCAAACCACTTGGTTCTTCCAGGTCATTCTCCGAATTTCGCTGAGATCAGGAAGAGCGTGAGCGGCCTATAACGGGGATACGTGCGCGACAGCGATGCGTTCGCTGCATACAAATTTTCGCTGCTTGATTTACGTCTGTCGGAGTCAAAAGGGTCTCTCTCTCTCTCTCTCTCTCTCACTCACTCGGTTTTACGATAAAAAAAGAAGCAAAGGACAACGACGACGGTTACCTCTCGCTTCGTATGCATAGATCTGCGAGAGATTTTCAAAGTTTTTGTTATACAATGGGACGCTTGTTTTTCGTATGCATATATATATGCAGCTTTGAAGGTGTAATTACGTGAAAAAATTCACGTATTTAGCTATTTCGAGAAAATCGCGTTTTATTCAAGGAATTGAGTAGGAAAAACTTAGAAATACTGGTCAGTAGTCGCGTGTAAACGTACATTTGGATTTAGCTGAGATACTTTAGTTGTCAGAGTTTTAGAAATTCTGTATATCGTACGGTTAGAGAATATTTATTTCGCGGAGTTTCAACGTTGGAAACCGAGATTGTCGTATTTGAGGGATTAATATGTAATTCATGCGTTTGAAAATCGTACAGTTCTGAGTCTGATCGAAGCGATGTATTTATGAAAAAAAAATAACTTGTTTTTCTTTTTCTTGTTTGATAAACTAATTTAAATGGGAAAACATTGAATATACTTGGATAACACCGTAGACTACCCGTAAAATAAATAATTTTGCATTATCGTTATTTACTGTAGATATAGAGTGTACATAGTATCGAAAATCAAACAGATGTTTGATTCTTAAAGATTTCAAGTGAATAGATATTAAATGTGTGTTGGAATATTCTTGGTGTAAAATAATTGTATTTTTTATTCTTATTAATTTTCGCGTAAAAATTGATAAGAGGGATCGAACTTTGAATATCCGAAACGAAAAATTTAATATTTTTTCTTAAAAGTACGTTAAAAAACATTATTTATGAAGACCTGCTAGAAGATGATATCATCCTGGATTAAAGATATTATTTTTTAATTTCGGCTGTAGCGTTGATTATAGCTTGAATAGATTGGGGAATTTTAAATGTTCTAAGCTCAGATGTTATTTTCAACAATCGAATCGAAAATTTATCATATATATAGCCGGAACTATTTTAGAAAAAACAATCAACAACATAATGATGCCTTTTGTGATTCTGACAGTCGCTAAAAATATAAATAATACTAAATTAATAAAATATGATTCGATAACCCATAATGACATAAATCATCATAAAAATCTCTGCATAGGATGATAACATTAAGTTTTATTAAATTAAGTTTTGCAATATATTTTTAAGAAAAATGCTTATCTTCGTAACAATATTACATTTTTTGTTGCGGACTTATTGGTTAAATTGAAACTCTTTTCTGTTACGTTAATTTTAGCCACTGTACAGTAATTATTATTTTATTGCATCATGACATACGTTAATATACTATTATTACATATAATTTTCGAATACATTGAAAAACATGCGGTAATTGGTAGAGCAAAATTAAATTACAGTAACTTTAATTAAAAACTGATCGGTTTTATCAATTTATTAAATATCAGACATTACTTCTATGAATAGATAACAAACTGTACGAATTATATTTTCTGAATTTAACTATCTTACCGAGTACTATACATACCGTGTACATTACATTATTTTACTGTCCCTAATGCTACATCGGGGATGCGAAATTACGCAAAAAAAAACGACAATTAACCGTATCAGATTTAAACGATATTTTATAATTAACGAACAATTTTTCCCTATCTAATATACGCCAGAGCAAAACTATACGTCGTTTTGACGTGATCAACGCAAGATAAGGTGGATTTAAGTCATTAGACACGTAGCGCAGTACCAACTACCGGTGACTCGTTATCGCTATCATATCTATACGCGTGTGCTACCGCATTATCTCAAATTCGACGATCAAGCGACTTTGGTCGTTGCGCTCCATAGTCACGGCTCTGCAATTAGAATTTTTCTTCGAAACTAAAGAAAGGAAAATAAAAAAAAACACCTTTCAATTTGCCCACGTTTCAATTTTCAATACATATAAATAAAAAGGTATAATAAAGCCCTGTACATTTGCGCATCAGAAGTATGTGTCCGAGTACAAAAATCGCGTCTGCACTCGTCTCTTCAATTACCTTCAGCGCAGCTATGCACTTCTCTATATACATATACAAAACCACATTATACTCGAGGCGTCGGCATGCGAGTACATCCAAGAACTCGGCGGTATACATATATAGGCGTGTGTGTGTGCATGTATGCAGACACATGCGAGTAAGCGAAGTCAGTCTCGAGGCGTAAAGGTAAGAAGGGTTCCAGGTGAGAAGAGTAGCTTCGAGAGAAAGAGATAGCTATATGATGTATACATGTATATAGATGTATACTATATATATATGAATAAAGGGAGGTGGGAGAAAAGCGGCAGAGCGAAGCGACAGGCGGCCAGCCGTGTCTCCTGTGAACTCGACGGTGGCGATGGAGGCGGCATTTCCATTTCCATGTGTATTTATGCCCCCTTTTGCCTACCGCTCGCGCCTCTATCACTGTCTGTAGACGGCGGTTGCTTGTGTTGAGCTGTGAATACCGACGATTCCTTACGTTATTAATTTATTTATTTTCTTTTTATTTTAGAACTATCTGCACCCTTTTCCGATTGTCTTAGATGTGAGCAATAACGGATTGATGATTTGCAAGGTAAACGTTGATTTAAGGGAGCGAGACACCTCTGAAACGTAAATTAGTAAATTGAAAATTTAAAATATTTATAATCTACACTTATTTTAATTAGAAAGGATAGTTTTACCTTCAACTCAAGAGGTTCTCTAGCTCTTCTATAAGTTCCTTCGATAACTAGTTACAATAGAAAGTTGAAAGTTCACTCGCGGTAGGATTCAAAGTCAACCGGTTCAGAAGAGCTAGACCTTTCAAATTGAAGGTAAAACTGTCTTCTATTAGTAGAATAAGTGCACATTATTACTTAAAAGAAACAACATTCATTCGTCGATTATACAATCAATTATATCGAACTGTTTCGAATTTCCTCTTTATACGGCTATTTAAAAATGAGTCCATAAAAATGTTTATGTTATATATAAAATATTTCCAAGTGGAAACTTGGAAATATTTTATTAAAAAAATGCATATACATTCAAACCGAATGTAAGCAAACAAACTCGCCTGTGAGGTTTCAAAGCCTCAATAAAAATAAACCTACTGTAAGTGGTCAACAACGGGTCTTACAGATATTATGAAACAAAGTTTAAATTAAAGGCATACGCATCTACAACTACAGCACAAAATAAATAAAAAAATACAATGAATTTAATGAATTTTAGGTATCCTCGTTTAAAAGTGTCTTGCCCCCTTGAGTTGTACGACGCAGCGTCTCGAAGACAAGGATTTTACATCGATATATAGAACGGTAACTTTGTCGGCGGGGGTTTGTATACATAGACTTGTCTTAGCGCTCAGGAGTCGCTTATATACAAAGCTTCTCATAAAATTTTTACACGAGTGCCATGGGAAGCCTCGGCTCATTGTGTCGTTTTATTACATTGTTGCATTTATATTTTGCAAAAGCGTCGTAGGGAATATTCTTACGTTCCCAGTAGCTATATATAGCGTTTATTACAATACAAAAGCACCACGAAATTCCTCGTGGTCTAGGAGAGAAAGAGACAGATAGATATAGTCCCCATATACATATATATATATGAACTGTGTCCACACCACAGCATACCACACAGTTCACGTGTTCGTTAATTATAGTTTAATTAAGTTCGTCCGGTATCAAGACAAGTACACAGGTATACACACACATAGACGGAAAAATTCCACTCGGAAATCGGCGATAACCGCAGAGAGCACACCTAAGCCCCTGCGGTTCTCCACCGACAACGTCCATCGAGTCCCGATAGAATTTTTCCTTTTTATCCGTCTCTAAGTTCTCTTCAAACGCACCTGTTCTACGGCGGACACACCGCAGTGGTATTCCTACCGACATTTTATTTCATTTATTTATTTTTTTTTTCGCCACCGTGTCTCCGACGCGTGACGCGATCTATATAACGTCTCTCGGATTTCGATGTATTATAATCCACGCGCGCGAAGTTGCGCAATTTCCCTCCGCGCGATTGCATTCGTTTCTCTCGTGGGACTTTCGATTTCGTATTCTGCATTCCAGTAGGCATCCGTATACTTATTTTCAGAAAATTGTCACCGCTGCCGCGACGATACTGCGAAGCCATTCGGCGACTCTGCCTCGTCCCCCTTTTGCGCAATCAGCCTGAAAGCGCCGCACTAAATCGAAGGCTACACTGCCGCAATGAGCGCTTTCTTCTGCGTCAATTTTAATTAGTACTAGGAAATCCGCGGCGTATAAAAGAACGAGAGGAGCCGATAGCTATATATGTGCAAATCCATGGTGAACCGATGGGAACGAGACGGTTTATGTGTACTAAAATGCGATAGTTGAAAATATTTTCTTCGGGGCATACTTATTGAACCGTATTTTTTCTGGTACCTTATAGAACCTTTCGAGTGAGAGAAATTTACGCGAACTCGCATTATCCCATCGGTTACTCGTTATTTTCAGACGGAAATTCTGAAAGAAGCGCGCTCTGATTTTTATTTATTATTATTCTTTTTAATTTACTGTTATAAACAATGAATTAAATTTCTTAAAAATTGACTTTATTATTATATTATGAGCTATTGAGAGGTGAACAGCGAATGTTTATTTTTTAAAAAAAACTTCGAATTATATGGAAATAAACGACGTTATTTTAATTCAAGGTTTTTTCTAGTTACATTCTAGCTTATATTTTCTTAAAAGATTGTTGGAATCAGTATGATTTTATAAAAGTAAAGTTATTTCACGGACATTAAGCGGCTTATTTCGAACAATCTTTTTTTTTGTATAATTAAAGCTACTTTACTTCTACTTTCATTTCGCTGATCGCGAAAATAATATTTATCCAGTAATTAGCCATATATTTGCGTCTCAATCAGAACTATTTCTCAATGGTTTTAATAAACATTCATATATCCATAAATAATCAAGTGATAAAATGTAAATTTTGATACACTAAATTATAGTCGAGGCATTAGAGCCTTAATTAAAAAGAAAATGATTATTCAATAATATTTTTTTAATGAGAAATTATATGCAGCTGAAAAGAGATTCCGAACTATTCGATTATAATTAACATTCGCACGGTTAGTCACGCAATAAATCGTAAATTATATGCTGAAAAAGAATTACTAATAAAAAAAAAATTTTTTCGAATAAGTCCACGATACCATTTACCAACACACGTGCGATTTGATAAATTTTTTCACCGTAATCCACAAACACATTCGCGAGTAAATATTCAACGATGAATAAATAAACAAAATAAAAATGAATTTCATCGTATCGCCATAAGCCATAGTGCAGACGAGTAACCGCAAGACCAGTGATAAGACTCTATGTCTCTATAGCGATCTGTATTATAAATTTCAACTCAATGAAGTACATATTTGATATTACGTTTTTCCCCTTCGACTTTGTCTTCCATCCTTTGGTACGACAAAACCTCCTTAAAGAAATCGCATTGTTCGTTTTCCGGAATTTCGGCGAGATAAAGCAAGTGTTAAGCGGCAGTGTGATTTTTCTCGCTGGACAGGAACCAGAAAAATGCGGTCTGGTAGGTGTGCCCGTGAACGGTTCCAAATTCCAGGTAAACAAAGCGACTTGTTACCAGTTCATCGTGGATTTGCCCATATATATACACACACAATGTACAACACACACACACACATATATATATATAGATTCTTAGGGGGCTTTTCCCAACCGACGACAGAAGAAAAGACACCGCTGAAATAAAGCAAGAGAGAAACGCCGAGGTAGTGTCTCTCTCCGGCAAAGGACAAGCTTCGCCGAGGCTGCTGCATCACCAGGGGATATTCGCTTCTCTTGCGCGCGGTGCGATCATCATTATCAGATGCAAGATACTCGCCGGATAACAGCCGTATAGTGGTGAGCTTCAGCAACGGGAACGACGTCTTTTTTCTAGATGACGATTATGGGGACGTTGTTATGTGCGACTGAGTGAGAGAGTATAGGGTACATCTCTCTTTCTCTCTCTCTCTCTCTCTCTACGTGCGGTGAACATAACCTCGTCGTCGCACTCGTCGCGACTCGGAAGAAAGAGAGTGGCTCGAGTTTCAGTTTTATTAATACTTGGTATACTTTAGGTATGGTAGCAACGAGTGGAAGAAAAGAGCTGGAAACACTTCTGCCGTCGCCACTTCGCTTTATTCAGCTGCACATGAGCCTGCCAACTAGCGAATACCGCTAAATTGGGTGAGAAAAAGAGAGATGTCGTTTAGAGGTTAGTTTTCGTGAATGTCGAGTGTAAATGAAGTTTTTCTTGATTTTTGTATCGTTCGTGAAGTAGTGGGGAACATTTAGATGTACAGGTCAATGCGTGAATTTTATTTCTTTTTTTTTTTTTTTTTTTAGTTAGAGAGCTTTTTTAGGTCGTTGTGATAGTAAGGATAACGTGAGCAATTATTATTAAAAACGTTAAATAAATATTTTATGAATAGCACGTAAAATTAGTACATTAGATACGATTAGTGTAATTCATTGCATTGTCAATGTACTTTTCATTTTTATTTTTGTAATTTAAATTACAGCAAGAAATGTAGATTCACAGATATCTTGAGACTATGATAGTTAATTTCCCCGTAATGTAAACTACGTCTGTAAATTTTAGCGATGTTGGATACAGTTAAAGTCATGATTATATGTGTAAAATGAGCACTTTAATCATAATAATCTTAAGTGCAAAAGCCTAATTAGACCAAGTAATAGTAATAATTAGTATATAAGATTAATTGTTTTTAGTTCCGGACTTGGATTACCTCTATAGTTTATCAATTATATTTTGCATAATTTGATGTCAATTTACATGTTGTGTACTCTGGTAAATAAATAAATAAACAAATGCGAGATTAATTGACTGATAACTTTAATCTCAGCCAAAAATTGTGCGCGATTCACAAGTAGCGACTATTGTACACAGTTTTAGATTGAAGCTTCTTCGAATTGCCAAACATTTTCAAAATTCGATTTTATCACTAAATTGATGACTAATAAAAAAATTTTTTTTTCATCGGTCTATTTGTTCTAGAATGACCCTTATAAACATTTTACAATATTGAACGCTAAAATATTATTAAATGTTATGTAAGATTTTTGTATTTTATTTTTTCTCATTATTTCGATTTTAGTTAAAGTAACGTTTTTATTGCACTGGTTACAGATGTTGGGTGGTGTAATTTCGAGTAAATATGTGCGTATGCGCAGTATGAATAATATTATTTGTTCTTCTCTGTCGAACTTAATTTACGAATTCTATTAACTAACTATTTTAACAATAATACTTTTCAAGGGCTCTAACTTGAATGTAATTCCTAAAATAATACGCAGCGATTTATTGACCATAGAAAAAAGCTAACTACAACTTTTTAAACTTTAAGTAAACATGCTAAAGTAACAAAAACAATTAATTTTTTAATTATTTTAAAAATAATTTACTCACACGTACCTCTTAAAACAGTGAAAAAAAATTAAATAAAGAGAACTTTCCTCAACAGATGTTTATACGATTCATCAAATGCCATCGCGTTGATAGTTTAATTAATAGCTCAGTTCTTATATTAACGATATCCTGTAATAATTTTGTTTGGCAAAGCAGAAAGTTTATTCTTGACGCAATGCGTACATCGCATTGAATTTTGACAGATGCAAACACGTTATATTTCGGGAAACGACGCGGACGCGCTCGTTCAATGGGCCTATACCAACCCCTTTCGGATCTCTCAGATTTTATTATCGATTAAAGTCCAATGCAACATCATATTTATGAACAAGGATTTCTCTCTTTCTAACTAAACCGTACCTATATATATATATATACATAGCACTAAAGTTTCGCTCTATTTTTGCGGAGCTATACAGCGTAACGCGTTGACCGAAATATCGCTATTATTATCATGTTTCATTCAAGTTTCCGTAGGATAGACGCAAAAAAAAAGCGAATTTATACGTCGCCTCGATTGTATTATAAGCAGCGCGGAAATGGAAAACGAGATTCACCGAGTTTTTCTCTCGAAACCTTGAGAATGTCTCGCTTCGATGTTTGCTTTGAAAATAAATATAAAGAGCCTGCATATTTGGTTGAATTTTGATCGATAAGACCTCGTCGCCGGTTTTCGGCCAAATTTTAAAGTCGTACCGATAGACGTATATATATATACAAGTAGATGATATAGAATTCAAAATTATACATGTATTTGTAGCTTCAAGGAGAGATGAAGTCGAGGAAAAACATCGTTTCGACTATGCGATAGACCGTGAGCTTGTATTTCATTTAAATACATTCATACGCACATCGCATATGTAAACATCTATCGATTATCCCGCATGGAGTGTGCTCACTTTTCATCTCTCTCTCTCTCTATATATATACGGGCTCGAAGTAGTCAGAGATAGACAAAACATACACTATGTATTTTTGCGTTATTGATGATACATCAGGTGCGCGAAAATTTTCTCAGAATTGGCAGGATTTTCATTTGCGCAATGCATTCGTTATATCACGGGAAGGAAAAAAAATTCTGGTTTTATTCGCGTCGCAGAAATGTTTCGCACTCTCAGACACGAAGAGGTTTATCCGAGCTTCTGATCGGTTTTGCTCTCGAGGAAACAAAGCTTTGCTGCTGCAGAGCTTCCCGTGTCTTCTCTCCTTGGCGCATCGCCAGGACTTTTGTTTCTTCGTCTCAAAACGTGTGTGTGTATAAAACATATGTGTATATGTGTGTGTGTGTTTGTGTGTGAGTGAGACGAAGGATATATATATATATATACTCGCGCGTCGCTTCCACTTCTTGTTCGAGAGTTGAGGCAGCTCATGCGCGCGCTATTTTGCGATCTTGACTTTGATATTTCGCTTGTATGGCTGTTATTGCGATTAAGCGTAAGAGAGAGAACGGGATGGCGGGGCGTTTCGAGACGAGTTTATCTTGTGGGAAAATGAAAAATTCATGTTTAAGGGGAAGTGCACGATGTAGCGAGTCGTATGACCGTTAATTGCGTGGATTATGTAAGCGCGATTGCGATTCTTTATTGATGTTGGATTTGTTACTTTTTTTAAGCTCACAGGTGGTCGAGATTTTTTCGAGTTTGTCGAACTTTTAAAGGAAAGATAAGTAAGATTGTTGTTTTATTTATAATGGAGTAAATTATCTTTATGATAAAGAAAGTGGTGCAGTCAGGTTAAATGAAAACTAATATAGAAATGAGGATAGTGAATTGATAAGTATCTGGCTGATTGCAGTATTTGGATTGCTGTAAAAATGGATTGGAAATTTTATATCGGGTCATTGATAATTAACGTTGAAATTGGAAAAACAAATATTTAGGAATGTTGAGAGAATTGAAAGGGTACAAAGCATTAGGTGGTACTTCATACTTGATTACCAATCAAAATGGAAAGATCGTATTCGATCGTGTCTTTACTAAAGTATTTTTTTATATTTAATAAACAATTTAAAATCGTGAAATTTACATCTTTAATATGCCTATTTATGAGTCTTTTCTGAAAAATATACTGTGATATTTTAAAGAATTTTAAAATATGATAATAGTTAAAATAAAAATAAATTATTTATATTTTTAAATTGAATTTAATCATTGAATTTATTTGAATGAAGCAATATACGTTGTTTTTAATATAGCAAGTATCAGTTGGAACACCAAAATTTGTCAATAAATATTAATAGAATTTAAAAAATTACTTTAGATTAAAAAAAAAAGATTTACTGCATAGCTACGTACTCGTTAATATTTATCTGTATATTGAAAATAATTTAAAAACTAAAATATTGTTTTTTAATTCAGAATAAACATTTTCTTCTTTCGAAGAAGCCATTTTCCAATAAACATTTTACGTTTCACTATACACGAGAGACCATTTTTTAAAATTTATTATTAAGTGTTCAAAATATACACCGTTAACAGAATTACTGAAATTACATTTTTCAAATAAAGTACAGATGAAAAAATGCAACAATAATATTCTTTTTACTGTGCAATCTTTACATCCGCTTACGGATACTAGGATGAATATATTACCATCCATCATATTCCTTTCGACAAATATTTCACTTCGAGGGAATAATTTCTACCGACACTGAAGTGTAAAATATCAGTCAAACTTCGTAAGCTTGGAAAAGTATATAATAAAGTCCGAGCTACGAACTTTCTCGAGAAAACGTTCTTGACAGTCGGACACATCAGGCGCGAAGTACAACCGCTAGTTCTATGAATAAACTATTTCTCGCTATAGATTCGAGCGACTAGATGCATATCAATTGTACGAAGATTAATATCCGACCTGAGCCTTGGATACGAGCCAAAGTAACACGTGTAATTTGGCGACTGCGTTTCTCACCGAACCGACGAATCTTCGCGATTCATATCAATTCGTTACCGAACTTCTCTACCTTCTATCTTAACCATCATTTCTCTCTATCTCTAAAGAAAGATAGTTCGAAATACTCGATTGGACCAGTACAACTACTAAAAAAATGATTCGTAATTAGGGCTAATTACCCGTCAAAGCACCCATTAACTGTGGAACCATATCAGGAGGAAGGGCAGAGAACGTCCCTTCCCAATGTAAGAGAGGACTTTTTAATCAGTTTTAGTACACAAAACCTCATACGAAAAGTACAAGTTGCGTTTACAGGATTAAGAATTGGGCGGACTCATGTTTCACGGCAACATCTTCTACAAGAATCGCCGGCAAAAATTTATGACACCTGCCTCGTCCCAACCATAATCAACCATTTTATCTTCGAATGCAAGAAAGACAGATAGACTCGAGGGAAAACTGCTTAACCGAAAAGATAAAAAATGTTCTACTATTTACTACGGAAACATATGTAATAAATAAATTGTAATTACAGTGTATTTTCGTATTATTACAAAAATATGCAGTAATGTTTTTCTCCAGACTTACTACATAATTCATTCACAATTTGTATTATTGTCCGATTATTGTTACATTCAAATTTTGACAGAATATTTTCTTCAATAATAAGTTTAGAAACTCAAAAATCGTAGGAGAAGAAGGTATTCATATACACACACACATATACATAACTCATCGTTATACCGAGTCTCGCTATTTCTTATTTATCCGATGAGCGCGAACCTCGTTATAGCTTATTAAAAATACAAGGTATATGATATAGCCTCAGGTATGTATATAAGAGATACATACAATATAGCTACAAAACAGAGACGACGCCATCGGGGACATTGTCGTCGCCGTGACCGGTATACATCACTAACGACTCAAGATCAGAGTTGCACAAAGACTACCAAAGCAATTTGTAACGGCATACAATTATTAATCTTTCTCTCTCTCTCTCTCTCTCTCTCTCGCTCTCATCTACGGTACAGCATCCGTCGAGCTTCTTCTTCATGACTATATACATTGGGTATACGAGTAATGAATAGGATCAGGTTTTCTCTGCGCGTTGCTGCTCCCGTCATTGATCATTTTGTGCTCTATTGATGTGGCATTACTACGATATGTGATTCTGATTTGAAAAATCTCGAAGCTTTCGGAGCCTTTTTTATTCTCTCTCTCGACAGGCCGAGGGAGAGTAATGATATGGGCCTTTTCTTTTTGAATTTTCATCGCGCTTTTGTGGCTGCTAATTGTTTCCTACTCGTGTGATGTATGGCTAAGCATTTTTTTTCGGTTCGATTTCTTATACACTCCGCATACGTATACAATTCATTAATTTCCAATGATTCCCTGGAAAAATCTTCGAAACCGGAAGTCAGTCCACAAAGCACCTGCAAAGTAAAAAAAAATGAAGAAAAAAGAAAGAAGAACTCCGGTAGCACTGTTACGGTCAAGCTTACGCTGAATCCCATTGTATAAGTCTTGGCTATAATTTCTCTCGTCAATAATTAAGGTTAATGAAAATACGGTATAAATTAACCAAGAGAGAGAGAGAGAGAGAGAAAGAGAAAAAAGCTAAGATACTTCCTCCGAGGCGTCGTGTCCAAGCAATATATTTATACCTGGTGTGCATAGCTACAAAACTCGAAGAAGCAACAGTAGTGGCGTCGTCACGCTCTTGGCTTAGATGTCCGGTTAATGCACCTGCATCTGCACGCTTCATGCTCCTTCTCTCTCTGTCTCTCATTCTTCGTCGGCTTATAGTGCGGAAAGAATGAGAGAAAATAATTATCTCTGACCGGCCAGCCGAGCAGTAGACTCACTCGCTCATTTTTCCCTTCTTAATCGCGAGAGCTCTCTCTCTCTCTTTCTCTCTTTCTCTCTCTCTCACTGTGCACACCTGATGGATAGATGAAAACAGAAGTCATGCGCACAGTGAAGGTGCCGCACTCCTGTGTCCGTATACATATACAGAGTTTTTGCCGCGTGCAGCTACCTCATTACGGACTGTTGTTTTTGATGCCGCGATTATATAGTTTGTTCTACACAGTCTAGATATTTTTCTCTCTTTAATTAAAAATCAACTTTACCACGATATATACGAGTATACATACTGCCAAAAATCGAGGGCACGTAGACGGTGCCCTTTTTCTGCTTTGTAGGTGTCTTTTAAGTAGAACGAGCCATTTATGTACTCATTTCAGATTGCCGATTGGTTTTTGTGGCAAAAAAGGGGCAAAAAATGGAAAAATTTTATTGAAATGCAGTGCAAAAGAGCTTCAGTTAAAAAATATCGTTTAGATCGGACTCACCGATATCGTGACTTTTTTTATTTTAGTTCAAATGTTTATAACTTTCCAATAAGTAGGTCTTTTTCGATGATTGTTTTTGCAAAACAGAGCTTTTTAAGTCTACTTTCTAGAGAAACGATTGTTAAGTCAATTTTAAAATGTTGTAAGCTATATACATGTTTATCAATATCATGAACAATTAGTGTTGGTTCATAAATAAATCTACAGTTAATAACACTGTGAAATGCTAAAGAAAAATTTTTAGAGAGAAAGAAGTTGAAGAAAACCTTCGATCGGCGAAAAGAATCGTCAAGAAAGGTCTACCGGGTAGAAAGTTATAATGCATCTGAATAACGTCAGTTGACTTTTAAAGAGTCCTTTTTCAATTTCTTTCATCTCTACGCTCAAAAGGCCTTTTTCAATGATTTCTTTTTATACAAAGCTCTGAAATTCTACTTTTATTTCGTGTATTTCAAATTTTCACTTCATTACATAACTATGGAGATATATATATAAGCACACGAAGGAAAATAAATTTTTCTCGTTTTAAAACATGCATCAGACCAACTGTACAATCTCGATCGATACAAGCAATATTTTTTTAAACCGAAGCTCTTTTCAGGGAGATACCATCGGAGTGCAAATGACTAAATTCAATATTTAATATATTTATAACAATGCAGTTATAATTTACACTTATTCTAATAATTTGAAAGGTCTTGCTCATCTATAAGTCCCTTCGATAACTAGTTACAACAGAAAGTTCAAAATTCACTCATCATAGGATTCAAAGTCAACCAATGGATAGATTGAGCTCAAACTTCGTAGTAATACTCTTTGCTACACTCCTTTCAGTACGAATGTAGGGTTTTGAATTGATTGATTAGAAGAACCTTGACATTCTAAAATGTGTAAATTTTGTTTGAATAATTGATTAAAACCTTAGTTTTTTATTTTTAATAATTGTTCTGTACGTTTAATTTTAAATTCCCACATTCATATTGAAAGGACTAGAACAAAGAGTTTAATTAATAATTTCGAGCTCAATCCATCCATCCAATACTCGCTAGAAAACTAAGGACCAGGACTCGTATGAAAATTCGCGTAAATAGTCTCCGCGAAATATGCGTACGCGTATCCTCACGAGAGCATTGTACACAGCAGTGTACATGCGTATACCCACGTATACATATACGCACAATTCGTTAATCACTCCAGCAGCGCAAGCGCGCAAAACGTTTACGTGAAATTCCAATTCTCTCTCTCTCTCTCTCTCTCGTCGTCTCTCCCCCGGTAGCATCATCGCCACAGCTGTGCGCCGCGTATCTCGCGAGAGCAGTCAACAACCTCCGGCGTCGTGTAGCTTTTTTACTCCTCGGAGAGGCTTCCCTCCGCGCAGCAAGTCAATCAAAAAGTCCTTTTTCACTCCTCTCTCTCTCTCTCTCTCTCTCTGCCCCGTATTTCAACGAAGCGTTTTTTCGTCTCTCTCTCTTCGCGCACCAATTCATAGAGCAACAGCAGCTGGATAAAAGCAAGAGAGAGAGAGAGAGAGGCGCGCTCCACTAACTCGCGAGTGCCTAGGAGTCGCTGACCTCCGGAGTCAGCCGTGTGCATCAGCGCTTCTCTATGTATTTTCTGCGAGCGCGCGCGCGTTATGCTGCTGTGCTCATGGTAATCCCCTGTGCGCATAGGGAATCGAACTCTATATTATACGTACATATGTATATATGTACTTGCCATTTCTTACCCCCCTTTGACTGTTTTTGTTTGTCTGTGTGCACGAATGTATAGGTATATGTATATATGCATATACTGCGAGTAGAAGAAGATAAGGAGATTTACCGAGCGATTCAATGTTTATTCCTTCGCTTATTTATATAGCTAATGTATAGAGGAGTAATTGACCCTACCGAGGAGATTTTTTTTCTCGGTGTAGATATGGGTATTCCAGCTTCTATGTGCGTTTGTGCGCAAGAGCGATCTACGAGGGTTTGAGGTCGAGTGCGCAGAAATTAGAAAATTGTTGTATACGGAGGAAATCTCCGTCTAGCTTGGCATATGAAGGGCTTGAACATTTCCAGCAAGACGGAAATTTTTTTCCTTCTCTTTCGAGCAGCTAATTCAGTGCATTATGCTCCAGAAATGATGGAGCTCGCTGATGATTCGCGCTTCTTCCGTGCCTTTTAGAGGTAATTGGAAATCGTTCTTTCTACGTACTTTCTCGGTGATCTTGTTTATTTATTTATTTATTTATTTATTGAAGACACAAGAGAAATAGATTGGATAAAGAGAGATTTTTTTTATACTACATAGATTAATTGTACGTGTATCGGATCGAGTGGTATATTTGAAAAAGATTATATTTTCGCGCATACGTGTGCGTATACACGCCTTGTGCCCTTATAATGCCAAAGATAAATTTGTCTGTATTTTCACCGCTGGATTCCTTCCGGTTAAAATGATGTTCGGTAATAACGCGGCTCCCAGTTATCTCTTATACATAAATGAAGCATTAACAAGCTGCCTCAATAAAATAATTCGAAAAATACCGTAATTTACCTCGATGCAAACGATGTACCGTTTCTCGCGATTTCCTCGAGAAAAGAAAGAAAGAGTAGAGAAAGAAAAAAAAATCCAGAGAAATATCGTACCGAACTCATTCGGAAAATTCAGCGCGATCGTAAACAAGAATCCGCGGATGTATATAGCCGCGATTTCCCATCGGAGCAGCCGATTCTTCAGTCGGAGTTGAACCGGTTTTTCCCCAGCGCCAAGTCAGAGGTTAACACGCTCGAATCCGTGGCGAGTGAAAGCACGCGAAAGAAGAGAAGAAAAGAGATCCGGAGAGAAGCAGAAAAGGGGAAAAAAAAGAAAAAAAAACGACAACAGCCGCGATCATTTCCGCAAGCGCCTTGGGGAGGAAGTAAGAAAAAGAGTCGAAATAAGGGATATCGTCGTCCCGGAGGAAAGAGACGATGAAAAATATGTGCAAAGGAGAAGGATAGAAAAAAAAGGAACGAATCGCGTTCCAAGATCGACAAATCCGATTTCCTGCGCGATCAAGGTCTCAGGAGCTGCACCGACGTAATTTCTATCGGTCTATCTTATACTCCACGGCACTGACTGTACTCTTTTGCCCCACTCGAGAATATATACGAATGTACGTATGTATGTACGTACGTATATACAGCTCGACGAGTCCACGTGAAAAGTCACGCTCGGCTGGTCTCAGGTATGGTTAGCTGTGACGAGCCCGTATATATATATATAGTATATATGTGTATATACACAGACAGTCTCTCGGTACGTGAGCTATAACGGGTGGCCTGTACGAATGTCAGGGCTAAGAGACGTTGTGCGAAGGCTTTACGCAATCGTTCCGTCGCGGAAAATCGTTAAGACCATCGATTTTCCATCTGTCTTTGTGCGCAAGGTGTTTCGCTGCTTTTCACCGACGCGCCTTTCACGCAGCTGCCGAATATTCACCTGTGCGCGCGGGTAATTGCCGTAAAAGCGCACCTGATGCGCTCTACGCACGCGCAACCTGTTGGTCGGCTGTAGTTTTCGCAGTGGGCGTTTCTTCCGTTTTTTTTTATTGAATTTTCATCGGCTCGCAAGGATCTATGCATGTGTGTATATAGCAATGCGTTAAACAACGATTATGAATACATTTATGCGTATGTGTGTACAAGTGTAAGTACGTATAATACACACAAGTAATATGCGTGTAACAGTACAGGAGTTCGCCGAGTCACGTTCCCGTTGGATTTTCTCTCGGTAGCCGGCGTTGTGTTCGAGAGAAAACTCGAACAGTGAGATAATTTCCACGCCGGAAAATTGAAAATAAAGGTATCAGCCCGTGTGCACAAGTTTTGCTATGCTCCGTACGGTGGCCTATTCGCTCGTTCCGAGAGCTGAGTCACACACAGTGAGAGCTGCTCTCCTCTCTCTTTTCTTTGTCTCTCTCTCTCTCGGTCTTCTCCCCCCTCCGTGGCAAAGCTCACTTTTCTCTCCTCCCACTCCGCCTCTTCCTGTCTCTCTCTCTCTCCCTCGTGTATTTTTTACCGTACATCCTGCAGCCGGCGTTGGCTGCCCTCTTCTCATCTTTATCATCCTTATTATTCCCCCACTTCTCTCTCTCTCTCTCTCTCTCTCTTTTTCTGTCTCGCATTCTTTTCTAATTCTCTCCTTCTATCGTTCCCTCTCTCTAATTCCAGTCCCTCGGCCCTTCCCTCTACCACAGTCGCCCCACCATTTCACGCTCCCTTCGATGCGTCCCGCAGGTATATAGATGTACACATACACGTTTCCACGTACACATGTACAGTGCGAAGCTACGAAGTGTGCATATACCTGTCTCGCTCGCTCGTTCGCTCGTTCGCTCGCGTCCGTGGCCTTCTTCTCTTCCTCTCTCCTGCGCACAGGTTGCGCGGCAGCGGTTGCGGCGGCTCGACGAAGTTACCTGGCGTTACCTGCGAGCCCGAAGCTTTAGTTCACTCACGTCACTTGGAGCAACCGGTTGACTCTCGCGAGCTCTCTTTCTCTCTCTGTCTCTCTTTCTTTCTTCTATACATCACCTGCACTGATCTCCAGCTCTTTCTGTCTTGTACTTTTTTTCGTTTTCTCTTTTCTTCTCTGAGCATCGGTAATACCGATCTCTCTCTCTCTCTCTCTCTCTCTCTCTCTCTCTGTTTCTGGTTCTCTCGACTTCTGTGCGCGATCTATCACCTGTAGATATACTCTGTATGTTATATGTATATATATATATATATATATATATAATATATATATATATATATAGAAATATACAATTTGCTGCCGAGAGAGAAAGAGATAGAAGAAGGAAGGAAACAACCGCAACGTTACGTCATCGAAGATTTGCATTTCAAAACACGGGGCTCACTGTCCTTCTATATTATTTTTCTTATTCATTTTCGACAATTCTTCTTCGCTCGACGTTGGATATCGATTTTCTCGCGGAACCGATCTGGATTATTCACTGGAGCCTCTGGAATGGAACAAAACACTGCGGCAGTATCTCCACGAACTGGAATTCTCTCTCTCTCTCTCTTCGACCAAGAGGTAATTTTGAATTTATCACGTATTATTTGCATAACTGTTTTTACTCAAGAAACGCATACATCTATACACACATACACACATACATATATATATATATATATATATATATATATATATATCCGTCCGCCTGGAGAGATCGCTTTTCTAACGGTGAATTATACCGTATACCACTGCACTCTTCTTTCCCAGCTCGCGATTCTCTCTCCTCGCTCCCAACCAGCAACTCCTCTCTCTCTCTCTCTCTCTCTCTTGGTAAAGGTTAATTTAAATTTCAAAATTAACAAAAAAAAAAAAATAACATGCGTCTCTCGAGGACACGTGCGCTCGTAATTCGGAGACCGCACATACCGGTTGCATAAGAGAGCGCATCTCACTCTTTCCTTTTATTTCGACGCTTCGTTACATGTATATACATATACGCATAGCATACCTGCAATCACTTACAGCCCACCTCCGCTTCGCGACTTCTTTTTTTTCTCTCTCTCTCTCACTCTCTCGTGTCCATATCGAACGCCACCGGCTACTTCATTGATTTATCATTATCGTTTCTTCATTCAGAAGGCTGGGACGTATATATAACGAGGAAGCCGAAGCTGTCTGGAAAGCAGAAAAGTCCATAGCTACGGTGTATTACACGATATCTCTCGAAGGTACACGAGTCTATCCACGCTCGAGCGCGCGTGTGCGTGTGTGCGTCTGTATGCATAGTTGTGTGAGCGGCTGCGTGCTTCTGAGGAATTCTCGAGCGCGTCGTGCTTTAAGTATAGAGGAGAGCGCTAGAGCAGGTTTTTCGTCGTGTTTTTCTCTCTATCATTACGAGGAGGTATGGTATTCTTCTTTTTTTTCCCCCCTCTCTCTCTCTCTCTCTCTCTCTCGGTTCGCTTCTTTTTATTACTCTTACGTATTTTTACAAGCGGTGGATCTCAGTTTTCGATTGATAACGCGCCGTCTCGGATTCGATTTTCAGATCGGTATAACCACGTGGCACACAGTGTAAATCGTTATCGTTATTGAACGCGCTTCTCGGAAATCGATCCGAACTTGCAACGACAATAATAATAATAATAATAATAATAATAATACCGAAATTACATACGCATATATAAAATGCGTGCATATTACACTGGCGGGTATCGGTAGTGAGCTTAAGCGCCGATTTTTTACGATTTGCACTCGAGCGTGATGCGATGGAGGGAGCTTTGGATGGTTGGTGGTGAAGAGCAGTTATATCGGTTACATGTATTGCCAAAGGCTAAATGCGATCGAGGCGAAACGTCATTACGCCGACACGGCCCTAAAACCGTGTGCTCGTTTTACTTTCGTCGAAACATCCCGATACACGGATAATCGTTCCTCGACGTCGATCGAGAAATCGCTTTTCAGAGACTCACTT
The DNA here is from genome assembly GCA_018906985.1 of Apocrypta bakeri. Lineage (NCBI taxonomy): Eukaryota > Metazoa > Arthropoda > Insecta > Hymenoptera > Pteromalidae > Apocrypta > Apocrypta bakeri. Next base: position 5,408,548 of record JACCIA010000002.1, read on the forward strand.
CGCTAATAACCGACGATTCTTAACGAGCACTCGAGTGCTTATTGTTATTCCGTATATGTATATGTATATATATATATATACATATACACACGCATACATATAAGTAATAAGTGGACGATAAGTTGTACAGGTTTGGGGGAGGGTGAGTATCAGTTTGGCGTGTCGTACATCAAACAGTAGTAGCGTATGTGTATACACCCGGTAGAAATTAGCATTTTAAAATAAACGAACGGTGGCCGATTAAATACTCTTGGAGGGGAGGATAAAGAAAAATGTTCAACGTACATTACTTTTGAAATTACATTTATAAATGCTCATTAATCGCGCGGTTAAATGATGCGTGAAATAGCAGCGCGAGCCAAATAGAAACGTAATGCACCGGCCATAGGCGGCGCGTTCGTCTAGCTCGTTTGAATTATAGGCTCGTTAAAGGAAATCTGTAGAAATGAGATTTCGAATAATTTGCATTGAATCACCGCGAGTTGTGGTCGGCATAGACACACACGCACACACACACACACACACACACAGGCACATACACATGAATAGTAAGTATTTTATAAGCGCTTCGCCGTTAATTAATTTTTGCAAAACTTATTACAACCCGCAGACATAATAACGCTCTTTCCCACACGGTACACAGAGTATGTAATATAAATCGGTTGGATTTCCGATGATGCGTAGCCCAAAGCCCGGAAAAGTCGAGTATGAAAATGAAAAAAGAAAAAAGAGAGAAAGAAAGGATACAAGGGTAGCCGGCGTGATTCCCTGAGAATCGTTCCAGGCCGCGGAGTTTAACGACTCGTTACGAGAGAGCGGTTTTTGTTCGCCCCATAGAAACGCAATTGTGGTTTACGCGGGAGGAAACAGAACGCGCGATTGCAGCGAGGAAATTGCAGCTGAGCTATCCGTTCCTGAGCTGCTTATATTAAAAGTTATCGTTCGAGATGTAACTTTGAGGTTTGTTAGGGATGTATATATATATATATATATATATATATATATAGAGAGAGAGAGAGAGAGAGAGACATATGTATACATGTGCGATTCAGAGGAGATAAAGGGTTGGTATTGTACGACTGCAGTGGAGTACGTGAATATTTTTTTTGTGTTTCGCTTTTTTATGGACACGCGGGTAAAAAAGGAGATTGTTAAATTGCTCATAATGGCTGAGAATATTATTACTCTGCCGCGAGTTTCGAGGATTTTCGAGCTTTCGCGCTGTATTGTTTTCCACGCATGTGTATACGAGCCGCTTACTCGTAAAGCTTTACGAGATTATGATTTATTTAGACCTGGAAGAATGAAAAAGCGACTGTTTAAAAAAAAAAATGAAACAAGCTTCACCGAGGCAGCGCTCTATCCTTAGAATCAGAATAAAATGCGCGTAATAACTGGAATAGAATGTGATTCTCGGAGAGTGGCCTGTTTCACAGAAATTTATTATCGTGACTCGATATATTTTTTTTTCTTCATTTTCCTCGCGCCATTACGGCTTTTCGCCTCTTATCTTTCAGCCTTGCAATTACGAGGCGCAAGGTTTCCGGCATCGAATTTCTCATACTTGAACTTGTTTTATTTTTTCCGCGCGATCGGCAGAAAAAAGACAGATTAAGAAAGAAAGAGACCGTTAAGCTCGGGAAAGAAATCGGTATTGCCGATACTGCCAATCATCGCGTTGTCATTGCGCCCTATTCAATGCGCCTCCGACTCGAGAAGGGAGAGCCCTTTTACTTTATATATACGTATGTATATACATATTGTAAGGTAAGCACGGTTGGTCGTAGTCGCGCAGAGAGCTCGATTCTCACGATTCCAGCAGCAATAATTTCACATCGTGCCCCGGGAAGATTTCGAAAGTCACGCGGCCACGCTATCGGATATCTTCCGTGAAAAAGGAGAGAAGAGCGCTTTGGTATTTTATTGTTTTCCCTATCTCTCTTTCTTTAGCTGTTGCGCGCTTTTTCTCTATGTCCACGAGACCGGAGGGCTTTCTTGGGAAAATCGACGAGCGACATTGTTTCCCTCGTTTTGCGTCGGTGTTATTACAAAGCTGTAATTTTCAATAATTGATTAAGTCGAAAGGTTACAAAGCATCGAGGATAAATATAGTCAGTCGCGGCAGCTGTACAATGAAGAATGCGTTCAATCTCGACTTGATAACTTTTCTCGGTACGTCATCATCATTATATATAAAACAGCCGTTAGCGACTTGTCGTTCTCATTGTGCGTGTATATATATATATATATATATACATAGCAAGAGTTCATCCAAGCCAATATATAACAGCGACGATTGTCGTTGTCGTTTTCTGGCCGAAAGCGTCGGGGGAAAACGTCGATCGTTGCACCATCGCGTGAAATCGCACCTCCGACACGCTGTCCGTGCATCTCGAGTGAGAGAAAAAAAGAAATATCGAAAAGAAAAAAGAATACAAAGCCTTGAGTAACCTCGCGGCAGTAGCTTCTTATTAAAAAGGGTCCGTAGCCACAAAAAGCTCCACGTCATTTCTCACGTTGTCACTTGATTTGCCCGCTGATCGATCTCCGTCATTTTTCTCCGTGACGATCGTTTGCCCGAAAAATCGAGCGCTGCGAAATCGCCTCGCGTTTCTTCTTCTTCTCTCTTTTTTTTCTCTCACTCATTCATTCGTCCTTCTCGACATTAAAGTTGTTTATCGTTGAGGTTAGATACAGGACACAGCGCGTCGGTCGTGTTTTTTTTTCCATTTCCGAACCGATCGCCGATCTTGTTGAAAAATCGTTCCGCAAATTTAAAGACTCTCGCGAGTCGTGTGACCGCAAAAAGCAAGAGCAGCTAAGTTCCTTTGTTCTTATTTCTCTCTGGTCTATGTTTAATAGAGCCGTTTCTTATTGCGCGCGCGCCTTCGTTGCCGATCGTTCGAAAAATCGGCCGTTTTTCCTGGCCTCCAGTCTGAGGCTTCCCACGCTTAAGCGCTCGTTCTCTCTCTCTCTCTCTCGCTTCGATTCCGGAATAATCGATTACAAGGAGCGAGGCCGTGGCGAAGTACGGATTTCTGTACCAAGAGAAAGAGAGAGCGAGAGAGAGAGAGAGAGAGAGAGAGAAAAGGCAACGCTCGCGATCGCGAGAGAAGTGTAAGAAAGACCGCGAAGCCTTTGGAAGAGTCAATCCCAGGGTTTGAACGCTTGACTGATATCTGGATCTCGCGAAGTGTTTTCAAGGTATGAGTAATGTCTCACTGCCATAATAAACTAGTTTTATTACATCACGCTCGAGATAAACACACAGAATGTTTCCTTGCCTAGAAAATCGGTTAGTCGCCTGATCTTAATACCGTCTCACTCGCACTCGTTCTGTCACGTCAAACGTAGGTGTATCGTACATATGAATGTATGTAAAGTAGTAGCGTGGGCTTCTCGTGTGCGAAGGTCGAGATGAGCGTGTTATTAAGCTACTAAAGGTTTACTCACCGATCTACGTAACCAACAGGTTTTCCATACCGATCTTAACCCCCGTTGGGTTATTTTTAGCGCAGCGTCTATTTCCGAGCCGGTCGGATGGCTAGAGGTAATACCGATCTCTCGAAGAAAATCAATTTAGCCCTAGAGATCGGTATGCCACAGAAAGACAGTAAGAGGACGAAAGAAAGAGCAGTCGCGGCGACAGGATGCAGAAAATCAGTGTACGGGCGTGGAGAGCGAATCGTAGCGTAGAAATAGGTGCTTCCGGGAAGAATCATCGATCTGGAACCGCAAGAAGCCAACGGAAAAGAAAGATTTCTTCGTGGAATTCGCGACGACCCTCTCTCTTGCTTTTTCTTCACGTTTCCTCCATTCCATTTCACGACTCGGCGTCTTTCTTTCGCCGTTGGCTTTTCGCGATTTTTCCACGGATGGCTCTCGCGCGACCCGATCGTGACTCTGCACTGCTTCTATCTCTCGTTTCCGAATGATTGATTCGTGTTTAGAGACGTATACGCGTACAATACAAGACTCTCGTCGAATCTCAGAAATGCAAAGCTCATTCAAAAAGATCGGAGGAGTTATAACCAGAAATCCTTCAAGCGTATAGAGCGTTTATCCCATTGAGTGGCTCTCTCGCTAATAGTCTTTTTATCCATCTCTCTCTCTCTCTCTCTCTCTCTCTCTCTCTTTCTCCCTTTCATTTTTCCTCCTCTTTTTCTTCTCGCCTGGCTACAACCCCCCAATCAGTCGCGGCATTCCTCAGTCACTGGCGTGTCCATAAGCTATGCCCATGAGAAATTTCCACTTCGTCCATCACTCCTTCCTCTCGACTTTTTCTTCTTCTACTCCTTCTTCTTCTTCTTCGTCTCGGTTCTTGCTTTTTATACCGACGCGTACGCTTAACTTCTTCATTTCGTGCGGCGAGTCTTTTCTAGATCCTCGACTATCCGTCTCATCTGGGGCTAGTCTTACGCGTTGAACAGTGAATTTGTTGGATGGTATGTACGTAAACCATATATATATCTGCCAGAGGAAGTTCTTATCTCGTCCATCCGAGATGCTTCGCGAGGATAAGAGGGAAGGGCTTTATTCGCACTGATTCGCAGCCTGGAGGATCGCTAATGAATGTGTGAATGGAAGCGCGAAGGGCAAAACCGTGCGACCGAATGCTTCATTCGAACTCTCTCTCTCTCTCTCTTTTTCTCCTTGTTTACACTGTGTATCGGTAGATCGAGCGTTATTATCCGTTTGACATTGCTGTAATTACCGTAATTGTTTATCCTTGAGCGAGACTGTGTGCGAAAAATAAAACGAGTTTTCGTGCGCCAGTGTGACGAGGTAATTGGAATGATTGTCCGAAAAAAAAAATTTACACCTGAGCGACGGCTAAATTTTGGATAATAACAATAATATCCCACTGCTATATCGCGCATACGTAATATTTGTAACGGTACGGTGAATTATGTTTCATTATGTACGGACTTGTTTGCGTATGTAATGTGTGAATCTACGTAAAAAAGAGAGCAAAAAAAGCAAAAAAAAAAAACGATAAAAGTGCCAGTCTTCGATCTAGGATTTGTGCGATCTGAAAAATCCACGAAAGAAAAAGAAAATTTAGCTTGGGTTCTGTCAATGGCACTGGAAGAATTCACGGGGGAATTTAGCAACAGTCCCGTGGAACTCCCGTGTCATACACAGCGTCCGGCTACTCATCTCGACACTTTTACATTCGTAAGTCATGATTGTACATTGGAGTAAAAGAAAAGCATCGATTTCATTCTTCATTGTTTCCATCTCAAAATCGAAAAAAAGGAACAAAAAACAAAAAAAAACGTAGAAAATCGCCAGAACGACTGTACTGTACGAAGCAAAAAGCCTCACCGGCTATTTAATCGAGAGAAAGAGCAGCGTCGTAAATACGGATTAATGGACGCATTATATTTCCTAGGATCATTCAACGACTTTCCCGAATTCATAAACCGCGCGTTTTTCTCCCTCCAGTGTTCCTCTTAGGAGGCGAATTTTACGAGCGCAACCAAGGGACACGACGAGTTTTTCTTAGGAGGACCCCCACACGTACAAACACACACACATACACAGACACGTACACGCTCAGTTGGAAAGTGGGACTCCAACGAGAGAAGCCAAGTATACTCGATAAATCGTATAGCCAAGCGGGAGAGGAATAATCGCGATAAGCTGCGTCGGTGTGTGCATGTATGTGTGTACGTGTACACGTAGGTATAAATATACACGTACAAAAAGAGAGAAAGAGAGGAGTTAGCTGCAACGGCATGAAAGCGCATTGTCGAACATCGGAGTATCAAGAAGGGGTTATCGCGTCATTAAACGATGCTACGCTCGTCTCGCGAGAGGTGAGTGAAATGATTTTCTTTTATCGCTCTCGTATTGTAATTTTGTTTCTGCTACACTGTGCGCACACGTATACTAATTTTTATTTTTCAAAATCTTTATACCAATGTACCAGATTATACGCGAATGTATATATATATATATGTAATATATATATTTTCGTATAATATTCTTTTTTTCAGGAAACGACTGCTACCGGGGACGTCTCGTCACGTCGTAATTTTTTTTTTCGTGCGATAAAAAAATACTCGCTGAGAATGAAAGAGAGAGAGAGAGAGAGAGAGAGAGAGAGACGAGAAACACGTCACGAGAGACGAGTGTCCGTGGGAAGATACGAACTCGAATAAAAAAGGAGAGAGAGAGAGAGAGAGAAAGACAGAAGTAACTGTCATGACTTTCGTTATACACATATACACACACAGTAGCCATACTTTTAACGTTTGATCACCGAGTAGGAGGTTCTCGCGAACGAAATTGCTTCGCAGCATTGTCTGCGAATCCTTATTATTATGATTCACACACACGTGTACGTATGTGTGTGTGTCTATGCGTATTTGATTTATTTATTTCTGAGTATGTACAGTGCATTGTACCGTTTACATTTATCCTTTTCTCTTCTCTTCATGCATATACGTATATCGCTTCTAGTTTTAGCGCGTGTGTGTGTACGTCTACGTGGGTATTGTATATAATACATATACGCGAGTATTGTGCATAGATAATCCATGAAAAATCAGCCCAAGATTTCCGACTGTGCGGGTAAATATATAAACGCGTATAGTTTCGTGATAGAGCGAATTTATGACGTTACATGCGCTTGCGCCGATGACCGAATAGCTCTGAACTCGCTTGAGCTCTCTCTCTCTCTCTCTCTCTCTATCTTTCTAAGTTCAACGTTCGCGCTCATGGTTCACCAGCCGCTGCTACTCGGCGAACGGCTCTTTTCTGGGAAAAGACCGCGCTCTCCGCGAGTCGAGCGTAATCGCAGGTGTATATATACATATATATGTATGTATATATATGTATATGTATGTATATGTATACAAGAGGAGAAAGGGGGGGGGGGAATGAAATGATAAAATACGAGTGAGTCTACGTACGTACACGTACGCAAAAGTCGGATATATACACGTATATTATGCGTGGAAGCGCGCGTACTCAGCGAGGGTAATTGTTTTGTGCGGCCGCGGTTGCGAAAATCATTCGCGAATGGAAGAAAATTCTGGCTAGATTATCGTTAATGAGGATGACAGTCGCATATCGCATTCGTACACTCAGAATTTTATTTTTTTTCTTTACCCACGGATACACACACATGCTTATATATATATACACGAATGTATCCTTTATATTTATACATGTGCGTTTATGACGAAAGGTTCTCCAGCGAGTGGTTTAGTAGACAAGTGAGTTATTCGGTTATATCCATTGGCTTTTCTCCACTGTATATTATAAGACTTCTTTCCATCGTTGTTATTGTTCATAAAAATCGATTTGCGCTGCGCTTTACGACCTGTCAGCGCGCACATCGGTTACTAAGAATAATTTTCTTGGAATATCGCGCAATTCGCTCGCGACCGACAATTATTAAACGCGACGAAGCGTCGGATTTTTCTGTTCGCGAGTCTACGTATTATATAGACAAACGCGAAGAAAAACGATTTACATAATATTCCAAGAGAGAGAGAGAGAGAGAGAGAGAGAGAGAGTCCAAAAACAATGAGAACTCGGCGAATTGCCGCTAATAACAGGCCAATAAAACCTCGAGACTCGATATAAATCATCCGAAAGCTTGTATAGGTATAATCGCGCATAGCTATGTACGTACACATACACATACACGTGCATAGAGAGAGAGAGAGAGAGAGTAACAGAGAGTCGGAAAAAGGTCCGGAGCTGTAGTAAAAGCGTAAAATTACACAGCGAACCCTTTGGAAAAAGACTACTGCGTGTAACGAGCGCGTATAAATGCGCATTACGATCTTGACTATATAACCGATTCGAGACATGTGCAGTAGCGACCCAGAAGTAAAAGGCGCCGGCGCATCGCACCTGTCGCGCTCTCCGGAAGTCTTTTCCTCCAGTCACTCGTTTCTCTCTATATACTTACTTTGTTTTTTTTCCCTCGTTTTTCTTCTCTTTCGACACAAGACTGTCGTGTCTCCGGACGATTATTAACGAGTAAGTCCAGGTCGCGCGAAGCTCCTTTTTTTCATTTCAACTCGCTCGGATAAGCTTGTATACAACGGAGCTGTATATCGATCGTTCGTTCGACGAAACTTTATTCGCGCGAGGTACGTGCATATTTATGTATGTATGAATATATATGTATACATGCTGCTTTCGAGAGAGTCAATTGATTACTTGTTGCGTCACACACCTGTTGCTTGACGGCGTACCATTAAATGCGCGTATTGTATATATGTATATACATATACATATATATATATATATATGTATATATATATATTATTCAAAGCGTGTCTATACACACTAGGAGTTCCGAAGTCACGCTTAAGTCAAGCTCTCTCTCTCTCTCTCTTTCATTCGCGTGCTTGTTTAGAAATTTACGAGCGGAGTATTTCAGTTCGTGTATTGGATTATTCAACAAGGTCGAGATTGCGATTGCAATTTTTTTTTTCGGCGGCACCGACTTTTCCGCGGACAGTCGTTAAATTCGAAACGATTATCGAGCATCGTCTAAAGAAACAAAGCCGCGCACTCGAAGATATTATTCTAATTCCATGTATTTTTGTTTCTTTTTTTGTTTCTTTTTTTTTTAAATGATCACTGTGCGTATCTCCCCGACGCTTGGAAACAACAAAAGATACCATCCGCACAATGGAAGTGTACACACATAAGCGACTAAAGGTCCAGTCGTAATTTTACTTGCGCACGTACACACACACACACACGTAGCATCTTATTTCTATAGAATAAAACAGCCGGTAACATGCGCGCACGTGCTTATCTAGATTCGCGTCGCGAGTCACAGAAAAATATCATTCTATAATTTTCCGACGCAATAAATAACCGCTGTATACACCTGCAAGGCATCGGTGAGTCTCTCAAGGTTAATGCCGATCGAAAACCAAAATGAAAAAAAGAGAGAGAGAGAGAGAAAACCGCGGAGGCAAATAATAATAATAAACCAGGGGGAAAAAAAACTGCCGACCCGTAAGTATACAGTATCTATCTCTCTCTCTCTCTCTCTCTCTCTCTCTCTAGCGGCGCGATCTCATTGTTCGTGAGCAGCAGGGCAGAAAGCGGCACTTCCGGCTTCGACTTCCAAGAGTATGTGTATATACAATATACATGTGGGTATTATACCTATATATACGTTCTGTCAGAAACGTTGCACGCTATACGGGCAGTACTCGAGTTTTTCTGCACTCTTTTTTTAACCGATGAATTTCATTGCGCGGATAGAAGTCGGGGTTGAGATTTTATTTCCGAGTTGCTCGATTACGCGCTGGAATTTCTCTTTCGGCGCTCCGGCCGAAGCGAACGTTGTGTCCCTTTTTTTTTAATATACAAGCGCTAGCGACTGTTGCGATAGCAATTAAACGCGTCGTTCAATGATTTATCGCTTTTTCTACGACTCTAATGCTAATGTCGACACGGATAAATTGTTGTGTATAATAAGAGAGAATGGAAGGTGTTATATCAGTTTAATCCATCGTGCGAGCGTCGACGCGAAGAATAAATTTTGCTAGTTTCATGAATATTAAAATGGAGCTTACCCAATTGAACGCCTACATCCCCTTTTTCGGAGCAGGTGCTCGATGACAAGTTCGTTGAGAACTTTTTTTTTGGAAAATTTAGACCGGAATCGGCTCGTGGGAGCGATGCTTTGAATAATTTCTGTTAGCGGAAGGCTCGAGCGGAAAAAAAATTTGATACGGTTAAGAAACTGGAGTTAAGAGGGGTTTACACGCCTTTTTGTTCTGGACTTTTAATGTATGTAACAAATAATGTCGGTATTTTGACAAGACAGAATTGAGTTTTTTTAACTATTGAGAAATATCATTGAATATAATAACTGACGTGAAGTTATCGTCCTGTGTAGAAATGTTTTTATTTTTACAAATTTTGGATTTTACGCACATTACAGTTTTTTGAGATTCAAAGCTTGAATTATATACTATTTTTCGTGTCATTTATTAATTTATCACTATTTATATTTTTAACGAGACTCGGAGTGAAAAAAAATTTCGCTTCGTTGTTGTTTTTTTCAAACGAATGAAATTATTAATACCATAATCGTGCGTACGAGAAGTTAAGGATAAAACATGCTTTTTTCGTTTTGACACTCATTAAACTAGAAACAGTAATAAATTAATAAAATATTCTTAGAAATGTAAGTTACGCCAAAGTTAAAATTTAGAAAAGTAAACCAGACAAGCATAGTCTGCTAAAAATTGGTTCACTAAGCGGATAAAAATATGTGTTTTACACAAAATTACAACTACCTACATTAAGTCGTCTTCTGACCAATAAATTTTATTTTTTTTTAACGTTAAACTCGAGCTCACTTTATAAAGTGACATATTTTTAATTCCTTCGCTCAAAAAAGCGATTTTTTGCTAAATTCACTTACTTAAATATAGCAAGCTTTTTTGCCAGTGTTTACATATGTACACAAGGCAAGTGTTCTTTCTTTATTATTCTTCTTATTATTATTGTTAAATCTTGGCGTAGTTTTCGAAAATAACGTTGTATTTATAGGCCGAGCTTGCAACCGACTTCCGTGCTCATACTTTGTTTACAACAGAAAAGACGTTGCAATTTTTGGATGTAACGTAGACCGGATAATCTAAAATAGGAAATTATCTTCCTAGAAAAAGAGCCACTCATTACTCACGCTGTACACACACGTACACACACACTCACACACACACATATATATATATATATATATATATATATATATCGCAGTTTATAAATAAAACGGCCATGTCGTTGCTTTTTTTCTGTCTCTTGTTATTCAAAGGCATCGTTGCACAGCGAATTATAATCCACCGAAACTTTCGTCAGCCCCGGCAATTATCAGTGGTGTTTTCTGGGGTATACGTGTTCTGTATGAGTGGTATGTGTTGCAACCGCCGACCATAAATTTTAGCTTTTTGTAATTGTGTTTATTATTTCGCTTTTACAACTACCATAATCATCTATGCCTTTGTTTACTTAAATTATTAAGCTTCAGTTTTTTGCTATTACGAGAAAAAAAAAACATGTACGTTTATAGAGCAGTGTACATAATCAGTTTTCTTCTACATGACAGTTACGTAAATACATATACTTATATATGATATCTGTATATATGTATGTATATACATTATATATACAATCGAAGCAAAGAGTTTTAAAAATACCGATAAAAATCATATCGAGTATCAATATAACATTTTTTTTGTGCAATGACATTCGTAATTATAGCATTGCAATGCGTAGATTTCTTAGCTATTTGTCATAAGCGTGCGTACTCATGCGTAAAAGCGCGCACTTGTATAGTACAGTATATACATAGGCAACGTCCCGTTAAAATTGATTTGAATATTGAATTTTATCAGATCTGTTGCAACGGGTTACACATACAGCAGGAAATACGACAATAAGTTACCGCCTGAGCATATTTTATACATCGTATGTATATTGAAAAACGTTTCTCGTTATTTCTCTATTTTTCGAAACACATGTAGGCATACGCTTGTCACATAATAAAATGTATAAAATCGCGATGATAAGTTACGTAAAGCTGCGTGACGCAGAATAGAATAGTGCGAGGACAAAATGTATTATTGTACAATTCTGTGTTAAAAACTAGTGTTTATCCGAGATTGTATTCTATATTTAAAAATGACATTGATCGATCGGGTATTATTCGGCGGAGATTAGCAATTGAAATCGAAAGCTACCGAGGGTTTTTTGAAAATTCAAATTTCGCGCCACATTGTATACATAGCGGACGTTGGAATAAATCACAACAAAACTATAACTTTGCACAGTGTGATTCATAATTTACGTAACGGAGAGCAAATACAGTATCGCTGTTATTATCGTGTGCCATTTATTACAAGGTGTTCGTGGCGGGAAATTTGAATTTTCGAATAACATGCCCAATCCAAATTGTACGTGTAGACACGGAAGAAGAAAAAATTGACAAAGGTACAATGACCTTTCTATTGACCTATCAATGATACCACTTTGTAACATTGGATCGAATCTGATCGCTCTGGTAGAAAATTATTCAATCAAAATGGTCTTAGTCGATTTTGATCAACCGTTTAGCAACTGTCGTGCAAAACTCAAATTTGTATTTACAACAACTAATTTTTTATACCAATAAAATTTACATTCATTATATAAGTTAATGATTTTTAATGTATATTAAAGGGAAGACATAGGTTTATTGAGCCTTTTTCGTAAATTTTATTTAATAGGTTAGATCAACGTCTAGACTTTATCGTGTATATAGTGGAGCATACCCATTTATAAATCTGAACAAAAACCTGGTTCTAGGCTTTTGTTCAGATTTATAATATACTGCCAGTAAAGGACCAGTACTGGCCCGTTGTTCCGGTACCTGCAATACTTCCTAGGGTTGCAGAAGTCACATGCACAGGTACAATGACCCTTCCATTGAACTCCCAATGATAGCACTATATAACAATTGATCGAAAAGAAAACCAACCATATAACGAGCCAAATTGAAAAGCATCATTAAGTCCGTGCTGCTCACGAAAAGAGCGGCTCGAAGATCTAAGCTCGGCAATCGTCATTACCAACGTGCATTAACCCAATCTCGATACTCCCCTCTATACACGTATACAAATCAATAGGCTTGCTACATTAGAATATCGCCGACATCATCGGCTTGAAAAGTCATTCTAACGGAGGGAGTAAGAGCACGAGAAAGAAAGAAGAAGAGAAGGTAAAAAAAGCGAAGCCAAGAATACCAGCGCCTCGTTCTCGTTAAACGTGCGGTAAGTGGATCGGGCATAGAGCTCTCGAGAACGTGAATTCCTAAGTCGAGACTTCGTGAGGCCCTAACCCCGAATGACAGGGGATAAAGTGTCGAGGAATGCTTATACGTGGGCTCTACGCTGTAAGTAAGGGGGAAAATGTATATAGCTCTCGAGGGGTAATTACACTTTACACAGGACAGACCGTGAGCTTACCGCTCTTTCTCTCTCACGGGGAATGGATATAGACACGGGAAGACTTCCTTAGAGATACCACGTCGGTAGCAGAGTTTATGCGAGGAACTTGTAATCGATGGTAATTGTGAGCTATTACCTTGCGCTGATTACTATATATAGCTCGTTATAAACGATTAGCGTATTAATCTGCGCTTCCAGTGCTACTCCGTGTCCCACAAGCTGTCATGTTTATGTGGGATGTTAGGAAAAGAGTCGATGCGGCTAATATTTACTTTCGAAAGACACTTCGAAAATAGCGGATGTACGAATTATTTCCGCAGGATCGAAATTTTCCTGTTTACTTTGGCTCGTTTTGCATTATGTATGCATATGGAAGATTTTGTGATTTACAATTATTAGATCACTGAATGTTCAATAATAACAAATGTAATATCATTGCAAAGCTGTATTTTATTTTTTAATGAAGTTGATGCTATCCTGTGCAGAGATATGATTTTGGATTTGGCGTAGACTACTGTTTGATGGATTTTGAAGATTTAAAGCTTCTGTCATAATAATTAAAATAAATAAATAAATAATTATTATTATTTATATCTTTAACGAGAATAAGAATGGAAAAATCATATCTCTATACACAGGATTATAACACCAACTTCTTATCGAATAATGCTTTTGACACACTTTTAATAAAAACAATTTAGCTTTGTAACAATATTACATTTTCGGTTACATACATTCAACAGTTCAGAGAGGGAATAAATCGTCACGTTAAACAATTTTTTTCCTTTATTTCTGGGGAACGTATGAATAATATTTCCACAAATTTCTATGATTTTTAAACACTTTTATAGAAGCTGCAGAGTATTGAAAATCAAAACTTCGCAGGAATGAATTTTCCTGTTTACGTTGGCTCGTGTTGTATTATATAGATTCTCTGATTAATCGTCACATTAAAAGATTTTTTTCCATCATATTTTGGGAACATTCAAATAATATTCCCACAAGTTTCTTTGAATTTTTTTACATTTTTGTAGAAGCTACAGAGTGTCGAAAATCAACATTTTCGTTCAACTAAGACTCGTAACTTTTTAGTCAAATTAACATGTGTCACTAAAAACTTATAGAAGCTTTATTTTGTGAAATTGACTCAATTTTAATAATAATACACTTTGAAGTCATATATATATATTTATACATATCTTTAGAATATTCAAAGTGAGTTCGCTTTCGAATCCAGAAAATTCAAATATGCCTACAAAGTTTCGTTAGAAAAATTCCAGTTGGTCAATTTGCTATAAATTGTTGCAGTAGTGTGTTTGACACTAAACAACATTGAAATGTACAAACGACAGTTCTAGAAAAATGTCCGACTAATACTGTTAAAGTATGGTCACAAACAAGACCGTACCATACTTTCAAGTCAATAACTAATGAAATCAATCGACGAAAGTGCACGATCGGCTAGAAAACAGTGTGTTCGATATCTTGAATCGCAAAACTGAATACGAATAATGGATAATTATATATTTTTCAAAATCATGATTTATCGTACACACACGTATATATATTTTTTTATACATAATACATTATAGGCTCAGTGAGAACTATCTTATGACGTTCTCGTTCGCCTGTATAACTAATCATAGACCGGCTCTGAGCAGAAAGTATTGCGCAAAACTCTCCTCGAGGAAAATTGGGGTAATTAAAATATCATTATATACCATGTAGCCGCGGCTCGAAATTTCTTCTGCGCACGGGTTTGCTTAAGTGCCTCGTGGAAATACTTCAGCGTCGTCTATCAAAGGATTCCTCGCTTTAAAATGCCTCTTCTCTCGCTCTCTCTCTCTCTCTCTCCCTCTCCTTCTAAAACACTGAAAATAATTGTGCCGAGCATTTTGTTTCCGCCGTACACAGGTTTTGCCGTGTTTCGTTACAAAAACGCTTTTATTCAGGTATAATTTACTTTTTAAAATATCGCGGGATAATAAATATCTATATATGAGTCATTCTCTGACAGATTGACGGAACAAACATTTTCTTTTCTATTTTGTAACATTTCTAAACTTTAGTTTGGCACTGTAAAAACACAAAAGAGACTTTTCTCCTTAAATAAGTGAAATTTTACAAATAAAATACTTTCAAACCTGTAGATATAGGTCATAACAACCTCCTAAGTCATTAAAGTCTTGAAATTCAGATTTGAGAGGGTTCGATCGTGAGTTTTAACATGACAAACTACATGAAGATGCCTTCGTTGAATACAAACGTGTCTATGAAGGTCAGAAGTTAGGAATCAAACTCTATTTTCAGCTAGAAATAAAATTAACTCGCAATTTTCCTAATATTTAAAAAAAGATGCGTTCACCTCACACGTAATGACTTAAACTGCACTAAACAATTCAATAAGACTCTTTTAAGCTAGTCCAGGTTGACGATGAACCAAACTCACATATCTGACATAATGTATCTTAAAAAACCTTGATGAAAAAAATCTAAAAAAAATTCATAAAGGTAGAATACAGTGCCAAACTAAAGTTGAAAAATGTTGAAAAAAAAATTTTCTTGTTCGGTCAATTTTGTTAGAGAATGACTCATATATATTATAATACACACACACATATATATATATATACGGAATGTTGGTAATATTATTAAAAAGAATATTGCATTGAACAATAATCACGTTCGAGCCTGAGAAATTATATACTTTCCATTGTGTCGATAAATCACGTTTTCAGCATTGTTTTTTGTCTTTCTCTCTCTCGTGCTATAATTGCAAACACCTTGCGCCTCAATTACACGCACCATACGGCGGCTTATCACCGACCTTCGTGTGTAATTTTTTTTTTTCGCGATTGCCGACGCCCAAGCGACACGTTCACACGCTGCTAACGTATATAGTCAAGCCTAACGAATCGTTCGCATACACACACTTAAATGCGAATCACACGTACACGAATAGAGAAAAATATGAAGTTATACACAAGCTTGTTTCATTTTTCGGAGAAACGCGCGAGCTTTTTCTTTTTCCTCGAGCGTCTAACGCTCGGCAATTACGCTCCGAGTGAAAAATATGTAAGTACATTTACAGCGAGGAGTCGAAAACAATCGCGCGTCTTTGGAAGAAACGAAAGCGCTCCGTAGTGTAATGGCATCATACGTTATATATATATATACTGTAGGAAATAAAAAAGAGTAACGGGACAGAGCGCGAAGACCAGTTTTGAGAGAGACAGAGAGAAAAGAAAGGACGGAAAGAAGCGGCCGTTAAAGTACATCCGTCAGAAAATCCTTCGACTGTGTATACGTGTGGTATATACATGTATCTACAGCGCGATTTCGCCGAGACACGGCCAGTTGCGGAGGAATATTTTATCGTCTTCGAGAGTTACAGTTTTCTTAGAGTGGATCATAAAATTAGCGTTTAACATATCTGCATCGAGAAAAATAATGAACGCGAAGTACAATGGTTCGTTATATACATTCATTTTTTTTCTTTTTTTTTTACGGAAGCGTTCTCCAAGCGTGCAAATATTTACGCGAAATAAAATCGTATATGAGTATCGTAAGGAAATTTCAAAATTCGTCGCGGAATGACGGCCTATGCAAAAATAGGAAAACGTAGTCGTTGTATATATATTCCACGTGTATATTTATGTAATAACTATGAACCACTGGCATTGACGCATTTTATCATTCATCTCCGTCGGTCGTTACAGAATTTCTGTTACACTGTTGAAAATGCTGCCAGTTTGTGGCAAGTGCATTAATTTACTTTGATATAGTACTATAGAGTTCATTGAGGTTCCAGTGTTTTGTAAATTATACTTATACTTCCGATTCGTTGCTAACGATCTTCTTTTTTTATTTTACTAGATCTATTACGATAAGTACGTATTACAATGTACATTGCAAAAGTAATTCTAATGATAGTCGATAACAATACGAATAGAGAAAATATGATAAAACAAAAAGTAAATAAATAAATAATAATAATAAAACTGTTGTAATTACAATGTTTTTCTCTAAACACGCATTGAATTCTGTTGTAGATAAATTTTAACAAAAACAATAAGTAATTTTAATAAACATACGACGAATGTATCAATAACAAAATAACTACCACGAAAAATATTAATAATGTCTGTTAATAATAGTGGGTTACTCGAATTGTATGCAAAAAAAAAAACAATGAAAATTTATTTATCGACCATAAAAATAACTGGTACCTTACGCCAAGGTCAATGTCAATATGCTAATGAAGTGTAACATTTATTAAGTACACACATTAAACATCACGTCTTCGAACTTCACGCCTGCATACACATATATTTCGTTACAATTTATAAACTCGTTAATCGCTAAAATCTTACGTGAATTGAAAAGTTCATCGAACCACGTATAAAATGACCGTACATCCAGTGCATACTAATAATAAATGAAAAAAGGAAAGAAAGAGAAATTCCAACAGACGAGTGAGTTCACGCGAAATTCTCAATTCTCCTATAAAGTATAGTATATAGGGGAACACAAGCATCAGGCCAATATTCGAAAGCTTCCACTGACGTTTCGCAAATATATAAGCTGCAGTTGGATCCTGGCCAGCGCGAAAATAAGCCGAAACTCACGGAAACACGTTCGGGCGCATATACGCACGCAATATAAGCGAGACAGAGAGATATAGAGACGCACTTTATAATAAAACTCTCGGGTCGATAAACAATTTGGACATCGCGCTAGCTCGGCTCTTTTTACTTCGCGACAAGTCGCGTCGCGCTTAGTCGAGGTCCTTTATTGTAATTTTAAGCTCTGACTAAACGCGACACGTGTTCGAGATCTAAGATTAGGCGAACGTGTAACCGAGCGTTAAGTTGGGTCGCGAGCGATCGGTTTCTAGTTTTTTTTTTTTTTATTTTTTTTCAAAGTGGAGTATTCACGATTTAGACGAGATAAGAGTCGCGAATCGATCGAACGATGATAGGCCGCGTGACTGTAGATATGTTTGTTGCGTAACGTTTGTTGTTGTTGTTCCTATTTTTTTCTTCTATCTAACGATTTGTACAGCATTCGAGTTTTTATTGCGAATCGCGAATAAATCGGTTACGGTATTTATAAGCGTTAAGTCAAGTTGGTTGACTCAGTATCTTTTTTAAAGCTTCGCGGTATTTGGATATCGAAAAGAAATGTGTGTCTCGACCGCGAAAGGACACTCTTTCTCCTACACCTACACACACGCTATATATATGAAGATGCCTTATAATATTATAAAAGTGTCTGTCAAGGTCTATATATATAAAAAAAAGAAAAAAATATATACAGATATATAGAGTATTTAGTGCGGTTTAAGTCGTTACGCATAATACGCGAAGACATACTTTAAATAATAAATAATAAATATTGGGGAAATTGATAGATATCTTTATTTCTAGCTGAAAATAGAATTTGATTCCCAACTTCTGACCTTCATAGACACTTTTGTATTCATCGAAGGCATCCTTATGAATTTTTTCATGTTGATACTCACGATCGAACCTTATCGAAACTGAATTTTAAGACTTTGGTGGCGTAGAAAATTGTTATGACCTATATCGACAGGTTTGAAAGTATTTTATTTGGAAAATGTAACTTTTTTTGTAAGAAAAGTCTCTTTTGTATTTTTAGCGCCAAAGGCTTCCCTGAGAAGTTAGAATTTTTTGAAAATTGACTTAAAATGTCAAAATCCGTAAAAATGTCAACTTTGACATCTTGTAACATCTTTAGAACTTTCATGAAAAAAATCTTTAAAAAATTCATGAAGGGAGATACAGGGCCAAACGAAAGTTTAAAAATATTTTGAAGAAAAAAAATGTTTGTCTTCTGAATCTGTCAGAGGATGACCCGTATATGTATATATATATAGTAATATGTATGTAAGTATACTCATATATATATATATATATATATACAAGCATATCCTTGCGATCGAAACTTTCAAACGTATCCGGAATAAAACCTAGAATCTCGATCGTAAACTCCCGCGCGTAAACTTCTTACATAAAACCATTTGTAGAGTTGCACAACGATGAAAAGCTCGGCTTGCCGATAATTATACATACTAAAAATATATATATATATATATATATATATATATATATGTGTGTGTGTGTGTGTTATACACATACACGTATACGAGGTAACAACTTTGAAACATTGTCATTACAAGTTTACAACCATTTACCGGTACCAACTGGAGTAAACCGAGCAAAGCCTAAAACCTTTCGCAATATACAACTGCGATACTCCGATGTAATTACACGGGCAGTTCGGCGACAACTTTCCAAACTCGCTCTCTGGAACAATCGCGAAAAATCGTGTCTTCCGCACCGGACAAGGCTGTCGCACGCGTCTTTTCTTTATATATACATGCAAACACTATACACGTGCATAAACACTGTATATATATATACAAGTGTCATCGTGTGCAAAGAGCAGTAATACAGATGCAGAAAGAGAAACCACGTATTAAAGAGAGAGAGAGAGAGAGAGAGAGAGAGAGAGAGAGAGAGAGTGAGAGAGAGACCGCATCGAAAGAAAGAGAGAGTGAAAGAGAGCAAAGCGCGTCGAGAGAAACGAACCTATATAGCTCGAACACATCGCTGAGTGGGGGGTAGGAGAGAAGGACGGAGAGAGAGCCTTTTCAGATCTCGCGACGACCAGCCGCTCAGTTCCGTGATGCTCGCCGCGTGAATCGCGGAAGGAGGAATCGAGCTCTCGAGAAGACTGTGTGTGCGTGTGTTTTTTTTTATTATTTTTATCCCAATCGTTTATAATATTTTTCTCCTTCTTCTTCGACAACTTTTCCCTCGCCGATTCTTCGTTTATTCCGAAGTTTTGACTGTGATAAACATCAATGTACATATATATGTATATATATATGGTATCGAGCGTTCAGTGATACTAGCTGTGTTGTATATATGCATCATTGTTATTCTTGGACGAGCTCCTGACGTTGCAAGGGGTTTCTCGTGGCCGATCATTCGAGGTAAACAATCGTTCGATCATACGTGTGCGTGTGCATGTGTGCGTGTATACGTAAGTATCGACGATCGATTTATATCGTTCATCATCGCTTGGTTTATCGAAACCTTAACTCTCCCGTTTATATCGAATGTCTGTTTATGTATATATATGTGTGTGTGTATATATATATACGACATGCACTTATTGGAACAGGCCAGTGGGACAATTCGGAGGAAAAAAAATAGCTTTCTCTCGAATCCAAACTGAATCTCTCCACAGGCCAGTCGTCAGCGCCGAGAGAAATTGATGGGCACTCGACATTTCGCGCATTAGTAGGTCGCTTTTTTTCCCCCGCCAGTTTCACCAGGTACGATTTTGAAAGAGCCACGCTATTGTCTCGAATTCGATCGGGAGGTAAGAGCGAGTTGTCTTCTAGGGATTATACGAGATGAAATAGAAAGTGCAATCGCTGCGGGACTCGCCGAGAGAGAAGGAGACGAAAACATATGGCACAGCGCATAGACTCGGTACCATTGTTTGGTTATTGCGCAATCGACGTGTGCATCGATTTCGTGGTATTGTTTTTACATGCACGTATCGTAATCTACGTTTCTTTAGTTAAGCCTTTACTTCATTGTATTTGCACGCTACGAACGATGAACAATTCCGAATGATTGTTTATACGATGCGAAAAATAAAATTGCAATTCGCTCTTCGGAGAAGTTTCGTGCCTTATTTTGCTCGTTGACAGATATTCGCGCTGATACATTCGGAAAATTATACACAAGCCTGCAGCTTAAGATTCACTCGTTACGCGATAAGCAAATCTCCGCGCGAACAATGGATCCTCCGTTCCGTTCCGAGAATTAACGACCATTGCGCGTATAGAAGCAAAAGAAAAAAAAAAAAGAGCGAGACGAAGGTCGAAAGCTCGCGTACAGCCAAGATGCGTTTTTTTTACTGGCAGTGCCATAAGGCATCGACGACGAATAAAATAAGAGAAAAAAAAATTTATTTTCCAGATATAGAGACGAGCGAGCGGAAAGAGAATCGAGTTCCCCCCTGTAATCACGTGTGGGAGTAAAGAAAACGGTAGAAGAGAGTTCACGAGTGTGGAGCTCCGAGAATATCGTGGATCGTTGAACCGTCCACGTGCGCTATATGGGAGGAGGCGTGTAAACCTTAGCGCTGTTGAGTCCAAAGGCTTTAACGTTGAAAAGAACCTTAATTAACATGTCCAGCGAAACGACGTCCGACGAGGAATCTTCTCAGGAAGACCTGCAGAGGTACGAGATCGACGACTTGGAGATGATCAGGACTATCGGTAAGAAAATAAAGTACTCCTTTGTGTATAGACACGGAGAGTCTAGAGAAGTACCGTTAGCCCTTTAAACTTTTTTTTTCGTCCGTGTAATTGAAGCGTACAAAAGCCAGTTTTCATCGCGCGTCGAAAGGCTCATGAGACACTCGCCTATACGTCCATTTCTCCCGATTTCTTGCCTCGATTTTCACCACGTTTTTGCTCGACTTCGAGCTGCATTCGCTCTCTCGAGTGAAAGTCTTGTTGCGATTTTTTTTTTTTTTGCTCTCGTCGTCGCGCTCACCGAAATCTCCCGAAGCCTCTAATGCCACGTCGTTTTTCTTCGCTGCGTTCTCCACCTCGGCGTAACGAATAGCTTGGAAACTTCAGCGTATACTATGCGGTTGTTGCACAGAAACTCGAACGAAAGAAAGAAGAAACGATCCGCCTTTTTTTTTTTTTCTTTTTTTTTCTCATCGCTGGATAGTCGTTGCGGTTTCTCCGCGGCTGCCGCGTATACTTGTCAACGATTAATGGTCTCGTGACATATTCCAGCGGGTGTTTTTTCTGACTATATGCCGTTAAAATCGATCCACCCTTTCTTTAGCTCCGATGAACGACGAACCTTTCGAAAAAAAGCTTTTCGTCCAGAAAAACTACCGCTTTGTGGTCTCTCTCTCTCTATATATATGCACGAAAGATACAGTTACGAAAGATAAAAGCTTGAAATTTTACGACACCTGTCGCTTGTGCTCGGAGTGTCGGAGAGTTTTATTGTTATTGTTTTTTTCTCGGGATTATTTATAGAAATAAAGGAATCTATTCGTGTTTGATGATAGTATGATGTGACTATAGAGACCATTTACGCGATGTTCCAAAATCGGACGAAGCGCACCATTGACGAGCGGCTAATTAGAGGCGGTTCGACTCGCTATATATGCGCTTCTATTTATGCTGCGCACGTCGTGGGAAAGTGCGTTTATAAACGGGTTGTTCTATTGCTGGACTAGTTGGTCTAAACGCGAGGCGATTATTTTTGGCTACGTCAAGTCAAATTTGTACTCTGGTTCACACTTACGCGTATGTATGTAAGCGTGTGTGTTACGCTCCACGTGTGTCGTCAATCTTTCTGCTTTCTCGTATTGTTACTCTATTTGTTTTGATAATAACAAACGCGTAGAATCAGAGTACGGCTTAAAATAAAGTCGGACCATTGCGCCATTTTCAATTTGTTTATTACGGTAAATGTAGGATAGCGAGATACGTTAATTGGGAACATTTGGATAGTTTATAAATCGGTAAATATCGAGCTTGAAATAACGCTTCGTTAGCGGTTGGCGAAGCTCACAAGCGCGAGAGCATAAAGCTGAATTTTTGATTATGTAAAATTCGTCGGTTAAGAATTTGGACAATTGTTAGTGGTCAAATAAAGTTCTCACTTAATAGCTTGCAAAGAACTGTTTCGAGCTTGCGAAGACGATAATAATTTAACAAAAAGTTTACTAAACTTTCGTGCTGAAAGGTCCTTCGTAATAAACACAGACGCTCAGAATGATAAGGCACAATTGTCAGTTTTCAAAATTTGAAAGTTTTCGATTCGCTGTGTAGTCGAGATTATTCAATATTAACTCGAAGTATTGAAGTCGAAGTGAAATTAAGAATGAAAATTGTACAGTGAATTGCAAATGTGATGCGTAGACTATTAATATTTTTGAATCTGTCTTTTCTACGTACAAATCTAAATTTAATTTTCTTTCTATAAGTAAACATAAGTCGATATTTACCTACAACTATCGAAAGAAATCATTTTTTCGAATCAAATAAATATTTTTTTTATGGTAACAATGTTTTAGTCTAGCCTTGAGGAGTGTTTAAGGGTTTTTTTTCTTTTACCCTTTTTCAGCTTCGAATATATGTTTAAAAAATTGTAATATTATTACAAAGCTGAATTTTTCATTAAATTCTATTAAAAATACTATTTATCCAGACCTACCAGATGTTGATGTTACAATCCTGTGCAGAAATATGATTTTTTTACTTTGGCTGTGGCGAAGGTTTAAAGCCTTTATTTTATAAATTTATTACTATTTATAGTTTTAACGAGTTTCAGAATGAAAAAACCATCTTTTTTATTGCTTTGTTTTCAAATAAATTAAATTTGTTTTGTCATAATAACACATGATAAATTTTCAAATCAACAGCCGAAAATGATGTGGAAGTGACATATATTGAGCTTTGAATGTTAAAAATCCATTAATCAATCAAAAATAAAAAAAATCGTGTTTCTGCACGTAACACCAACTTCTGGCAAGTCTTATTAAATAATAATAAGATAATTTAATTGATAATTAAATTTTAAGATAAAAATAAGTTTAGCTTTGTAGCAATATTGAATGTTTTATTACGGACTTAAATGGTCAAATTGAAACTTTTTTTGTTTACGTTCTTTTTAGCCACGGTGTAATAGTGATTATTTTATTACATCATGATACATATAATTTCTTATTAAATGTTTTCTAATATACTTTTAAGAAACCAAATTTAGCCTTGTATCAATATTATATTTTCGGTTCCATACATTCAATGTTCAGAGATAGAATTAATGCAAACCCCGCAATCGTCTCATTAAACATTTTTTTTCCCTAACATTTCGGGAATATGTAAATAATATTTCCACAAATTTCCCGGATTTTGAAACACTTCGAATCTCGGAAATTGTTGATCATTAAAATTTACAAAACACCTAAGTGTAAACCCACTTTATACTCCACCAGTCTAATCTCCACACTACAAACGTAGCCACAATCGTGTCACGTACTCCGATTCGCGTAACATATATCATTAAGCGCATACCTCGGACACAAATGTCGTCTTCCTCGAGTTAATTCGAAAAATCATGAAATTCTAATCACCTCCACTGGTATCGTTGTCTACCTTCGTACAGGAACCGGTACGTTCGGCCGAGTAATTCTATGCCGTCATCGCGGAAAGCCATTGGCACTGAAAATCCTGTCCATGGTTGACGTCATCCGGCTCAAGCAAGTGGATCACGTGCGCAACGAAATTACCGTCCTCAAAGAAGTCAAGCATCCCTTCATCGTCAACATGTGAGTAACACAGTGTATATAATCCAGTTGACTGACACGTGCGCCAACATTAGCATTCAAAGTGCGCACGCTTTGCGAAACGTCCGGACGGTACAACACGTCGGCTTTCAGTCTCTCATTCTCTATATAATAACGAGCTGAAACGCCTTGTGTACCGAGAGAACAGTGAACGGGGCTAATGTGAACGACCTTTTGTAACACGGAGACGCGAGCTTGCGGCGAAAAATAATTCGGCTCGAGGATATTTTTTGAACGTCTCTTTTTTGTCTCTCTTCTTCGACACAGGCTTTGGAGTGGCAGAGACGAGGCGAGGGTCTACATGCTGTTGGAATTCGTAGCTGGTGGTGAACTTTTTTCGTATTTACGTGCCGCTGGACGTTTTTCTGGAAGAACGAGTTGTTTCTACGCTGCCGAGATCGTTTGCGCTCTCGAGTATCTGCACAGCAAGCACATTGTCTACCGGGATTTGAAACCGGAAAATTTGCTGCTAGACAGTCAGGGACATCTCAAGATCACCGACTTTGGATTCTCAAAGAAACTCACCGACAGGTTGACAGAATTCAATGAATTGAGGAATGAATTCCTTTTTTTTCTTTTTTTATCTTTTTTTTCTTTTAATTGAAAAGATTATTGGGGTGATAATGTACCCGATGAAGATTGAGAGTTATGGTTAATTTAGCGCTTGAAACGTGGCCAAGAATCATAAATCTTATTCGTGGACGACTAATGGCACGAATTTTGACGAAAAATAAAACAAACGTTTGGAGAAGTCGACGAGGAAAAAAGTACAAAGTGTTAATGCGATATTTCGTGTTACGGATGGATCAAATTAAAAAATTGCGGTTCATCAACAGTTTTTAACAGTTGGGAATAATTAATT
The DNA here is from genome assembly GCA_018906985.1 of Apocrypta bakeri. Taxonomy (NCBI): domain Eukaryota; kingdom Metazoa; phylum Arthropoda; class Insecta; order Hymenoptera; family Pteromalidae; genus Apocrypta; species Apocrypta bakeri. The sequence continues at coordinate 5,433,817 of JACCIA010000002.1, forward strand.
ATGTTCAGGCTTCGTGCCAAATGAACATTATCACTCCATTTGAATACAAAGTATCTTCGGATATTTATTTTCTCGAGTTTTTCGTTCGACCAAACTCATCGGATTTGGATTTTACAGAACTTGGACACTTTGCGGTACACCAGAGTACTTGGCTCCAGAAATCATTCAAAGCAAAGGACACAACAAGGCCGTCGACTGGTGGGCACTAGGTATCCTGATTTACGAAATGTTAGCGGGATTTCCACCTTTTTTCGATGACAATCCTTTTGGAATTTATGAGAAGATTCTGGGGGGTAGGATAGAATGGCCAAAACACATGGACCCAATTGCCAAGGACTTGGTGAAGAAACTTTTGATCGCCGACAGGACGAAGAGGCTCGGGAATATGCGACAAGGTGCAGACGATGTTAAGAGGCATCGATGGTTTAAACTCGTCGATTGGTCGCAGGTATAGATATTTACTGATGTTATTTTTTCCTTAAATTATTTTAGATATTTATAGAAATTTACGAAATATACGTTGAACAAATAATTGATCAAGATTACAATGAGAGTTTGACATAGTTGAGTATCTTAATTTTAAATTGCCTTTTTAATCAGTAAATCAACTCAAATATTTACTTGGATTGTGATGGAAAATAATATTTTGTCTTTAAAAATATTTTTACGAAATGGACATTTTTTTGAGTAAAACCTTACTTACTGTATATAAATAAAAGTTAGTTTGAATGTGTGAAATTATATGCGAAGAAAAACGCAACGAAAAATACACGTTCTTAAATCTTATTTTTTATCGTTTAAATTTGTTGCTAGGCTTTAAGAGAAGCGTGAACTAACTTTCGATGCGATTGGATTAATAAAAACTAATTTTTAAACAAATTAAAAATAATTAAGAAGTCCGGAGGTAGCACGCGTACTGAAGCTCCGGTATATTGACATTCGGTTGTTATTACTTTTTTCCTCGCAAGATTAAATTTTTTTGATAAATATAAAGTGCATTTATTTAAATGTAATATGTAACTATGTTTAGTAATGATATATATATTTTTTTAATTTATAAATATTTATCGAGAGTCGAAAAATTTCATATGAATAACGAATTGGCACGTTTAATCGAATATTTATTAATAATAATCAGAAGTTTATAAATATATAGTTACACTAATAAAAAAATATAAAATAATTATATTAGATACATATTATCTGAAATAAAGTAATTTAAATTAAGATTTTTACTATTTCAATGCAACGATTAGATTCAAGTAAATATTTCAAGTAAATATATTCTATTATTATTCCTATTATTATTCAAAGAAGTTTAATTTTTCAAATCCTCAATACAATTATTGACAAAAAGCTTCAGCTTTTCTCATGTTTATTTAACGTAACAAATCAACAATTACTCCTCAAACAATCAAATTCCATAAATTTGGAATAAACGTTCAACATTGATGTCTACCAAACATTTATTAAATATCAAACACTTATATCCAAGAAACTAATGATACATTTTTACAGGTGCCACACAGAGCTTTGGTTCCACCTATAAGTCCTCGGTTAAAAGCTCCAGGAGATCCAAGCTGTTTCGACGACTATCCAGAAACCGACTGGAGATCCCAACCACCACTACCGGCTGATCAACTAGCCTTGTTTCAAGATTTTTGACGTGGTATTAATGTTCGAATTTCGAACGACGACGATTAAAAAAAAACTATATATATAGTACAAAAAATTGCGTACAATATCGCGAGAAAAGCAAGGAAACACATGGACTAATAACCGTATTTTTCTATGGGTAGAAATTTGAAAAGGAAAATATTTTTGTACTTACCGAAGCAATTGATTCTTTGCGAAGAGTCTCTAGTCAATTTGATGTATGTGATGTTTCGAAGAAAAAAAGAAAAAATGCATATCGAACGAAAATAACTTTTTTTTTCGATGCGTTTAAAGCAACGATGGGTTTTGATCGAAAGCTCGAAATTCTTTTCTAATGGTGACAGTTCGATCTTTTTTTTTACATTATTTTGTTGTTAGTTGAACTACATATTTGTAAATACATTTTTATCATTTGCTATATTTTACGCTTTGTTATATCTTACTAGAGTATATATATACGTCTATGTATCTCTAAGGAAAAAAAAAGTGATCGCATACTTTTGTAAGTTTACGTTAAATACGTAAGTGTTTCTCTTAAAAAAAAAATCTTGTTAAATAGAAGTGATAATAAATATAAGTCATCAAAGTACAAGTATTGTGATTTTTCTGAAGCTATCTCTCGTGAATTATCCATTAAAAACATACGAATTAATCGGGTGGAACTTTTGAATTCACTCGCTAAGTCACTTCCTAGTGCGACTCGGTAAGTCATAAAACTCTGTCATTGTTATGCTTTAACAGCGATTACGTATTGTATTACCAAGAACTCGTATTTCATTCTAATACTCGCACTGTACGTCGAATCCAATCCGGGCAAAAAGATTTCCTCGCCCGACAACAAGTGCTTCGCCAAAACTTTTAATACACGGCGTTTATTACGTAAGCTACATTTTAGTGCATACCCAATTTTCGCGAACAACGACTCTTGACTCTCGTTGCACTCGTTTCGAATAATGACTTAAGCCGAAATCCGAGCGATGGAATGTTTTTTTTTCTTATTACTCGCTAACAGCATCCGCGTGTTTCACTTTTGCTTCTGCGTTCATCTAGATTTATGGGCGTGGCGATAAGGCTGTTCGAGTTAAAAAGGAACGCAACGCAGATATTGACAAATGCGTTCGACGACTTAACGAGACTAATTGGCACCAACGACATTGTTTTTGCATCTGTGTGTGTTATTGTTCTTTTTTTTTTCATTTTCCATCGATTGACCGAAATTGAGTAAATGCGAGATTAATTAGGTTTAATGCGATGGAAATTTTTCGATTCTCCAATTAGTTGGAAACGTGATTATTGATTGGATGTTGCGTAAGTTTGAATCGTGGTGCTGTGTGCAGTACAAATAGTATTATTGCGCTGTATAGATATATTTTCTGTGTACACGAGTGCGAAATAAATGAAATAAACAAACCTTTTTCGAAGGATATACAGTGATGATGGGGTAGCGATGTTTTTTTTTAATATTTTATAAAGTTACGTTTACATAATTTTATTTTGTATTAAAACTAATAAACAATCAACTCTTTGTTGTATACTTACAAAATAATACGAGCTAAAGAATAAATAAGCGTTTTGCACTAGTCGTGAAGATTTTTAATCGAAGAATGAATTTGGTTGTAGTGACACTTTGTAATTTTACGCTATTCTTCTATACAAAAGCTTCGCTTCAACAGACAATCGAAAAGCTTGTCTAAATCGTCAGAACAATTGATTCTCGATTACTCAATAATTACATAACGTTAACAAACACAGGATGCACGCTAGCACTGTAAAGTGAAAAAATAAAAGTCTACAAATTCATTTTATAGCACCAATTGAAACACCGAGTAACGGAAGGAAAAACATCTTGATAATGCATCTCTGTGCACATATATATATATATATAGGCTTATATAAAAAGAAATTTTTATCGATAAAACGTAAAACCACCTCTGCATCGTACCGCAAATAACACAGCGCGTAAATTCTTCAATTACCCGGACTATATAATGCTCTTCGTCCTTCATAGAATTTTTCATTAAGCTTTTCTTTTTTTACGTCTCTACTCGTAGGTGTTGTAATAGTCGTACTTTGAAAAGTCATGCGCTTGAATGATATATCCGATAATAAAAAGAAAAAAAAAATGTATCGCACAAAATTAAATACACCTCAGGTAGAGAGAGATTCCGCTCTTATACGCCGACTACTGCCTCCATTCAGGTGGGTTTTCGATTCGGCGAATACCCGATTCTTCATACTCCCGCTAAAGCGGCGTATCTATTTCTGAAGCAGCTTTCAAAAGTATATAGATCGGGATCTCTTTTTGGACGAGGCGATGCGCGCGCGAACGCGACTATCTGGAAGTATTGGCTATTTTCGACCCGATCGCCCACGTCGTCGTTGAAACTCCGAGTTGTATATATACTTCGAGTGTACTTTTTGTTTCTCCTTTCATTATGATTTTACCACAAACTAAATACTTTTATTACTGTCTATTTTTCTCTGTTTAACTTTCGCCGAATTCGGAGCTTTTTACGATCTCCTTTTTGCTTGGATATCGAAAACGGGTAAATGGATTACTTTTGACGTACGAAACACGAGACGTGCATCCGTGTGTTTATACAGGAGAGAACACGTCCGTTTTAAAGCTGTCTCACGGATCTTTTTTTCTTCGCTCCTCTTTTGCCTTCGCATGCCAAAAGCTTCTGACATTTAAAAATAGTGCGCGCGTTATGAATATTCTCAATAATGATCGTGAATTTTCGATTCAGGATTGTTGGAAGGGTTTGTAGGGGATTGCTGGTCTTTTATTTAATTGAACGAAAAGTCAACGATGTACGAGAATGTTAAATGAGAAGCTTGATGTGGAATCGACTCAAGGTCGAAAGAACGCATCGTCGGAACGAGAGTGAAAATAGTCTGAACGATCGCGCGCTTAAAGGCGATCGAAATATTTATTGGATAGTAATGGATTGTGTTCGATAATATTAGTTCCGACGGTTTTAATGACGTTTTCAAATTCGCGCGGTTTTAATGACGTTTTTCTTCGAGTGACGTGGCTGTTGTTATGCTTTTCTCCATGGACTGAACGACGCTGGGACGTATAGATGTTACGTGTTACTTTGCCTCGCATCGCATTCGTCAAACCTGGAATAACGTTTATTTATTTATCAGATACGTCCATTACCCAACGACTTCGGAGATTTGCGATGACGTTTGCAAAAACAGCTAAGAGCTTCCGCCGAGCTTTGCGCAAATCTCGAAACAAAGGATAAAAAAGTCGAGTAAAAGCTTGAACACTTCGCTCACCATAATTACGGCACTCTCGTACTTAATAAATCCCAGAGTAGAGCAGATACAGCGAGATAAGCAGTAAAAGCAAGATGAAGTACGTCGTCAGAATGTTCTGCGACTCGTGGCTCTGGATCGGAATTTTCAGCGAACTCCTTCGCTTTTGTGAAGCTGTGCCCGTCATTTCTTCACATGGAACAACACAAAACAGAATTTCATTACTCAGCACACGCGTGTAAACGTCGAAAGGGAGAAAAGTTGCAAAAAAAAAACAAACAAAAAAATAATTAAAATCAATGGAAGCTCTTCGTATACGTTTGGAAGACACCCACCCGGAGCTTTGGCTCGTCGACTGGCGGAGCGTAACAACAAGCGGCTAATCGGCCGTGTCAAAACTCAAAGAGCTTTCGGAGAAAAAAATGCGAGACTGTGATCGTTCTGCGGCTCGTCGAAGACTGGAGCTGCTGCTGTTGATCATCGCGCGCACGCCTCTCGTCAGGAGGCGCCGGCTCCTCCAGGAATTTCTTCCCCTTCTCTCAGATCGTATTAGAGCTTGAATTTTCAAGAGCGTCGAGCTTTTTTCCGCGAACGTGCCGCTAGACGCGTATTTCCCTCCTCTTTCAAAGTTATCGGATAACTCTCTGAGTTCTATAGTGCGGATTACGTATTATACGGAAGCTAAATTATTTGATGAGGTTCTGATGGCGAGTATATACATATATATTCCGTTATTCTCTGATTGCCCAAACAACAATTATTTTTTTAACATTTTTAAACTCTAGTTTGACACTGTATCTACCATCATGAATTTTCAAACTTTTTTTCATCAAGGTTTTCTAAGGTACGGTATGTCAAAGTTGGCATTTTTACCAATTTCGGCATTTTAAGCCAAAAAGCACCTTTGTTGTAAAATAAGTTAAGTTTTACAAATAAAAGTCTTGATAGTCTTAAAATTCAGTTTTGAGAAGGTTCGATCATGAGTTTTAACATGTATTTTTAACGAAACTAAAGTTATGGAAAAAAATTCGTTTGATGAAGAAAAACAATGATTTCAGTGGGTAGTATTTACTTGATTCTGATCATTATTTATATTTAAATGTAAATTTATTTTCTACGATAATTAAAATTATTAACTAATTAAAACACGTAGGTATTTCTTAGTACTAATAGCGTTAGAACGTTCAAAACGGATATACACGCACGTTTACAGGCGTTGAAATAAATAAGCGTGGGCACACACCTTAAGGAGGATTTACACTTATTCCTTCTCTGAACTTTGAATGCTTTTAACAAAAAATGTAACATTACAAGGTTAAACTTTTTTCTTAATAGTCTATTAAAAAAATTATTTAATATGATCTACCAGAAGTTGATGTTAATATCCTGTAATTAGGAAAGATTTTACTTTAATTTTTGGCTTTGGTGTAAAATTTGTTTTAAATTTATCGAATTATATTTCGTTGATTTATTATCAATCCCAATATTTTGAATGCGTCTCAGAATGAACAAAAAAACATAATTTTGTAGGTTTATAAAAATATTTATACGTATGATAAGTTTTCGATTCGACAGCCCAAAACGACATAGAAATAACATTATTCGAGTTTATTTTAGCCTACGCCGAAGCCTGAATAAAAAAAAATCATAACACTACACAGGACGATAACATCAGCTTCTGGTAAGTCTTATTAAACAATTTTTTTAAAAGACACTCAAGAAAAAATCTTCAATTTTTCCAAGAATATTAAACGTTTTGTTACAGACACTCAAAGTTCACCGAGTGAATAAGCGTAAACCCTCCTTAACGTAAATACTTGGATATAACACGAAAAATCTCTATAACTCTAATATTAGGCGCGACTCGCGAGCGGCCTGAATATTACGAAGCGTTTAATTCGAATAGCACATGGAGTATATAATTTGTCTAAATAACATTAAAAAACAGTTGAAAATACAAGTGAGAAAAAAGTTATTTTCAAGTTCGAGTATATAAAGCATGTTCGACTCGGCAAGATGTGCGTAGGTTCACGCGAGCTTTCGACGTCAGTTTCCTCTCGGCGAAAGCTTTTTTTTCATATGCGACCATGTGTCGAGAGAGAGAGAGAGAGAGAGAGAGAGAGAGGGGTATATAACTTTTTGCGTTCTAAAGCGTATACCTCCGGGGGCTTTTATTTTTTTTTTTATACACTGGTTAAACAAACGAAGAGCAATGTTAAGGCGAAGAGAAACAGATATTTTTGTAGCTGAGACGCGTCTGAGCACGTATATAAAGATGAATGCAAATGGAAGATTTTTCGCAGTTCACCGACCATCGTAGAACACTACGTCATAATCGTCAATTCTTCCGTGAAAAAAAAAGCTTCGACCTTCAGTTTTTTCCCCTGGAAAATGGTCGATTGATTTATGTAGAGAATAGCACTGAATCAAGTCACCGGAAGAAGTGGGTTGCAAAATGTGGAGAGTAATAACGATACACAGTAGGTGCGGAAATCTCATAATAAAAAAAAAGTTTCTTTCGTTTAAATGTAGATGATTTCACAACGTATACTTTATATACTTCTAACGTGAAATGTATTTGCGGATCGTTGTCGGAGTGTTGAGACAGAAATTCGACTGGTATTCTTTTTATATACTTTCTTATAAAAAGGCTGGAAGTGGCGCCAAAAGCTCTGTATCAACGATGTCGAAATTTCGGAATTCCGCTGATTCTAAATGAACCACGGACGAATCGTTGAAGGAGAAAAAAAAACATCGAAGCGGTTTCTATACTTGATTAAAAAGAATCGATAGAATACCATGTGTTCGAGCGTTATTTATGAGCTTAATATTTTTATGTGAATTTCTACTCTTCGAAAAGGTCGATGGTAAACTTCATCATATAGAGTTAAATAGTTATCTACTCCCTCTCTCTCTTTCTCTCTCTCTCCGATAACACACGAAACATCTCTTTAAGTTAAATTTTTTTTTACTCTAATTTCAGTAGTAAAATTACTATGAGAATATAAAATTAATTTTATGGATGTTTTGCATTGTTATAAACTAGTAGATTAAAGTAATTATCAATATTGTATTCGATAATAATGTTGAGTATAAAAATGTTTAATTTTAATTAAGAAGTTTTAAAAAGTGTAGATAAATTGACGATAATAAACTAGTTTCTCAATTCTTAAGACTTTCTGACAAACTTTAACCTGTGTATATTGAATTTTAAAGTGATCAATTTACAAGCAATGTCCTTTTAAGTTCACACAGTTAAGGAGTATTTTAACTAATATAACGTACACAAATAATATTTTAATTTCATTCGATCTTATGAGCAATGTTTTACTTGAATAATGATTGATTTAAGAGATATTATGAGTTTAGATGATATTTTTACATCACACAAATGGTTCTTTAAATTCTGGAGTGAATAATCGCTCTAAATTTCGAAGTGTAAAATTGTCACTTTGAAAGTTTTCTCAACACTCTGAAAATATTCCCATTACAGTTATTCCATTAAGGGGTCAAGATACCTTTAAGTGAGACTATCTAAAATAAAAAATTTTAAGTGGTTATATTTCATTTGAGCTTTGTTTCACATCACGTTTATCTCTCTCCGATGACTAGTTATAGTACATTGTTGAAAACTCACTCTCCGTAAAATTCAAAGTGAATTAATGGACCATTTGTGGTGAAAATTAGCATAAATACTATTTACACATACTTTCAAGCATACTTGTAAGGATTTTCAATTGAATAAGCTGAAAAAAATTAACTTGTTGTAATCAACCAAGATTTTTGGAAAAATAGTAATGATTTTTAGAGATGTTCAAATTAAAGTATAAAATATATAATAAAGAATGCAATCAATATAACTAAAGAAAATTTTTAATTTTAGTTCTTATATTTTATTTTACTCTCTTAACGGTCTTGACCCCTTAATGTCAGAAATTCCATCACTTACTTGAATCCAACACTTAAATTACAACAGTGTAGACTTTTAGACTTTCGACGCAGTAATATAATAATTCAATTTATTAATCGGTATAGTCGATGCGTTATCAAACATGAGTTATCATTTATTCGGTAAAAATTTTACGTCTAAGTAATAAAACAAAAAAATTCGGTCACAACTTCTTTGTGTTGCGAAATTTATTTAGTTTTTAATAATTTATAAACATGTATCGTTTTTAATTGCAAGTAATGATCTTTTCATGGACATCTGAAATAAGGGCTTCGTAGTTAAGCTGAGACATAGGAACAGTTTGTCTTGTTCATGATTTGCGCTCTAAAATTACAAGATTATTTAGGTATTCAAGGCACGCATCTTCTTTACGGCATTTTGACCAGAGCCTGAAAAAAATACATTCTTGTGATAACAATTTTAAAGTTTTTCATATGAAATAAATTATAAAAATGCTGTTATATTACGCGACATCGGTGCAAATATAGGATAATTTTTCGCACAGATCCTTGCCTTTTGGTATTTTTGGTTCGGCTGCGGTATTGTTAAATTTAAATGAATATTAGAACGAAGAAAACAGTATTATCGATTAATATTGATAAAAAATACTTTACCTTTCTCTTTTGGGATTGCTTTTCTCGTTGTTGTGGGTAGTGTTGTTTCGTAAGGTTTGGTTGTAGTTGTCGTTGTTGTTGGTCTGTATGGTTTGTTTGTAGTTGTCGTTGTTGTTGGTTCGTATGGTTTGGTTGTAGTTGTCGTTGTTGTTGGTTTGTATGGTTTATATGTAGTTGTCATTGTTGTTGGTTCGTATGGTTTGGTTGTAGTTGTCGTTGTTGTTGGTTTGTATGGTTTATATGTAGTTGTCGTTGTTGTTGGTTTGTATGGTTTGTATGTAGTTGTCGTTGTTGTTGGTTCGTATGGTTTGTTTGTAGTAGTTGTTGTTGTTGGTTTGTATGGTTTGTTTGTAGTTGTCGTTGTTGTTGGTTTGTATGGTTTGTTTGTAGTTGTCGTTGTTGTTGTTGTTGGTTCGTATGGTTTGTTTGTAGTTGTGGTTTTAAATTTATGTAAGATTTCACAATATTTTACTCGATTGCATCTTCTCGCTCGACTGAGAATAAGAAAAGAACACGTGGAATTGGAGCACGATTTATAAAGTAGTCTACGCAAGTTAAATTATCAAAATCAATTTTACCGATAACTGCTACACCAATAAGTCGAGCCTTTACTACATTTTCGGTCGCTGTGTTTTCTCGACCTTACGTCGTCATTTGAATCTATGGTTTCATGAGAAAAAAAAATTTTTTAAACGATTTAAATGAATAGTGACAATAAATCGTAATAACATAAACTTACCCGTTGGAAATAACGTTTCACAATATTCAACTGCATTACATTCTTGAGCGGCACTGAAAATTACATTAAAGTAAATTCACGTTGCAAAATTTTTTTGCATGAATGTAATTATAAAAACTTTTTTACGCCAAGCTGCTACACCAATACAACGGGCCGATGGCACAGCTACGCTTGTTTATTACTGGATGTTTTTCTTGGTGTCGATGATGGTGGGCGTATGAGAGCTGTGCGAAATAAACTAAAAGAATTTGAAGTTAAATTAAAATATTTAAAAATTTTAGATTTTAATGTCCCTTTAATACGACCCATTTGTAACTCACCGCTAATAAAGCCGCAAGTCACGAGTAAGGATCTCATTGCTCTTTCAAAATTCTTGGACAAGTCTAGATTTTAATGTATGTATCTCACAAAGTTACTCCAAATATATTGCGATGTTGACGCGATATATGTGTTAAAATAGTGCTAAGGCTTAAGTGATCAACATATATATACTGATAAAAACGTGGTGCAACTATTAAATTCACGAGCATACGTCGTGGTGATGATCCAAAAAACTATAATGTTTTTGTCGTGTATCAGCGTAATAACAATATTTTTTTATTTCTTCATTCGACCTTCGTCGACTCTAAAGGTGGATGTATTAAAACAATTTTTAATTTAAAGCTCAGAAAAATAAAATAAGCAGCAAGTGAATACAACATACGAACATTAATTTGCATACAAAATTCATGTTTGACTTGAGGTAACTGTTTAGATATATTTTTAAATAAATTGTTTACTTACAGAAATGAGAAATGTTACGAAAAATATTTAAAAAAATTTTAATGTAATCTCCTTACTCAAGTTGGTATGTAAATGATATTTTTTAAATATTATATACATCATAAAGCAATTTAAATGTTATATTATATCTTTGTTTGCAAACATGAAGTTAATTGAAACAGAATGTTTTTGCATAATTAATCTAAACTATGATAATTCATTTCCAATTTTTAAACAAAATAAAATTACAACTAAATTCATGGGCTATTAACGTTACTCAATAGCAATACCGTTTACTTGCTTATTGCTACGTACGGTACACAAGGTTTTAATTTTAAATACGTTCTGTAACTTTTTTCAAAAATGATTTTATTTAAACTAGAGAAAACACGAAGATATTTTTATGAATATCCAATCAACTTATCCATTACCTAGTATATCATTAATAACTTTTAATGCCTTCCCATTACAAAATACAGCAAAATCTGTTCGTTAATAGTCGACTTAATAGACATAATTAAACAATGAAGAGGAAGACAAAGATATTGAACAACTGACAAATGCTTCAATGAATTTAGATCCTTTTTGTCAATATTTTTTTTCTGTAAAAATCTACTTCCACCAATAACAATTTTCGTTATCGGAGAAAGAGAATAAGAATAATTTTCAATTAATTTGTGTATACTGACCATATGAAAATAACTTCAGACCCATCATATCTAAATTTAGAATTGTACTAGGATTTATCCAAAATAACTATACTCTCATGTGTACGAATTACATTTTCTCAGGAAAAGCACGAATCTCAAGTTGCAAAACACCTTAATCAGGTGCTTTAAATAGCAGTTGCTCGAAATGGTAAAAACGGCTCAATTAAATTACAATTTGATTTATTTCGGAATTTCCTTCTCTACTGCAAAACAGTCAACCTACTTCGATGATATTGAACAGATATTACTCATCTTTGACGTTAAACAAGTATAACTTAATTTAGCTGATCTTAATCTCTCGGATTTAGATTTAATTATCACTACTCGATGGAACAGATATTTGATTTTTAGATAGCTTAACTAGAACTGATCACCGCCATAACGAACGTATTAGATAAGCCGCGATGCAAATAATACTTTAGTGCTTCTATTTTTCGTCTTATTTTCTTTGACAGATTAACTACATCCGTTTGCGATAGTGTATCTGAACGACATATGTAAAACGAGTATTTTTTTAAGTGTTCTTTATCCGTTTTATACGTCAGATCTCACGAAACAATAATAATGCGGTAAGAGAGGGATGATTTATTCATTCCACCAAAAAAATTACATTATGAGGTAAACACAGTTAACTGTACAAAGACTGGCAAAGAGTCTTAAATGAAGAATCTTATAGGGTCAAAAGTACAGAGAATGAATAATTATTCTACTGAAATGACATTTTTTTAAGCTTTCACTCAGAAATTCTATTTGAGAGAGATGGATTTTCATCTAGAAATAGGGCTTAGCGTATTTTTTCCTACGGAAGGAGGACTGTCTACTTTAATTATTCTTTATTTAAGGAGGCAAGACAAACCCTTAAATAAGTACCTAAAATTAAAAATTTTAGTTACGTATATGAATCGGATTGGTTATATATTTAAAACTAAAGTCATAGGTGTCTACCGTGGCTTTAAATTGAGCTTTGTTTGACATCTCTAAGTCCCATATTATAGCTTCGAATAAATTCACTATCCACTAAAGAATCGTTTTCTAAGTGTACAAATGAAAAGTGTGAGGTCACATATGCCTACGTAACAAAAATGTATGCAGTGATCCATATTTTCATTCACGTTGGGACACAGTGAATCGCAGTCGAGTATAGCTATTGCGAAGTGTACTCGGCCTGCAAAAATAGAGACTGGGTGATTTCACCTTCTGGTCGGGCATCGATCTCGACTAATCTCGTTCTGAAGCTCGTGGTATGTCGTCACGTGCGTTAGATGCAGCGCAAAAATCTTTTTCCTAAAACATGGTAACTGCGAATTCATTTCGAGTTACGGAACTGCATAGTAATAATAAAAAAAAGAACAATTTCGAAAATACACATCACTAGTCATCATCGGTACCAACCGATCGCATCGGTTAGTCTATTAAATTCGAAATTCAATAGTGTTGAATATCAAGGACAGCCTTGATTTTCAACGTTATTAAATTTCAAATTTCGGATGCACCTCATCGTTCCCTCACTCAGTCCTCGCGTGAAAAGATTATCAAAAGCCAACTCCCACGCACAGGCGTTTTATGTCTCTCGATCGGTATCAAATCGTGCGTTTTAAAATTAAACTGGATGATGGACGGCCGCACGGCGTAAAGAAGACGGTAAGGAGGGTAGAAGAGAAGGAGAGGAACAATCTAAATTTTCGCCACGAAAATAAAACGTTGCTCAAACACGTGCTCGCGCGAGTTCGCGCTGTCCATCATAAACTCTGGCGGAGGCCTTCGCCTTCCAGATGTTTTCTATATCAGTGCCGATTGAACTTTATTTATTGTCCGAGCGTTAACGCGCGTACCCGCGAAGAGAGATGACGGCTTGTAATTTTTGGGGCAGTGAGTCTTTCCGCTCGCCATTGGCAGAGACTAAAATTGAATTTAAATCAGGGTAAATAAACATGAGCAGTCGTGTTTTAATGTGTATGTACGTGTATGTGTATATGTTTGGAAGCAACTACTATTTTATTTTGATTGAGATGTAGGAAGAGGAATGGTGTAACGGCGTGCGAGCTAGTTACGAAATTCATGCTGTGTGGGACGAAGTGTACGAGGTACAATTTCGATTATAAAGTGGATCTGCTACATTGTTGGTTATGTAAATTAATAACTGGATGGAAGGTTTCTCTGGAAGAAGAAAGCAGTCGCTTTGAGTTTGTTATTATTTGCAATGCTTGAGGTTATTGTACCGTGAGATAGATATTTCTACAGAATTGCGTGGGTTACAAGAAAGGTTCACCTGAATAACTTATATAAATAATGTTTTTTAAAGCAATTATTTATAATTATACTCATCTTATGATTAAATGCTCGAATTGTGTACGATCTGGCTGATCGCATATTCATTGATTAATCTCATGAATTGTCAACAACTGAGAGTATTAAGTTTTTATTTAATTTATACTTTATCGTTATAAGTTATTCTAAGACGGTCTGGATAGCCGACAACTTTTCTAATCGTACGTAATGTGCACGAATTAATTTTTTTTTGTCCAATTCACTACTGACGTGATTTTTCACTAAACTCGCTATTTGTTTGTATGTATGTTTGTTTACTTAAATAACGACTGATTTAAGAAATAATAAATAGTTCAGATAACCTTTTTGTGTTGCTCTGTCCGTAGAGTTTTTTATGTTGTTGTTGTATATATAAATTGTTTGTTGCTGTTGATGGCGGTGGAAGCACATACGATATCGTTGTTGTTGTTGATTTTTTTTAAGATTTCTCAATATTTTACGGCACTCCTTCTTCTCACATTTCTGAAAGTTACAACATTAAAAGACTACACGAAGCAAACACCGATAATAAAGCAACAAATAATGATCGCAATGCTTTTTCATAATTGTAACCCAGATAGAGATTGTAATACGTGTATCTTGCAAATGTACTCCAAATATACGTCGTTTTTAGCATAATATATTTGTATAAATAAAGTTTTCAGTTATCAATATATTGTTACTTGTGGATAATAATAATAAAAAGGGTTGTCCCGCTAATGGTTCAAGTCCATTAATGCGGATAAAGGCAATGCGGACAGAAGGAGACAGGTCTTCCTCAGCAAAGAGTATATTTCCCAAATATTGAGTGAGAAGAGGCATTTTTAGTGTCCGTAGTTCTTGGATGTAAGCTCCAAGCTCCTCGCGATTGTTAAGCGTCAGTGATAAGGGCGAATCAGGTAACCACCTGGTCGAATTGGACAATTAAGGTGGAAGGTTGCTGTCGCTACGTGAAACCATATGCTATTATGCTCATGTAACCAATATATAGAGATAAAAACGTGCCACAGCTATTAAATAAGTCAGCGATAAGAATTATTATTTGCCTTGCCAAAAATGTTATTATTTTTTTGTCATTTTCGATTTTAACCGTCACTAACTCAAACACTGGATTTTGATCATTTAATTCCAAATAAACCTTAAAATCAATAATAAGTCAATAAGTAACGCAAAAAAAGGAATTTTTTTTTGTCTTAAAAAATGATTGGTAAACACCTCCGTTTAATGAAACAATATATTGCAAAACAATTCCCCCATCTAAAACAGTGATTATATCTTAATTTTCAAAATTTGCTCAATTTCTTGGAAATTTTTAATAAAAATTGCTATATATATATACGAAAATATTTTATAATATCAGTAATATATAGACGATTTTACTCAATCAAACGTACGCACATAATTCGAGTTGTCTACGCAGTTTTTAATAAGACTTACAATCGGTATGTAAACTGTAGACTATTATACAAATGTATATCGATTACTATAATTAACAAAATTAAATTAGCAGTATTAAGTAAACTAAAAGCATTTACAATCAATTGATAATAAAATAATGAAATATTTTAAAAGTTAATGTCCCTTTGCTATAAATAATTTGTTACTCGCCAATAAAAAAGCCAAAAGTCAGAAGTAATGATTGCATTATTTCTTCAAAATCGTAGCCCAGATTTAGATTTATATATTTTGTATTACGTATACCTTGCTAAGATATTCCAAATAAACTTCGTTTTCAGCGTAATATATTTGCATAAGTGATGCTAAATTTTGAGCGATCAATATATATATATATAGTAGTAAAAACATGCTGCAAATATCAAAAACGCGTGAGTATACGTGTTGGTGATAAGCTGTCAACGAATGATATTTTTCTGCTATTTGCGCATTAATATTTTCTTGTAATTGTCGGCTTCTAAATATGGATTATGAATGTTCAATTTTTTATAAACTATATTTAATTTAAAGCCCAGTAGAATAAAAGAAATATTATGGCTATATTTATAAATATAATAAATATCAAGTCTAAGTATCAAGACTATAATTTTCTTCTACATTTAAAATAATTTACAGGATGATATTAATACACATTTGATATTGTACCATTGGCTTCAAGCAGAACATAAATTAAAGCAAAGTATTTTATATCAAGAATAAATTAGTGCAACTAATTAAAATTTTTAATTTTCGGTAGCCTCCCTTAAAGGTGTTTTGTCCTTGAATAGTTTACAAATTATATTTCTTAGTTCCCTTATTTATTTTTCCTTTGTAGATAAAAAAATAATAAGGACAGTTTCCTTTTTTACTCAAAAGAGAAAGATATTACTAAACATTTCCGTTACGCGAATGAAACGCGTGTCTCATAAAGAAGGTACGCCTTGGTTTATTAAATAAATAAGTTGCAAGACAATTTCCTCATTTAAAACAGTGAATATTGTTTTTTTTACAGCCTTGGATATTTTTATTAATACATTTCTATATATACGGAAATATTTTATAACTTCAGTAATATACAAACGATCGTATATTTTCAAACGTTTACGCGCAATACGAGTCGTCTACGCAGTTTTTAATGGCACTTACAGTCTGTACGCAAACTATAGACTATAATAAAAATATATATATATATATCGATTATTATACTTAATAAAATTAAATTAGGGTAACAGGAGCTAGCATGATGTCATTCATATTGTCATTTATATTGTCATATAGTATAAACGATCGACAATTATGTAATAAGGTTGATGATGGAATGCGTATGAAATAAATATACATGTATGAAAAAATATACCACATTGTACACATTTTTCAAACGTTGGCACATGTGAACTCGTACTTTTGATATCTATATATATTTACACAGTAAAATTACTTCTGAATGAAGAAAGAAATCAACATCAGTCGAAAAATATATCATCACCCCATTCTTATATCAATGCTACGTCAGATCGATCGTCTAAAGTGGATTGAAAATGAAAATGTAAAAGTATTATTACAATGTACATTCGTTTGATATATGGTCGGAATTAGTAGCTAATGCTATTCTATCAAATACACTATCTGCAGTGGATGTGTAAAATACAATATTTTACAAGCTGTAGTCAATTCGCGTACGAAAATAATTCCTAAGTAACCGCCGTTTGGATTAAGATATGTCGAGTGAATTCGATATTTCGATCATCAATTATATCTAAGCTATCGAAAAACCAAGTATTTGCTCCAAAGAGTAGTCAAATAAATCTAAATCCGAACGATAAAGCTCAGCTAAATCACGCAACTGGCTCAAAGTCAAAGATGAGTAATATCTGTCTAATATCATCGAAGTCGGTTGACTGTTTTGTGGACGTGAAGGAAATCTGTAAATAAAATAAATTGTTATTTAATTCAGTATCACTTATCTTATTATATAATTAGAATTGAAAATATAACTTGTACTAGCTTAAAAACGTATTTCCGATAAAATACTTATAAGAAAGTGCCAAAAGTAACAAATTTGTTAGTTTATTGAAATTATTATTATTACAGATTTGCAGTGTATTATTAATAAATTATTAGATGGCGAGTTGATGAAAAGGACGTTTTATTTAATTCATTTTTAGTTTTGTAAATTCCATTATGTCATTTTAGAGCTACAATATATATATACTCTCAATTTGAAATAGTGAACATTTCACTGATTTTTCTAGTGATCCGATTTTTTACTTAAAAATAACAGTCAAATTAATAATTTAGTAATAACGAATTTCAACTTTTCGTGGGTATATTGCTGAACTTGTTGTGCAATCGTTTGTGTTTAGTACATTCAGTGTGCAGTAAATAATTGTGATACAAAATTATAGTAAAAACGCTCTGTTTTTAATGTATGAAATTCATTCATTTTATAGTCGAATCTCTATTTAAAATAGTGATTTGTGGTTGAATGAAATTCATAGATTTCATAGTCGAAACTAACTGTTTAAACTGTGATTTATAGTTGTATGGAATTTAATGATTTTATAGTCAACACTTACCATTTTAAATAGTAATTTATGATTGTATGGAATTTAATGATTTTATAGTTAAAACTTACTCGTTTAAATAGTGATTTATGCTTGTATGGGTATCACCGATTTCACAGTTAAAATTTAGTGTTTCGAATTGAAAAAATTACCATTTGAAATGTTAACTTTTGTTATTGCGGAATTGAGAAATTTTAGAGTAAAAATGCATTGTCTTAAACATTTTCATCGGCAATTTATCACTTTATCAATTTATACATTAACGCTATATCAAAAAGTAAATTATTTTCACTTTAAGAAAAGTTAAATCTCACTGTTTCACATTCGTGTATACTTATAACTTTTTTAAATAATGAAAAGACACATAGAGAAATATCACTATTTCGATTCGAGAAAGTGCACTGTCACATTTAAATACTTACGGTATGGATCCCAAATCGAATCGATCGAGAATTTCAGCCGCATCCTCGGCAAAAGTTTCGTATTTGCTAACGAGATTGTAATTGACCAAACAAGGATGGCATAATTCCGAAATGGAATTCCAATGCTCATTTCTAGTTCCAATCTCGTTCGACTTCGTTATAAAATCAACGAATTCGCCAAACGTCACGTCATCTCCCTTCAGTAGTGCCTCTTTCGTCGCATTCGTTCGGTACATCTAAATAAAAAAAAAACAACAAATTTTATTTACTCGATGAAAATTACATACAGTTAATAAAAAAGTTGGCTATGTTTAATCTATACGTTTTTCTTAAAGACTAAACGTATCTACAACTTCAGCATTACATACATAAAAAATGTATTAATATATACATCGAATTAAAATGTGTAACTTGAACCTCAAACGATAAGAATATATTTTACGTAGTACCTATTCCACTATTCCGAAGAACACTTTTTCAACGGTGGCATTTAATAGTTCGTCGAATCGACATTTAGTCTTGAAAAATAAAATAGTCATTTTTAGTTGCTTTAGAATTTTTGAATTTACTCAAAACTATTTTAAAAAATTCACTTGATGTCCGAATTTAAAGGAAAATATATTTTCGGAATTTAATTTTAGCTTAACAGACTTATAAAGATGTACAAAGAATGAAAATGTCGTATGATTATCGAATGAGTACACTCGATTTTTTTAATACAATTCGTAACATTCATGGATTTTTAAAAAATTCTTAAGTATAGTAACCTTTTTTTCAGCGTATTAAGTAGTAATTTCAAAGGAAGCTAACCTTGATAATTTTCCGGCCAAAACGGGACTGAAAGTAAGCGGAACTTCGTTCGCGTTTTGGCTCGAATTTATTTCTGTAAGCGGAAAGTAGACGTTCGAAGGGATGTCTCACAACAATGAGTTTATTGTAAGTTGTCAGTTTTTCTTCGATTTCCGGAATTGTAAAGTTACTTAGCCGCTGAAATGTGCCAGAGGCGTGAGCCAAGTCCGCTGGTATTTCCAGTGGTGAATTTCCTTTCCACTTTCCAGTGGCGATCATCAACACGCGCTTCCAGTTTGTACATGCCACCTACAAAAAAATGAATTTTCTTCACAAACGGTGTATTTTTAAATAGCTCGAAAATGCATGAGTATTTTAAAGTTTTCCGAGTGCAAAACAAATTGTAAATCGTCAATTCGACGATTAAAAAATATTAAAAAAAAAAAAAAAGATAACATATACAAATTCGATTTTGCTATAACCTTTAACCGTTTACAAGCACAGGGAAATACTGAAGAATCTTAAATTATAGAACTGTGTAAAAAAAAATCATTTGATTTGCTTCATAGTTTTATGCAATACAGTTGTTGAAATCTTACGGGCATTATTCCATACAATTTATTAAGCGCGTCACTTGTAGCGTCAAATTTCCGAAGCGTCTCGGGATACAGTATCTACGAGGAATTAAAAAAAAAGATTTTATAGCTAGTAAAGATGTCTTTTGTAAACACTTTTATACACGACATACCTATAATAACAGCCTTAATTATTTTAGAGGACGAGTATACACGATGATTATTTTGAATTTTCAAAAGTTCCTCGTTTAAGATTTATACGCTATGCTTTCGATTCATATCCGCGTCCAGAATATATATATATATATATATATATATATACATATAGTATATATATCTGTATATAAACGAATGAATTTCAATGCTTCGCGGTCTATTTGTTTTCGAATAACGAATTTGTTCTACTTTGAAAATACACACACGAGTATCTCGCGCACTTCTGATAACATTAAATAATTTACCTTAGGCACATAACAATAAAGTAATTTGTGCTTCTCGTCGATTAAAAGATTATGAAATTCCGCGGGATCTTGGATCCGTTCCAAAGAGCGATCCCCGTTCATTTGATCGCATTTATATTGTAGTCGTTCCTGACGTTCGAGAAGAGTCGATCTCGCTAAAACGTTGGATCCAGACCAACCAAACGGCAATTCTTCCGACTTGAGTTTATCGACGATTTTTTCAACGTCACCGCCATTTCCAATGACGCTCCAAACTTCCTGGGCACAGACATTGACGAACCATAAAAGAGCGCAAATCGCTACGATTCTGACTGTCCATGCTTTCATCGTTGGCTACTTCGCCTTGAAATCATTGATGCGCTTCTTAATTCGTTGCTGATTCTGAAAACCGATTTCATCTATTTAGGTCTACGTTTATATATATATATATATACATAGGTTATTGTCTGATAGATTGATTGATTGGTCAAAAAGTTTTGTTGCCATTTACTGGCTATATATATATTTTTGAACCGTTCTTCGGCACGTCATGAAAACTGTCGAATGAGGTAATATGTCGTAAAATATCAGTTTGTCAAGATTGGTCCAGATGCACATTTAGAAATAGAGTTTGAATCACAATTTGAGACCTTCGCAAATACTTTTAATACAAAGCAATTTCGTGGATTTGTTTGTATGGCTACCAATGATCGATCCCGTTCAAAACTGTATTTGAAGACTTGGATGACTTTGGATGAAAGACTTTGGTGATATTGTTGTGAAATAGAGTTATGGTTTATTAGTTTGGTTAAACATCACCCTGGATAATCTCAGGAGTATCCATGACAGTACTGCTCTTTTATTTGGAACAGTTAAAGTCATTACTTTTTATAATAATATTAGAGACATTACTAGATGATTTTGTTTCTAACTAGAAATAGAGCTAACTTGATTCACAATTTAAGAACATTTACCTCGTATTATTGCAAAAGTGTCTAAGACAATACAGCTCTTTTGTTTGGAACAGTTAGTGTCATTGCACATTTTAATAATAATCTATTTTAACAATAATCGAACCCTTTTAACACTGCATTTGAAGACTTGGATAATTTAATTAAATGATTACATCATTAATAAATAACTTTATATTAATATAATGATGTGTAATTGTTGCGAAATGGAGTAATAGTTGATTAGTTTAGTTCAGTAATTTTTTGACATTGTGACATGTGATGGAAGCTAAATTTGAAGACTTACGAGATTATTACGACATATATCTTCGAAAATGCTTTATCTGTAAAGCAACAAAAAGTCCCTTCTATGTTTTTAGTGAGATTTTCTGCCCTGAGAATCAATAGCAATTTTTTAAATAGCCAACTTCAGTCCTCAGTAACATCAAAACCCTTAAAAAATCAAAAAAGGCCACATGAAGGTGGATACAGTGTCCAAGAACAATTTAAAAATATTTGGAAGAAAAATAAATGTTTCGATCGGTCAATCGTATATATATATATATACAGAACTGCTAAAAGGTCAACTGCTGCATTTAATAATATAGAATTAGAAGTAGAATCCTGATTGTGATTGATGAGATGAGCGACGGTTTGAACAATTTAAACTAACCGGGTACCGTAAGTCCCGATTAATATAAGAAAGGAGCGAATGCCTCGGAGGGACATTACTATTCGAGAAAATACGTTCTCTAAAAAGTTAACGCACTTGGAGCTGGTGTTACGAAAGTGGGTTGACAGTTAGCCTGTCGTCATTTGTAGAAACAACGCACATACTTCCGAGTAGCATAGATCTTTTTTCCATTTGTGTCGATGAGATTTTCATCAATATATATATGTGTGTGTGTGTGTGTGTATATGTATATATATAGTATCGAAGGGGAGTTTTCAAGTGGAAAAGCTCGAACTCCAATGCCGAGGAATGAATAGCCACGGTAAACATATAGGAATAGAGAAATTCGAATGGATAATGACACGTGTATCGAAACATCAGAGTATCCTCTTCTTCGAATACTGCCCAATTATTAGCGTCAAGAAAATCTAATGTACACTTACATAAAATAAAATCGTAATTATCTCCGTTATTGAACTCTAATTCCATCGGTACTATTATTCAAAAGATATTCTCGAATGTTTTATTAGATTTTTTTTTATCTATTAACTCAATACGATCGCAGATCCTTAATAACCTACAATCACTGTCCGCAGTTAGATTCGATAAACAAAAAGTGGTCACACCAGTATAGACTCGTTACATCTTTGCAAAATACAATAACATGTTTATGCTAATCATCACTCGATTTTGAAATCGCACGCTGCCGCGAAGTACAGTTATACATACAGATGGCTTTGAACACGCGGAAGAAATACGCGATTTCAGTTGACCCGTTGCTAACTAAACGTGTACGCAGATATACCGCTGGAAATCAATGACATCGACGCGTAAAGAGTCTCGACAAACAGTGGACTTGCGCGTAAATTCTTCTTAGCACACACGTATAACTTTGCCGACCCAAAGTACAGTTGCAGCCTCGGATAGTATATTGTATATCTATATTATGTGACAACAGGTGCTGGAGCGGTAAAAGCGATTTTGTCAATAAAGCTGTATACGGAAGATTCGTTAGTTCGTTCCAAGACAGTTTTTACGATTAACGAGAGTGTGTATATAATATATTATATGTTTTTAACTCTGTCTTTAAATCGTGTTAATATTATATATATATATATATATATATATATATATATTTACAAAAAAATAATAAATAACGCTGCGTTGATTAGAACGTGTTAGAGTTTTTTTTAACGAGATGACTATGTCGATTTGAGATACGCAAAAAGTTACAATTTATTCGACTGACTTTTACGTCTCTGAATCTACGCATCTAAATTACAATGAACGATACATAGGAAGACATTCCTCTCCAACGACATTGACAAGGCAGTTTAGTATGAAAAAAGCAAAAAAAAATATGTAAAATCAAACGAGACACAATAAATATCTCCTAATCCACCAAAAGAAAAAGAAATGGACATTTCAATGTTTTTACTCTACACGGACGAAACATGAATCTTCCCGATAGTTTTAACATATGACTGCACTTACCTTGAACTTTAATCACAGCCTGATCCATTGAGCGAATCTCCGAGACAAAAGCCAGACGCGAGATTCCGATAATTTATCGTGGCGCCTTGGCACTTCGCCCACGAATCTCCCAAACGATATCAACTTCACTTGTTCCTTGACTGTATTTTCAAAAACGAACAAAAAACAACAACAACAACAACAACAACAACAAAAATCCACTTCAGTCTCACTGATAATCGGGAGTCTAGTCTCTGGACTATTCAAGATCAAGGCGTACAGAGGAGCGAGAACGAGACCGGTGTGGCCGCTGTAGCAGTCGACGATCGTCTCTTGCCGGGGGGACCAGTAGGCCTCGCGCGCACAGGAACGAAAGGCAACTTGGTCTTACCGTGTATATACGTGTACATAGCGTTATCTTTCTTTCTCTCGAGGCCGAGTCTCTCGTTTTTCTCGAGCAGATCTTTCTCTCGGCGCATCGCCTCTTCCTTTTGCTCCCGTGAAGCCCCGTTTACGCTGTGTGTGTGTGTGTACGTGTGCGCGCACTTATCGCGTGTGAACAACCACGAGGTTTTTGGAAATCGTCATTGTTCGCGGATTTTGAACTCGGTTGAACTTCGGAAACGGGACTGTTGCTTTATTTATCTTTTTTTCTTCTTTTTTCTTATTTCTATTTTGTTTTTCAAGAGAAGGAGTGTTTGCGCGCATGTGTATATATGTATATGGGTGAGCGCGTTGAGATTTAGGCTGTGCGATACGCCGCGTGCAAATCCTGCTTTACCGACTTTGAATGAATTTTTGTTTGACCGAATGACCGCGTCGAGTCGCGTGCTGACACATTTCTTCGCTCGATTCAGCCTACTTCCTCGCGGAGGATAAATTCTTTGATTTGGTTGCGTTTGAATAAAACGTTTCGAGAATGTAGGATTGAAATAAACGCTTGGCTTTATTCGAGCTGAGGAATAATTTGTTTTCTTTTTTTTTTCTTTTTTTTTTACGGCGTGAAAAAGGATAGTGAATAAAAACAACGAATTCATTACTTTTTGCGTATAATACTAGTCTCTTACGGCGGGTAATATTCTTGCTCCATTTTACTGTGCGCGAATAAGGTTCAGATTTCAGTAACGGAAGGTTTCTTTCATAGCGTTGAATAAGTATATGGTATTTTAACAAGAAACTTCGTAAGTAACGCGTAATGTGCTAAAATTTTATACTCGAGCAATTATTTGTAATTATAATTTCTCGGTGGCGATTAAAATGCTAAAACGCGACCTTCTTAGAGAATTTTCAAAATTTGTAATTAAGGTATTTAAGCGCGATGATAATAAAAGAAAAGAAAACCTACTGCCTTACTTCCTAAGGTATTGTTCAGTGTTTCGATGTTTCTAAAAGCTCGTTTGAAGATTATTTCTCAAAAAATCCTTAGCCTCGGGTGAAAATATAAATATACCTGTCGCGTTCAATGGTCGATCTTTAAACTCACGAAAGAACAGGCTTTTTCTCTATTTACCTCGTGGCTATCTCGTCGATTACCGCATTTAGTCTCAACCTTTCAAGACAGCGAGTTTCATCCCGGTCTCCCCAAAGACCGGATATAACAGTATAAAAATAGAGAAGAAACACCTTAATATTTCCGTCGAATCCAATAACTCTTGTTCATACTGGCTTCAGGGACATTCTTCATTGTTCATTCATAATTTAAAAAAATATATATATTTTTTTTTATTTTCTAACATTGGAAGTAATTAAAAATTTGACAAGTTGTTATTATTAAGAAAATATAAACCTTAAGTGTAGATGATATACGACACGCACTATAGCTAGAAAATTACTGAAGTTGAATGCAAGTGTTCCAGATTTAGTGCTAAGCTCGACAAAGTTTCGCAATTTTGTAATTACACCGTTGCACGTTTATGCACATCGCGAGACATTTTTTGCTCATATGTTAAATAAGATAGAATTGTCGAGAATAAATGCGTACATAATGAGAAATCGGGTTTATTTGGGTTAATATCGACCAAGGACAGCGTGACAAGTCAAAAAGAACGATTATATATATATATATATAATCCGTTGTGAAACAGTCAACACTTTTCACCGGCGCTCATACCAATTGCATTTTTTTCAAATGGAACAAGAAAAAAGCTAATTTCGTATATCATACTTTATTTCGCAATGTCTAAATAGAGTCATCGATGTATTACGTATACCCTCTCCGAATGCCAATTTTATTTTTTTGCCGTCGAGTAGAAATTTGGTGACTCGTTATGTTAAGTGTTTTAAAAAAAATTATTACCCAATTATAAACTTTAATTGTCGTGAATTACATTAAATAAACGTGAACATTTATTTGACATAGGACTTAGACTCGTTTTCGTGATTTTACCGACCTACTGATCGATAAGGTAGGTAGTATTGAAGATCAATATAGTATCATTAGTTGTGACAGTACAAGTTTCTTTTTCCATAAATTTTACACACATTCTTATTAAATGTCTCCGTCTATTTAACATGGAACGCATACATTACAAATTTACAGGCTAATTAGATATTACACAGAAAAAATTATGTTATTATTAAGAAAGTTAGCTCATTGAAAAATTCCTTTTTTTAACAAGTACATTTTTACTTGAATTGAAAAACCAAAATTTTTACTTTAAAAATTATTAATTTGAAAGCATAATTATTTTCAATGAAAAGGTCGTTACTGTAAATAAATATATATTTCCTTAAATGCATTGAATAATTTTTTTAAATCAAAAAGTGCATTTAAGTATGTAAATATGTATACTTATTAGGAATTGATAAATACACATATGAACAACAGATTAATATAAGTCGACATCCCAAAATCCCACCACCTAAGCTTTGAATTTTAAAATTTCATCAAGCCATTCGAGCTGTAAATTTTAAATATCTCTACACAGAATCTTAACTGATTTAGTATATTTTTCAAGAAACAAATTTAGATCCAACGAAATATTTTCAAAGAAATCCTTACTTGTAATCCAACAATATTTTTCCTTGAAGACATTATTTCTAAACAGACACTGGTCATCTGCAAACGTTATTGTCGTTTCTCCTTACATCATCGCCTTATCTCATACTATGTAATTGTACAATTCGATCATTAATCCTATAATCATTGTACTATCGTTAATATCACATTCAGGTCTCGACATTAAATAAAAAAAAAAATATATGATCATATCGTCCAAACCGCAGGTCGATGGTAAGTTTATCAATTTCGCTTATCGGATACACAATTATAATGTCGTTCGAAAAAAGACTTCAAAACGGTTTCAAATACCAAGTCATTACCCGCATCGCCAGGTCAAAACATGGACAGGATATGTTATCGCGTACGTGTGTACCCGTACGAGTAGTAACAGAAGTCACGATAGCATCCAAACACAGAATGTGCTGAAGCTTTGCTATCGTCTTATTCTTATAATTTAGTAACACTTTTTACTTAAATTATAGCAACATTATCAGGTTAGAACTTTTTTCGTACCGGTTTATAAGATTTGCCACTTAATAATACGGTGCACAAGGCACCAATTTATCCAAAGTCAGAACACGTAACGCAGACAAGTACGCGAGTTAATTGGCTAATAATCCTTAGATTGTCGCATTATTTAAATTATGCAAATTATTCAAATCTCCAATAAAATTAAAACAGAATTTCCAGCATTTAAATTTACTAACTCGTTCTTACACTTGTTGACATTAGATTTTTGCATTCTGGTAGATATTTGTGAATGGAAGAGTCTTGGTGAAGCATAATTAACCGTATATTTATACAGTTTGAAGTGTGTTTCTGCTGCGCAATTGTGTCTCTGCACTGTTGGTAAATATTAGACTTTGCAATCTTACGATATAAACTTCTAACTTTGTAAAATGACTGCTAATTCTACAAAGGATAAGGAACTTTTGGTTATTTACCCTCTGCTATATTGCAATGGTAAATTTGAATTTGAATGTGTTCTCGGATCTCTCTGAATACGGTTCGTATAGTTATTGTAATTCTTGTTTTAAATATACATGAGTAGTCTGTAAGTCGAGTTCATTTAATATTAATATTATTATTTTTCTTGTACTTTACTCGATTTCGAGACCGTACTTACGCAGGACGTTGAGACACAGTGTATCACACGTTGTTTTGAAATTTACACATTACAATGAAAATGCAGTCTTTCAGAATCAATACGTACATACCAGCATAATTTGACGTAATACCACTGCCATTTCGTAAACAGTAAATTTACCGTTGGCGGTAAATTATTTGTCTAATCAAAATAGTTCTTTTTGCAAACAAGATTAGACCTGTTTTTCGCGTGGAATCGCTGTAAGCCAACGATAGTTTTAGAAGCAATTAAAAATCAATTTTTTAATAACAACTCATTCCATAAAATTAGTATATTTATATGTATATATATATATATATATACACACACAAACACAGTTTTTAAATAGTTAAATAAATAGATCCGCAAACTAAAACAATCTAGCGGCTGCAATCAAAGCGACGCAATAGCGTAACGAAACCGGTTGTCGATGAATTCTTGAACAATGATGTAACATTTTCGTAGGTGCAACGTTGTTTATACGCAACTACCATAACGTATACAAACTCACCTGTCTCAGTTCACCTCAAGGAGTAGCGTCAGTTTCGCTTTATTTTACGACTATAATTTTGATCCTTAAATTGATAAAGTCAAATTCTGAATATATAAATGCACTTAGGAGTGATCTCCCTCGTGTAACTGATTCTCAAGCGAATCATAAAATATAATTCGCCGTGAATTAATTACACGCGAAATTCGCAAATTTTACATA
The DNA here is from genome assembly GCA_018906985.1 of Apocrypta bakeri. Lineage (NCBI taxonomy): Eukaryota > Metazoa > Arthropoda > Insecta > Hymenoptera > Pteromalidae > Apocrypta > Apocrypta bakeri. The sequence continues at coordinate 5,461,980 of JACCIA010000002.1, forward strand.
AAATCTGAAAATTAGCCAATCGACGATACGTTAAAATGTCTTCGCGAATAAGCTAAGCTACAATGTTTAGAAAGCGGTGAACTAATGTTTATTTATTATCGTTTAACATACGACATCGACGTCGAATAGCTTTGCTTGCGTATTCATCGAGAAAAAATAATAATCACTACAAATTTTCTCACCAGGAAGTCATAAACGATACTTTTCTCGGAAAAAAAAAAAATTATAAACTGCTCACTCTTCGCACAAATAAATTTTCCACGACAACTAATCCAATTTTTCCTCTCGATCCTGAGCAAAGAAACGTTAGAATACTCGAAAATAAAAAAAAAAACAAAAAAACCAATCGATCCTCGAGAAAGTTGAGCGAATCAGCGAAATATCCTTGAATTCGAATGAAAATTTCGCAAGCGCTCGGCGAAGTATCGCCGCTTGCAAAATTAAAACGTTCGCTTCAAAACCTCTGGGACGAGATGAAAAACTTGAAAATAATCCAATGAAATGCTACATGGTAAACACACTCGCGTACGACCGCAGCCATAACGCAAAAACATTATTCGTTAATGGTCCGACCTTCACCCAATCAAAAAGACTCCCAATCGTCGCGTCTCTTACGCGTGTGGGGAGCGCGCGAGTATTCGACTGGAGTGGTGCGCGTGGAGAAAGTGACTTACCTTCGCGGCTTTTCTATACGGACAGCAGACTCGCGTCTTAGTCTTGCGCGAAGTGGTCGGCGTTGACCGATTGCACCGAATGAAGAAATAAAGTTCCGTATAGTTGCTGTTTACTGTTTGCGAGAGGATAACAACGAAGTCGTTGATAAGATGCGTATGTTTGAGTCGTTCGACACTGTGATATTGCTTGTACTGTTAAGTTGAGTTCTGAGTAGTTCTTGTTTAGATTCCAGTGCAACGACACAGTGATTCGGTTGAATTGTTTCATCGTCCGTTCGATTTTCGCAAAGCAGCTTTGAGTGTGTATAGGTTTTGTGAAATAATCCGCCGATCGATCTTCCTTTCACTCGACCGGTTAAGGATTTGCGTGAATTTCGTATACGTACGATGAAACCTTAAGTTTCATTGAATACGAAGTGTGTCATTTGACTGTTGTAAAATGTTTTTGGAAATCTCGTTGTGGCTTATTTTTGGACTTATCGTATTTTGGGCTTTGCTCGATCCTGTGAGCAGAGTTGCGACTGCTGCGTGGGAAGTTTTGTTGCCGATTTTCAAATTCACACCGGTGGAACTGAAGAGTCAGTTTGGAGAATGGGCAGGTAATTATTGCTGCGAATGAGTTTGAGTAATTGCTATGTTTATCTTTTTTTTAATAATTTAGTAATTATCATTCTGTGGGTATTAGGGGCTGTTAACGAATTTCAGATTAACGTTAGGATAAACAAAGCTTTAAAGATAATTAGTTACATTTTATGATGTGTGTAACGATGGCGTTTTACATTATTTGATTACCTTTGTAGTATGCAGTAATAAACATGGGAAAGTCGAGAAATAAAGTAATTTAACAGTGTGCACATTAAAAAATTTTGTGTAATTCTATAAAACGATTTATTTGGATAGTAATAGGAACATTTGTAATTGAACGTAATTATTATCTTTATTCTAATGAAAAAAATCTGTTTTATTTGTGATAATAAGTATTCAAACCAAATAATTATAAATATAATGAAATACATATTTTAATAAAATATTTATTCAAAGAAAATTAATCGAGATGTTTAAATTCACTAATACGATATTTGTATGAAATCTTTTGACTCTATAGTCTTAGAAATTATTTAATATTAAAAATATTAAATACATCTTCTTTCATAAGAGTAGTTTAAATAAATATTATTTTTAAAATATACATCATTTTCAAGGCGCCTAAATAGTACTTCATCAATGTATTTATTAACATTTGTAACTTTTTACAGTGACTTTTGATGTTGAGGAGTTGAATTAAATTAAGTTTTAATTTTCATGCAAAATTGATTAAAATTTTCTTTAATATTGAATAATAGATTTTCGCGAAATGATTTATTTCGTTATATAATGTATTAAAGATGATTTAAAGATACTTAACAGAAAGCCACCTTGAACGTTCATTGGGGAATGATCCATAAATCTTTGATTTTTTTTACTTGTTAATAAAAAAGCGCATTTACGAAGATATGAAATCGTTAAATAATTTTTTCGATCTTCGACATGATCGATGACTAGTCCTAAAAATACAAAGACAAATTGACTATGTAAACTGGTTCCGCGCGTATTTTTTACGACCTGAAATTAACGCATTACATCTTGCCAATTCAATACAGTGGTTACTGGATCAACGGATGGAATAGGCAAAGCATATGCCAAAGAACTGGCTGCAAGAGGAATTAATTTAATTCTGATCAGTAGAACACTCGATAGGCTACAGAAAACCAAGGATGAAATCTTCGAGATTAATCCAAAAGTCGATGTAAAAATTATCTCGGCTGATTTCAGCAAGGGAAGAGAGATTTTTGATAAAATCGAGAATCAGCTGAAGGACATCCCGATCGGAATACTAGGTAAAGAAAAGATAATTTATTTTCCAAAAAATCAGTGTTTTAAAATAAACCATTGCAATTTTCAGTCAACAATGTCGGTAAACAGTACACGTATCCAATGTATCTCAGCGAAGTTCCAGAGGATGAGCTCTGGGACATCATAAACGTCAATGTGGGTGCAGTCACCTTGATGACGCGTCTGCTGATAGACGATATGAAAAAACGTGGAAAAGGTGCCATTGTGAATATATCGTCAGGTTCGGAATTGCAACCATTGCCTTTGATGACAGTTTACGCGGCGACCAAGGTATACGTGCGCAGTTTTTCCGAGGCTCTAAGAGCTGAATATTCAAAGTTCGGAGTCACCGTACAGCACCTTTCGCCTCTTTTTGTCAACACGAAAATGAATGCTTTCAGTGATCGTCTTCAGGTAACTGTAAACAGTATTGCGCAATCGACGAGCTATTACGTTAGTTGTGTAAGTGTACAAATAATTGTATTTTTTTTTCATTTATTACTTGTATTTTAGGTATCGAGCCTGTTCGTACCTGATGCAACCACTTATGCAAAGAATGCTATAACAACTTTGGGCAAAGTCAATACCAGTACTGGATATTGGGCACATGGAATACAAAATTTTTTCACTTTGATACCACCTGTTTGGATACGAATGAGGATCGGACAGTTCATGAATCAAGTTTTGAGAGACGATTATTTCAAACAAAAACATTCATAACTGAAAATACTGAGAGTCGGATTAATCGACGAAAACTGGTTTATCTAAAATTATCGTGTTCTTCGATTACGAGAAATGTGGTCGTGTTGTTTACCAAGTTCTTTAAATAATTTAGGGATTGCGTAATCAATTTTTTTTTCATTGTATAGTAGTAGTTTAAGTCGATGTACCATCAAATTCATTTTTTATATTAAAAGAATATTATGACACACTCTTCGTATATTTTGTTTTATTCGTTAATGTAGATTTAGTAATAAAAGGCAAAAATTCATCGATTTTAAATTTAATAATAGAATTTTAATTACAGCAAATTTCTTAAATGGGGAATGTCTCGATAAATGTCGGTGTTGCTTACAATGCGATGTATTTTTGCAAAATTTACTTATTCTTGTAAGTAAATAATTTTTGCATATCAAATGATTCATATATTCGTGGTTTTCGAAATATCGAAATACAGATAATAATAATTGAAAGGCTTTTTACTCCTTTGTTAAAACGAAGATCGTCTTTACCGATAGATGCCTACTGTGAACCTTGATGAGTAAGCTCAATGCTTCCGTGTACCTATAGAGGGAACTAAAAGCAGTTTTTAAAAGGTCAACTGGTTCTACCATAAATATGGTCTTTTTGCCATATACTATTAAAAATGTAATATCGCTTCCTTTATCAGTAACAGATTTATTACTTAAAGTTAATTAAACTTAGTACTTACAATTTAAAATAATCGTAAATAATTAAAAAGTTACATACAATAATAATGCGATTGTTCATTATTGAATATTGCTAAATCGATGTTTTCAATAAAAAAAAAATTAAATACAAAAATTAATTAGAAAAGACCTTTAGTTAAGGATAACAATTTGTTTACGTATAGAATTTATTTTAAAACTTATATATGCGTTGGGAATCAAAAAATTTCATATAATTATTGAAATTCATTGAAACGTGATATTATAATTATATTTGATTTGCAGAAATATTATACCAAATGAAACATACATTTTTTTCATTCAGATATGTATAATCATTAGATTCCAGTAAATATTTTTCTAACATTGTCCAAAGAAATCTCAATTGATAGCCCAGAAAATGCTAATGGCAACGCAATTAAATTGTCTATACATCACAAAGGAATGAGTGATACAGGTAAACTCAGCCTGCAGGTACTGAGAGTGAGAGATACGTTAAGGCCACTCTCGTCACAACCACCATATGGTGCACACACTGTAGCACAGATAAAGAAAAAAAATAAAATATACACTGAAAAAATATAGTTCGAATAAAAGAAAATATTTTAAATCGCAAAATATCATTTCTTTGAATAATTCGAAATCATTTACATGAATCTAATAATTATATTTATTTAAATGTAAATTTAGTTTAAATATTTATTTAATCATAAATAAATATTTGCAAAACGTCGAGACTTAAACATTTGTACTGAAATAGATATACTTTTTGATTTCAAAAATACAGTAAACAACGTTTTACTGCAAATAATTTTTAGGAAAAAGCCTTTTTTTAATAAGTAAGTGTTCCTAAATATAGCAAACTTTTTTTTCAGCGTAGGTATGAATGCCATTTTGGCTGTTGCATGATGCACCCGCGAAATACAATTCGGCTAATTTTTGATGTTCCACTTTCGAGCTATTTCGAGATACTTCCTTCTTCGCGCCTCTCCGCCGCACTGCATGAATCTCTCATCGGGACAACGAGACTCCGGCACCACTTGCGTACATCGTAATGAGTTGTCACTTTTTTTTATTACAATTAGCTATTGTAATGCGGGTTTGACGTTTATGGATGTTCCTTGAACCATGAGCTTTTTGTATTACAATTAAAAAATTTCATTAAAAAATGATGTTGCGTTTTCCATATGCATTTTGAAGTTTCTATTGCGCAAACGCCTGTGTAATTTTATTAAAGTAGTAGTTTTAGCCTCGTCATTAGTGCTTCTTTCCGTCGATGCGATGAATATTTGGATCTCTTGACGAATAAGCTTTTTATAAGTAGCGCATCAAGAGATGGCAATTTTTTTGAGATGTCAGTAATTAACTTAGATAACGTTTAAAAATACGATAAGCTATAATGAACGCGATTCATTTTGAATGCGTACCGCCTACCGCAACTGCGTCAACTATAGTTAAAATATTCCAGTAGTGTTTCAGCCGACAGCGTGCGATATTAAACGGCTTTTAAATGCGTGTTTCGCCAAAAAAACCTTTGATTCTCGCATTTAAAAATTAATTTGCCAAAGAGGAAGTTCGACATGAGCGAAAAATTCAGTGCCTCGCCAACTTTGCATGAATAATCTGCGTTAAAGTCGTTTAAAATATTACAGATAACGGCAGTGTCATGTGAAACTTAATCTTGAGCTAAAAAAGTTCACGACTAGAAGTACATATAGAGGTGACAAATAAACTTTAACTGGTGTTCTTTATGTCTATGAGAAAATCCATTAAATATACGAAAAAGCTTGGTACTTGGGATAAAAAAAATTATTCGCGAAGACGCATGGTAAAGAAATGATTTTTCTCATTCCTGGGTGTCTTGCACTAGCACAAGCAAAAATGAAGTTATTGTTAAAATAGTGAAAAATAGTGCCACGATTCAATAGCCCCTTCGAATCCAACAATTTAGCTCTTGATTAATTTCTGGATTGGTGACTTTGATCAATTTGACAAATTTTGATCGATAAGCATATAAAGTTATATAAAGTTAATAACGTTATCAAATGTAAATGTCGATGGACCTATTGAATTATTCTTTTTTTTTAAATGAAAGCTCTTTAATTCTACTTTGATATGCTTTTTATTATCCATGTTCATTACCTTTCTATTTGTAGATTAATTATTGTGCAAACTAATCAGCTACTATTTGGAGAAAAAGTGATGATAAAAGTCCAATCGAGAATAAAATATTAATCATTCAAGTAAATAAAATTAAAATTAAAATTATATGCTTGTATAAATTCATTAAATTGAGTAATTTCCAAAGACAGCACAAAGAAGAAAGTGCTGTTAGTTTTAAAAAATCGCTTGGAATCTCCGCTCGAGACAAATTTATGAGTGTTTAAAGAAATATGAGACAAAATGCATACTTTAGAAAATCCATTTGATTCACCTATGATTATAATTTGTGTTCTTAAATCCAATCTGAACGATTTTTATTTAAAATCGAAGGTGATTGTACTTCTAAATAACATTTTATTTAAACCTCGAGCCTAAGGACATTCTTGAATTATATTGTATATTTTCCAAAAAAGCGAAAAATCCAGAAACAATTGTTTGCATTTTTGGATATAAAAACCGAGTGTCTAGCTGGAACGAATGTGTAAATAAAATTAAAGTAATGGCTATTTTACGCGGAAGATACCCCGGAAAAAATGGCCCGGTAGGTATGTCCTCGCGAATAATTTTTCGATTTCCAGGTACCGAATTTTTTCATGCATTTTGTGGACTTACTCGTATCTGATATTCAGATCAGCATATCGTGTAGCGATAAAGCTCGTCATGTCGTGTCTATCTCAATGAAGACAGTCTACGGATAGCTCTTGACGAGCTACCAACTCCCACTGTCGGTAACAACAGCCCGCAATCGTAGAGTAATAGGACCAAGCATTGTTTAATTGTGAATTAGTTGATTTATTAGATTGGAGAGTTATTTTAAAAATGGAGCAAATACGTCTTTTTAAAAATACTGTGTGTCATTTGTGATGCTTCGATTTTTTAAAATAAAGGTAGGTGTTTGACGCATAGTAAAATTGAATACCTTTGAAAATTTGAAAAACAGCAGAAGAGTGACAATGTCGATTTATAATATAATAATTAACTCTATTCATAAAGTTAGAGTCTGTACATTCATAAAAGCATCAGAAATTCATAGCTAGAAAATTTACGCTATGAATGATTATGAATTCTTGTAATGACCACGGCACAAAGCAGGAAATATAGTATTCCTTCTTTGATGAGGCTTTTTTTTTCATTTCTTTTTTGCAATATATATTTGAATATAAATTGAGTACTGGGGGCGATAAAAAGCAATCATTTGGATGAATTACGTGTCAGTACTACGTAGACTCGAAGTTCGACTTTAATTTATTAATATTAACTAATAATGACATGATATTACAGCAATATCGACTTCTAAGATTAATTGAACTATCGGTTACGTTGAAATATGCACAATAAGGTCTAACAAAGAATCAGACAACGGACTTTGTAACTCTGAAGAATATAAAACAAGAATAAAATTATCTTTATTTCATATAAATTCGAGATATCTCCAGGGGCCATAACAGGTTATAAAAATATGATAGTACGTTGAAAAATACTTGTTAGAGTTTTATGTTTATATGAATGTAAATTTAGTTTAAATTTCAACTTAAATTATAGTAAATATTTTTTTAAGTATATTAATTAGTTATTTATTAAATTAAATTAAATTTTCCATCCCCAATACTCATATATATATAAAATTTAAAAGAAAAAATTTAGGTTTAAATATATTATTTAATTTACTCCGGCAAATTCTTTTTTTTTATTTATTTATTTAATGTCACATTCTCTAGAAGGTATTCGTGACCTCTGAATTTTACATAGCATTCTTACACCTAATTACATACGTTCTTTGTTTACTAATAAAAAAAAAATAATTATATAATTTCTTTGATTTGTAGATTGGTTACGATTCTATTCTGTAATATTAATTTCATTAGACCAGGATTTTCCAGGAATTGTACAGCAAATTCTTATTTACATATACAGTGAGTAACGTTTGCCTGAAAATAATTTTATTTTGAAATACATTGTTTTTTAAAGCAAAATTTGTTTATTAATTAACATAAATCTTGTCTTATTTATTCAAACCTTTTTTTGTAATGTGTAATATAAAAGTTTCTAAATGTTTACAGGAAAAAAGATACAAATATGGATACGTTAACTATAGTTCTTGTGATTTTAGTCTGTTGGTTAATAATAGATCGGCTAATAACTTTTATTCAATGTATACGGACAATCCTCGCAATATGTTGCTGCTTCAAAAAAATTAATTTAAAAAACACATACGGGGATTGGGCAGGTAATTATTTTCAAAGAACAGATAACAAACATCTTTGAAGCTAAAAAGAATCTTTAATCAGTTTCTAATGAAAATACTGATTTTTAATCAATCTTTTAAAAAGAATTCTATATCAGTCATAACAGGGTGTACGGATGGTATTGGAAAAGAGTATGCGAAGGAATTGGCAAAAAGAGGCTTAAACCTCGTTCTTATCAGTAGATCTTTAATGAAATTAGAGACAACCAAAGATGAAATCGAGACGATCAATAGTTCGATCAATATTGAAATCATTCAAGCAGATTTTAGTAAAGGGAGGGAAGAATTAGAAACAATAAAAAACAAATTAGAAAACATTCCTGTGGGAATATTAGGTAAGTGTAATTTAAATATTGTTAACAAACTAATCGTTAACTAATATTATTAACCAATTACCCATACAGTCAATAATGTTGGAGTATTTTACGAATATCCTATGTACTTGGATGAATATCCAGAAGATAAAATATGGAATTTAATTAATATTAACATAAGTACGCTCACAATAATGTCTCGCATGGTTATCGAGAAAATGAAAAAGAATGGCAAAGGAGCAATTGTGAATATATCTTCGGCATCGTCGATCATACCTTTACCGTTACTATCGGTTTACTCCGCTAGTAAATCATACGTGAATTTTTTTTCTAAAGCAACCAGAAAAGAGTACGCGAATTCTGGATTGACAATACAATGTCTTATACCTTACTTTATAAATACGAAAATGACCTCATATTCACCCCGACTCAAGGTAAAATCTTGTAAATTCTCAGAATGAAAAATATTTCCATAATACGATTGTTTCTTTTCTTTTTTTAGTTAAGTGGTCCTCTCTTTCCTGATGCAGCGACGTATGCTAGAAATGCTATAGAAACCTTAGGAAAATTAGATTTTACTACAGGTTATTGGCTATTTGATATCTCATATTTCTTGCAATCAATGCTTCCTTCGTTCCTTCAGTCAGCGCTTGGTTGCTTTACCGTTCGACTTACGCGATATGATTATTTCAAAGATCAAAAAGAGAAACATGGCTGTATACCAACACGAGCAAAGGCTGATGGCTTTGTGTAAATATTTTATTAAAAAAATTATGGGTTTGTTATCATTTGTTATTCTAATAAGTGATGAGTGCACACAAAATACATGACCATACGAGATTGCAAAAAGATAAGTACCTATTGATACGCGATATATATATTGCGTAATGATCAATAGGTCACACAAAACTGATATCTTATTCTAGATAACTGTAACTATTTATATTGGGGATTTGTTATTTTTTATTGAGTCTTTAAAATTTTGCTGTACAAGCATTACATTCCAAGCAATGATTGCAATCTGTATATTCACACGAGTAAAATAATATTTAGTGCCGCTATTATACAGTGTATATTAAAAGAAACTTATGTTTCTAACTTGAAATCTGGAACAATCTTGAGAAAGTCATATTTTATGACACGATAGCGCATTATAACTTCATTTCTAACTTGAAATATATAGACTTTAGTCCCAAGTTGAGAGACCTTTGTGGACACTTTAACAATGATTTGTAAGGAAATTTCATGAATTTTTTTATGTTGATCTAAACTTTTTAAAACTGAATTTGAAGACTTGGATGACTTTGAATGAAAGACTTTGGTGCTATTGTTGTGAAATGGTGTAATGGTTGACTCATCATCGAACCTTTTCCAAACTGAATTTAAAGACTTTGATGACTTAAGAGATTGTTATGATCTATAACTACCGACTTGAAAGTATTTTATTTGTAAAGTTTAACTTATTTTAGAGGAAAAGTCTTTTTTGAATTTTTAGTGAGCAATGTTTACCTAAGAGATTAGAATATTTGAAAATAGGCATGCAATTCCAAAATTCTTAAAAATTCTAACTTTGACATCTTATAATATCACAAAAAAATCCTGCAAAAGTTCATGAACATAGACAAAGTTATTATTGCCAATGATTGTAACAGCTTTTTCTAGATAAATTGTTATTCGCAAATATGTATCATTGTCCGGACAAAGTTATTGGTCATATGTGATAAATGCAGTTAAGAAGAAGGCAGAAATGAATATGATTATTTATTGATAGTCTCTACAGTCGGCATATGTCAATGTCTTCAAAGAAGCGATAAATAAGTTGGAGTAGAATTCAGACAATAAAAAACAATTACAATTTATCTAAGAAACGAGACAACAGCATATCAATGCCAGAGTAGAAGAAAACTAGACATTTCAAAATGTTAATTGAATTTATTTGTGTATCTGTCGTATATATACATTGTCGCATATATACATTGTCGCATATATACAATGATAATTATGCGTTACGCATATATATACACCCCTGCGCATGTTTATATTCAGATATACGCTGATGCACATTTATGGGTCATTCTCTGACAGACTGACCGATGAAAAATGTTTAAACTGTTTTTTGGCACTGGCTCTACTTTCATGATTATTTTAAAATGTTTTTCTTCGCGGTTCTTTAAGTTGCAAGGAAAGCATTTCTCACTAAAACCACAAGAGAAAGTTTTTTGTAAATTTTACTAAACTTACTTTACTCGTGTGAATATAATATATTAATACATGTAAAATTAATATTAATTTGTTAATGTCCGTTGACATCATTCGCAATCACTTAAACTGCATTAAATAGAATTACAATGCTACCTTTGACACTTGTACGTTTGTTTAAGTTGACGCTGAATCAATCTAATCAATCATTGCACTATTTATAACACATATGTATGGGAAATATGTAAATAAATTGAACTAACATTTCGAACTGTCTAGTTCGTCAAAAAAATGTTCCATTGTGTAGTCGGCGTTCATGTTCCGTACTCTCATTTCTTATAGATAAGTTATTGTCGTTATATTGTTTTGTATTCTTTCAAATAAATTGAAACAAATGTTTTTTCAATGCGTCGATGTACAATTGTTATGCGATTTCGCCATTATTATAAAATAGCTTATAATTTGTATAAATTATTTTAAACTGAAAATTGTATGTAATGCTCTCAAATTGATTCACGACTTTAACACAATTCCGAGGATAAGTTGACGAAACAGAAACAGTTATATATAATGTATGATTTTCTGACAAATTCGTCAGTAAAAAATGTTCTTTTCTATCACATAATTAAAAAGTGTTCTTTGACTCTGTATCCATTTCTATTCACTTTTTTAGTTCTCTTATAGCTCACAGTGTTTTTAGTATCTAAAGAATTTTACGTCTATTTTAGTTAAAATTTATTAATTTATTTAAACCCATTTCAAAACTCTACATAATACATACATAATCAATAATGCCAATTCTACCTGAAAATAACATTATCAGTAATATTGCAGTATTATTATCAGTATTATTAGTCCTTATCATTACGGAAACTAATGGAAATGAAGCATACATTAAATATAAATCATGAAAAAAAAATAATTACAATTATAGTGTCCAGATAATTGTAAATTTACAATTCTTAATAGAAAAACAGAAAATTACAATGTATTTGATGTAATTAAATTTCTTCCAAAAAAAATATGAAAAATGTCGCCTTATTAGGCTACAAGACCAAAGAAAAGTTTGGAAATATACAAAAGAAAGCAGTTTTCGACATGTAAATCTATCGGGTAATCATCTAACAGATACTGAATTTACTCAGTGAGATGTTTTGCATAAGGTAACTTATCCATGAACTCCCCAGCAAAGTACATAAATATCTTCCTAGATGGAGTTCTGATTTACGTAGGTAAGGAAGGAATTTTTTTAATTTAGTAACCTTTTTTCGAAGAATACAAATCGACCTGTATTTATTTTATTGTTCTGCAACGAGCACACAAATTTTTAAACTTTTCTCATACGTGTTAAAAATGATTTTAAAAAATCAATCACTTCGTATCATCCGAAGTTCAAGATCATAGAACATAAAAACCGTGTAATAAAAAGCGCTTTTTTGAAGAAAAAAACTTCATTTTAGTGTTTTCGTACAAAATCGTTTTATTACTTATACAGAAGATTTATGCGAAAATAACATTGACAAACGTCAGAACGATTTCGGAGTAATCCAATGCCAGAAATGCACATTGGAGTTAGTAAAAGCACGAAACTCTATGTACAGGTATACAAACGATGTTTTGAAGGAAAATTGAACAGCAGCTTAAGGTGAAACTCGTTCAAGTTAGATTAACCATTCAGGATGCATCGACGCGTGTGTGCATGTGAGCATGGCGTAAATTTCGTTTCCTCGATCTGACTATAATCCGTAATAAACGCTTTATTAGCCCTTTGAACTCGACACGCGCATTTCTACGGCTACGCTTCATCATATATACATATACATATATATATAGAAGGAAATATTTTGTGGTCGAAAGTTTCGTCGAGCAGCACCGAAGCTCTCCGTTGCACTGTCCTGCGTAATTTCTCTTTCTGTCGCGCTCTACAGTACTGTATGGTGAGACACTCACGAACGTCGCGGTGATATTCTTCCACGTGCGATCGGTACATCACAGTCTCTGCTCGGTTCGCCACGGTAGTTCGCGGCTTCAATCCAACTCGTTTGTTCTCTGTACACTGCGCTGTTCCGGCGTAGTTTAGGACGCACATATATATTGCTGTATGTATGGAATGATACACGCAATGCGCGCATATTCGACGGCAAATTGGGTCAGCGAGTTTTCAGCCAGGGTTATTCGGATTGCGAGGGTCTGTCTCTCTCACTCTCTCTCTCTCTCTCTCTCTCTCTGTTTTTCTCTCTATCCCTTTTTTAACTCTCAGATTCTCTATTTATTCCTCTTGCCTCTCTCGCTCTCCCTCACTCTCTTTATCAATTTTTCTCTTTATTCCTGTTTCCTCTCTATATAAAGTTTTCTCTTTCTCTCTCTGTTTATCGCTTGCTCTATCTCTATTTTTCACTTATTCTCTCTCTTTATCTCTCTATTGTTCTCCTACCCCCCCCCCTCTATTTGTTTTTCTATTTCTCCTTCTCTCTATAAATCTCTCTCTTTATTTTTTTAATTACTTTCTCACTCTTTCTTCTCTCTCTCTCTCTCTCTCTCTCTCTTCCTCCCTCACTATCTTTATCTCTTTATTTTTCTCTTGCTTTCTCTCTTTTTTTTATTTCTATCTTTGTCTCTATTGCTCTATTTCTCTTTCGCATTTACAAACACATTCTTCGGACCTGTAAACATCGAGCCACGTTGTGGATGAACAAGCTAGTTTTTTCCAATGGAATGTATGCACATTTCCATGCGAAATAAATTCGGAAATTCTTTTGTGTTGCATTTACATAGATGAATATATTTTTTTGCGATGTTTACGTATGGGCTCGGATATACGGATACAGTGTATTGGGTTAGAGCGTATGCGGTGTAAGTTAGTTTGCATGAAAAAAGTCGAAAAATATTCGAAAAAAATCCGAGTATCGATTTTGGAAACAGTCGAGGCAAAAAGTAAATTTGTAAAGCCTTTGTGTACAAAAAAAATCGCATTAACCATTCGATACCTCGCAACGTATACTTTCGTTCGCCACTGCGGATGAACAATAGCATATATATATATACACACACATTATATATACACGAGTAATATAAGCACTAGCTAAGAGACCATTGAGATCAGCTGAAAGACGAAATAACCCTCTCGACTTGCGTACATAGCTTGAGTTCCGCTCTTCGGAAGCCAGTTCGTGGTCACTAGCATCCGGCCCGGTTTACATTCAAAGGAAAAGGACCATTCAATCTATTCTCCGTATCTTCCTCGCCTATTCCGTACACACATATCTGTACAATGTACATGCGCAATTGCATTGTAGGTCCACTTAATGTATATAGCCCGTCCTTGACGACACGACGCTTTATCGAATCATCAAAGTGACAAACTTGCGCAGAGCTCCTTAAAGCGCGCTTGTTTTTCTTACGTAAAGGTAAAATGAAAAAAAAATATATATGTACATATAATAAATAAGAAGATACCCTACAGTCGCGCTCTTTCTCCTCTCGGTCTTTCAAGGCGAATCCGATCCAAGCGCTCGCGCACAGGACTGAGGTCGCGCAGGATGCTGCGGCGGATGTTTCTCAGCTTATTTCCGTCTCTGTCTCTCACGAATACCTTTTATATACTTCTCGAGCCGTGGGCCGGCGAGCAGTACACAAGTACGTAGGCTCTCCCGTACCTTGGCTCTTCGTGTACCTTGGCCTTGAACAGAAAACGTTGACCTCGGCGTTCCGATCCGAGCGCAACCGGTCACGGGGTTCTTTGCGTCGTCTTCCAGCTGTGTGTATATGCATTACGCGTATACGTATACGAAAATATTTGTGGATGTATAAGTATATATATATATATATTTGTGTGTGTGCGTGTGTGTGTGTAATGACTCTCATGACTAGTCAGATTATACGAGTGTACGCGCAATACGTGAACCCAATTATGGCCTATCGAGAGGAGCGCAATAAGGGAAACGCTGTAACAGTGCGGTTCGCTGATGTTTCGCAGTACGAGATTGTGGGAATAGAGTTTTTGTTCATTATCGATGGAGGATTCGACTGGTTTTCTGTAAAGCGTTTGCTCACATTAATTCGTATACCTTATCGTGTCTCGCGGAGTGGAAAATTCAACTGATTTGCTTGGGTTTCACTTTTCCAGCTAGGGAAATAGGATCTTGTAGACAGACGGGAATTTCACTTTTCGTATACATTAACTTGATGTCTTTCCTTGACTGCTGAAATATAACTGCTCGTTTGAGCGAATGCGTTCGTTATAAATAGTGTGCGTACATTTACATGGAATATTTGATGCTGACGCGAAGTATAAGTTTTGCAATATTATGGGAACTGACTAAACAAATGAAAAGTGAACATCGCGTGTGTTATTATATTCGAAAATATGCATTCGTGATATTGCACGAAGTTAATATTAAGAATTAATAATGAATTTGAAAACGACGATTTGGAAAATAAATGGTAGATTAGGGTTATTGTCGAAATTTTACGTTAGGCACTTGTTCGTCTTATTATTATATTTATACAGTCGGGAGGTAAGATACGTTTAAGCGAGGCTATTTAAATTTAATAATTTTAATTACTTATGTTAATTTCATTCGTTGAACATTTAATACTGAACTTGTAGATAGTTAGTTGTACCTTTCATTAGAGCTTTGTTTCGCATCGTTAAGTCCCTTGGTTGACCACGTATAGTAGGTTGTTGAAAACTCACTCTCCGTAGGATTCGAAGTGAGTTAACAGATTAATTGAGCTTAAAACTGGCATGACTGCTCTTCAATAAAAGCTTTATAGATGAATGTAGGAATTTTATTTAATGAATAGAACAATTATTAAAAATCGTCAATACTACTTCGTTATTAAATATGTAAAGAATGTAATTAGTGTAGCTAATAACGATTTTTAACTTTAGGTAGGCTCACTTAAGGTTTCTTGTCCTCTGAAATCTAAAGTATAAAAAATTCAAATTTTCCAATTCTTTTCTTCACAAGTTCGTTTGATAATTTACATCCTATGTAAAAGTGTCAACTGTATCCTCACTGGTAGACAAATTAATCAACTATTGAACATCGGTTGATCAACTCCCATCGGTTTAGTCAACCGCTGATTATAATAAACGTGTTGTTAAACAGTCGAATAAAATTGTTGACTGAGAGCTCGCTTTGGTTGATGAAGTTTATACCAGGGGCTGTTTTTATAATAAACTAAATTATAACTTGTAAAGCGCAGAAAGTCGAATAAAAAAAGTTACTCCCACATGTCACAAAGCCAGAATCTCCCGAGCTCAAAGTGTACCACTCCAAAACTGTCTCAAAGTACACAAAGGTCCTATTTAGCTTCATCATAAATACAAATCAACGAACGCGAATGTTGATTCCGCTCGCAGGCTTATTTCCACCGCGTGTGTATTATATACATATACACGTACGCAACGCAGTTGCAAGACGGACTCGCAATCAGACATTTTGCAATAAGCGAAGGCTCGTGATTAGGACCGTAGGTTGTTTCGACGGACAGAATAGCCCAGGGATTTGTAGTACAAATACGACAATGTGGACCGAAACAGCTGCCGAATTTGGCCGAGTCCGCAGCAAGCCTGTAACGAAGGGGTTTCAGAGAATTGCGCTATACGATACACACTCGTCGCATACACATGTGTACTCGTTGTGAGTTTCGAGCTCTGTGAATCGTTACTGGCAGGTTTCGTACATATACATATACTAAACCCTGCATTACGTCATACCCGATCAAATATTCTCGTATGGGTTCGAATGGAGTAGTTCGCAAGTCTAAATTAAAGGGATCAGCTTTGTACACAATTGACGGAAGATAATACTCTTTCCTGTAGATGGTAGTTGCCCGTTGAAAGAGAAGCCGCGTTGTGTATCTTGAACCTGATACTCGTAATCATTAGACCGCGCGGTCGTTTATCGATAGCGAGCAGACTTACGTCGACGCAGTATTCGTCCGCTTATTTACTAGGGAAAATATGGTAATCGTTCGGCTTGAGCCATCGTAAATTACTCGCGTGTATAATTGTTACAAAATGCAAGCTCAAATTAAAAGCTCATTTATACGTCTTTTGATACAAATGTGTGAATTGACGCTGGAATATCCGAGAGATCTAACGATCAGAATTTCAGGTGGTAGTTTCTACGCTTGCTATTTGCTTGTAATTTAATGCTAATTTCGACTATTTTGAATGTGGAGATTCGAAGTTTTATTGAAAGAAAAAGATGCTTTCGTTTTATCGGGTTTTATTAGTAGCTTCCTTTAAGGGTGATTTACAATTGTTGTGTCCCTGGATTTTGAGTGTCTGTAACAGAAAATGTAATTTTATTGCAAAGCTATAAAGTTTTTTTCTAAAAAGTATATTAAAATCGGGACGTTTATGTTATCATCTTTTGCGAATTGTTCAATAAATTTTTACTGTGATTTTATGTAATTTTTTAAATTTAACATTCAAAATAGGGGATTCCCGGTATTAAGGAGCGTTTTCACTTATTCGCTCCCTGATGATTGAATCACTGTAATAAAAATGTAACATTGTTTAAATTTACTTTAGGTTAAATATTTATTTTTAAATCGTATAGTGCATTTAAATAGAATGTATCACTGGTTAGTTAATAAGTTAGATTTAAATTCTATAACTATTTAATGGGTATGAATAGGGAATGTGTGTCCAATAGAATGTGTAGACTAATTTTACAATAAGCAATATAACAATATTAAAAAAATCGTTATAAAGTCAGTATTTAAAGTCAGTATTACGTAAGATTCAACACAGCTTCAAAGTCAGAATCTTACGGAGAGTGAGTTTTCAAGAATCTGTACTATAAGTGGTTTAAAAAGTTATTAATGCGAATCATAGGTATAAACAATAGCTTTAGTCCACTTTGGTCATAAGCAAATATATATCTAATATCAGATTAACTGTAAACAATAAAAACATTATTAAAAATATTTTAATGCCCAATTTTCGAATTATCATATTGAAGATGTCTTATACCTTTAATCTACCTAATAACTACGGCTTTAAACTTTCTCGTATTTAAAGTATTATTAAAATACAACGGATGAAAGAACACGTCAGCAAAGTAAAAATTAATTTATTTCTCGAATTCCATAGTTCCTCGGATAATTCATTTATACAAACTTAAAGTTGCAATTTCGCAAGACTCTTTGCACAAGTAAAACAGACGTTATATATTTTTAAATCTTTATTACAATCGAGAGATGTCAGCGCGGAATGAGGAAAATTAAAAAAGCGTATATATAGCTCCCAGATTGAAATCATAACGAATTCTTTCCGTCAGTTCATCAAAGCTAACTTTACGGTCGAGTTCGGAAGCCTCTAAATGAATGAAAATTTTCACGGAGGTACGTGCACGCCACCAGTTCGGATTCTCATTCGAGGATCCTTATATATGTATACCATCCAATTAACACCGATGACAAATGGAAATTAAGTCTCGAGAGCTTCGCACCTTTCCGACTCACCGCATGTATACCTATGTATAATGTACTATATATATAGTATATATAATATACACTGAGTACGAGCGAACTAATTAAATAAAATGGAGTTTCGGTGATGGCCGAGGGACCAAAAAAATAAAACATTGAGACGAGAGCTTTTCGATCGATTCTTCCGCTCGCTCGCTCGAGCTTTTTGATTGTCTTTCTTTTTCGCTACTCCGAGAAAGCAAGAGAGAGAGAGAGAGAGAGAGAGAGAAAGAGAGAAAAAAAACAGAGCTAACAACACTCCGGACTCCCAAAGGGATGTTAACTTTGATTTATTTTGAAGAAAGTTACCGTCGAGGCTGTATCACGATGTACCTTTTTTTTGCAAACGGCTACTGCTAGGAGCGGCTTTAAATCTAAATTAGATACACAAGTCTGCTGCATATTTATTACGTGGAACGTCAAAGTTGCTTTATCTCTTCATACATAGGTAAAGCTTCTGCGGAAATAATGCAAACCATAGGATATACTCGTTCAATAATTGAATTTTGACTGCAGGATAGTCATGTCCGCAGTGTTATACCTGTACACGTACACACACACACACACACATATATATATATATATATATATATATATATATATATATATATATATATAGTTATTTTAATTACCAACTATCCGCAAAACTTTAGCAGCAACAAGGGTGAGCCAGCGCGTGAATACGAGCTACAAAGCATTTGGAAATTCCACAGACGTGGAGGGAGACCATTGGAAAAGTTACCGATGCGAATGCGAGAAAAGCTTTATATATATATACTAGTTGCGTGTGTATATCAAAGCTCTAAAATTCGCTTTGCGCTTGGAATTTCCTGCGCAGAGGTTCCCATACAGTTTTATCGTACGGCGCGTATACGTCGACAACCGAAGCATATGTACCAATGCTAATTGAAGTGGAGAATGCGCAAGAGGAAGAAATAAAAAGGAAAAACTTATATAAATGCTTGAATATACGCGATCGTTACGATTCTTGTGTATTGCGTGATTCTCGACGTCGTAAAGTCTAATGCATACTTTTAGCCATTATATATCGTGTACTTTTACGTTTACTATATATGGGTCATTCTCTGACCGATTGATCGGAAAAACATTTTTTTTCTTCTAAATATTGTTAAACTCATATTTGACCCTTTTTATAAGGGTTCTTTAAGGCATGAGACGTTTATATACATTTTTGACAATTTTGGCATTTCGTGACTATTTTAAATTAGCGCGCCACTCTAGCGGCTCGGTTTTCATTCATAGGTCACATTGTTAGGATAAGCTTCGGGAGATATTCTTTGTGCAATTAATTTTTACGCTTAAAAATAGATTTAAGCGATTTTTCAATAAATTCGCAGTTCGTGTATCAGTACTCGATCAGGCTGAATTTCAATAGGTGAGCTTGTTGGGATGAGACTGTGATTTATAAAAAATTCTGTTGAGATTAGCTGTAATCTCATTAAGATAATTGTTCTACAAAACAATTTGTTTATTCACATGGGAAAAAATGAAAACTGCTACCTTTTTTTAAGTTAAACAAAAATGAAAAAACATAAAAGTATTCATTTTCGGTATTTAAAAACGGTCGTGTCTAAAAGATGTTAACTTCTCAAAGAAGCATTTGTCACTAACAATACAAATAGAACTTTTATGGTAAAATTAGTTAAACTGTAATGAAAATATACTTTTAAAACTGTAGATATATCTATAGAGATGTCATATATGTCATAATCATCTAAGCCATTCAAATCTTAAAATTCAGTCTTGAGAAGATTGGATTACGAGCCTGAACATCGAAAAATTAATAAAGATGCTCATCAATACAAAAGAATCTACAAGAATATCAACTTGAGAATTAAGCTCTATCTCTACCAAGAAACAAAATAGCTTAAATTAATCATAAAAAACAGTTTAAATTAATCATTTACTAGTTAATTTGTCATAGAATGACCTATATATACCCTCCATTAATTTGCAAGAGTAAACGCACGATGCTTTCATCTAATTATCAGTATACACGACACGCATTAGCTGATGCGCCGATAACTCAATTACGCATCCTACTGCAGCGTCCAACTCCATCTCTAATGATAATTACAATAACGGACTAATTGAGAGAAAAAAAATTGTAAACGTAACAGAAAGTAACTAACGAAGGGAGTACACGGAGTCGATAGAAGGTAGGAGTCGAGCGAGAGTACATACGTATATATAATACATAGGGGGTATTAGCAATAACCGATCGGCGGTAATCCTGCGGTACGTATCTATTAGTCAAACCAACTGCCGCGCTGGAAATCCGTAATTCAGTTTGAGCTCGCCGCAGCACTCGCGGTACGATACAGCCATTGTCTATCTATATATATATATCTGGTTTCTCAACTGGTTTCGACGATAGTCCCTCTCCACAGATGAGACACTGAAACCTCAGACGCAACTCGACTTCTGCTGTTTGCGAGTGCATTCGCGGTACACCTCTGCCCTCTGACTATCTATATATGTATAATCTTGGTAATTCGATTTTCAATCTCAATCGAATGATCCTACAGGTTTGTCGACTGGCTTCGAGAGACTTTCGCGATTATTGCGCTTCTCGGTGCTTTTGAATCAGCCCTTTTAGGGGACCAGACACCTTTGAAATGCAATTTAGTAAATTGAACAATTTTAAATATTTATAACAATGCAGTTATTATCTACACTTATTTTAATTAGAGAATATAGTTTCACCTTCCATTTTAAAGGTTCCGTAAGTCCCTTCGATAGCTAGTAATAGTAGAAAGTTGAAAATTCACTCATCGTAGGATTCAAAGTTAACCGATGGATGGATTGAGCTCAAAATTGATAGTTAAACTCTTCGTTATAGTCCTTTCCAATTACTGATGAATTTGGCAATACCGATCGAAAGATGAGATTTTTTTGCACAAGAATATGTATTCCAATATTTATATGACATGAGTTATATAATGGAAAGGCACGAGCTTGAAGTTGACGTTTAAATTTTGGCCATCTGAGCTTTAAAGGGTTAAAAGATGCATCGCGTATGGGTTGGTGCGTGTACTATTGTACCTGTTTGCAAGGACTACGAGGTGGACTTTTGTTGTGGAAAGTGAAATATGCTTTTGTCGTATGTTCTTTATGTTATGTTTTCATTAGTAGTTGCCGAGAATAAAGGCTTCGTGAATGCTAGTGTTTTGTATTTTAATATTTACTTTAAAATTGATGTATTTTACTTGTGTCGTATGTAGATTCAAATATAATAGTAACAAATAAATTAATCTACTAAAACTTATCGCACAAATATGATACTGTACTGAAAAAAAATAATTTCAGTATAAATGTACGTCACTCCAAAGCTGATTTATTTAGATTGTCCTACGATGAAAAAAATTCCTTTGCGGTTCCAATAAATATATGATTTCTTCGAATAGTGCTAAGACAATATTTACTTGAATTTATTCATTTTATGTATTTGAGAGAAAAAAAAATAATTAACCTAATAACAGATTATTATCAGCAATGGCATAAATAATGTATTTTAACAAATATTTGTTTATAATCACAAACCGTAATATTTACCCGAATCAATAAATACGGTATTTATTTAAACAATATATTTTTAAATTAAATATTATGACTATGACGAATGACAATAAATGCGTATCTGTATCGCATAAGCAATATGGTTATTCAATCAATATTTATTGAATTTAAAATACGCACTTTATGATATTTTGAAAAAGGATTAAACAACTTATTGTTAAAGCTATTCACGTCTACATCTAGTAAATTTTGCATTCGATCGCGTGTAAATGTGTTTTAAAACCAAAATATCTTTTTTTAATCAAAGTAAAAATGTGTTTCTTTTTTGAAAAAAAAATCAATCATTTAAAAAAGAAATGTTCCCATATTCGGTAAAAATTTTTTTTAACGATTCAGTCGTGACGTACTTGCTTTTCATGTCGATAGTTTAGCTTGGATTGTCTATTGTTATTCGTTCGAATTTGACAGAGAAAAATATGTATTTACTTTTTCCAATTACTTATAACGAATCAATTTTTTTCGATTTCGTTCTTGTACATTTCACTTTATACATAATAATGACATTTTCCAATAGTACTCTGTGCTTTTACGTGGATGAAGTAATTCATTTATCTCACTGGAGTACACACATCAGTTAATATCAGAATTATGCGAAATCCATATTATTATATAATTAGCATAAAGCCTACCAAAGAGATAATGAAAATGACTGCGTATAAATCCGGTACATTCAAACTTCATTTTACAATAGAAAAGTAAAGTTGTAGCTTCGCTGTATAATTGCATTTATTGATGAGTTATCTGTAAAAATATATAATTTATTATAATTTATTGTAATATTCTGTATATAAACATAATCGTTCCCACATTACACGAACTTTCTACTATAATTTATTGTAACATTTTCTATATTAACATAATTGTTCAAGCCTTTCGCGAACTTTCTATTAAGCTAGCCGTAATTCGAAAATTACTAAACTAATTTATGCGTACTATTTGAGTTATATTCATAGTATAACGAACTTGAAATTTCAAAAGTATTTTTAATTATTAACGAACTAATTGATTCTTCGCCATTAATATTTCCATGCTTATTATGTAGTGCTCTTTGCTCAAAAGTTTCGCTTAGCTGAATAATTCCGATTAATTTTTTTTTTATTTTAGTTTTATTGAAACCTCATTATGGATCATTTAGGCAGTATTTAATATTCGTTTAATCAGTAGTGTCTATAGTGTGTAATTAGGTAATAAATATATTAGGTTGAATTTATTTTAGATATTTGCATACAAGATTAAAATCATTGTTAACTTGTTTTGATATCAATAAATCAATACATGCATTGGGAGCTGAAAAAGCTTTGCTTTGATTTCTATTCAGCGGAGACTGCCAAAGGATGTTATTTAGGGCTTCTCCGTTGCTTCGCCGCTTTGACATTTAGAATCGCTTATTATATTTACTCTTGATATTGATGCAACAGAATTATAATGATCATAATACGACCGTAAAAGGTTATTTTAACTACTATATTACATTATCGAGGCTTTCTTTCCTTTCAGAATCATCGTGTATCTCGGTAATCGTTTTGTTTTTTTCTTCTTAGTTTAAATTTTTCTTTGAGGTCTGTGCATGAAATACGATTTGTTTGTATAATATTTTAATATGTACCCAATTTCGAGGGTTACTATTGATTATACAAATATTTTTTATTTCAAGTAGATACGTGATTAACCCTTCTTTGAACTTTGAAAGTCTGTAACAAAAAAATGGCCAAATTTTTCTTCCTAAAAGTATATTAAAAAAAGATTATTTAACAAGATCTACCAGAACTTCTAAACAATTCATCATCAATTTTATCGTAAATTTATTTACAAAAATATTAACATACATTTTTTCGCTTTTACCTTTGTGTAGACTGCAGCTTGGTAGATGCTTAAGATTCAAAGCTAAAATAATATTTTTGGTCTGCAGCAATCAATTTATGGTATAAATAACTTAATTATTTTGAAATAATGTTTTTTTTTCATTTCGAGGCTAGATTGAAATATAAATGGAAATAAATTATTAAAATACAATTCGATATCCTAAAAACTACATAGAAATAACATCATTTGAGATTTAAATTTTAAAATTCCATCAAGCTTCATACTGTAGGCAACGCCAAAGTCAAAATTGTAAAAAGTCATATATCTGCACAGGACGTTCACGTCAACTTTCGTAGGTCTTTGTCCTGTTCAGAGATGTGATTTATTAACTTATTCCTATTTACATTTTTAATGAGTCTCAGAATGAAAAAAACATCCTTTATATCCCTTGGTTTATAAAAATAAATTAAGTTATTCATACGATAATGATGATTATGATACATTTTCAATGGGATATAGAAATAACATAATATGAGTTGTTAATTTTAAATTCTTTAAATTTTCCTTCAATTCACGTTAAATTATCGAATACATTACACTCTAGCTGAAAATATAACAGTAGCAGACCAGAGTCAAAATTAGAGCTCTAGCCACACTCTTAGCGGCACGAAAATGACCCTAACTAACCATCATGGATCGACCGTTAGGAAAATGGTAATGAATGATGGCAGTACTTAGCTTGATAACGTACCTTCGGTCAAGGAAGTGAAGAGGTCCGTTTAGCTTGGTGGTCCCGATTCAACTAAACTCAATTGTCGGCATCGGACTCGTTTTATACCCTCTCTAAGCATCTATATAGAAGCCGATCAAGGAAGCGGCAAGCCCCTTCCAGCTTTTATACTCCTCCTTCGAGACATTCAAGGAGCATCCAGATCGCTTAGCTGATCTCCATGATCAATGACTTTTTTTCCTCCCTTACGAAATCCTACAGTTTACCACGTACTTCTCTACGTTCTATACATCACATCCTCGACATTTCAAAGTCAAATATTTACATATATATATATATATATATATATATATATATATATATATGTTTATTCAAATTTTCGATCGATCATCCGGTTGATACCGCCTCGGTTACGCAACCGCAAACGACCGGCCCGAGGAACAATTAAGCTCGCGTTTATTCGTCCGTATACCTGTATATAATGCATACGTGTTCTGCGGTCGCGTGCGACAATAATAATTGAGCCATCGTAATTAAGGAGATTTTTCTCCAGTCGCACCTCTCGACAACTGTCAGACTGTATATGCACGACTGTACCGGAAATCGAATGAATCGCGGGCGCTTGCGCAATCGCACCGCAATCCCAATGCATAACGATAGTCAATTCAATTTGAATCGCGGCCAAACTAGACGGGGACAGTTAATTCCACTTGAATGACGGCGCACTGCTGCTGCTCCAGGGACGTTTGCTCTAGCGTTTCTCTGTTTTCGCTGGCTGTGGCTCACTGCTAATGTCCAAAGTTGAACAGCGATCGGTAATGCGCATTGGGTTCTTCTCCCCCTCATCCTATCGCGTTAATGAATTACTTTCGACGTGTGCTATTTGATATTTTCCTTCTGGCATGTCTTTAGAATGATTAAAGCGAATAGTCTACGGTGCAATACTTGTGTATATATGTAATTATATATATTTCAAAGTAATTCAGTTGAATGAATGCGGAGATAAGCAGTGATCGATTACAGTCCCACATCGTTCATCAGAACTGAATGTCCGATGTATTTTGTATTGTTAAAGTTGATGCAAAGTTTAATAGAACTTACCTTCGCGCGAAATTACGCTTTAATGCGATATAAACGCGCCGAGACGTATATAGTATATGGACAGAAAAGGGGGACGGTCATTGCGCAATTGGGTTGACCGACTGTTATAGTAACTGTATATATAGCGATCCTCCTAACTCGCAGTCGTGCCGGAAGAGAGAAAACAATGCGCGAGTCCGTATCTGTAAACGCGGATGAACATGAATTGTAAGAAGCTGCGATACGATTTTGCTGAAGCATTAAGGACTAAAAGGTTGTTCAATCCTATTTAATAATGGATTAAATCGACGATATATGTTCCAAATATTGTTATAGTCTTTTTGGTCAATAGTTTTATGTCAGCGATTATAATAAATCTCCGTTGCTGGAAACAGTATCGAGGTTTGGTTTGGTGTTTGGTTGCTTAAAAAATTTGTTGTAAATAGCATTGAACGGAACCGAATTTCTTTGTATTATCAATATTAAATGATGGATAATGTTTCTTTACTTCAAAATCTTAACTACATGCATGTAGTTCGTGATTTAACGAATACACTCTTTTTATGCATATTTACATGCACGTGCATCTGGGTCATTTTTTCTGAAAAAGCCACCCTCTTCTCCGAAAATTGGAGCGACGTAGATGTATAGATATATACAGGATTTATATTTAAAAATGAATAGATTTTTGCTCTTGAAAAATATTAATCTGATCAAAAATATCTAAGAACTGATCATACGATACAAATTTTTTCGGACTTTTGTTCACTATTTTTGAGTTTCTAATTCCGCGAATTTTCGAATAATCGAAAATTGCACCGGTCACGTGAAAAAAATTTGAGAATACTATTTAAGTACCTCTGAGATATTTTTCTTCTTTGGAAATTTTTATAAAAACCTACAGTTTCTCAGGAACAAGAGCTATCAAGTTGAATAAAAAAATTTGCAAATTTTTTTAAATAAACGATTTTCAGGATAAAGCCACCAAGGCTATTTTAAATTTAGATATCAAGCACACTTCTCTCGCGAAAATCGAGTGCACAAAAAAAGATAAGGAAACAAAAAATCGTCAAAAAATCTTTTTAACTAATTTATTTGTAGCGGCCAACCAACTTAATTTTTTGCAAAAGGCCTTGCGGCAATAAAAACTACTCATTCATACAAGGGTTGATTTTTTCCACCAAGTATACCTTACATATTATATAGTTACTAAATTAATTAGGGGATGTATAGCGAAATGTTATTATAAATATTAAATGAAATCGCTAATAATGTATCTGTGTCCTGTATACTCGTGCATAACAATAAATTTTGCTTTAGAATATTTAATAACCGAACAGTAATCTCCGTGGGTAGCTGTTGGGTTGCTATTTATTTGCCGAGACTCTTATTAAATGTAAATATTTTTTAATAATTTGTTATTCTATAGTTATATTTATACTAATACTAATAATAATCTAAAGTTTTATTAATACTAATATTTAACATTCAAATTAACAATATCCGAACCGTTTCTGAAAAACAGTATTTATGCGTATTATTATTCATTTGGTTATTTGTATGGTTATACAAATGTTTACACTTGTCACATTGTAAGAATGAGGTAGTCTTATAACTGTATAGATATAATCATAAAGTATAGTTTGCTGGGCTGTTCAGAACTATCTGCATTGTGACAATAACACAATACAAACTCTTTTCTTAGCTAATAAATTATTTATTCGAAATTTCTTTTGTTATACAAGCAACATTTTATTCTAAACGTATATAAAACCTTACATAAATAAATAAATTGATGTATATATAGCATAGTCTAATAAAATAAACAATTAGAAAATTCAAAAAAATTTTCCCGAATCAATCCGAACCATCGACCAGTTGCTGGTACTGTCCAGAACGATTAGTTTAATTATACGCGTATCTGCGCATACAACCCATTCATTAACACATTTAACGTCAATCCTTCCTCTGGACAATGAACAAAATTTTTATCGATACAGCACATAACGAGTTTACGCAAGGATTTAGAAAATGGCGTAATTGACATCGAACGACCTTTCGGATTTATTGTCATTAGAATCAATTATCTCGTGTTTCAAAGTTGAGTTTAAAGTTTTATTATTTTTTTTTGTTTTATACAAAGCTCCAGTAAGCTGATTAGCTTCTGGTCTGTGTGCATTTATTTCTGAGAAAGTAAATTCTCTTGGAGTATTTCCGTACTCTTTTTTTAACATTTTTGAAAAGAACTGCTGCAAGACTCTTAAAGAAGCTCGAGAAAGTTCAAGAAGGTTATAAATGGAGACAGGGATGTAAGAAGTTAAACGTGAAGCGCATAGAGTAACTAGAACGCCCGTTAATTGCTTCGGCTTCTCGATTGCTTCAAGAACACTCGAGTTTTTCGAATTTGACGTATCTTTCATTACTGACAGCGTGACGATTCGAGGGAGGGGGGGGGAGTAAAAATGAGAGCGCGAAGTTTAATATTTGAACTACTCTCTTTTTACGAAGTACTTACGTATTTACGCTATTGAGTTCATAAAAGCAATAAAATGATGCATGGGCTTTAAGGGGTTACGAAATGGAATTGGTGGCCATATCTCGCGTTGAATTTCGCATTATTTATTTGCAGTGAACGTCCAGAGTAACGTTAAAAATCATATTGATGATTGTTCGGTTTTGGGATACGACACTAGCAATTGTTATTCATATTTAATAATGAAAATGATGCGTTTATGTTACGAAAAATTGACAGGAAAATGCTGAATGTCAAATTATTAAGTCAGTAATTTTGTGCCCGTATTGTAATTTTTACTGTTTTTAAAAATATTGTATATTATACTTTTTAAAATTGGAATAATGAAATTTCGTTATTATGCACAGTCAGTATTTATGTTTTATTAACTTTTTTATTTAGTGTATATTACCGAATGAAAAATGGTACATTTTCACTGTAAAATCTGTTACGAAAATTACTATTTGAAATATCGAGTTTTTACTGCAAAAGCACTCTGAATTTTTGCTAAATTCAAATATGTAACTCGATTCACGCTATACTAATAATTAGTGAATATTCATTAACCACAAACATTGCGATAAAAATTTCACGAATTAATAGTTGACACCGAATACCAAAGGTAAAGTGAAAATTCACTATTACACTAAGTCAATAAATTCATTGCTTTTGAAATTAAAAAAATAGATTACATATCAAAATCGATGAAATTTTCACGATTTCAGATTTAAAAACTGCTTAACGATAAAAAATGAATAGCCAATCTGCAGAATCAGTTAAAAATCGTTACAATGACCAAATTAAAATCCAAATAAAAAACTCTTCTTTTTTCAAAGAACGAGCTTTCTTCACTTCGTAATTATTTTTATACCTTTTGCAAATAACCTCCAACGGAATAAAAATTAATTGTGAAATTTTGTTAATCTGATTTAACGTATAACACTGTATTTCCGCATTATGTACAAGTGTACACCTCTTATATCCAAGCAATAGACAAAAAGTAACCACCGACAAGCCCTTATTTGAATCACGAAACTGTTATCATTCATCAAGACTCTGACGTTTCGTATAAATCCTGAGTGTAATTATAATGTGTACCAACGCAATTATTAGCTAGTCCTTGTTTACTCCAATTAACGGGGAACGTTTGTTATGTTGAGGCTTGAGAAATTATCCCTTTGTAATGCTCTTGATCCGTTTGGTTACGGTGACATGATGCTTATGCATACTCTCAGAATTGGCCATTTGGCAAGGATTCCGCTGCACACCTTGATTCAAAGTGATCCTGTTTCGCACATCTCCATAATTCAGATGCATAGGCGTCGCGTTATAGTGTAAAGCTAGGTGGCGCTGCATACTTTATCATATTGGTTCTCTCTCGCTCTGCTCTTGCGATTATACTATCAATATTCCAGAACCGAACAAACGGCATCAACTGTCGCATCATCTACATGTATACGCAAATTCAAGAATCAACGCGTATGCGTCAAATAATGCAGGGAACGCGTTCTAATCTCTGGTTTTAAAATGTCCTACCAAACGCTTTTATCTTTCGATAAATTTCGAATTGTACAAATAACTCGACTCTCGTAAACTTAATACAACTTTGATAAGTTTCCTACGTAACCGTTAAGGTACATTCGTAAAATTCGAATTGGGCTTAATGAATTACCCATCGTATACCAGTAAAATCAGGGCAATTGTATAGGTTTACGGTCATTCCTACCAGTGGATTACAGCTTACGCGACATTTCATATTTTTCAGGCGAACTATATAGTTGTAGTCGAAGAAGGATTTCATCGTTAATTCAA
Organism: Apocrypta bakeri; assembly: GCA_018906985.1. Lineage (NCBI taxonomy): Eukaryota > Metazoa > Arthropoda > Insecta > Hymenoptera > Pteromalidae > Apocrypta > Apocrypta bakeri. Next base: position 5,491,881 of record JACCIA010000002.1, read on the forward strand.
CATAGAAGTGGAGTTGCTCCGTCAATTACACACTATCAAATGCATGTCTGTAAAGCAGCGCGTCAAAGTGCGAGAATGAGAAATCCCTTCGCAAGTGCAATCGCACATCTCAGCTTTGCTCCGCGATGCGTAATGTCCCTTATTACGAGATGGCGCTTCGGTGCTCAGGTGTCGGAGCTGTACACCGGTAATTAGGACCGAAACCTCGTGATTTATGTAAATTCCCCCGTTTCAAAACCAATCTCTCTATACACTTTTTTTTTAGTATCCAATTATATTTTTTACTGCCAATCAGAATGTCGCTCTACACCGCTTGGAATTCTAAGTTCGACATAACGTTCAAAATGAATTCAAACCCGTCGAATCCGGTAAACTGTTCCTGGTGCACATTCGCTCGGCTCGAGAAATGCTTGAGAAATTCCCGACTGAAAAATTGAGAATCGCTTCCGATAAACGACTTCCAAAACACGAAAAGTGCAAATGTTTTCGAAACAAAAGGAAAAGAAAAAAAAAACGTCCCCTTGATATGAAATTAAAATTTAATTAAACCCCATAATCACGCTGAGCACGCACACAAGCGCACACCTACGCTCCGACATACCTTTCTCTCTCAGCTCCATATACCTGTATACGAGTATACACATTCTGCATCGCAGTGTCTCTAGATATAGGTATACGCGCTTTAAACAGTACGTGAAATTTCGCGTGCGCCCTCCGCATGCTACGCCACTGGGTCGACTCGACGCGCCATTGGCCGTGGCTTTGGCGCGCCGACAACGTCGATTGGCCGACGCGCGGAGGTGCGCTCGATAGCCCGGCGTCCCTCTCTCACTCTCTCTCTCTCTTACTCGCTATCTCCGTCTCTCTCGGTTTAGGACGAGAGAGGTAATAGCAGCGCACGCCGAACCCCCGGACGACGCTCTTTCCGTCCTCAGTACCCGGCAGGGCCTCGCATACTCTGCGTCGCTGTCCCTCGCTCTCTTCTATATGTATGTAAACCTACATATATAGATACGTATATATATATACATATATATATATATATATATATATATGTATATATGTATATATATAGACACGTATCGGTAGACGCTTTCGCGCGCATTCGTGCCCGTTTCCCCTGCGAGCGGTGCGTTTCTACGCGTATCAATTAATCGCGACTCGTCGATAAAGGGACAAAGTGTGTTTTGGCATGTAAGCACTTGTGTGTCTGTGTATTTGTGTATACTTTAGCAAAGTATTGTACTAGCTGGATCTTCTTTAGTGTTTTATTTACATATATATATATATAAATATTATACATATATATATATACATCGCGGTAAAATACAGTGGCTGACTGGTGCGATGAGTTTTTGTGCGGGTTTTTAGTTGTTTTGTGTTATTGAACGAGAGTTTGCGCGGGAGAGAACGCCCGACGCTGTGCCATTGGCAATACTATTTTTGCCGGTGATTATTGCGTTCTTGCAAGGGATTTATATTTGACCTGCGGCGAGTAGCCGGCTCTACTTGGAATTCGGACCTGCTGCGCCGGACTCTGGGATTCTCCGAAAGAGATACATATACGTAAAAGGTAAGGCGAAAATCTAACCTCGCATTCTCGTTTTTTCATCTTTGCCAAAGTTATGCATTGACTCGTAAGTGACATGTGTGTTTGCGGGTGTATTGAATAGTTGACAACAAAGATAGAACGGTCTAACCTCAAAACTGTGGAAGAACCGACCGTTTGCGTTCATCTATCAGTGTTAGACTATGAGCATTTAATGGAACATGATCAATAAATCATACAAGCTTCATTAGTTCTGGGGGATATATAGGTATCCCGTGAAAAGTCTATCGATCATCAATCGTGCGTGCTTTCCCTCGACTATTATACATAGACGTGCGAGCGTATATATGCATTCTCTCCCTCTCTCTCTCTCTCTCTCCCTTTCGCAAAAGAGATCTCAACAAACATTGACCGTTAATTAACCTCTGATTAAAACATGACGTTCTACCTAATCAATATAGCAATAGGTTGCTTTGCGAAACAAAATCGAATTTATGATTAGCCAATCAACCAGCCCCCATTCGTCTCGATGTTTGAACCATCTCATGATTAGTAAATTAACCGATCGTTGAGCCTACAATGGACTTCTTATTGAATAAAACGTAATTATTCAAAAATAGTATTCAGGTGATCGATATAAAGTATATATATGCAAGTGCGGTAGTTGGAGTTAGCTGGATTGAAACTGTTGATTAACTGATCGCTGAGTTTGTAACGATTTCTTACCGATCGACAAGCAAAATGATTACGAAGTTGGACCTTTTTACTCATAATTGATATATCGTCGCAGGTGTGATAATTGTAACTAGTCTGTTCGTCGATTAATTAACCGGTCGCACAGGTTAAACTGAGAAAACCGTAAATATCGAGTTTGCGGTTTTTACGCAAGAAAAATACTTATTTAGACGATTAATACACTGTGACAGCTGTAACTAGCCTATTCGTAGGTACGCCAACGATCTCGTGATTTGCAATTAGCCAATTAACGAGCCTATAACGATTTGTTGTCGAACTAAAGGCAAATATCGAATCTGCTCTTTTTACCCAAGAAAATTACTCGTTCGGACAAGGTTCAATGATTGTTACACTCCCGCAGATATGGCAGCTGCAACTAGTCCATTTTTTGATACTCCAACCATCTCCTGATTTGTTATTTCCGATTGCCAAGCCGGCAACGATTTTTTTACCGAACGAAACAGCACATCTCGAATTCACCCTTTAAATCTCTGTCTTTTTGCGCGAGTAAAGTACTTATCCACTCTCGCAAGTGCGACAGCTGCAACTATCTGATTCCTCGATGTTCCAATCATCTCATGATTTACAATTTCCGATCGTCGAGCCTACCGATTTCTTACCGAACAAAAAGTAAATATCGATATACCCTTTTTAAATCAAACTTTTTGCCGAAGCAAAATACTTACTCAGACGATTCGCTGTCCCAAGTGTGACAGCTGCAACTAGCCGATTCGTCGATTTTACTTCAACCATCATCTCATGATTTACGATTGCCGATCTCAGAGCCTACAATAGATTTCGTACCGACTGTACGTATTCCACTGTTCACCGTTAGATAAATAGAATAAAAAGCGAATCTTCCTTTTTGCGCGAGTAAAATACTTATTCAGACGATTGGTGCCCTCTCTTAGGTGTGACAGCTGCAATAAACTTCGAAACAATCGCGAGACTATAGTACGTGCAGTAGCAGCGACGCCTCTCGTTCTCTCTCTCCGATCGATTCGGCAAAAGCTGCTCTGCGTCAGGTGCAGGCTAAATAAACTTCACGATCCAACGAGCTTGATGACTATTTTACTCGCAAGCTTCTTTATACAGGATTGTCAAACTCGGAAATGTGCTTATGTCAATATTGTTTCCACCGGAGCGTTTTGTTACTCGAGTATAATCCTGGCGAAATTCCCAGGATTCGCAGTTGATTTCCCCGGAAAAAAATGAAAAATTCCGTTCTTTACGCACTGCTTCTTCGATATCTGTTCCTATAGCTTTGGTTGAAACGATGTAAAAGATGATTATGTTCACGCGCGACTGCACGTTTACACGCGGAGAATTCCACGACGACTCGCTCGACCGACTTGGTGAAATACGAGCTCTTCGTCGCGGAAGTGGCACCTTCTGCGATTCCGTTTTACACGCGGAAGACCCTTTATGTACGTGTAACAGTACCTATAGTGCATGTATGTATGTGTGAGAGTACAGCGGTCGACCAGTCGCAATTAACTTTAGCGCTTGCGCGCCTCTTTGGCTTTTATCACGCTCGCAATTATGTGTCTGCAGAAGAGCTTTCTATTCGGTCTTTTTTTTCTTCTCTGTCTCGTTGTGTTTCGTATCTCGCTGGAGTAATTGTGAAGCTGGGCCACTGCACTGCGGCATCATCTCTCGCGAGACTCGCGGGACTTTTTGCGGTCGCTATGCTTTTATCTCTTCGTTATTTATATATTTTTTTTCGATTGGTGAAATTGCGCGATTCGAGTAATTAGGCTATCTGGGTATCGAACAGTTTATTCAAACGTAGCTTTGTATAGATACACTGGTGGAAAAAATCAGTTTGCCGCAAATTTCTGGTTCGTTTGAAACACTAATTTTTTCGTGACATTCAATGCTAATGAATGTTCATTAGTATTAAAAAATATTCATTAATATCTATTTGTACTTACTCTGGATAAATGAATGAATAATGCATGATTACTATCTATGGTATCTATATGGTGAATCTATAAGGTAGTTTTTATATCAGTTAATATACTTATATATTGATAAAAAAATGTGACCAACGTATTAGAGAGTTAGGGACAATCATATAAAAACATATCAATTATGCATGCTTATAAATGATAAGTTACTGAAAATTATTATTTATTTAAAAAACTTTTAACCGACGTAAGTTCTGAATAACATAATTTGATAGCCCCAAGTGTGTAAAATATTGTGTTAAAGGAATAAAGTGAAATTCATAACGATTATAAAGTTATGAGCCTGGAGCCGGACGTACGCAGGTATGTGACGAGCTTAACTTAGAACTTTAAACACATTTTCAGGAAAACCATTTTTTTTTGAGTTGGCGTTAGTAATAACTAACATAATTTTCAACGAATCATATCCGGTCTTTCCAAACATGCATAAAAATGTTTCATCTATGAAATAGTCAATTATTATATCGATATCTGTAATATTTTAATTTTTAGCAACAAAAGGAATCGGAAATTTTAGAAAAAATTGGAAAAATTTTCGATATATCGACATTGTAAATTTTTATCCGAACTAAATTTTTAGTCTATTAGAGATATTTATTCTTAACAGAAAATCGACTAAGCTGTTGCAAACAAATTTTAACTCGGACTCGGAGGACTTTTCCGCCAGAATTTCGCAGAGATTCCTATTGCGCTTCACAGATCCGCTGCAGAAAAATTCCTATTTCTACATTGTTTACTTTTTCTACAAAAAAAGAAGGTTACCATTACTCTAAAATCGTTGCGTATCATTTTCGGAATGTAACTCAAGCAGATCCCCTTAATGTCTTAATTATCGATCGTCATCAAGGTTTCAACCTCTTGATGAACCATTACTCTATAAATGCCATTAATTAAAATGAATTTGGTTAATATTAAAGCCACATTCGTGATCTCCTAATTCACTGACTTTACAATTTAAATGAATCTTTCTATCAGTGCAGAGATGTTTTTTCGACATCAAGATTGACGAAACAGAAAATATTATCTCCTCCGCATTGTCCATAACATCCAAACTCCGATAATTATATCAGCAAATATAGCACTGATTGCAAATGATGTAATATCATTGTTCCTATTCCGGTTGTACACTATTCGGATTAAAACTAAACATTCTAAGTCTTGCGTACATAGACACACGTACAGAGATTGAATTTAGATTGCAATTTTCGCACAATCCATACAAACACACGCGTATGGACACAGGAGAGAAATTTTATTTTTCAATCCAAGCAGCGCATCGCGTAACGTACTCGCCAACGTTTCTCGCGCCCTCTTCAACTATTACCTCAGTCTCGTTAAATCTATCCACTTTCACACGCAAACCCCGAGCTCGCGCGCAAATTACGGCTTATAAATTACTGCACGCACACAAACTTTCCCAGCATCAGGAGGGCATATCGCACACACGAGAAAGCGCGCATTACAATGAAGCCGGGGCATAACGCGTTGTAAGAGCCGCCGCGCGTGTGTATATTCCAATGCTGGCTTCACCTTCACTATCATCCCGCAAAGCGTAGAGAGCGTCTACGAGCAAGAGAGAGAGAGAAGAGCTCTACTGTAGCTCGAGATGGAGGTCAATGAGGAAACGAGAGACGCCGTAGATATACATGTATATATATATACACCTACATTCTCACAGGCAAGTTGCTCTCGATATATATATATATATATATATATATGTGTGTATATAGGTGTATGTATCTGTATAGAGAAGCTTGGCTATACAACGTAGTACGCGAGAGAGTATAACAGAGAGGGAGTAGGTAGTAGAGGTATACACTATAGAGCGCGAGAGTAGGTGCTGCTGGTTCATTGAACTCGGGACCGAGCTGCTGCTGCTGCTACTGCTGCTGCTACTGCTACTGAGAAGCTGTACACACAACTTGACCGATTCCTTCACAGCTTCCTTCCTCTCTCTATCTGGATTCTTCCATTCGTCTTCTTTGCGATTTAAATTCAACCTGTCGCTCGTTGTTTGCTCCGTTCGATTGACATTTATGCTGATTTTTCGTGTGCCGAAGGTTCTTTTCGGTTACGTATACGTGATGTACAGTTCGATTACATTTCGAAAAGTGTATGGGATGGTCATTGTGTGTCGTTATTGATTTTTCTTCTTCTATCGGTTGACACAATCAGATCTCTTGATTGTCAATGAAATTCGAGATAAATTAGGTTTTGTAATAGCGGTCGATCCGATGAAGCTTTTTTACTGGTCTAATCAAGGACGATTAAATTCGATTAAAACTAATGAACCGGTTAACTTTGAAAAAAACTGCTTCTTTGATGCAAGCATAGAAGGTTAATACGCTGTCGGACACATTACGCCGCTATTTTGCTATAAAATACTTTTTATACAACCCTCAATGAAATTCGTCGTACAGAAAAAAATGCAGCTTAGTTTCTATCGCAGGATAGTTTAACTTGTACTTTTCTGCATAATTTAATGGATACATTCGACCTACATTTCAGTCGATATTCATTCATTAGAGATCCGCGCTAATCTTTTCAACTTTAATCAGAGTAAAAGTCTGTCGTTTCCAAAAAAAGATTCCTTCATATATATATATAGTTTGGATAGAATTTTATCCATTCAAAATGCTCAAATGGAATTGAAAAAGTGTTCTCTTTGATATTCACCTACAGAGAAAATACACAATTGCGCATAACTTTATTCAGTGTAGAAACTCACCTCGTCTCTGGGTTTGCCATAGCTGAATGCGTATGTCTACATTGCTTCTCTTTCTTTCTCGTCTCGCGAGAAAAGAAGAAGTTGGAAATGCGATTAAGAAAACTACTCTGTCTCTCGACTCAACGTCTCTGGCGATTGATATCCAGCCGTCAAAGCGCGTATACCATCAAAAAATTTACCCGCATTCATATATATTTATGACCCAAGGATGCAAATATAACTTTCCTTGATTGATGATCTGTTGGGTACGGAACATTTTCCCGCTAATAATAAACAAGCGAATTTTTCACCGGAGGGACGAATGAAGTCTTTCAATCGGCAACGCCGAGAAAAACGACCGATCGCTTTGACGCTTTTGCGGAAAATTCAGAAGGTGCTCTTCTCTCCCCGCACCTCGTGTCGACATATAAATATTTACGCGCGTGCAGTCGGCCGTTATGGCTCCGAAGTACATATCTGTGTTGAACACACACACACACACATATATATACATATATATACACGCACAAGCAGGAGGGGGTGTGAGCTCTCTAGCTTCGCGAAAAGTAGGGCGACGACGAGAGATGAGAAAAGTGGCGAGATGTGCTCTGTTGCGGGGGTGACAGCAGCCGATATATACATGTAGTTGGCAGCCGAGACGAAATGAATCCGCAGGAGTGTATGTATGTGTACGATATATGTCGTAGCTGTAAATCAATAGATAAATAGATGCGTAGGCGACGACAGAGAGAGAGAGAGAGAGAGAGAGATGTATGTACGCAGTGGTTGGAAAATATAATTAAACTTTTGTTTATTGTGATATACAGAAGGAAAGAGTTTGATTGATCGAAGTCTACGTATTGACAGCTCGATCAAAAGGCTGTAAAAGCAAAAAATAAATTCATTTTTAAAGGTATATACATTCAGCTCGAATCAACAATACATTTTCGGAAATAACTTCAAAGGGCTATATATATTAGACCCCCGGAGTTTTATCACATTCGAGGCCATTAATTATCGCCTTTTTTGTACAAATAATACATTGCATCTCTCGCTTTCTTTCCTCGCAGAGAGTGACTAATGCTAATGTACGAGAGCGCGGAGAGAAAAATCAAGCGGGAGCTATCTGTCAATAAGTCGACACGAAGTATGATTTACAAAGATGTTCCGAATCTCTTTTTTACGATGGCCATCCATTGCCTTCGTTCGCGCGCTCGAAGAAACTTGCATAAATCCATACGACAAATAGAGGAAGATGCATACATTTACATCTTCCTATACGTGAATTTGCGAGAGTAGCGCGAAGAAGAAATAAAAATGATAAAAAAAAAAATAAAAAATAAACGCGAAACGCCGCGCGTAAAAGCAAGAGATACGACGTATATAACAGGACCAAGAAGGTGAATTCAGAGACGTCTCGTAACGACGGGAAAGAGAGATGCAGAGAAAAAATGAATAGAACTTGCGCACTCGTTACCGCCATTTGCAAGGATACGTGTACCGAGACTCTCCGGGGATATGGTATTCTTATACGTCCCTCCTCCATCATCGCTTTTACGATCTTATTATACCCGGACTCGATGCGCCGGAAGGAGATCGTATAAAGGATATATAGGCCGTACGTCATTGTTTTTACGAAGCTCGAGTTATTCCATCGATAAAAAAAAGAATCCTCGTACATAGCGAAGGAATCAAATAATAAATAATTACCGCGATCGACGAGGCTATTCAATTGCATCCTCGATTCGAATTTCTTCGACGATTACGCGAAAAGTGGGAAGCATTGGACTGTTTAAAAAATATGTACAAGATATCTTATTTTGTGGATGGTGCGCGAAAGATAGAAACGTGAGAAATAAACTAGTATTTTTTCTATATTTATTGAACAAACAATTTCGTAAATGATGCACAGAAGATTCATTGAACATATTTTTTGTGAAAAAAACAAGGTTTTTGAACGGGAAAAATCGGATTTATTTTTCAACAACGTTCTAAATTTCAGAAGTTAGGTCGTTATTTGAAAATACGTATCGATTTTTCTCACTCGAATTTTGATATTGATTATTTTTTATATAAAAATTTAAAATTATCATATTCTCCGTTACCTTATTGTTTTTAAATAAATCTAAATAAATTTATAGTAACTGCGACCGCAATTCAAAATGTTTAATTAAATTCGAAGTTTGGGTCTCATCGACCTGACCTAACCTGCATTTTCATGAATAACTTTTACTTCATATTTTTATTTTCAACGTCGAAGAAAAAGAATTTAGCATTAAATTTACGAAAATTATTATTCTCCAATAATTTATTCAAATTATGTAAATGTTTTAACTAAAACGAAGCACATTAACTTATTGACATTCACCATCGAAAATAAGGGATTCCGGGCTTTTTACGCGTTACTAAATTAACATAATTTAATCGTCAATATAAACGTTAATAATACTATATTATCAACATAAAATCTGAAGTTCAACTACAACCAGAAACTACGAAGAATATTAAGGGTTAACTACATAATAAAAGAAAGCATCAAGCCGCAGCTCCAAATATTAATTTAAAATTTTTATAAAAATACTAGTATCTATATTCTTCATACGATGAAGTACCCCATGGAAATGATATACCATTTTTACATTTTCAGTCAGCGTATAATGTGTATGTACGTATAATGTGTAAGTTAAACGTTGACTCGAAAAATAGAAAAGAAAAGGGAAGAAGAGTCTCGGATCCATTGTCTTATGAGCTAAACGTCAGGTTGGCTTTCCGTGAGCGGTGTGCGCGCAAGTTCGTGAGCACAGCAGTTCGGGCTGCAAACTTCGTTTCTGCTTCGATTCTCCGCCAAAGACATAGTTAGCTCTAACGACCTCACGGTCGATATCTCGCCCGGGGCATCGACTGCTTCTCACAGTTTTCTTTCTCTCTCTCTCTCTCTCTCTCTCTCTCTCTCTCGTGAAACAACGAATACTACTCCTCATAACAGGCAATCTGCGAATACCTTCTCTTTTTCTCTCTCTCTCTCTCAGCACTCGCGTCGTGTGTTTTCGTCGATGAGAATAATACAGATTGCTCAGCTGCTCTGCGATTTGCAGAGAGATAGAGAAAGCAAAAAAAAAAAAAAATAACGAGCGTTGTAGACGGGAGGAAAGGCTGATTTGCCGCAGCGCTTTACAACCAAATCGCGTGATGGGATTCCAGTGTCACAGCAGCTGCGCGGATTTTTCGTTTAATTACTTGCGCGCGCTGTATCCGATGCACGAAAATGTTTGTTCGAGAGAAAGAGAGTAGCAACATTGATACTTTTTATATATTAATTAAAAAAACAAAAGAGAAAAGTAGGCTCTGGTTTTTAGCCTCCTTGAAATTACTAGGAATTCCATTGTAGCTCTGTTTCGTGCTCCTGTTATTAGCTGGCTATTGTTTTCTCTCTCTCTCTCTCTCTCTCTTTCTCGCGAAAATCGCTGTCTAATAATTATACACTTAAACTCTCTCGCGCATCGCGAACATTTTAAAAGAATTATCCTCTTTTGTCGCGGGCTATGCGACATTAGCGAGCACAGTAGTCGTCGCACTACATTAAGCTAATTATATCCAACAGCAAGGTTAATAACGAGAGTACTCGCGTACATAGTCGAGGAATGAAGCGAAGCACTACGAGCTTAGCTGAATTTCTCTCTCTCTCTCTCTCGCTCACTTTCTCTCTCTCTCTCTCTCTCTTTCTCTTCCAAATAACGAGAACAGCACTCCCATATGCATACAAACTGGAAATGACCGTGATATTTGCCAGAGTTTTCTCTCCCTCATGGAACGTAAACTTGAACAAAAGAAGCGAGAAAAATAACGTGCGGCTGAGCCCGCAGGAGTAGAGCAATGGTGCGTATATGCTACGCACGGTTGGAAACGCAAGTTTCGTAGTTCATCGTAATTAGGCCGTACTCCTGCCTCATCCCGCACATGTGCGTGCGGTGTACAGGATGGGAAGTTGCTCGCGGGATAAACGTTAAAACAACTGGTACTGTATCGCGATTATATGCGTTGCTGCTGGTGGCTCACGCGCGCGAGTTAGAGAGGATATGTAGCTCATGTACTACTAGGCCAGCGTGAATTTAGAGCGAATACGAACCCGATGCGTATACTTATTAGAGATGATGTTCGTAATGAGATAGAGTGGGCATGAAATAGAGCTGGTTAGATTAAAGGAAATTAATGCGCGTATGTCAAATACTCTCTCTCTCTCTCTCACACTCTGATTTCACGCCTGACGAGAGTATGCGTACAGGCTTGAAAGGGGGCGTTAGCTGTGTAGGTATGCGGGTGTTAAAAGTTGGCGAAAATTTCAAACGTAGGTCAACACTGGCCAAAATGTCAATATTGAAAAGGTAATCGAATTATGGTTTTATAGGTGGTAAATAGTGCGCCGCTGTTAAATAACGGAGCTTTTGGGTAAAATTCATTGAAATACTTCTGAGTTCGGACTTTTCTTTTTTTCGTATTAAATTCACTGGTAAATTTTTAATATATCGAAGGCGTTTATTATTTTTGAAATGTAGAATTTAAGAGAGATTGCGACAAAAGCCGCTGTATGCATTCGGAAAGTCAATACCAATATTTTTGTCCCCCAGAATTTTACTCGGATCGTATAATGTAATATACTTTACAACTTATTGTAACAACAGTTATGAAATCTAAATGAATACATAACGTTGGCAAAATTTAATTTTAAAACTGTATAAAAATGCAGCAAATTATTGGAAAACGCCAAAAATATTCAAAAATACAGACATTAAACGAAATTTAATTAGTTTTATACGCTGTATAATGAGGAGCGCATCCGAAAAATTGTACTTTTAATGCAATTTTTAACATTCGCAATTATTGACCAAAATTGCTATTTTTATACTGAATAAATAATACTGGGAACAAATTAAAATAGTATACATACTTTCGATTTTTTAAAACTAATCAAGCACAAACAAACATTTACCAAACCTAACCGATAACTTCTCTCACACCTCCAGCAATTGAACCGCCCATAAATTTCGACTATACCAACATTTCGCTATCAGAAGGAAGCAAATTTTCTTTCAGAAAACATAACGCTTTCGTATATAAATTATCGTCTAGCGATCAAGAACCGCAAACCGTCACAGCGCACGACTGATTTGTTTAAAACAATAACAAGACACCTCATCTATTTCCCTCAAGGCGCAATCCATCAGTCTTAAATCCAATACACTTACTCCACTGGTAGAATACTCAGCGCATAAATATCCTCAGTACAGACTTGGCGACTGTATACCAGGCAAAGGAGGAGTGAGATAGTAATTAAGACATAGAACTCCCTTTCTCTCTCTCTCTCTCTCTCCCTCTCTCGCTCTCTCTGACTTCGTCTAACAGTCAAAGAGACAAGGTGGCAGAGCAGAAGAGAAGCAACGAGCAGATCAGACAGAGAGTCGAGAGTGTGTAGGAAGGGTTATATCCCGGCAATCGCGAGTGCAGTGTAGCAGCAGTCCCGGGGAAACCTAATTCGAGGACGCGCAGCTCTCTCTCACGGGCTCTCGTACGTGTACGCGTCGCTGCAGCTTCATGCATATTCAGCGTATTTGCGAGGGCCGGCCACTATGAGTACAATGAGTTAGCTGCTGCTGCTCTGGAGCAATGTTGGGGGGAAATGGTAGTCCGCGGACATGAATATGACTCGAGAGCTTGTTTTGCTATATATATGTATGCTATGTGTTATAATGGTGTTAATACATATATAGAGGTGTCTGACGTATATCGGAGATGGATATCATTTTCGCTCTCATCGATTCAAACGTCATTTCTCTTGGTGTATCATTGTTCATTATACGCGGACCGAAGAGAATCCTGGTAAGAATTGTCGGCGTTGGTTCGTCATTTGCAGTCAGTGTACTGGTTACCAGTAATGGTTAAAACCTTCGTTCGATGTCTGGTTATAAGAACGGACCGAAGTTGTAATAACGTACTAACCCAATGCTGTGAGATTAGAACCAGAGTTAAGGAATGACCCCTTCTAAGAACTCCAGTGCTCGTTCAACTTTCAACCTACTTAAATTCCGTCTTACGAGAATTTTCACGATTCTACGAGTATTTATAATCATTTGAGTGTCATTTTTGCAGCTGTAAACAGTGACATCTTATCAAAATGAATTCCAAATCGTCGTACGCATACGTAAACAAAATATAGAGCTTTTAAAGAGCAGTGTTACCATCCAGTAGTGATATAAATCTACTAAAGGGAAGTTAAGTACAGATAATGAAGCGTTTCATTCTCAACGTCAAATTAATCGCGAAATAAAAATGACGTATGAATAATTCAATGTTTGAAATTAAGAAATAAAACTTAAGAATACTTTAATTCAATTTATCACCTATTTTTGAAATCTTCTCATTATCGCAACGACGAGTCTGCACAACGTTAGCTCGATAATGGCACAAGTACTTGCGCATTACTAGAATAATATTGGTACAGTTCTGTATTAAAGTACTGACGTATTACTCGTATCATGTTGGCAAAGTACTCGTTTAAAGACTGTACCAGTACTTGAACATTACTGGATTAAACACTGTACGATTGTACCAGTGTTTGTCCATTACTGGATTAAAAACTGACAAACAGATGATCATTACTAGAGTTTTCAAACTCAATGGTGTGCGATTGCTGGCTTACTGCAGTACTGTTGACAGGATATCAGTGCTGACCCAATACTGAGCTGTCGGTACTAGGGAAGAGCTATTCGACGTAAGGAATTCGCGCGTGCGCCGAAACTACGATGGCTTAACGAGCAATGGCACTTGACACATCGAGATATCTAACGCTCCCATATATATGCGTTAAACACACTCGGTCAACTCTCCTACAAATTCCACGTGTCCAGCGTAGCATCCACGAAATCTCGCATCAATCTGACTCTCCAGCGCGCGTCGATGTCTCCGGCCCAAATTTATACTACTACCACTATACCTACTACTGGGTTCAGCCTCGGATATAATCTCCAGACTGCTGCTCGTCGCGAATGGCACGCGGCGACGTACTAACCGTGTAAGCCGACGTGTAACTTCGGAGGGAGAGACAGAGAGAGAGAGAGAGAGAGAGAGAGAGAGAGAGGACCGACTGATTATATTGCCGGAGGTGAGGCGTGCGCGCTCGTGAATGTCTTGGAGACGTGCGAACTGCCGTGCCGAGCTGTAATTTGAATGTGCAGTTTGCTCCACTGTGTTGGATGGAGAATATACAGTACAGAGTTCGGAATGTTCTTGGCGACGCGTTACTCTGCTCGAACGAACACCGAAGATCTTTTTCTTTCTTTCTTTTTCTCTTTCTTTTTTTATTTAATTTTTGACGCGCTGTTAATATCGAAATTCCGCTGATGTATTATACATATATTACATATAATATATGTATGATATAAGCGAGTCTACCGCCTTGCAAAAATTACTTCACACACAGTCTCCGACGTGAGATGCGGGTCTAATCGATGCGGGTCTGTAACGTTTCGCGGAGTCATGCCGTATGAAAAGTGTTCGCAAAAAGAACCCTCCCTACCCTCTCGGCGCGCTTTGAATAACTTTGCTCTGCTTCCCTGTCGTGATAAAAGACCTTTTTCGGTGTTCCTGCTGTTGTCGTCGTCGTAGTTGTTGTGCGTGTATACGAGAGTATTATTATGCGCTGAAAAAGCACGTCCTCTGTTACACGTTTATTTTTTGTTTTCTTCGAACAATTGTTTTTCACTCACCTATAATCGAATGTCTTTCGATCAACCGATCAATCGCGATGCCAAAATTCGCAGTGTAGGGTAGCGTACGCAGAAGCGAATGTAAAATTGAAAACCCCCAGATTGAATTTTTACGCAGACAGCCATTCGCCTCTCCCACTGGGGGCAGCAGCAGCAGCAGCAGCTCCAGGACACGAATAGGGATTGGCGTAGAGGACGATAAGTTCGCGCTCACGCCATAACAGCATTTACGATCGTAGCTGCCTCTGCTGCTTCGGGATGAGAGAGAGAGAGAGAGCCCAGGGCGTGTCTGCTTCATCTCCATATATTCCTGATGGTGTGTCAACACGCGAAAGAGAAAGAGAGTAAATTCACGGACATGAGAAAGCAATGAAGGGAATGCGAGACAAAAATTTCCTGCTCCGGGATCTCTCTCTCTCTCTCTCTCTCTCTATGTTGAAATTTACCATGAATGTATTTTGATAAACATTGGTTTTGCATAAAAAATGTATACACTCCATCCCTTTGGAACTCGAGAGATTTTTAAAAACTGCGAGAATGTGTAAGAGAGGAATTGAGTAAAAAGTGATGTACCAAAAAAGTAGGCGTGTGTATGGTACAAGGGAGAGAAAAATAGAAGGCTCGCTGTCGGGTGGAGAATGACACGCTTGGCATCCCTCTCTCTTTGGGATCGTAAAATCCTTTAGCGACACGCAAGAGGCGCGGATTCTATCCTAGGTTTCGTTGAGTTATTGTTATTATAGAGAAAATTTTCACGTATATCACTCTCTCTCTCTCTCTTAGTTTTACGTCGATCATAAAACTCTGGAAACCGGCGATATTTTATTTGTTAATTCAAGAGGGCGTGTTTTTATTATATATCTCCTATCTCTTTAAAATTTATTTCGTTCATGCTTTAAAAAATCTAATATAAAAGAGTCAACTCTAAAAAAGCCTTTTCATAAAAAATCAGCTCCCAAGTAAAACAGATGAATAGAATGTTTATAAATGTAAGTATAAAAGAATTTTTATAATATTTATATATATAATATAAATAATATAAATGTTTCTGTATTATTGGGAACAATTAAGATATATAGTTCACGTCGAATTCGCGTACAGTAAGAATTTCTTATATACAATTTTGTTCTGTTGTGATTGTGTCGAATCATTTTCTTATATAACTAATTGAAAGTGATTATATACAAATACTATATTTATACCAATTGGATATAAATTCTATATAGCATATGTTGGCTCTAAAGCCAATCGGAAACACACACCGCTTTATAAAATGTATACATAGAATGCAAGCTTTGTGTATTATGCATTGGAAACGCACAGCTTTATATACGATTCGTAAAATTGTATAGAATCACTTTTGTATATAAATTATATAAAAATGATTTTATAAATTTTCTATTCAATTATTTTACTTGGGCTGCCATAACACTGCGAATCGTATTTGGACACCTAAATAATGAAATCCAATATTTAATACGTGAAAAGAAAGGTAAACTATTCAGCTTTAATTAAAAAAAAAGATACATGTACATTGAAAAAAAATGTTATATACCCGAATAAAACAATCGAACTGGAATGTTTAAAAGGTGTATTCAAAATAATTTTTATAAATTTTATATCCAAAAATGAT
Source organism: Apocrypta bakeri (assembly GCA_018906985.1). Taxonomy (NCBI): domain Eukaryota; kingdom Metazoa; phylum Arthropoda; class Insecta; order Hymenoptera; family Pteromalidae; genus Apocrypta; species Apocrypta bakeri. The sequence goes on from JACCIA010000002.1 coordinate 5,508,235, forward strand.
TCTGTTCAATTCATACATGATACATATATATATCTGAAATAATTTAAAAACTTTTGTATACAAAAGTGATTCGATAACGCGATAATACAAAAGCACAAACATAAAGGGTCCGTCAAACTGGCGCACACTAAGGGAAGACTTTCCAAGAATTTGGAATCAGAAATCAATATCATCGAACTGTTTTTCGAATCACTTGTTTAGACAGCTATTTAAGCATTCTTTTACGTACATTATTTTATTTCAATATAACTTCCGCAATTGTACACAATAATTTTAAGAAATAAATTATATCAATTTTATAAACGTTCTATTGAATTGTTTTATACTGGAGCTGCCACCGCACTCGTGTTCGCACATACATTTGCTTTGTCAACCTGTGCGCTTCGAAAGAATATATAATTGGACTAGAAATTCTTCGCTCGGCGCACGAGTATGTCATTAAGGAAATGTTGCGCTCGCGCTCGAGCTGCGATGTCGGCCTGTTACGTATATGTAACGTCGTTGAATGGCTAGTCCTATGTGTACGGAATAAATAGTCTGTGAACGACCCTTGAAAATCTCGTCGAACCACTTGGGCGAATTAGAAAACCACTGGCTATATTCCTTACCGACGCAACCTCTCTCGATTCACTAGCAAACTAGTCCGTTTAATTTTTAATGGGTTACTTGGTGAGAAATGGGTCATAAGCTTGTAATTGGTTTAACTGGAGTTAGCTCGCCAGATTGCATCTTATTAACTTACGAAGAGAAAGAGAGATAGACATACAGTGCGTGTAGAGTTCTTTTTATTTTAATTAAATTTAAGTGTGTTGGAAATTACAACTTTTGTGCTTTAAATTTCGTGGCGGAGGCATTAAAAATAAATAAATTTTCGCGGAGCGAGCCGAGCGTAACCCATTTTCGTAGAAAATAATTTTAAAATAACCCGCAGTGCGGCTTGACGCAAGTTTACTTCCTACGGTGAAAATAGATAAAAGTGAAGAAGTGACTTTTAACGTTTTCTAAAAAAAGCGAGAGAGAAGAGAAAAAAAAAAATTTTTAAAGCCAAGCCGCCGTCCAGCGACGTTTTTAGGAGAAATGAAAAATTATAAAAAAAAGAGTTCCTATTCTGAATCATCAATTACAAGTGAATATAACATTCCGTCTACTTTTAATAATTAAAAGTCCGTCGTAACGATCCTGATACGGTCATTACATCAACGACATGATTAATCGCTTTAAAATCCTGGATATTTTTTCGTCAAACCTCATTAACCAATGCAACACGGTTGGGGCAAGCCGTCATCAATTATTATCCAAACCAGACGCTCTTATGGACATGAATTCGCGATTCCTGGCAACCGACAGTACCAGCAGCAGCTTTGGTCAGGTCCTCGAGCTATATAACGACTCTCTCGTATGCATCGTAGGCATTGCGCACGACCAGTGTACATACATCGGTTGTATATGAATACGGGGAGGGTGTGAATTTTAGATCAACGTCACTTGGCTCGTTCAAGTGTCGTCGTATCTCTCTCTCTCTCTCTCTCTCTCTGCCTCTTTCCTTGGTTAATCTTTATTGATGGTTCATTTGGATGTATCGGTTGGTGAGCTTTAGAGCCAACACTTTGACGATCGTTTGTATAAATTTTTACTATGCGAGCTTTTACTCCTTTTTTTTTTAATGTAAGTATTTAATGATACGACGCTGCTCTGTACATCGGAAAGCAATTGTTATTCCATAATAATCGTTAAACCTATATATTTTGGAAGTAAAAAAAAAGCACGCGAGAAACATAAAAGACAACCAAAGTGCCGGTTCCCTGCGTTTGACGTGTATTTAAATTTTGTTTTGACAAGAAAATGAAAACGCCTGGTCGCCATACATACAGAGCACACGTATAATAGTAAAATTTTCACGTGTCAAAAGCAAAGCCGCTGGTTCTCAGTCTGCGTATATGCATACGCGTCACACTCAAACATTACCAAATCAACAGAGTATCCAAAAAAAAAAAAGATTCTAAGGAAACGAAATTTTCTCTCTTTCGGTCTTGTCAAAGTATACAGCTTTTCAGTGTATACCAGATCGATCAAGCGAAAATTCGCGTGGGTGCTCTCACCTAGTCGTTATCATATTGTTCGCAGCAAAGTGGCAGCAGCCAGTATAGCATCAGTCTTTCTCTCTCTCTCTCTCGACTGCCAAAGTTCCGCTGGTTGAATTGCTGGATGCAGCAGCGGTGACGACGGAAGTTTGCATATTGCCGTCACGTCGAGTTGGCGCTCGCGCGCGTTTCACCTGATTTCAAATTCCTCCGACGATGCGACGTCTCTTCCTCTGCTGTTTGTCTCTTATGCAGACGCGGTCAGGTTAACTGTTTTTCACGTCTGCTTTGAACTTTCATGGGGTTTGCCTTGGTAATCTTGAGTGTTTGCTCTTTTTAGCGAAGTTAGTCTCTCGCATTTCATCAAGTGAGTAACAATTATTCCAGCGATCTATGATCCGGTATGTAAATAATGTGGTAAAAGCTTGTGACGTGGACATTGCTCGGTTTGCATTCTATCTTACCTTTTGATTAATCAATTTTTATTCGGTTCGAGGTGATGCGGAAGGTTGTAAAAATTTATGGAGTGAAGAACGCTCTTTAGAAAAGAAGAGTATTTTATTTGGATTTTGATTGGTCATTGTAACGATATAATCGATTCTATAGATTGGCTAGAAATTGTGAAAGTTTCATTGATTTTGTTAATGACTCAACTTTTCACTTCGAAAACAGTGAAATGGTTAACTTAGAAAATAACGAATTTTAACTTTACCTTCGCTATACAGTATGTATATGTATTTAGTGAATATTTACTAATGACAGTGTGCAGTATATAATTGTGATACAATTGCGGTTTTACTGAAAATTTACTGTTTAACGCTTTAACGCTCGAATGACCAGTATTTTAACGTCGACTTCAAGCTCGTGCCTTTCAATTATAATGCCCGAAATTATTTTCCAATAATTTCGGCCGAGAAGAGCTCGAAAATAGCGATTCAGGAAAAATAAAAATTACTATCGTTTTCTATCTAAAATTTGGAATAGAAGTGCTTTCTTTCAGTTTTGCGCTCAGAGCCATCGTTCTCGAATAAAAATATTATCGAAGCAATTGTATAATTATTAATTGCACAATTTTTTACATGGACATCTTAAAAATCAATTGTCTGAACTAAACTTAGAAAAGTTATTTTGTCCGTTAAAACTTTGATTAGACTTCTGAAATGAACTGGGATTTTGCAATAATTTCGGGCATTCGGGCGTCATTTTCGATTGGTTAACAATAAAAGTCAAAGTAACTCAAAAATACATTTTTGAAGTACAACTTTTGGGTCCCGCATCTTGATGGGTTAGAAAGTTTTTAAGTACCGAGAAGATAGTTAAAAAAATTTTGAACAAACAAAAAAAACCCTGCACATTGCTCAATAGCTCATCTTCAAATTCTATGCATACACATCCTTAAGCAAGATCGAGTTTCTATAGTCATGAATCCTTCTTATTTCATATAGCATTATTACATATTCTCTCTATCTCTTACCTAGTTTACAATTGCAAAACAGCTCTCATTTCTCGCATTTACACGCATTTACATTTCTCTCCTCGCAAAATCCCATTTCCTCCTCTGCCTCGATTCCATTTTTCACCACCTTCTGCCTTTGTTTCCATACAGACCCACCGAGAGAAGGAGAATGAGCTTCGCAGTCGTTGTATCGGAGTATAGCATATGAACATACATAGGTATACGCATATACGTGAAACAACGACGTCGACGGTGTCGGTGGCCTCCTCCCCGCCCGATACATTGTTCACGCACAGGGCAATGCCGTAAGTCACGTTTACACACGCGGACTATGAGCGGCCATCCCGCCCCTTACGTGCACACTGCCTATACGCACACACTCACACATATATATATATATATATACATGCATACTACACACACACAGATATACATACATATATATCTCTGTGTGTGTATACGAAGTGTTCATGTATCGCTGTACAGTACGGTACGGAGGAAGAGGAGGCACTTTACGTGATTGAAGGACCCGAGCGCGTGATGCACGACCCGGCAAAGGCCTATACGCTCTGATTTTTCTCTTTCTTTCCTTTATCGTCATCCCTCTCGTATTGTGTTTTGCGGTTTTTTCCGAGACGTCTTCATATTCGGCTATCAATGACGAAAATGAGAGCGACAGCAATGCCCTGTTTGAATATACATATTGTAAAAAAAAATAACAATAACAATAATATTTCACACAAGAGAGTTTTGCCGAGGTGTATCTTGCATCGGAGATAACCATGAGATAACTAGAAAATTACTGTTCAGGTTAATAGACACGTAATTTTCGAATTTCCCAGAGTGAAAATCTTCGGATGCATAACAAAAAAAATATATAATTCCATTGTATCCGCAATATAGCTCGTATACACTTGACGCTCGCTCGGGGGGCTGCATTGTTCTTTCAGTCCCCGGGCATTAAACTTTCATACCTCTCTATCGTATAATTTTCTCTTCTCGCGCGTTTATCTCCCGTCTCAGCGGTCATTATTGCCAAAGAGGCTTCTTCTGTCTTTGCAGCGTCTTCTCTCACATTCTTTCGTTTTTTCTTTCCTTTTCAGCTCTCACGCCTTGCGACTTTGCGTAATATGTGTGTCAGGAAGAAGAGAGGAAAGGGCTATGAACGTTTCCGTCGGCTGACTCTTCGTCTTCTTATTCTTCGCCCCGAAAAGGCTCAGGAAATAAGCTTCCCGCTAGTCTGCGGTCGTCCGTGTATGTGTGTGTGTGTGTGTGAGTGTGTATGTATGGAGATGTGCCATCATCGGTGCTCGCGAATGAGAAGCCTGGGATATGCGAGCGTGATGACCCACATTAGTCACTCCTATACAGAGCCTTGAGGCATTAGAGTGCCGTTTGGTGAACTTTTTATACTTGCCGCCGATGAATGGAATTATTATTTGCTATGCAAAAATTATGAATGTAGGTATGATATTGTATTTGGCATATTTTTTTTGTTTCAGGTGAGTTTCCAGGCTGATCCACTTACGGCAAACTACGTAGCTTTTTTCGTCTTGGAGTTCCTTTAGGCGTGTGTGTAAGTGTACGTGTGATTATATGTAGACTGAAAAAAATAATTGTTAAAATTGTAGAAAAAATTTGTTTTACAACAAAAAAAGATTCTATTGCATAGTTTTAGGAAAAATTTATTTGAATTTAATGATTTATTTGAACTTAAATTTAGTTTATTCATTTATTTATTTTGTTTATTTATCCAGAGTAAATACAATTACATTACATAATTGCATACCCTGTTGGCGAGTCCGGATTCAAATAACTTACATATATACTGAACACTATTTTTTTTTTAAATTACAATTTTGTAAACAAAATAAGTGGTTCTGTTGTATCTTCTTTGCTCCGTGTCTCTTAATTATAGTAACTTTCTTTACTAGGTCAAACTATCAGTTTCGAGGAAAATATAACAGATATAATTCCTTTTTAAACTCAAAAACAACAATATATTTATAAACATTCTTAGGTATAAAATTAAAAACTCCTATCACCTAAATTATTAAATAAGTATTAAATTTTAATATTAATATAAAATAACAGTAAATCTTTTTATTTAAATGTACTTATTCGTTATTCATATTTATATATATTTAGACAATTTAAAAAAATTATTTATTCAATAATTACTTTTTGATTCTCTTAACAAATAATGTTATTCATTCGAGCAAATGTATACTTGTATACAGTACTGGTAACGTTTTACTTCAAATAAATAATTTTCCTTCAAAAAAGCAATTTTGGAATAAATAAATTATCTTAAATATACTTTTTTCAGTGTATATTGAGAACATTAGATATTCTCGTAAAAAAGAGACCGATAAACTTTTTTTGCTGAAATGCAGAATATAATGTCAGAGCGGATATAAAATTCGCATCCGCCTTACACCGTACGTACACTAAACCACAATGTCCAATATAAAGTATACAGATTTAATTCTTCGTTTTGCAAAGCTTGTAATCATTGTCTTTAGTGTCTTTTTATTGATAATATTATGTTAGAAAAATGTTTATCGATACGTAAATAATGATCAGTTTACATTTCTTGTGTTTCCAAATGATGTATTTATTGACCAACGGTATTAGTAATAAATTTCATCACTAATACCGTAATAATAATTCATATTATTTAGTTTATGGTCAATCCGTTTGCGATTCCTTTTCAATTTGTTTAGCTCAATGAACCCAATTGAAAGATTACTGCTCGTCCTAAAAACCAGCCATGAACTTTACTCGACCAATAATGTTGTTGTATACGTGTATAGATATCTACACAACCAGGGCTCATTTTCCAAGAGTCTCTAAGCAGCAAAGCTCTTGAGTGGTTATAAAACCTGCAGGTTTACGCGCGAGTGTAATAATATATATATATATGTGTGTGTGTATATATATGTATAAGTATAGTATATATAAACGTCAGTAGTAGTGGCAGTAGTGTAGTCCGATATCTCAACCGACTGAAATCGCTCTAAATTGAATATCTCGCGAGTATTTGGATGAAGCTATAATACAGACCTGTACGCAAACACTTATTATTATGTAATAATACATACAGGCATAAAACGAGGCGCCTGAGTGCGTAATTTACGATTTCACGCTGCTAATAACGTATACGTACAAGTAGTTCATAAAAATTGTACGTACACGTACATAATACAACGGAATTGAGTTATCAAATCATTAAGATTTCAAAGAAAAATGTCGATTTTTTTTTGTTCAAAAAACAAATGAGAGCCATATTCGAGCCCGAGAGCGAAAACACGCGCTGATGAGCCAAAAAACAAGGACTTTAGGAGTAAGCGTAAAAACGCGTATAATAGCTCTCTCTGTCTCTCCTGCGCCGTTGAGGCAAAAACCTGAAACTGGCTCTGGAGCTGAACACAATCATAAGAAGTTTGAGTCGAAGGAAAGCACTTCGTCTGCGGTGTGCAAAGGAAAATCACGCGTATTTGTACAGCGTGTTTGCACGAGCGTATACGTTACCGGCTCTGGATCAGTCCAAGGCGTGTATGTAATAACACAGTTCGCGAGCTTTCGTGCGTTGAGTTTGCCAGGACGAACGTACTACGTGTATATCTATAGACACTAAGACCGAGTTTTAGACGTACATACATATACATGCGCATGTACGCGTAGCTGAGTAGAGACTGATGCCTGATAGGGTGGTATAGTTCGTGTTTACCGATTTGTATCGGTATTCCCTTATTTGCACGCATTCGTGCGTATGTGCAACTGTTTACGTCTACCCATCAATCTTGCATTAATCGCAGATGAAGGATCCTATATTTTGGTGCGGATAAGGTGTTCGATACTCTGCTGACCTATATGTGTAATGTGTATGTTTATATATAATATGTATTATGGGTCATTCTACGATAGATTGATTGATAGGGTTAAATATTTGTTTTTTTTTTTTTTGAAATTTGGGTCAATCTTGGTAAATTTGTATTTTATGATGTAACTTTATTTCTAGCTAGAAATAGAGTAAAAGCTGAATCGTTACAATATTTTTGTATCGATAATTTTAAAAATGTTTTATCGGCGAAGCTTAATTAATTTTGCAATGAAGAGAATGTTTGCATTTTTAGCGAGAAATGCTTCCCCGAGAGGCGTTGAAAACACAACTTTGACATTTTGTATCGTAAAAAACATTCGTGAGGAACTTTTATCATGATAGATATAATGTCATTTTTTTGCCGGTTTAAAAATATTTGGAAGGAAAAAAAATGTTTGACCGGACAATCTGTCAGGGAATAATCCAAATGAGTAAATCTACAAAATATAGGAGACACAACTTGACCGAACTATTTTTTCGTGGTTTCTCAGTTTCTTTCGAGCAAACAATTCATTTGAGTTTGTCTTTTTCTAGTACATCCTTGAGTACGATGTTTAACTAAGATTTTGTTTAAAAAAGATCAGCCTTATCTTAAAATGAAAATAGACTAGTTTGTCTTTCCTTTCACGCATTAATTATTGGATTTCGTTATTTAGTTGCCTAAATATAAGCTCTGAAATGAAAAGAACATTTATTTCTTGATGAACAAGTAACAAGACATAATATAAAATATAAGAAATTAAAGTAGATTTACGCAGCATTCATTGAAAAAAATCATTTAAAAGACATTTCCAGTACATTATGGGCATTTGAAATAAAACTTTTTAGAATTTAAAGATTTCTTGAAATTCAACGCCTTTCAACCAGTACGTTCTTTTTGGTAATCAAAGTCTTTTCTAGGCATTATAACATTTTTTAAAATGTCACGAACGTTTAATCATAAAAAAAACCGATCTTTCATAAAATTAAAATCTATGTATATCAATAATATTAGTAAGAAAAGTTTCTGAAAAAATCTGAGCAAAATTTTTTTTTAATTTCAAGCTCTTTTAATATACTTTTAAGCTATGTCCGTTATTTTAGCGAGTCGATGCTTGGCATCGCTGAAAATTTACTAAAATCCGCGGACTCCAAAATTTTCAGAGAAAGTTTTTTGGCGTCGTCGGCGATAAAACCGCGTGGCACGTACAAACGGCTCTTTTTTTACTTTGTGACCTGTATTTCGTGAATTTACTAATACATATATTTTCGCTCATAATGAAAAATATTGCAACGAGACGAGTAGTACACGCCCAAGAGACGCTTGAACTTTAGTACCTATACGTTCTACACTACACGTGGGTTATTATACACATTCTTCACACCAGTCGTCGCTATACGTAGATACGGGTCGTCTTTTTTTTACGACTCGACACTTGGATCGTAACTTTCCAAGAACGCCCGGGCCGCTTTATTAACTCAACGAGCGCGAAAAACAAACGTCGATTTTAACGACACGACGATCTTTGCAATTGTTCCCGTAGAGCGTGCGTGTATATAGGCTTTTCAAAGCTGATGCGTATCCGCAGGTGTAACGCGCAAGAAACGAGTCAAGGGTGGGGAGGAGTATAGGGAAAAATAAAAAAGCATCGTTAAGCGCCACTTAACTAGCGCTAAAGGCCGTCCGAGGTTTCACGGGCTTTCGGATGTGTATATACTATATACATATGTATATATAACAGAAGAGTGAGAGCCGTAGTTATACTTACAGGTGAGACACGAAGAAATTCCGTTTCCAGCTTCTTCTTCTTCTTCTGCTGTACTCTGTATAAGCATCTCTTTCACTCCTCTTCGTCGTCGTGAATTATATTGCGTAGTTAACCTGACCTGTATTTATAGAACTCGACACCGGGAAAAAGCAGGCTAGTAGTATTTTCCTCTCGTGCTCTACACTGTTCTGTAGCAGCCGATAAAAATGAAGGCTATATCGCGACCTAACTTTGCTGTAAAACAATATCGCGTTGCGACATTTAGAATGTATGCACTGTAATATAGGCGTTGGCGTCGGGCAAGAACGACGAACAAATATAACATTTCGCAAAGCTTCGTGATTATCCGGCATTTTTCAACGGCATGTCCGAGTGTATATAAAAAGAACATAAATCGCATTTAAAGTACCGACCGATGTCGTCGTTGTCGCGTATACTGATAAATAAAAAGTACATAAAGAAAGAGAGAAAAAAAAATTATAAGCGGCCGGCAATCATGCAACTTCCCTCGCCCTATACTTTCTGACAAGAGATACGCTTTCGATCGATGTAATTAGATAATAAAGACCTTGGCTTCTATATCGCGTCTCCCTCCTTTCTTCCCTTCGACTTTATATCGCAAGCCGGTAAACTGATCAATTCTCAGCGTCAGCCGTTGACGAAGTTTTTCCTGCGAGAAGTATAAGCCCTGTGAAGAGAGGGTGAGGGACGAATAGCTACTGCGAGAGAGATACTGACTGGCAAGAGCTGCTCTTCTCTCCTCGTAAAGGAATTTATCGTTTTATAACCCAGGCTCTTCTATCTATCGCATTTCTGTTTCCAAGTATTACATTCTGATGAAAGATGAGATTAGATATTAAATTTGATAGGTTTTTATTGAGGTGCATTTTATGTCGTGCGAATAATTTAAAAATATATGTGTGCATTATAAAAGTGCAACGTTTAAGTGGATGTCATTTTATACATTTTTTTACATATGTTGAAACGTTCGCATTGTTGGACGTATTCGCTTCGGATTGGCAATTTTTTTTATGTAAGTGTCTACGAATTTCTGAAAAAAATAGCAATTGCGATGCCGATGTTAAATTAGATATTGCGAATTTGTTTAAAATGTTTTTCCTCCAGAAAATGCAATTTCTTTTGAACTTTTGTTAAAAATACAATATTGCATTCTGATAAAGGATGAGACAGATAGATTTTTATTGAGGTGTATTTTATGTCGTGCGTTTTAAAAGCTGATCGTTAAAATAGTAGTAAATCGTTGTAATTTAAAACAAAATATATATATATTTTAAAGAATGAGCATTCAAATCGTTGTAAATAAATTTGCTTCAATTTCGGAATTAGCAATGCTAGGAAATCGTGTTTTTCTCAGGAAAAGTGTCTTTTCAAACTTTTTGTAAAAAAAAACCGTAGCGATATTTTGAGTACGAGTATGGCCAATGACAGGGTAGCAGCTGTGCAAGATGTTTTCTCAAGTTGTATCCAAGGCTTTCCACGAGAAGTACAAGCGATAAACTTTGAAATCTGAGTGAAGGAGAGAGAGAGAGAGAAACAGGGTACTGTACAAATATTAGTGTTTTATTGCAAGGATATCTGTTTTTTCAATCTTTATACACTTTTATATAGTTTTATCTAGATGATGTAAGAAGGAAATAGCTATAGATACAGAAACTGAAAAGATTTCGGTCAAGTTCAGATAATGCTGGAGGCGAAAGGAAAAAATTTATGCGAACGTTGGAGTCTGACAGTTACGCTGATGCCTGCGTAATTCTTGCCAAGAACCTGACTATCCAGAGTGTAAATATCTGAGTTTGACAAGTCTGATCTTTTTACTTTTCTTTCGAGGAGAACAGCATCGCGATATTAAAACATGTCCCTATTAGGAATGGAACGATGGCCCAGTACTGGCCCAGTACTGATATCCTGTAAGTTAGTACTGAGTCAGTATTGAACCAGTACTGAATTGATAAGATTTGCTAATACTTTAAAACTAGTACTGGTCAAATACTGGTACAGTATTTTAACTGGTATACTGTGTCAATTTTATAACAAAATAAACAAATTATTATTTATTTTTTAAATATTAATGTTCTGTAATATTTTATATTTTCATTAACGACGACTTATACTCATTCCCTTCTTGAACTTTGAAATGTATCAAAACGAAGCTCAAGCGATGTGTTATTTCTATGTTACGTTGGGATATCAAATTCTATTTTATTAATTTATTACAATTAATATTTTTAATACGTCTCGCAATGAAAATAGCATTAATTTGTTGTGTTTGTTTTTTTTAAATAAATTAAATACCATGTGATACATTTTCAACATTTCACAGCTCAAATTTGCATAAAAATAACATAATTTGAACGTCGAATTTTAAAAATCCATCAAGTTGTTCAAACTGTAGTCTACGCTAACGTCAAAACTAAACTTTTGGTAGGTCTTATTAAATAATGTTTTAGATACACTTTGCAGAAAAAAGTTTAGCCTTGTAAGACTATAAAATTGGTCGTTACAAACATTCAAAGTTCAGCAAGTAAAATAAGTGTACACCTACCTCAATATAATACACAAGCTAAATTAATCACACCTGAATCGTAATATCGCTGTTTTAAAAGTACCCCCTAACACTGTAAAGTTTGACCAATAGACCTAACCAGCACACACTATTTTCCAGTAAAGAACCAATACAGGCTCGTACTTCCAGTGTCATATTCTTTACTAGACAAACCATTCCATTACATTATTCGAATCAACGGCAATATAGCTACGACACACCTTCTCGAAATTTATTAAATTCGCTCCAATAACTCGCGCATTCAAAACTCGTGTATACATCATCACCGTCGTAATCACATTGCGAAGGAAAGCAATGCGATACTTCACCGTCGAGGAAACAAGCAAGCGAAAATAAGTAAATTCTCTCGCTCTTTCTCGCATCCCTTGTGGAATGTCGGAGGCAACAAGCCTCCTCGTTTATGCCCCGTCATATTTCGCCCCTACTCTCCTAGCGTAATTATACTGACACATACCATTCGGGGTCTTCCCCCTAGCGACCATCCGAAAATAAGATGTGTCGCGGGATTAAACTAGAATCTCTCTTTTTCTCCGTGTGTTAGAAAAACAGACGACTATGGAATAAGAAAAAAGAGCTGATTCGATTGAACTCTTCGCTCGCGAGACATTTTACTCTCGTATGAAGTACTTGGCGCGCACGCGCGGCGGGGATTCCCTCGCATTTCAAATAATCTTGAATGGAAGGCAATTTGCGGAGACGAAACTTTCTCGCAGACATCGACACGCTGCTTTTGACTCGAAGCGTGCTTTGCCTCGCAACTTATTTCACGCCTCGCGCGCCTGCCGCCACCTACTCGTCTTATCGAATCGCGGGACGTGGGATTTTTTGAAAAGGGACCACCAGCGAGCGAGAGAGTTTCTTCTTCTTCTTCTTCTTCTTCGTCTACTTGGGAAGAAAGGGAAATGGAAAGATCCTATCGCGGAGGACTCACTCGCGCTTCTTCTGCTGTTGGAAAATTTTTCATCTGATTGACGTCGGAGTATATGGTAATGAAATTTTTCGCCTTTTTCGCCGAATTTGTTAAACATACCCTTCTCGTCTCCCTGACTTTCCGCGAATAGTACGAAATGAAGGAACAAAAGCTCGAATTGCTGTGCGGACTTGAAATACGTGTTTAAATCCCGCCGAAAGGCCGTATAATCTGAGCTGTAACATCTAGAGCTGAGCTACATCTATATGTCGTCGGGTTTTTCACGCGGAAGAACGGACACATCGCGTACCGCATTACAAGTAGTAAGAGACATATATATCTGTGTACATATATATATACACATATATACCTATGTGTGTGTGTGTATAAGGAGACGACAGGAGCGAGAGTAATTATCGAAAAGTCGGAAACTCGTTTGGAGGGATATACATATATATAGGCGAGGAAGATCCATCTGACAAACCGTGAGTGGGGTATGGCCCTCGAGATCCAGGGGATTTAAGGGGCTTTCGCGCATAATCTAGCGGAGAAGTCGCGCTCGTTTTTCTCTCTCTCTCTCTCTCTCTCTCTCTCTCTCCTGAGAGATCTCTCACGAGACGCTGAGTCTTCGCGCTGACTCGTTTACATTTAAATTCATCTCGAGCCGCGTCGATTGTACGCACATGTTATATACGTTTACACACACATAATTATGTGTGTGTATGCAATATGCGTAAGCGTGAATTATTAAACGTGCGATATATAATTCGCAGTGTCACGCGGAGTTGGTTTAATTTTATTTCTCATGTGCATAATGCGCAAAGTTCACGGGAATATTGTGTATATACGAACTCTCTTGCGAGTCATCGCATAATCCTTAAAACGACTTTATCCTGTATATAAGTGCCACTTTTGAGGCTTGCGTTTGTATATATTACTCAGTCGTGAGCGCTCTCTCGTGTCATATACGTATACACCTATAGGAATAATAAGAGAGAAAGAGCGAGAGAGAGAAAGAGAGAGACAACAGAAAAAAAGAGATATAAAAAAATCTCGTGCATCTTAAGGACAATTGGATTATATACGAAGAGCATAAAACACAAGTCTAATTGAATAGCGGTCATTATGGTTTTAGCTGGAGATAAGAAGCGTTCGAAAATTAGGGACGATTAATCACGCCACTTAAAGAATCATATCAACGTCGCTTGCCTTTGGAGCTTTTTAATCCCCGACGAGACTTTGTATACGTCTGTGTCATACACACACACGCATTTTTTGGCTTATCTAAGAGAGAAAGAAAGAGATAGAGAGGACGAGAGAAGTCATAAATTACTTGAGCACACACCGTCTGCTTCATTCATATATAACGTTTAGGCACGGACGTGAGAAGTGACATAATCGCACGAATTCCCAGCACTAATGCAATGACTACTTCGTCATTTGACTTTTCAATTTCTCTTTTCTCTCTCTCTCTCTCTCTCTCTCTCTCTCTCTCTCTCTCTAATTCTATACATACATACCGATACAATTTATGTATAGATATTTATTTCTCAGATTATAAAACATTACATTATATTATGTGTAAACCAGCAGAGGATCGTGTTCGCTGGTCCGGTAGAAAATAACTTCGAAAATTCACTTGCTAATTTGCAAATATGGTATAGTGCTAATAAAATATTTATACTTGAATCTAAACGTTTATCGTTATTCTAGTAAATTTGGATTAAATATTAATGTGAATTGCAGTAAACGTCCGTTTAAATACAGTAGTTCGTTATTCGTTGACTCGAATAATTATAACATTTAAAAAAAATTATTGATTAAATAATTACTTTATAAATATTATTTAATGGAATCAAGATCATTTGCATTCGTATACAGTAAATATGTTTTACTGAAAATCATTTTAGATTTAAATAAATATCTTTTGAAGACAAAATATTGTTTTTTAATTTAAATAAAAATGTTCGCAGTCTGGATTATACAAAGTTAAAATTATTTCTTAATATTGATAAATCTTTTATAGGTTGTAACGACGTTAGTTTTTCGCACGAAATTGTTCGATAACCTTGATTTTTTTATACCAATCAAGCTCTGAAGATCCGAATTATATTCTAATTTAAGTAGCAACTATGCTACTGTTCAATCTCGCCGAAGCCAGCTTTAGCCAAGAAAAATATTAGTAAATTGGACAATTATAAGTAATCGTTGTCAGAAATCCACACATACTTTTTCATGTACATAATACGATATTCCCGCGCTTATATCTAAGAGTCCTTTAATTCTATTGGCATTTTCTTATATATATTAAAACAGCTGTTATAATACTGCTTCGTATATAACGGTGTCACCCATTGATTTCCCGCCCGCCTATTTCACCCGCTATCACAAAGCTGTCATAAATAATTCGCTTACGTTTGTTAAAAACAATTTGAATTATCCACCTTGCTCTGCACGAATTCTCAACGAAAACGTAGCAAGCGATCTCCTTGACACAAAACAACTCTCGCTGTTGAGCAAATGTCTGGCAGGATATCCACGTCAGATTCGCTTGCTACAGTGCAAAGCCAGAGAGGCAGAGAGAGGCAGAGAGAGAGAGAGAGAGAGAACAGTACAACGTCGGTGGCAGAGAAATGTTAAATATCCGTGACCTCACGGTACCTGACAACCAAGAAGGTCCGAAGGGAAGGGCATATATCTCTCTCTTTCGCTGAAACAGTCGAGCAACAGATCCCGGCGAAAAGCCCTCGAGCCTTTGTAGCGGGGGCGAGAGAGTTTCCGGCCGAAGGGGTGTGGTTTTACCTGAATCGATCCCTCGAAAATCACCTGCCCTTGAAGATATACCTATATACACGTATATACGTATACACTCGCAGCTCAGTTACTCGGATGTGTATCGTTTTGGCCAAACGTCTCAGCCGTGTAACTCGATGTGTCGCTCGCGTGAATTGGAACATTCCGTTTGAGCGCGTGAGCTAGCACGGCTCGCGACAATTCAATGCAACGATCGCTCACCTTTAATGTTCGCGATTCTCTTTTTACATTCCAGTAAATCCAAGACTCTTTTATTTATTTATTCCTTTTTTTTACTTTTATCGACTACTCGTCGGCGGCTGTCTTTTATATGCATTCAGGAAAGGATTTAAAGAGGTCGTGGAGATTTCAAGAAAAAATTTCCCAGCTTTAACATGCACGTGTATGACGTCTTGAAAAAAAGAGACAGAGATATTGTATAGGTATAGGTATATATACCTGTATATATACGACTATGTCATTGTCGCTATTCTGAAATAACCGGCGCTAATTTTTCGTTGTGTGACGAGCTATTTACAAGGGAGAAAGAGAATCTTTTTCGTGCAGGATGTTTAAAGCTTTTTTTGCCGGCAGATTCGACGTCCTGTCGCTTCAATTCTCACGCTGCGGAGGAGTTACGATCCGTTTGTGTAGTACAGCGTCGTAAAATACCGACGGTTCGGAATGGAACGTTTTCTTTTTTTTTCCTCGTTGACGGGTCTCGGGGAACGAAAAACCATTTGTATTTCTTAGAACTGACCTGTTTCAATATCAAAGTACCATTAGTGTCGAAATTTACTTTTTTCTATTGCGTTTTCTCTTTTTTAGTTTTCGGGGCGCAAAGATTTTCAATAAATACTGACGAGATCGGCGTATATTCGATTGCCGATGTAGGCAAACACGAACGTCAGCTTAATCTGATTAATAGTAACATCCGAAGGAAGAAAATTTAAAATAGCCTCTCATCGTGCGCAGATCGATGTACAAAAGAAATCAAAACAAATTACGTTATATAGAACAGGGTCACTTTGCACAGAAATGGGGAAAGCTTTCAGTAAGCTGTACACATCCAAGCAGAAAGAGAGAGAGAGAGAGAGAGAAAGCGAGAGAACCATTAAGGCTTTAAACCTCAACAATGTTCGTCTTTGTGCCTCTCGCGTCGCTCGGTCGGCTCCAGGTTGCAGCATCAAAGACCTTAGCAGGTTGCTATCGACAAAGGCTCTCACTCTCTCGTGTCCATTCGAACATTTATACACGCTGCTGCAGCGGTGCATATACCGGAGCGGTAGATCTTCTATGCCGTAGTTCGCGGGAGACTTTTACCTTCTCTATGAACGCACACACATGCCAGACAGGTTCTTACACAATCGATTATTCTCTCTTTCCGTATCGCATTACCATCTCTCGCCTCTTTTTTTTCTCTGCGGTCCCCCGCTGGACGCTGGGACTAACCGCGAGATATTCATTTTCGAGAACTCATTTTCCACGTGGTTTATAATACGTGAATAAGTGCGAGTTTGTATTATAAGGCTTATGGATATCGAAAATTAGAATTCGATATTCCATTGAAATATTTGGAATGTTCGAGAGGAAAGGAGCTTATGCTAGGATGTATCTAAGTAGGAATGGAGCAATGATGGTCCAGTATTGAATCAGGACTGATATTCTGGTAGCAGTGCTCGCCTTAAATTGAAGCAGTTCTGCAGTGATAAGAGCGGGATTTACTTTAAAGACAGTTCTGCGGTTCAGGACTTTAAACAAGTACTGTATCAATATTGGGCTAACCTTTATGTACAAATTTGTCGATAATTTATGTTAAATTATTGTTAAGTTTCATTTTTTCATTGATCAAACAATGTATTATTCATGGGCAATATTTAGTTTACGATGCTTAACTTCCCTTTACAAGATTTGTCACTATTGAATTGTAACCTTGCTCTTTTGTGAGCTTTATATTTTTACATCGGAATTCATCAATTTGAATTTAATTTTGATAAAATGTTGCTAAACTAACAGCTATAGTAGTACACTAACTATTAAAATATTTGAATACTCGTAGACACATGTAAATTATTGTCATAATATAGTTAGCAGTTCAATCAGAACCGGCTATACTATAAAGGGGGTTTAGGCTTATTCCCTCCTTGAATTTGAATCACTGTCACACAAAAGGTAATATTATTACAATGGTAAACATTTTTTTAAGTATATTAAAAGTCATTATTAAAGACGTATCTAAATTTGATGTTATTATCGTGCGCAGAGATATGAGCTTGAACAATTCGAAGGACTATTAAAATTCAAAGCTCAAATGATGTTATTTCTCATTGAAAGAGTATAATATTTTATCATTAAGGTATGAATATATCTTAATTTACTAAAAAACCAACAAAATGACTCTTTTCACTCTGAAACTCATTAAAAATACAAGTAGTAATAAATTAATAAACCATACCTCTATACATTGTAATAACATCATCTTCTGGAAGGTTTTATTAAACATGCTTTAAAATATACAGTTTTTCGAAGCTTCAATAATATTACATTGTTTCTTAAAGACATTCAAAGTGTTGGGTTGTTCTTTACAACCCGATATTAAATCGAGGTTTAACTAGAACTAGTAACCAGTATACAGTTTGCCAGTAAAGGACCAGTTGTTCATCAGCAATTCTTACCTGGAATACCAAGAGATAACACCTATTTGGTCTCTCAATGTCTTCTCTCTCTCGGCTTCACACCCATTCAAGCTTCATAACTCCCTTTGGGGATATATGTATAGACATATATAGTGTGTCGGCGCTACCAGGTGAAAAAGAAATCAGAAGCTGCGTGCCGCACTCATTCACGGTTCCTTCAACTCGCGCGCTCGCTCGTGTGTTTGTAAACATAGAGAGGAGTGCTGGCCTTTGGGATTACTCATGCTACTGCGCGATCCTCCTATATATAATACAGTGAGAGAGAATAGCTCGCGTACGCTTACGCGAGATACCGGTTACAGGGGATAGTACACCGCACGTGTGTATAGTTTGTTCGCCCGCGATCGTATATAAGGTGATGCTATAGTCCAAGCTTTGCAGAGAGTGAGAGAGAGAGAGAACTGTAAGATGCTGTTGTTGGAGCTGGTGCAGCAGCTGCTTTGTCTAGTATGAAAACGCTTGGATTTACGTGCCCCTTATACACTTTGCCACGAATATACAGTGTGGAGAGATTTGCGAGTTTCGCAAGTTTCTATTGATGAAAAATCTTTTGGTATCAATATATTGTCTCTCTCTCTCTCTCTCTCTCTCTTGTTTCGATCATTTATCAGAATTTATATATATATATATAAATTCTACATGTATATTATATATATATACCTCAGGATATTGCGTGTGAAAACAGGTTTCTCAACTCCAGCAGTCAACGCCGTCCACTTAGCACTCTAATATAAAAGCCCGGTGATAGTCGCTGCGCGCGCTTGTGCGTGCATGCTTTTTACAGTCCCGAGAAATTTGAAATACGTTCGCACGATGTACTCTAAGCGCTTCCTCTTATCAATCAGCGAAGCTTTATTGCGAATAAACGTGGTTCTATTCTATCGCTTATAAGCAGTAGTCTTCGTAAAAGGTTAGCTTCACCGCGTGTGCCAGCTTATTTTTCTCTTTTTCTCTCTCTTTCAAACACGCAGCAGTTTACAATCACGCGAAATTGCTACAATTACGGTACAAAGTAAACCGACTCCCCTTCCTCCCCTAAATGTATAAATGTGTATATGTATAGAAGTAGAGGATGTATACAGTATACAAGGCGACAGTAGTCCACAGAGGAGAAGCAGCACGTAGAAGCCCGCGCGCGATCAAGAGAGAGAGAGAAAGAGTTCGGAGAAGAGGGAAGCTGATTTCAAAAAGAAGAGCGGTTCAGCAAAAGGATTTCGCAGCAGCGAAGAAGAGAGAGAACGAGGAAGAAGCCGGTACACGTTGCCAAGTCGAGCGCTGGACCGTAGCGCAGAATCCTGATCAGCCAGAGAGAGAGAGAGACATATACACACGTATACAAACACACACGTATACCCAAGGTGGACTCGAAGAAGAGAGAAGCTAAGCCTGCGGAGAGAACATCGGATGCGTGTGTTGTTGCACCGATATAGGTATGCTCTCGATGTGTGTATATGTGTATAAGCCGGTGAAGCAAGGGAGACACGTCTCTCTCTCCGTGTTCCGGGAGCTGGAGGGGATGGAACGTGGTTAGTTTACTTTCCCGAAGTCTCGGCGTGGCTTCTTAGGGCGCGGTCGTGACCTCCGTAACTCTGGCAGCGGCATAACAGTTTGAACTTAGAGAGAGACAGACGCGATATACGGAGGCTGGATACGCATCATTCTCTCTCTCTCTCTCTCTCTCTCTCTCTCTCTGAGAGGCTGTATGGAGTGCCAGACAGATAAATAGACGGACAATAGAAAGAAGTGGACGGACGCGCTCGCGAGGCCGAATGAGAACAATGGGGGAGGAATGATGTTGGGATAAAAGTCGAGAAACAAATATTTCACAATCGGTTATGGTATAAGGCTAGTTCTTCTCTCTCGACGCGGTGCGGGTATTTTTTTCGCAAGTAACGATCCTTAATGGATCTCCCTTCTTTTCGTCAATGATACTCGAAGAGGAAAAAAAAACACACACACAATGATACAGAAATATACTAACGAGTTTGTATTATTTTTGTCTCGCTCGTAGGATTTGATTGCACTGCTGTTGAATAACCCTTTTGTGGTGGGTATTTTTGGGAGAATCCTTTATAGATTTCGAGGAAACGAAACGATCGGTTCGTGCGACGCGTGTAAACGGGCCGTTTTATTTTTAGATTACAGGATCGCGAAAGAGATCGAAAATCAAATATTCTCTCAACCCACTGTTTCCAAAACTAAACTACGACCAATAATCAAAGCTTGTACAAGGCGGGAGGGGGGGGGGAGTTACGGAGAGGGCAAGGCTTACATTTGGTGAAAGTAAGCAAGTCGATAAAAGAAAGAAGCTCTTGTATACGTGTTGGCAGTATTACGAGAGGGAGAGAGTTGCTGGTTTTGCGTGAGTTTACGATCCCTCTCTCTCTCTTTCTCTCTTTCTAGCAAAAGAACGAACGCTTTCGCTTACGTAACGTGTGTACAACATTAAGCTGCGCGCACTCTCGGCTTATGCTAACTCCCTTCGACAGCTTTTAGCTTAAGAAGTGTATGCTGGCGGGTGGCAAACTTCTCAGTGTGTGTATATATAAGTTTTAAACTTGGCGTCTTATCCCTTTTAGAAGGGAATGAGATACGATATATGTGGAAATACGATGTCCGACTAATGAAATTGACCATC
Organism: Apocrypta bakeri; assembly: GCA_018906985.1. NCBI lineage: Eukaryota > Metazoa > Arthropoda > Insecta > Hymenoptera > Pteromalidae > Apocrypta > Apocrypta bakeri. The sequence continues at coordinate 5,529,027 of JACCIA010000002.1, forward strand.
GAGTATCGTGTTATAATATAACCCGTACTGCTATGGCTTTGTATGTGACTTGTCATCGGTTGTCTCTCTACACTGATAGAAATAGAAATAATTGTTGTTAGTATAATTATTTCGTCATTATTAATGCAAATGAATATTCGTTAGTATTATAAAATACATAAATAAAGTTATAGTTATTTGTAGTTAACGGCAAATTCATAGTAATTGTAGATATTGCTCAAGGAGCTATAGTGAGTAATAGAAATCTTACTAATAGAAATTTATTTTAATCTAAACATTGTATTTACTTGGTTGTAAATGTAGTTTAAATATTAATTTAAATGACAGTAAATGTACTGATTCATTATTAATTTGTAATATTTCGATTCTGAATAAACATGTATGGTAATCAAAACATAAATAATTTACTAAATAAATAAGTACCATATTACATTTACATAAATGCACTTTTTGAAAACATAAATTTGATAAATTTGTTTTAGTCTATCAATGCGTATACTATTAAAAAGTGACCAAGGAATAGCTACGCCAAAAGGGAGTTAAGGATGTTAATTGTATAATAATATTTGTATAACTAACTTCCCTCTAATCATACAAATATTATTGTACAATTAGAGAATTTAGATTTAGACAATCGTGCTGAAGCATATCAATAACATTGACGTTTGAAAGAGATTAGCTATTGAAAATTGGCATTAGTTTGAAAAAAGTTCAATCGCTTTCAAACTTAATATTCCATTAAAGGGAAAAAATGTCATAAGTTATATATAGAGATGTACGTGTTAATATGAAAAATATAAGAAACATTAGAAAATTTGATATTACGTGTAATTAACTCTTAATGCATTATATCTTATCAGCCAAGCATAATCAAGGATTTAATTTAAAGGGGAGTTTACACTTATTCCTCGCTTATCTTTCAATGTCTTTACCAACAAATGTTATCTTATTACGAAAGCTAAACTTTTTTTTCTCTCAAAAGTATATTAAAAAACATTTTTTAATAAGACCTACCAGAAGTTGATGTTATTGTACTGTGTAGAAGTATAACTTGATAGGATACGGTTCGTACATCTTAAGAGTTTTTTAAGATTCAAAGCTCAAATGATGGTATTTTTGCGTCGTTCTGATGTAAATAATTTAATTCACTTAAACAAAACAACAAAACGATGCTTTCTCATTCTGAGCAAAACGTCGTAGAATCTTAAAACCCCATCAAGCAAAATTGAAAAAAATTGTATCTCTACACACGAAGATCACATCAACTTCTGGTAAGTCTTATTAAATAATGTTCCTCAATGTACCGTCAGAAGGAAGGTTTAACTCTGTAAAAATATAAAAAAATGCTTTCCAGACATTCAAATTTTACGAAGGAAATAAATACAAACCTCCATTAGCGAACCAAAGCTTAACTATTAAAACACGAGCATTTGGTTCATATTAAATTCAGCGACTTTACAATAAAGGAATCTTTCGATCAGTGTATATTATCCATAATATTATTCTCTTTTCCTCTCGATCCAAACGATCCGTTTTGTCTTTTATATCGAGCTTCTTAGCGTTTCGTTTATATATACACGCAGATGGAGTATAGAGGGGCATTTATCGAGCTTCCGCTCTCTCGCTGTACCGGGGGACGGCCGGTTAAAAGTTCGGATCGAGAGTATTCCTTACACGCGAGTAAGGCACTTGCGCTTAATGGAAATACTTGCGAGCATCGAGCAGTTGGCAAATGTTTTACTCGAGCAAAAGTACTCTACAAGATTAGGTTAATTAAAGTAAGTCGCACATATGCGCGAGAGCAGTAGTCGTCGGCTGATAATTGAAAGGAAAAATCACCGTGCGATATACGAGGGAAAAAGAAAAAAGAAAGAAAATCTCCCCGCAGTATCTCGTAAACGTAGTCACTTGCCGCGATCGCGCGCGCGTCCGTTTAATCGAGAGACATCAACGAAAAAGCGTAAAAGGGTCATGGAAGCTGCTGCTGCTGCTGCTGCTGCGGCCTCTGCTCTCGTCTTTGTCTTGACGGTCGAGCGATCGTATAATACGCACACATACACACACGTACAGCCGTCGGCCTCCGGGTCCTTTAATTTCGCTCGAGTGGGCATCGCTTTCTTCCTTCTCTGTCTCTCGTTCACTCAGTCGGGCTGTTCTCAACGAGATATAGGTATAGGTTTTACTTTCCACCTGATACCGGCAGTAGGGAGAGAAAGAGACAGAGAAGGGCCGGCTCTCGTACCTGACTTTATGTCGTACTCGCGCGTGAAACCATAGATGCGCGCGCGCTATAGTGCGAGCTCTGCGGTTATGAGGCTCTTTTCTTGCTGCGCTGCAGCGACGCCGCGTAGCAGCCTCTCTCTCTCTCTTTCGAGCTCCCTTTTATTGTCTTTCGCCCGAGGTATTTGAAGGCGCACACGCGCTGCTTGCGCTATATGGTGTGTATATGTATATATACGTGTATCGCTCGCTTTATTTTTCATCGCTCCTTTTATGTCCCCGCACGCTGTAAAACGGAAAATTTTTCCTCTGTCCCTTTCCTCCACCCACCAACCCTGTCTAGTACCCCTCTTTTTCTGTAGCTTAAAATAGAATGATTTATACGGGATGAGAGAGAGAGAGAGAAAGTGTGCGAGAAAGGATAATTGTGTCATAATATTGTGCTTTACTGCTGTGAAGATTTAAAGAAACAGCTCTGAAAGCCTGTTCGTCAATGCGCTTATAACATAGCAAGAATGGATCAATGACCCAATACTGATATTCTGTAAGCAGTAGTTAAGGTATTACTTGCTTCGTATAGAACGGGACATACTTTGAAACTGTGTCGATATTGTGTATTAATAATGTATCGCATTAAATTGTATTAACCGTAATTATGTCACGGTTTATTTGAAACTTAGAATCAAATGTAATTACCTTTAAATTTAAGAGAATATAAGTCTTAGTTGAACATCGAAAATAATATAATAACGATTTATTGATCAGCGAAAAAAAAGATCTTAATTTAGGTGACTTTAATTTTTTATACTTCAAGTATGCGTGTAATCATGGTATTTGTACACTGAATTAATCCATAGAGCCTATTTTGACTTTTGTACTTTTCACTACTAGATCTGGATTGAAATAATACACTTTCGATATTTCTTGATGTTTTTTTGTACCCAAGTAGGAATAATGGCCAGTACTGATATCCGGCCAACAGTACTACAAGCCAGTACCGGCTCAGTATTGCACCAGTACTGTGCCAGCGTTGGGTAGTACAGTATTACACCTCTGGCCCGTTCTCATTATCCCGATATCGAGCTAATATTGAACCAATTCTGACAATCAGTATATTAGCTATCTGTAAGGACCAGTACTGTCAATTCCTACTAGGGTATACGATTATCACAATATGGACACAATTTGACATTTCAAATCCAGAATTGAATTTTATTTCCACCATCCTAACAATTCAGGTCTGTTCCAATCATCCCCGTATAAAACCAAAATTTTACCAATTATAGGTAACCAGTACTGGCCCGTAAATTCAATACCGACAATTCATACAAAGATTGTAAAAGACCAAACGACGCGAAAGAAAGCAATCTACTGGATTGTGGATTAGATTCCATCGTACACAGAGAATATGTTATATCATTTATATCCTCGTTACACGGTTGGATACATACACACACACACATACATATACACGAAAGCATCCAGAGGACTCGAAGTTTACCGAGGCGATCTAAAGCATACACATCGTATCAGTTCTTTGTCGGCGAAGTATATGCATATGAGCTGACGCTACTGAACGCGATCTGCATAAAGTTCAAAGTCACTCTCTCGTATTGAAGTTTTTGCTCGATCAGCCGAGAGAGCGAGTTAACAACTATGCGTCTTTTTGTTGCGCTACAATTTATATACATATATATGCACACAGCATATACCTAAAGTACTGTGTACTTTTTTTTTTATTAATAAAAGATTAATCGCCGCATCGTCGACTTCTCTACCTCACGCTGTTGCGAGAGAGAAATTTCCACCGCAGAGAGAAAGAGAAGAGGCCGATAAAGTTAACCGAATTTTCCATATTTAATAGCCGCTCAAGTTTATTGCGGTTATTATTATGGCCTACCGCGAGCGTGCGCTATAGTTCTGTTTCAAGTTGGTTGAGAAGTTTGGGATTTAGGAGAGAAGACGCGCCTTTTTTCTCTACTGTCTACTTTATTCACGAACATTACGGCCAGTAATTATACCCGAGACCGGGGGAACTTTCTGTCCGGGACTTGTTTATTCGAGTTCTCGACTTGGCCTACTGTACGAAGTGCACGTGAGAGTGTTTTCCCCTGACGCGTTTTAATAGACGAGAGACCTTTTTTTGCGTATCCATTTATGTGTCTTGATTCTGCATTTCCCTCGGATACACCTCGTTTCTTGCCCTAAGAGCCAGTCGAGAATGCGGATATACCGTTAGGACACGACTCGGCCTCTCCCCTTGGCGTCTTTGGAACAAAAGTAATCTTGCTTGTTCCAGACTTTAACGACTAATTATAATTACTTTCCAATCGAGCCGAAATTACAGCTCGTACTTACTTAACAACAAAAAAGACAGAATATATATTGCGATGGCAACGCAAACAACGCTGTCCGAATGCAATTTCGCATGTTCCCGGCGCATATAATACGTAACGTGTACGAATTATTTTCCCACCTGGAATTATCGAAGAGCTTCTACTCCAGCGAACGAAAAATAAAAAAAAATTTCGATAACCGTCTAATAGCATGCCACACGCGAGAGTAAAACAACGCCTTTGAGAGTGAGAGAGAGATGCTTATCCCTTCTCGCGGGTATATAGCTGTTTTATACTTAGCTATACCGTGTGTCCATGGTGAAACACTCTCGATACGATTAGTACGGTTAGAAAAAAATTGTGGCTCTGAAATTCGTTATGAACAAGTTGGGAATTTTTTCAAAAATTTTATTACTCATAACGAGGGTCGAGAACAGTCGAGTCCTTTTTCAATACAAAACATGTTACCAATATATGGTTTAATCATTGCAAAATAGATATATAATCGACCAAAATGATCTCAGTCAACCGCTTATCATTTTTTTAGTCTACTGTTTTGATCAACCGTTGAGCAACCGTATATTAACGGTTGATCAAAACTGTAATTTGTATTTGTAACAACAAATTTTTTAAACCAATAAAATTTACATTCACCGTATCAATTAATGATGGTTAATGTAAATTAAAGGGTAAAGCATAGACTTGTTGTGGCTTTTATCGTAAATTTTAGTTTATTTTATAAATCGTAATACTTTAATACTAACTTAAAACTAAAAAAGCTATTCTAATAAACTATTTCACATGTAATGTGCTTAAACGGTTGACCAAATTGATGTCCGTTGACCCGATGCTCAAATGTTGATTAATTTTTCTACCAGGGTAACTGTTAAAATCTACGAAAAATATAGATTACGACAAAATTTGAACTGTAAAAATCGAATAAAATTCACGTACATATAAAAAATTCTAATAATTATAGGGTAGATTTTTCACGTTTTAAGTAACGCGAATATGTTTCGATTTCACCATTCAAATTTCGATATGATCAGTAATTATTGTACAGTAAATTGTAGTAAATATAAAAATATACCATCAATTATATATAATTAAAAAGTTCGCAATGTTGAAAATTTGTTGAAGCAGGCCGACTTATAATGCAGAATTTAAAACAAATAGATAATATAAATTATATACAGCAATAGTTTTCCTTAAAAAAACAGTAATATTACACAGGGTACACACACAAGTGTGCAAATACAGATATAGCAGCATGCACATAAACACACTTTTTAATCGGTCGCAGCTACTGTAAATACACATCGCATTGAAAAAGACGCAAATACATCCCCATAACTCGCAAGTCTGTTTAACAAACGAACGATCTTCCTGGCGTGTATTCCGCAGAGGCGGTCGAGGCACGCAAGAGCATTGACCAGAGACGCGAATAACCGCCCGGGGGCCTGTACAGTCTGCTATACACGCGCGAGTGCGGAATTCCGATCAGCAGCGCGCACATATCCGCGAATTCGCGCTACCGGTTCTCTCCTATGCACGCGTTGAAGGTGGTTATGCGGCAAGTGAGAGAGAGAGAGAGAGAGACAGAGACAGAACTGCCTACCAAAGTTCTGCGGCTCTTATTGGGCGCGATTTCGGTAGCAACCTTGAATTCCCCATATCGACGCAGACGCCGAACATTCTCTCTTCGCGACGTGTGATACACCGAGCGCGTTTCTAGGAGATTGCAGAGAAACGATTTCGACTTTCGTTCTACTTCTATATATGTATATGAGTAATAATACCAACGGTTTCATAGCTTTTCTTTAACACCGAGGTATACGTCCGTGCACTTTTGCGCTATAACCATTAAAAGTCAAGGACACGCGTTAGTGTGTATGTGTGTGTGTGTGTAGACGTACAGGTGCACAGACACGTGGACATATAAAATTGTACGAGGCGCTGCACGAAAGAGCGAGTTTGGCCTCTACATTGTATAATTGCCCTTGAAGTTGGATCACGTGCGCGAGAACGCTTTTAGGTGTACTTAGGAAATTTGTGTTATTTCATTTTCTTTCGCGCGAGATTTAAAGCAGCGGTGGATTCGATTACAATGGGCGCTGATGTGGTAACGGATCGTGAATTTATTAATTACCCTTGCGCTGCAAGACCCGTTAACGCGTCGGTTTCAGAGGAAAGCAAAAAGCTCGTAGGTATTTAATGAACGTGTTTTAGATGATTATTTGATGCGTGTATAAATTGGATAAAAATTTGATGCATTTAAGAGAAATTGTTTATAAAAAAATATTTTTATCTTTCTTAAATGTGTAACTATTTAGGACATTTTTTTAAATTTAGATATTTCTTTTCAATTCAAGTAAAAAAGAGTCAACTGTCTAGACGATTATTTCAATATTATGTATGAAGCCAGTCACTGTCAGGAGTTTCGAGTGAAAAATTCGTTGAAACTTGCATAATAAAAAGGTAAGAATAAAGTTTGCTCACTGAAAAATTAATAGTTAGAATGAAAAACAAATTTATTCGATTCCTAAGAAAATCCTTGAATCTAATCTTTATTCCAAAGCTAATACTATTTACCTTAATCAAATAATTATTAGCGCATATTTTTTAATGTCAAAACGTATTATTTTAAATTCAAAGTAAACTATTTCTTCTGTAAAAAAAAACAAATTTTTTAATAAATAAGTTTTCTTAAGTCTAGCAAACTTTGTTTTCAGTACATAAGGAGAACGAGTTAGGCGGTCTTGTTCCAGAGAGTAATTGCCTTGAGCAAGCCCTTTCATTCGTGGCGAACACCTGTCTCTTTCGTGGAGGCATTTAAATTTAAAAGTTTAAAGCAAGATGACTCGAATACGAAAATTTTCCATTGCAATCGTATTTTCCTGTTTATCATTGGGTGTATATACACACACAATTAAACGTATATCATAATCGAAACGAGGACAGTTTATTAGATTATACAGGAAGAATATGACTCATCGACATATTCATATTCTCATATAGAAATAATTACCCATAGTTAATAATTCATAGGTGGCCAAGCACTTCGGGGGTTATAATTCAATGCACCGCGTCGGAATGTAAATTTAGACGAGCCCACCAGACGCGAGCAGTAGCGAATTGAAAATAATCTCTTTCGCTTCGCAAATGGATCGTGACTGACGTTAAAAGAGCTTTTCTCTGGAATTCACGTTTCATTTGGTAAATCGAAGATACGATTTATATGCTCAGGACAGGTTAAATATCAGCCCGGTTGCTCGTGACTGCTTACAGTGTATATATAGTACAGACATATATTTATATATATAAGTATGTTTTATCTCTGTATGTATATATATATATACATATGAGAAAGAAAGATAGGAAAACACTACTTACACTTAAATACATCTATACATCGCTTTCGCAAATTTCTCAGCGCGAATTGCATTGAAATTCCGCCCACGGAGTTTTATTATGTATAACGTTTTGAAAATGCGAATTTCGCGTGTATGCTATATATAATATGTCCTAATGGAATGATTGAGCATTAATCCAGTGTCGCGGTTTGGTTGGTCGTGTAAAACGATCGATAAAGCAATTCCACCGTTAATTACTGTTAGTGCGGAGCCGCCAGTATCGTAAAAAAGTCCAACAGGACAACGCGACTCTTTGTTTTCAGCCGAAAATTACGCGTTAAGAACCAGAAGCACCAACGGCGACACTGCTTGTCCTTCTTTACACCTTACTCTATCTCAGCATTAGCCGTTAGCAACATCCTCCCTCCTATACGTCCCTTTATCTCCCTTATACGCACGTACTCGCCTACATCTCTTTCTTCGTTCGTACCTATATATATATATATATATATATATATAAATATAGATATATACGTCTACACACACATACCGAGAGATACAACAGCGCGTGAGTATATACGTGTACATGTGAGTGTGTGCGTATGTGTGTGTGTCTGAGCTCGAAGCGTCGTTCAATCGGACAGTTTTATCGCGCTCACGTGCGCGCCACCCTTTAGCCGGCTAGAGAGAGAGAGAGAGAGAGAGAGCGTTTCCATTGTTTCCAATCGCGTGTGCGACGGCTGGCCGACTCTTCGGGATTACGTGGATAGTCGAGTTGCCGTGGCTATCGCCGCGAATTCCGCCGGAATCCCCGACGCTTGCTCTCTCTCTCTCTCTCTTTCTCTCTCTCGCTCTCAGATATAACTCGTCGTAGACGTATACTCTGCTCTTTTATCTGATAAACTAACGGGGATATCTTTCGGAGGAGAGATAAGGGCACCGTCAAGACGAATTGCTATAGAAGCGAATCGAACACATATGTGTGCGCTTGTGTATTACAGTTCGACATAGGATTTTTTCCCTTTCAATTGACCGGGATTCGAGAGCTTGGATGGGTAATGGCTGGTACTTTTCGCTTCCGATACTTTTAATCGAGTGTTCATGTTCAACATATACACACTCGTATTATGAAAAAAAACCATTATAGGTTCGATTTTTTCTTCCGTTCGCGTGTGCCATATTCAAGGAGATAGTTTCAGGATTCTTCGAATTCTCAAGTTGCTTCATTACACCGCTGAAGATGCTTTGTACATATATCCCCCATACGCCGAATGATCGAGCTCCACAAAGGGGGTCGTTAGACTTCGATACACAATTACCCTTAATTTTTACACACGTTGACCTACATGGATCACTTATACGAATTATCGCTAATAAAGCCAAACGTACCCGCAATAATAAACACCCAAAAAATTCTCCCAAAACGCACCATCTTTCTATTTTCGCGATATTACGCGATTATTCTATTCGCTACACTTGCTAAGGGTACATACTTCTTCGTCTTCTCTTCGTGTATAAATATATATTATGTGTATATATATATCCACACACACGCGTATATATATATATATATATAGACAAAAGTCCGAAAAGGCGAAAGAGAGAGAGAGAGACTCCAAGGTGAACCGGTGTGTCCAGTACTTAGCCACGAAAGAGAAAGACAGAGAGAGAGAGAGAGAGAGAGTGAGTTCGTATATGCGAAGAGAGGGACGGGACGACGCAGGAAGATGTCGGAGAGAAGCAGCGAGGAGAATGTTGCGGATGAGATGAGAGAAAGATGTTTTGTCGAGAAACCAACGATTTCCTTCGACTCGACTTTGCTGCTGTGCCTATTTATTTTTTTGTCGAATCTCTGTCGACGGGCGTATCAAAATTTTATTACATAATTACGGCGAGATTTTTCGTTTGCCATCTCAGGTAAAAAACGCGACTATTTGATGAAAGTATAGATATTTAATATATATACGAGAGATGCGACGAGAGATAACATTCCTGCGTTGCGTAAATCATCCCCTCCTTTTTTTTCACCTCGAATTCCTCCGAATGATCGATAGTCGGCGCAGTAGGAGCTATTTCGTATTATAGACCTAAATATCGACTAATTAAACGAACTATCTCCTCCGCCGACGTGACAAAAGTTTGAAAACCCCAAAGTCATACACAAACGTGGCTTTTCGTCGACATAAGTCGCGCGTAAATTGAGCGAAAGAAAGTATGCTATACTCGTGTGGAGCGAAGAATTCCCAAGCTCGTTTTACTCGTCTCTTGGCTTCGTTCGTTGGCGAAAGATACACAACGGCGTACGCGCGAAGAAGTGCAAATGCAGGAGTGAATTTCACGTTACATATATTAATATACGTATAACACGTGATGGAAAGAATTCTGAAATACGATCTTTTATTTCAAAGAGTAATTCAATATTTCTTCTGAAAAATTGCGAGCTTAATACGTGCGTGGTGTATTACACTGGAAAAAAAGAACAGAAGACAACAAAGTTTCGTTATATCAGTTGGGTTTTCGTTAGATTCGATATAGTTGGAATAACAAAATAATTGAATCTAATCGTTTCATTAATCCGTATCGGGTAACATATAAATAATACGATTATTGTCAAAAAAACGTAATTATTTCAAATAATTTGAGTTTCAAATAAATGTTTTTTTAATTGGACTAATGCCTCTGGATGCGATGCTGTAAAGTATCTTCAAAACTGTTAGCAAAAAGGGCAGTATCATAAAAACCGTGATAATATGTAACAAGCTGCTATTAGAATTAAAACACTTAGATGTAAGTGAGAGAAGATGGTGTATTATCTTAAAAAATGAATATATAATAATATTTGCTTGTAATTTTTGAATCCGCAGAAAATTATATTAAAACCGAAGATTTATTAAAATTAAATTAATATTTTTAAGTTTAGTATCAATTAAATGTAAGTAATTTTGTACCGGACTAGCGAATAGGCGCACATTACACACTGTGTAATGCAACTTAACGAACTCTGACAAATAAATAAATGAATAAATATATATGTATATCAATTTAATGAGCACCGATTGGAGGTTCTCGGTATAGCCCTTTTACCTATTAAATATTTTGCTCTCGACGCTTTAATAACGTTGAGCTGATTATTTTTCCAAGCTATTTCGATTACCAACGCGGGTCAAGCGAGTTATAATGAAGTAAAGGAGAGTTTCGCGAATTATCGGAATATAATATTCCCATTACGCGCTAACATGGAGTACAGCGGAATTATAACTTTCTTTAGGGCTTATGTTTAATTTCAGTTGCTACTGTTATCGCGCAGTTATAGCACCTCGATAAATCTGTGTTTATTATGTTCGCAGGTAATTGGTGCTAGACGAGAAATACGCATTATCCGAACGCAGTGGAGGGAAAAAAACGTCTACCGAACACAAAGTGTGAGTTTACGCGTGTATTATATACATTTGAAATGTTAAACAGTTTTGCATGTAACATAAGCCGATCGTATCGAATTGCTTTTCCAATTTCGAGATATAACTATAAAGCTCGAGAGCGAACACGCTATATATACGTAGAGATTATTGAATTCAAAGCTCGAATTTAATTATCAGACTTAACATACCTATATACATATATATATATATAATAATTAACGAATCGGAATCCGTTGAATTACAAAGGAAACGTGAACTTTTTGAAAGCAGCGGTTATATAGCTTAGCGCGAATTGCGTTTTTATATAACAAAAGAGATGGAAAAAAAATTCACTCGCGCAATAAGACTCCAAGTTCTTCTTCGCTCGCAGCGCGAGACAGCAAAGAGCTTTACGATCGAATTTAAATTTTAACTGTCAGACCAGTAGCTATATAATACTATATAACCTACTCGACGAGAGTTCGCGCAGCGTAACGAGGTCGACGCGCGGATGCGCCCACACCTGCGCGCTCACGCATTGCAGCGGTCGCGCGTCGCTTTTGATAAATCGAAGCCTCTGCATAACCGACCCATTGTCGCACACGCGGGAGATGCGCATATTTTTTTCGGCTCTTCCATCGGTTTTTCATTAACTCGTGTACGAGGCTTCGTTTTTTTTCGCTCACCGATAGCGAAGAGAGTGAGAGGGAAATCGGTGCGCCTTTTTTTTCGGAGCTGGATTATACACCGCGAGGTGGCTGCCGGGAGATATTGATTTCACGCTGACTTACGTGCTCCGGGAGTCGAGTACCGCGGTTTCCGCTTTTTTTTTTCTTTTTCTATTAGGGAAAGAATTGATTCGTCGAGTACAGACGCGAAATAAGGCTTATCAATATTTCGCGCTTGACTTTGTGTTTCTCGCTGTACACATTGTTGCTCTTGGATTTCGTCGGATCGATATCGCGGTTGGGAGACGTAATCCGTTATTTCATTTATGATCGCTGATTTTATTAAGATAAACAGTACGCCGTGCGCCGAGCTGTAGTAAAGTTTTATACGCATATAGATTCGCGTACGCGCGGCGTTTACGGTCGGATTTATCTCGAAAAGTCTAAGAGTAATTGCGGGAAATAAAGGTTATATAAAAGGAGCTGGCTCGTAAAGATATAGGCGCATATACAGTGGCTGTATGTCGCATGAGTCATCGAAACGTCGAGTGCGTGCGCCTGTAATCTCTAACAACCGGTGTCCCGAGAACAAAAAAATACCCTAGACAAGTTGCACTTGTATTGAATGCAACAGCTAGTATAAATTAACGAGGAACGATTTCTTGATCAGTCGGACGATCTTACTTTATTATCGTCCGGACTATCGGTTATTAGCCGCTTGTGCGAAGATTCGGCATTTTAACGGTCGTCGTTTAGGCTCGAGGAAATACGACCACTTTCCCGCTGTATCTCTCTGTGTGTTCTCGTCGTTTCCGGAAAAGATTGGACTAGAGATTAGCTCTCGCGAAAGCCTAGAGGGCTGACTTTTATCTGTGAAATTTTGGATGGTGATATACGACGAGAATAAAGCTGTAACTTTCTCCCCCCTCCCCCTCTCTGTTTCTCTCTCTCTCTCTTTCTTTTTTTGTCAACGACTCGTCTTCGAGAATTGGCGCCTATAGATGAAAGCAACGCGAAGAATCTGCATACTTCGTTTTTTCGCGTCTGCACACTCGTGACTTTCTAAGCGCAATAAATTCTTCGAGAGAAAACAAGGCCACGTGCGCGCGGCGTAAATAAAAGCCATCGAATTATAAATTTTCAGAGGTGGCACAAATGAAATTTCAGAGCGATTAGGTCGGCTGGAAATCCTCCAAAAGTCTGTCCGCCCCGTTGATAAACGAGCTTAGATATAGATGCTTGCCTTGCTCTCTTTCTCTCTCTCTCTCTCTCTCTCTCTCTTTTGGAGAAAAGAAAGGATATAGGACTCGTGTTTCTCAGTCGTAAACAGAATACCGTTTCGTTTCTTTTTCTCGAGCAATCAGTATAATATCGCCGCGGCGAAACGCAAAAAAAAACGCAACGTTGGCTTTGTATATGTAGAAAAAAGAAAGAGAAGCCTGATCGATATTACAGCGTGTATAGGCAGCTTTCGCCTGTTGTATAGACAGCTCGTTAGTTGCTGATTTTCGTTCCGTTTTCTGCTTAATCTTCGCTCGTTTTCTTCTTTTTTGTTTGTGTTCAGATTAATTCTGTCTCGTATGCACGAGTACATTTTTTAGCCTTTCGCTAATAAGGACGCTCCGAATGAAGGTTGTTGTGTTTCGATCTAGTTTATTAAGTAGCGAAGGGATTTTATTTGATTTCTCTTTATTCTGAATGTATTTTATAAGTGAGCACACGTGTGCAGGAAATAAAGTCTAAATAAGTTTCTTATTTGACTCGTTATTTACGGAGCGAAAAACAGGTAATCATTACGAATACAGTATAAGGTAAACTAAATTTGATATAGTAAAATTGCATGATTTATTCAAATGTAACAATCAAATCTTACAATTTTACATCTAACTAAGTTTTAGATTTAATTGAAAAGCCCGGTAATATTTACAAAAAAAAAATAGATAACGTACACTAAATACAATGGAGTAAAATAGTAACGATTACAGCTTGTCTTCCAGCTATAGAAATAAGTCTTAATTCTAATTTTCATGAGCTAAGATAAAATAATAATAGTAGGCTGTATAATTTAAACATTGCAAAATTATGAAATCGTAACTAAATTTAAGAGGTAATTACTATAATAAAAATACGTGTAGTAATCAGAATAATACACAGGGGTATATTACTGAATGCGTATAGTAATCGGTCTTCATCTATTAATGCGTTTTAAAAAATGTTGGTATTCATTACTGATTGTGTATAGAAAAGTGTAAGGATTCATTACCGACTACGCACAAGCAATACAGAAATGAATTTCAAAAATACAGGATTTATTACTGAAAAGGTAAACGATCGTAAAAAAGTTAGGGAATCATTGCAATCGAACTTTATCGTGTTCAGTTTATTTAACCGTTAGGTAGCCATTAATGAAACTTTTTCTCCGTAATATATAATTTTCAGTTTCAAACAAGAAGCTAAAATAATTATAATTAGTTTCTGCAGCATAATAGAGTAGATTATAATAGAGAATTGTAATTAATTTTCCTTTCTATATATATTATTTATAAAATGTAAATAAGACTTATAGTAGATAGGGCTTTTATTAACTAAATAAAATAACTCGAGCTAATCTCATATTGAATCCCCGAGCGATTCTCGAGTCGTTTATACCTTCATCCTACCTTCTTAGCGGACTTCCGACAAGTAAATCGACTCGAACATCGCACAGTCTCTTTTACTGATTTCCGACATTGAAAAAAAGTTTGCTACGTTTATGAAACATTTTTTACTAAACAATTTCATTTTGAATAGAAGAAAATATGTACTTGGATTAAACAAGTTTTTAATTCAATTAAATATTTCCTTTTATAAAACAAAAATTCATTTTCTTCATTGAAAAAAGTTTGTTACATTTAAGAAACTTTGTTTATTAAACAATTTCATTTTTAATGGAAGAAAATATGTACTTGGATTAAACAACAAGTTTAGAATGCAATTAAAAATTTCTTTTTTAAGAAAATTAATCACCTAATACATATATTTTCTTGATTGAAAAAGAAGTTTGCCACAAATATGAAACAATATTTCTTGAACAATTTCGTTTTAAATGAAGAAAATGTGTACTTGAGTGAAGCAACAAGTTTTGAATTCAATGAGAAATATTTCCTTCAATAAAAAAAATCCACTTTATCGAAAATAAATTTTCTTCGATATAATAAGCTTTTTTGCAGCGCTGACGGGGTGATTTAATTTTAAAAATATCGAAAAACTGTACTAATCATTTTATACAAAGTCTGCAAGCTCATACATTTCGAGTCTCTTGTACTTATTAATTTGCAGACGCGCATAGAATCCACATATCCAGTGATTTTTTACTCGTATCGAGATACACAAAATCCCATCGTTCATCCCTCTTTTTTTCATTTCACTTCCTTGTTTCGCCAGCTTTTCCCGTTTGGTCTTTTTCATTTTGGATCCTCTTTTCGACGTGGCTGTAATCGATAGAATCGCTGGGAACGTATTTGCGTACACGGCATACACATACCTATATACATACATCAGACGCGCATATAGCCGGAGGTCGGTTACTCTACATGAATGAGTATTTTTCTTTGACTACCTACTGCAGAGAGTTTTATAAATGGAAGTAGTGTGCGATTTCTCTCGTGGGAAAATCGAACGGTCGCGATGTGCATATTTCTATAGCGCGTGATGAAAGTAAGATGGACGATTAAAAAAAAAATAACGCTTTCTGGTCACGAGTGTCATACAAAGGCAGAATCCGAATTTACGAGCTTCGTGGCGAATAAAACTTGATCGAAGAGAACAGACATTTTGCTCGGAGTTTTAATCAAACGCTCACCGCAAAAAGCTCTAGATGTCTTCCGTTCGATCGGTATCGGCAAATGTAAGAAGTTACTCTCTTTTCTCTCTCGATCGCATTATCCTAATTATCGTGTTATCTAACCAAGGCCCCTCATCATCCGTTCGCTTTCTTTTCTCTTTTCGTTCATTAATCTTAAAATCGAAGACAAGCCCTCTTAATGATTGGCGCTGCCGCGGCACAGGAAATCAGAAATCCATTAATCTGCCGAGCGCATTTGGCAAGACTCGGCGAGTATAGCTGTTAAATACCAAATCGATTTTCTCATCTCGTAGAATGTATTCCTCTCTTTCTTTCCTCTTTCGCGTAGATTCATTATAATTTCAACAAAACCTCGTTGTATCATTATTTCAAAGTGCAGCGATCGATCTATTACGCGCCAGTCCACTTCGTTCGGCGGCATTATTAACCAGATATCTTGGAAGAAATCTTCGACTCGACGCCTTGAAAGTAAATTGTAGAAAGAGGATTGTATATGTATATATATATATATATAGATTGAAACCTGTCGTTCAATAAAAAGCTCGTCGAGCTTGCGCTAATGGGCGACCCCTTGAAAGACAGCCGCTACTGCTGGTGGATCACTCGTGCGACAGTTGGCAAACCGGCGACGTCGGCTCAACTTGTCACCTCGTCTCTGGGATAGTGGGAGGACGTTTTGATTAGGCTCTAGTAGTACTGTACACGTAGAGTAGATACGCGAGGTAGAGAGAGAGTGAGCTTGACATTCGGAAACTGATCCTGAGCTTCGATGGCGTGCAACTGCTATACCTGCTGACTATGCGAGAGAGAGAGAGAGAGAGAGAGAGCGAGAGCTTTCTGATTGCCCTCGCTGTTCGTATATCACGAGGATCGTCGTTCGTATATACGTTGTATTCGAGTATACAATCGACTTTTATGTATACATGGATTTTCAAAAATATATACAACTATTCAGTACCTCAGTACTGTAAAAAGTCTATGACGACACGGTATTCTGAGCTTTCTTCGGATACAAGCTGTAGCAGCATTCGAGTCAAAAGAGGCGAGAGTAAAAGCAGCACTTAAGTCGAAGTTGCTCGCGATTACTCTGTGCTATAGTCGTCGTTGTTGTCGTCGTCGTCGTCTGGACGAAGTTTTGCGCTGTTAGCTTCTAAAAGCTCGTGCGAGCTCTGCCATCGGCACCATTTCGCGCCAGTGGTTTCGTCATTGTTAGCAGCGCGGAAGTCGTTTGGGCAAACTTCTGTTTTCTCTCTCTCTCTCTCTCTTGTATCTTCATACCGCGTCTGCGTTGACTCTAACCCCCCGTGCATACGTATGTGTCTTTTGTATATATGTATACACACATATATATATGTATATATAATATATACATGCATAAAGCAGAATGAGAGAGATTTGTAGCAAAGAAGACAGCAGAGAGCGGCTGCCTGACTGCATACGTAGCGCGAAAATCAAATTTAACTTTGATAATACATTCCGTGAGAGAGTTACCGCGCTCGTTCCAGTTCTGCGGGCGCTGGCGCACACGCGGATTTACTTTCGATTTTACGTCCTGTGTGTGCCTGTGTGCATGTTCAAGGCACTGTAGATTTACAGCGACGAGTCTGTCTCTCTCTCTCTCTCTCTTCGCGAATAATAGCTAATGTTTCACTCGACATCCGATGAATTATTCACTCTTTCTTGATACACTCGTATACTCTTCTTCCGGAATTTCGAGCTTGTGCAAGCTCGTAAGAAGCCTTACGAATATACGTAGGAGAGAGAGAGAGAGAGAGAGAGAGAAGGAGTTGAAAGAGACAAATTAGTCCTTGATGGGACAGGTAGGGGATGGAAACTCTCGATCATTATCAGGCCGACGGCGAAAATCGAC
Organism: Apocrypta bakeri; assembly: GCA_018906985.1. Lineage (NCBI taxonomy): Eukaryota > Metazoa > Arthropoda > Insecta > Hymenoptera > Pteromalidae > Apocrypta > Apocrypta bakeri. Next base: position 5,546,716 of record JACCIA010000002.1, read on the forward strand.
GTATTTATGCGACGCACATGTGCATAATGTTATGGCGGCCGGTGCTGCTGCTACGCTGTCCTCTGCAAGCTCGAGCTCGCGCGACAGCTGCAGTTAATGCATTGCGGGATGCGCTGGTACATGACGAAGACGACCTATATATCGAACGCTATACGTAGGCTGATGTTGCCACGGTAATCTTGCAAAATTAGAACCGTCTAATTACCGTTTAAAATGTGGAGAGAGAGAGAGAGAGAGAGAGTCAAGTACCGCGTGATCGTAAGCTCCAAGTGATTTTCGAAGCTATTAGCTTGTGCTAATACACGGTTAATTTATAATGATGTACATATATAGAGCACTGGAAAACAGATTGCTAATTTTAAGGAAATTTATTTTATTTTCTTAATAAGATATAGTTCTTACATGAATTATGAAGTTATATTGTAGTTTTAGAACACATTCACTTGTAACTATAATTAATTTCATTAATACGCTACTTATGAAAAACAAACATAAATTTTCTAGATGCAAATATGAATTATTTAAATATATTAAGCTCAGTAAATAATTTCTTTAATCTAAAATTCGTGTTTGGTTCAGAATAATATTATCTGAGATTGAAAGTGATGTTTTCATTCTAAAACTTATAATGATTAGATTAAAGTAAATATTTTTTCAGGACTATTATAAAAAATGTTTCTTTTTTGTGCGAAACAAATTTTGTTTCATTTTAATTTAACAATTTGTTTAATGCACGTACATTAAATGACTACAAAAAACATAGCCAAAGGATTCTATACGTGCTCTGAAAAATAAATGTGCTGTATTTAAGGAAATTCTTAAAAAATGTGCTTTTGGGCAAAGAACATATTTTTTACCCGATTTACTCGAGCAAAAAAGCGGTATTATGACTGTAAAAAATATTTATTCCAAGATAAAATTATGTTCAGTAAAACGTTTCTTATTGCAAACAAATACAGATTTATTTGAATATGTAAAGCAATTATTTAAGTGAATGTAAAATGCAACTGTCTAGTAAACAATTTGTTTCATTCCAAAAATTGCCTCTTTTTAAATTCAATAAACATTTATTAGGAGAAAAAGAATACAACAATATTTATTATAACATATAATCAATAAAAAGTAATTTCCATTCAATCAATAATTTATTTAAAAATCGTTTTTATAATTATTTCATCTAGATATACAAATAAACATTCACAAATAAATATAACGATTAGACTCAAGGTACCATAAATATTTCCTTAGAAATTGTCTTTTGTAATTAAATAAATCCTGTTTTCACTATTGCGAAACAATTATTTTTTCAGTATGCATACTGCATTCATGCTTTTTCACCATTCAAGTTCCACCGAGCTTTTCACTAAACTCGCGATTGCGTCTATATTTATGCATTATATTGAAATAATCGTCTAGACGGTTATATCGATTCCGCGAAGCAGACAATACATGCATGAGTTATAAAACAAATCGACTTTGTACAGCGTAGGCCAGTGCGATTGTGAAAAAGGATAATGTAAATTAAAGGCAAGCAAAAGCTCCGTTGATCGCGCGATAGCAGCGCTAAATACTGATCGATATTCTCTCCGGCACGCAGCTTTTGACCTTCATTTTTCATTATCGCGCGCCTCGTGTTCTCCAGTTATTAGCAACGTGTACCCCTGGCGAGTAATTAGAACAACGACGATTCGCTACTTCTATACTTCTGCTTCTTTACACAAACTGAAGATTCGCTGCTCGCGTGTGCTTGTGTACGTATAAGTGGGAAATCATTGTCTGCGCCACAATTGGATACGTCGAGATGTAATTTCCGACCCAGAAACCGCTTTACACAATTCAGCTCTCGCTCTTGGCAATTTACGAGCGCGCAAGCTCACCTATCGTACATATATATGTGTGTGTATTTATTTACATATATGTATGTGTGTGTACATGCATATACGTCATCCTTTTTCCTCTCTCTCTCTCTCTCTCTCTCTCTCTCTCTCTCATCATTATTATATACGGCGAGTATTTCTTCCCGGCAAAAAGGGAGCGTAGGTGGCTGTGTCGCGCTTTGGAGATAAAGTGACCCCCATCGTCCCAAACAAAGAGGCGCCGCGCTCACACCGCTAAACTGCGGTTGAGTATAGAGCGCTGCGCTGCAGGCTTTTTCTCGCAATTAAATTCGGACGCGTCAAAATAGCCGGACAGTTATTAAGTGCTTCGAGTTGCCGAGATAGTTTGCTCGCTATGCCTTTCGAACTTTATATACATATACTATACATGTGTACATGATATATATATATACATATGAGTTATCTCTGACAGATTGATCGGTCAAACATTTTAAATTTTTTGTTTGATACTGTATCTACCTTCGTGGATTTTTTCATCTTGATACCAGTGATCGAACCTTTTCAAAACTGACCCATAAAGCCCAATGAATTTTGAGATGATATTGTTATGAAATAGTGTGGTGATTGATTAGTTGCGTTCATCGTCAACCTGGACTAACTTATAAGAGTCTTATTAGCGTATTTAGTATATTTTAAGTATAATTTTTTTTGGAGTTTACACTGTTACTTACCTCGTATCGCGGGTCTCCTCGTTTAACCTCTAAAACGATGAACCGAAAAAGTATCAAATCACCGTTGCACTGATATATATATAACCCCCCCCCCCTTTTTCTATCTTTCCCATTCATATGTGGATATCATATCTATATTTTGGTATTCATTACAGGTATGAGGTGAACACATATTTTATAATAAATAATAGTTAATCATCGAAGGTATCTTCATGAATTTTTTCATGTTAAAACTCACGATCGACCCTTCTCAAAACTGAATTTCAAGACTTTGATGACTTAAGAGATCGTTGTGATCTATTGATACACAAGTTTGAAAGGATTTTATTTGAAAAGTTAAACTTATTTTGAAAGAGAAGACTCTTTTGTATTTTTAGTGAGAAATGCTTCCCTGAGAAGTAAGAATTTTTTCAAAATTGGCAGAAAATAAAAACTTTGACATACTATAACTTAGAGAAACTTCATGAAAAAAATCTAAAAAAATTTATGAAAGTCGATACAGTACCAAGCCAAATAGTGAAAATATTTCAAAGAAAAAAACGTTTATCAACGGCAAATCTGTCAAACAATGACTCAAATGTATTATATGGAAACAAATCAAGCTATCGATCAGTTTCTCGGGACGATTATTATCGTCGGCGATAAATATTTTGCAACGAAGTGCGCCGAAGAGAGAAGCAAAATACGAAACATAACTAATGGCTGTAATGAAAGACATAGAAAGCAGCGGCGTAAAGTCGATGGAAAATTGTAGTGTAAGAGGATAAGAGAGAGAGAACACGACGGCACGTACGAACAATAAAGAAAAGTGAAAACAACCGGCGAAACGTATAGAGAGCGCGAGGAAAAGATACGAGCCACAAAGAATCTCTTCTTTCACCTCTAAAAAAAAAAAGAAGAGAGAAAGAAATATCCGTGCACACCGCAATGGCGACGATAATGAGAGACGAAAGAGAGGGGGGTATGTATATTTTGCGAGGAAAAAAATGCCGAGTGCGCTATTCGTCTCTCCCACAGCGCAGACGCGTGCGTTTATATGTAGACAACGCATATACTACCCACGCACTACTGCTTTATACACAGAGAACGTGGGAAATCGCGACAGCCCATTGTACGAGATGCGCGCTTCATCCGGACGATATCCGGGAATCGCGATTTTTCACTCGTCTCCTCCCCCCTCCCTCTACCTCATCCTCTCTACACTCTTAAGTCTTTGTTGTTTTTGCTCGAGGCTGCTCCCATGATTTCCTCGCAATTATGTTACAGCACGGAAATGGCTATGTTTACGATGAAGGGAGATCCATTTTGGCGAGTGCGTGTAATTTCAGCTAATTAGAAGGGCGAATTTATATTGATGTCGTGTACAATTAGTGACGTGCGACTTTGGATGGTGAGAAGTAAGCTTTGCAAGCTCCGTTAAAACGTCGATAAATTAGGAAAATGTACATTTACGCATCGATTTTTTTAAAGCTCCACGTGATATTCTTCTCGCTGAGAGAGAGAGAGAGAGAGAGAGAGAGAAGAGAGAGAGAGAGAGAGTGAAAGAGAGTCGTTACTCATTTGAAGCCTCTCGATGTGCACGCTTCATCGAGTAATCGAAGCGATTCGTTAATTAACAACGCGGGGAGGAGTAGGTAAATTAATTAAGCGCTCGTTGTCGAGCGCGCGTATCTTCTTTCACCTCTTTAGTTTCAATTTTCTTTTTTAATGGATCGTTTAGTCTTGTTTGTTTTTTTTCTGTACTCGTTATATTTATGTGCACTTCGTTACATCGTGTTTCATTGATCAAAAAACGCTTTGGATAAATTGATGCGAAAATAGTCTATGATTCATACGGGCGGTAATTCTCTAGTCGATAAATAACGATATACATGCATGAATCTGACTTTTTCTTTTGTCGTTACGAATTTTATTACTAATTTTATATACTCGTGTGACGGTATATATATATATATATATTTCGGGAAACGTACGAATAGCCTTGATTACAAGAATTTGCTTTAATAATTTTCGAGTCGATATCGAGATTCGAAAGGGTAATAAAGAAAAATTTGCATTCGGTATATTTTGCCAGTCGAGGTAAATCGAATTTATTCAACCTCGTGATGTATATAGTTCATCACGAAGTCCAAATATAATTCCAACCAATAAATCATTGACGCTGCGCGAAATCGAAGTCCGGTCGATAGACCGTATGCGGGGAATTTGTATTCATAAATTAAACGACTCGCGTTGCATTGTTTTTCATCGATCGATTCCTGAACTTTTTTTCCCTTTCGCGAATAGCCATGGGAATTCAATCCATTTATTTATAAATATATATAAATATATATAAATATATATATATATATATATATATATATATTCCATGTTGAACAGCACTTTTGTAATATCGCAAAGGGCGAAAAGACTTCAGAGGATTACAATTTTTTTCTCCTACTTCTTTTTATTTCGTCGTTTTCTTTTTCTACGGCAACGTCGTTTTTCATTTTAATAGAAGCATTAAGCAGCGCGAGCGCGCGTTTTCATTTTCTAGACACGAAAGAAAGAGAGAAGCGGTAATGGAACGTGTGTAAAAAAAGCCGAGCGATCCACCGTGCACTTTTAGCATTCGTTAAACTATACAGATTAATTCGAGCAAAAAACATTGGAATTTCAACCGAGAGCTGACAGTGTGAGAAGCCTACCGGCGAGCTTATTTTAATCCTAAGCTCCGGAGAGAGTAAAAAACTGCCATTGTTATATTGCGTTAATGAATACCCACGTTGTAAGAACCTCGGCAAATTGTAGAAAATATTATACGCAGCTTTTAATCCATCGGCCAAGGTGTTTTTCGTGCTCCGAGTATTTTTGGATTACCTTGTAAAATATAACGGAAAACTCGCGAATTTACGTCATCGATTTCGAGTGCGGAAAGCACCTGTTAACTCTCTCCCCGTATATCGGGTATATGCATATTTAAATAATTCCCAGCAGTAGACAGCCATACAATTAAATCATAAGATGGATCTCGAGCATGAAACTCTGACGTTTAAATGCCACCTTTGAAAATGTCTTTAAAAGCTCTCTCTCTCTCCCTCTCTCTCTCTCTCTCTCATACTCTTCTTATTCCCCAAGCTGTTCGTCTCCTGAGCTTGCAATGCTTGCGATCTGAAAGCTCGACAGACAGAGTGGCATAAAGCAGCCGGTCTTTCCCTTGACGCAGTGGCGTACAGAGACTACTGCTGTTACAACTGCATTAATGCAAGGTACTTATAAATAGAATCGCGCCAGCGAACGCGCACTCGAAACCCATTATCTCATACACGCTTTTATGATACAATCGCACGCACAAGAGAGAGAGAGAGAGAGAGAGAGACAGAAAGAGCTTGCTCCGAACAACCAGTTTTCTTTCAGCGCTGTTATAATGAATGACGGCGCGATGCTGCTGCAGCCTGTCTTGAGAAAGAGGAAGGAACAGATTGGCCTGAACGGCTGCTTATAAATTATTAAGCTCAGGGGGAAGAGAGAATCGGCCGTAAGATTCACGCGCGTGAATGCGCACGCGAATATGTTACTCCGATGCTTGTCGCGTTATTTCAAGATTATTCATAGTGCGAAAAAAAAAATTGAAAAGAAAAAAAAAATAAACAAATAAAAATGAATAAGCGTATCGGTCGTTGTAACGACACTCGAGATTTAATTTATACCACTTATACCGGCGACAGAGAGTAACCGTTCGTTTTGACGAGTTTCGAGTATGTTAACAAGCTCATCTGGCTGCGCAGCCTAATCAAACGCAGCGGGATGCTGCGAGTACCGCGCGAAGATAAACACGTTGCGAACTGCCGCTTCGAACGAGTTTGAACAGGAGAAAGAAAGAAAAACATTATTCGAAAGCTACGTGATCTGCAACTCGTATATATCTCTCTGTATTTAAAACGGCTCTCGTTGCTGCAAAAATCATCATCGCTACAGAGCAAAGCGTACCAGAAACGGCACATTTTCAAACAAAACCGTTTCCCGCTATTCCCATTAAACTGAGTCGTGAGCGCCAACATTAGAACAGGATCTCCACAGAGGGTGGGAGAGAAGGGTGTAAAGTGTCCTCGTACACAGAGTAGACTCTCGCATGCAAATTCCAGCGTAGGAAGTGGATAAAAGGAAAATTGTAAATAACCCGAGTAGAGTACGGCTTGCCTTGTATAATGTAAATAACTCGAGGAATGTGTCTTTGAGCTGTGTAATGGCATAGCATTACGCGGCACGTGCGTAATTATATGGCTACCAGACACGCCAAAAGGATGTCGCGAGTAGAGCGTTAGTCGAGCATCATTGTATCATGCAAAAGCCCACGCGTTTGTGTGTATATACCGTATAGTGCACACATACGCTATACGATGCTTTTGCTTCGGTGGAGGTTAGATCTTCATTTGGACGAGACCGCACGCACGTGAGAGTCGCTCCGATCTTTGTGGTTTTTTTATGTTTCTAACTGATAGTTTTATGTGTGCGAAATTTCGGCATACCTTCGTGAGAATTACCGGTAATGGAATGGAGTTTATTTATTAAAACAATGCTGGGATAGGGCTTAAAAATATTTATTTGAGATTAAAATTATTTTTTTAGTAAAACGGTACTTACTGTACGCGGAATAATTACATGAAAATCGAAAGGTAATATATTAGTAAATAATTTTTTTAAAACCAAATTTCATTCGATTTCTATAAATACACTTATTGAGAATCAAGATATTTCATATAATTAACAAATTAGTATGTTTGATAAATTATTTACTGCATTTTTAATTGGTGTTTAAATGAAATTTACATTAAAGTAAATATTTTCTTAAGGAATTTTATGTAAAACTCATAATTCCCGAGATAAAAATGTAATTACTCTTTCACATGCACATAATTTAGACGTTATTTAGTCACTCTGTATTTACCAAAAACTATATACTACGGACAAAAATGTCTTGCAATTGAGCATTTATAATTTATAATTCTTGAAAAGGTCGTGGAATTCTAATTTATAATTTATAATTTTTTAAAAGGTCGTCGAATATTAATTTTTATCTTAAAAAAAAAATTGATTCTATCTTTCGCTCTCTGTATATCTTTATGAAAGTCTATACTTTCCAATAATAAAATATAGTAAATTTAAAAGTACATTTTTCGTATCTGTGTTCATTTTGCGTAGTTACAAAAATTCCCCAATTTCCAGAAATATTTTTCTTCTTTTGTTCAATCATTGAGAACACTTTTACAAAAAATTTTAGAGCCATATATACGAAATTTCTAAGCCACCGCAAAATTGTGATTTTTCAACGGTAATATGCCACCTTTCTGTTTCGGATAATCCGTCATAAAAGCGTAAAAAAACTTGTCCTGGTAACATTAAAGTGTTAAGCTCCTAATTTCGTGATTTTTCACGTTTCCACATGCATTTATAATTGGTTAAGTGCCATTTTACTATAGTTATTAATTTAGCAACACCCCGTTGAAATAAATTCCAAACATCGTCTAACTGACGCGCAAAAAAACACAAAACTTATAAATTGCGCACAAAATATATCGTCAACCGGAAAATTCGTTAGTGAGTTTAAAGAGATTTTGCGTAAGTTGGATAAAAAAAAGACAGGAGAGGTGAGCAAAAAAAAATCGAACGAACCGTGTTGAAAAGCACGTCAGAATTGACCGTGAATGTCAATGGGCGTCCTTACGTGCAACGAGGGCTAGGGAAGAACTGAAAAAAAGGAGAGAAAGAGAAAACCGATCCTATTCAGAAGCAGCGCAGAAAAGTCGACTGCTGAAAAGGAGAATTTAACGAGTCGTCGAGAAGAGGGAGATATTTAAACGAGAGATCCACGTTCGACCTCTTTCGTGTAGAATTTCGCGAGTGATAGAGAAAATTCAAGCTGTCAAAACTTTGAAAAAAATCTTTGTAAAAAGAAATATCTCCCTTTTGTCTCTTTTTTTTTTAGTATTAATCGACGTACATCATAGTTTGAGAGCTGTATTAAATTTTACAATACCATGCTGAGAAGTAATTTTGTTAAATTTCTTTTTCAACGAGCATCGCATTATACTTTTGCTCTTACGTTGCGGAGAAACGACGACGCGCTCGCATCGTATCTTTTACCTCGTATATATATCCTCTCGCTCTGTATATATACACATGTATATATATATATAAAGTTACAGAAACCGCAAAGTGTCTCTGAGTTACCGTACTGTTTGCTACTTAGTTTGCCTCTGAAAGAGTCGAGGGGATGCGCTCACGCGGCTTTGTTTCCTTTAATGGATTTTGTTTATAGCTGACGAGCGACTCTTGTTTTATCGTAAAAATAATGCTCGTTCTATCAAAAGTTTTTTACGATGACGAGTGTATGTATATATATATATTGTACGTGTATATTTATAATAACTCGATGTACTAATTAAATTAAAAAAAATCATTTTGTCGCGGCTGAAACATATTACGACAAGCGTCGTCTTATATTAACCTAATTAAAAGTTAACGCTGCTACGCGACGCGTCTTAAGTATAAATTCATGTAGAAAACGTCGCGTTCTTTACGTAGATATATATAGGTATATATATACAAACAACGACTTTTTATTTTGCCATATTAAGGGGCGCGTGCATGGAAATGTTTTCCAACGATAACGAGACAGACTGTAGGGCAGTCGCAAGGGAGCTCGAGTTTCCATTCCTTATATTGTCGTGAAATGAAAGACGGAGAGAAGATGGAAAATCCGAAAGATCTAAAGTACAGCGCTCGTAACAACTCCTTGTTATATTTCAAAGGGAAATCTCAGGATTTTTACATACCCATTACCGAAGCCGGTAAGGCCCTTTGAAAAGAAACTAAAAAAAGCTAGAGAGAGAGAGAGAGAGAGAGAGAGAGAGAATAAAAAAATCCATACGAAAGAGCGCCAATAGACACCCGTGAATCCCTTTCGATTCTAATTCTCTTTCTCTTTCGAAAGGGTCGAGCTCTACTAATTAGCCGCTCGCGCGCTTGTAATTAAAAGGAGCTGAGGTCGCAGCAGTAGCAGCTTGGCCCTGTTATATACTCGTGGGATCGCACCGAGTGTGTGAACGTCACAGTACGTGAGCACCTGCTCTGTTTGCGTTGGAGGGACGACGACGCGGTATGTGTGTATACGTAGTACGTACGTACGTACTAGGGAGGAAGCGACTTCCTTGGAGGTGAAATTTTCAGCTCTGCGTGTTTTAATGACGTTCGAAATTACTCGCTACCTAGGAGTGGAGAGGGGGAAAGGTTTTAGCCGAGGCTTTTGCAGATGAGCGGCTGCTCGAGGAGGTGCGGATGGAAACGGCCGGCGCGTGACTAGGCATGTGAAAACGGATGCAATGTACGGCTGGAGGTAGTTGTAGAGATAGCAGCTATACTTGTTTATCAGTGTGGAATTTCACATGTTAAGGCGGTGATTGCGGATATGGCTCTCCGAGAGTATACAGATGCTGTTAGCGACTGTGTGATTATTGATTTGATTGCGGATTATCACGGCTAATTGGATAAGTTTCTGTGAGAGAACTTTTTTTTTTGACGTTTCTTATACTACGAATGTACAATACTCTAGATTACGATCGCGGACGTTGAAAATTCGACTGTGAAAAATATTGGAGCAAAAAAGAAAGAAAATTAATTCAATAAATGCTACCGCTGCTGTAACACCCTTTTTTCTTGGCTATTGAATAAGTCTGCAAGTATAATGGCTTTAAAAAGTCATTTTGCGATTCGACTGAGCAGCGAAGCATGTAAATTTAACGAAGAGCCAGTGCAGCAGCGCTGTCTCTCCTTCTTCCGCTCATTCTCTTTTTCCTTTCAGTTCCATTTCCGTGACTATTGTGTTTTGCGCGTCAACGGGTGAGAGAGAAAGAAGGAATAAGACCTTGAGGTCAAGTGGTCCAATCGGGATTTGCGGGTCGAAGAGCAGCCAACGTATAGCCTAAAAACGCTGCGTATCTTGATAGAAGTAAAATAAACATTTCTGTGCATTTGTGTGTAACGTTGTCTTAATTCTCTCTATACCGATGTCTAATTTTGAAATACCGATTATTTCACTGAGTTCGTAAGTGATTCGAGTTTTTTCACTTCAGAAACAGTGAAAATTATTATGTTTATTTATATTTCTCTTGAAATTATACGATTGATTTGAGAATCAGATGAGGAAAATTTCATTTGCAATGAACAAATTCTTTTTTGACTTTCGAAAGTCATTACTTCGGATAGTTCGATACAAATTTATTTGAATCTTAATTAAATTTATTTGTAAGAAAAAAGGATTTATTTCCGATAATGTGAATTTTAATTAAATAATTACATATTGTTATATTAATTAATTTGTTCATTCAAAGCAATCACATTTTATTAGAACAACAAAGTATTTATTAACTTCTAATATTATAAAAGATTATTTTTTTCAATCAAAAATTACAAAGCTCAGTCAAATTTTATCTGTTGTATGCAAAAAAGCACTTGTTTAATTCAAATGACTATTTTATTCTTAAAAAAACAACGTTTAAATGAATAAATATATCGGATATCTTATTCAGTATTGAAATAGTAATATCAATAACTATTAAAATTACATCCATTATGAAATGATGAATTTTACATCCCATCTTTTGTGTTTATTAAATATTCACTAATTACAGTTAGTGAGTGATTTTAATTTAAAAAATAACAATCCACTGATTATAAAGTGATAATTAACGGGTTTCAACAATAATTGTTGCTAATATTGAATATTGAATAATCACTTTTCCAGTGTACATTTCCATTATTGAACAGTTCATTTACGCTTTTTCAAAAAGTGGATATTATTTCGACTGTATAAAAAAGATAAAACTCGCTATCTCGCAGTTGCACACTTGTAACATTTTTAAATGTTGAAATTCCACTACTTCAATATTCTAGAGTATCTCAACCTCAGTGTAATAAAGCAATTCGCCGATACTAATTAAAAGAAGCACAAAACAGTTTTCACGTACACACGTTTTTCCCCTCGCCTATTCACCTGTGCACTCAAGCGATTTACGTCGATGCGTTAATGTGCGTCGACGAGTACGCGGAGACTGAAAAAGAAGAAACAACCTCTGCGCTAGGAAAAACCCACAAAGCTGCTCGTTGAATATAAGGTCTCGCGAGGGAATAATAATGTTGATCTCGCGAACTGGCGAAAGAATGTAGCTTCCATATATCCTTGTATATACATATACATATAGATACATATATACGCATAGTACAACTACATATTATACAAGTATCGAGAGAAATAGAGCAGGTGAATTAACGAGGCCAGGCTGTTGTTTCCTGTTTTATTGCATTTCGGCCTGACGAGTTATTATTGAATGCAAATACTATGTGCGGCATTTTGCATGAGCAATTTTAGCACCCGTTCGCTATATTGTTTTACAGAGCGCGTCCGCACGCGTTGCGCTTTAGCTTCATCATCATGCTGACGCTGTACACCTCGTTTTTATTGTTTCGCCAGTTCGAGGTTTTTTTACAGCTATATTTTGAAAAAAAAATTTTCGTTTTTTATTTATTTATTTATTTCTTTATTTATTTATTTTTTCGTTTTGTCCACTGTATCAAACTAACGAGCTAATCCTCTTTGTTCCAGGTGTAACGGTGATTTACCGATGATACATTGAAGGTAAGAAAGAACTTTTGACATTTATCACGCGATGTAAGCCTTTGTATAACGGACGCGTTCGGTATTATTCGAGCTAACGGACGAGTTTTAATAATTTAAAGAGTAACCCAAACATCGCTCAAATCGAGACGTCGAAGAGGCTGGGAAAAGTAAGAGAAACTTGTTAGAGATGCAAGGGGAACGAGAAAAGCCATTCTTGAAGTTGGAGAGTTTTTCGTTCCGCGAGTAGCTCGTCGCCGCGTTGAAATTGTCGCAGAAGTCGATCGACAAAGTAAAGTTGAAAAAAAAAAGAGAGAGTAAAAGGGACACCGAGAAGTAAAAGAAGAAGAAGAATACGAAGAAAAAGTTGGAAAATAGGTAGACGGAGATAAACATAAAGGCGCCGCACGAAAGCGAGAAAGAGAGTAGGAAGTATCAAAAAGATCAGTGGAGAGAGGAGTATGGCGTGTATAAGATGAAAAACGAATGATGGAATAATACGAGTCTGATGCAAAACATATAAGCTCCCCTACTTTCACGGTGCTTATCATTTTACCTTCTCCCCTCCCCTCCGTCACTACTTCGCGTTTTTCTTTCTTGACTTACGCGCTTCCGCGTGAGAAAAGCTGTGGAATTCAATTTCAGCCCCAATAACGAAATTCGAGGGAATTCGTTATTATCAAAACGCAAATGAAAGCCCGGCGGCAACGGCAACCGAATGAATGTAAACATTAATTATGTAAATGAAAAGTAGCTACAGTGTAGGAGTAATTAAGTTACTACGGTCTTTGCAGATAGCGGAAAACGAGTAATGAATAAATCAACGAGCTGTTTAACGCAAAAGAAAATGTATAAATGTAACAAGTTTTCCATGACTCTTGGCTATGCACTGCAAAAATGCGGCAAATTTTCTGACTTCCCGTACGTGCAAGGAGCAAGTTGTTCGTAATTTTCAAAAGAGCAAATTTTCTCCCTCTTTTCTCGCGGCTTCGAAAAAGCTCGAAACTCTTGCGGATATACCGGGAAACGTGCCTGACTATACTGGCGCCAACTTTTCCGCTCCGTCAAAAGTCGTCCTACGAGCGATCCGAGATTGGAACGATATGTAGGTAAAAGTAGTAAAAAAAATATTTGTATAAAAAATAAAAAAATTACTCGGCTGTACGACGTGAAATCCAACGAGGTAAAAGTATCATTTTAAAGGGAATATTATTAAATTGAATAAAACTCGTATATACTGAAAAAAATCTTGTTTGATTCGAAAATATGAATTCTTTCGATAGTGCTAGGGAAATATTTAGCTAATCATTATATGCGTTGAATTGTCAATGTGGTTTAAGTGTTCACTAATAACATTTGGAATCACACTTTTCGACTTCTACACAACGACTTTAAATAATTCACATTTCCCGTCCAGTACATTTGTATTCTATTTCAATAATAGTAACACATATTATTTAAAATAATTATATTTTCAAATAAACATTGTTAAAAATCAAATTATCCGCGTTCGATTCACGTAAATCTGCTTTACATTCAAAAAAGTAATTTTTTAATAAATACATTTCCTTAAATCAAGCAAACGTTTCATTCAGGGTACGTATCTCGTTATTACATAAAAAAAGCATCCGGTTCACAGGCTAACTAAATAGACATTAAAACACATCGTTATCCGAGCAACTGAGCGTTTCGGCGCGTATTAAAACATTCCTCATACATTTTTCTCTCTCACTGCACTGTGCATCTACGTAGAAAAACTCAAACGGGCTTTTACCCCGTTTAATCCGCCCGCTGCCGCGTTGGATAATCTGTCTGAACGAGGTTTAGACGGACTTTCCCTTTTTTTTCAAATGTACATCCCGCCAAGCTACTCAAACATTCGTCAGCCAGATTCCAGACTCTCGATTTCCGGTTATTTTATTTTACACCGCCTCTCGAAATTTTTACATCATGTACCATCAGCAGAAAGGGCAGTCCTAATTGTAATCAAGTCTACGCAGTTGCGCTTTTTGCGCATTAGACGCGACGCGCGCCCTCCAAGCAGATGAGATTCTCAAAAGAGTCGGGAAACGAAAAGCCGAGGCATAAACTGAATAGGGCAGACGCGTTTGCGTGGAAAAACATCGGCTAATTATTCGAGTTTCATGCAAACTGCCGTACGCGAGAGCAGAAGAGGTTGCCTTTCGACGTTAGAGAGGTCAAAGAATCGTTTCGGCGCCGCCGATTTTCACCGTTTAGTAGCCAACATTAAGCTTTTATCTCTTTCGGTAAACTGCTAGTCTGCGTAGCTTTCTGAAATCTGGACTAGCCTTTCGCCTCTTCAGAGAAGCTCTTTTGTATTTTCTAATTACCAGCGATATGCTGTTTGCGAAATTTTATTCAAAGCGCGCGCTTCTCTGCATTTCCGCGTTGATTATAATGGATTAGCTCTCGGTATTGTTATCTTATTTACTTTTGCTTTTGTTTTAATCTAATTAAAAAAAGAACGTCTCTCGCGTATGTTGTTATTGTACGCTTGAGTTGTTCGGGCTATATTAAATCTCCGAGGCTGCAACGGCACGGGGCGTGGAAGACAAAAATCGAAGCTCTATTTTAAAAATAAAAAAAAAATGCGATCTCATTCCCATCCGCTCTCTTCAAACAGCGGAAGTTAATCGCGGTTGATATCACAATGAGATAGCTCGAACTGCATCGAAGAGGGGCGATAACGCAGGTGGCTTAATAAAGCTTCTAAATGAAATTTTTTCCCAATCTCGCTCTTCCCCTCCCCCCCCCCCTCTCTCTATCCCTCCGCGCATAACAATGGCATATTAAAACGCATTTTTTCTCGCTATTGGCGTTTCACGTGTGCATATATATAATACATATATATACAGATACTATACATAGCACACGTTATTTTATCGCGGGACAAGCAACGTGAAGAACGAAAATTTTCTTTTCGACGCGTTTATATAGACAAGAGACATTTTTTACGAGCTCAATTTTGCACGCTAGCCAAGAATGAACGTCGTATAATGGAGTGTTTGCCGAAGCGCTTGCAGAACTGAAACGTATACTGGCGTGTCGATCGTCGCATTGTGTCGGGCATGACTGAATGAGCGTGAAAATTATAGTTATACCCCTTGTGATAGAAAACGGTTTATATATACTTGTCTCGTGGAACAATGTACGCTTGTCGCATATATATTGCCAAAATAATATTTCGGCGGTAAAAGAAAAGACGTTTTGCTTCGAAGTTCAATTGTTCCATATCAACTGGTATGAAAACAAAAATCAAAGCGGACAGTTATACTACCGCATTCTATTTCTCGCGTTCAAAAGCAGATTCGATCGTATATATTCTCAAAGTTGCGCGAATATTCTTCTCTACGCGTATATTTTCCAAGCGAGCTATTCGAGGGAAATTTCAACGCGCAAAATTATTTCTATCCTATAATTTTACACGTCCGATCGTTAGTACGTACGAATTTCAAAGAGCGCCAATTCACCGTCAAGATTGACGCGTACATTCGGGTAATTTATATGTTTTGCGCAAATCGAACGCGCACATGCAGCTCGCTCGATTACCGTTCAATCTACCGCACCGGCCAATACTCGCTCTTTCTCTCTCTCTCTCTCTCTCGAATTGCGTATAGGGAAACAGAGTGAGAGAGAGACATGCACAACATGTACACACAGGGAGGCTGTACAAAGCTCGTGAATCGTTCGCACGACGCTCGATGCCAATCCCGAAAATGCGACGCCGTAAAACGTTGCCACGCTGGCGCGTAAATGAGATTTTATAGCAATAGTAATTTGTCATACGATGAGCCTAACTGTTTTGTATACAGTAGAATATGTATGCAGGATATTGGGCGATAGTTTTTTTTTGGGCTCGTCAATTATATTTCAATTGTAACATTCCGTATTTACGCGATCGCTTGGGTTTTTATAGGTGCTTTAAAATGGATTTTAAATTTCAATTAAGCTGCGGAAAAGTAGGTTTTTTTATGGTGAATTTCAGTTTGAAATTGCAGTTTTATTAATGTGAAATGTGATGTTTATTGCTTGGGTTATTAGGAGAAATTTTATTGTAATAAATACTATGATTATTGTGTCAAAGCCATTATCGTAAAAAATAGCTTGGGTTAGTAGGAGATATTTTATTTACATATCATGATAACTGTGTAAAAGCGTGTGTCGTAAAAATGTTATGTTTCTTTTCTAATAATCTATTCATATAAAGTCGAAAGTAAGAATAAGCAAATATTTTTTATTTATCCGACAAATATATTGACTTTTCAGAAGCGTATTCAATAAAATTAATTTTGAGGTGTGTTTATTTATATACATCATATTTAGTTTTATAGACAGTTGTCGACTGTCTTAAGAAAATCTATAGGATAGATGAATAATTTGAGGACTTTTTGTTAAAAATTCTTTTAAGATCCTGCTCAATATATCTTACATGCAAATAACTAATCATTCTCTAAAGTGTGTTAAGATAAATATATAATATATGAACATTAATTTTTTTAATTTTATAGAACACGCTCCTTTCATTTAAAATCAAATTTAATTTTCGAAATATGAACTTGATACATTTTCGAGTACTTGACATTTTAATTAGTTTCTGAATATTTCGAAGAGCTTTCTATTCGAATTAGCAAAGAATTTTCATTTAAATGTACGGCGTGAAATTGGTTTTCACTACGAGCATCTGCTAACTTTAATATTCTGACCAAGAATATTTCTCTACGAAATAAATTACGATGTAATTGCAGTAAGCAAGTACAGCAAAGAGTACAAGCAATTTTACAAAGTTTTCGTATTCGACGTGATAACTACGAATTCCCGACGTTAATTTTTAACAGGAATTCTCGTCCAACGTAATTATTCAAATAAAATTCTCGCTTCTGCTTCACGATTCAGTCAAAATGAACCAGCGAAACATCAAGATTCATGAACAAAGGTGTAATGATAATGCCACATCCATGCGAGTTGATACATTTAAAAGTCTAATCGAATCTCTCCCCGAGCACTGATTCGACTCGGACCGACACAACCGAATGCGTTAATCAAAATTTCATTAAAAATTCACGCTCCGCGTTGCTGCACTTTGCCAGTCACCAGACGTGTAATTTTCCTGAAATTCGACATTGGCATTTCACGGTGCACTGAGACACTGGATGTCCCCTACGTGTCAAGATTCTTTTTCTCTTTGTCGTCAGATGGACACGCGCTGGTGTTTTTTTTTTTACTTTTTTCCCCGTCTCTCAGCGAAAAATTCGTCTGGACCACACACATTTTACGTGCACTAGCGTATATTGCAATTCTAGCTCGTGAGACGCGTGACGTTTGAACTGACACTTTTAGGGTACTAATGTAGCTGGTTCTGCTTTGAGAATGAGTCTCTTTCGCAATAACTACTTCGGCGACTTCTGGAAGAGTTTTCACGTCTTTCAAGAGTCTGACTCTTCGCATTGTCGAGATTCTCGAAGCTTTGATTTCAGACTTTTTCGTATAGCCCGGAAATAAGTTAAGGTTTTCAAAGGTATTCGGGAAATTCCAGTTTATTGGCTGTCGCGAAATTAACCCTTTAACGTTACCAGAACAATTTTTCGAAGTCCTCTTTTGACGGGTTATTCTGAGCAAAAACGATCTGGCGAAAATTCGTTCTGTATATATTACACTATTTTAAAAGTCGCTCTTTTTAATGGTGACATTGGAAAGCTAAGCGAATCCACATTTACCGATGAAAACTAAAACATTAGAAGAATTTTTTTTTCAATGTATTATTTCGTTGCCTCAGAATTCTTTTATTTTCTTGAAGCTTTTTAAAAAGCTGCCCTCGATGTTCGAATTTAACGAGAAAAATATTTTTGGACACTAGGGATTTTTTACTCAAGCAAAATGACGGCCGATATGAAAATTTATCAGATTTTATTCTCGGAAAGTATAAACTTTTATACAAAAATTCACAAAGAATAAAAATGTCTTGGGATCATTCAAAGTACACTATCAAATTTTTTCAGGATGATCCGTTACAACTTTTTATTTTTCAAATAATTCTAATGTCATAGATTTGAAAATCGTTAATGAAAATCTGTTTAAATATTCTCTGATGAATCCTGTGATATTCTTCTTCTCAGGAAATGGAGTGGAAAATGAAATAATTGTTTCACATAGACGTGATATTTGATAATTTGGTAGATACTATTATTTTTTAAAACCTACGAGCTTAACTAAAAATGTTCTAAGAATAAAAATGTTTTAAAGACGATAATGGCGTACTTAAAAATTAATTTAAAATATTCAAATACGATCATCGAAATTTTGATTCTATTATTTTTGTTAAATTAAAAAACTATAATGTAGTATCTTGAACAAGTTTGAGAGTATTTTTAGACCAATCCCAAGAGATTTTTGTAAAATCATTTTAATTAGAAATACATGTTTTCCTATTGGTCAGTAATTTACTCAAAAATCCATTGAAGCCCAGACACGCAACTACAGCATTTCTAAAAGTTTGGGAATTATACCAAAATTGTAAGGCAACTAAAAATTCCTTGAAGAAACTTGAGCGAAAAATCTCTTTACTTTTGAGTTTTCAAACGGTAAATGTTGATTCGATCAACTTCGATTTCACAATTGAAAAAATTGACCTTCAAAATAGTGTAATATGTACAGCACGAACTTTCCTGAGATGGTATCTGTTCAAGATAACCCGTCGAAAAAGGTCTTCTAAAAAGTGTCCCGATAACGTCAAAGGATTTACAGCAAAACAGTGTGAGAATTTCGCGCGGTTACGATATAGTATGATAGATACATCGAAGTATACAAGAGAATCGATGAATGTTTTGTCCTCATACTCTGACCCGAAAGTTTATGATAAATGCGCGGAAATATACGGCCGCACCTCAATTCGCGTGCATAACTGCATCAATGATTTTGATTAATGCAAAATCGAGTTTCGCGTACATTTATATTACAAGACGGACACTCGCGCGTCCCACATTCGTCCTATACACGTATTTTCTACGGTCGTCGGTTTTCCCGAAGGCTGACCGTATATATTCGCAGTGCACAGATCAATTGCTCATTCATACAAGCAAATATTTAAATAGAAATAATTTCTAATGGATTAGCAGTAAGCTTAAGTTAATCTGTGTGTATGTAGGACTTTGATTTTTAAGAAACCTATGAATACTGAAGTGACACAACATTTCGACGGTTACTCTACTACCTCGTGCAAAATCGCGCAAATACAAACTCCGAGTATATACACACGCGTTTCCGGGAGTAAACGCTCAAGTTTAATACATATATTTTCCGAAATATATATATATATATATACGAACGAGATATACAAAAGAACTTCGAATCGAGTATTCAAATGCGATGGAATGACGTGCATTTCCGGAATAAAAGTTATTTCTTGTGCGTTTGACGTAAAGCTTCTTCTCTTTAAATTTTCCATGACTTCAACGACATTGACGAACAGAAGTGCGACATTCGATCGTATTCGCACCTTTTGATGTGTCGGACTTTTTTTTCTATTACACGCAGTAAAAGCTCGTCGCGAAATATCTTTGTCGAATATACGTGAACAAATATTTTGCGTACCGAAATTTAATAATCCAATGAGGAGATTTTCATTCTCAGATTTTACGCCCGCGAAACAATAGACGCTGATTTACATCCCGGATTAATCACCGTCCCCTGTGTATCTCGTCCATTATTTCATCATTCAGAAAAAAAAGGAAAATCATCCCTAGACCTTTGTCGCACGTTCGTACTAGTGGCTCACTGTAAGAATGTATATATACACTTTATGCGCATGCATATCCGATGAATATATATGAGGCTCAGAGGAACCTGTGGTGGAGACGCATTTATTCCACATTTTACGTATTCACCTGCTGTGCGTTTTATATACGTTTCTCTCTCTCTCTCTTTTCCACTCTCATTATGTATTCACTTTTTGCGGTAAACTGCAAGCGACTTTCGATATACTGTCTGAGCCACCCCCTCCCCCAAAAGCTCCCTCTCAGGTGTGCGTCGACGACGAGCAGGATTCTCCAACAGCTTTTCATTTTACATTTCCTTTGACACTCGTGGATTTCTTTTTTTCGACAAATAAATCCAAGCATATCGGCGGTTTCAATTTTCATTAGAAGCCCAACGTTTATGTGCTTCTTCCTCGCACGTGTATACGAATAAATACAGATTTTCCTCAGCTATATCTGTAAAAGTGAGAGATTATGCGGTATATATAGCTACGCGCAATCGACGGAATTTGAGAGAGAGAGAGAGAGAGATCGAGAGAGAGAGAGATAGAAAGCGAGAAGCAGTAATAAAATTAATCGAGTCCCTGGCTCGACTTTCTGAGCCCTCGTCGGTACGGCCAAGCAAAATACTTGGAGAGAAAATCAATAGCGTCTCTACGGGGGAATTTGATCTGTCTTTTCGTTCCTCCTACCCCTTCTTGCGCTTTTTCGACTCGTCTATTACGTGAAATTGGATATTTCATTACCCCCTTTCCAAAAACGTCTATACAGCAACTGTATGTAAATATATATATATATATATATATATATATTTATATTATGCACATTGACTAGCGTACACGAATAGTATTATCGTAAGCCAAAAAATGTCACAGTAAACAGGTAAGAAGAAGCAAGAGATTCGGTACAATAGAGCAGCAGCAGTAGGCAGGTGGATTTCCTTTCCTCAAGACGAAATTTCATCTGCTCGATACACGGCGCGTCAAACAGAGAGAACTCGAAGTCTCGAATTACGTTTTCTCGATTTGCTCAGGTGCTACCGCAGCGCTGGTGTCCCTTATAGACTCGTACAACCTCGCGTACGTATGTATAGCTATACGTTATACCAGTGATATCCCGTTGCGTTTCCGTTCTCGTATTATATATACACTTCGTCCTAGTTCACCCTATCTTTTTTTTTTTACACAAGCTGTACACACAGTCTCATTGAAAGTTGGAATAAAACTAAAATCGCTGACATAAAGTAACGAAGTCGTCGTGCTTTCTAGCAAAGTGCACAATCATCCAACCGATCGACAGATTTCTCAATTCCCATTTCCATCCATTTAATCTTCGCCTTCTCCATCTCTCTTTCTTTCTCTTGTCTCTTGATTCAAAAGCTCTTATTGTTAGCTCTCCTTTTTCCCGTCGTCGCACATACGCGCGTTCGACTTCCTTCGACTTCCAATTTCATTTCCCACGACCGCACTGCATCGCTCGCACTAGAAACAATGCTAGCGATAAAGAATGGTGTACGCCGGAGAAAGAGAGAAAGAGAGAGGAAAGAGAGCAGAGCGCCTACGGGAATTCTTCGGCGCGCGGGAAAAAATATTGCGTCCGCGGCTGCAAACTCTGAACGCTAAGGTGGGAGGAAATGCAGGGGTCCGTATAAACTGAGAGAAATCGTGCTTTTTTTATTTTACTTTTTGGTCGGTCAGAGAAAATCATGCCTTCGTATTAGTTTATTGAGGGTAGAGAATAATTTAGTTTTCTTCGCGTTGTCTTTACGATCTCTGCGCTGAATTGAAAGTTTGCTATGTTTAAGATAATTTGTGGGTTAAAAAAATGCTTTTTTGGATGGAGAAAAAATTTACTTGAATCGAAAGCTTTTTATTCATATGGTAATAAATTAAAAACTTTCTGACATAAAATATGTCATGATTTTTTAAAGGAAATTGTTTATATCAATTCGAACTCGTGTACGATTGAAAAGATAATCTTGGATCTTGGAAGCAGAAGAAATTTCAGGAAATAATAGTATTTACTCAATTTTCCAGGCTGATTTTACGTGTTCATTTTCACCCCTGAAAGACATTGTGAAAAATTGTTCGTTCAGGCGCTAATTTGCAATATATTATTATTGCACTTACGCTGAAAAAAAAATTTGCTGTTTTTGAAACTAAAATTATTTTCAGTAAAACGTTATCTTTTCTATGCAAATACAAATTTGTTGGAATATATAACAGAATTTAGCGAAAAATAAAAAGTGCTATTATTTTAATATAAAACTATGTAGCAAATAATTCTTTTATTTTCTATAAATATTTA
This sequence comes from Apocrypta bakeri, assembly GCA_018906985.1. Taxonomy (NCBI): domain Eukaryota; kingdom Metazoa; phylum Arthropoda; class Insecta; order Hymenoptera; family Pteromalidae; genus Apocrypta; species Apocrypta bakeri. The sequence continues at coordinate 5,569,016 of JACCIA010000002.1, forward strand.
TCGATACCTAACGAATTTCGTACGAATCACGTATTAGTATGAAATTCAAATTAATATTTAAACCAAATTTACCTACGACCAACATATTTTTATTCTATTCTAAGAATTTTTTGAATTGAAACTTACGTCACTCGATTATCGAATCAAACGTACAATTTGAAGAGGTGTAGGCTTTATCGTGCTGTCAAACGATCGTATATTCTAGAGGCCAATAAACAGCGCTCGCTCGACAGCTCACAAGTCAGATTTTCAGGCGACTTTAAGAACAGACTTTGCAATCGTATTCTGTCGATTCGCGTAAACTCTATACAATTCACCTAAACAAAGTTGATAATCTATTTTATATCCCAGAAAAAAATTCCGTATATACTATACATATATGTACATCTACAGTTTATTGTTAAAACGTTTATCTCTTCTTTGTACTTTATTCAGCAATAAGCCCTTTTCCCCGGTAGTTTTCCCCAGTGGTTTGCAAAGAAATTTCCGTGAATTCTCGCGCTAGGTTTCCTCGAATTCATTTCCCGAAGCGTCGAACATAATGCACGGGAGTGAAAGAGAGAGCGAGAGAGAGAGAGAGAGAGAGAGAGAGAGAGACCCCTCGATGAAAGAAGGAAACCTGAAGGCGGAGGGTGAAAGAAACAAACGGCAGCTTCGTCGATCCATCGACTCATTTGAATAAGTCGACCGAGGAGTAGTAGCGCAAACAGAGAGCTACTGTCTTTCAGTCGTCTTTCTTCCTTCTTTTCCAGACTTGAACTTCTTGCTCGTATAACGTCGCACGCGATTCGAATGCCACTTAAATGTATATTTCTTCTGTAATTCTTTCTTTTATTCCAGCCTTTGCCTACTGTCGGACGTATTTTTCTTTATATTTTCTGTTTTTATTTTTAATATGCTAAGTTTGTTGACTGAATTTCAAAGTTTTCATACTGCTCCCTTATTTCTCTTTCGTGAATATTTTCTCGGACTTAATTTCCAGGAAAATAGATAGATCGATGCACGAGAACAAGAGAGAGAGAGAGAGAGAGAGAGAGAGATTTGAAAAAGTTGAACAAAGTTAATTATCTTCTCTGTCTCTAGCTCTGCACTTTGCATATTAAATTGCGTGCAAGAAAAACGTCTCTCCCACAGTGGTTGTGCGGAATATTTTCTAGACACTGATTTCCAAGCTAAAAAAAACACCATTAGTCTGATCGGTCATTCGTAGAAATACCTTTTACTTCACGGTGCATGCACTTCTATTCAAATCCATGATCATAAGCATATATTAAATTAAATCCTAGATCTCGTCGATTCCCATGACTTGTCCAAATCTACGAGGCAATCTTTCTTACTTTCCCATTACGTATATAGTTCGAAATAAAATTACGCTCCGTTAGGTAAGAAAAAAAAATACTGCCATTATTTGTGAATTACGTACTAAGAGATACTACGAAATTTAACACGAACGAGTCTTCGAAAAAAATTAAACGCGGACTTTAGTAAGCCAGCGAAAGCTCTCTCTTTTTTATTTCCAACTATCCCAAACGCACGACTTGACTTCCGGACTCATTAGGTGGCCTTTCGCGATTGGCCGTTTAACGCGCGCGTGATTCCTGGCCGTGACGAGCTGCTTGAGATTTTCTTGTACAAATTTCGCTCGAGAGTATAGGACTCTCGCGGCGTCGTTATAGAAGCACTTTGCCACAGCTATTATCGTGAACGTAAAGCTGTCTCGCGTTTTCATGGAGAGACTGAGAGTGGGAGAAAAGGCTTAGGTTACGATATGGACGACTGCGTTTATCTTTGAGCTACTGAGCTTTTTTGCTCGTTGCCAGGAAGAAAGCTCGGGGGATAAGAAAGAGTTACTCCCCGAAAACGGGATTTTGTTTTTGAAGCTATGGTAGTAGTACGTAAGTACTTAGTTGTCGGATGGTTCGCGGAAGCGCTAATGTATACTCACTTTTTGGAGAGAGATTAAAAAGAAGTCAAATGTTCGCTTCATGGATTAGAGAAGCTTTAACGCTACTATACTGTACGAGATCATAGAATTAACGGGGACCGAATTTATTTTGAAGAAACGACGTTTTCGTGGTTTTTTTCTTGTCTCTCTATTTCACTCTCTTTCTTTCTCTCTATTTCGCTCTCCTTCTCTCTCTTTTTCTTACTTTCCGTTTCTCTCTCTCTCTCTCTCTCTCTCTCTCTCTCTCTCTCTCTTTCTCAGTTCGACCATCCAAAACTATATGTTTGAGAGTGAAGCTGGGCTGGGTGAGTTGGGATAGTAACTAGAGATATCTAAACCTTCACCTCATATTCCTTCCTCCTAGCATAAATCTATCCATATATAATTGACTATTATTTCATATTATTCTGCCTGTTAAACATTGTATAACAATAAAATGTACGTAATAAATAAATATATATATCTATTTATATATTTCTCTCTCTCTCTCTATCTCTGTCAACGAGTAATTATACGATAAACAATTATATGAACGTAGTTTCTGCATTTACTATTCGCTGCACTTAAATAATTACGCTAAAGACAGTTAACCGAAAAATTTATACGGTTTTCAGCGGAAGTCGCGATTGTAAATTCACGAGCTCAGCATTATCATAATTTATTTCATTATACATACGCGACCGGAAATCGAGTGAATACATGCAGTTGTACACAGGCACAATCAGCATAATTCACACATCCAACGGAACATCAAAAGCTATAAGCATAGAATTTTTTTTTTGTTCTCAAAATTTCCACAACGAATACTTTGTACGAGCTTCGCAAGCTCGGAAATATCCCCGAAAATCAACGAAGCATCACCTTATAACCCGATCGAGCGAGAAGCGCAGCCGTTGATTACGGACTGTAGTACATATATATATATACAACGTGCTCAGTGCACATACCCCACGAAATTCGAACATCGACGGTAATCGAGGAAGCGGTTGCAGAGCCGTGACGTGCAGAACTACGGCATTTCAAGTGAGAGAGAGAGAGAGAGCTTCGCGTGTATGCATTATGCAATGTTTATACATTATGCAGCTGCTGCGGTGGCTAGAGCTTTGTTTACTTTTTTCAGTCGAAGCGAAATCAAGCTGGCAGTCTGGCGTTTACGCTGGGTTTAGCTCGTAGTTTTGCTTACGTCGAGTTTATTTTATTTGCTCATATTTTTTCTCTCTCTCTCACTCTCTCTCTCTCTTTTGTGCACGTTCTTTTAACCGATGCGCACCGGTTATTGATTGGGACAACGAGAATCGACACGACTCTTGTTTCTACGGGAAGTTTTGAACGAGCTGGCTTTACGGCCTTTAAAATTTCTTCGTTTCATTAGCGGCGAAAAGAGAAGTTTTAATTGAATTTGTTGGCCGCGTCGCCTCGGCGGCATAGTAACATTGCATGTGCAATCATTTTATTTGAAGCGTCACATTTATAAAGTTTGAAGTTCCAGCGAAAACTTAGGAATAGAACTTCAGCGCTCAGCTTTCTTTCTCTCTCGCTCTCTGGTGTGTTGCAAAATTGAAAAAGTCGTTGAGCTAAAAATAATTATACGCAGGCAAAAATTCATTGTGGAGGCGATTTAAATTTTTAAAGCCACCTGCGTACTGCGTTGATTAACTGCGTTTGCAACGAGCAAAAGAGAGAAAGTAAAGTTTACGAGCATTATAATTGCAATTAATTTTTTTCTTGTTAAATTATACTTTTCAGTATTCAAGTGTATGTCCCTTTTATTCTCGAAAAAATTGTTTGCGTAAGAGCATTTATTAATTAAAATGAGAACGTACCAGTTATATAATGATTTAATATATTAATATAAGAGAGAGAGAGAGAGAGAGAGAGAGAGAGAGAAAGCGATAAAATAATAATTGGATTTGATAAGCGAGTTTTTGCTCGTTCTCGTTGCTAGTGATATTTTTTTGTTCAATTTATGGTTTCACTATTGCGGTAGGTGCTACATTCTTCACTTAGATGTGATACTTCAATTGTACTTCGTCGATGTATTTTATTACCTTTTTACATTGTGACGAGTATATCGTCATTATGAAAGTCAGCTATATAGCATTTGTTTTTCTTCTTTTGAATTTTTTTTTTTTTTAATTTTGTGTAAATTTAGGCTACAGCGTCATGGACTTCAAATTCCTCAAATGATGCTATATCTAGGTCATAAGCGCTATCGAATTGTGTTTTATTCAATTATAACTATTTATATTTTTAACGAGTCCATGAATAAAAAAACATCATAATATATTGTTATTTCAAACTAATTAAATCATTTATATGTTAATATTGCATATAAAACATTTTTAATTCAATACCTCCAAATGACATTTGAGCTTTGTCTCTTAATTCTTTAAAATTCTTAAAATCTCTGAATCTTAAAAAAGGATGGTCCTATTAAATGATGTTATCTAATATAGTTTGTAGAAAGAAAAATTATATTCCTGTTACTATTAAATTTCTTACAAGAGAGACATTCGAAGTTCACCTTAGGAATAAGCGCAAACTCCCCTTAATATTACTCGAAATTTAAATTTCCTTTGCGTCTTTTATAAACGTTCTCGAAGAAAATGAAGGTACCTTCAAATGAATCGGCTACATACAACTTAATCGTACTCGTCGCCCTACGAAAAGCCTCCGGGCGTCGTGATCGTTAAGGGTTTCCCTTTTCAGTTGCAAGCTTTGCGCCCTTTGTCTTTTACCGAATGTATATATATGCAGCGTCAGGGAGTATATATACAGAACATGTCGTACAATTTTCGCAAGCTCGTTTCTCCTCCTTTGCTACACTGCAGAAGTCGTTAACCCCATATATATCGTGTGCTACTGCTGCCGCAGCTTCCTTTGAGAGGGACCAGCTGCACCTGCTTCCTCAATCTTATATCGGTTGAGCTGCTGATCCGTGAAAACCAAGAGGGAGAGGGATAGAAAGTAAGGATTTATGGCGAGAAAGAGGAAGAGAGAAGGTGGAAAGGGCTGCTGCTCGATAACGATCTAGGTTATTGGATTCCGCGATGATGTGTCTACTTTGTTGGCTGGTGCTCATTAGAGGAGTGCGCGCTAAAGCTTGATTGAAGGCGAGAGGATGGCTATGATTGGAGTTGGAAAAGTGGGTTGGCGGATCTCGTTGAAAACATTTTTTTTTTTCGAGGAGCTTATTTGCGGTGGGAAAGTTACAGTTTGAGGAACTTTTTCAACCACCGAACTCGAATTGAATAATACTTTTTTGTAATAATTATAGGCGCATACGCGACGCGTTGTGAGTAAGAAAAGAAAAGGACGTTAATCCTCCTAGGACTGATCGCTTATTGCCTATATATACGTATATATTGCATTGGCTGAAATGAACGTTTATCGTATCAATGGTTATCCAGTGGACTTTATCCCTTTAGACGTTTCTATCACGCCTCGATTCTGTGTGCCCAATCGATCGACGTATTTTGCAAATAAACATTGTTTATACGTTTGCGAATAATTCGGGGAGGTTTAGCTGTGCATTTACACGCGGGCAAATGATGCGCGAACAACTCGGTAAAGAGGAAAGCAAACGTGGATTACATGTTTGCGAATTTGGACAAGATGGACATCAACGGATGATGACGATGACGACGATGATGACGACAAAAAGATAACAAACGAGGGAGAGAAAATCACATTTTTCGATACACGTTCTCTTCGGTAAAATCATTACTTACGACCTCTTTTCTCTTATATATATGTACGCAGTATCGAGTTTGCTACGAGCACAAAGTGCGTTACTGTTTCAATATCCTTGTTTCACGTAGCTACGCCCCCGTGGAATATGCTGTGTATACATCAACGGCCTCAAGAGGCGAGTCTGTGTAAGCTGCACCGTCATTTAGAGCGCGAATTTCGAAATAAAAATTGACGCACACTTGGGAAAAGTCGAGGAGGAGTCGTTAAAGTTGACTGAAAAAAGAGATTGTTAAAAAAAAAAAAAAACAATTTTTATTTGATTCCATTAAATCATTTCTTTGGATAGTCCTAAGAAAATATTTACCTGAATCTAAACTGTATCATTTTTTAACGTAAATTTACCTGACATTTTAATTTATATCGCTGTAAATACTTGTTTAAATACAGTAATTTATATTCATAGAATTAAAAACATATATATATATATATATATAGATCTAAAAAAGTATTTACATTTTAAAAAATGCACTTGTTGATTTTCAGCTGAAGGTTTTACTGAAAATAATGAAAAAATATTATGTTTTAAATGAAGAAAATATTTTCTTCTTTCTCCTGGTACAAAAGAAAGTAATTAAAACATGCTGCTAAGCAACAATTACAAGTTTTTCCAATCCAATCGTTAAGCTTTCGACATTCCGCTATTTTATGCCAATAAATTATCATTATTGCTATGAAGCATTGATAAGAGATAACAATAATAGCTGTTTAAATGACAATGTATTATCAATTGCAGAATGATATGTATCATTTTAGCTCAAGAAGTGAAGATAAAACACCGAAAATACATATACATAACGTATTTATCAGAAGCAGGATAAAAGAGAGTCAAGACACAAATATATATTTGCATAATTGATAATTTAACCTCAATCAGTTACTAAATTCTGTCGAGAATACTCAAGTATTAAAATATACTTTTAAATCAAAAACTTCTTTTCTACTACCAATAATAATTCGTTTAATAAATTAATTCCATTACATATATTTATTTATACAATCAAAGTAGCCATTACCATCACAAAACTATTAATTCCTAACAATACAAAACTAAGAAACTAAACGTCCTTTAATATAACTATAATACGACTTAAACCATTGACTATTTTTACACAATTTGGCCAGCCGATACCTCACGTATCTATCAGATCCTAAATCAATTTTCGAATAAATAAATATTCTCAAGTAAAGCAAACTTTCCAGCGTATACCCCTACGAAAAACAAGATCTGATAAAAAAAAACTCCAATCGCTGTTTGCCTTAATCGTAAAAGCGCATCGAGTTTCGTGGAATAAATCGCGCGCTTATCGTAAATAATAAGCATTGATCCGTAAATAAGTGCTCGCGTCGAAACGCATAACGATGAGTCGAAGAAAAATGGACCGCTAAAGAGCGAGGAAATTATCCCACACAGCAAAAATCTCACACTGTTCTATATACAGTGCAACAGTTAAGAGGCGCCAGTGGTAGTAACCGGCTAAAGCCTCGCGCATAAATTACGCGGCATAATGTATCGCCGATAATTCGAATTTATCGCGAACTCACTGTGACGCATGCGCCCGTGTCCTTTCGATTCTTTTTTTTTCTCCAAATGGTTGCAGGGGGCCGTATTAATCTCCCGAGAGATAGTGGCCCATCTATCGTTGCTGGTCGGGATGCGCTTGACACGCGAAATCAATGGCATTCGCTTCACTCTCACACCATGCCGCTGTGCGCGTGTGTGTGTGTGTGTGTATGTGTAGACCGTTGTATACATAGATGGCCACGCGTGTGCAGAAGAGGAGAGGAGTTTTCCAGAGCAGCCGGATGTTCGAGCTGCTGACGCCCGCGTGTGTATTATATACATATAATACGTCGTTCTATGTATTCTGCTGCAACTGGCTTTTATTACGCGAAATTCGCGTAAACGATGAGTTTTTCGGGATTACATGGTCGTACGCAGAAAAATCCTACTGAAAAATAACCGAACGGAAGGAAGGTTGAGGAGAATATGTATATACAAGGGTTTATTTAATAAACGCGTATGAAGAGTTGCTGCGTATGCCAAAAATTTTCCCTTAATAAGTTCCATAGTGGATCAATTTTGTAAAGAAGAATTTGCAACAAATAGAGAATATAAGAAATAGACTAATCTTTTTCTTAAAAAAAACACAGTGCTATTAACAGAATTTGAATGGTAAAAATCGGACAATATTTGTGTTATCTAAATAATGAAAAATCTACCCTATAATTTTTGGAATTTCCGATAAATATACGTGAATTTTATCCGACTTTTTCTCATTTAAACTTTGTTGCAATCGATATTTTTCATAGATGATAGCGGTCTGATTAAATACAAATTTTGCAACGTTTTTAAAGATATTTCAATAACATTATTCTTTTTTGCCAGCAGCGGGTCTAAATGTTGTCGTAGGTCTGGACCCTCATTACGAGTCATAAAAATTTAGCGAACGTCTACAATTTTTTCATAAACGTTTTACTAACCGTATCGAGTGTTTCACCGTGAATGCATATGGCATAAGAGCGATATCAATGTGTGTGGGTAAATCGAATAAGGCTATTGTTTAAAAGTACGGGCACATGTCTATTAGTCACGTAGGTGTGTGCCTATTCTCTCAACGCGGGGTTAATGGCTTTGTTCATGTGGAGAGGAAAAATTGACTATAGTCTATATGTTGCGGCAAATTCATCGTTATATAGTAACGGAAGGACGTGTAAACGTTGCGTGATGAATAATTTTCACTGATGAAGTTACGAATTTCGCATTTCAATTACGCGCGAAACAAGTGATTATTCGGATGTGCGATCGAAAGGTTTCTCGGTGTGTTTTCGAATGTGAAATTTCGTAGGTGTATTAAACGAAGAGTATTTAAAACATTGATGGAAAGAAGATTATCACTTATTCGGCGGACTAATACTTTGAATTTTAATACGTGTATAATCGAGTAAAAGCCGCGCTGGTCTGAAAGTAAGCGTTTTATTTAAAATCGTTAATCCGTCGCTATTATTTAACGAATAACGAGTTTTAGATTATTTATTTTCGAGCTACAAATTGATATCGGCGCGCACGCGCGAACGCAAGAATAATAACTGTCGAGATAAATTATAAGCAGAGAATATTAAACGGCCGCTTGGAGCTGATATACCTCCCCATCAAAGCCGAACTATTGTTTACCCATTTTGCATATTAATACTTCGATTACCTTAATAATTTAGCGATCATACTTTGTAATTGCCATCATAAATTATCGCGACTATTGACGTTTTTCTGCTCCACTTATCTCGTTGTCGTATACGTACGCGTATATATACGCACTTACATTTATAACGCATCGCGAGTATTTTCTAATAAAATTAATTCTCTGTTAAATTTCGTTCGCGCGCAATGCATGTATGCTAAACAAATCCATCAACCCCAAAGGTGAAAGGGGAAGTGGGTTGGAATTGGGGGCGGAGAGTATGTTGATGGGGGAGTAGCTCAGAGTTAATGTAATGTACGAGGGAGGGTGCGTAGGCGGGAGAATCTTGAAGGAGTTGCAGTGGAAGACTAGTATAGAAAAAGGAATGGGGGCAGAGATTGGGTTGTGAGGTGGATAAGGAGGGGATAGTAATAGGGCTTGACGAAGAGTGAAAGAGGTAAAAACGTAAGGGGGGGGGAAAGCTCGAGCAGTTGAAGGTAATTAGGAGTGCATATGGGAGGGGGGGTAAAGTGAGGTCTATATAGATAGCTCAGGGGCGACTGAATCGAGGAAGAAGAGAACCGTCGGTATGGACTAAATGCGAGGATATGAAAGGTGTAGGTAAGATAGGGGGAAAAATGTGGCGGGGAGAGGGTAAGGTGATGAGTGAACGAGAGGGGATGGGAGATGGTAGTAGTGGGACGAAGGAAAGAAAGAATTGGTTTAATCGCGGTAATGTTAATAATTAATTCTCTGTTAAATTTCGTTCGCGCGCAATGCATGTATGCTAAACAAATCCATCAACCCGGCAGCTCAATTATATTTATATGCTAATGCCATCTTTCGCAATTTTAAATTCAACTACCTCGTACTCGCGGGAAACTCTTTGCATTCCTACATATGTATATGTATATTACCTTCGTTGTAGTGAGAGCGATGAAACGACGGGAAAATAAAAAAAACCATTCTCGATATATATTCCCTATGAAAAGGAATAATAATAATAAAAAAAGAGTATATTTATCCAGCACTATGTTCTAAAATTTACGATGAGTGGTGGAGTGAAAGAGATGTATATACATATACGTATGTTTATAATTTTCCTTTTTTACAGTAATACAATTTTGGTGAAATTATGAAATTTTATGTGTTAACTGTTTAATGGGGGGATTTTTAAAGCGATAGTGAGTTTTAAGAGTGAGGATTTTTTAAATATACTCTTTTGGTCAAAATGCTCGTTGTACGAGTGAAATTTAGGTGTAACGATGGTCCTTTTAAACTTTTCAGTCTAAAATATTTTTATCCTGGAGCTTAGAGCAAAGAACTTAGAGCTGGAGCAACAAAAAAAATTAGGCTATTATTTTATTTAGACAACATCATATCTCTTTCAAAAATTCTAATTCTCTAAATAGCCATTTTTACCTGATAGATTTGTTTTTTTTTTTTGTAAGAAATTCTTTTTAAAAAACGTCTTTTTTTTATTATCGGAAAAAATTTACGTACGTAACTCTTGGGAAAAGTGAACATAGTTACTTGGAGGTCGAAGATAAGAAAAATTATAGCTAAATAAATTATATCAACACTTCATACTATACACATACAATATAAATTTGTTATGTGATAACAAGCTCGTAATAATAAAATTCTTCGTTTTATTCAATTTAGATACTCTAGCTGAATAATCAGGACGTTCGAAGGCACAAGTTAATAATTATCAAATATAATGATCAAATATTATATTTGATAATTATTAACTAATTAATTTATTAAAAGCTGACAATCCATCTACCTGTATACACTCTAACAGTAATTTTCATAATGAAGTTGGCCATTGACCAAATTGAAAATTTACTCTTATGTACAATTTCTACAGGAATAGATATTTAAACACAAAAAGAAATATTAATCATCATCTTTCCAATCCAATAAAGCTTCCTAGTATTAAATCCAAGCTCACCGAAAGATTCGCCCCGAAGGATGATGCTACGTCGCGTATGTCAGCAGGGTGTTTTCCAACTAAATAAAAAAAACCCTTTCAGCATTAAAACTAACCGGTTTTACGTCAAACCGCGCACGAAAAAGAAGAAGTGCCGTGCAGACGTGCGCAAAAAATTTCGAAACGCACAGGTGTCTGGGAGGCATACAATGTTCGCGTACTGGTCAACGACATTCATCATCCTAGCTTGCATATGTACGCATCTTCAGCAAGTAGTACACTCATATATACATAGGCAGTAGTAGTAGTAGAGAAATAGCCGCGAGCGCGACGTTGTCGTCTACGTCCCCCGGGTGTCGTTATTCACAACTAGCTCTCGTTCGCCCGCAGCGGGGCCGCTTCCATTATTCAGAGCACGAGAGCGCTGAGAGGCTGGCCGCTGCGATTTTTCAGGATAAACTCCAGTCTCTGCCGGTGCTCTCTAATGAAACGAGCCATAGACGGGCGTCTGGCGCAAAAGCTCGTTGCTTTGACTACGCCGTCACCTACGCCGTGCGTTCTTTGCTCGCGGAATGCGTAATGCGTTGCGGCTGTGATGGGGATTATGAGTTAGCTTGGAAGCTTCTTTTTTTCTTTTATTTTCCTAAGGATTTTTTATCCGACTCTTTGTAAACTACTTTTACATTACGTTCATGCTTGCTTTTAAATTGTTGATATTAGAGTTATAGAGATTTTTGTATTCTATGTTTACTTTCAGGCGTAAAGCGCGTATGTGCAATGCTTGTATTAAAGGGGGGAAGACCTCAACTTTAAATGAGGCTACGTGTAAAATGAAATATTTTAACGGGTTATATTCATTGTATTTAATATAATATAATAATACTGATATTGTGGATAGTTACACTTTTAATTTGAACTTTGTTTCTGATTTTGTAGTCCCTTCCGTAACTACTTATAGTCGCTTGTTGAACACTTAATAGAATAATTGAGCTCAAAATTATATCAAATTATACTAAATAAGGATTTTTTTTAATATTTAGAGTATAAAGAAAGTACATTACAATACGTGTCATCCAGGAGAGAACAAACGTCTCAAATAAAATATATTGATCACGGGGTTTTACTAGCTTACAGTGGCTTGGGCAAATTTATTAATTAAAAACTGCATTTTTGAAAGAAGAATATATATACTTGAATAAAATCTTTTTATAAAAATATTTATTACATATTAAAATAATTTACAGTAAAACGTTACTGCATATGAATACAAAAATTGCTTGAATACGTACAATAATTCTTTTTAAATCAAAAAGTGCATTCACGTGAATATAATATGTTAATGTTTGTAAAAATGTTATTTAAATTAAACTTTTTTTTTGGTTCTATAAATATTCATTGGGGGGTGAGGTGTCGAAAAATTTCACATGAATAGCGAATTAGTATATTTAAACTAAATTTACATTTATAAATAAATATAATGACTGGATTAAAGTGAACGTTTTCCTTCAACTATCCATACAAATCATTTTTTAGAGAATTAAAACTAAATATAATGTATGTACACCAATTACAAATTACAAATTACTAATTAAAAAAAAAAGTGTACATCCATTTTTTACATCATAATATAATATTCTTAAAAAAAATTGCTATTCATATAAAGAAAATTCTGGATTGGTATACTTCCACGAAACACAACAAATTATCCATCTATATGTTTCGAAGTATCTTTACTTGATCCGCGGCTGACGCGACTTCGATCACTATCACTTACTGGGAGGAACAGCAGGGGTAAATACGCATATGGCAAATAAAATGTTTGCTCAAAGTAGATAGCAATATTCTTATAGGCTAGTTAGAGGTTAATATAAATTAGTGCTGACTTGATTATTATGCGCTTAATTACAAAGGAAGTGCGCGATGTAAGTGAATTAAGCTGTATAGGGAAAGAGGCGTGGGGAGTTTGCTGCACCTGCACTATATGTGATTACACCTGAGGCGAGTCATATAACGAGCTTCTGATAAAGTAAAATTATCCACTGCAGTGGGCGAAATGCTCTCCCGTACACACCGACGAAAGGCCTTTCGCAGTTTATGCTTTTCCCTCGTTTGCGGCTGACAAGCAGCAGCAGCACTCGCTTCGTCGGTCCCCGGTAATTAACCTAATGACGCTGCCGTTATTACACGAGCAGTCAGTTGATGTTTTTACATGCCTCTCCCCTAACCCCTTCACCTCTGCGCATTAACAGTCGAGCTTATATTTGCATAGCAAAATATGAACTCTCGTTAAGTTAACTAATAATGTATATGCCCTGATTTTCCGACTCGTGTATGAGCTTTTGATTTTTCAATTACTCCCCCCACCCCTAGCATGTACACTCGATATAGTTTAATGGAAACATTATATCCCTGGATAAATCTCTTGGGGAAAATACTAATTTTTTTTTTATGCTCTGTTTGAAAGAACCATGCTTTTAAACGTGAATAGTATACGAGGCAATAAAAATGTTGCTCGTAGAAATAATGATAGCAGAAATTGACGTTAAAATTTACATAGATTACCTAGTGCGCGAACGCGCGCACGCGTTTCTTCTGCTACATAAATTTTATTTGCAAGTTCATTATAATTTCGGCTCATAAAAATACAGGCACTCCCTACCCTGTGCTAAATAACTCACTCGTAATGCGTCCCACTACACGGTGGCCATTACTTATATTCCCGAGTACTGGCGGTCTGTTATTTCCTTTTTCTCTTAATAAATGTATCACCCGCCGCAACCGGAATACGAAGCAAAAACGAGTTTCCTGATTGGCTTGATTCGACTTAATGGATCCGATACGAGGCGAATTATCGCAACGTCTGAATTCGATTACAGTTGGTACAGTGTCTGTTTGAAACGTCAAATGTACACTTCGTTCAATATTCGATGAATCGTGAATGTCTGAACAGTTTATACTCGGACTCTATGTTTTCCTTTAGAAATTGAATCGCAAAAATGTATTCTTCAGCTTAGCAAATAAATATTTCAACTTATAAAGCTTTCCAGACTCAAGCGTACGCCACGAAAATACATAAAGCTCGAGAAAAGCTCGTACCCCTCGCAAAACAACTTTTTCACTCTTCCAACGCATTAACTTCCTGCAGCAGCCGCGCCCAAGTCCGCAAAAAAGCGTCTCGCATAAAGCGCCCGAATTAGGATTTTAATTTGTCGGAAGCAAATAAGAAACGCGTCTAGTCTCTCCTGTGGAGGACAGTTGGTGCTATTGATTTTTATTTCGTTTTTAGTAGCCTCATGGTTACTCGAGAATTTCAGTGCATTCCAGCGATGCGCATCCGGGGGTGGTGATGTACGCGAATCCATTGCAGCTGTACATTCCGCTGAAATGTACATCGGAGGACCGGAAGCCACCGCAGTGACCTTTGCCCTCGACCTCGTGCGGTTCCCACTGCGGATAGAAATTTTTCAAAAGGTGAATGAGCTGTGTGTGTGTGCGAGAAGAGGTCAGTGGCTTTACTATGCGAGCTGTGCGATGGTAATGGTGTGACACCGTTAGAAATACCCAACGGTGTGTTAGAGGATATTCTAGACCGGAAGGAAGGGACGGACATGTGTGCGTACTTGAAAATAAATATATCTACCTTGAGGACAACGCAGTTCGCCTGAAAGTTAAGACGCCGCCGACCCGTTTTTTTTTGTTCTTGAAGCCATTTAAATTGTAAAAGTTCTCCAGGAAGAGATGGTCGCGAGGGTAATGCAAAAATTTCCGAGCCTTTCTTTCTCGAAGCATAAAGCGTATAATTCTCTCTCGGTGAAGAGACGGAAAGTCAGCCTCTTCTCGTCTGACCATAGCGAGAGTACTCTACTGAAAGCTCAACCACTTTACTTTATACACACATCTTCGCGAAAGTATTTTATTGGTCCGAATTGCAATGCTCCGGAAAGTACCATAAAAACAGACATGGAACAGCACTATATCCCTGCTGCCAGGCGACGAAGTGCAAATTAAAGCCGAACAGAGAAGGTGCGCGCACTGGCGGTTTGCGTGCGAATCCCATTAAAACAACGAGGCGCTTTATTAAGGGGAATCGTATGGAAGACGCGCAACGTGTTACCAGTCGCTGCTAAAATTATTGTCATTTCCCTAGCGAGTCAGATGCAGTCGCTTGTGTATATGTGCTTAGAGCCCAAAGTCACACACATATATATACATATATATATATATACTATCACTACTATATATTATACATATGTATAATATATAGTAGTGATAGTAGACGGCACAGGTTTACAGGGTTCGGCGACTCAGTCAGCCTGTCCTCTCCGGAATGGCCACTTCAAGCTACTCGATGCTACACGTGTACACATAACACACATAGAAAGGACTCCTACTGCACTCGAGGCCGTAGCGAAGAGAGAGAGCGAGTGTACAGTTACCGTCAGTTGCAAGTACCTCGAGGCCCCCATCGTGTGCTACTCTCAAGTCCTGAGACACGTACTTCGAATTAAGGTTGGATTACGCCAGGGGATTGACTATCCATGATGAAAGAACATTGAAGAAATTGAAGTTTTGATTCGCTGGATGACACTAGACTTTATTGCAATTAACGGAATATATTGGAATTTGATGAAGAAAAAGTCACACTTGATAGTAAGTCAACGGTATATAAGAAGCAAAGGTCTCTGATACGTAGTGACCCGTTAAAGCACAAATCACCTCAACTCTATCGACAAAGAGGTATGTTGTCAACGACTTGAAAGCGAATAAGGCTACTGCAAAGCAAAGTTTAATTTTATACGACGTCTGAATGAGGCTTCTCTTGGCAAAGGGATTTTATCCTTATTCGAGATTTCAATTCAATCTGGCCGGTAGCTACTCTTGACGACATTCACTTTGCTACAGGAATATGTATTCGAGGTTCATCCAGCCGAATTTGCATGTAAGACGTCGTGGCGAGGGTGACCCTCCCTAGTGTTGCATATCGGTATACCCAGGACGCATGTACCGTGAATATCCCTTTCACGGTCTTTCAATGAATAGCAGATCAGCTTCAAAGATATAAGATTAAACGTGCGTTTAAATATACACAATCTGAAAAAATTATTTCCATCTAGAGACTTCGCTTATGTGCTATTATAATAACTCGGAAGATATGAAATTTTTCGTCGCACTGGCACGACCGTATCAATTTTCCAGAAGAGCAACGGACACAATCCTAGTAAAAAAGAAACGCGCGTCACCACTTCATAATTAAATTCCGCTCTCAGAGGTAATAAAAAAAAGCTCGACTGTAGTAAAAAACAAACTTTATCCATTTCCCGGGCTCGAGTATATAGTTTCAAATCCCTCAATCTTCCGGCATCAAGTACCATTTTCTGTTTGTTTTTTCTCACCGTGTATATCCAAACATCAGTTTCGTTTTGACCACTTACCTGGATAAGACCATACCGTACATTCAATTTCTCGGATTTCAGAGCTGTGCAGCCTCGAATCGGCCGCTGTTCAGAAACGTGCGTATATATTTATATATATAAGCTTCTATATATATGTGTATAAGCTTAGCTCGTAAAATTCTCGGCGATGCGACGGTTCGGGACAAATCGTAAAGCTGCATGCCGGACGGTCCGAGAGCAGCGCTAAATTTTGAACACGATCATGAAACCGGTAGCGGTGATAACCCCAAGCTTCGAGGAATGCGCTACTGCAGCCTAGTCATTAAAGCTCTGACTCTCGAAACGCCTACCTCTGCCGCACGCCGATTTCCACGGTTGAGGAGTGATAAACATCCGCGCGCCAACTTCTCTCTCTCTCTCTCCCTCTCTCTGCCGCTGTTGTAAATCGCAGCGCGTCGGCTTGTGTACGGCATTTCTCTCTCTGTCTCTACTACAGTCGGCAATTTCTTCTCGTTATAGCAGCACTGGCGAAAGCTCCGGTGAGAGCTTTGCGCGTGTGCGTGAATATTATACTGTACTTTTGTTTATGCGCTTATGCTTTTGAGTAATTAGTGCGCAGGTTTGTTGTTACTATTTTAGAGTCGAATTTGATACGGCAAACTCTGCAAGCTCTGCAAGTATCAAAGCTCAATGACGTAAAAATCTCATGCTCAGTCTTCGCTGCTTCAAACGAGATAATGTAACTTAAAAAAGTATTTCACCTTATGACCTAACGTCAAGCCTAGTGTGGTTCGTATATACCTTACATTTTTCACATCCGCGATGTGTGATAAATACTCCGAATAGTCTCCATTACCGATGAGACAATTAAAAATATTACGAGAATTTCGTGCGCAGAGCCCCGACAGGTATTGTGCTTTAATAAAAGCTCTGGCTCGTGATGAATCTGCACTTAGCTGAAACAATGTCTCTTAGTTTTTTCAATTAATTGCGCACAAAGAAAAGTTTTTTAATTATGAATACTGCCACCTCCACCTAACTGCCAACTAGAGACGAGTAGTGCTTACATTGTTTTCGAATGAATTTGATAAAAAGAATTTCAATGAATGCAGCTTTGTTTGGCTTAATATGACCGCTAATTTATGTTTAATTATACATTCTCATAAAATTTTATAAACTTCGAAATTCTTCAAGAACTCGAGCGTATTTTCCCTGTTATACGATTAGAACAATAAATTCTTTCGTTAAACAACAACAGCATACTGGATTAATTCCCGCACAGCCTTTGACAACATTACAAGGCTCCATTGTTGATGTTTCATGGCACAGATGTTAAAAATTCTTCGATAAAGAAAACCCGTCTCACTGACTAAAGAGAAAAAGTAAAGCTTGGACTACTACTCTGCTTTGGAAAGGCGTTAATTGAAAATGTTAATCAGTTGAAGAAAAGTTTTAATGGATACAGTGAGAGGATTGCGCATTTCACCGCGAGAAAAGTGCGCTTCAGTTGCTTTTGTTAGGCGCTAAAGGAGAGAAAGCGAGACAGTATACGTTTACAACGAAAAAGCCTCCAGCTGCGTCTAACGCATTGTCCGGATGTCGTGAGCTTTTGCAACTCGCGCGAGTGTGAAATGAGTTTTCGTTGTTATTTACTCGCTATGCTTTTTGAGCAGAGAAAATAGAAGCCCGGTCTGTATACCTACATTTTATGAAATTTTCTCGTCATTAAGAATTATTTGAGGACGGGATCGAGTAGGTTACTGCTATAATGAAAGTTCATTGTTGTTTCCGCCATCGAGATGCACACGGGGCGTTTTAATTTGAAATTTTAATCGGAAATTCGAGGGCTTTTGAATGCGAGGAGATTTACAGTTGAGTGGCTTTTTAATTAAAGCGAGGCGCTATTTTACACGAGAAAGTTTGACACTAGGGAGTTGGAGGGGGTTACAGAATGTTGTATAGCTTTATTTTAAATAATAATTTATGACGCGATTCGCGGCCTTTATCGCTCGGCCGTTGAACGATATAGAGTAAAAAATTGCATTAACATTCGTCAAGATGATTCTCCGTATTTCTTTGTGTGAAATTTCAAGTGATTTACGAAATTTCGCAATTTTTCATTATGTTTCGTAATTCACTTTTTCACTTCGCTTGCTCTACTGTGTTTATTTCTAACAAATACAGATATCATTACATTCGTTGAGTAAAAACATACGTATTACGTACGGAATCTACAGATAATTTATTAACATGGAGAGTCCACTTAATAAATTTGTTCACCCTGTATAATATGTACTTTAAAATGGATACAAAAAATTTGATTAATTTTAAAACGTTATGCGCGTATGAAATATGCTGTAATTTAGTTGAAAAAGACGATTAATCATAATATGCAGTAATTCAGAAAACTGTTGAGATACAATTCAAATTTAAACGTATTTGTGGCTGTTCGTATTCATAAGTTAAGCAATGCACGGTATGGGACGTACTTTAAAATGGGTACAAAAAATTGTATTAATTTATGATAAAATACTGTAATTTAATAAAGACGACTCATTTACAAAAACACAATTCAAATTTAAATAAATTTAAGTCTGTTTATTATCATGGGTTAAGCATGCATTAGTTCATATTATGTACAATAAACGAGCTTTTCACAAAATTACAATAAAAAAACGAGTCTTTCTTGATCCACCTGTCGATCATTACAAGTGATATAATACAAAAGTGTGCTTTCAAATTTCGAAACATGGAAAGGTAGAATGAACGAAGAAAATTATAATACATCTTTAGGTTCGAGCGTTAATTAGAGACAGCAAAGCTCGTCATCGTCCCACTGACAATGTAGATATTCCAACCTCATTCATGCCAGTCTTATGCTTTGTTTAATAGTTGATGAGATGTACTGTAACCCGACTTCGACTTGAGCTTTACATTTCTGGCAGTAGATGTGGTGAAGTTAACCGAAGCTTTAGTCTCAATACTGCTTACAATGCGCTAAAAATTTAATTTCACGAGTTCCTTGAGCAGTTGGTGATTTAATCGAGAGAGACAGACACAGAGTCGAGTTAATTATACGAGTTTGAACGTCTCATTTTGTCGACATTAATTGGGAGAGAGAGTGAGAGAGAGAGAGAATATTGAGCAGGTTAAGAGAAATCAGCCTGAGAGATGGAAAGCGGATTGGGACTATTAAGCTCTGAGCTTTTAAGTGTTTGAAGTGGAAGCTCTCAACGGTAACAGTCACCGGTTCACTTCGCGAAGCTGAGCCGTATTTATTTATAACAGAATGCACAGTTATATATATATATGTATTAATGAAGGATGGTCTTTGAATTTTCCACGCGTATAACGTTTGAAAGCTTATTGTGACCAAATGAATTCGAGCAAAACGGAACCTCAACCCTTTAGTATTCCGAAAAAGCACGCGGTCACAGCAATTGCTTGCTCTGCAATTGTAACCCTCGAGACGGATATATAAGGCCGCAACGGGCCAAAACTATTCGACTCCTTCTCTCTACCAGTCGTTCTCCTCCTGGTCGCCTTCAGTATGTACTTCAAGAACGGTCGATTTCAATTTCACGCCTGGATAAATGCTCTTCCTCGCGTTCATTTTTTTCTCTCTCTCTCTCTCTCGGTCCACGTTTTTCCGATCACTCTTTTTATCTCGCTGGTTTCTTCATATTTTTCTTTCTAATGGTTGACTACATTTCGAAGAATAATTGTAAATACCGATACGGACTGCTGAACTTTTTCTCAAGCAAACGTGAGCGGCTTTCGTAGAATTGAAATCCAGATTCCGTACCGACCAATCAAGCCATCGTTCCTATTCACCCTTATTCTTCTTACACACACACACACACATATATATATATTCGATATACTTGTAGAGCATATCGAATAATAATATTTTTCAAATTGTTTGACTTTTTCGATGATGAATATTCGCCACTATTTCTTCTCAGCTCGTATATAAACCTACAAATTCAAAGGATATCGTCGAACGAAATATTAAAATTATTCTCGATCCACGTACGAGAATAATAAAATACTCGCGTACAGCAGAGCACTAAACGATATTAGCTCTCGGGGAAAAAGGCAAGAATAAATTTCCCTCTATGAAAATCAAATCGAAGCTTTATGGGACGCGTATTTCAACGCTTTACCAGCTGCCAGAGGCGAAGGAGGGAATCGTGCTCCCGCGCGCTCAGAAGATGATGCCTCATAAAATGCTATGTACCAACCCCTTTCTTTTCTCTCAACGAGTGAAATACACCGACTGTTTCGAGATGATTCGATCTTTTTCAGGATCATTCCAAGGAAGGAAAGGTCGAGGACGAAATAACGGCCGAGATCGCGAGGGCGTTATGAGCCAAACTAACGCTATGGGTATATATATCGCACGCGAGAGAAAGAGAAGTCAAGTACTTCGAAAACGATTATTACTTCACCCGACACGACCCTTTCTAAATGTGAATCTATAAATCTTAGGAAGAGATTAGACAAAAATCGTTTAAGATCTTAGAGTTAACCGCTTTGCACGAGTTTATTTATAAGAAAAGTATAGTTTCGCACCTTGCGCATTTCAAGCTTGGTAACGTCACCCAGGAGTTGCGAAAGTTTAACAACAGTTTCTCATATCGCGGCACTAAAGCAAAACTCCCGCAACTTTGCGCCATTAATAAGGCATTCATTCTCAACGTAAATTCATTTATTAATTTTATTACCGGGCCTTTATGACGTCATTAAATTTAATTTTCTTTGCATTATTACACTTATTAATTGCCATGTAAATTATGAATACGCAGCGTCTAAAGTTTAGCTGTTTAGTTACACCCGCGAAACTAGGTCGAAATGTTTAGAGATTCATATGTGATAATGAACTTCACATGTCATTCTTATGTATTGACCAAGTTTTTTTTTAATTTATTTATTACTCGATTACACACAAAATAACACAAGTAAATATTGTATGTTATGTTACAGAATAGTAGTTCGACAAAGAAAAGAAAATTTCCTGTGCCCTGGTCTGGCTCTTAAATTAGTAAAAAGTTTGAATGTCGTTAGCTAAAAATTTAATGATATTACAAAGCTAAACATTTTTTTTAAAGGATATTAAAAATCATTATTTAGTAAGACTTACCAGATATTGATGATCTCATCCTGAGCAGAGAAATCTTTTTTTTTCATTTTGGCCTTGACCTAGGCTACAACTTAAACAGCTTAATGGATTTTTAAGATTCAAAGCATTCATATGTTGTTTTGGTTTGTTCCATTGGTATGCATAGTTTAATTTGTTAAATAACAATAACTCTTCTTAGACTTATTGAAAATATAAAATATAAACAGAGTTAAATAAATTACTAAAATAAAATTCGATAGCCCTAATCCAAAATTTTCTAAAATCAAATATCTGCATGAGATGATAACATCAACTTCTGTTTTATTATTAGTCTTAATATTAAATTTTGAAAGATTAACGTTGTAATAAAATGACATTTCTTACTGTAAACTAATAAACTCCTTTTAAGATATTTTCTACTCATATCTTACTAATACAGTTACTTTGTCAAATAGTATATCTCAATTTGTATATTTGTTTTCTTGTTCTTCTCCAGTATCTTGTTAGCACTGCTCTAGCAGTACTACATCTTTGTTGACTAAATGAAATATGACGTATTTCTACTTCTTTTGAATACTACACTTTCATAACTATTTAATCATGGAAAATTTCACCAAAATTTGGTCTACTTATATTAATAAGGTTAGCCAATTTTCGGTAAAATTTCTCCAAAATTTAACCAACTGCTTAGTATATGGTAAATCCGCCTACCGTTGGGCAAATTTATGCTAAACTTTTTACCAGAGAACCTAAAGAGGCAGTAATAACTCTATTACGCGTGAACATATCCCTACATTTGTAAAACAGAATCACATAATTAAACTCTAATTATTTTTGTTACAGGTACGTAATCATTTGCGAGAGAATCTCGGCGACCCGTAAGTAAAAATATAGTATTTCCATCTTTTATAATAAAGAAGAATGTACATAATCCCGTGCAATTTTGCAGCCGAGAAATAAAAGAGCTCAGCGCACAATAAATTTGAGAAACAGGAGAGGAAAAAAATGTGATAGTTCAGCAAAGGGTGAAATTCGTTTTACGTCGCGGCGCCGATTTCGCGCCGCATCGTAAAGGAAAATTGTCAGCGCGAGGAATATTGCCGCACTCCTTTCTTCCTCCCTTCTCGAACACTCGTCAGAGATCCAAAGCCAGCGGCTAGGGCGCACCACGACGAGCTTCGATCTGTCTTCCATTCAGGTGAAGATTTTCGCGGAACGATCGTTTCTCTTTTATCTTTGTCTGTTCGACGCGAGAGTCTCTGGTACAAAGCGGAAAATGGCGCCCGAAAGGCATGAAAAACGAAAGGACGAGAGCAGACGAGCTTTCTAAAACGAATACTCATGCAGAACCCTTTGGAGTTTTTTTTCTTTGTTCGAACTTTTTTAATGTTTCAAATTCCTCGTTGTAGATTAATTAAATTTTTTGTTAATGGTGGCACAGGTAAGAAGGATTCGCTCATATTAGAATTAGAGATTTTTGCAGAAAGACTACAATGGTAAATAAGGATAGTAATATCGAGTAATAGAAAACTGAATTTGGTTTTGTTAAAAATATCCAGATATTGAATTTGTTATTTTCGTAATAACTTTAATTTAACCGACTGATTCCATCTTGAGTAATTAATTATTAGGACAAGCCATTTTTAACTTCAATTCCGAAAATTAGAGTTAAAAATATTTTCAATAATATTGTCGTAATTTACTCTTAATCCAATTTGCAAGATTCAAAAGAAATCAATAGATAATTTAAGCTCACAATGAATGGAAGTGTTCGTTGTAGTCTCCAGTCTCCTTTCGGTGTGGATACAGGGATTTTAATGTGAATGAACAGAATAAAATATGTTAAATTTTTTGAAATGGCGATTGAAATAAATGTTTTTGACTAGCAGTAATATGAGACTTAGTAATAAATACAATTTCTAATATTAGAATAAAAGTAAATCATGACAGCATCATTCACTCTATTGAAAATATTTTATATTATCATTTTTTTGCATCATCATTTTAAAGGTGTCTCTTCCGTTTTCCAAAATCAGCAAATTTTATTTTTCGATATTTTTATTCACGTGCGCGTTTTATGTTCGATTCTTTTTTTTCTTTTTTTATTTCAGACATAGCTGTATAATATATAAGAAATTTTATATATTTATTTTAATTTTATTGCACTCGAATTTTTATCTTATCTGTATCAAGAGCAATTCGAATTCTCACCTGAAGAAATGTTTATCTTTCGATATTTTTTTACAATCCAAAATATTAACGACCCTATAGATAAGCAAATATACATTTTTACACACTCGAATTTTTTCCATCGAAGAAAACCGCAACGAACTGCGAAGTCAAATAAATAGTCCTTCTCGTCTGCGCCGCACAAACAATCCGGGGCATCCGAGAAGGAGCTAAAAAGAATCGACTCGATAAATTTAATTAAAAGAAAGTAGAAGAAGGCTGACAAATTAATTGGCGCAGAAAAAGTTTGATAGCTCCGAGGGAAATTCTTAAAGTGAAAAAGCACGTAGAAAGCTCTAAAGCACAAGAGGGTGAGAGTGACTCCATGGCTTAAAGCCACCATCATTCCAATTTGTCCTTCAAGGACCAGCCCCATGACGTCTGACCTCTCCGTACTCAAAGTTCGAAATTGCGACGAGTGGTGGATGACTACCAGAAGAGAAGAGAAACGGAGGGACGGAAGAATAATTAACCTAACCTCTTAAGCGGCTGAGACGCGAGTCGACAAACAACCCAATTACGTGGCTAAACATCGAGCGGCACTTTGCCGTTTCATCGTTCCGGTGACGATGTCATCGAGGCTGCTGCTATACTCTCTCAACGCTATGTTATCTCCATCTTCCTCCTGCTCTATCTATCCAGTGCAACTTTTATCGCTCAAGCGAGTGAGCGCACGGGAACTTCCTTAGCTCATCGAGAATACGCGAGAGACTTATACTTCTAGAATCCGGTGCGACTCACCGGATGTTATGTTTCTTCTCAATGAAGTCGAATTTGGCTGTAGAATTTAGAATTTGGCTGGGACTGGATCGTTGATAAAAATAATGATTTTTCTTATTGGAAGGTATGTTACGACCAAATGTACATTTGGTTCATTCTCTGAATGATTGATCGGACAACAATTTTTTTTGTTATAACTCATTTTAAACTCTAACTTTTTCGACCTTTATGGATTTTTTCACAGGGTGGTTCCGAGTTAGATTGGAATTTTCAGCACATTTTTTGTATTTTATGCCTATTTTCAAAAATTGTTTGACCCTTATGGAAGCATCTTTCACTACAAACACCGTAGGAATTTTTTGTGACATTTGCTAAAATTTTTCAAATAAAATACTTTCACAATAGACTTAAAATCAAATTTTGAAACAGTTTCAAAAGTTGAAAATCATTCAAAACATAAAAAAGTTCATAAAGATATTTCGTATTACAAAACTGTCTATATTCGATATAACTTTCGAAACGAGCTCTGTTTCTATCTAGAACTAAATATATCAGTTAAACTATCATAATATCTCGTATTATAATTAATGCTTATTTAACACATATAATCGCGACTTACTGTACCTGTTATTATTGAAATTAAGAAAAAGGTATGTTACATTACTGAGGAATATAACTACCATAGTCTCAAGGTAGTTACATAATTATGTTTCTTGATAGAATAAAAATTAAAAAAATGTATGCTTTCGAATTGTACGTTATTAATTAATTACTATTTGTATTTTTAATGAGTATTTTTAAAGTCAAAATTAAAAAAAATCACATCTTTGTACAGGATAATAACATCAACTTTTGATAGGTGTCATTAAATAATCCTTTTAAAAACACTTTTAAAAAAAAGTTTAGCTTTATAATATACATAATAATATAACATTTTTTACAGACATCATCGTGGGAATAAGTATAAACCCCCTTAATGAAGTAATTTTATGTTGTAGTAAAAGAAAGGAAAATATATGCAAATATGTAGTTTAAAACACTTAAAAATTATTCCATAAACAATATAGACGACCAAATTATTAAAAGTAGGCATAAAATACGCAAATTGCTTAACATTATTTAAAAGAAGAAAAATGTTTGACCCGTAAATCTGTAAGAAGATCACTATTACGGATACGACTAAGGTGATGAGAGAGACAGAGAGATCATATAAAATAACCCTAATCCCAATATATCCGAATGATTACGTTTCAGTTTGTTTTTATTATCATTATTCAACTAATTTGCGAAATTCCCGAATGAATTATTAGATTTTGCGAAACGAATATGTGCATAATTTCGATAAAACAAAATAACTTAATGAAATTATAGATTTATCGAAATGGTATTTGATACACATGCCTACTATATGAAAATTGTTGGCTTTTAGTGAATTTAGTCAATTTCCAAGATATTCCCCTACATATCAGAGATGTAATTCCAATAACGTTCAGCAGCAATATTTCAAAATTCAATACCGCCAATTTCATTCGATTTTCTAGAATTCTCTCCTCAACCCAAATATTCAAGCTTCTTTTTTTTGTTCGAAGCTCGAAGTAACAAGTACGTTATGATAATTCATAAATTCCCACTCTTCTGCATCTTAATTTCGCGTCAGTTATTCACAAATGCATACCTCGCAAACACCCCTATACACGAGAGTGCGGAGAGAAAGAAAGCAGCGAAGAACAAAACACATTTGCAGAGAGCTTGCGAAAAAAAGCAGCAGAAGTCAAGTTCGGGCAGCAACACATTTGCATATTTATCCGCATGACTTGGCGCTAGCTTGTGCTTCTCTACTTTTACCCCTTAGCCGTCCACCGCCGTTATTCCTCCTCTCTAGTACAGAAAAGTGTAATTAGAGCGGGGCGTAATCTTGCGATAAGTGCAAAATTATGTTGTGTTGTAGCGTCGCATTTAATTATGTGACGCAAAGCAAACTAAGCGACCGGAGACGCCTTCCTAACGCGTACGTGTATACAGAGTAAGAAAGGGTCAGATCTTGTAAAATTGATTTTTATGAATTCGCAGTGTACGACTACTTCTGTCTTTGTGCATATTTTACAATGCTTTTGAAATTGGCCTCGAAAGCTTTTTTTTATCTGCGACTGTATTATGAATTTTTGTTACAATTTCTGACACGTACAAGGTTACATTGCGGTCTCGTACAGTACTCCGAATGATCCAATAACTCATGTACGCAACACCTTATTCAGTAGGAATATCAATATTTCTCATTCGAGACATTTGGCTGGCTCGCGCGCAGCTTTCGGATTACTCTTAGAAATACGAATAAAATCAGGAAAAAAAAGACAGCCTCGTAGCGGCAGTAGTAAAATATATATTACGGCCGGCATCGACTCTCAAACGGGAGGGGACAATATTTATGGCTTGTCGAGAGAGTAAAATTTTAACCTTAAATCACGAATGGGACTCTGACGCACGAGTGCGTTGAGAAACAAAAATTATCGCGGATTCCCAACGTTTCTTTTTTTTCTTTTTTGTTCCAATAAAACTCAGGAGGATAGAAGCTCCGTTTTTTTACGAAGGAGACCCCAAGCGTGTTTCTCGCGAGGTTGTTCTTTGTATATCCAATTTTCCCCCGTCTGCTGTCATTTTTCTTTCGTTTTTTTTCTTTGTCTTTTACCATTTTATCTTTTCTCGAGCTGACCGATAGAGGCGAATTTTTACCCGCAAACCCGCGGAGAGCTGGGGGTAAAACGAAAAGTCCAAAAAGAAGAGGAGGAAATAAGAAGAGTCACGTTCTCGCTCTTGGTAAACTAGTGTTGGAGGAGAGAGGGAAGAAGAGTCTAGTACGAGAGGAAGTGCAAAGGATATGGGTTTAGAAAAAAAAGGAAGCATACGATACAGTACGAAAGACTGCGTATACGTATGGACGGATGGAATATACAGAATATGGGAGAAGAATTGGCGGCGTCCGAGGAAAAAGCAATGAAAGAATAACATTGAACGAAGGACTGTAATGAATAAGCGGGTTGGTTTTGCCTAAACGTAGAAACGGAATTTATACGATGATGAATGCGTTATTCATACGCCTCGGAATATCGTTTGTTTAAATCTTGCTCAGTTTAGATTTCAACTTCCACTGAGGGATTCTCTTTCCCTTTCTCTTTTAATACGGCAAGTTTCGCTTTAGAAGAATCGTTTTCGGCTCTCTCAAAAAAAAAAAACTTTTTTTTATAGAAGGTGTTAATCTTTTCAAGCGAAAGTTTTTACGTTGATTATCTTCGACTACATGCCAGAGCTATATTTCCCGGGAAGTTTTACGAGTTAAGTTTTCCGTTTTATTTCGTTAGACAAGTTTGCTCTGTTTAGATTTTATTCCAGTCGTTGCTCATACGTATCAATTATGTCTCATTCGGAAGAAGAAAAGCATTAAACGTTACCGATTTACAACGTATCGAAATTAAAAGTAAAACCATCTTCAATACGGCGCGCGCGTACGTATGCAAAAACCTCGTGACGCGAAGAACAAAAAAAAGGAATAATCCTTCTACGGGAATAAGTCAATGCGTACCGCAGCAGTGAGAGAGAGAGAGAGAGAACACCCCCACTCACGCCATTCGACTCGGTCTCGTTCGGTAAGCCTCGTGGATTCTCGGCGGTCGATAGAGCAAACACGACCGCGCCCCAACCCCCCAGGGTCCCTCCTCTCTCTCTCTCTCTCTCTCTCTCTCTCTTTCCTACTCTCGGTTTTGCTCTTCGCCAGAGAGGGAGAAACGACGTATAGCCAACAGCGGCCCCCCAGCGCCGGAATATCATAATTATTACAGGCTCGTTACACCATCAAGGCGATCCCCGCAGGACCAGCCGAAAAGTTACGCGCGAGTGTTAATACGCGAGCGGAGAGGAGCTCTGTATACTCGCGGTAGCGGGACGTTGATGATGAATTATGAACGACTGTAGCTTTTGCCCGCTCTGTTGAATGACACGACTGTCCGGAATATTTCGAATAGCTATTGTTTTCTATATCTGTATATACAGCGTTTTTTTTTTTGAGGAGGTAGGGTAGTCGTTGAAATTTTTCTTTGAGCTACGTGCTCGATATTTTATTGGCGCGCGAGACGCGGGATTTTGCATTGATAATGATGCCGCCGTTGCGGATGGAGTAATTTTAATCACGGTTCGTCGTCGGTGGAACGTCGTGAGATTAATTATTCGGAGTGACGTGAATTGATATTACGTAAGAAGCAATTTTCGTAGCTTAACGAACGATATACGATTACAGTGATTAAATTGTAAACAGCGGCAAAGAAAGGCGGAAATTCAAGGCGAGCGTGAACAGAAATCTCGCAGGGTAATAAGAAATTTTCACTGTATTAAACAGCCCGTACGTTCGCTCTCTTTCTCTTTCGGAACTTCGTCCGAAGTTTGATACGCTAAATGCCGCCTGAATCTACTCTATCAACGTCTTGTAACAACTTTTAGGCTTTTCTCGCGATAAGTGAGCTGCAGAAAATTGCCTCGAGTACAGACATTCCTTGACTCTCTCTCCCTCTCACTCTAAAAACGAATATGCTAATTTCTCCAGTCAAAATTTATTTCAGTTACTTTAAAATGTTAAATTTCCCTGAGAAATGAGAAAAGTAAAGCAAGAGGTGCCTCTTTTGTGTCTGATACTTTATAGTCGACGCTTTAGTCCTCGACAATAGAAATTTCTCAAATAAAACTTTCGCTAAGAAAACTAATTTTCAGATTATTTCCTTCACTCGCATGTGTGTATACATAGCAAAGGCCGAAGGAATCCTCTTTTAACCATTTTCCAATATCTTTTTTCCCAGCCGTTCTAAAAATCCCCAAGCACATAAACCGAGCATCCTATTTCTGTCTCTCTCTCTCTCTCTCTCTCTCTCTCTCTCTCTCCTGAACGCGCGAAAGAAGAAGAAGAAGCGTCCATAAATTTGAAGGCTCACATTCGCCTCATCGTGCGAAAAGTTTTTTCAAGCTTCCACGTCGCTTCGAGTCTCGTCTCGTCTCTTTCTCTCTCGTACTTACCTTGCAAACGGTTGCCTTTTAGCCAAACTCTCCAAGAACAATAAAGTTCAGTCTTGAGTTAACTTCTCACTTATGGGCGGTCCTCGTCTGTTTGAATGAAATGTACGCACATGCCTGTCGTTGTCGTCGTTGTCGTCCTCGTGGAATCCAGCACTTTGCCACCCGCTCGCACCAAGTCTATCCCTTTATGGAAGCAGTAGCGGATTATATACGTATATAAGACAAAGGTATCCATTATCTCATTCTCGAGGCCTCGAAATTCTCTCCGCAGTCGACTATTTCATTAGCGACTATACAGCTGGATTTCGGATAATTCAACGATTTTCCAGCCACTTAAAGTTACGGGGCAGGCCTCGAATTTGAAGACTCCACGCGTGAGGTAGTGCGATTCCTGTAATGACACTTTCACGAGTTTAATTGACGAGCCGAGAGAGAAAGGGAGATAGAGGACACGGTTACTGTATAAGCGTATATTCAGTACGTGAGTGCTAGAATGGAGTGAGAGAGAGAGAGAGAGAGAGGTGGGGGTAGATTAAATTTTTATTTCACGGAGGAAAAGAGAGAACTGTCGAGGAATTTTTCCGGTGAAGATTTTCTCAAGTTTTAAATGGGATTTTAAAAATAGAATGAATTAGCCTACTTATAAAGTGCATCCGCGTGGATTCTTTGGGCGTGACAATCCTCTCTCCCTTTCTCTCTCTCTCTCTCTCTCTCTTTCTCTTTGTGCCTGCGTGAGAAGTCACAAGGATTTAAAGTCAGAAGAGCTCTTGAGAACGACTGCAATTATTCTCTTTTCTACTTCAGAATTCCCACCGTAATAAACTCGAAAATTATCCACGCGAATTCGGACAATTTCCAAAAGACCAAAAATATGTCCGACGCAAGCTTGACTTCTACTACTTCAACTAATAGCTTGCGTTCGAATGAGGATGGTAACAAAGCGCTTCGTATCGATGCGCTTGAATATTTCACGGTGAAAGAAAATTTATTATGTTTATTTATCGGTTACGTAAATTCAACTTCGTTTACCTATACTTTTTAGCCTATAGTCCCTATATTGTTATATGAGTCCCTATATTGTTCGAAACGCCTCGTTTGACATTGCTTGGCTAAATTTATTCATTTTGGCTGATTGTCTCAGTATTTACTGGCGAAACCTCATGTTTTATTACTAACATTTTTGCCAACAGCAGGGCAAATTAAGAGAAAATATTTAAAAACTACTCTTTTCTTCAATAATATATTATTTTAATAATTTATCTGATGTATTACGTGCTTTCTTATATAAGTGAAATAATTTTGATAAATATAAAGTCATGTTTTATGAATATACACTGTTAATAACCTCACGTATGTATACACATGTGAACATACATATATAATAATGTAGCGCATGCTCTGCAATCGTGATCTGTATGTGTGTACCCAGTACGCGTTCACTTGTATAATATATATATGTTATGATTGTGTACATAAAATTAATGATTCAATTGATATATAATTTTGTTCTATATACATATAAAAATACGTGCACACACAATATGATGATTCGAAATTCAATTTATATTTCGATTTTGAAAAATGTTTTCAACTACAGATGCTAACCATCGGCCAGTCGGCTGTCATATCACGGGTAGCACCAGTACCACCAAATAATAAGATTGCTTTAATTTTGACGTTGGACAAAGACTGATTACTATACGTAAATAATTAATTCTAATATTATTTATAATAACGAATCCCTAGCTTTTTCCGAATACGATAGATAAGAACTGATTACTGTACGTAATCAGTAACGAACCCCGAGTGACAGGTTGAAAATGAATTTCAGCAATTTAGACGACGAAATGGAAGCGAATATATATTTCGCAAAACAATTGAATTTGCCGAATGAATTCAAATTAATCGTCCCATATACTTTACTCCCGGTAAAATAGTTTAAGTTCAAAAATTTTAAAAAGTAATTTCCTTTAGATTATATAACTGATAAATATTCTTCATAATATTCAATTTACCTAACCGCATAAGTAATGATTACCAATTATTTATTTGTTTGCCAGTATTAATAGATTTTTCTTCCCGCGTTGTCTTTTAATTTGAGATTGTAACGAAACAAGTAAACTATGCAGCAGATTAGCGATGAACCTTACGCGCAGCCGACAACGTTAACCAAAGCCTCCCTCTGTGAAACAGCAGCGACATAGCCGACGTTTCGCTCAGCGATGCACGCGACTTCATCATGAGCCCTGCTTTGAATTTAATTAATAACCAAGCTCGAATGTTGCCCGCGGTTATTAATATTTCATGCAATTTAACGCGCAACGCAGCTCGCGCCTTGTCTCTCTGTCTGTCGTAGATTACGTTCGCGTCGCGTATAGTCGTAGTTTAGGGAGGAGATACATCTAAGCTCTTCCGCGCTTAATATCGTATCGGCGAAGCTCTCCGAGGTCAAAGCATCCCTTGGATCGAAGATTAAAATTCTAAGAGCTGGTATGTGATCGCGCGAGAAGGTTATTCCTATTGTGTCTATGTGAGTGTGTGTGTTTCTCGCGTAGGAAGCTTGAAGAGAGCTCTCGACCGTCTGTCCGTCTGTCTGCTCGACTATGCTCTCTAATTATGCATAGTAATATATAGAGATAGAGAAGAGGCGAGTCGCAGCTGAAAATTTAAATTCATTTGAACTTTGCCTCTTGGGCTGAATAATCCAGGTGAAAGAGGGAAGGGGAAGGGGGCGAATTATTTTGAGAGTCTCCGTTTCGTAATTACGGATAAAGAGATAAAGTAGAGTCTTTAATTTATGCAACTATATGTATGTGTGAGAGTATATTGTACGCGATAATTATAGACTGCGGTTAGAATTACTCGAAACTTTTACTTTCGCTATATATAACCTGTACAATACGACGATTATTCAGAAGTTTTATACACATACATATATATTAGAGGACGTACTTTATGCAAACGAGGGACATTAGCGAGAGGTCCATTCCAAAATGATCTCCCGGATGGATTTCTATAAAAACAAAACCCGAATATCTCATCCCGCGCATGGATGAGCATAACTCAAAAAAGCCCGAGGGGAAGATGTATGCATACAAATGGAAGTTATCAATCATAATTTTCCCTTTTATCTAACTTTCCCTTTTTTCCATCCGTCCCAAGTATCTCGGTCCATCCATCCGGCCATTGTATGTATCTTTTCCCTCGTATCGATTGTACCTCTCTCCTCAACGTTTATGTATATGTATGTACGTGTGTATGTACGCGCATCTTTTTCTTCCATCTCACCCTCTCGATTTTTCCCTTTCCCTTCTCGAAAGAGTTGCTGTGTATGAGAACGAAAGAGAGATTCTACGAGCCGAGAATATCGACGGTGCATTATAGCCTCGTCGATTAAGAGACACGCATGACACTGAGGCGATTTTATATCAGTGGCAGTGTGCCCTATATGGCACACGTTCTGCTCTCCTAATGGTATATAAATTCAGCTCTTTTTTATTTCTTTTTCTCTTTAGATTGTTTTTTTTTTCTTTTATTTTTTATCCGCTTTACGGTTTTTTTTTTCTTTAAATCTCCAATTTCAGCTGCGATTTCACGAAATCATCGTCATTTATCAGAGAAACACTGATACTCATCCGAGCACACTTCCTGAAATCCGTTGGTGATTTATAATCCTGTTTTCCACAGAGCTCCGGCAAGAGAGTATATAACGAATATTTTTCTGCCGTATATATGATGTGGGCGTGCGCGTTTTCAAATTTATGCTTTGATTATTAGCGATTCCAAAATCCGTGTATTTTATGTTGGACTCTCATATTTGATGACTACATAATTCATTGGTATTTATATACATAAGCTTTGGCTTACATGGGGAAAAAATTCAATATCACGCACGTAGGTGTATTCGAAATAATATGATTCGAAAATATTAATCTTTAACTTTCGTTATAGCGTGCGAAAAAAGAGGGATGATATTATGGTTTGTTTTTTTTTTCATTTAATATCTACGAGATGACGTGCAAGATCCTAATCAAATAATCATGAAGATGCTTTTAGAAACTGTACCTAACTTTGAAATTGATTAATACAATTTAAGCAGAAACAGACTCACATATACGTGTAAATTTTGTGTATTTTATTTTATTATGAGAAAGTAATAGCAGATGTTAAAGTTACAGTAACTGAAAACTTTTTTGTATTCGAACTATTTATTGAAATATTTCTTTTTTGAAAGAAGAGTATATTTAAATTGAAAATAATGTTTTTGAAACTATAATTATTTCAACTGATTTGCGAAATCAAATAAAAATTTACTTACATCTTTTAAGTCGTTTTATAAAAAGTCAATGAGAGTAATTATTATGTAAATAAAGTTTTAAATCTAAAATTGCATATGAATAGCGAATTAATATATTTAAATAGATATTTAACTTAAATTTACATCTAAATTTACATACAATTCTCAGTGTAAATTTTCTTTTTTAATAATATTTAAAAATAATTTCCCGTTTAATAAAATATTATCTTTCTTAAAAAAGTTGTTCCAAAAATAAATTTTCTTTAACGTAGCAAACATTTTTCTGAATGTACACAATGCCTGAATAAATAAATCTCGCATACTCGTTAGAGCGAACAAGCATCAGGAAAATGAATCTTAAAGCAGAGCATCTAGCTCGCCTATTCGCGCCTCAAAAATCTGCGTAATCTACCGGCTCGGGAAATTTCGCGTGCAATTTCGAGAGAGATTTTCCTCTCTTACAGTCAAAGTTTCTCACTAAACAGGCTCGTGCACAACACAGACCTTTCTCTCTTCGGCGTAATCAGAAAAGCAGCGACTTCAAAGCCTTTTCCGTCTTCTTCTTCTTCTCCTCAACCATCATCCGTGTCTTCTTCTTCCCTATTCTTTTGATCTCGGCGAAGCTCTTGGTTTTCTTTCGGGCTATATACAAGCTTGGTGCGCATTATCTACCTCGGCTAGATTGTAGCGTGCGCATAACAACCGGCCGGAAAAGACGGCGCCGTATATTTTCTTCTTTTTCTTGCGTGTAAGCAGAGAATTTCCGCGTGCAGGATATATCTATTCGATGGAGTAGTTGGAAAATTGCTGGAAAAATAGAAAGAGAGAGAGAGAGAGAGAGAGAGAGAGAGAGAGTGGAGGGCGAAAAAGGGTATGTATGTATAGAGTAAAGTAGTGGTGAATCGCAAATGGGATTAGCTCTCGGATGTGGACTCAATAGCGCGCGAACCTTTTAGTCGGAAATCCCAATCGACAAATGAACTCAAAAAAGCACTGGCCGCTGGTTAGATGTTCTCTCTTTCTACGGGATCGAATTCGTTTTATATTTAAAATAGCGCTGTGGCTTGAATCAAGTGTACCTCACAAATATCTTGATAAAGTTCGCGGGGGTGCTTTGTGGGTTTGCGGGAGCGATAGGTATATATTCCGTTTATTACCGTTAGAGCCGAATTTCAATATGAAAATTTAGGGAAAATTAAAAAAATCTCTCGCACTTTAAACTTGCATAATAAATGTCTATTTTTCCTTTCCATGTGGTACTCGGCATAATTAGAATTCGCATTTGCATTTAAAATACTCTCTCCTTATCAGCCACTTCTTTATCGTTTGCAGCGTTCAGCACTAATTTTCTCGTTAAATTTTTAACTCACTTTATAATACATTCGAAATTCGTCATCAAATAATTCGCACTTCAAACGTCCTTCATCATCTTCAATTATCCAACGTAAGACAACCCTATATAGTTTCAGTTCATCCAACTGCATCAATGACTGTCCTATAAAAGCAAAGCTAACGGCCAAAGTTGGCGCATATTTCCGTCTTTTCCATCGTCGCTCGCGGCCGCGCGAAATTCTAACCTCTACCCCCCCCCCCTCCCACTCCCTCATCCTCTCTTTTCGTCTGTCTTCGTATTTTCTCTCTCACTCTCATGGCTCCTTCTTCCGCCGTTTATTGCCCA
Source organism: Apocrypta bakeri (assembly GCA_018906985.1). Lineage (NCBI taxonomy): Eukaryota > Metazoa > Arthropoda > Insecta > Hymenoptera > Pteromalidae > Apocrypta > Apocrypta bakeri. The sequence goes on from JACCIA010000002.1 coordinate 5,604,320, forward strand.
ACTTTCTGATGCGTCTTTCTTTCGCGATTGTTGCAACTTACGTAATTGCTAATTTCGCGAGAACTCAACCCTGTGTACTACTTGCACTCTTGCCTCGCTCTCTTCTTTTCGTAAATTAAGAATGAGAAACTCGATTCGCTCTCGGAGAATTTTACTTCTTCATTTTTTTTCTCGTCGCCTACCCTGTTAGATTTACGAGAAGAGATTATAGGTGGGCTGTATCGCGCCGTACTTAAGGTTGTTAATGTAGTTGCATAGGAGAAGCTTGTGTCATTAAAAGCTGCATTCGCTGTGTTCAATCGCGATATTTTTTAATAATTAGTTCCGATGAAGACAATTGAAAAAAAAACATAAAGTATAGACGGCGCAAAATTGAGCTGAAATTTCTCGATGGGAAAGTCAAGGAAAATCTGAACGTCAGCAGCTGTGGCACCGATAGCTTATCCCCTCGGCTAAACTGCGACTTGAGGGACTTGTGTAATCCCTTGATGACGAAGAAGCATCTAGACGAGAGCGCGAGACGCTGTTCCCGAGCCACTTTAATACTTCGGCTTCTGCTGTCGCTTTTGCACCTCCACAGGAAATTTGCGCGTCGTCTATACCTCTGCTACCTGACTCTTCGGTTCGATGATCGGAAATCGTTTTCTTTACTCTATGATACAAGTAGCCTTTATCAAAATAATAAAATAACGTAAGCTGTACTTGAGCAAACAGAACGATCTCTCTCGAGTAAACATTTACGTTTTGGAAGTGAATAATCACTCGAGTTCCCTGTTAAGCGAGTCAAAAGAATGATAAATTAGTCGGGTGTAAGTGATTTTTCTCTTATTCAGATTTCCCAAGTAGTAATATGGCATTTCAGTAATCCGCGCGTGCAAAAAAAAACGAACGAGTAAGGGAGGAAAAGCTGCTCGAGGATTTATTTTTCCTACTTTTTTCTTTATTTTCGTCGGCGTAAGCGTGGGCGCATTCTTCATTTTTGCCGCTCAGATATCTACAAAGAAAACGGTCTTACGGGAGGAGCCTTTATAATTTCATAATTCGTAAAGCCCCTTTATTACTCGGTCCCGTGTACCGTCCGCTTAACTTCATTCTCTCTCTCCCTCTCTCTTTCTTTCCAACTTGCGTTTAAAAAGATCTGACAGCGTTTTCCGGTCGACCCTTTGTACCCGGTTAATTCAATGTAGTACCGATCTTTTTTTTTTCACGCGAATTCTACAATAGCTCTATGCGGAAAAGGACAAATTTTTTGGACTTTCTAGTTTCATTTCGTTAGAGAAATTTAATGCACGTCTTTTAATGCGTGATGATTAGTTTTCGTTTTATTCAGGAATTCGTTTCATGTGAGTACGCCCAAGGACGCGAATAAACTTAAAAGTGGTTTACATTTATTCCTATTCTGAATTATGAATATCTGTTATAAAAATAGTAATATTATACTACAAAATTAAATTTTTTTTTTTAATAAGACTTACCAGAAATCCTGTATAGAGTCATGATTGTTTATTTATATAAATTTTCAATTCGATAGCTCTAAATCACCTGATATAACATTTGGGCTTTACAAATATTCAAAATCCACTATCTGTTCAAGATAAGCTTGAACGAAATTATATCGCTTTATAGGATGATCATTTCTAGTAGGTTTTATCAAATAATATTATTTAATATTATTTAATATTATTTGATATTATTTGATAATATTAATGTATATGCTTTTAACAAATAAAATTAGCTTTGTAATAAAATTACAGTTTTTCTTACATATATTCAAATTTCAGGGAGAGAAAAATTATAAACGCACCTTAATTCGAATTTTTCCTTTTATCGAAATATAACTTTCCGTTTGAACTAAAAACTAAAAAAGAAAAAAATATAAGTACCACTTACCTGGATTAAGTTTTCCTTAATTAAATAATTTAAAATCCAGTGATTTTCGATTCAACTTTAACTGAAATTCACAAACAAGCACTTAATGTCTCATATACTATTCTAATGATCCTCCAACAAATCCAATCTCTTTATTTACATTTCTATAGTTTAACAGTATCTGAAATACTTAAATTAAATGAGAAAGAATCAAACGTTCGCTTACATTCGAGCGAATTCAATGCAACGACTTCTAACGAGTCGAGCATTCGCCTGAACGCTCAAGCTCGAGAGACAAAATGCTCGTCTGATCCAAAAAAGGAAGAAAGAAGTTCGTCCACAAGAAGATCAAAGACTTTTTCGCTTTTCTTCCGTAGTTGCTCGTCTGAAAGCCGTGGCAACTGTGCGGCAAAATAAAACGTCGCACAACGAAACGGTTGAAGAAAGCGTCAGCAAAATCGAAGGAAAGAAGCCGACATTTTTTAATCGCCTCTGGGGGCTACAGCAGTCGAGCAAAGATACACGGTTGAGGGTGAAACTTGGTCACGTGGACCTAATTCGATTGGAAACCCTTAATCGAGAAGTCGGTCCACGATGTCAGCTTCCTACCAATTTCCGTTTAAAGGCACGTATTTCTTAGACTCCGGACGGCAAGCATGTATGTCCACGAACCGACATCGACGTGTCCATCAACGTGCTCGACCTTCTAAAACGTACACCTTTTAATTTGCATCGGTACAAAAAACTCCGGATTAGATTAAAAACAAAAGACATAAGACCGATACAGTTGAGTTTAAAGCCGCAAAAGCGATGGTTTCTCCAACAGGGACTCGTGGTCAAAGGTGTATATTCCGGCAGATAGAATACGCACTTGTCTGCTTGTACGTGTCTGAAGCAGCGAATGAACTTCTGTAGCCTGAAGTTTCGCACTGGTCCTATATATACACGTATACACATAGAGAAGGTTTACGAGATGCCGCTCGCGTTTTCGGAAGCGCATCGCTCATTAGCAAGTGCTTCAACTTTCGTACTTAACTGCGAGTTGCGCAGGACAGCAAGCGTCTCGCTTTCGCTCGTTGAGATTCCATGGCGTTGCCACGAGCAAAGGCTTCGTGTACATATAGACAAACTAGTCGCCAGCAGTATCCTGTGGAATTTTCAAGATGAGTATCGTGCCTTCGACATTTCTTAGTTCACAGGCTTTCTATTATTTTACTGTACAATCCTTTATTCTGTATGTAAGAAAAGATACAATATTATTACAAAACTAAACTTTTGTTGTTAAAAGCATATTAAAAAAACGTTGTTTAATAAGACCTACTAGAAGTTGACGTTATCATCGTGTACAAAGATATGATTTTTTTTACATTTTAGCTTAAACAGATTAGTGAATTTTGAATATTCAAAGCCCAAATGATGTTATATTTAGTATATATTTATTTTCAATAAATTCGAAATAGATATTATTGGAAAATAATTTGTAAATTAACAATAGAAAATAAGGAATTTTAAAATTACGTATATTAATGTTCTATGTCTCAATAATTAAAAAGCGACATAGAAACAGTCAGTTTTAAGAAGTTTGATAAAACTCATATTCATCAACTGTTACTTCCATAACCATGCATTGAACAAATCTTTCTATCAGCAAAAGCTTATGACTAGTCAAGTGAGGAAATGTTTTATATGCTTTGTCCTTTTATTTTACTTTCATTCGAAACTTGAGGGGAATTTAGATCGTTTCGCGTTGTTCAAGTAGCGATGGTATACGAATAGTCGGACATACCCGCGGGATTTTGAAAACAGGTATCAAGGGTTTTACGATCCTAATATAAGTTACGTCATGGCTATTCGTTTAGAGTAGTTCGGCATTACGCGTGGGGGGCATAAGTCTTTTGTAAAAAATTCATAACTCGGAAGTTTAGTTTGTAACGTTCAGTGGGGGTGGCAGCGGGAGGTACTTTTCCAGTCCGTGATATATTGCTGAGCTAACTTTTGCCATTTTCGAGACCGGGCGAGCATTTTTTAGAAACGGCTTCTTTTTTAAGCTCTTCTCATTCTAGGTGACTTATTCATCGTGGCTGTATTAAGTTAAGTTTTTCGATAAAACTTGCACACTTTCGGAAATACATCAAAACGTCGAATATGTATATAGCGCGATAAAATAAAAAACAAAATTTCCTTCCCTCAGTAAACAGTACTCCATCATCTTCACTAAAGGAGATCTAAGAAGAAAAATAAACGAATCCAATGAATTACAGTATTCAAAACAGCAGCAAAAAGTGCACACAAATGGGGTGGGAGTAGAGCACAGACATGCGCCTAAGTGCGCGTTGAATTAAAGCCACTTGAGCGATACGATCAACGCTCGCGAATTTCCCATCATTCTTCTCTCTCTCTCTCTCTCACTCTTTTTCTGTCTCGTACTCCTTTGCTTTTGTCAGCGTTGACGGAAGGGTTTTACGCTTGCGCGCTACGAAAGAAAAATATTGAAGCACTCGACGCAGCTTTTTACGGGCTACCAAACGAAATGCAAGAGCAGCAGCAACGGTTGCGAAATAATGAGCGCGAGAATGAAATGTACGTGTAAAAGAGAAACCAACGTGAGACACGAGTACGAGTAATTGGAATTCGAAAAGTATTCTTAGGAATGTAACGTGATTATTCTTACTTCTGAAGATAACGATGGTGTTTGAGTATTCGTTTATGACAAATAGATAACGTGGAGACAAATAATTATTTTTCTGGAGTTGCAGACTTAATTTAATACGTCCATGAAGTTTGCATGCATGTGTTATTTACAGCTAAAAGTCTTCGATTTAAATATTGAAATGTATCGTTTAAAGGACTCTCAATTTCATTAGAGCGTCTGTTTTAAAATTCTAATTTTTATAGCGTTCTTATTCTTATTAATCGAGTAACCCGTTTGAACGTCGGAAATATTTGTTTTCAAATGTAGCGAATATTGTAATTCGCACTCGCTGTTCCTTTATATACTCCCTTTCGTTTCATTATGCAGCGTTCGAGAGCCGATTTAATTAAGTACCACGTGACGTTTTGAAGCAATATAAGCGAGTTCCATCGAGATCGACTAAGTAAACCAAACGCAACAGTGACGGCAGCAATGAACTACTTTACGAGTCAAAGCACTTTCTTCAATCATTCAGTGCAATACGTCAACAAATAGCAATGACAATTCGAGAGCTACGCTGAGAAGAAACAGATCCAGTATCAAGAGAATGACAAAATAGAAGCAAAGAGAGAAAAGGTAGCAAAAGCAAGAAACCTTGATACGAGCTAAAGGGAGATGGGAAACAGAAATACAGAGAGAGAGAGAGAGAGAGAGAGAGAGAGAGAGAGAGTTTGATCACTTTCATTACGTTGCCAGCGTGTTGAACCACGTCTGATAGCGAGTTTCCATAGCTGCTCAAGAGAGAGAAAAAGAGAAGTATATGGGATTGTGCGAGAATCGAGTCGCTTTCACCTGCTGTACATTGTCGACAATCCAACCGGGAAATCACTCGTTCTCCCTCCCTACGCCTTTATACACTCTCTTTCTATGTTCCTTCGAATCTTTCTCTTTTTTCTGGCATCTGCGTAGGACACGGGACACGATGGAACATATTGCTACGCACGAGCCTCGAAATAAAAATAATTTACCCGAGTTCTTTTTCCTCTGACTACCTCATAACATTCAAACGACTTTCGATACAAACGTATCCAATCGGCTGCTGGGGGACATGCATATAGTGTAATCCCGAAATCACGAGTTTCCGCTGTCACCGCCACGGAATCGAAAACACGCGGTACGTTCGACCAAAGCGGCACACGTACTACTTGCAACGAAACTTTTGCCCGCAGAGTGTATACGCGTACAGGGCCATTCATTGGCTCGTGACGTTTTCACTTTATTGAGATCAGCCCGGCGCCAAAGTCGTATCTCTCCACTCCTCCCCTCGTCTCCCCTCCCTATGCTGGCAAAAATCGTTTTAGCGCTAGTGTATAGAGAGACTCCCGGGAGAAGACGACGCCCGAGTTGCTTGGCACACGAAACTCGACCGGCCAGTAAGAGTAGTAGTAGTAGAAGTAGAAGGAGGAGTAGTTACACGTCGAGTAATGTACGCGCGCGTGCAAGTTCGAAGTCGCAGTTTGGTCCCTTCCACAGCAGTCGTCGTCCCGAGCGGAAGTTAAAGATGATTGGTCGTACAGGGGATTAAGGTCACACAGGTCTTTCGCTCGTTCTCTTGCTCCTGAACTATCTTACGTATTCATTGTCGGTTCTTCCAAGAAGGATTACGAGAGCTTTAATCCGGCTTCGGAAGATTTGATGCCTGTGTTCTAAGTTTCGTTCAAGACAACTTGCACTGTTTTTTGTCATTCCACTGGACACCCCTTCAGTTCAGTGTAAACTTTACTTATAAACAAATCGAGACTTACGAATGAAAAATTGCTCGATAAGTTCGAATGTTTTTAACGATAAATCACAGTATCGTTGAAAGCGAAGTATGATTACAGCGAAAAAGTGTATCTTTTGAAGCCGTAAAATTTAACGAGCTTGCACTGTTTTTTGTCATACCACTGGACACCTCCCAGTTTGGTACAAAATTCCCTTTAAACAAACGTATCGCTAGATATTTTTGACGTTTTAACGATATAAATCACAGTACTCATGAAAAGGAGGTAGGATGACCGTAAAACGAAAAATAAAAACATTAGCTTCAACATCTCCCAATCTTCACATTTCAGTGTATAGTGCCAATTAGTAAAAGAACACTTTGAATGCAGTAGCTAATTCCACATGCACCAGAAACTCCTGAAAGTATTCTCGCGAAAGCACAGAGAGGCGCTTAACAAAAGAGCATCGACCCTTAGAAATCTTCCAGACTCTACAGCATCGTGGTTCCGATACTCGAGCATCTCTCGTCGTCGACGTTGGAGGAGAAGGAATTTCTCAGAGATCCTTGGCCGACATAGTACAGTGGCGGCCTCGTTTACCAAAACCCACGTGGCTCGACTAATTATTGGTGTTGCTGCTGATACTGCTAATGATTTTTTCGTAGGAGCGAAAACAAGCCCCTTAACACACTTTTTCTTAGCCCCAACGCAAGCGATTTTTCTCGTTCAATTGAATTGCCCTGTGGGTTACGTCAGCGGGGAGTCGTTTTTTATTCACTTGAGATTGAATAATGATCACTGGAGTGGTAATATAAGTTTTCTTTTTTTTTGTTTCAGGTACGTGTAAATATTGACTCGTCTCTAGTTTGATATCTGCTGTCTCCACACACGTGAGTGAATGAGTAAATATTTAGCGACGTTAAAATTGGATCTTAGACTTTGACTGTGCACCGCCATTTGATCTCAAGAAGTAGATTTACCATCTTAGTACGTTTTGCATATTTACTCTAGACTGATTAGCTTAACGTACACTGATTTACTTAATAGCTTTCAAGGCTGTGGTCTCAATGAGCTTTGCATTTATATTTTCAATCGTATCTCCGCTAATCTATGCCTATCGAGCTATAAGTTATTAATTATAATTCTATAAGAGTAATTTTATAGAATGTAAACAGTGAAATTGATTGAATGCGAAAGTACGTATGTCCCGCATAGATTTTTTTCTGAATTTTCGATCGCGCATTGGCTAATTGAATTATACGCTTCCGTTGAATTCATTATGCGATCATACACCATTAGTAATTATGATAATTCGAAACAGCTTTATGAAAGCTAATCTTCAATTGTAATACAATCAGCTTTGACAATCCTGTTTTGTTTAATACTTAGATAATAGCTTATATGTCAGTTGAAGTGAATAAATCATAATGATTTGTCGCTTAAAAAAGGGATTCCCCCACTCGCTTGATACCCTCGCGTAAACACTTGTAATGTAAAAACACTCCCCCGTATAAAAGTAACATACATCATTTCCTTAGAAAAGATGTCTCGTTACTTTGAAATCGCGATAAAAATATGACGCGAGTCGACTGAGCCATAAATTACACGTGTCGTAATTGTTTCAGTAGTCGGTCACGGACGGGTGATATCCCGTTGACAAAGAGTCCGCGTCGCAAATGAAAACAAGAGAAAGTAGAAAAAGGCGGAACAAAAATCTTTCTCTCTTCCGAAACAACGGGGGCGTAAAACAAAGGAGCTTTTAATGCGAGACAATTTTTCCCGCAGTATAGTTCGGCAGGGGATAGCGCACTGGGACTATACGAGCATGTCTGGGCCTCAGAGAGAACAACGAATGACTCGGGTAATCGCGCTCCTTAAGCGTTGGACATTTGTTATCTTTAAAGCCCAGGGGAGGAGAAAGCTACATGTGTATATATATATATATATATATACTGGAAGAAGGTGGTTTGAATACATATATATACATCTAGAAAGGACGAAGGGAAGGATTATGGGAATGATTAGCAATACTTAATGGCGAGCGACGTTTCCAGAGCTTAAGCCGGCTCATATCAGCTTAGCCGCTTCGGCAAACTTCGACGCGACGCGGAGTTCGATGTATATGACGAAATTCAGATTCTTTAGCGAAGGCGGAGAACTTGGTATCGCATTGGATTACACCGTCTGTACTACGACGAGTTTGTAAATTATTTTCGATTGGTACATCGGTCTGGAGTGAAGGATCGTTTGTCGGTTCGAGGGAAGCTTTAATATACGGTCTACATTTCTCAACCTCAAATAGATAGTTAGATAATATAGTAAAACAATATATAGCTTTATGATGTAATGGAATCATCATCTGAGCTTTATTTTGTTAATCTGGTCTATCGATCCGTACCGGTGATATTTATCTTACTTAAATGTTCATTGAACCATAATCCTAGTTGGTATTGTGCAATCGAATCCCGCATTAGCTTCGGTAATCCAGCCACGCGTGTAGCGTCAATGCTATACGCGATAATAATGTAACCCAGCGACAAATCTTCGAGACTTTTCGCTAATAAAGCGATTGGATACGTAATTGTTCCTCGGATTCGGTGAAAATTCAATTGCCTCAATGTAGCAGTACTGATTTCCCGAAATAATCAACGTTCAATATTATCTCTCGAATCGAGCTCTCATATCACACCGTGGTATAGTAGTAGTAGAAAGGGAGTCCCAATTACGAAAGCAGTAGTAGACCGATGCCTCTAGAGGCTGGCCTTTTATACCAATTCTACAAGCCTGGCAGCAGTCGATTCCATTATGGTTATGACGTTTACCTAAGCCGCTTAACGCTGTTCCTCGCACCTGACGTCCAGCGCAGAACCGTGTCGCTCTCTCTCTCTCTCTCTCTCTCTCTCTCTCTCTCTCTTTGGTACTACTACAGCCTCCTATATCCCAAAGGAGCTCAATCTCTCGACCTGAGCTCTGGAGGCATTCGACTGGCACCGCCCCTTCACAGTACTGCGGTCCCTCCTCGAATGAACGCATTGCCTACTCTCTCTCCCTCTCTCTTGTGATTATCAATTTGCGAGGTGACACGTGAGCTGGCCCAGTACTTGCATCGATAATGAGCCGGCCACTCGCTGCTAATTTATGCATCTGCATCCGACACGTAATCCGGAATCTCTGTTCAAGTGTATATACCTCCTATTCGATTAATGGGACACTATCTTGAGACTTTGAGCACCCGATCCCAGTTTTATCAATAATCTCACTCTCTCTTTCTCTCTTTGTCATATACAAACTTTCGATAAAGCTCTCTCGCGAATTACTGGAGCGCATAAAATTATGAAAACGTCCACGCGGTAACGGAAAAATCAATCCCCACAGCTAGCATCAACCTCTTATCGTGTGCAACCGCGCAGTCGCTTTTACTTACGACGATATCCGTTAAATTCAGGCTCTCGTCCACGAGTCGCCGCCCTTTCACGGACATAACGCTGTTTATATACGCGAAGAAGAGAGAGAGAGAGAGAGAGAAAGAGAGAGAGAGAGAGGGAGAGAGAGAGAGTAGAACGTGCACATATCTCCTATCTTCAGAGCAGCAGCAGCCGCAGACTTGAGAGGCTCGTTCCGCCATAGCAGCAAGTATACAGCTTATGGCTTTATTATAAAAGCCATCTCCGCTGGCCCCCGGGCGCCTCCCGGATATCCGGCCCGCGGCGGCTTTATGCGCTCGAGAAAAGTGGCCGCGGAGCTTAGATTTTAGATACGGCGCGCTAAATTCCGTACGTGCCGTCGTGTCGACATATATACGTATACACATGAAAAAGAGAGAGTTTACCAAGTAAAAGTGGAAAGATGAGAATTAGAGGAACACATTCCACCGACACATGGGATCTATGATAAGAAGACACGTGTTTGCGAAGAATTCGTTGCAGGAAGAGGCTTTGAAACTGGAATGCGGTTACACGCTGCAGTGACACACACATATATATATATAATGAAGGATTATTAAAGACCTACTTTACCAAAGCTTTCAGAAAAGGAACGAACGTCAAGGATCTTATTTTACTTCATTTTTCTCTATGAATTTCCATCGTTAGAGTTATATTAAATATTGTGGAATATATTAAAAGCACCGAGGAATTCTTCAAATTCAAAAGCTTCGCAAGCTTGCAAGCACGAACACGTTCAAGAAAATGTCGCGATCGCAAAACAACACCGCAAGCTTTCGATAATAAATTTTCCACCGTCGCGTACTCTCTGGTGCTTTGCCTCTCGTTTTCTCCGACAAAATACACTTCTCTCTCTCACTCTCTCTCTCTTTTTTCCACATAGCAGTGCGTTTACTCGTGGGATTGCCTTGCAATAGCTTTTTAAGAAAAAAGATCGTCGCCGAAGCTAATTATCACACGGAAAAAAGCACGGACAATGAACCCAACCCATCCAATATAAAAAAGCTTTGGCGCTATAAGTTCTCGCTCGCTGTAGGTTTATTATTCGAACCACGAAGTTAATCCGAACGCTTCTCGATACTGCCGCAGCTACTGGTTTTACGCTTGCGCTTCAATTCGGAGCCATTCGATTCCCCGTGATTACTCTGTCTCACGAGCGTTTTATATGCTTCGCGCCGTTAAAGTTCCGGATTAATATGCATACGCTGCTGTTCTTTTTACGCCATTCGCTGGACAGTATTTTGCTTCGAATGAAGAAGTATGTAAATATAGTTAGCAGAGTTTTAGCGTTAATTGAACGTTATTTTGTTTTTTTCCAAAGCAAGGTATATTGTAAGTAATAATGACGAGCTTCTAAGTCGTTAGCTGCACACGTGAGTTAAGACCGTGGAAATAGTCTAGACGGTAGTCGAGAGAGGCGAAGTATTAATTTTCCAATTTCCTCTCCTTTTCGCTTACTTTTCAACGAAAGAGAGCGAGAACCTGATGTGGCTCGACGAAGGTATAGCCTTCTGCTTGGCCTTAATTGGCGCGATTAAATTAGAGAGATCGACGGCTCACACGTTAAAGGCCTCGAGAGAAAGAGAGACGAGAGAATGAGAGAAAGCTGCAACAAGCTTGTGAATGTACGTGGAAGGAAAAAGCAGGAATTTTCCGGGTGTGCCAGAGAAAAAGAAATGAGAAGGTGGTTGAACCAAAGTCTGAAACTGGAGTTTAATAATACAAGGTAAATGAGAAAAGAAAAGTAGCTTTTACCGGTAGGAATTACGCGTTTTTATTGTGCCGGCTCTGCTATATACCTTTTTTTGTACTTCTTTCTAGTGTTTCTCCTTGCCGTTGCCAAACAAAGGATGAACGTGATTTGAAAAAAATTGCCGGTTGATAAAAAAATAACTTTCCTCAGCTTGCGTTTATAAATGAAGAAGAAGAATCATTAATAACTCAATTTGAGCTCTGCAAAAACACATTAAAAGCTCGTTCGCGGAACGTTAAGAGTCACTGATGGAATAACAAAGTTGTTGCGATTTTAATTATAGCAGTAAAGCTGATCTCTCGAGGTACTCCATGCAAGAAAATTAACCGAAACCTTGAACTAATGGAAACAATATTTCCTTTCTCACGTGCGATTACACGAGCTATTAAGAGCGATTTTTAAAAAGTTGAGCAAAAAAAAAATAAATAAAATGAATCGAAGACAAAAAATACAGTTTTTTCTATTCAAAATCAGCCGCTTTAAAAGTCAAATCCTCGTCGTTTGACTTTTTACAAGCGAATTATTCAGTGAGAGCTTAGCGAAGAGAGAAATAGAGAGCAACCGCAATTGCAAACACTCGACGGCTAATTCGTCGAGTTGCGCGACGACGAGCGTCCGGAGGATTTTTGCGTTCTTTTTCATTTTGCTCTTAACTTTCGCGAGGGTGTTAACCGGGAAATGCGATTTTCCTTCCCGACGGCGAATCGCCCAGTAATTTTCTCTCACTCGCTTGACTCTTCCTCTTCTCTCTCTTTCTTTCTCGGTGCAGAGGCCGCGTAGAAAAATCCGATTAGCTCAGGGTAGAAGTTACCGAGGAGATAGAGGGTTTGCGCGCTACTTCTTACTCTCCCTGTACGTAATACACACGCGACTGCCGACCTTTCGATGGAATGAAAACAAGATAATGGAGAGAACGATGGAGATAGAGACGCTAAGGGAGATAAGGGAGACTGAAAAACGAGAAAACTGCAGCGGAGAAAAGTCGAGGAATTTTTTCAAAACTAAAAAGATCAATATAACGAGAGAATCGCTAGGAAGGAAAAACAGAAAGAATCCAGGTCGATGAGAGGGAGGGGAATCGGGACTATATTGAATGAGATGTAGGCTGGGGAACAGTTCGACGCTAACAAAAACAGAATCTTCAACTATCGAATACCTAGGGAGTAATTAAAATAAAATGTATTTGAAAAACGTTGAAAAATGAGAATTCGCTGTCAGCAAAAACTCGACTGAATCATTAAAAAAAACTCCCGTTTGACGAAAATAAATTAGCAGCGTCAAAGTCGCACAATAGACGGTGTTTCTTCAAAAGAATGGAAAATTAAAGCAAATACGAAAAAAAGGGAATGGGCAGAAAAGAGAGAAACAGAAACGGGGGCTTTAAACCATTGATGTGAAGTACAAGAGAAAGAGAGATACTGGAGAGAGAGTGTTACAGAGGCGCATAGAGTCGAAAAAGGCTGCTGCTGCTGCTGCTGCGGCTAGCGTGGGTGTAATTCACTTTTGTGTTTTCCCGCAGACTTTTACTCTATTCTGCGGCAACGGCTCATCCCAGACTAGTATTCGCATCTTTACATGGTGACGCGAACTTCTATCTACGTTTCTTTTTTCCATATCTCTATAGCACTACATCACAGCATTCGCGCTTTTTTACATCTGGATAGAAAAGCTTTTTTTAACGCCGCTGAAGATTATTACAAGTTGTCTGTATTTGCAATCAAAGTGTCTCTCGTATCGGTTATCTTTTATGTACACTTGGATGGTTCTTTTTTTAGGACTGGATAAAATTGGGTTATCGATTATGATATTTAATGCGGATAAATAGTCGTTAGTTTAAAAAAATATTCATTAACCACCGATATTTTTATTTTAATGTATCATAACTTTTTTAAAACTGCTGGGCACTTCGTATTCATGTTATATGTGAAATTACAGACGCATTGAAAAGTTTTTAGTAAATTATTAGAATAATGAAAAATTTGTTTCGTTTCCAAAACATGTCTTTGGATAATCCTAGAGAAATATTTACTTCCATATGCAAATTAAATTTATTTGAATATAAATTTATTTTCAACATTTATCTAAATTAAAGAAAATTTTGTTTAAATACTCTAATTTTCGTTATTCATATGAAATTTTTTTACTCCCAATAATTAATTATAGAATTTCATAAAAATGTGAGACTTAAAAATATTATTTAATGCATTTAAGTAATTACGTTTTATTTCAGGTAATATGTCTCTAAATCAAATAATTATAAACGCATATTTTAATAAATTACTAATAAATTGAAATTTTTATTTCTATGCAGTAAGTCACATTTTAATAAAAATAATTTTAATTTCAAACAAATATTATTTAAATATAGTTGTTTAACGAAACAAAATTTTTTCTTATTTTACAAAAGCCATTATCTAACAAATGAATATTCTTAAATAAAGAAAAACATTTATTTCAGTATATGATTATATGCATTAGATTCGCATTAAATTCACATTCACTAACCGTTAATTCCGTAAATTTACATTAAATGAATCATTCTGTCAATGTACCAGCTACAAAAATAAAAAAAAAGATACTGAAATTCGAACTACCCAAAGCACTTTCGTCGAGATAATCCCTTACAAGGCTAAACTCCTTACATCCTCTTTATTCGAGCTCGGTCAATGCTCGCGTAACAGCAGACAAGCGACGAGTCCATTAAATTACTCCTTGTTATTTTAAAGCCATCGCCCGTCGAGCGTCAAAGGGAAACGACCCTTTTAGAATTTTATTTCAGCGCATCGCGATCACACTGCACCGCGACTCGCTCTAAGTGAGATCTTTCTCGCTGTCTTCTCTTCGGCTATTTTGAATTCTCTATGTCACGCGACGATGAGCGCAGACGTTGCTTGAGCGGATGAAGTGTGTTTCCATTATCGTTTCGCTGATGCTTGCAAAACGCGCCGCTCGAATACAAACGATAAGTGGACCGACTTGAAACAAGTACAAAGTTCTTCGCTGATTTTTCTTGGCACCTATAGAACTCGAGTGTGAGATATTTTCTTGCAAGATTTTTCAAAGGATTCTTTTATTTAATGGAGATGTTGATGCTGAGAGCCTTTTTCAGCTCTCATACATTTTTATGTATACTCTGCTCTATTTTTATGTTTTCTATTATTTTGAAGACTGTGAATGTACTTTGTGTGTCTGACTAAACTCGGGTAGTATCTACTCGTTAAATTTGTCTGCATACATAAATACTCGTAGTGTTAAATTGAAAATAATTAACATTTTTATAATAAAATAAATAATTGTTTCATTGTTAACAATCGTTTATTTTGATAGTTCTAAGAAAATGTTTACTAAAATAATATTTATTTGTATGAACAAAAAATATACGTTTTATTTAAGACCGAATGTATCTAAATGATATGATTATTATCGGTAAACATTTATTTCAACATACTAATTCCAAATAAATACTAATAAAAATTAGATACAAATATTACATTTAAATAAATTATTTAATATAGTTTAACAAATTATTATTTGTATACAATGTAACGATTTATTGATATTATAACGAGGTACGAATATATATAAATAGAGAGAGAGGAGCGCGGCAGTTCAGAGAGAAAGTGGGAGACGTAGCCAAGTAGAAGTGTTAGGATTAATAAAGTGATTGTAACAACGTGAGTCCGCATAATTTTACAGCAGTAAGTAAAATTTAACTGAAAATAGTTTTAAATGCAAATAAATATTTTCTAAAATTTTTCTCTATTTATTTATACAAAAACTTTTTTCACTGCAAAATATAAGTACTTTTATTTTACTTTATCATAACGTTTTATTAAGCCATTGATCTTTTAATTTTACCGCTAATAAAATGCAAAAAGCACTGTAAACAAAAACGAAAAAAAGTACTATACAACAAAATTGAGTTGATAACGGATAAAAAAAAAGTGTTATTATCGTCATTAAAATTTTTTAATATTTTCTTCTTTCAAAAAAGGATTTTTTTTAATAAACTTCCGATGTGCTTTCAAACAAAGCATTTCAATTTCAGTTGTGAAAATAAAAACACTTTCATAATATTGATGTCTGCAAAAGTCATCCAAAACATCCATGTTAATAAATTCTCGATCTCTCTCTCTCTCTCCCTGCAGTGCCCTAACTAATTATCTTCTCCACGCATAAGAACTCAACCAAATTCCAAAGCTTTCTCTTCTCCAAAAGCAACACTTGGCAGGTACTAAAGAACAACTCACCATCTCCCCATCACATACCGCAATTAGCGCTTCTAACTTCGTTACATCTCACCCTCGCGCCCTTAGATGAATCACCATTTACAGCGACTACCCAGACCTCTTTCCCCTCCAAGCTTTTTTTTCCCATCTCAAATTGTTACACACGCTACTTTTTTCTCTTTATCCCTTTTTCCATTCGTGCTTATTTTCCTGCCGACGAATAAATGGCTCCCCCGAGACCGCGGCATTAGTCGGAGAATTTTCTATTTCAGATTCCGAGCATCCATTTTATCTCAAAGTTCGTAATTCCGAGCCACTCTTCGCGCTTCCGCCTATTTCTTCGTCGTCGAGTCGCTTGTTTTTACGGCGAACGCGGCTTTAAGAAAGCCGCTATGTAAATTGGCTTTTTGCACGGCTGAATATATATATTTGATTTAAGACAGTACGAGAAGAATAAATTTTTTCGGAGATTAGATTAGATAAATTTTTATACCAGTGTATATTTCGCGTTGAGAAACTTTGCGCGCGAAAAGCGATAAAAACTCTCGCCGGGAAAAGTAATAAAATATACTAAACCGATGAAGAATGAAACATGCAAGTTTTCAGTCGAAAAAGCGCTGATAATTCTCTGGAGTAAAACTCCGGATATGCACAGCAACATCTGCACGACATGCTTTCTCAAGTTAAAACCAATGCTTTTCCTGAAAAAAAAAGCTATAAGCAGTACCGGTTTGTAGAGAGAACGACAGTGGACGTAAAGCAGCAAAAATACTTTTAATCCAGCTGAAAAGAATCCCGTTATCGATTCTTGAAATAGGAATACGCATTTACAAAAGCTCGTTATTAACAGCGTTAAACGAGAAAATCGAATTGACGCCCGTATAGAAAAGTCACACGTTCGTATAGCTATTTTTTATGTCTACACACGTAGCTAAATGCATCGAAGTGCGGTTACCCGATTTTCGGCGGCCGAATAAGCCGGATAATTCGATTATTGACGAGCATACATTTTTAGGTTTCATATTTACCGGTATCCCGTGCTCGTACACGCATTCGATAAGAATTGGTTCATCGATATTTTCACGTATTTGCGCTCGGTGTGCATTTTAAAGGTCAGGAAACAATATTCTACGCCACGGGGCGAGAACGGAAAATATATATATTACCACCCTTGCTGCCGTCGTCGCGCCGCCTGGTAAAACGTAATTTTGCCTCTGCGCGCGTTTGCAATCGGTAGAGTTTAATTTTGTATGAGCCGGTGCATATGGATTCGTACGTACGAGAGCGCTCGTATACATAGCGGCTATGAAAATCAGATTCGGTTTTATCGAATGTAAATAAAATGCGCGGTTCATTGTTTTTGAAGCATAATGCACATAAAAATCATGCCTTCTCTCTCTCTCACTCTTCAGATATGCTTTATATTTAATCAATAGAGAGCACGAGCTATTGAAATTCAAATATATATATTCCATGTATGTATGTGTGTACTCACCGAAATGAACCGAATAACACACTACGTAAATTGCACATATTATGCTAAATACTCAGGTATAATCAAAAATATAAACACGCCAATTCCAAGAAAATCTCTTTAGTCAACCGAGTGTTCCGCACACAGATCTATAAACGAGCTAACCTTACTTCAACTCGTGAACTGCTCTATATATAGCACACGAAGCTATAATACACGTTCAAAAGGATAAATAAGACGAGCGAGGAGCTTTGCAAGAGAGCAAAAAAAAACTCATGACTCTCGAACGCAACCTGCTGCGTGCAGTCCTGCGATCCAAGCTCAAAGATGCTCGACTGTAAAAGCGTCACTGTGCTTACTTAGACTATTCTACATTTTTGTCTCTCTCTCTTCGCCGACTTTTCTTCTTCTTCTTCTCGTTTGTTCGCTCACTCTACTTTACTTCAAACTTCGTCAAACAAAGTCTCGTCGGTTTTCTTTTTTTTTCTCTCTCTTCCTCTCTCTCTTGCTCTTGTAGTCACTACGCGAGGTCGGAATATTAGACGACGCATTTGCAGAATGAAGCAAAGCGCCTGGATTCTTTAAATGAGAGTTACGCGAGACGACGTGGCCCTGTTTGCTCGCGCGCGCGATGCTTCTAAAACAAATTCCATTATACTTTTTTTACATCGTGCTCCTGTACCCTCTTATGTATATAAAGAAAAGTGTTGATGTAATATATATATATTATATATTTGTGCAGATATAGGGATGATTTTACGACAGATTGACCGGATGAAAAATTTGTATTTTATTGTAATTTTAATTTTAGTACGAAATGTAAATTGACAAATTATGATAGTTACTTTCCCAGTAATGTTAGCTATCGTTATGGAAATTTTAGAAATTCTAGTGATAGCCACAGTTACTATTTGTAATATAGAATAGAGATTTTAATCCCAATATCAAATAATTAGATTGATAAATTCATTTATATCTCTAGTCAAGAACTAGTGAGTTGGATTCACAATTTGCGACTGAAATAGATACTTATGTATTTAATAAAGGTGCCTTTGTGAATTTATTCATGCTATTTTGATTGAGAAATCTTTTCTAAATTTCATTTAAAACTTACATATTAAACCTACAAAAAAATTACTCTTGTATTTTTAGTAAAAGATGCTTCACCTAGGATCAAAAAATATTTGAAAATATAGAATTACATTAAAAATAGGCATAAAATACTTTTACTATTTGTAACTTGGAAATAGCCTGTAAGAAAATCTAAAAAAGTTCATGAAAGTAGATACAGTACCAAGGGATAGTGGCAAATTAATTATAAGAAAAATAAATTGTTATCCCTAGCTCGCATATACTTTCGGCCGAGGTATACCTTAATTTCGCTGCTTACATGGCTTATAAATGTGTTGTAATTTATACATGTACGACCTTTTAATTATTTTATTCGAAAAATTTATCAAATTTTACAGAAGAACTTCATCCTGTATTTTTAGTTATAAATGTTTTCCGGAGGTTTACCAAATAATTGAAAATAAACGTACAATACAAACAAATGCTGAAAATGCTAAATTTAATTCTCTGTAATTTGGAAACGATATGTGAAAAAAAATCGACAAAAATTCACAAAAGTAGATACAATACCAAAAAACCGTTTATAAAAACATTTAAAAAAAAAAGTTTTTATCGGTCAATCTGTCAGAGAAATACCCATATATATGTACAGCTACAAAAATACGGCTACTTGATTAACTTCAGTGAATCACTCTAGACTCGTATAATAAATTCAAATTGTCAATAACACACGCAGTCCTTCCACACCGCAACAGACAAGATTTAAATAATTCCCCGGTGACGCATTCACTCGCGCGTGACTTGTATATATATATATATATATATATATATATATATATATATGTATTGTATATAAAATATACATATATATATCGTTCTAATCGGCTTTCGCCAACAGTTCTCGCGCGATATTCACAATATAATGCAAATCGCAATTAAGTTCGAGCCCGCACTAGTGAGCGAGAGAGAATTAATTCTCTCTCGCTCACTATCTCTATGGACGTAAAAGGGAGAGAGAAGCATGCAAAACAGTCGTGACTGGAAGTTACCTACCACGCGGTGGAAATCAAGCGTGTCAAAACTGTTCAGAAATCCATAATCGCGTACGATGTGCTTTCGTCGATCTGTCTCTACATAGAATTTCGAGAGAAATATCGTATACACGTATAAATATACTACCTTTGAATATTACGTACACACATCTACTTATCGATATACACAAGCACAGAGTTTGAAATTTCGGTATAGTGAGCTATTTCTATTCTGACAGATTTTCGATTCATATGCAATAATAAATATATAGAACCGTAGGAATAACGAATTCGCAAATACTTTGAAAAGCCATACTTCCAAAGTTTAAACTGTTTTAGAAGAACAATACACAACTATATATACATTCACCAAGTATACCGGATACTAATCGGCTTGTTATTGCAGTTCTGCTCTCTGGACTCACAGGGGTAAATCGGTTCGGCCGAGCGAAAATAATTCCGCTTCACGTCCAAAGCCGACTGAATACTCATCCATGAATTTCAATAGAGCTGGGTGGCAGGCTAATTTCGCTTCGCGCGAGTTGGGGAAAAAAAGATCGCCTCGTTCAAAATCTATACTACTTGAAATAGTCGCGTGTGCAACGCGCTTGCTTGTGCAAAGAGAGTGGGAAATCGATAGCTGGTTAAATCACGCGACGTGGGACAATGCAATGAGCCAGCGAACGCCTCTCTAATTACTCGTCGCACCTCTAATTCATACATTTGCAAATCCTTTGACCCCTGAACAGTTGCTGTTGTCACTTACTGATCGCAGTGTGCGTGTGTTTGTACGTGCGCATATACTTCCGTAAATAACATCGAGCTTTTATACGAAACGACATATTTTTCCAGTTTATTTTACGAGCTGGAATGGATTTCCTGGGTATTAGTTGGTTAGAATTTCGATTCTCTCTCTCTCTCTCTCTCTCTCTCTCGCTTTTTTACTCTTCTCCAGCGGCATATTTTTCGAAAAGCATTAAATTCTCAGCGAAGCAAAATAGGCCGCGTGTCAAAGCCGAAAACACGAAAATTCGTTTTTCTCTCGAAAAAAATCTCTACTCTATGTGTACGTGTATACGAGTGCTCTCCAGCCATTATATATAAGAGCCGCGTAAGCCGACGAGGGAAAGAAAAGCCCGAAAAGCGCGGGGATTTATCGACGTTCTCGTCAGCCGGTGCAGCACTTTTTTTTGTCCACGTCACATGCCGATTACTTATTGCCGGTTGTGGCCGTAAAACGGTAGTCGATGTATATGTAGCGAAAAGGGGCCGAGGACACGCAGGAAGAAACGCTCGCGTAAATTCGCAAACAGTAGTGTCGACTGCAACTATGCAATGATTATTACCCGCGGAGAGAGAGAGAGAGAACATGTTCTCTGTCGATGTATTGATTTTGGAGAGAACTTTGTTTAGCTCTTCTCGCGCGACGTGTGCATGTATATTTCAGTCTGACTTCGTTGGCCTCGTTGCGTCTCGAAATTTTCACTATTCAGTTTGCCACTGTTTTTTTGTGTTTTTTTTCTTCGTCTCTTCATCTAACGTTTTTACATTCGCGAAAACTATAATTGTGACGAGTACAAAATTTAAATAATACATGAGCTCTTCTGTACCGTAATTATATTCCAGAATACGAATGAGAAATCAGCGAAAAATATTAATCCGAAATATCATTTGGATAAAATTTAGAAATTTCGTCGGAATTTATACCGCCTTTACTGTGATATAATTGTGCCATACTTTATTCTCCAAGTTGCAAAGTGTAATGACGCCGTCAAGTTTTTTTTTGTTCGAAACGGGGTTATGCGTGTCATTATTAAATCCCATAAACATGTCACCGTCCGTCATTCGGCATTTTAATTTCATTTTTTTTACCATTCCCTTATTTATTTCTGTAGTTTATGGACCGTTGGATGGACAGTAAAGTCGTAATTTACGAGCTTATCATACACAGTTTTTACATTTTTTCCCGAAGCTACGAGAAATTCATATCTGTTGCTAAAAAAAAAGAAACATACTATGATTACAGCTAAATGAACCTGTCGATTCTAAATGCAGAAAAAACATCGGTATCGATTCATTGACACGCAGTTTTCTCGAGAAAATTATTCCTTTTCGCATTTATTGCAGCTCTACAATTTGAGTAGAAATTGAGAAAAAACTTAAAACAAGCTTATTTTTTTTTTTTTAATAAATATCGTAATTATTATAACATTTATATGCATATTCTTACAAGCTACCAAAGAGTAAACGAAAAAAAGAAAACGAAATTTCAAGTTTAATATGTTTGGACGTAATCGTTTTCATATAAGTTATGCTAAGAGAATTAATACAAGTTAGATGAAATTCAACAAATTTCAGAACCACCTAATCTGAATTTCTAACACCTGAAAATATGTTTACAAAGAATTTTGGTCGTAATTTATTACTAAAGGCAAGATTTTGAAGAAACTGCAGTAGAAATAATAGATTCTATCTGATAAGCAAGAGAAAAAAAACAGCAGGAAGTCGTTGCTTGTTGTACGCAGAAATATATAGACTCTTCCTTTTCTCTCTCGCTCTTTCTACAGGAACTCGTATACATTCGCGCTCTCGCTCGATCGGTGCTCGATCGCTTTTCGTTCCGAGATTCAATTTCCGGCTCGATCAGTGCGCGCTGGCCTTTGTTTTTCGGGACATCGATTCCACCTGTGAAATTGCGATCGGCTATGAGTATATATGTGTATATATACGTATGTGTATAAGTGTGTGGGTATACTGCAGCAGAAGCTTCTTGTGTATTTTTGCACGGTGTGCGGTATCGACAAATCTATCGCCAACCGCCTTTCCACACCGAGTGACTTGAGCTCGACACGTGTAGATTAGTACACGGAATGTATATGTGTACGTGTGCAAGTGTGTATCGGGATTATTTGAGCTCTGCTCTTCCTTTTTCTCTCGGGGCTAAGGCTCTCCGATTCGATTCTCTGTCCTCTTGCTTATCTATGTGTGTAGGTGTATGTGCGAATGTACTAGACAAATAATACGGATTTGCAGAGAATAAGAGACGCTTTTTTTTCGATAATTCGAGAAAGTTTCGAGCGCAAATGGAAGAAAATATTACTACAATTCGCAGTTACTTTTAATCGCAAAGTTTCAATAGGAGAAAGAGCTATTTTTAATGCTTTTATCTGTCCGCTAACTTTGAAAAATCTTTCACAGATAAAGAAAGAGAGATTGGAATTGAATTTACCGTAAACTTCATAATTCGCGAATCGCGCGCTATAGGTAAAACGGATCATCGGCACTAGTTCATTTCATTCCCCCGTAGGAATTAATCTCGCGAAGGTGGCAACTCGGCGAAAAACAATGCCGAGAATGCAATAAGAAATTATAACGCAGTTATAACCGTTGTATCCGAAGGTTCTCCGATCTTGATTGACGAATCAGCCTCTAGTGCGGTAGCTTCATTTCCTTAAAGTGGCTCGAGCCATTTTCTCTATCTCTCTCTCTCTCTCTCTCTCTCTCTCTCTCTCTCTCTCTTTCCCTCTCCGCTGCGCAATGTCTAGAAAGTTACTTCACGACGACGGGGCCAACAACTCCCCGAACGAGCGATGCAGAAACAGCAGCGGGAGCCTCAGGGCGTATATATAGCGCTCTCTCGGCCAACTTTGTACTTTGCCGTTTTCGGTCATTTATCTTCCTTTGGCCGCTGTACGACGAGGCAAAAACGTTGAAACCGCGCGACTACGAGAGAAAGACAGCTGGAAATTTTCTGTATAGATATCGAGTTTATATCCGCGCGAAAGTCACCTCGGAACACGAGAATAAAGCCAGAGAAATTTAATTGTTATAGATCGCGACGCTTCGGAATTGCATTTATTTAATTCGAGGAATAGAAAACGAAACTCGATGATAGCATAATATTAGGAAAAGATAAACTTGAAAAATACAATGAGATTAATATTGTATATGAAATCCAATGTAAAAAATACAATTAGATTAATATTGTATATGAAATCCAATGTAATGACTGTAATGCTAAGTCCCATATATCGGGGAACCAAAAAGAAATTTCAAAAACAAGCTCTTACCAATTCCTACGCATATTAATAATTATTATCATTGTTTCGATTTTAACTTATAATACAGTTAGTATACTGATCATCGTCAACTAGCTAGCTAACTTCTGACTATAGATTTTTATCTCGCATAATTTAAAATTTGTATTTTATTTCATAGCAATCTATTTTTGTTCGCTTTTGTAATTTATCTGTGCGAATTCTTCAATTTTATTTTTTTATTTTATAATTTGTTGTGTTAATAAAGGCTTGGACGAGGTTCCTACCAAGGACGGAACGTCGCCATATTAAGTGCTGTTGTTTTAATATGATTATTTCTAACCGAGGGTTGCCTCCCTCAAATTGTTTATTTTAAAAAAAAACGTAACTGTCCGTTTTCTCTCTGGCAAACGCGTTACGGAGTCTCGTACTTCGAAAATATTTGTAAATTCGCGGTCGACCTTACGAGTTCCCTCGGTGTTTCAAAAGCTTCGCTTCTTTTTTGGTACACCGCGGAATATCTCGCTAACCTGCTTATAAGAAAAAAGTCTCTTGGCTCCGTATCTCAAAAACATTTCCTCTTTGATTTCAGAACACGGCCCTGGGAGCCTGCAGCATCGTCTATTCGGTGAGTCAATTTATTTACTTTCACTGCTATACACTGCTCTATATACTCTCTTTTCAGTAAAGCCGCACGTATATCTCTCACTCGATTCGCGCGCACGCGACGCTATATGTTCCAATTCGCGGCTTCGGGAAAACTCGAAAGTTGAGCGATGGCAAGACGTGTGTACATAAAGCTCGACGTTGTATATTCCATGATAAATTCCTCTCTCGACTAGAGAGAAAAATAGTGAGCGAGAGCAAAAAAATAAGGGAGAGAAGGTAATTATTTTTCTTTAATGATTCGTGAAGCTCTCAATGGGGCGCTGCTTGCTTTTCACGGGCATAATAAATGAAGCGTACTGCAACAGCGTGTATTTATGTGTGTGTATCCTTCGTCTGAAAAATATCGTTCTTCACGCGAGTGGCGGCAAGTAGATAGCCGCTACCGTCTCGGCCATTCGTCAAACCGGCAAACTTTGTCAGGCACTTTTTGCGGCTCGGCTATTTTGTATGAAAATATTTTGCGCCTTTTGCGAGAGGATAGACACCTATGGAGCTGTATTCTGTTCGTATATACATGCCAAAAATGCTCTACTTTGAGGCTGTTGGAGTCCGTAGCTTTCTCCCTTGGGACCTTTTTTCATCCCACCTGCGTCATCGCTCTCTTTTCTCCGTTAGCTGCGAATACGCCTCCTCGCTTTTTCTGACTTTCTTGTCATATGGCTTTTTTTTACCTCTCCTGGGTGATGTTTTACTTCGTTTTGACGCTTCTTGTATTTTGTTTAGTCTACCGGAATTTATGTTTTTCTTTCCTCGAGGTAAACATCGTACAGCGTCATGTATCGTTATTCGACAGTACGGGTACAAGAATTCATTTTCTTTTTTTACACATCGTACTTTTCTACACAAATCAGACAAACATGTACGAACCGCGTTTATAGCCTGAAATCGAGTTTGCTCAATGCGAGAAAGGTATCGAAAAAAAAAGAAAAAGAGAATCGATCTCGAAAGGTTACACAAATTTTTTAGTATCCTTCAATACATCTCGCTGGTCCATCCTTTATCTATGTTGTCGAGGGGTGTCAGAGGGATTGTCGTTGGACTACTAGCCATCCGGATCCCTTCGGAAGACGGGCACTCAGAAACTTTGGAAAAATTGAGACCGATCGCTCGCTTGGATATCTGTATGTGTAGAAAACCTTTGTGGTCGTTGTCGGACTAGATGGTTTGCTTTTAGAGTAGAGGGATGATTTTCTTTTTTTTTTTGATGGAAGAGAAAAAGAAATCGCAGTCACGGGTATGGAAAGATTTTTTTCAGATGAGATAAGATTTGGTGTCTTTGTACTGTATTTAGTGCGAAAATAATACGATTATAACGATTAAACGTCGCAATTTTGAGTCACTTCTTCGAATGATGTAAGATTACTTAACAATTTTAATCAAATCGGAAAAATCGATACTCTCGTCGGAAGAAAATAATCGGCTCCTTGAACGAATTTCCGGAATAGAAATTAAAGTTCCGTGAAAAAAAAATTGACGGTCAACTCTTTTTGCCTACGCACAACGTAAATCTCGTTCGCGAGCAAACATATATCGTAGAGAGTTCACATGCATTCGAGAAAGTAATGAATTTCCAAAGCCGGGCCATATATTCCCCGTCTATGCTATCGAAGGGGACGATTCGCGGAAAAAATATTTTTAGCGCTTCAATCATGCGCGATGGGCGTAACGACTCGCGTACACACTGTATACATATATACACTCACTCACACTCATATATATATACCACATACACCAAGAGCAAAGCTTTCGCTCGGACTCGTGGAGATAAATCACGAAAGAGAGGAAGAGAGGGATCTTTTCAGAAGCGCGAAGGGGCGAGGCAGGCAGTACAGCTTCGAAAGTAATGGTCGCTTCAGCAAGAACGCAACGAAAGATGTCAAGCGAACGACTTCGCGATTTCCAACGCCATCCATATTCTCAACGTTACTCCGCTCTGTGCATGTGTAGGATACTTGACGTCTTCTCTCACTCGCAGAGGAAAAAGTCCGACAGCCAAATGATCCACGAGTTATTCGAGATTATCTCGGCTACGCGAGATCGTCCGCGATGCATGGCTGTGTGAAATTCCGAGCGGATACATGTAATCGAGATGGGATCGACGGTTAGAAAGTTGAGCTTTGAGCAGAGGATTATTCCGACGACAGACGCGTAACTTGTTTACATCGCTTCTACCGACCTATATTCGTCAAAAGTTGTGAATCACAATTTTACATGAACGACGATTGAAAATTCAACAACAAGTGCTTGATATATCCAGCAGAAACGCCTTATGGCCCAGTGTATAGTTACCGGGAATTTCCAGGCAAAAGTCCACTGCTGGAACACGTACGCGCTCGAGCGAAAATTAATTCGGCCTCCAGAGTCGCATTACGAGGCGAACTCTCGCCGGAACAACAACGGCGGCGCATCCTGCGATTATTCATTATTCATCGTACATGCCGCGCGAATACAATCCAGAGGCTCGCCGTAATGACGCTGACATTAATGACGATTGTACGATTAATGACGGCAATGAGTGTCACGAATGGCTTTGCCCGATGGTAAAGAGAGCTTTCGAGAGCTTGCGATGATAGCGCTAGGTGTTCGGCATCGATCTATCCTTTTATGTTTTTTTTCGACGAATATAAGTGATAATGTATTCCACGAAGATTTATAACCCACGCTGAGAAAGAAAAACGCTCATAAAAGTACTTTATTGGCTTGTAGCTTAGCTGTAATTTCTTCAAATTAATTTATCGCTCGTATAAGTGGCTTTTGTTTTTCTGAAGATTAACTGTGATTTCACATTTATTTTCACCGAAATTATTTACGGCCGTAGAAAATTTTGAAAATACTTTACAGATTGCGTGCGTTTCTATTTTACTTTAAAGGCGTCTCTAATTTCAAATGTGACATTATAATTGAGTGTCCATCAAGTTATAATGAAGTAATTATTGATGATTGACAGTTTTAAAAATTTTACACAGAATAGAAATATTTTTAATTTTATTTATGAAATTACAGTAGAGTTCAAACGTTTTTAATAAAGAAATCATTGACCGTTGAAAATAAAAACATTTTCACAAGGAAAAAATATCGTTGCAATAGAAATAAAACTTTTTGATATCAAAATATTATTTCTTTCGTTAGTCCTAGGAAAATATTTACTGGAATCTAAACTTTATATATTTATTTACATGTACATTTTGTTTAAATATTAATTTTAATTACAATAAATTATTTATTATTTATTAAATATTAATGCTTTTTGGTTTTAAAAATATTGTTTAATTTATTCAAACTAAATTTCATTATTAAACAGTCAATATGTTTTTACTGAAAATAATTTGAGATCGATTCGATGCAATATTACACCTAAATAAATACATTTTTAGAATGCTTTACTGAACCTAATTTTAAATTCAAATAAATATCTGTTAAAACCTAATATTGTCTTTTATTTCAAGTAAATATTTCTTCTTTCAAAAAAGCATTCGAATACAGCGAGCTCTTTTTTTCAGTTCAGAATAAAAATATTTTTATTTTACTTTAACATAGCATTTTTTTACTATTAAACGTCAACTACTAACGTGTAATATTTATCTATAAAATATTACCTCTAGTAAAATCTAAAAAACACTGTTTACCAAAACTAACGATCTGTCATAAAACGAAATTTAATCCATAATAAAGATGAAAAAGCATTATTATTTTATTATTTAAAAAAAATTTTTTAAATCATACAATTGAGTCTTCTAACACCGTTAATCGTATTTCCGAAGGAATGTAACAGAACTTAACATTTTCACTATCAGAAAGGTTTTACTGGGAGAAAGCGAAAAGCTCCGACAGTAGACCATCAGGTACTCGACGTCTGAGCAAAGCACAACAGTTATTAACCAAAGTTATTCGGAGCAGCTGCGAGATGGAAATATCGTTTCCGCGGTATATAGAGCTACTGCAGAGTTTCCGCGAGAGCATAACTCTATCGAAAGGTCGATTAATTAGCTCGACGAGCTTCCAACCTTAACAAAGCACCACCGCTACTTCGCGGCGAAAGCTTCAACACCAGGCGAGCACGGCGCCAGTTTCCTTCTGCTTTTTTAAACGTATACCTGCGCAAGTACGCTTTTTTTCATCATCGATTTTCTTCCAGCCCTTTATTCTATCCGGCTGCGCGTTTCATTAAGGATTATTTGTCTTTAATTCGTGCCTCTAGTAAGTGCGAATTCTTTTTTTGCGATTCCATTACCAAGCGGTAACACGCGAGCAAATAATCGAGAACAATCGTTGAAAAAGAGAATAAAAACAAAGCAGAAAAAAGAAAATCGTTCACTTATACGTATCCGACAGAGAAAGAGAGAAAGATGCAAAGGAAAAGCAATCGTATCAGCTCGAAACAGCGACGGCGACACGGAAAAATCCAAGTCACGTAGTTCCGTGGCTTAATTCACTTTGTCGTCATTGCGCTATATACGACGATAACCTGCGGGAAAGTTTGGAAAAGCGCATAGAGAGAAAAGTGACCTTATCTGCGGGGCGTACGTTGACCCATCCGGTATTAGCGGTCGATTACGTTAAATGCGCCTCCCAGAGGAGCTTAATGAGAGCAGCGTTACGAGAACGGAAATATATAAACAGTAAGTCAAGCTGTACTTTTCTCTCTCTCTCTCTCTGTATGCGCGCTGCATTTGTACACGTATATATATATACAATCGATACTAATTATCATGATCTTAATACGTCCTCTGTATGATTCGTTCCATAGTATATCGTACCCTGCTCTCCCGGAGCATTAGCAGTCTGAGATCTAATTCAATCGTAACTTCGTGCTTATATTCTCTCCTCCCCTTCAGATTATTTTCTCTCACACTTCTCGTAAACTCGAAAGAAAACGATAAATGATTTATTGGTAAAGCCCTCGCCGACACTGGGAAAATTTTTATTTTCTTACGTTGTTGCTGTATTTGCTTTCTGTGGATTTTCAACTTTTATATATCTCAGCTGGCTTTTATTCTTCTCGAATATCGTCGAAATGTAATTTACTGCTCGAGCGTGTGGAGGATGGCCATCGTGTTACTGCTATGCTGTGCAAATAGCAATGCGTATATATATAAAATATATATTTATATATATATATATAAATGCCTCCTTTGGTTTGCTAGAGTATCATTCGATTTAAGCTTCTTCAGTATCAAAGGCACTAGTGAAGCTAAAAATATTTGATGTGCTCGGCAATTGAGAAAAAAAGCTTTGCTATCTTATGCATTTATAACTCTTGCATTTTTCTTCTAGATCATCGATACGCTAGTATGCAAATGAAATATTAATGATATTAAATATCGTTGATAAATATTATTTACGATTTATCAACCAAATAAATTACATAGATAACTCTTGAGTTTATAAAAATTAATATTAATAATAACTAATATTTTATTAAAAAATAATAATAGTAATAACTAATATTAATTTTTATAAATTCAAAATATATCTATGTATGACTCGTTATATGCGTATATAGACATCGATATTGCAAGCTTTAATTAAATCGCTCATTTTACAAATTCACTCATATGAGAGGTATTTCATGAAACAATACTTACATTGCAATTCTTCATTCGCAATCGCTTAATTAATTTTTCCGCTTTTTTTCTCCAAAGAGTTCTGTTAACGCGCAATTTTCTTTTAAATTACATATTACGATCTTATGAATTTAATCAAATTATTACAAAAAAATATATCTTTACCCCGGTTACGTGTTAACTATTGAAATACGATCGCTAATCCGCGAAGTCTCTTGTAAACAAGAAATTATTTAACAATATTATTTAATATTATTTAATATTCAGAGTTGACGAAAAATTAACTTGCATCGCGCATGGAAAACAATGAACGCATGTAAAAAAAAATCAGAAAAAAGAAACGGTCCAATAAAAATCACCGGGTAAACGCCATAAAACAGCCGTTACACCACAAAGAACAAGCGGTTGGGTGAGAAAGAGAAACTCACCCTCTCACGCGAACGATCGAGAATAATCCCGCAGGCAGTGGTGGTAGCGCAGCTGTGCGCGCGATAAGATTGCCACGCGGCAACGTTGCTCACACACGCGCCTCCGATATACCAACGGCAATTTCCCTCCCTCCATTCTGTCACGCAGTGGCCGCCGCGCGATGATGGCAAAAATCTATATGTACAGTCCAGACGCGTTTCTGCACAAGCGTATCATCGGTTATTCGGCAGACACACGCCACGGCGAAATCATTGGTCGGAGCGCGCGTCGATCGTTGCCCGATAAAGTACACGTATGGTTGCAGCGACAGTGCTATGATGCGGTTGACGTGTCGTGTCAGATAACCGTCGTTACTACACGCACGGTTGTGTAACATACGAGATATCGAGCGTGATTACATTTGCTATAGAAAAATTTCGAGTCCTTGTACGGTAAGTTGGTTATATTAGTATTCGGAAAAGCTCCGGGTAATGGTAAGCTTTTATGAACATTTCCGAAGTAATGATCGATTTCAACGGAGAACAATGCCGCGTATGCATTGAAATATAGTCACGAAGTAGAGGTTAAAAGAAGAAAAAAAATTTGGAATATAAACCCTCCCGAGTGTTCCAAGGTATATATATGAGGTCGTTACTCCGTTGTGAATAATTTGCCCATTGCAGACCATACGTGTGCAAAATACGCGTTGCGCCTATATCTCTGTCGTGCTGCTTGTTTTTCTGCGCATTCCGCTTCATACATGTACCGTCACCTACTATATTTAGCTTTTATTACACTGTCCTTCTCTTACAACTTTTTTTTTCGTCCCTGCGACATGTTACAATATCTTTTACGCCTCTTTTGCTCCGACGAAAAAATAACGCTTGTACGCTTTGTTTTCTCATTTCGTAAAATTCACGTTTACAAATCTCTTTATCTACTCTAGTAGGAATTGAAATGCTTTACTGGTCAACCTTGGCTCGTTAGTGGACTGGTAAGAACAAGCCAGAGTTGTAATACTGTACGCCAATATTGGCCCAATGCTAGGCCAGTACCGTTGTACAAAGATCAGTACTGGCCCAGTACTGGGCCATTAGTCTATTTCTACTAGGGTAAACGTCCCTTCTGAAAATTGAATATCCAATTACTTTTTCAACGAACCAAATTCTTTAAGAACAAAAAAGCGCGAATTTCAAAAGTCGAGTGCGCACTTGCTAAAAATACCGAGAATTTGCGACGGCGGCAATATGCGCACTCGGCCTCGTTTTTTTTTCATCCTCGAGCTTATACACGCTCACCGATATTATTACATTTACTTTGCGCCCCAACGACTCTCGGCGTAAGTTATTGCAGTCTTTGTTGGATATCCGAAACCAAAGATACAAAGAATAAATCAAATAAAAGTATACACTTAACACAGGATGATTCAAATGTCCTGTGACAGAAAATTGCTAGCTTGTCGGTATAGAGTGTCATTTCATTTTCAATTTAGCAACGCGAACAAGGGAGAAAAAAAAACTCCCAAGTTTCTTCCCGTATAAATATAAGAAAGACACGAGCGTCGAGACTTTTAATATCATTACAAAGTAAGTGCACACATTTAGACGAGCGAGAAAGGCGGGAAGTTTTAATTAAAAAACTGCTATTTATTTATGAAAAGCAGAGCCACTCTTGGGAAACTCGATATCAGAGCCGCATGAAACGCCTTTGGGACAACGACGACTAGCTTGAATGGAGAATGGAAAAGCTGCTGTTGCAGGAGCACAAGCCTTTAGAGCCATTCGGATAAAATGCCATCGGCCGCGTAAAGCGAAGACTACTGCTCTGGAGAGAGGAAAAACGGGCGTAGCCTCGTGAATACGGCAACAGCGGCGAAGAAAGATAGGAGACAAGAATGAAGCGACTGAGAAAAAAAGGAGCAACGGTTGAAGCAATGTATATACGAAAAGAGATCGAGAAAAAAAATAGTCAAACGCGCGTGTATAAAGATGTATCTCGCCTATAAACCTTCCGAGTTGATAAACCGAAAATTTCATTCGTTCGAAAGGTCGAGTAACGTGCTCGAAGAGCGCGCTAACTGCAGAGTAGCCAGTAAAGTGTATATATGCAGTATGTATATGTATATGTGACGTCACGGGCAGCTGTGTGACGTAATTCCTCGACTGCGAGGTGTGGCGGGTCATAGGTCATCATCCCCACGGCTGCTCTTTCTCTCGACGCGTGCGCGCGCTATTTTAGTCCCTCTCTCCCCCCTCGTTCTCTTCTTCTCAACTCTCATCCTTTTATACCGGCTACAGCTTTTCTCTCTCTCTCTACCCGTTTTTTTTCTACACGAGCTGACCCTATTCGCGATTGTCGGGCGTCATCGTCGTCTCCTTTTGTAAATAGCTGAGGATTCATTGCCGGGCAAAAGAATCGAACTTTCCGAGACTAGCTGCTACTTTACACAAGCGACGAGAGAGAGAGAGAGGGAGCAGTTATGAGTGTCTCGATCGGAAAATCGAAAAGCTCTGCGAGTCGGTTTTTCTTGCGCGATCATCGACTTTTTACAGTGAATATTGGAGAAAAATAGCGAGGGATAAATATAATGTCGAAGATTTCGTTGCGCGTACGGAGCTTTTTTTGTTGGTAATTTCTGTAGATCTAAGAATGTCACTAGTGAATGATCCAATGATATCTCGAAGTTTTATAAAGTTTTTTTTGAACACTCGCGCGCTTTAATCAAACTGGTCCCGATTTAATCACGCGAATATGACTTTTATTCTCTTCCAGGAGAACGAAGAATAACTCGCGAAGAATTCAAATTAATACGACGAAAGTCCAGCTCGAAGAAGAATCCGAAGAATGCGCTCAATAAAATCTCATACTCCAAATGAAATATCTTTCCGGCGTTTGTATTTTTCCCCGGCATCGACTTACAATTTTTATCCGACGGAATAAGACCTCTCCCTCTTTCCACTAACGCACCTTCGAAAGATTTATCATTACAATACAAAGTGATGCATACGTCGATACTACAGTCCTTTGTACATATAATAAATACACTATTCGAAAATTCATATACGCCCATCGTAGCTCGTAGCAATAGCTCCTAACTCTTGACTCGTGCTTTGTTAGAGCGTACGACGCTCCGACAAAACGTCTATGAATAGAACCAGACGTTCGATGGCACTTGAAGGATTTGATCGTCAATATTGTGCGCTGCTCGAGTCAAGTGCCATAGACGAGGCTCGAATGCAAATTTATATCTCGAATATCTGGAGAATGAAACTTTTGCGATGTTTGACCAAATCCGCTTATTACTACTGATTCTCCCGCGGAATGCTTTTTTTACCCAGCTAACGCTTACAGTGCTGGAATTTCTTTCTCTATACGAAAGAGAAATGAATGGTTCCGTTTAGAAATGCGAAAAATTGCGAAGCTTTTCCGCGCCGAGATTCTCCCTAATTGTTTACAGCCGAAAGCCAGTGAACAGTGAAAAGCTCTTTCAGATTCGTTGCGCAAGCTGTGCGAAAGCTTTCATCGGAGTAACGAACGTGTGACAAAAAGGACGACGGTTACTTCGTTTTACATAACTCTTTGTACGTTCCGTATACTGTGATATAAATTTATGTATATATATATATATATATATATATATATATAACATTTCCGCGATATTTTAAAATTACAGCTACACGATGTCGTTGAATGTGAAATAATACGTTCGATAATTCACGAATCGAAGCGCATATGAGTTTAGCGTTGATGCATAAGCTGATTTCGCTAAATTGTATATATACAATCATAATCGTATCGGCATATTAATTTATTATATACCCATACTTAAGCTGGTTGCTTTATCCAAGAGAGCCTTTGATCAATGCTATGAAGAGACATATAGATACATACGACCGTAAGGTAGAAGCAGATCACGGGTCCAGGGGTTAGAGAGTCGGAATATTCTACCGCCTTCGGCGCACATTATGCTATCAATATATGGACTTGGTCTTCATCCTCAATTGAACTCGCCGGATCATCTTTCCCTGTATACATATATATATACACACATAGATAGAGGTGAAGGAGCTTACCTGGGGGCATCAAACGTAATCGAGCAACACGTAGATTACCATTCCGTTTGTGCATGTCTATCCTTTCGTAAAGGTCTTGTCAATCGTATACAGCAATACTCGCAGAGATAAAGGCTCGTTCAAAATCCCTGTCTTACATCGCGCAAACAAACGTTTCGCTCGCAAAATCTCATCAAACGTTTATACACGCAAAGCAGCGTTTAACGGCCTTGCCTTCCGCGTTCGACCATAGCGATAGCTTGACTATATATACTAGGGGAGGTTTCGCAACGCTTGTCAGTGACCTCGTTACTCGCTCGTTTCTCTATTCGTGTAATCGGTCATTCATGAGAACGACTCGCTTCTCTTTTTCGATTCCCTTCCAACGATTTCAGCACTACTCGGCCTTCGACTACTACTACTGTACCGCCGGCACAGCTGCGGTTGACAAGCCGTCGCTTTGCACTCGTGGGACCACTTCATTATGCTGTAAATGAACGCTGCTCGCGGCTGTGGACGATCCAGTGATGCTGCTGCTTGCTCTTCTCGTGTCTGTATATGTGTGTCTGTGTGTGTGACAGAGAGAGATAGAGTCCGAGTTACGAGATGCAAGTGTTCTGGCCAGAAGTAGATGTGTTACGTGGAGATTATTTGTCTATTTTTGGAAGCTGCAACATCATTGCTTGTATACTCTCCGCTGGCTAGCGGGAATTTAATTATTTTAGAGGGTAGGTCAAGTTGAATGGGTTTTCTACCTTTGTAGCCACGTGTGTGTAATGATGTATTTTTAACGGATGCAGTGATATTTTTATATTTGACGTAGGCCAACTAATGCTTATCTATAATGTAAGTCACCAGTGTACAGTAATATCCGTTAATTCGTTAATAACTATCGGAATTGTAAATTAATTTTACGTATGTATACCTACTTCGATGAAATAATTTACGAAAATTTCCGAAAATAAATCATAAAAAAGTTTTTTAATAATAAAACTTTAAACGAGCTTTAGAAAAGTTCAACCTCGATCGACAGCTAAAGATAGAAATAGTTATTATTCATCTATTAATTTAACGATAGTAATACAAAACTGAAACTTATAAATGATTATGTTAAGAGCTTATACACTGTTACTGACCATGTGGAGATCAGACCAACTATATTACTATTAACTACACTTCAAGTCTGCGCTCAACCTATTCTAGGAAGTTCAGGTACTCTGGAAGAGGTACTCCGGCTATCCACTGACGGTGCGCCGTCTCAACATCTTTTGAGAACGGGTTCACCCATCACTGAGCACCGTCCATTCGAACGTACGTTGCCTCCGGCACTTATAGTGAATGTTACTATAGATTTTTTAAATTTCTAGATAAATTATTAGATTTAGATATAGGTATATATTGTTCGGATAAGTAAGTTAGTAATTTCTAAAAAGGGTAGTCTTTAATAAAATATTAATATTATTACAAAGACTTATAATTATATCGCACTGCGATCTATCGGAAAAAGTATATCGCTTACTTTAATGTGTACCATCCATAACATATATGAATATTCATTAATACTGAAAAGCTTTCGACGAGCTTACACATCAAAGTACATACTCGCAGTGAGACCGAATGAATATATACTTTCTCAAAAAAACGAATCCTACTTTCCAAATAGATGAAATACCAATAAAGTAAAAAATACTCGTATCTATCAGAGAAAAAGCTATCTTTTTCCGTTTGTCTATCTGTATATAGATATACATAGTATAAATAAAAGAATTTTCAACAATATGAAGTACTCGAAATCCAAAGCTCAAGGCAGCAGCGAAGAAACCATAGCTCCTCGGATCTACGAGGAGCCCCTTTATTCATTCCGCTACGGTTCTGTCTGCACGGCCAACTTGGTATCCATTACTCGTGTGCGACGTAGTGACGCGGAACAAAGCTCAATCCCGATGAGCTGACTTGGCAATTCCGTGCTCGACTCGCCGAAACAGCCTGGTAATATTTCCTCGCTGCTCTCTCTCTCTCTCTCTCTGTTAACCCATGGACTTACGCTACTATACTACAAGCGACTTGACCCTGTGGGGCATATATTTTTTTTCTCCTTATCTTCAATCGATGCAGTGCAAATATTTTTCGTAACTCGATATAGAGAACGTGAAAAACAGTTCATCTCTCAAGTCTATAAATTTGATTTGCAAGTCATCGGAATTCATCAAAGCTCGCGGTCAAAAATCCAACGTGTATAGAAAGACAGCAAAAGAGAGAAAGAGAGGGGGGCGAAAAGCATAAAAAATAAAACTTCAAGACATTTATACGAGCGTATAAATAAAAAGCCCCGGGCACGAAAGAGAGTTATACACGCGCTCCGTCATATAAATATACGAACGAGCTTCAGCAGAGTGGAAGCCTCGGTTGCAGAGCCGCAAGCTCTCGGGTAATAAAACTGGAATCACTGCATTTCACAGTGGAGTCAGCGTTGATTCAAGCATTCCGCGAGCTCCTACACTCTCTCGCTCTCTCTCTCTCTCTCTCTCTCTCTCTCTCTCTCTTCGCGGGTAGAGAGAGAGATCGCCGAGATATCGCTTCGACTCGATATCGCTAGATGCTACTGCTGCTCTTCGATCGCGCGGAAAACCTCGTAAAAATAGAGCGAGAAGACGTGCCGCCGCCGTCCTTTTTCCTGTCCGTTTCGCGCTCCCGCTGGATGGAAAGCTCGAGCTGTAATGAATTCTGCTATGACGAGATTTTTAAACTCCTACGTGTCTTCGTGTTATGACGATTTTTTCCGGAGAACGATCTATACGTACTTCTTTCTCTCGATATTTTCCGAGCTTGTGACATCAAAATTATAATATGTAACAAAGTCACATTTATGAAGGATCGCGCTAATTTCGCACACAACGGAGGGTAATTATTTAAGCGAAGGCTACCGCAGCTGCCAATTAAGCCAATAAAACCAGGCATAATAATTATTATCTAATGCGCGAATAATCTCTATCCGAACGTTAATAAACGTGCGTGAATACACAGAACGGACATTCTAAAAGCTCTGTCGCAAGTGTACCTCGATGATGTACAAATTTACCCGGTAATTACTGTGTATCATGTAAATTGACTAGATATAAAATTTCTTCGGTCAGTTCATATCGTAAAACCGCACATACTGATGCTAGCACATATCCGTTTGAATAAATATTTTTTTATTCGCGGTACCCCTCGAAAACCACATCAAAATAAAGTCAAATCAACTCTCGCTCCTTTGTTAGTCGCTCCATTTCTCTCTTGTCTCTTCCATCGATTATGGAAACGAGTGACGGCGCGCGCCATTACTTGCGGTTTCGCGGCAACGACGGACTTTAGCGAAAGGGAGAATCCGTTGTGCCGTAATGGTGAATTTAGTGCTATATAATCGCATCGTGCTTTGTCACGTATTTTGTTCGATGAAAGGGCCTACTTAATGTTTATTAGGTGCTCGAGAAAGTGTCTCATTAAATTTACGTGGACTTCGGTCATTGTCGCGCCTGCTTTTTTCCCATCCCTTATCGCGGCTTAGCTTTGATGTCCAGCGATATTGCCTTTTATTAGGCGATATTAGTTCAAGAAGAGTAGAGGGTGTGTAAAGTTCTTTGTGAAGACATAAAAGATTCGTGATATATATTGATTAATTGATATTACCATAAGTTTAATGTACGAATGTAAAAAATAATTGTCCAGCGATATTGCCTTTTATTAGGCGATATTAGTTCAAGAAGAGTAGAGGGTGTGTAAAGTTCTTTGTGAAGACATAAAAGATTCGTGATATATATTGATTAATTGATATTACCATAAGTTTAATGTACGAATGTAAAAAATAATTGTTATAAAATAAATAAAGAGTTCGTTTTATTTCGATAAATTATTTCTTTGAATAGTCCTAGGAATATATTTACTTGAATCTAATCGTTTTCATATTATACATTAGTATTCAAAAAACAAAATTTAGATTAAAATTTAAAACATTAATTACTAAATAGCGGTATTTTGTTTATTCAAGCTAATTTTTATTTGTGTACAGTAAGTACAGTTTTACTATAAAATATTATTTTGTTAACAATTTGTTCTCTGCTAAAAGCGATTTTCCAACCGATGACATAAACTATGAATATTTCAACAATATTTATCAATCAATTAATTATTTATATTTTTGTTTATTTATTTGTTCCTATTCTATTATTTAAGCAATCTTAAGCGGCAAGTTTACGATGATTACAAAATAAACCTTAAAACGATTATTACAATATTGATAAAATCTTTATTCCAATATAAATTTCTATAATTCCAATAATTACAATCCATTCGTATTCTATATAATAATACATTATCGATTCGAACAGCTTTTATGACTTCCAGGATATCCATTTTTATTTATTTATACTTAGTATATATTCTTATCAGTTTGTATTAAGTTCATATTATCTTTGTAAGCTGTGCAAATTCTCCAGA
Organism: Apocrypta bakeri; assembly: GCA_018906985.1. Lineage (NCBI taxonomy): Eukaryota > Metazoa > Arthropoda > Insecta > Hymenoptera > Pteromalidae > Apocrypta > Apocrypta bakeri. Next base: position 5,642,791 of record JACCIA010000002.1, read on the forward strand.
TACATATACTCGTAATGAAACTAAATACCAGAAAGTTCCAAAGGAATATACCCGTTGTGGTAACACGTAGAGAATGGTAGAATATATTAACTGATATTCTCAGCTGCCTGTCTGTGTAAAATTGAACTGCGAGTTATTCGCGGTTCGTCTGGAGGAGTAAAGCCTGCGACTTTGCGTCTATCGAATCGATATCGAATGACGCTAGAGACTCTGTTAGATGACGGATGACGCGCGTGAGCTTTTGATGGATTTTGAAGAAATTCCATAAAATGCAGCCTCTCTCTCTCTCTCTCTCTCTCGCACACACCTTATTCATTACTCAGCTCCTCTTCTTATTTTCTGGCCTGAAGATTCTTTTCGCATTCTTTTTTGCTTCTATCGCTCTATTTTACCGAGCTCTCGCACAACTGAAGGGTTTTGGCGTTCTGGACTGCAATAAATCGACTCTCACGCGCAGGTTATTTTATTCGGCGAGCGATGCCGAGAGAATAAGAGAGAGAGAGAGAGGAAAAGCAGTTCACCGAGACGTCGAGGGGGAGGAGGAAAAATGCAATAATAGAAAAGGAGAACCGTTGGATATAAACCCTACACCGGCTGGATGAAGGAGGAAAAATAGAGCCTTGAAGTGAAGGAGAGATCTTTTTCAAAGCCAAATGAAAGGCAATTGTTGAAGAGGACTTGATATATATTTTGTTTCTCAATTGATGCTTCAGAAGAAGTACTCTCTCTCTCTCTCTCTCTCTCTCTCTCTCTCTCTCTCTTGAGTGTATAGCCGAAGAGAAAAAAAATTAACGGAAATCTCCGTCGCTATAAGCATACGATATTGAGTAACAATAAAAATACGTATGCAGTAAGCGCGCAGGATTACAGTATTAATTAATCAACAGGAACGGAGAATGCGACGCATATTTTTTACGCGATTTTTATACGTTTTAAAGCCGTCGATTAATTGATTATACTCTGCTATGCAGACCTGTCGATATGTAACTGTACTGTATAGTATATGAGTAAATCCATAAATAACGGGCTTTAATTTTCAAAAAGAATCATTTCGGTCGATAAGTTATAAGCATTTGAACTAAAACCAGAAAAACTGGAAATTTCTGAAAAAACAGCACCTGTTTGTATTTTTTGTGATACTATTGCACTTGTTCAATCTGGATAATTTTTTTTAAATTAAAGCTCTTTTAATTCGTTTCAACCGAGCACGCAATTTGCGTTGCATCGTTTTTGGGGGCTTATATCGCAGCAAAATCGTGACGGAAAATGTCGAGCCAAACACATTTTCATGCTTAATTCATGCCTTTACGATGGCATAAATTACATTTTCGGAAATAGTCATTAGCTATTAGAAAAAAAAACAATAAATCTTTTTTTTAAATCTAAATTTCAAACATTTTCCTGTTAGTGATGTATTTAGAACCTTTGTCAGGTATGGGGAAAAGTATCTGTTCGTAGGATGGTTTTTAATGTTAATATTTTAATGTTAATATTTTAAATTTATGAAAAGTTTAATAAATTTGTTTTAAAAAATACGCAATTTTAAAAATTAGCAAAAGTAAATAGTTCTTAAAATCAGACATACTTCTTCGATACTTCTAAGTACTATTTATATTCTTTGATGTTTTCTTCATAAATTCGTTGTTTAAAAAAATAATTAAATTACAATTTATAGATATACGAATATTTCTGAATATTTTCTCGAAAATCGAATTAGATATCACCATATAGAAAATCACCATGTTGATCCAAAAGGATTAATATACTTTTCAGCTGTATACATTCAATCAACAAGATAAAAAACAAATTTTCTGAAAATTGGCAAAACAATTTACAACTTTATTTTGCCTTTTTAGCTGTAAATGCTGAGTAAGTGGCTCGTTTCACTCGGAAGACATCCAAAAACGAAGAAAGTAATATTTAATCCATGTGCCTTTTCCAATAATTATTTCCTGTATTTTGTGGATTCACTCATATACAAAACTCATATTTACATCCCATACGTAGACAGACCAGTCAGTAATTAAAAAAGTATACGAAACATTTTTTTTCAAAACTTGCATCTGGCAAAAATAGCTCGAATTAATTAAAACTCGTCGTACTCTTGGTTCTATATTCACATTTACATTTAGCGACAGACGGACGTTAGGTCGAGGAGCTATCTAGAACTACGTCGTGCGAGAGAATTATGCCAGGGTCGCGCCTCGGGTCAGCGATCGCTTTATAAGCGACAGATAGATAGAGAGAGAGAGAGAGAGAGAGAGAGAGAGAGAGAGAGAGAGAGAGAGAGTAGACAGAAGCTTCCGAAATTCCCTTGGAATTACCGGAAATGCATCGAGTCGCGATCCGTTACGGTTAATCACTCGAGAAGGCGGCTCGACTTGGCGCCTTAAAGCTCCGATAATTCGTCGTGTCCCGATCGACCTCCGCATAGACACAATTCCGAATACCTTCTTCGCTTGCACCAGAGAAAGTTTATTCATTGCCTTATACACTAGGATGACGATGTTATAATGCATATTCAAAAATTTATTATCAATCAGGGTTTACCTTAGGGTACAGGGTATTCAACGGAATTAGTCAAAGCCTTGCGGAAATTCAACTATTTCTTGTGGTGCTTATTATGGCATACACTGAATCCGGATTTGACACCGAAAATTTATTCGTGAAATAACGAAAAACATAAAATTTTATTTTCTTATATTAATATAATTATACTAAATACAGAGTATGGAAAGTTTTTGCATAAAAAATTGATGGTTAACTAAATTAAACAAACGATTATCATAAAAAAAATTTATTTCTAAAAAACTTTATAGATAGTCAACTATAATATTTACAAAATTATTTCTAGAATTAAATTATCAAATAATTTTATAGTTAACTTTTTTACAACGCACAGTTAGAGTTAGGCAACAAGAAGAAGATGTTTAAGTTCAAAAATAGACAAAAGCCGTATATTTTTTTAGGGCTTAAGCTAACATGATACTTTAACTGTCTGAGCCTTGGAACTGACCCTAGTGGCGCACATGTGTTAATTTTCTTGCATTTTTCTCTCCATCCGTATTTCTATTCCCATCTCTTTTTTTCCTCTATACAACATACGATGAATTCACTGTTCCGTGCACTTAACTGTCATAAATACCAAAATTAGTATTTATGATTTCATTCATTATTTAATCACCTTATACAGTAGTAGGTCAAATATTTTAACTAAGCTTTAATTGCTTACCGCACGCCTATGCAAAAAAAGATCTGTCGAGATTCTTATGTCCCAAGGAACACATAAAGCAACACAATTTTTTGAATGACACACACGCACTAATCGTCGGACAACACAATACTCGACAGAAGTTATGTAGACAGTGTATCGGCCCAGAATGTACAAGAATTTCATTAAAAAACAATTATGTACGTAAAAGAAGGTGCACGAGGTAGGGAATGATGAAATTTCCAAGTATAATACAATCTCGTAAAGCGGAAAAAAGTGCTGATTGGACGGGAAAAATTCTGTTGCACGCTAGGAGCTTTGATCCCACTCTCTTTCGTTTCTGCCGTAGCTGAAAAATGCTTCGTCTTTTCGACTCTATCTTTTTACGCCGCGATTCTCGCGCTCGCGCTTTAGAGATTTAAGCGTGGAAATCACTCGAAACGCCCGGCGACTCGTGAAAAATCCACTGCTCGGATGAGCCATTCCTCTTCCGACATATAATGGCATTAAGCTGATCTTTTAATCAAGGAAAGAGTCGCGTGCAATTCCATCTGTACGATTCCCTTTCCGCCTCGCTATTTTGAGAGTTCAATCCTGATTACGCGATGAACTTTCCGTTGAGGATTTTTTTTTCTTCTTTTTAATAATAGCTCTTAATACACGCGCCCTCTTGCGAAGAAACGATTGCTCGTTTTCTATTCTCCAGTCGACTGATTGCTTGCCTACATTTGTATCGCGAGTAGAACTAGATCGTACGAAAGCTTGCGAAAAAAAATAGAAATTCTGAATTCACGAGCTTTCCAAACGTAAGCAAAACATATCGACTCGAAAATTTCAACGTGCCGCATGAGCAACTTTGATTAAAAGAGCTTTTAGACCGAGGAAATCCCCTCAGCGTTGGGACATGCGTATACATTATACACTTCGGTAACCACAGGATGGTGCAAGCGAATCTTTCGAGCTAAAACGCACATATGCACAAATCGTCTAGTCGCTCGCTACTGCATGTATATATAAGTTGAAAGTAGCTTAACGTACCTAAATACGTCTCGCTATTAGCGTAAGAGAGACAGTGTAAGTCGAAGTTATATATTCGAGAAATTTAACGTGCTTGCAAGCTCTGCTTTTTACCAGCTTTCGTTTTGCAGTATAGCACTGAATAATCGCGCTAAATGCAAAGCCAACGTCATCGTTAATTATACTCCTCCTCCACCTCTTACTATGGATTCTAAGCGTTCGGGAATTCGCGTAAACACAAGGATAGTCCAGTTTGCGTAATAAATTCTGTGAAATCATTGCCGCGTGTACACTGTTATTTATAGCGCTATGCAGGCTGCTTCGTTGTTATTCGAGGGGAGGATGAGGGGTAAGCGAGAAAGGAGGGGGGTCGACTTTTAATTAAATATTACATTTTCATAAGCGGCATAATTAGTTCGCGCACCGCGCGTCGCTCCCGGGATGTTTATCAAAACGGCACATCGACCTTCTCGCGACGACGAGAGAAAGAGAGGGAACAGTGGTGCAACTAGCTTACCGAGTAAACAGGGCCAATTAGTTGCTCCGTGAAATGCGTTTTCATTACAGCGCGATTCTCAGTGATGAGGGACAGCCAACACTGTCCTCTAAATGATTATTCATTTTCGGGTTATTATGCTATAACTAGTCGAGTGGCGTATAATACTGGCGATCCTTTACACGAGTAGAAGTTTGCCGAAGGAAATTTAGTATTGTAAACTGTATCACGCTCTTTTTATAAATTGCACAGGAAAAAGAAAATTACTTTTTAAGAAATTTTTTTTTAATGGGCAATCGTAGAAACACGTTTGAATATTTAATCAATGGTATTTTCCATGTAATCGAATTTGAAATGTAAAATTCGTTTTAATCGTTCTCTATACGCGGCTGTATTAATTCTAGAGATATATTCTCGCAGTTTAGCGCTATGCGTCTATACTGAGTTACGCGCATGTTACGCGCATTAATTAAAATGAATCAACGAAAAGCAGATTTAACTATGCACAAATGAAACTTTCAATGAAACTCGTTCGCTTGCGCATATTCTCCCAGTATTAAATAAAAGAGAGTAAAATCGTGCGCGGTTAGCCGCAGTGTCTCTCGTTTTTTAAATAAACCGAACCATGTCAATCCTTAGTGAAATGTCGGATGGACAAAAGTCCTTTACATTTTCATCCACTTAGATTTGACATTATATTTGTGTTTCATTGGCCAGTGTACTTGCGACACTTCTTTCCATCCACTGTCGCATTCGAATTTATTACGCATTTAGATGTGAAAGAGCTGTTACTCAAGATAAGTTGTACAAAAGCTTCTTTCGTAATAGACATTAAAATCATAAACCAAGAGCTACGCTCGCGATTTAATTGCTGAACATGCATAAAAGCTATGCGATCCCTTTGAGATACGTAAACACTTTAACCCTTACATTTCTCACGTTCGTGTATATATGCATATATTCTTTTTTTTGCAGTTTCATTTTGCCACTCGCGAGCTTTTACCTTTACTATTTAAATTTTCTCTCTATAATGTTCTCAGCTATTAACCGTCGTTCCACGCATGCGACTCATTCGCCTTTGATTCAATCTCGCTCTCACTCACTCGTTGTATTTCTGTGCCATTGCGACTACTTCTCTCTTTCGAACTAATAGCGCGGAGTCGAGGGAAAAAAGCGCGCGTGCTCATACATGGATGAAAGCAGCAGAATACGTATGTCTGATGCTACCAGGAGAGGTGAGCTTTGATTCAAGCAAGTCCATATATGTTCATGACACCTTTTCCTCTAGTGAACAGCCATGTCTGTATTTATTTTTTTTATCACCAACTGTTCGTTCTCCTTTTCCTCGACAAACGCGTGTAAACGAAGTGATAAGTATCACTCATAATTATATTCTACCTCGTTCAACGATAAAAAAAAAGCTCGACAACTTCATTTCAAGCACAGTCGTTGGAACAAAAACTCTATCGTCTCCCTTACGTACATGTACGTGTGTATATGTGTATGTATATATATATACTCGCGTCATAAAACAAACAAGACCGAACAGGCGGACACACTCGACTGCGCAAGCTCGAAAACCGGCGTAGACACACTTAGCAAATCGTCGCCGAGTCAATATGAGGCGGCTCCGCTCTGCTTCTAGACAACGTGTCAGTACTCCTTGTCGTAAATCCTTCCGCAGGTGTCGCCGAGTGTATAAGGAGAGCGATTCTCTTCGTTATAGGACGACAGGCTCGAGTCTCTGTTGCAAGTTTTTCTCTCGCGGGTACGGATGTCTGGCTGTAGTAGCTTTATTACTGAAAGCGAATAGCCACGAGTTTACGAGGGACGTTTAGAGAGTTTCGGAAAACTTTTCTTAAGATCGAGTTCTCGACACCGACGAGCCCCCTACATGTGTGTCTATGTATATATATATGAGTAAATCCACAAAATACAGGAAACGACTTGGTGGAAATCGCGTGATTTTAGACATTACTCAAATGCTCGTGTCTTTTCAACGAAATAGGTATTTTTTGTGATCATTTTTTTTTTGATAATTGATAGTTTCTTAAGACTCTTTATTAGCTACATCATTTTTATTGACGTTTAAATACAATATATTTATTACTTATAATAAGTATATACATATATATTTATTTGTTTAATCGGTAAAAAAATGTATTTAAGTAAATTCTGTAGGAAACAAAGGAGTTACCTGAATGTAGATTGGAACAGAAACTTAAATCTACAAGTTATTATTTTTGTATATTTTTTCAAATTGTATGTTGACAAATTTTTCTTTTTTTATTTTTTACCTAAATAAAAATTTTATTGTGTTACTGTATAATCGTTCAATATATCTTTTAACACGTTTGGAATGTTATTAAAAACCTAATTGCAACACTATACATACATAAAATATATACATGTATAATAATGTGTACATTGTAATATAATTACTGACCTGAAAAGCTTTAATTTGCAAAAAGAATCATTAACATAAACTTGAAATGGTTGAAAAGTTTTAAGCATTAGAACTAAAGCAAAATAAAAAGTTTCAGAAACAATCTGAAACTACTTTTTTTAAATTAAAGCTGTTTTAATATTTCTGATATGTACATCCGATTAACAAAAAGCAGCTTTATTTAAAAGTCTTAAAAAATCGTTAGTAACTTTTTTCCCTTTGGCCCATAAAAATCGAATAGCAAATTCAGGCGAATGTGTAAATGGCTGGTTTTACTCGGAAGACATCCAGAAACAAGGAAAATACACTCGGGTCGATATACCCTCCCGAATAATTTTTCGATTCCCAGGTATCCTAGTTGCTTCTTGTATTTTGTGGATTTACTCATGTACATCAGTTATGTAGCTATAAGCGGTATAATGCGTTGGGAAAGCGAAGAGAGAAAATATTTGGAAAGAAACAATCGCGTGAATTACGAGTTTTAATTTCTCGTCTACTCGTCGCGGTATATACATATACTCCAAGGTATATAATAAAGTTACGGCACGAGTACATAAGCCGGTACTTGTACCGAACTTCTTCGCGAAATTCTCACAAACAGCATAAATCTCTGTCTTATCTTTGCAATTTTCACGGCTGCTAAGGTGGAAAAAGAAGAGGTGGTGGCGTACGTTTGTTGTATACAGGGCGTGGCGCCTTGTGGGCGAAAGAAAATGAATTGCCCTTTTCGCCAGTTACCCATCATAGAATTAAATGAAAAACTTTTTTTGTCCCCACTTTCTGCTTTTTCTTTGTATATACGCTTTATTGTTTCTCAACTAAACGCATATAGACATTACGCAAACTCTCGACAATTTTTTTCCAAAAACAACGAATCTGATTGCGACACTCGAGCGAAGCTAATCGCCTCGTATATCGTAGAAAGGTTAAACTGTTATAAAAAAAGGAAAAGAAAAGCATCCAACCAACGTTTGTAATAACGGGTTTTCCAACGTTGCAGCTAGTAGTAGCGTCCAGATGTAGACGGTAAAAATATAAAAACTATATACCGCCGCGATATACGTGGGCACCTGCCCAGTCAGCGCACCGCAAACACGACAATCGTGTGGAATACGCGACAAGGCCACTCGGGGTAATTACTTTTAGGTTCGCGTTGCGTTCTGACTCGACAGTACGACTGCAGTAGCGCAGTGACTGGCTATACTGGTAAAAATGCAGGACGAGTATTGCACTATACTGCACGCCGATGAAAACCGAATTCGTCATTGTTCTACTTCGCTTTTTCAGCTGGGGCTGTTGCCGACTAGACCTCGCCGAAGTGTACCTATACATGTATATATACATGCGTATGCATGGGACTGTATATAAATATATATGTATATGCAAAAGCCAGTAGCGCACGATGTGCACCGATGAATTCCCGATTAAGCTTCGTCACGATTACATTTCTGACATAAATGGATTTACTTTGAAACGAATGATTTTCCGTACTGCACTCTGATGTATGGACGTTCTCTCTTTTCTCGTTCCTGCACTACGATATTCACTTTTTTTTACTCGTTGAAAAGAATAATTAAAATTTTCTCTTCACAATAACGCATTGTTCAATCAATGCTCAACGAACCGCCAGTTAAATCCGTGAAATACTTGAGCTCACGCTACCGAAAAAGTTTCGACGAAAGCGATTTATGAAATTTAAAGTTACACAAACACAGCTAATTTATTTAACATTAATGCAATCTATAGATTAATCATCTAATGTACACAACCTTAATGTCAAATATTTCACATGTCGGATTCAATTTTGCAGATCATTATATAACGATTTTTTTTATTAAAAAAAACATAAGGCGAATTACTAGAGGTAATAAAAGAGTAAATGTCGACGACATCTTTCGCGCAATATCCGTAAAGTAAAGAGTCATCGCCGCATTGCCTGTACAAGGGATATTCCGACAGTAGCAGCCGATTCCATTAAGAAACGCGAGCATTCAAAAGGGTTAATGGGTCAGAGAAACAGAAAGACCGAGTGCGCTTTTCTTTGAACTTTTTTTTTCGTACTTACACCCCCTGCCACATGCTCTCGCGTCGAAAGTCGAGCAGAAAGCGGAGCTTTATCGACCGGACAAGCAGACACTTTTCCACCCACGCCGATGACTCCGTTTATTTCCTCTTCTTTTGTTTTCCTAGTTTTTCTATCTCTCCCGGACGCCTTCATTTACCTGTATTCGTGTGTACTTTGCATGAAACGCGCGCAATCGAGCCACGCCTCAAGGAGCGAAACTATGTGCCCTCAGGGATATAGTACGCGTCTCTTTAAGATGAGGGTCTCCTAGGAGAAAGAGAGAGAGAGAGAGAGAGAGAGCAACGAGGACATGAATCTAAGATGAACGCAAATGAAAGAGTCCAAAGTTTTACGCACGTATGCTTTTTTACTCGAATGCAGATTCGTTGTCTCATGCCTGCAGCTCCGTTGATGAGAGGCGTGACTCGGATTTTATTCCGAGTGGGATCTGTTTTCTGTATCTATAGTGAGTGAATTTATTTTTTTCTTCAGTAAAAATACGAGAGTTTAATTAAGTTTCAGATAGCCATTACATTAATGGTTTCGTTAAATTTGGGTAAAAAAAAAATCTGTCGACACACCTGGTAGTTTGTAATTTAAGTGATATCACATTGCTATTCGTTATTGCTCTGTTGAAGAAGATAATAAAAAAAATATAATCAATTTGTTCTATTTCAATTACACCACGTCACTAAACTTTTCTCAAACAGCATCGATAATCGGATTAACCACCATTCAAAGCTCCGACAACTTGTCCCGCAAATTACCATATATCTCGGAATCGCAAGTCTAAACTACGCAGTGTCTAGTTTCTCCCTCTCTCTGTCGCAACAACTTTGCCTCCGAAGAAACGTAGCAGTGTCGTCTCGTCGCGGAAACGAAGCGAGGCGCGCGTGACTAATGAAAGCATTGAGATGCAAATGCTGCCCTCGAGCGACTCGCTGTACTCTCTTCGGGTCAGTCGCTCGACGACTACGAAGACGTCCCTTGAGGGAGAGAGAGAGTCGCATAGCAGTAGCCGACATCTTGAGGTAAAGCGAGCTTGCAAGCTCCAAACTCAATGCACCGGAATAACTCGACTCGCCGGACCGAGAGCTACTCTAAAGAGCTCGCGCTATTAAGCATTAGCATATTCCGGACTGCACTATACCTACAGCTATATTATATGAACGAAATAATTTTCCATTTTCATCGTGGGAACGAAAGCTCCTCTCCGAAACAATCGACCGGGACAAAATTTTCAAACGTTTTCTCTATTGTAGTAACCAAAAGGCAAACACACCTTTCCCTTCGTGGCAGCGGCGCAAAACGAAAAACCAACGAGTACGCACTAAAACCAAGATTTGCATGGCTACCGATGCATAAGGCAAATCCCTGGAAAATAAACAAGTCTCGATCCCTAGCAAAAGGATTTTAGGCACGAGTTTGCTACAGCTTTTGCTACTGCTGTGAACCTAACGTATTGCTCTGAGAAAGCAAAAAAAAAATGCGGAAAATCCCTAAGAGAAATGTCGAACTCGGGACCGGGAAGGAAACGGAAAAAAGATCCAATTTCGTTCTTCTCACTACGTGCCGAGTAGCTGTTCTCCCTTGTAATTTTATTTACTTATCCCTCGGGCTCGCTCTCTTTCTCTCGCATAAGTCTGACGCGCTCGATTGTGTGAAAAAACGTTTCTCTAACCCCCACTTCATCTCATACCCAGTATTTCTCTGACGAGCACAAACAAGGTAAATAAGGTATTGAGTTGATATTGAAATCACCTTTTTCCGAGATACAAAATGTTGGTAATGAAGTTTATGACGAATTTCATTACAAAATATTGTTTTTAAAATTTACATTTTTCGAGGTGACTATCGAAATTTAATAAAACATGATTGCAAATGCATAATTTATAACATACTTCTTTAGTAACAATAGTAAATCTGTAGAATCACACGTCTATGCAATGGTTAGCAATGAATGTATTTTACTTGATAAAAACGTGTTTCAACTATGTATATTGGTTATTGGTTAAGTAACAATGCCGCAATGTTATCCATTACAATTTTATAGAAGCAAAGCCATTCCCAAGGAAATGAACAGGTCAGCTCAACGCGCAGAGTTACGAGGAAGTTTGCGCGACTCTGAAGTATCAATTATTGCGTACTGTTGGCTTCCACATGCAAACATTCGGAAAATTTGCATTTTTCCTTTATTTCGAAATTTACAATACTGCTGATTCATTTTTATTCAGCACGTTTATGGCTTTTATCGCGTTCGCTTTTTCTCTTTCTCTTCGATCCATAAGCTTTTATCGAAAAATGATATGAAATGCTTACTGATTTTCGCAGATTCGGTATCAAAACAATAATGGATTAATGACAATCTAGCCCTTTGAAGACTAAATCCTCAATCTCGTACTCCTGATACTCTGCTGCATCAGACTATTCTATATCCGATAGCTAATCACAGCGAATCAGGAAATCCTAATAACCATCAATCTACCGAGATTTACTCCATTCATCGAATCAGCCCTTTTCGTTGCAAACGTCTACTTTCCTCGAAAGCTCCCACGTCTATTCTGTATATCATAGAACGAAGAACGCGACGACGAGCCTCGCATCGATTTTCCCGGAGAGCAATTTGCTCTCGAAGCTCAACATGTCGACAGGTGCGATACACGTAGGGAAGAGTTGGTGGCGCACGCGCAGCATCAAGATACACGTGGAGGCGCGCGTTGCACGTGGCCACATGAATAGGGGAGAGGGAGAAAGCGTGCAAATAACCCACCGACGATGATGACGACAGAGATGGAAGTGGAGGAGGGGAAGAGATGAACGCTTGGTTCTAAAATTAGTGCTTCCCAAGAGTGGATGCTGTGCAGCCGACGCCGGTTATGACGAAACGCTACCAGCCGTGGCTAAAATTAGAAAACGTGCGGCTGACGCCTCGTCGACTAGTACTACTTAGTTCCAAGGCCGATTTTCTTTGCGTGACTTTCGAAAAAAAGGCCTCGCGAAAGCGATTTTACCATCGGGGCGAAACTTTGTATTGTTAAACAAATTCAAGGATCTTGTGTTGCATTGAACGAAGAAAGTTTCAGCTGCTGTGATATCGCGAAAATTCCTAAATGTGGATTAATTTTGAGAGATTTAAACACTTTTGAGTCACAATACGACAGAAAGAGAGGAAGATTCGTGGAAGGAAATGCGACGACGAGCTTTACAGTTTTGAACGAAAGCTTGATTAATGTGGAGAGAATCTTTTCAGTTAGGAATGAAAAGGGGTTTGGACTTGGAGGAATTTCTATTACGACTCGTCGCAAGGTTGCTCACGTCAAGGTTGTGAAGCTTGCATACATCTCTCTCTCTCTCTCTTTTGCACTCGATGTTAAAAGCTCGCAAGCTCGGCGTTTAAATGCCGACGGTATGACGATTCTCTTCTGAATAATTTGAATTCGTTAAGATAGCGCTGTTGAAGAAGAAAAAAAATAAAATGAATTATGTATCCTGAGGTAGGAGATGAAAAGCTCACGTGCCATATTTATGGAAGTAGCAGTAGTCCTCAGGAATATCTCTAGGACTTTCGCGACACTTATCTGACAACATTTTACGCTTATAAGTAGCGAGCATTCGCAGGAATAAATTAAGCACCGCTCGTTCACGATATAGTGGGTTCTTACATTTAGTTTTACTACGTGTCCTTGCCTTTTATTATCAGCAGGCAGGTCTATAGCAATCTAGGCTATCGTGCTGTTCGCTCGCGTTCAAATACGTTTCGTGATCGTAATGGGGGCTAGTACAGCTCGCGCGGAGCTCTTTGCAGGTTTATTGGCGTTTCCGGCCTGGGTCTCAAAGTCGTATTGTTGAAGCTGAGAAACCCAAGGGAAGGATTATGAAGTCCCTCTGTCTCTCTCACTCTCTTGATTTAATTTTTCCTTTGTCGGCCTGTATCGAGCTTCATCGGCGAATACAAGTTTGTCGCAAGTGTAAATTGAAGCAGAAAGAATCGATTATGTTCGAATATCGACTACTATTTCAATAGTTCCGATCGACCGAGTAAATTATTCAACGACGACTAATACATAGCTGATAATTTATCAGCATCGACGAGCAAAAAAAAGAGCAAATGAGAGAGGGAGAGAAGTACATTTCATAAATACTCTATATAAAGCGATTGAAAATAATTTATGCATCGACGTTATCACAGGTAAATGATACCAGGACTAATACATCATCAAAATAGTAATTTTTCAGTGCCGAGAGCTAATATTAGCACTACGGCGTCTGGGAGTATGAAAATTTCATATCCTCACTATATATGCAGAATTTCCATGCTTAATGAAGAAATGGGGAGACACAAACTCTCGCGTCGGTGTCGAGGAACTTACGGGTAAATACACGCAAATCATGTTTGCGTCTAGGTACACGTTGAGTTATACATGCACTACGTACTGTGTATACCGCAAAGTTTGCAACCCTCTTGCCCTTCTCCACCCTCAGCCAAGTTTTCTGTCGCGTTTCGACCGCCAAGCATGAATAAGAAGACCGAATACTTGTCTCTGTTCAAAATGGCTTGTACACAAGGGGGGAAAACGAGATTTATATCGGTTTCACGCGAGCGTGTAAAGATCTGTAACGGACTTGATTTGAAAAGGTGTGTCGAAGCCCACCGTCAAACACGGCTCCAGGACCAATAGCTCGGTATAACAGGATAGAATCGAAGCGGAAACTTGATGGAGACAGAGTAAGGGTGAAAGAGAGAGATAAAACGGATGTCGACTGCGATACGGTTCATGGGTGATAGTTGCGTGAATTTTTGTAAAGATCGGGAGGAACGTTTTTTTGTTACTGTTATGATTTTTCTTTTCGATAGAGTGATTGATTTCCACCAGTGCAGAGTCGACCAAAGACAATTGACCGTGACAAGTGGCTTTTATATGGTTACATAGATATACTAGAACGATGAAGCTTGCTGTTATAGCTATAGTGATTTCAGTAAAATTGAGTTAATTTATCTTTCATCCTCTTGCTACTGAGCTGATTTATTATGTCATGCCTCGGCGTAGTTTGCTCGAAAAGTTTATTAATTTCCAAAAGAGACGAGCTTGCACACACCTTTTCCTTGTCTCGCATGCTTTTCACCATTTTTTTTCGACCACTTTCATTTTCCAGTGTCGAAGACTCTCTCTCGCTTCACTCTTTGACCTCTATACCCTTTGCTCGCGCGATAGCACTTACCAGGATTTTCTAAGCTATAAATTACAAAAGTTTTCACGTGATCCTTCACGTCTTACGCTGCTCTTTTAACAAGTCGATTTCTTCCACTGTTTCAGATCTCCAAGGACTTTCAGCAAGTTCAGCTGCCTTCAGTAGTGGTAAGTTAACTCTCCGCTCTTCTCTTGTTTAAAATTCGCACTTGTTAGTTCTAGCTCTCGAGGCTTCGTTCACAATGGCGGTCGCTTGTGTTTTTTTTGTTTTATTTTAATTAAAATTGTTCTTTCCGAAAACAATCGCACACCGGTATAGAAACCAAATTTTCTTCTTACTCGACGTATATAGGTCAGCTTACAGTTACGCTTGTTAAACATTCGTTTTTACAAAGCGAGAATAGCCATAAAAGAAACTTTGATTTTTTTCGCTTCTCTCTCTCACTCTCTCTCTCTCTCTCTCGTTGGTATAACATTTTGGACAAAGTTAGAAACTAGACAAAAACAACATTTCCGACGTCATCCAAGCAACACAATAACGAAGCCGCTACAAGCGCGCGCAAACAGCCACGTCCAAATCATTGCCAGCCCTGGGGCTCAAATTCACTTTGCAAGTTTATATGAAAAAGAAGAAGAAGAAGAAATAGGAGAGAGTAAGAGAGAAAACAGAGGGAAACTTCCGATTCCCGCCCTCGTAGACAGACAGACATATACATCTCCAGGGCAGCTCTCTCACTTTATCTTTATCTCTTTCTTCGAAGCAACAGAAGTAGCATAGTAATGGTAATGTCTGAGAACTGTGTAGACAGCCCTTGCTATACTCGGCCCTTCCTGTAACGGCTAGGGCGATCGTTTTAACGACTTCGTTATGGACCGCGGATCGGATGTCACAACGTATGGACTTCTTGCATAACCAAGATAGCTATATTCTTTTCGAATCGAGCGTTGGAGCTGGCTCCTCATCGAATTACACTTATACTTTTTCTTTTCTGAGGGTGCGAGATCCGTTCTAACAATTGTGTTCCTGTGGTATTAGCGACGGGTCACGTCTGACAGAAAAAGTCTACGTGATTTGGTTTTTATGAAAAAAAAGAAAAAAAAAGGGAGAATAAGTCTCATATCGACGGGTCTAAATTGAATGGATTATTGTCAAATCAATTTCTCCTTGTCATTTGTATGATAATGACGATTCGTTCGTTTAATTTTCCTCATTAGGCGGGTCATTTGATTTGAATGGAGTAGCTTGGTCATTATTGAGATACGCTTCTTGAATATGAATATATCGACACCTGTTTATCATTTTAAACGGCGGTGTGGAAGGATAGGAAAAAAAATAAAAAAAATAAATTTCTATCAGTGTAATCGCTAAACTTGTGTCTGCTCATATAATATATCGCGTCACGTAATGGGATGAAAGTTTAAGAGATTCACAAGCTTGTTTTAACCCCCACATACACTTGTTTCGAAGCGATTTGTTCCTTTCAGTGAGTATCATTTCAAGTTTTCTCGCGTTGCTCAAGAGCGTAAGAATCGTCCAAAAGATAAATACAGCCGTCGAAATTTTCGAGCAATTTAAGATCTTGCTGCGCGAGGGAGATGCTATGGTAAAAATGAATCCCACATCAGTCTTCCAACGGAGTTTCGACCTACTTATTTAAGACTTGAATTGATGAAAGATTTATATATTCTATTTAGAATTCGTGTCGTTGCTTCGCCCATTGATTTTCCTCGGCACCCCGGGAGCAAGTGAGAAGAAAACAGAGCGATAGAACGTCGAGGGGATGGGAAGGGGGTATAGTAGGAGGTGAAAGGGAGAGAGTGAGAGAGCAGGGATGAACAACTCTTTGGTGACTAGCACATTGTGACTCGGTTTCATCGATCCGAGAGCTGTTATCGAAGTTCCTATCGACGAGCGTTCCGATGCAGCATCGATAAATCTGATAAACAATGCAACGACCAGATGCTGCTACTACTCGCCTTTCAGAATCCATCGAGACAAAGCGAGATGTGAAAAAAAACATCGGTGCTACTGTGCGCGACACCGAAATCAACCGCGTTCCATCGGCTATTATGACTCCATTTTCGTCGCTGGAGCTTCGGTTCGAGAGGTTGCATTTTGTTTAAGTATTCCAGCATCGGAGACAATGCTACCTTTGATGTTCAAGTTTCTGTGTTTTCGCGTTACTCGATCGCTTTAATTCCGTTAGTATCGATTGTTTCTTCTCGTCTTGTTTTTTTTAAGCTCTGTATTTTTCTTTTCCCGTTTCTCTGCGTTTCTGAAAGTCCACTGTACATATACAAGAAACGTGTTTTGGCAACAAAAACAGTCGTCAAAAAAGAAAGCAATATCCTTTTCATCTCGATCCTCCCCAATTATTCCGATCGACAAGTACCTTGTATTCCCAAGAAATCATAAGCTTCGGGCGAACTTTGCCAGAAAATCCAGTCTCGCAGTATGAAAGCTGGTTTACCCACTTCTGTTGCAAAAAAAAAATAGAAGAAGCATCTCCATAGTATATAGAAAGCGCGTTTTACGGACGGACGAGAGTCACAGAGTCCCAGAGAAAAAAAATGTTTACCGCTGTTTTTCTCTCTTTCTCTAGTATTTGATAGGTAGAGAGGGGTATAGAGTATCAGGAGCGAATTCAACGGACTTGCTCTCGGCAGGCTCCCGCTCTCAACGGGGCTCCCCGAAGCCGAGACTACGGCGCTGGATGCCGCCCTTCTGCTCGATCAATATTACACGTTGGTGGGGTTGCATCTCTCTCTCTCTTTCTCTCCTATACATATGCACACGTCGCCGGCTACTGGTTGGGAAGGGGGGGGGGTGGAAGGCTTTCGCGCGAGGTCGAGGCTGTCTGTGCGTACGCATACACACACGTCGAGCGAACGCGAGCGAGAGAAAGAGAGAGAAACTGTCATGGCGTCGCGCAGCAACGAGAGAGAGCAGCCGCTGACGTTGACGCCTCGCAGCGCCCCGAAGGAAGAGCCCCGTATGCGCGCGCGCGTGAGAACCACCGCCGTCGGAGCAGCAGCAGCAGTAGTCGTCGTCGCGCTTTCCTATAGTCAGTAGTAGTTGAACGAGAGACTGAGAGAGTGAGAGAGCCGAGCATCCGCCGCGTCTGTCTCGGCGAGTGGTGTGTGTGCGTACAAGCGCAAAAACAAAAAGCTCGTGCTCTCTGATAGCTGGAGCGGACAAGCGAAGGAGCGAGAAAAGGAAAGGGGGAAACAAAACGATATAGGAGAAACCAGTGCCTTGAGTGTGTCGTGTGCTTTTTTTTCCTCCAGCTCAGTGTGTATAGCTGAGGAGCCTACGATCGGAGACGAAACGAGAGAGAGAGAGAGAGAGAGGTTAAGTTGCGGCGAACTCGCGGTGGCCAGGGGGCGGAGTTCTCGCGAACTAACGAGTTATAGCACACGCTCATCCTCGTCGTCTGCTGCTGCTGGTACTTCTGCTTCTGCTGCTATTACAAGCAATAGCCAACTTTGGCGAAATCGATGCTAAACTTCTCGTGTGCGTGTGCGGTGCTATTGAAAATTTAAACGACAGTGTGTTGTACATACGTTAAGTACGTGTGCTACGAGTGCCGAAGCCGGTGTATATATTCACGTGTACACGAGGTTCGTAAACTACCACTGTGTCCTCTTTGTAAATCTCTATCTCTCTCTCTCTCGCGCTCTTCCTCTGATCTTCGAAAGTCCTTAATCCCAGTGGGGGAGGCTACAACTGCCGCCGATATCCTCGCGCCCCGCCCGTGTGTGTATATCTGTGTGTCTGTGCTGCTACTGCTCTGCCATCGCCGCAGTGTGTCGTGAGAAGAGTAGAACCACACCCCAGATGTAGAGGATCTTCCTCGTATAAGATTAATATCAAGGGTAAGCTCTATTTATATACCACTAACGTTGTCTATCTGTGTATGACGTTTAAGTGACGGCTGGAGATTTCTCCACGCGGTCTATCTCTCTATCTCTCTCTCTCTCGCTCGCTCCATGTACACGAGGTCGTATGTGCCGGTCGCGAAAAACCCAACGGTTCAGTACTGCAGGTAGGATCTATCCTCTGGGTTGGGTCATCGGCGAGGTTAGGTGCATGTGATGCACAAGACGCGCCGTGCTAAGATGGATGGTTGGGTTGAGTTGAGAGAGGATTGCTCCGCGACTCTATAACATAGAGATGCTAGAACTGTGTCCACATACAGGCGCAAATGTGGGGAGTATAGTCTCGACGTCTAAGAGCGCGCGATGTGCGAAATTGTAATGCTAGTGATGGGTCGCATAATGACCCACTTGCTGGACGTGCATGGGTTGTTAAGCAGATATATTTCGCGTACGAGCGGGACGTTACATTCTTACGTGACCACTGCAGCGTATAAATAAATTAGTACGTTTGGGTGATAGATGTGTCGTTTGTACAAGTTCACATATACACCTGTCTTGTGAGCCCTTGTGTCACACACGTGGAACATATCTGTATTAGATTCGTGACCGAATGAATATAAATTCTTAATAGAAAAGCTCACCTCGTCTTGATTAAATCATTGCACCGAGACGTATGACCTTTACTCAAACAATTTGTCCGAACACCATATGTGTACGTACGGATGTCTGTGTACGAGTAGGAAACAGCGAAATCCTTCAGCGACGGGATGGGGCGAGCGCCAAAAACACATAAAGAGAGAGAGAGAGAGAGAGAAAGAGAGAGCTGGAGGGCAGAAATTCTGGCATCCGAGAAATTTCACGGCGTGCAACTGAGGCCACAAAGGGAAGAAAAGCTCCTGGTGCCGTTATTGGGACGCGCTATACTCTGCAGTCGAACGCGTGTTTGCTCGCTGGTCTACGCTATATACGCTTTCGAGCTTGGATTGGACACATTTTTTTAAGCTGTTAGCTCGTCTGGAAATTCAATTTGAAGAGCGATTATTTTTTTAAAAATAATTCCATAAAGTTAAATTAATAAACGGAATCTATACGCGGAATGGCGAAAAAAAGAAAAACACTGGCCAGTATATACCGCAGCTGAATCAACCAAAAGCATATTTATATTTCAATCGAAGTTTTTCAATTATACAACTTTGCGGTTGTACAAAGCTAGCTGATAGAGTCCTCGGGCATTTTTCTATAGAAACATAGGGAGTGGAGAAAACGAACAACAGTTAACAACCGTTAAACCGAGAGAAATGCCTCGTTAACGTATATATGCGTATATATACGCGTATTAATTAATCATTACAACTCGAATGAAAAATTGTCTGGCGAAATTTTGACCAAAGAAGAGTCATAATTTTGAAACAATGGTTACTCTCAAAAACTTGCATCCGTCGGCGCGCTTTGATCGAGCTTGGATCATCCTTCTAACTCGTATCCTCTTGATACACGTATGAGTCTTCGTATATCGAAGTATATAGGACGGACTGTTTTATTACTCCTTTGACGTAGCTCCGGGAAATAGCTCGAATGAAAGGCTTTTACGGTTCGTTGCGGACCGCGGCCAATCGCAAGCGCAAGCGAGCACTGGTCCGGAATAGGATTTACAGTCGCGATGTGAAGATTTACAATGTACTCGGAATTTACGTGCGCGCATCCGCCGTATAGAGATCTTCTCGTGGAAGCATCGGCTCAAGAAGTTACGGAACCCTAAGTTTGCCAATTTTTTGTTCTCACCTATCGTTCGCGAAATCAGCATTGAATTAGCGTTTCACTCATAAGTAAACATACAATCATTTAGACACATGGGATTACAGGGAAATTTAGATAGTTTTTTCGAATCAACGCGTCAGCCGATATATACATTATTCGAGCGTCCATCAAACATTTAAGTTTGTCGACGCGAATACACAGGCATAAGAAACAATTTCTGCCCTACTCTCGCTTAAAAATGAAAAGTTCGACGCAAAAGAGAAGCACATCCATTTCCCAGACTGATCAACGCGTCGCAGTAGAGTTGCCGAACGTGAGTGAATAAAAGAAAAACATACAGTAGGCCTCATCCGATATTCCTCCATAGGGGAGAATCCGCTTTTCAGGAGTGTGTATATGTACATGTATGTACAAACGTAGAGATTCACAGCAACGAGTGTGAAGATAAAAAGTCCCGTGTCTCCCTTTTCTCACCATCTCCCTCTTTCTTTCACTTTCTATGTATACCTATACACATACACCAGTCCCTGGAGACTAGAGGCTGAAGCGTAATAGATCGGAAACGTATCGGACGGTAAGATGTATTAAAAATTACCGCTTAGGTGCGCGTGTCTGAATTCGGTATTTTTCGAGATACTCGAATATTCAAAGGGTAAAGGTTCGAGACTCGATGAGATAACGGCGTTTTACGGATAGACTATTGATTCAAGCACCAATTCACAGTATTCGAGGCAATTAAATTCGACGTACTCGAAGGAGTTCGGGTCGATTGGAGGAAGAATTTTCAAAAGAAGTCGCTCGCTCTAGTTCGAGTAGTTCTTAAAAAGTTTGCGAAAGTCCCTACTGCGAGAATTCCCCGAAGAAAATATTCTCGAAAGCCACGATAGACGACGAAGAATAAAAGTGAAACAGAAACTCGCGCATGCGCGTCTATGCTGTATGAATGCCGTCGACGATTGCAGCTGAATGGCAGAGCGATGGCACTCTCGTATACAAATTAAGTGCTCCATCAGCATCCTTCGGGGACTCGAAGAAGAAACTACACTCGTCTTTTTATTTGCATTAATTGGATTTCTTTAAAAAATGTACGAAGGGGGATGGGCCGAGTCTTTTCGGATGTGCAATAGGGCGAAAAAAAGTACGATGACGATCCGTATTTTTATTGGAATTATATCCACGAGAGGCTGCATCAGCTAGATCGCAATCAGTTTTCCGACTTTATTTGCTCTTCCTTTTCTCCCACTGATATAGTATTTGAAATATTCACTTTGAGTTTAAAGTACTCGAGAGATATGGAGAATGTACTCACTTTTCGAATTAAACATTCTTTCGAGTGATGTAACCTGAGTATAGTCAGTCGTTGATAAATATTTACAAGTGGAGCGAGTAGCTCTATGGTCAGCCAAAGCGACAAAGTAGAATTATAACTGTACGGCGGCAGAAGTAAATTTTTAACGAATCCCAGGGCCCAATTAGACGTTGGCTAGTTGAGCGAGAAAAATAATTGGTCGAGGTTAGGGGGTACCGGCGGTGATTTCTCCGGGGCCGGCCGGCTGGAGCGCTCAGAAATAATTAAGACGAAGCGCTCATTGTTTCGGAGCCGCGAGGCTCTTCTATTTTTCTCTGTGATGTTTTTTTCTATTTGTACTCGCGCGATTCACTGTCTTTACTTTTTCAGACTACGGCTTCTCGATTGGTCATTTTTACTCAGTGGACTTTAATTAACGCAGTGCACCGCGTATTTCGATGAACAATACGATCTCGCATCGACTCATTGATCAATCATTATCTGAGGTGGAATTTTCATTAATTAATTCTAATAAATGGACAGAGAGAAGTAATAATACCGCGAAGCACAATTTACGAGCTTACCGGCTCATAACGTCGATTCCCACCGAACTATATTAGTTCCTAACGATCGTCGTTGTATATATACATATCGTCCGGAAACAACTTCGGTCGATCGGATTACTTCCGGCGATTGCGCATTATAGACAGAAAAAAGCGGGACAGTAGAAAGGACACAGTCTCTTTTCGTCGCGAGGGAAACTGGGCCAAAAAGCGAAGCGAAATTATTGGTATCGCTTCGAACAGTTGGCCGAATCGAAATGAAGTCACGATAGCATCAAACGAGATTAGCCTCCGGGCAGGTTGACCCGCTCTATACGCCAGAATCTCTCCGATCATTTTTCTGCTCGGCACTTTTTGGCTTTTTCCATCTCTTTCTGTCTCTCTCTCTCTTTTTACGGTCGCATGCATATAACTCTCGGCGACTGTTCCAACGAACAAATAAGCGCGGATACGATAGTAATTTATGAAGTTATTTTTATGTTTTAGAAAACCGGCTGCTCTCGAACTTTTTTATCGTAAGAGCTACGCGATTTTTATTTAATTCGAGGGTAGTTCTTTGACCTTCTTTTTGAGTACAATGAAGCGATAATAGCGACTTGTAAAAATTATCGATACGCAAGAAGATTCATTTATGTGACTTTTCACATATTATTGTACGAATCGTCGTTAAAAGCAATGATTGAAAGTGGCTAATTATGCGGCCATTAGCCCGAAAGCTGTTGACAAAATTTCTCTGGGACCTCTCATATTCGAACAAATTTAAATAACAAAATCATCAATCACATAGTGATCCATCGCAATCTAAATAAATCAGATTCCCCGAGAAAATCCGCGTCATATCGCTCTCAGTCGCAAAATTTATAATGCGTTACCTATACATATATCGATAAATATTTTTCTCTCTACGGGCAGGTGAATATAATAAAAATTTATTCCCCATAAAACGCTTGCGCGTCACGGGATCAACGTAAATGAAATTTACGCCGAGGCGCATTTTCCATTACAAGCTAATATCGACCTTTTGTTAGTGCTCTTCAATAAAATCGCCATTTTGCCATGAAAACCATTAGACCTCTTGTAACCGCGCCGATAAAAAATCTAAATAAACAACGCGTTTGACCGTTTTTCGTCCATACCTTCCATAAATCTTAGACGTGGATACGGATACCAAGAGTAGAAAGCGAAAAATGCATCGCGTATCGTTTCGACATTACAAGCAGCAGTGACCCGTAAACTATACAACAAAGAGAGAGAGAGAGAGAGAGAGAGAGAGAGAGAGAGAGCGCTCGCGCAGAGTATACACATATAATCCTCTCCGAACGTAACTACCGTACTTTACGATGATCACTTCTATTTTACATGCGTTTGAAATTTCATCGAACCGGACGCCAGGCCAGATGTGCCCGAGTTTATTGCCTCGACCACCTCCCTCAACTCTCTCTGTCTGTCTCTCTCTCTCTCTACCTCTTTCATTCTCTGTTCCGTATTTACGATAGGAGCCGATCACGCGAGCGCATCTCTGATAAATGGCCTTTGAGGTTTTGCACGCTGTTTGACGCGCGCACGCGCTTTTTTTATCGACCATGCGAGCCTGCCAATTTTTTTTTGTCACGGGCTCGTACAATACGGGCGATGAGGCGTTACGGTTAGGGAAATCGGGTCTCGTTGCTGTAATTCGAGTTGTCTGATTGTTGACGAGATTGGTCGACTGTGTATTCGTATTTGGTTCGATGGACTACAAGCTAGCTTGCGTAAATACGTCAAACTATTGGGCAGATTTTTGAAATATCGTAAAACTACTGGAACGAGGAAAAATTTCCATACGAAAATTGAGTAATTTTCCGAAGTATTGTACGCGCGACCTAGAAACTCGTATAATCTTTGACGTCAGAGAGGAGGTGAACGCTTATATGTATCTTTTGAACACATAGATATCCCTAGAGTGGAGTCAAATGCACGATAGAGTATTATATCTTTTTAGTGTCGTTCCTCGTGTCATCCGGCGTCTCTTTCTCCAGTAAAAGCAATTAAAAGTCCTGAATCCAGATCTATTTTAACTTCAGCGACAAATAATTCAAGGCGCGTCACTCGAGGCGAGTAAAACAGTTTGACATTGCGCCTACTCTCTCGCGTCACGCGTACACCTTTTGACCGACAAAATCCGAAAGCGCGAGAGAGAAAGAAAAAAAGAGAAACTTGGATGGCATCCATACGCGTAAGTAGAACTAGTCCGTCCTTGCTCAGACGTTGCTGGCTCGTTAGAAAAAGTAAAAGGCTGTGCCAATCCTGCACTCTTTGCTCGCGGCGACGACTGCATTACTCGAAGGTCACGCGCGACCCCCTTCAAGGTTTTGAAGGTTTCTCCTGAGGCGATCCCGCTGAGATTGCAGTCGCGATCCTGCATGTAATTCTCTCCTTCTCTCTCACCTATGCACCGAGAACTGCCGTTTTTTTTCTTTTTTTTTGCTTTTTCTTGCTCTTTTACGTGAGCCTCGTGTTTGGCCTAGAATATAGTTGGAATATATACACTACAATTTATCGCTTTCAGGATTTTTTTTTCGTTTTATTTTTTCAATGCAAGAATATAAATATTTCGAAATTTACTCTTGCTCGTATCTGTTACGCTATCGCTTTTAACGGAGATGGAAAAAATAGAATTTACCCTTACATTGCGAAAAACATTCTATCTCTATAGTCGGGATTATGAATACAAAATTATTTAACGTTATTAGTAACGTGTTTCGGGAGCATAAAACAAAACATATTTCCTCTTAGATTACTTGCATTATCAGACCAAATGTATTATCCTACGAAAATTTAATAGTCTTACCTTTCAAACATTAATTGTCCCGTAAATATTTCAAACTACGCTATCTCTCTCACTAAGAACCAATAAACGGCACATTCTCACAGAATTAGTATAAAAAATCGCATCTCGCATTCCCCTCCGAATAAAATTAGACCCTCGGCAATTGAATATTTCAGGAAACTGCCGAAAACCAACTCCCATACATCCTGTCGGACCGCGAACTCGGTTCTGAATAATCCAACGAGATCTTCGTCAGTGTCGTAATTTAGACTAGGTATCTCTTTCTCTCTCGTCTCTACAACATCAAACCGACGCGATTAAAAATTGCCTAGAGAGTCGAGAGAGGATATAATCGGCTGATCGTGAGATGCGATTTCGTGACGGGAGACCGTTAATGCCGAGGATTCTCGCCTCCCCTGGGAGACGGAAAAGCGATTTCTTCGAAAATCACGATGGTCGAATTTGTCACGCGACGTAGAAGCGCTAAGCGCACCGTACGGGTGATGCTTCTGTGGGAAAGAATGTAGTCGATAAGACCTCAACCGGAAGTACTTTATTGATAAACGATTCGATCGATGCGTGGGTTAAATGGACGCGCGATAACGCGTTAGTTTGTTAGCGATTCGCGTGATAAGATTGTTTCATCGAGGGTGAGTTTGTGCACGCGTATAAATACTTGTGTCGGCGAATTAGGTGACCCGATAACGGGCCGGTTACGGGTATTTGCTGAAACGTGAACACTTTCGGAAACTCGGCTCGTTATTTCTGAAGCGTGGAAAATCCTGATTATACGAGATAATCCGTGTATATATGATTTATCAATAAACTTCGAGCGTTAGCGTGTCCTTTGTTTAATTCGAACTATATAGAGTTATAATCATCGATTGATAGAGCTCTTTTATCGAGATGAATTAACTAAAGTGTCCGACGGTTGATTAATTTTTCTACTTCGTGTGATAAAGCTTGTGTAATCAATGCGACAGGATATGGAATCTTGACTCACGATACGTATCCCTTGTGAGTAATGGAACGTACTTTAAAAAAAGAAACGATCGCTCCTCTAGGAGGTAAAGTACATGCTGTTGCATTATCGATAAATCATCCTCATAACGACATTCATTTTTCAATACAAGAATAATTAATGTACATTATTATGATTATTACAGCTACTAGCCCAATCTATATATATGTACGCGCTAAATAATGAAGGAACATTTACCATTTAATTAAACCAAACGGAAATATTTTATACTCGACTCTGCGTGTTATTTTATTCCCTTTCGTTAATGATACATTACATTTTTATTCTTTCTCGAAAAAAAAAATCCAACCCCTCGCCGTTTCAATTTTCCGTCCCAGCATTTTTCCAAGCTCGTTTCCACCTCGTTCAAAGCCTAACTTACACCTGCAAAGAAGCCCGCTGAATAATCAAGCCTCGATCCCCCCTTTAGCTAGAGCCAAAGCAAAAAGCTTACTCTATATGTACGCCCACATCTCCGAGGACTGCGTCTCGCGTATAGCCGGAGGGGTCGCTGCTTCTAAGGGCAAGATTCTTAAACCCATGCAATTTTCGAGTCTAACCCTGCGGCATCGGTTGCGTACAGCATTTCTCAGTGGTACTGACACTGACAAATAGGCGACTCGGCTTGACTCCCTCTCTCCGAAAGGCTGAACCGGCAAATATTGCACGAGGGTAAACAGATTTGTCATTCCTCCTGCGGACACGCCGCCGGCGACGACTCTCACCAATTGGTATTATCGACGTCTGGTGTTGCTCTGATTTTGAAGATGTCTTCTTTCAAATGTGTTCGTGTATACGCGTATAGTATATAGTCATGGTTAAGGGGTAACTCGGAGTCGATGGTTGGATACGATGAGACTGAATTTAAGTAATCTTGATTTTTTATATTTTTGGTATACGTAAAATAAATGATTTTTGAGCACTAAAATATAATCTGTATAGTGTTTTTTGGCTTTGATATTGTCTCCGCTTGTAAATCTTTGATTTTTGCAATTTTACCAGATTATGCTTTAAATGTTCCTTTAGGCTAGTCACATAGTTTTTCTATTTGATATTTATAATTTGTATATTTGATTTAGTTACAAAAATCAAAAACTTTCAAAAGACGACGTCCGACTTAACATAATCATGCATTATACGAATACTTGCAGCATACAAATTTAAAATCACCTACGCATAACATTCGTATTATTTTAAATATTTAACTCAAGCGTATCTCCGTAAGTGTCGAAGAAGTAGGTTGAAAAGAGAGTTTATTGTGCGCAATGGATATAAAAGTGAGGAGGATATTTAATTATTTTTTGGTACACGATTCTTCACTTAGTTATCAATCTACAGCTCCAGAAAGAGAAAGAGAGAGAGAGGGAGGTATATGAAACTTCCAATAATAAAACTTTTGTAGCGTTGACGTCAGAAGACCGATACTTTTGTCGTTGTATGAGAAAAGAGCAAATAAACGAGTGCTAGATACTCTTGGCCCATTTAGAGATATTTTGCTCCATTGCACTCGTGCTTTTGAATAATTTCGTAAAGCGATTCCATTCAAGTTGGCTATCGACGCCGACGTTTTCTCTGTCTCTCTCTCTCATTCTCTCGAGCGATCGTATCAATTTTGAATCCAGTCGAGGGGCAGGGGAGGCTTATCGTGTCGCATCCGACGGAGCAGCACTCAAGTGCACTTAAAACTCAAGGAACTCCCCCGCGCCTCGGGCTTCGCGGAATAATAACCCGACAGTTCTCTCTTCTCGAAGATCTGGAGATTCGCCTCGCTTTTCGCCGCTTTATCTAGTCGCGCGTGGTTCTATCCATGCGCAGAGGTATTTGTTTCTTTTTTCTTTTCGAATCGGTTTTTCTTTGGAAATTCTTAAGAAAGTGTACTTTCTTGTTGTTGGCACTCGCAAACGTTTGCTATATTCTTTTACATTGTTTTGAAGCAAACACGAGGTGGTAAGCTAAAACGAGCGAACGTAAAGAAGAGATATAAATGTGAAAAAAAGAAGTGGAGAAGGTTGGTAATAAATGAAATTGACAGTGAAACATAGAAAGCGCATTAAAATGTAGAAGCGAAGATCAAAGGAAAAAGTTTTTCGCCTTTCTCGGATAGTCTCTTATAATACTACTCTTCTTCCGCGTTCGCATTTCCATTCCTATACATATTTCAAAAAAATTCACTCTCGAACTTGAGAAACCGCATGTTTTATGCAAACAACCTGAACAAAGTACCTGTTGTTTCTGAATTCCGCATTCAAAAAAGATTAATCCAATGCCGCAACGCGAATATATCGCTCTCGTAAAACGGCGACAATTCTGTTTTCCTCATAAATTCGTTAGAAAGTACCGTAATATAGCTCCTCAATGTGTCGTAGAAACGTTCCCAGTGACCCAAAGCGCGAAATTGCAGCCCTTCGTCTCTTTTTCTTCGTCTTGCATCGTGTGCTTTCCTAATTTAAGCTTAATAATCGCTTAAATGAAATTTAAAGGATAGAGGCTAGCGTCTCTCTGGGAAACTAGAATTCGCGCTCATTCGGCTGCTGCTGCTTTCGGAGAGTGAAATTATTATGCCGACGCTACTGCTTGTGCCTGTGCCCGACTAAGTAAGTTTCCGTTTATACGCCTGCTGCTCCGGGCAGCAGTAGCAGCAGTCCTATATAGTCGAAATCGTAACGCGCAAAGCTCGCAAATAGAAAGTTTGTGTCGCAGCTGTGTACGTCTCTCTCTCTCTCTCTCTATCTCTCTTACTCACTCATACCGATACTGTTACTGTACGTGTTTCTTGAAACTTGCGCGCGCCCGCGCACGCGACTGGGAATTTGAGTCCAGCCTTTTAAAAGGACAGTGCGTGCGTGCAGTCTGAATATCGACATACCGAAGTCTCTTAAATTTCACGCGGTCTAGACGCGGGAATTACAAAGTTATAATTAATGTACTCGGCAAAGTTCATTATGCACGTCTGCGCGTCGTTTTCATCTTCTTAATTGAATGTGTCTACCCCTGCACGACATGTCGCTTGTATATATTATTCTTCAACCCGATCGAAATTCGCCCTCGTCGTATGACAACGCAGATGCACATTTATATATATATATATATATATATATATATATATATATATATTCATATGTATGTGTATATATAATGTATATGTGTACAGAAAGAAAGTAGAGTGAAACATCACGTGGGAAATTACAGAAATGCATATATCTCGGAGAAGAGAGATATGATGCTTCGTGCTTCGCTGGTGCTTTTTAATAAATCGAGCGATCTTTCTACTCCAGAGATCTTCGCATAATAGAGCACTTTGGCGAAATGCGAGTGCTAGACGATAACGGAAAAATATTTGCTTTAACAAGCGGGACAAGTCGATCTGTGTAAATACGGGAGGACAGAGATTTACGTAAACAAATTTCTCTGCAGCTGTACTCGTCTTTTTCGACTGATGGTTCAGAAATTTTTAATGCACATCGGATATTAAACGTATATTTCCTGGTAAGAATCACCGGTACTGGAATAACTGATGGATACTGATTCTTTATAGCTAGACAGTGTATTGGTTATCAGTATTAGACAAACCTTAGCACTATATAGGGGTGATAAAAACGGATCAGACTGTAGTAACTTACTGTTTATGCTGGATTAGAACCGGAGTCGAACTGTATAGCGACTGAATATCATACGCCAATACTGACTCAGTGCTGGAGTACCAGATTGATACCAAAATTAACATATGACTACGATCTTATCATTCCAGTATTGGTTTTGGCTATATGTATTTTTAATTCCTTGCTATAACTGACTAACAGTATTACAAAAGTGATTCAGAAGTGATAAATCTAGCCGTATATTATATGTAATTATTATATAAAATTAGGTTATTATAAAATTTATTTATAAAACATAAAATAAACTCTTCATCGCCTGTATTTTTTAAAATCTTTTTTAATTGTAATCTACCTGTTCTGAGATTATACTTCAACTATCAATCCAATCCATCACGCCAGCATTGTACTGGTAACCAGTATACTGACTCAGCGTTAGTTTAAAATATTTACCCAGTATTGTTTCAATACTACCAAGTACTGGCTTAAACTATTACCAACAGGGTATCATCAGTACCGACACTATCTTGGGCCGTCGCTCAGTCCCTAATTAGGGTTCCTTTGTAATAACCGATTCTATATAATAATCGGTCTATATACATATGCCACATAGTGTCGAGAATAGTATGTAGTTATCTTATCCCTCGAGATAACGGATCGACCGCAAAGACTTACAGGGGGAATTAGGGATACACTCGATTTTCGAGCGGATGCACGAGCTTTGGACAAGTGAGACATGGCTAAGTGCACTTTCCGCTGCGGCGAGCTCACGTTCTATTCGATTGTAGAAACTCAGAACACTGCGACTATATACTATTTCTTTTCCTCCTCTCTTTCTCTTTGTCGATTTACGCGCGACTTGACTCTCGTTTCTCGTCTCTTTTTCCTTTTTTTTTTTCATCTTTTTCCAACAGCCGCGCGTCTTTCTCCAACGGTCGATGCTTCTTTTACGGCTTCGAAATCCATTTTATCGCTCGAAAGCGCGAGATATGTAAAAAGTATACTCGCGCTAGGCACAATCTCACGAGGACGTATTTTTTTCCTTGCGCAAACGAATCGCCCGGCGCTTAAGGCAACTGCGCAGAGAAAAATAGCGCAAATGCTCGTGTAAACAAGCGCGATAAAACAGAGGCATTGTCACGACATGTGTCGCCGCGCTTGCGTTTATTTGCTTCGATCCGACGAGTTCCCTTGGTCCTTTTTTTATTATGAGCCTATCAAAGCTTTTTTTTCCGCTCTTTGGTTTATCGGCAATTCTTATAGACTCAAGGGTACGTGTGTGAGTGTGTTCGCTTTTTTGTTATTCCATTGGAATCATTCAACCATACTGGATTCGTCGAATTACTTCGATGGCTTTGGAAGGTAAAGAAAGATCAAAAGCGAGAGAAACTCATCTACACTAGCTCCTTTATCTCGTAAGCCGATGTCATTGGAATCCGTAGAATTTCCGCTCGGTCGAGTTTCTGTCATCTTGTACTATATATAGAAAGCAGCGGTGAGGGTATATATATCTTTTTCTTGGAACGCCGGGCAAAACCACAGAAAATCCTAGGATATAGTCCTTTGTCAGAGACGGCGAACTACCATCGCAACTTGCGCCAACTTGCAATTGTGTCGCGCGAGTTACGCCCGCGGGTAGTTCGTTGCGCCTCGTCAAGTATGCAACGTGTTTGAGTTAATTTTCATCCTCTATCCACCTTCTTCGCAAGGCTATCTCTCCGACGACTTTTCGTCCTTGTGAATTTTTTACTCCGCATTGCGAACTTCCGAATTCGCGGGAAAATTATACGTACTTAGATATATATATTTATTCATGTAGATGGAAATACGAGATAGAACATCATGTAGTTGCGTGCACTCTCGATTATCCAAGAGGAGTGGAATATGTAAAGCGTGAACTTTTTTCTTTAAGAACTTGCAGCAGAGGAATAGTTCGTCGAGTTAATTTACTAAGTACGATTAGTACGTAGCTTTTGTTCGAAATTTTCGTTAAACTCCCGGTGAAATTTCAAATTTCCAAGTCCCCGATGTGCTGGGAATTTGAGCGATTTTCATGCGAACACGCGCGTTTTGATATTCCGATCTAATTTACGATTGAGCGACACTGCGTGAATTACGCTTGCTGAGCTTTTGCGCGAAAATAAAGCCAACTCCCAGGAAATCGAAAAGTTCTTTTTGCAAATTTCTAATTACCGGTCAACGTTTTTTTTCTTTCTCTCTTTATTTTCGTCTCTCGCGAATGGGTTATTACTGAAATGAAGTTGTATATATCTATATCGCATTAGAATCTCCCGACTATGCGCTGCGGGATGTATATGAATACTCCCGAGAAGAAAGCCGCGACAGGCGAAAAGTTATTTTCAGTCCGGAACATTGTACATCTCGAGAATTCCGAAAAGATAAGGTTTTCTCTTTATCGCGGAAGCTCGACCGAATATTATTGTTAATCGAGGAAATTACCAAGGAAATATTGGTGTCTTAGATTAATTAGTTTGCGAAGGATTTCGTGGTTTCTTTGCTCTTTCCGCTATCACATAATGATTTGCCTCCTTCTTTCCCTCCATTGTTTTAATTTGGAAAAGGGAACATTTCAAACTAATTAAAAGTTCCGCCGCGTAGAGAGTTCGTCTAGCGGCTCGTTATGTAAACGCTTTTAACATGATTCAATTATATGCCTGTTCTGTATGAAAATAAAGAGTCACTGACTTTTCGAGGATAAAACCACAAGGTTATCGATGAAAAAAAGTCCCAAATTCTCAGATGAAATCCCACACTCTTGGCGTAAAACAAGTCGTATCTATTCGGCTTAGAGAACAGCCAGAACTACGACTCAGATATACAGACGCCACAATGAAATCTGAAATTGCCCATCGGGTTATGCCGCAAGCACACACATACAGCAAGCAAAACTCGATTCCATAGATCATCGATGTTATCGCTCGCATTCCGACCCTAACTTTACCTAGCTGCGGTCGTAGTACACCGGAGGAAAACTATACTGCGCCGCGGCTCAATTAAATCGTTTAACGATCCTCCCACCCACCCGCGCACAATGAGCCAAGTATGCGAGAACCTTTATACATGTATACAGGGGCAGAAGGCCGCGGACAATCGCGATTCCGCAGCATCGTCTTTCGAGCTACGACCTTCGCGAAATCCACGACTATAGAACTCGACTCTCGCACACGGTGAACAATTTTCGACAACGACTCGGAGTCGAGTGTAAAGCATCTCAGATATTCGCTTTCGAGCTTGAAGTGTGTACTCGCGAACATCCGGAGGTGCAAGGAAGATGGTCTTGATGCTTGTGGTTTATATGCGAGAACTGAAATTCAGACGTTACTGTATAGTTTTATGTCTTGAATGATACTTGCTTTTTTTTATTTTTTTTTTATTTTATTATTCACCCAGTATAAGTTGATAATATGAAATTCTATGGAGGT
Organism: Apocrypta bakeri; assembly: GCA_018906985.1. NCBI lineage: Eukaryota > Metazoa > Arthropoda > Insecta > Hymenoptera > Pteromalidae > Apocrypta > Apocrypta bakeri. Next base: position 5,675,572 of record JACCIA010000002.1, read on the forward strand.
ATACATTGTAGGTATACGCTTGTAGGAACTAGCTCGTACGTATTAATTGAAAAATTTGTATAATTCCAGCAATTTCAGATGTAAAAATACTAATCTATTGCTTTAATTTTCTTGTGATACTATGTTTATATAGATTTAAGTATTCGAGATCATTACACAACGTATTAAACAGCCTAATTGCAGCAATGTAACTACCATTTTTTGAACAGCAGAGATCTTTTTTTTCTTCTGTTTTCTAATTGCACATAAAAATATAAATATACCTTAGCTTTTCATAATAGTATGTTAGCGAAGTCACAGAAAATTTCTGTTTCTAGATTCAGTGGTTAATTATTAATAATATAAGTGTTTTTATTCATTATTTTAATAATTTCATTTTCTTCTCTTTGTAATTAGTCACGATTATTTTGTGCTCCACAAGCAATTATTCCGCAGTTAATTACACTATTAAATAGCAATACATGGTAAAATATCATCACAGTTTTTGTTCTCGTCATTTTCGCTAGTTTCGCAAGTATGAAAATCAGACAAAAAAATTCAATTATTATTACGAGAAAGTAGGGAACCATTACATATCCATTTAGATAAAAAATGTAAATTGCAAGTCAAGCTAGGAATAAGTCCTAACCCATATTTTTAAGTAAAAAAAAATACGAAACCGTAAAATAGTAATGTATTACTGAATGCGTCACTAATGTATATAAACAAATTTCAATATACGTATAGTCATATAATATAATCAATCCTTACGTCTTGCAGTCCAAAAAATAAAGGTTTTTATTACTAAAAAGCTAAGTAAACAATCGCAAACGAGTTAGGGAACTATTCCCACTAACTTTATCGAGTTCAATTCATCTAACCGTGAGAGGTAACGTTATGTATTTTTATTACAATATTTATCTGAACGAAATAAAATATTTTATTCTTATTTTTATACGCATCCTTTTATAGAAGAACCTTTACGAAATTGATATAGATCGACTATAACTAATGACTTTTAAAAATAAAAATCACGAGACTAAATCGTCTCTGCAATGAAAAGTTTTCCACTTGAAAAGACGGGAAGAAAAACTTTATCTCGATCCTCCCAGTAGTTTCTCAAAATATTCGTCACTCGATTCGCCCTACAAATAAAATTTCTCCTCTCACAGTCGCACGACACTCGAAAACTTTCTGGCTGCAATACATCCACAGCTCTTTTTCCCACCCGCAGTTTCCCGTTTCGTGAGTAGCATAAAGAAGTGTCTTTCACGCCCTCCATCTCTCTCTCTTACTCTCTGCCTCTCTCGAGCTCAGGTGCATTTTCGCAGCGCATCACGCTATAAGCGCATATACCGACGAAAAGCGAGTGGCACTTGCCTCGAAACTTGAGATTCTCCATCCTCCTCCCCTTCCCCCTTTTCTACCGCAAGTTTATCGACCACTTTTCTTCGCCCATCTCTCGGAGAACCACCAAGCGCTGCTTTATACAGATAAACATTAATGCGTTGTCGACGCGCGTTTGCTCGTACGAAGAGGAATAACTCTTCGCCTGTAAGTTCCGTAATTAGTTTTCCCGTAGCGCACATACGTGAATGCGCGATAAAGTCAAAAATATTATATTTTCCATAAAACGAAGTGTCGCGGCGAGTGCGTCGTCTTCCAGAAAATCAACACAGGCAACGCACACACGGCGAAGTTGCTCGGCCAACAGAAAATCCTTTTTCAAGAGATACGCTCTCGTAGATAATGCCCTACCTGCGCGCCCGGTTTCTCCGTCCGTTTCTCCACGCGCATCCGCACTGCTACTGGTGATATATGCATGTATATATCTGTCTATACATATATATGTATACACACATAGAGGGAGAGGTAAGCTTAAAGAGCCGGCGTAGTAAAGCCACAAACGGAATAAAGCTTCGCCAAGGCGTGACTTAGCTGGTCCAGAGCAGAGGAGCGAAGGAAACTCGAACAAGTCCTTTTCCCACCGAGCTTAATCAAAAGCCCGATATCGATCGGTCCTCCATATACACTATAGCTGCTGGATTTTCTCTCAAGTCGCTGAAACACGCGCATTCTCCGATGTACGTTCAAAGCGAGTGGACATGTACACCACCACGAAACAATGCATTGGAGATTTCAAACCTGTGGTTAACGTTTGTTAAGGTTCTCAGTGAGAGGAACTGTTGTTATGCGGGTAGATAAGAAACTTTGGTGCGAAAGGGAAGACAAATTTTTAGTTTCAAATTTTACGCTATTAAATAGGAAATGGTATGCGAGAATAGAGATTGCAGAGAGAGGGAGAGAGCTTGATTGGCGAAAATAACGATGTCGTTATGTCGGATTAGAATCGTTGCAAAGAGGGGAAGAAGCTGTTGGTAAATGGAGCTTGAGAACATTGCGACATTCGTTATCGGGTGCGCTCTTGAAAGAATTAAAAAAAAATAATGTCTTTCAATTCTATGAAAATAATTACGGCATTTCGCATCGTTAAGAATTTATTCCATTAATTTATTTAATTTTTTATTCGTCGTGATATCAATAATTCGTTATAAATATATTCGCGCGACCAATTGAGCTGGTAAACAAATGAAAGCTGCTTGAAAACTGAGTACTGGTGAGATCAGTAAAGCGAATAAACGTTTTTTTTCTCAACTTCCTTTTAACTTTCCCCCTCTCCCTTTCTTCAAAGATATATACATTCACTCGGGCATCAATTTCGTTTCTCCCCGAAGAACTTCAAAGGAAGACGTCTCTAAGTATAACTCCCAGAAAAGAGAGAAAGAGAGAGATCCCTGAAAAACCCGCATTATCGACGATTCAAAGACGCATATTCAGCGATAAAAAATATGCACAGCAGCCAGCTTAAAGACCCCTCCGAAAATAAAAGAAATGACTTTTTCCCTACAGCTTTTCGACTCTATAGTCATTGTGGATCTCATGAATTCCAATCCTGCCGACAATCATCGAATTGCCGTGACCTCGTGCTTATCACAAAGGATGTCGTCCTATGATCAAGCTCGAGTTTAACTATGTATAAACTAAAGCTCTTTTTCTCCACGATTACCGATGGCTTATTTTTCCGCTCGGCGACACTTTATGCAAACCGCTTCTTTTGTCGTAGCTTGTATTTATCGGGATGAAATGGACTTCGGCTTTCTAGATCACATGTATATACTATACATACATTTGGCTCGTTCCTAATAGACAGTCTACAAAGGAACAAAATCAGGGAATATCCAATACGGACGTCCACCTGAGTCCAGGCGCTTCATCTTCTTCGCGCGTAGACTGTAGCGTGTCCGCTTGCAAATCGTGCTTCTGCACGGAAGGAAGCACCCGATTCAAAGCTCTCTTTTGTGCGAGCACGATCTGCTTGGCCCAACGTGTTGCATACCAATGGCTCTCGGTGGTGACATGAGAAAAAATATTCCGACTTTGCATAGTGATTCCCGGCGCTTTCTCTCTCTCTCTCTCTCTCTCTCTCTCTCTCTATCTCTTCCTTTATTTTGCCCTACCGGCTTCTCATTCATGGCTTCTTTGGGCAGCTCTCGCATAAATTTTCATCGCAGTGCTCGTCGTTTTGTTTCACAACCGAGAGTTTTTTTCTCTCCTTTCGCATTTTCTTTGACTTTTATTGCATTTACTCTTTTGTCTTTATTAACCCTTACTCTCGAGCCACCCACAGCTTGCATTGTAATGGTTCTTCTGTCTTAACTGCGGTTCAAATAAAGTTGCACTTGTTTGGGAATTTATCAAACTGTGAAATTGCTTTTTTTCCGTCGTTTTCATCGCTACGAATGCAGAAGTAGTAAGAGTTGGGAACGAGGTCGAGCATCAAAAGCACATTCTTTCTCTTTAATACTCGCATTCGGCTTTTTTTACCTCGAGATAGGTACAGAGAGAGAACGAGAGAGAGAGAGAGAGACGATACTGCAGCCGTATAGAGGGATAAAAAGAAAACAAGAAGCTGTGCGCGCTCATCAGAGACAGAGAGGAAACGTGCGCTCCGGTCCGAAATTGGCTGCGAACTTTCGGTAATTTGGCCGGCTCGTACAAGTAATAAACTTAGCCCCCATACCCCCTAGGGATAGAAGAGAAAGAGAGACTAGCATCCGCCGTTAACCTCTGGATGTTACGTTTGATCAGCTGTAGGCTTGAGAGAGATATCGACGTGTTGCTACTATTGCTCTGCTGCATGTTGTCTGGCACGGAAATTTTCTTTTTTTTATATTTAAACTAATAAGAAGGGATTTTTGTACAATAGTACTTTATTTTTTTAATGGAAAATCACTTTATAACGTTGAAATTTCGCACGCAAAACGAGAAAAAAACTCGTAAAATGTTTTTACAAGCTGGAGTTCATATTCAATCTTTGAATACTTGAGATACACGCATCTTTAAAGTGCGAATATTGCTATTTCCAATCGAACAAACAGAAAAATTTTTACATGATGTGTACCAAAATAAAAAAAATAATTACAAATCAGTTTTTAATTTTTGATAATTTTTCTTTTCATTCCAATATAAAATCTCTACTTTTTTGTTTTAAAGAATTTATCAAAGTATATTTATGCCAATTTTTAACTCAATTGGCTTTGAATCTCACGGAGAGTGAGTTTTCTTTGAATCTCACGGAGAGTGAGTTTTCAGCAACTTACTATAAGTGATCAACAAAAATGAGAAACATAGGTACTTTTATACAACTTCCGTTTTAAATATATAAAGAATCCAATGAATAGATCTAATTAAAATTCTGAATGTTAATGGTATCTTGTCTTCTTAAAGTTCACTATAGCTTTAAAACTCTCTCGATTATAGTTAACATTTTAAGATTTGTTTTATCTGCAATATTTAACGAGTACGTTGTCATTGAATCGTTGCAATCAAATAATTTCGAGTAACAATTTTTCACCCTCGTTTAAGTTCACGCTTGATTCTCGAAAAATCAATAAAGCAACGCCTACATAAAAACACACACACACTCGCATACAAGAAGGAAAGCTCTTATAAACGTTATTACCAATAAAAGTACAAGTTAAGCGTAAAAATCATTCACGGCTAATACGTGCGCAAGTTTTACAAGGAGAGCAGACGTCAGACGTCGACATCACAACTTTTCAATAGACACAGTTCAATAGACTTGAATACCCTTCGAGGGGAATATAACCCTTTAAAGTAATTACATCACTTGGGACATATTTACTCTCTACCTCGTAATTAAATTTTTTCTTAAAAAAAAAAAATATTCGCACTCAAGAATCGTGTTCACACGTATACAGCATCGCACAGAAGAATAATATATCATTGCAGCTTGATTTCACGCAGCGATCCCTCGTTGAATACATGACACCTACCCACATTCGAGTGTTATCTTCCTACCTTTAAAAACTCCCCTCATTCACTACAGCTTCGCGCTCATCAATTCCCTCGTATTTTGCCTCGAAACTCTTTCAAGCTCGCGTTGAATAGCTCGACGCCGGTTTATTCGCTAGCTAATATTTTCGCTGCGCGAGAGAGAGAGAGAGAGAGAGAGAGAGAGAGAGAGAGAAAGGGAGAGAGACAGAGAAGGCCAAAAAAAGTTCACGCAGACGAGTGACCCGAGGGACAGGGCGTTGACGACGAGCGATACAAATAACTGACGTCGCCGCGTAAAAGCTCGACGCATCGAATTACGGACACATGCACTCGTCAATTAATAACGAGCTGCATCTGGGAGTGAGTTTCAAGCCGCAGCGACACGAAAGCCAATTAGCTTCTGCGTAATTTCTATCCAGTGTGATATATATATATATATATATATATATATATACATGTGTATATGAGTCCGCAGGTGAGTATTATGTATATGCAAGGGATTTTGGAAAATTACAGCGAATCGAATTTCCGCGGTTGTTCGCGTCGATATAATTGCTATTCAATTACAACAAGGTTGATTCATATGACGAAGGTAGAAAAATAATAATATTAGAGGGATGGGATCATACAAAGTTATATATAGCTTGTGTGGGAGAGGGATAAGGCTCGCTCGTTAATTCGACTGATACCGAGTGCGATGTACTCGTGTAAAATAATGGTCAGAGTTTCGAGTAATATACATAGGTAATGGATCGTTGTCGGGTATCGAAGATAAAAACGTGGAAAATTCAAACATCGCTGACGCTTGCGTTTGCAATTAAATTTCCAAGATATAGATTGATCGTTTATATTCGAACTTGTACACGGTAAATAAAAATGTCTCTCTTCGGTAAAATCTATTCGATAAATAACCGTGAAAAAATAGGTTGGATTAAAAAAATAACAATTGCAGGTGGCTGTGTATTCCCAGCGGATAATAAAAGTAAACATCGTTGATAAAATGCAAAACATCGACGCGCTAAATAATCCAAACGTTGTTTGCGAAAAATCGTTCCCCAGTTGCAGAAACAATAATAACGCTATGGAAAACATTTTTGTGAAGTTTTGTCTGTCTGTCTCTCTCTCTCTCTCTCTGGCGTGTATACATTGGTTAGACTATACCTATACGTGGGTGTATAGTCATACGAAAGTGGACGATTGACGGACGATATCCCTACGGGCTAATAACCCGGACGAACACGTCGGGTTATGACGGATGAATGCATAGTACCCAGATATATATTCACTGCGACAAAGGCACGCGAAATTAAATATGATGTATATATGTGCGCGAAGAGAAAAAGGCTCGAATCAATTCCAGAGAGAGAAAAATGTATAGCTTTGCGGTGTCTTGATTAAATTTTGTAAATCGTTTCGACTGTGGTGATATAGAGTTTATCGAGTTTTAATCAGAATGGGATTTGAACAATTTGAAAAATACATGTACGGACTTGAAAGATGATTAGTTATATTAGAGTATGAACAGTTTAGAATATAATAGAAATTGGTATATTATTTTAGAATTGAAAGAGACAAGACACCTTTCAGTGAGGTCAGTTAAAATTAAAAATTTAGCGTTTTTGTATATTTGATACTGATGTAAAACTTTAATTTGGGTTTTAAATCCGACGGTTGACCACTTATAGTACGTTTTTGAAAACTCACTCCCCGTAAGATTCAAAGTGAATTAATGAACCAATTGAGGTTAAATTTGGCATAAATGCTCTTTGATATATTCTATGAAGTACGAATATAGGGATTTGAAATAGAATGAACAAGAAACACATTACACGAGGTGTATCAAGATTTTTGAAAATATAGTTATTAGGCAGTTTTTTGTTTTTAATAATTTTTCCATTCAATAAAAAATCCCTACTCTTACGCTTTGAAGAATTAATACATCAATAATTCATTTAGAATAATAAAGTAACGAATTAAGCCTCACTTAAACGTGTCTTACCACTTTAAGTTCGCTTCTACATAAAATGATCCAATAACAAGTGTGATTAGATTGAATGATTAAGTTTTGAAGACCTAAATTGATCAATATTGAGAATATTTTCCTTATACTTACCCTCCGGCTGAATTAATAAGGAAGTGCCCGTAGTCAATAAGTCTGTTGTACGGCTATTGGCAGGAATGCGGAAGAGTGTAATCGCTTAAACGCGATTTTGTAACTATTAATATGTATCCTGACACTGGAGAATGATCGCATATTCTCGGAGTAGTCGAACCTGTTGCTAGAAAACATTCTTATTTATAACGTATGTCTGTAAATTATTAAAGACGAAAATTTTACAAGAAACTGTAACTATTCATAGTTTTTTGAACCATTTTTCATAATAAGCCATTCTAATCAACAGTTTAAATTATTAAACATTGGTATTATTAAACATTGTTATTATTAAACATCGTTTATTTATATTCTCAACCAACGTAGGTATAAGAAAAATCATTATATAGTTTAAAAAAACGTATTGGGAGACTGAGAGAGACGTAGCTTCTCTTTTCTTTTCTTTCTCCAGCGTCGAGTATGCCTTCAAGATCCTTTGAAAGATCCTTTGAAAGAGTTGCTACCTCGTTGGTGAACCGGAACGAAAGAGAACGAAATTTTTCGATCGTCCAGGCTTAATTGCTGTCGTTACTCTCGTAGGTAAGTCCCACTACGTGGACTTACCGCGATAATAGAATCTCAATTTTTCATTACATTCCATTTTTTATTTTTAAATAAATTATTTGATTTAGGTGTTGGAATTACGATTCTAGAAATTTTTCACATATATTTATAACAACTATACTGATAGATGTTTGTCAAAATCATAACAACAAAAAATACGAATGTAATCGATTTAATATGATAGTTAAATAATTTCGGATGAACTGTTGAATTATTTTAAAAAATTTACCTTCAAGAACGTACCAAAAGTGTGATATAGAAGTCATTCAACGTCACAGTAACGATAACGTTCTTCAATCCTTCTTCTTAATTTCAAGGTAGTTCTCTGTTCAAGAATATACTACTTCTAGTATCTATCCTTTACGAGTACATGGAAAATCATTTGGCTTTGGATTTACTGTTATCTAAAAAATTAATTATTTTAAATGATACAGTTTTTAAAAAAACGATTTGGTTCGCTAAGCTTTAGTCCAAGTAACCTTACTCGTGGCTCAGTAGTATTCAATTTGTGGGTTAAGCCGACACAAGGCACCTTTAAGTGAGTCTACCTAGAAATCAGAATTTTAGTTAGTTATATTAATTGCATTCTTTATATGTGTATAATACCAACGTTGAAGATACTTATACCTTTAATACGACCACTTATAGTAAGTTGCTGAAAGCTAGTGAGCTGTGCGTAAGATTCAAAATGAAATAATGGGCCAATTGAGCTGAAAATTTACATAAATAATCATTGATTATTTTGGTACACGCCATGTAAAATCTATATTCGCTCGATTACAAATTTCCATATTCACGCTTTAAAGAATGTATGAAAAAAGAGTATTTATGACAATTTTAAGCTCAAGTGGTCCATTAATTTATTGTGAGATTTCAACAATTTACAAAAAGTAGTTAACGATGAGACGTAAAACAAAGTTCAAATTAAACAAATTAAAGATTGAAATTAATATAACTAATAACAAATTGCTAATTTTATCTCCCCTCACTTAAAAATATCTTGCTCCCATATGTTACATCTCTCGAACTTCGAAAATACCAAAGCCTAGGTCCTTTACAACTGATATGTGAGAAATCTACATATTTATGATTATATGAGAAAGTATAAATAATTATCACAAGAATTCTACTATTCAAAACTACTACATTATTCAATCATCGGCTATGTAGCCGTATTTCTCATCCAAACAACTTCAGTTGAAAATCAAGCTCTTCTCAGTAAATAACTGTAAACACGTACGATCATGCACACAGACTAGCAATAAAAAAGAAAAGCTCATCTGGTAGTAGCGGCGAGTAAACAGTGCTAGTCCAAGCGTAGGATTGAGCGCTGCTGCATCAGGAAGACGATGCAATTGCTGCAGCAGCACAACCGCGTGTGCCATTGTTCAAACAGTTGAGAGAGAGAGAGAGAGAGAGACAGGGTGGCGGATCGCCCACGGCTTTCTGTTGGCTCTACTCGCCCTCCTCTCGAAGGACGACGACGTGTCTGCTTCCCTCTCTCTCTCTCTCTCTCTCTCTCTACAGTAGCATCGACCAAGACACGCTTGATGACACTGCGCAAACAGAGTTGGCGATGGCACCGATTGAGAGGAGCCATTCTCGCCTCTTAGTCAAGACGCTAATTCCTGAGCTCGTGTGGTTGGTGGCAAGCAGTTGTCTTGTAATACCGAAGAGGGATTTGTCGAGAACCGAACTCTCGCTCCATGGAAAATGTTTTAATCGTTCGATTGAGCTGCTTTCTAGACGCGTAAACTGAAAGCAGGTTACCTCGTAAAGTGATACTGCGATAAAGCTCTTTTCCTTCTCTTTTTAATGATACACTTGAACGTAAAAGTGTCGAGGTGGATCCGAAAATCTTTATTAAGTCAGAAGAGCCTATAAAAAGATTTGATTAAAAAACTTGCGAGGCCGAATAAAACTCAATGAAAACTCGAAGAGCCTTCCGCAAGTTTTAGTGATTTCATAAAATATCCGCTTTGGCAAGCTCGTCGCCCAACGTTATGGTTATCTATACACAGAACTACTATTCAGCGTACAGTATCAGGCCTTGTATACATTTGCGTTTCTATTTAATTGCAGCGGCTGGTTTGTTTATCCAAATTGATTACAAGTGTAATTTATACGTATAATATTGCGCAAATAAACGATCGATTTTCCAGTGAACGCGTCTATTAGAATGAATTTCAGTGATTTTGGTCAACGTACGGGTAGACACTGGTTCGTCTATTAATATTGTATATAAGCCGCGCAAACAATCAATGCAACGGTCGATCGATTGTATTCTCAAAAGTGTACAGAGTCAAAGCTTGAAAAAGTAACGTATCGACTGTCATTGTGAAGGAAGCTTAAAGGAGTAGGGATAGGAGTATATAGACATAGTATTGGTGGGGTTGGAGAGAACGAACGAACCATAGGAGGAGTCGGCGAGCAGCAGATCGTTAAAAACGTAATATCCGCTTAGTTGTTGCAGGTGATGCTTCCAGCTACAGGCTGTGGAAGAGGCTAGCTTGCCTGTACACTCCTGGCCAAAGACGGAAGTGGCGACACGCGCGAAAATCGTCGCCGCAGGCCGACAAGCCAGCAGCAGCCAGAGGTAGTAGTGGCGCAGCGGCAGAGGTAAGTCTTGCTCTTGCTCTTTCAATTTCTCTCCTCTATGCTATCCCTCGAACTCTTTTTATGCCCCTCTTGCGCTTTCCTGTGCGCGCACGCGTGCGGTTGCCTGCTCTACCCCTGTGCTCGCCTTTTTCCTGTTTCCATTCACATCTTTTATCTTGTCACGCTGGGAAAGAGCGCTTTATCATTTTTCTCCTTCCTTTTCACCGCGCGAGCTTCTTCGTTTCTTATTCTGCTCGCTTTTTTATCAATTATGAGACAACAAGACTGCCCCCGAGGTATTGGGTATTAGATGTTGTATTGCCATTGAAGGAACGAAACTATTTGCGATGTGTACACTGATAAAAAAATTGTTGTAATAAAAATGTTTTGTTTGATTTCGAAAAATAATGTCTTTCGATAGTCCTGGGAAAACATTTACTTCAATCTCATCGTTATTTTATTCGAATGCCAATTTCGTTTAAATATGTATTTACATTACAGTAAATATTTGGTTAAATTATATTAACTAATTCGTTATACATATGAAATTTGGTGATTTCAGAGAAATGTTTATAGAATTTATAGAATTGAAAAAAATTGTTTACTAAATAGTTACGCGGTGTATTTAAAAATACGTACACTGTGAATTTGAACAAATTTTTATTTTTATATAGTAACTAGCATTTACTGAAAATAATTTTACTTTAGAGTAAATATTTTTTAAATTCAAAATATTATTTTCTATTTAAAGTAAATATTTTCTTCTTTAAAACTTAAACTTAATGTAATGTAAACATTAAAGGGTAGAATAAAAATAATTATTTCGCCCGTAACAAAGAACAAAAATCTAAATACACATAATCGAATCAATCGTTAAATAATTTTGAATATACTGTTAAATTATCCTCAAAAATGTTATTTAACCATTACATATTCCCATAACGTACCAAATTTCTTCACCTCATAAGTAATATTTATTGTCTATTTTCGCATAATCATTCGTGCACGAGTGCATATAACGTCAGAGAAAACACCAGAAACTTTATTCTCCCTCCTCTCTCTCTCTCTCTCTCTCGCGCTGAAACTGAATTTCGTAATAGATACTCTTCCGTGGCGCGATATCGAAAAACTATAAAAGCGTATATGTATAATTATACGACGGGCTAATAACGTTAGAGAACTACTTTTATTTTCGCAAGTTCGACGACTCGATTTCCATTTTCATTTGAAAGCTGGGCGTATGTTGCATAAAAATACAGAGCAAAGAAGTGTAATTCTAGCTACGGAGCGTGCTTAAACCGATATTGCTATCAGCTTCGGCGATCAGCCGTACGTAGAGAGAGAGAGAGAGTATATAGGGTGGGTAATAGACTCGCGATACGAATCGCCGATTAAAACCTTAGACTTCGGTTCTCTTGTCACTTACAAACCGGGTGATTCATTTCTTAAATAGCAAAATCTACATCTCCGATCTATAAACGTAGAGAAATACCACGAGGTAATACCCTTACTTTTATCAACACCATTTTATTTTCAATAGAGCTTTTATACCATATCAAAATCCGATCTTATCAATTACTTCATCGCCACCCCCTCCCCTCTTCGTGTCATGTACACACTCTGCGAGAGAACGAAATTATCTCTGGAAACTCAGCGAGTTTGAAAAGCTCGCGCAATTAGGAGAAAAAACTTTGAAGAGCATTATGTCGCTCTATACTGCTTGCTTGTTTTTGACGTATACGTATAGAGAAGCGCGGAGAGTCTCCCGGCAAGTTTTTTGGAGAGGCAAAGCTTCTGCCGGCAAGATTAAAGAAAAGGAAGTAATTTCAATAATACGAAAACTTTTAATTGCAGGTACTATGGGAGCGGGGGTATGGAGGGCGGAGGAGGGCTACAAGCCACGGACGACCTCCGACTGCAGAGGTACGCGCGTTCGAGGAGTCGCAGGACTTTGCGGCACTCGCTAGGCCGAGAGAATGGCCCAGACGACTCTCACAGCATCGAGCGACCTTTCGATGACGATAGGTGAGTTTTACCAATTTCTGGAAAATCGAAATTTTCAACTTTACTTACCGTCTTTCCAAATTATCCTACGCGTTTTACTCCACTGGTTTCGCGGATCGTTAATTCTTCTTGCGAACTTTTGAATTCCTGTAATGTTGAAAAATGTGTTTTAAGTTTTTAAATTAAATTTTCTATTCATGGATTGACTGAGCTTTTTCTGTAAATAATTGTGTTACAAGATTTATTTTTCTTTCGATTTCTATACATCGTTCATTATCTCGTATGTTGCATAAATTCCGAGGCTCTAAAGAGTGTTAATTGACATGAAAATGTTAATAACCTCTGGAATTCGAAAGAGTTTTCTTACACGAATTTTTAATATTCATGTTCTATTTAAAAGCGTAACATTAAATTAAGTTTTTATTTCAAATGTAAACTAGAATAAAATACATTTATTACAGTGTAGTAATACAGTAATTATTGTGCGTAAAAAACAAATTAGCTTAAGTGTAACACACCAGAGGAAATAAATTGTAAGAAAATTTAAAACTAACTTAAGGCCAGTGTAATTGAAATAACCCTTAATCGTATGTTAGTAATGAAATAAAATATGTAACAAAATGGTAACTAAATTTATATTTAAATTGTTCGGATATTTTCTTAATTGGCGTTTCTACTTCTTTTTTGAAACTATTTTGTCATTAAACCTATTGCACATGTCACCTTGTATTATGCCGAAACATATCTATTTACAATTTGCTATAGAGACAGATGTCATCAACTTCGTCTTTACACTTTGATTGATGTTTTAAAAAGTACATTGTATTTGCGTATGCTTGTATTATATTTTATTTATTTCCTCTGCAGAAGGATAACAATATTTTATCATTTCCAATACACTTGAGATCACCGTATGACATCCTGTCTTTGTTGTTTTCAATAATTGATTGACCAGAAGGACGGATTCTTTCTATCGATCAAACTTTGTTACGTATTTTCTTCAACAATTTTATCAATTTATACAAACACCGTCTCAATAAATTTATATTATTCTTTGTTATAACATTGACTTATTCTTGATTTTACAATTAAAAAACTCAAAACGTCAAATTTTTTTCAGGCTCACGCCAGAAGCGACATTATCGTGCCTCGCGTCCGGCCAGCCAACATGCTCCACCGGCTGCTGGCTGCGGGAGGTCCCGGACGACGACTACGCGAATGACATGTTTGAAGCAGCAGCATCGATTACCTGCGCCGGAAGGGAAGACGAGGAGCAGCGATTCCAAGGCCTGAGGCACGACAAAGACGACGAGAGACTCGTCGAATGGAGGCGGCCAAGGCTGCGCTCCTCCGGTAGCTGGCACCTCCGGAGTGCCCTGGAAATGGCGACGAGAACGCTCCTTCTTGGTTTCGTACTACTCGTTACGCCAGGTAACCTACAATTGTTTTTAAAGATATTTCTTCGGATTTCCGGTAGAGATCGAGATCGCCGCCCTGTAATTACGTTTACGAGCGAAGTCTTTCTCTCTTTTCTGTTTTTTTCTTCGTGGATTCGTTCTTTTGGATTCTTGATTGTTTTTAGAGGTGCATTTCCGTTTCTTCTGCGACTGTGTCATTTACGACCGGGAGATTGAAAAATGTCTGACCTTTTTTTTTCCCTAGAACAGTACAAAGATTTTCGAATTATCTGTGTTACATTCAAAGTTGTTAGTTTCAAACTAACACGATTCGAAGAATCTTTAACAAGGGAGAGTCGGAGAATACGAAGCAAAAAATATGTATGCCCTACAGTATCTATTGATTTAAATTCACTGTTCAGCCTCATAATATAAATAGAATGCAAAAATTTTCTCGTCTCTTTTGATAATAAATTATTCCTGGAATTGATTATTTGAATTTAATTAGTAAAGCAATTATTACATGCGCTTCGGGTGCCTTTCATGAGATTCGATCTTCATATTATAACCGATATTTATTAGATAGGATACATTTAAAAAAATTAAATCTTCTCGATACAATAATTGCACAAGTACACTGAAATAAATATTTGTAAATTTAAGAAAATTTAATCATCAAATAATTGCTCTTTTGAAAGAAGAAAATATTTAGTGAAATTTATAAACATTATTTTGATTTTTAAAACTATTCATTTACTACGTTACTTGCCAAAATCAAATAAAAATAAATCACTTGAGTGTATTTATTTTAACGCAATCATTTTTTAAATCGAAAATATTCTATTTAATTTTGAAAAATATTACCTCAAATAAATGTACAAATAAAGACAATGTTTATATTGAAAAAAATATTTTCTGAGGATTATAAAAAAAATTGTTTCTTTGGAGTCGTACAAATTCTTTTTTTCGGTGTATATACGTATCGATCGTCGTTGTTGAAATCAGCGCGGAATTTTTGTCCTAGCAATACAATGCAACAAGAATTTCCAGGCGTTACTAAAAGAAAAACTCCGACAATCGCAAAAAAATATCCAGAATTTTCGGGTCTGCCGTTCGGAGACAGTAACGGCTTTTATTGCGGTGAGCGAGGAGGATTTTATTTGTGTACGAGTCGTTCTGCACTATTCTTTCGAGATGATGTATTACCTTCATCGTATCTATTTGTTCTTGAAAATATAGCAATTTATACATGTACAAGTTAATATATATATGAATATATATGTGTATATATACACAAAGAGATATGTACTGCGCTTGAATTAATGAAACTTTTCAACCGACGAGTATAAACACTTGCGCAGATCGTCGAGAGACAATCGTATCGACGACAAAAGGAAATTCGCGAGACAGCGAGCGACTCGTTAGTCACATTAGCGCCGTTTAATTTCATTAAAATGCGGTTTCCTTCGCGGCCAAGGCACTACTACTACGCGTTCATCTAATGGCTCTGCTGTGTTCTGCCGCAGATACGATTAAAACGAACTCGTAGTTTCATTTATTTATTCTTTTTTTTTTGTTCTTGTATTTCCGTACAGCGTTTAAAGGCTACTCGAGTCGTTTATTTTCTCCGTTCAGGTTATAGTAGGTGTATTTTTTTGCGAAATTTGAGATCGAGGCGAAAAGGGATTTAAGGACGCGAATCAAACTGAAGTGCGCAAACAAGATACGGCAGGTTATACGGTACTAATAATTTTAGCCCACTTAACCTCCTGGCATAAATTATGAGCTTTAAAGCTGCCTCAACCATTCGCCACCGAAATATTTGCTGACTCGAATTCTCTAGCTCGACGCGGCCTCGCCGCATAAATATTCAATTGCGGCTATTCGTGGTATAGCGCGTTTTTCCGCATACGAATGACGTATTGATCGAGAAAGACTCATAATTACGTATATATGTAGCTTCTTATGAATTTCGAAACGACCTTACCAGAGCCACACATATTGTATATATATACTATATATTGTATGTATATACTAGGCGTATATATATATATATATTACCCTTTTATTTATGCTACCAAGTTACACGTCTGATTTTCACCCTCTGATTTACGTGTCGGAGCTCGCGTCGTTTTCGTTCACAGCGGATGCGTACTACGACTGTTTTCGAGAATTCGTTGAGCGTAATGAAGTAGGAAAGCTTTTATAAAAGATCGTCGCTATTAATAACGCATCGTCGGAATAGCAAGTGCAATCGTAAAAAAAATTTCTCGACACTTCTTACATCTAAGGCTGGATGAACAGCCAACTGTAATTTATAGCGTGGATTTCAGTCCAACGATAATTTCCTTAATTAAAACGAGCCTTCGTACGCTAGGAATTCTTTCGGATAAGCATAGCGAAAGCTCTGGCTGTCGGAGATTTTTATGAAAGAGATAAGGGTCGAGTCACAGAAGTTAGACAACGGAGAAGAGAATAAAATAGCCGAGGGATAGGATAAAAAAAAGAAGGCAAAAGAAAACCAGAACGAAACGCTGCGATGACTGTGCGAAAGATGAGAGAGGACGAAGGGTCGAAATTAGCGGCAAAAGTTGTTTAATATAGAAAGTTCTTTCTAAGTCGTTCGAGAAAGACAGATATATATATGTGTGTGTATATATTAAAGCATTGTGCGCGATCGTGAAACTTTCCAAGCCAGGCTAATGCCCGTAATTTATTTATTTCTCAATTATATCCAGAGTCGAGCTATTCTTCTCTACCCTTTCAAGTCGCCCCGTTGCTCGACTTTTACATTGCCGTCGCGATAGGAGGTCAGAGAGTTGATGCAAATTTTTCCCCGAGTTAGTATACTTGGCCGCTTTTCGCTGACTCGATCTTCTCTTCCTGCCAGTTGCAGCTATGCTGATGAGATGCCATGGAATTTTTCGGAGCAACTTTTCTTGTTTGCTCACTTCTTTCTCGGTCTTATCGCGCATAATTAGATTCCCGGAGACTTGTAACGAAATGACGTGTAATGCCAAGGCCGATTACATTCTGTAATGCGGCTCTACTATTATACAGTAAGAAAGAGAAGGAACTAATCAACTGAGCAAATGAGCTTAATGGAATGAAGGGAGAGAATCTACCGGTAAATACTTTACGTTAAATCCCCTTTTCCATTCGAGCAGCGACTATTGGCGCAAGCAAAGTAAGCGAATTAATTATTCTGTTAATCGAAGAAAAAAAATATAGTCGGATACTTATCTTTAAATGCGCATCAATCGCGTTTACTCCGCGTAAAATGATCGAGTAATAAAGAGTATTGAATGATTTCGATCTATCTCTGTGCAAACTCGTTGACAAAAAGGCGCATCTTGTTTCCTGAAAACTAATTTTCAGTCTCTCCGCAATTTTCTCTCTAGCATCAGCTCTCCTTTTTCGCGTCGAGTGCTGCCGTCGTCGTCGCTACTGCATTTTTTTTTATTTTCCTCTCACTCGAAGCTGCCTCGATCAACGCGGTACTGCCATTGTTTCCCTTCCCCTCTCTCTCCCTTGAAGCTCTTCGCCTCCTTTGTGAATTGTTTATTTCTCACCTCTGCGAGTTGTTTCAAGTACCGTAGCAGCAGCAGCAGCAGAAATATATATCATGCTCTTGAATAAATATCGCGCGATCTGCACACCTACTCGTTTTATCTTTAATTAACTCGAGCGCGTGCGCAAGCTTTATAGGCGCGTTTATTCAGCGAAAGAAAAAAAAGGGAAGAACCAGTCAACATATACACAAAAGTATAAGCAAAAACTTTTAATTAAAGACACGTGAGCGAGTTAAGCTTTTTTTTCACTGACAACTGTGTGACGCAATCGCTATGTAAACCTGTGTGTACATTTATGCACTTCTTCAACGTGAGGAGGATTATTTGTGCTATTATGCACTGATGATTTTTCATTCACTTTTTAATATTGTATATCCTCTCATCCGTTGATAATGAAATTCCTTTCCGATAATTGTTTATTAAAATTAACGGGTGTAAACATGTCCTGATACAGAGAGAGAGAGAGAGACAGAGAGAGAGGCAGAGAGCGTTTTTATATTAGCTTGCCGAGCTTTTGATTGCAAAAAGTAGAAAAACTGGTAAGTTCGATAAATTCCAACTCGTTAGCAAAACATTTTAAAACGCATTTTGGATTCTTGTGATAAGCCAGCGAGCTATAGGTACAAGAGCGCATTGGTAATGAAACTTCTCATAGCGGTTCTGTAAATTCAATACACCCAAAGCTATATTAAAGGCAGATCGTAGATATTTAATCTCTATGTTACACTACGAAGGATGATGTCGAGCAGTTGCCTGCGTTAATCTATCCCGTCCGATCCTCGGCATCCCTTACATCCGCCGAAAATCAATTACTCTTTAACTCACGGTGTATCCGTTCTCGCGCGTTTCTACTCCATGAATAATCGATAAACTAGAATATATAGTTACTATATACCCTTCCATTTTTAGAGGGAAAATTATTGTTTTTATAATAATCTGTACAGCTCTGTGTTCTGAAAAATTCTTACTGAATTTATGAGAATTTGTTTATAAATATATTAGAAGAACAAATAATTTTTCAGTCAGATCTTACTTACGTGTTAGAGCTTCTCTCGTCGGTGATCGCCACCACATCGTGAAATGATGCAGCATTATCGATAACGATGATTCGCCCTCTAGCAGAGTGTGTATATCTATATAAATGTATAGAGCAGTTTCGTTCAAACGAAAGCACAATAGCCGAGCACTTCCTTGCCTCGATCACTATATATATATATATATATATGTATATTGTATATTGTATATTGTATATTGTATATTGTATATGTATATCAAAATATATATACACATATAAACGAGCGAAGTACTTCAATCATCACGTCCAACAGCCCGTCCATCGCGCCCCGTCAACTTTCCCCGACAAAAGGCTCTCGCAACATCGATATTGCTCGCGCGCACAATACTAATAGAGCGACGCGCGTCCGGCAATTATGCGGCCGGTGGGCTAATTTGATAAGCGTTCGAGCAGTACCAAAGACACGCGCTTCTTTGAGTATACTCGGCGAGAGAGAAAGAGAGAGTGAAAATGGTTAATTAGAAGGTCGTTGTTACAAGGTGTATATAAAGACTCGGCTCTATATTGTTGGAAAAAGGGGTGAATGTACCGATCGATGCACGAGTAATTGGTCACTTAAATGAAGAAGCTTGTTTTCAGAGATTTAATTCTATAGTAGGGTATTGGAGACAAATTAGCTTTGTTATATTACTTACGATTCGAATTCATCAACTCGTTCTTGCGTGTATAAACTAGTAACTATATCAGTACACCTCATCTGGTCATTAATGGTCGTTCGTTGAGGTTCAACCGCTGGTTATCGAATCCTCTTCCGACTGCACAATCACCGAATGATTATTCCGCGATCCAAGCGCGCTATATCCTATTAATTTCGACTCGCCTAACGTTCATACATACGCATACAGTACTAAATATGTATATTGCGTATGTAGATAATATATATGCATATATATCTATATATGTATTCACGTATAGTTTACACGCAATGCTGTATATACATTTAATACATACTGGTAAGAACTGCCAGTACTGATCAAACCTTGATTCGATATCGGGAAGATAAGGCCCAATGCTGACATGCCAAATTAGAACCAGTGTTAACGTAAAGCTCATTCTTATTACTCCAGTAGTGGCAAATCTAGTAGAGGGAAATTAAGTACAGGCGATGAAGTGTTTCTTTGTAAATAATTTATTTATAAATAAACAATAAGTCTTAATACGAATTTTTCTATAACAAAAGTATCTTAGAATTTATTGTTGAATTCTTACATAATTATGATTTTTTAAGTTTGGACTTTCTGCGAATTTTCGACAGATGGAACACTGCAATTATACACAAAAACAATTGAAAATGATCATTAGCTAATTTAAAAATATTATTGTTATTTGGAAATTTGTATATAAATCTACTTCTATAGTGAAAACAATTTGTTATGTTTAAAAAGGAAGAATTGCAAATCAGCAGTGGTTTGGCTTATTTAAAAAATTTTACGGGTTAAACCATTAGAGTTATTTTAAATTTAAACATCGTGGACATGATTTACATAGACATTAAGGCTGTGAAAAAATTTCAGGCCGCAACAAATCATTTTCAAAAAAATAAATTCTAAGTACTTATTATTTTTTTATTTTTTAATGGTCTGCTTAGGTCATTGTAAAAAGCTCCACGGTAATAGAAACTACATATTCATACCTACAAAATGATGTATTGAAAAGTCTTTTAAGTTGCTCCAATTTTTGCACCGACTTTTATCTTAAAGAATATCCCTTAAAAAAAATAAAAAAATAAGGTCGGCATAATATTGACACAGTACTGGCATAATGTTAGCACATTAATGGTTTAAAACTGGCGTACCAGTACTGGTGCAATACATGAAACCAAATTAAATTGATTTTAAAGCATATTATCGATTCCTATTACTTCAGTACTGGTTGAACACTGAACGAATACTGTCTTACAGTACTGCTGACAGAATAACAGTACTGAGCCATTACTCCATTCCTACTGGGATAGATAATATTGACTTTCATCTCTTTCTTGAAGATTTAATTGACGATCCGCTCAGAATACACCATCGCCCGCTTAATTATTCCCCAGAGCACTATGTAATCTCTCTCTTTCTTCCCTCTTTATTCGTCCATCTATCTCTCTCTGAACGGCTACTCGCGTTACGAGAACAAGTCCTCGGAAGCAACAAACACGCCCGACTTGAAGTGCACGTGTAAATACGCTCGTCCGTGCGTACACGTGTGAGTGCGGTCTAATGTATACACTACGTACACACCTATAACGTATATATATTATATATATAAAGGTAATCACAGAACGCGTTATAAGTGTACACACAGAAGGGTAGTTGTAGTATGTACGTTTGCATACGCACGCGCGATCGAATCCGGCATATGTTTGTGTTTGTGCCTGGTCCATACGGAAGAGCTGTAGTAGTAGTAGTACTAGTTGTAGAGGTAGTTACCGGAACTAACCAAACCAGACGAAGGAATGCCAAGCGGTGCTACTTCCGCTAATATCCCTGTAGGTTTCGAAGGATTATTAATGTCCAGAGAAGTATCGAATATGCAAGGCGGATTGGGTTTCCGTCGAGGTTCTGGATTACATATGAGCTATATTGCGCCAAAGTGTCAGTCTGCTTTATAAACGTACAGAGAAATGTATATAAGTATTTCTGGGATAGATTCACCAGTCAAGGTTTTTTTTTCTTCTAAATATTTCTAAGCTACTCTTTGACACTGAATCTAATGTAACGAATTTTTTTATTATATTATATTTTTTTTATTATATTATATTCACAAAGGGTTTTTAAGTTACATGATGTCAAAGTTGGTATTTTATACCGATTACCAAAAAATTGTAACTCCTCAAGGAAGCATTTCTCACTAAAAGTACAAAACGGGCTTTTATTGTAAAATTGGATAAACTTTACAGAGAAAATACTTCCAATGCTATAGATATATGCCATAATAACCCGCTAAGTCTTCAAAGTCTTGAAATTTAGTTTCGAGAAGGTTCGATCTTGAATTTCAATATTAAAAAATTCATAAAGGTACCTTGTACCCATTACAAAAGTATCTGCAAAGATGCAACTTGGCAATCAAGTTCTATTTCTAACTAGAAATAAAGCTATCGTATGAACTATCATATTTTAAAATATGACTTTCTCAATATTGGTCCAGATTTCCAATTAGAAATGGAGCTTGATTCAAAAGTTACATATGTATGTATATGCAAAGTATAATTTAGCTTTGTAAATGTACCATAGGATAAACAAACATAGTAGAGAGTTTACGCAATAACTCAGGAATCAGCCGCAGCTCATCCTAGGGATCTCCCAAGCATATTCCAAGCACATATCCATAACGGATATCCCTTTACTACCCCCTTGCTCCACGCCTCTCGTAAAGACATAGACGCGAGAAAATACTTACGGTGTAAGGTATATGTGAATATATATACATGTATATATATATATATATATATATATATATATATGGGACTGGCTTTTACGAGGCGCCACGATCGGTATACGCGATTAACTTTACAGCGTGTTATCGGTCGCGAGAGAAGCACCTCCGGGGCTGTAAGAGCTTACAGGTTAATGCTTCGCTACGAACGAAGACGGTGTAAATAACTTCGCTCTCGAACTACCCAGGAAATGATTACGTCGTTCTTAGCTGAGAATTTTTTTTTTCTTACCGTCTTTACTCCACCAGAATTTGGCGACGTCTTCTCCTCGTAATCGCGGCCATATTGGCATCGTCATGTTTTCTCTCTCTTTCTTGTCGACTATATACATAAACGAGCTCAGGAACCGTGCCAAAGTAAAGTGCACTACTCTATATAGCTCAGTCTCTCGATCGTAAATACATCAGGCTGCTTCTTCTTCTTCTTCTTCTTCCTCGCCATCATTTACTTATTACCGGCGCTGTGGGCAAGAAACGCCGAATTTGTAACGCGCGAGCATCATTTTTCTTTGTATCGAGTCTGGGGTAAGATGTACGAGCTGTGCTTCGAGCAAGAGAGAGAGAGAGAGAGAGAGAGAAAGAGAGATATGGGGGAGTCGTGGGAGTAATGCAAAATCTATTGTGAACTATGGAGGGAGAATTTTTTTTTAACCAAGATACGCTTGAGGGATGGAGGTGATCGAGGATTAGGATTTGAGATATTTCAAGAATTTTAACTGTATTGCTAGCAACGGTATATACACTATGTTCTAATACAAAATATAGTTTCACGTTAAGGGGAGTTTTGGGTCGATTCGATTATTAACGACAAGAAATTGGATGAAGCTCTACTCGGAGTTGGTATATTAGGATGGGTCGTAGTTGGAATTTCATGAGAAAGTATTAGGAAAAATACACTTTCCTTTTTAAAATATATCTTGCGGGTATTTTTATCGTAAATGGAATAAAATGTATACGTTTCATTTTAAAGTCAGAATTTGGTGTGAATGTATTTTACTCCATTGTCTCTGATGTCGTTATCTTTAGATATAGTACATACTACCTTATTATCAATATAATTGTCCTTATTCAATTGCGTAATATATACGGTGTATTGTTAGCTTCAATTTGATACGCATTAGACGTACAATACTCTCTATATTATATTATGTGTAACGACAAGGTTATCTTTCGGCGTATTGTATTACTGGCATACAATGCAGTAATTACACTCGCATGACACAATCAGCCTCGCCTTCAAACAAGTGTCTCGAGGTTGGAAATATTTAGCTTCGCTATCAAATAAGTTCCGGTGCTTTCGTTTCACCTCTTAAAAGTATATGACTCAGATGATTTTTCATTCATTGATTGAAGTAGTTACGTTAATTACATTTTGTATATATTTAATACTGAGCTTGTAGATTGTATACCTTTAATTTGAGTTTTTTCACGTTTTTCAGTCTCTTCGATGATCATATATGACGACATCCCCATAAGTAGGGTGTTGAAAACTCAATTTCCGTAAGGTGCAGAACGAATAATTGGACCAATTTATCTGAAAATTAGAATAAATACAATTTGATACATTTTTTAAATCACGAATATAGGCATTTTTATTCGAACGATCAGATGAAATGTACCAAGATTTTTTTAACAGTAATAAAGACAGTTTTATGATTTTTAATAATTTTTCTATCAGTTTAAAAAAAATCTCTATTACACACACATTAATGTATGGCATCGAAGAGTATTCGTGTCAATTTTGAGCTCAATTAGTCCCTGAATTCATTTTGAACCTTACGGGAAGTGAGTTTTCAAAAATCTAGTATAACTTAATATTGAAGGTACATAAAATTTGAAATAAAGCTCAAATTAAATGTACAACAATCTACAGATTCGGAATTAAAATATATAAATAATTTAATTAATATAACTAATTAAAATTTTTCATTTAGTTAAGCTTACTCAAAGGTATCTTGTCCCCTTAAGCCTAAAAAGTAACGTATTATTTTTATCCTCGTTATCGGTCACTTCGGGAAACTCAATATTCATAGTGAACCTTCTAATCATCGTAAGCGACCTTCTCATCCGAGCGCTATGAGTTGAGATTTTCTTGGAATTTCACTGCAAGCCTCAGTGCCGAGATATCGCTCGGTGGTACTAAATCCCCAGACACGCGCACGACTCTGGGGTCCAAAGGGAGAGAGAGAGAGAGAGAGAGAGAGAGAGAGAACTAATAATGCAATATTGCAGCGCAGCATTAAGAGGCGAGCGTCGACACGGTGGAGCTCGTAAAGGGCTGTAGCCGCCGGCTACACGAGCATTGATTACCTTTAATATTTCCGATATTCCGCCGTCGTTTCGACGGACTTGTTTCAACCTCTTTCTCTTCAGTGATTTTCATCTCGCTTTTCTGATTCGCATCACCTAACTATATGTTATCTTTTCTCCATAACGAAATCGTGTAATTCGAAGCCGAAGTTTGAATTGCGTTCCCGCGAGGGTGAAAAATTAGCATAAATTCAAATTACCGCGCATCCCTAGTAGACATTTATTTGATTTACTGGCTAATATATCCACGTGCAATCGATATGTAATGTTTGATGCTTAATTAAGCATTACACGATTTTTTTTAGTGATGGAGTATTTTAATTTTGTAGAGATACTTTTTTTAAAGACACTTTTGAAACTTAGAATTGACAATATTTTTAAAAATGTAATTAGAATTAAAACATTTTATGGTGATTGAAGAGTTTTAGTAATTCTGTAACTCTGATAACACTACAAATCATAAATATTACTAACTCCAAAATTCAAAAGCAACTGATGGCGCTTGCTTTTGAAAGGATTTACTAAGCTGAAGTTTGGTAAAAATATTTTTTTATACAATCCTTTTCGCATATAAATGGGGATTTGAAATTGAACGATCCGAACAAATTTGACATTATAAAATGTATTAATTTTACGGAATAATTGGTGGAAACCTCAGTTTTGGACTTTTATTAATTTTTCTGTGAATTGGAATTTAAATCCCTTCATTCAAGAATATCATTATGAAGTTTCAACTCAATCAATCTCTTTGATTTCTGTTGAAGCTAAAATGTGGTGGAAGTATTCTTTGATACTCTCATTTTCGAATGAATGTAGAGATTTCCCATTGAATGATCAGAATAAATTTTACATTGTAAAATATATTCATTGTATTTAATGATTGATTCAAAAGTCAGCTGTTTAATTTTTTATAATTTTTCTGTGTATTTTATTTTGTTGCGCAATTAGCTATCGTAGAGACGTAGAGAATCTTAGATCTCTACAATCTTATTATTACAATCTATCAATACTTATTTGATGAAATCGACGAATCGTGAATATTTGCGCAGACACTTCTCAATTTCCAAGCCACGTACTTTATGCGTTCGAATATTTCTCCCAGTGATAAAAAGAAAAATTTTATTTTCCAGGACTGTGCAATCATCAGGACGCGGTTCACATAACGGCGATTCTCGGCGAGAGCGTGGTGTTCAACTGCCACGTGGAATTCCCGGATCAGCACCCGGTGCCGTACGTGCTCCAGTGGGAGAAGAAGGTAGGCGATACGGTACGATATCGGGCTACGAACCAGCAAAGCGTTGCGAGCCCTTCTCTGCTCTCTGTCCGTGAGTTAAAGTCGAGGGCGCCTCTGGCCAAGGCCGCGCTCCTGCTGCCGGCCAATTCACCCGCTGCTCTAATGCTGCCAGAACAGCTGCGCAACAAACTCGCGCTACTCCACCTGGCCAAAAAGCCAACGATGCCCGAAGAGAAGCAATCGATCGACGTAGGATTCTTGGTAAGGATACCATCGTCCGCACTTGCCATTTCTCTAACAAGCTTATCTATATGTATAAATATCTATTAGGGTGACAATATTATAACGCACGTTAAACAATTTATTATCAAGATTTATCAATATAAATGCCTTAGGATACGAGATATTTAACAATGTTTGTAATAATAATTCGAAGACGTGAGAAATTGATTTGTTACTTGCAGTGTTTATTGTAGAAAACACTAAGCTCGGAATTTAAGTTTAAAGTTTCTATGTTAAATAATCGAAAAACATGAAATTTTCGTATAATTATCTCAAATATATAGCTTGGATAAAATAAATTACATTAAAAAATACTCATTTCCTACCTATGGCACTTTAAAATGTGATTCTAGAATTAAATTATCAAAGAATTTTTTTAATAACATCTTTTACAACACAGTTAGAATTCGAATAGAAGATGAGATCGAATAGAACTTAACAGACTTACCTTAGTATATTTTACTCCTACACAGGTAATGATGAACTCATGGTTCTGTGTAACTGTCATAAATACTAAAATTAGTGTTTATGGATACTTTGTATCCCACTAATAAAAGTTTACAACCATATTTTTTATTATATAGAAGTTTACGATACTTATTTTTTATTTAAACCCTCGTTAATTTTTTCAATTACCTTAGACATCAAGTTAAACTTTACCTACGTTCCTCACGCCTATTAATTATTGTAGCTATGTGCAAAAATATCTGCCGAGTATCTGCCGAGTATCTGCCGAGTATCTGCCGAGTATCTTATATCCCAAGGTATACCTTGAAAAAGCTTAAAAATATATTTGTGTATGTGCGTTAAAATGTTGTCACTCTAATAAATATATACGTATATTATTATACGATTTAGACTCTTGTTTCTTCATTCGTTTCGTCATTCGGAGATCTTGTAACTTATCTGTTCTTCTCCGGAAACCTCTACGATATCTCTTAGAGATTCTGTATTACATTAGGGGATTTGGAGCTTTTTTTTCATTCTTGTTTAGTGTAAAAAGAATGATTTTTTTCTTATTTATACGCGAAAGCTATGATTACCAACTTTTTCGATTTGCACATCTTTTTAGACATTACATAGATCTAAGCTGTAAATAACATTTGGCACAAAGTACAGAATGTATAAAATCCGTACATATTTGCACAGATATATACTTATAATATATATGAATATGATTCTCTCATGTAATGGTTATTCGAAATACTATAGCTACAAAAAGTTGGTATTATTGCTTTTTAATTAGACAATTGGTTTATTGGTATACTTTATTGGTGGCTTTTTAGAGTACAAGTAATTATTGGCTTTAAAACTATTTATTAGCGATCATCGATTTACGTGTTACAACGAAGCACACGTGTTTATTGGCTAAAGGAATTATCATTAGTGATCTACAGCCCCTTTGAAAATGAAAAGAACGAACTAAATTATTTTTCTTTTGTAAAACAATGTAATCTTTTTTCCAAATCATTGTATCAGTCACATGTGGTTTCCGGAGATTGAAATTTCATTAAAGTAAAAAGAAATCGGGATGTATTATTAAATAAACTTTTAAATACAAAGATTTGATATTTTTGTCGATACATACAATCAATAATACGAGTAATGGCAAATGTAAACGAATACCGGAGTCCTCGTCTACGTGTATGCGTAAAACAATAATCAAAATATTCAATTGAAAAATATTCACAAGATAAATAAATACTTGTGTTAAATTACCTTTGAGAGTAATTTAAAAGGTTTTTATTACCTGAAGTGTGACGGCGAAGTCTGTCTGGTATCAGCGAGCAGCAGGTAGGGGTGAGCCCTCGAACACGTAACGTAACGTTGTGTCAAGCATCGAAGAGATTTTTTATCGATGTATACATCTTTTGTCGAGATGATTGTCTGTCTCTGTATTCTTTTTTTTATCAAGGCTGCTTTTGACGTTTGTCTTATTATATAAGTAATATTTTTGTTTCTGTTCGTTAATTGATTCGACTTCTTCTGCATACATATCAACAATATATTACACACTGTACGTAATTACGACAATACAACTGTTTCGACTCACTGAGAACGTCGATCACATACTTAATCTACAAAATAATAGTATTGTCTAATTTTGTCTTTTCGTTCGAAACGCAGTTGAGCAAAGAGTTTCTTTTTTTGTACTTGCAACTGATACGTTCTTACTCGGAATTTGGAGGGCAGAGCACGTTTGAACATTTATAGATCTATTATATAGCAAAAGAATTACATCAGTACATCGATCATAGTATATTTATAGATTATTTTGAATCATTAGCGACTCATCTCTCATTCCAAGCATTATCAATTAAATCTGATTTTTCATCTTGCTAAGTAGATTTCCTCGGAGTTCACATTACTAAGGCGAGATACGTCTTACAATTCCAAGTTACACCAGAATGAAACTTTACATCATAATACTATTACGTACTAAAATACAGTTCTCACATATGAAGCATTCGCCGTAGTCTGAACTCCATAACTCTGTTGTATCCTCTTATCGAAAGAATTCAGTCATACTAATATCGCGTCTCTGTCTCTCTTCAAAGTCCGCTGTGTCATGAATGCTAGCTTTCCCTGCATTAAAAATGAATACACTGAAAAAAATCGTTACAAGACAGTTAAATTCTGCTTGGCTTTAACAAATGCATTTTTTGGATAGTCCTATGAAAACATTTACTTCAAATTTTAATAATTTCTCATTTTGATTTTTACAAAACGACTTAATATATTCAGGTAATTCGTATTTGCATATAGTAATTTCTCGTGCGATTTCAGTAAGTAATGCAGTTCTGAGTAAATAATTGTTTCTTTCAAAATAGCCATTTTTTAATAAACTTATTTTTTTCAGTGTAATCGAACATTTTTCGCGCTTATAAACTTTTCTATCTTTTCCAAGAGTAATGTCTGTGTATTTTTTTTTGATAAACTTTTCAAACTATCTTTCCGTGTATTTTTCTCGTAGTCTCTTAGAGATCCGTAATTTATTTTTAGAGCTTCGTTCTCAGCTGCTAGCGCATGAACTATATAGAAACATAATCCACATTCACGTACGATCGAAATATTGAACTTTCCCATATCCACCAAACGAATATAATTACCCACACGAATCGCATGAGAATTACGCAATTATAATACACGTAAACGGATATACCAAAAACAATAACCCGAATCCAAAAGCCTCGTGCTTATATAGCATCGTTCAATTTTAATGATTTGAAATTCAATACAAAAACACACACACACAAATGCGGGCGCAAACACAAATCGGCTTGCACGCACTACGTGTTATAATCAAGAATCCGAAATTTAAAGCCGTTTCCCGCAGCTGCATAATGCAGCGAGTGCCGAACTAAAAAGCCATCTATTATCCAGCATTATATAGCAACTGCACGCGAGAGAACGATTTAAGAAAAATAGATAAACTATAGAGAGAAAACGATTTATATTTAGATATACATATATTTAGAGACAGAGAGAGATATAACCTGTTAGGTTTAACAATAAATCTTTTGTATCCTTTTGCAAAACGATTGGCTCTGCGGATTCGATAAATTATCGAGGGAGTACGCGAGGTCGTCGAAATGCATTATCCATGAATTCAATATTGACTCGGCAAACCTCTCTGGGCGCTATATAGCCAACGACGACTTGCTCACGTCCGTATATAGATCTGTAATTAATTGATCGATTCTGTCGGACATTACCGCGATCGTCTCATTATCGACGTACTTAGGCGTCTGCGTGAAACACTACCGCCGCGAGACGGTGGAGAGTGAATCCTCCCCACTATACCTAGTTTACCCAAGTAACAACGCGCTGTATCAAAGTTCAAGCTTTGTGTATCGATAAGCTGATGCAATTTGTCGTAGATCAAAGGCCGACGATGCCTTCTTCTTCTTAATCTCGCTCGTTTAATCATTGTTTACCGGAAGATTGAATTTACCTAGCCGTAGCTGTGGGTCTACGTCAGGCGCAGATTCGATCGAGTCTGCTTTTGAAGAGAAAAAACGCGCGCTAGACGAGAGAGATTCGAGGTTGAGAAATAATTAAAGCCGACAAGACTCATAGTTAATGGTTACTAGTGAGATTTTCTGGTTATAATCTACGGAGCAAAAGTGTTAATTCGATGTTTTTACAAGAAAAAAGAATTCATCTCACTCATAACTCAGTAGCAGAGAATCTTCAGTGAAGAAGCTATTGCACTGCGTAAATCACCAAGCACAAGGACTCGGATGAATTAGTTACCAACGCACAAAAAAGCTTGCGACTTATCTCTCTTACTCCTGATGTATATTTCTATATATCCTTCGAGCTTTTTTGTCCGTACGTACTTTCATTCCGCTCTTGTACTCGCTCATTCTCTTTCTCTCTCTCTCTCTCTCTCTCTCTCATCTCGCGCGGACAATGCTAGGTCGCTTTGTATCGGAGGCGTACAGCGAATACGTAGAAAGAGCACAAGAGAGAAAGTGTAGGCCTCGACTGAAAGCGACTACCCGGAAGCAGACGCTTTGCAACGCGTTTTCTCTCGCTCTGGTTTTCCGCGATATTGTAGAAAAGCGGTTTGACGCGTAGTTTCTTCGTGTTGAAAATACCCTCGGCTTTTAATAGATCGGTTCCTCGTCCTGTCCCTTACAAACAAGCAAGAGGAAAATTAGCGCACTTGGATAGCTAAAACCGCGTGGGCGTACATTGTTTCAGTTCTGAATCAAATTAATTTCGCAGACGTGTAACAACCACGTCGTTCTGGCGTATAGCGTCTGGCAAACGTCGACAGCTGGTAACGCACTCGAGCGAAATCCTTAAAGAGTCGAGCAGCAGCGAGCTGTTTCCGACAGTGATTACATCGACGGGCGTAACTCCCTCCCGCCGAGTGAAACGTAAATTAATGCGCCGCCATTGTGCACCGCGCAATACGAGGTCTGAGTTATGAATTAGGATCAGCTACATTGTTTTGTCCCGGAGCGGTTTGTTCATAAACAACCCAAGCGTTTAGCCGTGCACGTCGTCTTGGAAAAAGCACTGGCCCTGTATAAGCGCCAAGAGTTGAATAGACTCGAATTCATTTGTTTACCTCGAAGGAGAGAGAGAGAGAGTCAGGCTGCTGAAGAAAAAGATTGAACCGTGTCTGACCAAAGCCGAGGTTTTCTACTTAACAACAAACAACGCCGACAAAAGCAGTAAAACAGACGAGTTAGACTCTACATCAGTGGAGCAAAATACGATCAAACGCAAGCGAGATAGAAAGCGCACGTGAGCAAAACTAGCAAATATCACTCAGAACTCAGAGCAGTACGAATTCACCGTCGAATCAAAGGGAACGATGCAGCCGTCTAGGCGTCGTCCTTACGAATCAAAGGAACTTTCAGCTCTTGGTTAAAACGCGCCTTCGACCCTCGATTTTCCAACAGACTCTAATAAGAGAGGAAATTCTCGGCAACGTGTACAACGTAATTTGACGAAACAAATGGAGACGCGAGACAACTGTACAAACACACGCGACTCAATTTTACGCTACCACTACGTTTCTGTACGTACGTAAGAAAGTCTTCTCTTCAACAATTTCCAAGCTTTGAGCGTTTCTCCTAATTCCGTAGCTCCGCTAATGACGATTGTCTCGAATAAGTCGAGATTCGTTCCGCTGCATTCGAACGGTTAATCATTCGATCGCTGCAATTGTCGGAGACGTTTCAAGCATAGCTTCAAAGCCGGTAAGCTTGGGCTAATTACATTTCCCGCGCGGAAATTCCTGAAGAAATGTAAATCCCCGCCCGATATCGAACTATTGGGGAAATGGAGGAAAGAGCCTATATCCTGACGAGTCGAGGAAATATTAATTTATTTCGAGTCGAGAGGTCAGCGTTTCTCCCTTCGATCGTCGCTGCACTTGAATTCCCTCGGCTGAGCTTCATTTCCGCTTCACTGCTACTCGCATACATATATATCTATAGTTTCTCTCTTTTGAAAGAGAAAATATGACGGTTGAAAAAGCTAAACCATTGTATAATTAGAAGTTGCCTTTGCATCTCGGAATTGTTGGAGCCGATAATTTTTTGCTGATTGAACAAGAGGAAATTGCGTGTACACTCCAGAAACAAAACCCAAAATTAGCTGTATAACTATCCGAACTTAAACAAGCTACTTTTTTCTTCTCTGCGCGTGTAACCACGTAACTTTAACATAGAGTTACAGACCGAAAACGAAAAAAAAAGAAAAATTATTTAATCAAAGCAACAGTGCATATAGTTCAACTTTACAAGTAGTTGAGAAAATTCGAAACAAGCTCATTATCTCGATTGTACAATGTAATACCTCCAAGTAGAAACATCGTGATATTAAAATATTTTTTGAAACATTCTTTAAAAAAAAGCGAATAGAGATGCAAATATTTAAACTTGCACTCAACAGAAGAAAACAGAGGTGTAACAGCAGTCGCTCTCGCAGCACTATCCATTTCCACCGCGGAGACACTTTTCTCTCTTGCCTTTTCTGCTTTTCTCGTTTTTTTTTCTTCTTCCGCTAACGCGACGTGTCTCTCCGGCCCATTACGAATGCGGAATAAATTTCCCCAGCGAGACATTTTCATGAATCTCTAAATTTAATTAAGCCATTCCCTTTCGCACATCCTTTGCCGGAAGCTGTTTTCTCCGCTGCTTTGCTCGCAACTAAATCGAGCATCAATAGTAATAATCGGTTTAGCAATTTTTTTCTCTCTCGTCCTATATACCTCACTACAAAACACGAATCCAATCAATCTGACAAGGAATCCAAAACTCCGCGTCAAGTTTGCGTCTCTCCAGGGGTAATATTTAATCTACAGACTGGCATCGAGAGTATATATACAGCGAAGGAAACCATCGTCTTCTCGGATCTGAAACGTCCCTTCAATTTACATTCTCCCGGGAATGCAAGTAAGCGTACAGCGAAGGGAAATGAACTGCTGCAACTTCGCTTCGGCTATTATATTGACAATGCAAGTTGCGGCTGAGATAGAGAGAGAGAGTGTCTGTCGAGAAATGGAAATTTTCAAGAGAGGCAAGAAAAATAAACGCTTAACGAGCAGTAAAATCGCGCGCGCGTGGTTCGAGAAATGAAAGGAAAAAAAGTGCATAGCGGCACTTAACAGATTAATCGTCCGAGAGTAAACGGTCGCGATGCTGAAACGGTTTAATTAAATGGAAAGTTTTGAAAAAAAGTCTCCTCGACTTTATTGATATTGTTCGAGTGATTAAAGCCGAAAGGGAGGAATATTCTAAACTCAACAGTAACCAGCGTAAACAATTGTAACTGCAACGTCCCTTTGATTCGCCGTCATGAGAGAGGAAGGGGGGAGATGATCGCTGGCCACAGACAAAGCTCGGAAACGGGATTAATCGATCGAATTTTCCACAATAGCCACGTGGACCAGTATAGTTCTGCGCTTCTGTGCAGAGCCATGTTTACGACGAAGTGTGCAGTGCATACAGAGTATCGCCAACGACCAAAGGGTTGTCGAACAGGAGGGGGGGGGGGGGAAGTCCAACGCTTAATCAAGCAAATATCGATACGGAAAGGACGTGACTCGCTGCGGGGAGCTTTTTCGTCTCGCGTTTTTTTGGGACTCGCGTTCGCTGCAGCTTTGATGGGATGGAAGATTTATGGGATGCAATTTTTTGTCACGAATTAAGCCGTTATATAAGCGTATAAATTTCAGGGTTTACGAGTAGAAAAATATACAAACCGAAGCTTCGCCAAAACATAAACAAACCAACGAAACGAGAAAGAAATACGTAGCTAGGAACGCAAAAAAATCAAAGAAACATATGGTCAAATAAAAATCAATGACTGAGAAAAGTTAAAGAGGATGAAGTCGTCAAAGGGGGGAAATACAGAGATAGAAAGAAAGAGAAAGAGAGAGGAAAAGGGAGATCGAGATTCGAAGAAGTGGTCGACGGTTTAGGGAATGTCCACAGTGGCCTGCTCAACTTGAGTCGACGAATTTAATTTAACGAGAACTTTTTGAAAGTCCAAGAGAGTAACCTCAAGAGGCAATGGGGGAGGGAGAGGCTAAAAAGAGAGTTCGAGACTCTTGGGGCGGGCCTCGAGACTCGAGTCGCCGTTGCAGAGGCGGATATCGATTGAGCGTTAGCCGGCTAACCTGTAGTTGGCTTAAAAATAGGACGTTAAGAGTGAGACGGCTACGTATCTGTATATAAGAGTATACTGCAGTGTGTGTTTGACTCTCGAAAAAGAGATAGAGAGACGCTAGTCCGCTAAAGTGCTGTTGCAGATTGAGTGACTCTCTCTCTCTCTCCTCTCTCTCTCTCTCTCTCTCTCTTTCTGTCTCTCTTTTGCGAACTATCGTTGATTCAAAAAAGAATGTCGAAATACATTTAATCGGAAAAGATTTAACGAGCAAAGTTATCAGCGATTCTTAAAAATATCGCGTCGTTTTGCATGTTTAACAGGCAAGATAGAGAGTTTAGCGAAGGAAGCGAGGGAGAAAGTTCAAGATAATGTGGTGGAGCTTCGAGTACACATCGGAAAGCGTATTTACATACTTTAAAAGTTATACTACGGTTACGAGACTAACCGGTTATATGGTGCTTTCATGGCTGTATATACGCGCGGATCATTCTCGCATACAGCCACAGCCACACGCATAGCTTCCATATAACCCTTTTGTGCAGCGCGGAAACTCAAAATGGCAATATCAAATTTTTCAAGCCTTAAAAACTGTTCCACCGTCGCGCTCACATCGAAAATTGCTTTTTTCCCCTGCTTTTACGAAAGCTCTATATCCATTGAGAAAATTCAGCTTTATTGAATCGTTTTCGAAATTTCAAAATCACCGGCTGTCGCTTTACTCCCCTACTATTGTTCGATATAAAAATTACATAGATTGCAGCGAAAGAGCGCTTCGAACAAAATTCATAATAATCTTCGTATACGCGATGAGAAGGAAGGTGTTATAGATTGCAGTAACGAGCTTTTTCGGTATATACGAACACGGGCGAATCAATATAGGCTTTTTTGTCATTATCGGAAACTCGTAACAAAAGAAATATAACACAACCCAGCAACGCATAATTATTCAACATTATCTCCCGGAATAGATGAAAGAGAATGACCTATGGATCGAAAGAGAGAGAGAGAAAAAAAGGAACCAACAAAGAGAGAGAACGAAGTAAAAAAAATTAGTGGAAAAAGCTCCGATCTAACAACGGCGCATTGATTCCGTCGCATGCGACTGCGTTAGAGAGGGACGCGTATAGAGTCTGCGCACACGTGAAAGAGAGAAAGACAGAGCGGTTAGGAGGTCGTGATACATAATGCAGCCAGTGGCGGCGCTCGGGCTGTAACTACTGAACCGTGTCAGGGTTATCAACCCTCAAACGCTGCTCTTCTTCGTCTTTTTTTTCTTAACCATCGGACTTTAGCGTATATTTGAACGACTGTTTAACCGGTATCAAGTGACTTCTTTATTTTTTTGCTTCACCCCGTAGAAGCTATGATTTTATAGTATACGAAGCCGTAGTAAGAATTAATGGTACTGGAACAATGGACCAGTGCTGGTTCTTTACTGGTAGACAGTATACTGGTTAGCAGTATTGGTCAAACATTGGTTCGATATCGGGACGATACGAATGGATCAGAGTTGTTATACTATACAGTTTCAATGCTGGTGTGCCAGTTTTGAATCGGAGTTAATACTTAAACCGTTGACTAATGTACGCCAATACTGGTCCAGTGCTGGCGAGGAATCAGCGTTATAGCATGGCCCGTTCTCGATACTCCTGCAGTGATGAATCTGGTAGTGGGAAGTCAAGTACAAAACATCAAATAATCTATTTTGTACAATAAAAAAAATAAAACTGTAAGAATATTGGCGTAATGTTGGTAAACTACTGGTTTTAAGTTATAATCCGTTTTTATCACTGCAGTACTGATTTACAGTACAGCTGATAGGATACCACTACTGAATCTCTTGCTGCATTCTTACTATGGATACGTATACTCAAACATACTTATTCTGTTTACACGAACTCTCGAATTTCACGATAAAGATAACAATAATCCATTACAATTATCGAAAATTATATCGTAGAGGATCGCTTAATTTTCCATCCCTCAGGCAAGAGACAGAGGAGGGATCAAAAAGGCGATGACGAATGAATGTCCCATGAAGCGCGTGATGCCAAGCGACGCGCAAATGAACCACACTCCGTATCGATGATCGTTTGTGTTCAAACCTTTCACGCGAACGGAGATTTGACGGTTATATACATATACGTACGACCTCGAATGAATACGAACTTCCCTCACTCATTACGCGCAATTTTAAGGCACACCGGCTCGGACAATGGCCGGGCGGAAACTGTAACGCGCGTTTTTGCCGACTCGCTCGAATGAAAATTCCCGATTGTCATTAACGTTTTTCCGAAGAATAGCCTTCCAGTATTTCATTTTACATTTAGCGAGGGAATTGATTTTATAGTGAAAAAAATAATGACAAAAAGAAGTAGAAATATCGCATTTGATCAGACGCAGGACAATCCGTAACACACAGCAATCCCGTGTAGAGACGAAACTTTTCTCTCTATATAAAAAGTGTTCAGTGCGCACTTCTCCGTCAATTCTGTTGAAATTGAAAAAGGAAAAGGCGCGCATAACAATATGCAATCCATCACCGCGAACGTTGCACTCAATAACTCGGGAATATATACAATAAAACAGAGTATCTCGCGTCCCTTTCCCTCGAGGAAAGAAGTTAAAGTAAGAAAGAAAAACGAGCCTTTTTCCCTTTTTCTTTCATTGAAAATCGCCGTACCGGAATCGTAAAACAGGAAATGAAGTCGTAGGAAATTCAAAATGAGTTTCCATATCGCGCATTTGGGATTCGCAAAAAGGGAGTACTAGAGAGGACTGAGCCACGCGACGTTGCATACTTTCTTAACTTTATTTCCTCGTTACCTCGGCGCACAATGTTACTTCAACATCCCAGCTTTCTCATTCTCATTCTCTTTCTCTTTCCCTCTTGTTCTACGGATGAATTATCAAAACCTACCCAGAGGCTTCCATACTCTCTCTGTCTGTCTTTCATTCTCTTTTTCGTTCTTTTCTTTCCACGAGAGCTCAAATCCTGACCTACATACAACCGAGTCTTCAAGCATCTTCAGTTTTCCGTTTTGAGACAAGTCTGACCGATGAATGTAACCGTTCTGACTTAAATTTTTCATCTCTACCTCAATGACTTATACCATTGATACCGCTATTTTATAATCTTCAGAGAGAACTCACGCAGTCGATTTTTACAGTTATTGCTACGCGTACTTTCGCAGATTTATAAAAAAAAATGTTTGTTAAAAGTAAGAACATTTTTTAGTAAAATTGATTTTTTGATAGAAGGAAATATTTACTTTGATTCAAAAATATTTTTTTGACACCATATTTATTTTTATTCGAATGTTACTTCCTTTAATCGGATAAAAAAATTATTTAATGTAGATATAAGTTACTTAACTAAGTTGAATGACTTTTTTAAATACGAGGAAGTGTATTAGTTTAAGGAGGGTTTACATTAATTTCCTTCCTAAACTTTGAATGTTTGTAACAAAAAATTTAATATTATTATAAAGTTTTTTACAACTAAAATTTTTTCTTAAATGCATATTAAAATATGATTTAATAAGACTTATAAGAAGTTCGTGTAATTTTGGATTTGATGTGTAAGATACAGCTCAAACAGTTTGATGCATTTTTACGATTCAAATGGTGTTATTTATACGTGATTTTGGACTATCGAATTGAAAATTTATCTTACATTATGATACAAATAATTTAATTCATTAGAAAACAATAAAATGATGATTGTTTCATTCCGAGACTCATTAAAAACTGGTATATAAAACCTACTAAATAGTACCAACTAAATAGTAATTAATTAACAAAGTACAATTCAATAGTCCAAAACATCATAAATATAATATCGTTTCAACTTCGCAAACTCTATTTACTAATACTAATTGCATAAGATTGTAAAGATAAATCAAAACTTGTACCTATAATGTACCTATAATTATTAAATAATATTTTAACATTGTTTATCGACACTAATCATATTCCATGTAAGAAACATATTATTGAAACAAATACCACATTTAGATTGAAGTAAATATTAACCTGTAACTATCCGAACAAATGAATTTTCGTTAAAAAACACATTTTCGTTTATTCCAACAACATTCTTTCTCAGTATATACACAATCTAAATATTGAATAGCATCGCGACATTATTGTATATGCATGTATAATGATTCGAGAGCTTGAGCCGAAATAGCGCTCGTAAAACAATAACTCTCAACTCCAATACTCGGCTCGACTTAATTAATTTATTAGCACTTGCGAACAAGCACCGAGCGATAAACCAAACTTCCTTAACGGCGATATTCTCCTCCTTCTAACTCAACCCTATATGTATGTATATCGAATGTTAATATTCTACGGAGCGACGAGGCGTAAGTGCTGCTTAGTGTCATTTCGCTAAAGGAACCCAACGATTCTACGATTTGAATAATTAATGCAAAGAAAAGAGGGAAAAAAATGAAAGAAATTTCCACATCGATTACAAAACAAAAGAGTAGACGGGCTTGTATGTTAATATACACGTATCGCGCGCACATGACTTTACGCTGTTATCGGGCCGAAGTAGCGAGCACCTTTTCATGAATAGGTTAAGGATGTTTACGCCGGAGCTTCGAGAGAAAGTCGAGAGCGAGCTCGCGATATGGGCGCAAAAATAGCGACGACAACGTCGACGACGAGAAAGCATAGACTCTCTCTCTCCCTCTTTAACCTTTTCGTCGGAAGAACCCTTCAGCTTCGTAATTTATTCCAGTATCGTGCATCCCGACCGTCTCAACCGTGTACTACTTTACCTTCAACCCGTTTTTCCTCCCATACCTACTTCGTATTTCTTCTTTTTTATTCCTCTTCCTTACCGCGGTTACTTTTTTTACTTACGTTTTTACATCCTCGATATTTAAATTAGCCGGTGTTGTATGCGTTATTATTTTCATGAAAATGCGTAAAAAAATAAATAAATAAAGAAGGAGGAGGAAAGAATGTTCACTCGAAAAACATTTCTTAATATACAGCGTGTAATCCATCATCCGCTGACTTGTCGTATGCGAGCTTTCTTCTGCACATTTGTTAATTCAAGTTTTCGTGCATGAAAAGCGCAGGGTCTCTTTTTTTCACCACACTGACATTTCTTGACTCGAGGGTCGCTTTGATTTCTCAAATTGCGGTACGTGCTCTGTACTGAATGGAAAAAAGGCGCATTATTTTTTTTCCATTTTGCAAGATATAACGCGGATTTTTTCGCAATTAAAATCCAAGACAAAGCTGCGGTAATCGACAAACTTTTGAGATATTGCGGAGAATTTCATTATTTCGAAAATGTGTGTGTAAATATAATTTCATATGAGATTCTTTATAACCGAGAACGAGAGAGAGAGAGAGAGAGAAAGAGAGAGAAAAAATGTTTCTCTTCTCGAGGGGATTCGAAATTCGAATATGTCCTTTGACAAGAGTAATAATGCTAATGTCACAAACAGTCATTAAATTTGAATAATATTCTAAAAGAATTTTATTCATCTTGTTCTTGCTTTTACGATGATTGATAATCTTTGAATATAATATATATCCTTTATACGTACCTTTCTCACATTTTCATCTCTATCCCAAAATTCACCATATAGTATGCATGCTTTGAACTAATGGTTGTACACATACACAGTATACTGCTTCTATCCCCTTTCTATCCAGAAAACTCTTTTCCAGTATATCATTTCTTCCACATGACATATTTTTTTTCAATTTCTCATTTACTTACTTCAGCATCGCTACGTGCATTTCTGTGCAGCTAAAATTGCACGCAGTTTTAATATATTAATTTAATAATGAGCGAAACCAGTCGAACGATGCGCATAGTACATATTATAGGAGCTCTTTTACGAAATAATAATAATAATTATAATAATAATAATGATGATGATGATGATGATGATGATGATAATAATAATAGCTCGTTAAATAGGTATGCTTTTCGCAGAAAATAACTGGCGCAGCTCGGCGTATTTCAATATAATTGCATTCTGGTCATTGCATTCATTTTGTGACATATTTATTATTTAACATTTAATTGCGCATCAAACTTGACGCAACTGCTGCGATGATAATTAAAGCACAAGAAAGACGACAACAATAATAATAGTAAATAAACAAATCACGTTACGTCAAGTCGGATGTCAGCTTCAAACTCGATTTGCGGATCCCACGTTTATGTTGCGTTTTGATGTTAATGCAAGGGGCAGGAGATACCTATATACATATGGTACGAGTCATACCCGACCCACAGTGGCGAAGGCTACGAGGGTCGCGTCTCCAAGGTCAGTCCGAATTCGCCTTATGGCGGAGCCAGTCTCAACTTGACCAACATACAGGAGAGCGATCAGGGCTGGTA
The DNA here is from genome assembly GCA_018906985.1 of Apocrypta bakeri. NCBI lineage: Eukaryota > Metazoa > Arthropoda > Insecta > Hymenoptera > Pteromalidae > Apocrypta > Apocrypta bakeri. The sequence goes on from JACCIA010000002.1 coordinate 5,716,032, forward strand.
CGAATGTAAAGTCGTCTTCCTCAACCGTTCACCCAATAGCAACAAAAATGGTACCTGGTTCCATCTAGACGTTCACGGTAAGGACCTCATATTTTGTTCAAGCACTGAAAAAAAGTTTACCTGATTGAAGAAGATTCAATTATTAAAATATTGCTCGTTTGAGTGGAATGGAGTTTGGAAATTCGAATGGTAATTTAAATTCATTGCGATTGTAATGATTAATTATAAGTCGTATTTATCACTTGTATAGAGACATTTGTGTCATTGAAAAGTTTTAAATTTATATCATAATGGAAGGGTATAAAATAAGCTCAATATTTAAAGCTTAATATAAAACTTTATATATATATATATATATATATATATATATATTCTATAAAATGATGAATAATTAGATAATAGATGAGTAACCATTTTGTGGATTGTTGAATTTCGATTTATGTACGGTCAATTAATTATTTTATCCAATTTTTAACAAAACAATAAGTCTCTAATTATTTTATTAATGTAAAATTTTCCTATTCATATAGAATTTTTTTTACAAACCAAACCAATGTCCAGATTGATATAATTAATTTACTTATCCTTTTTTCAATTCAGTAAAGCAAATATTTTTTTCAATGCACTATTATTTTACAATTATGATTTTTCACATTTTAGATTTATTTATAACTGAAAAATTCGTCGTTGTTTTAAACAGCACCACCAAGATTCACGATAACCCCGGAAGAGATGATCTATGTGAATTTGGGTGACGCGATAATCCTCAACTGCCAAGCGGAAGGTACACCGACGCCGGAGATACTCTGGTACAAGGACGCGAATCCGGTTGAGCCGTCGTCAACTGTGACGATTATCAACGACGGCACCGAGCTCAGGATCTCGACGATCAAGACCGATGATATTGGCGACTACACCTGTCTCGCGCGTAACGGCGAGGGTCAGATCAGTCACACCGCTCGAGTTATCATTGCTGGTCAGTACACATACAATTAACATGTTTCGTTGTAGCTAACGTACGATGTACACTTTGATGCAAGTGTCGAAAATTTGGAGAATAGATAGAAATAGCTTCTACAAGCTTAGGGCCCTTAGCAATTCTAAGCCTGATTTTAACGCACACGTGTAAAAGTAAAGTTGCAAGTGTACAGCGAAGGGTTTCGCTTAAGTTTCTCGAAGCGCGCGCTTGTGCAGTAAACCAGGCTTCAGCCGAGAGACTCAAGTGCCAGCGTAGAAGAGGTATTAATCCGCTTTAAATGTTTTAGGGATTATTTAAATCTCTTAATTGCCGCAAGCTTGAACTATAAATTAGCAGATGAATTCACATATATGAGTCAATTGTTAATTCCTCTCTTAAGCAGTTTGAAAATTTTTTTTACTGAGAGAAAAGGAATAAGAAAAAAATAAAGAAAGTAATAGCGTGGACGGTTTAATTTGCAATACGAAGTGTAAAATGAAATCGAATCAAGCTCCAATCTATACGAAGCAATATCAGCGATGCAGCAGGCGTAGAGCCGTATCTTCGCGCTAATAAACATACGTAGTAAAAAGCATTCACATATAAAACTCTACGTGACCTGAAAACCTAGAAAGCAATCATTTTACACCGTAAACTTCAAGTTCTCTCTTTCCTCCTCTCTCTTTACGAATGAAAAGTACGTTGACATGAAAGTTTTTTTTTATAAAATCCGTGATTTTTCAAGCGAATTGAATATACGATCGTTTCGTGCTAGCTTACGGTAATAATTCGACTTTATCATAATTACGATTGATTGGTTGATATTCATCGTCAGGATATTATGATTGATGGATTTATGATTATGGTTTAGAATACTCATCGCTTTCTATGAATACAAAATAGACATTCGTGTATTACATTTCATTATTATACAGCTGCGAACGATCAAGTGGACGTTCTATCCTGGAATTTCAAGTAGTACATTATGCAAAGTGGGCGTGAATTCGAATTTTACGCCTACTTTGCATATGCTGCTTTTTATAATATACTTTGCGTTAAATTTGTTCAAACATAAGTAAGTTATGCGACGAGAAAATAAAAAAAAGCACGTCTCAAAATATAGCAAAAGTTTTAATTCACTTATACATGCGGAGAACTGAAATTTCAAAATTTTATTCAACAGAAGCGTGTTTGTTAGAAAAGTAACATGAAAATTTCATATGTGATATTTCGTTACTTCACTCTGTAATATTATTACGACTTTTTTCGCATTCGACGGGTTTCCCTGAATAGGAACGATCTCAAAAAAATTCTGTGCAGTACATATTCCACTATTGTGCAGGTTGCTCTTTTAATAGTGACATTTGACGGTTCATTAAATCAATATTTATCGTTGAATAATAAAGAAATTTTTTTTTTTCAAAAAGTAAAGGAACTTTTCAAAATTCCGAAAATCGTATTTGAAAAATTTGAAGTTATTCGTATTCCATGGTGAGTTCCAAGATATTGTCATTCTTAGGAACTTTCTAGTAAAGCTCAGATATTTTGAAACGTATAGTGACTAGGTAATATTTAAAGCACATCTATGGAAGAATTCTTTACAAAAATGATCAATTTTATAAAACTTGGAAAAAAACCTTTCTTCGAATTTTTAAAAATTTCTCGTTCAAACTTTTGATATCATGACTTTCTGAAAAATTAAAAATTGTAACGAATCATTGATTTTTGTTAATAAAAAAATGAATTTGTTTGTATCACCGTCATTTGTCTTGATAATGAAATCTCCAGGGTTCGAAAATATTTTTTCGTTAAGTTCAATCATCGACAACATTGTTTTAAAAAGTTTTAGGTAGATGAAAAAATTACTCTGAAAAAAAAAAGTTTGGAGCGATATGGTGCGATATTTCCTTTTCTTTTTCAGTTTTCATCGATAAATGTTGATTCGATGAACTGTTGAATACCACAATTGAAAAAAGCGACCCTCAATATAGAGGAATACGTACAACACGAATTTTTAAAAATCATTTCTGTTAAGGATAACCCGTCAAAAGAGAAACTTCAAATCGAATCCTAATAACGTTAAAGGGTGAATTAAAGAACAGAGTATTTCATCTCAATTTTAAATTATTAAATTAGTCGACTCTTTATACAACAAAAATCATTGAAACTTTTTATTGATCAATGAACTTTTTTATTTCAAGATAAAACTGTAATTCAAAGTTTACGTTGTACTTCCAATCGAATCTCACGCGCATTGGTATATAAAAAGTAAATTTAACAACAATTCTCATCGACACATCGAAAAAGTAAAAATACAAAAAGAAAACGAGTAAAACAGACCAATCGAAGTACTGCGTATTGGGCTTTTAACCCTTTAAATCCATAAATTTAATGGATACCTCGAAAGAGAGAGAGAGGGCGAAGCATCTTTTCCCCCTAACACTTCGCGCTCGTAAAATTTATAGGTCGATGCATTCAAGCCTACTATACTCTCGCGATCCTCTATCCCGCGTAACTTCGCGCTCGGCCTTCTTTTCTAGGGCCTCGAGCGCGATAAAATTCGCGTTAGGCAAAGTGGTTACGGTTCTGCTCGGACCTGCGCAGCAGCCAATTAAGCTGGAGCTCTGGGCGTTATAGAGCGATTTGTCTTTCCTACGGCTCCTCCTCTTCTTTTCGCGCCAGGATTACTCGAACCTTTTTTTTCAAAGAAAAGATCCCAAGCTTTTGTGCAGGAGGGTGTGAGTAGCAGGATAAGGGCGTCCCTGGGATGTGCCTCGATTTTTATTGGATATTAATTCAACTTTTTTTTATGTTTGGCCCATTAAAAGTATAATCGAAACGTCAAGCGCAAGCAATATCGGACTCTTTTTTCCTTCTTAATATGCATATCAACATTTTACATCCGTGCTGTATATGGCTTTTTTAAATTCATATTTTCCGCTGTTTCACTGTACACTTACATCTAGACAAATACAGCACCGCTTGAATATCATTACCCTTGTTCTCTTGTCTGTCTTTCTTCTCGTCGTCGTCACTGATCCCTAGACGACGAGCTCGCTTCAAACGACGCTTTTACTTTATGCGCTTGCGCGCATCTTTAGGCTCGAGTGCACTCGAAAGAGCTATGGCACATCCGCGAATATAAGAGAAATCGTGGATATGGAATGTTGGTGATGTAAGTGTCGAGTTTGAAATAAGCGTTGAATCCCGATTGTTTTTTCCTCCTTACAAGAGAAACGTGCACTTTTATAAAATTATGTCGAACGTCAAGCAACGACAGGATAATTAAATGATAGTGTATAGGCATTGGTGTATTCCAAGTTTGACGTTGAAGACGGGCACGTCTCTCCGACGGAAAAGAAGCCAGAACGAAGGAGAGATCGGATAAAACGTCAAATTTCTTGATACGATAAGTCGGAAGCTTCGGTACGATACTTTTATCTCGGTATATTACATTTATATTTCCTCAACCGCAACAATAGTGAAAAGACAGCGAGAGAGAGAGGGAGAGAGAGAGAGAGAGAAAGCAAACGAAAAGCTCTAAAACCTCGAAGCATAAATCATAATCCCTGAAACAGCCTCTCTGCTGGTGAAGTCGATCGATAGCCCGCGGAGCATCCAATTTCCAGGCTCTAAACTCACAGTGGAAGCAATATTTTCATTACCTTCGTGGTCCCCCGTATAATACCACGGGACACGCTCGCACCCATAAAGCTCGAGCGAGTCCCGTCAGCCCGTACAGCAAACGAGCTGACGCGAAGCGCCCATTGCATCGTCTCCTCTATATATACGAGAGACAGAGAGAAAGCTTTTATTACCGCGCATACAATGCAGCTTTCTGTCTATAATACACGGGGTAAAAAATAAAAAGAAGTAACGATAAAAAAATAAACGTTTCAGGTGGAGCGGTGATAACGACGCCACCGCAGAACGAAACGAAACTCGAGGGTGAGAACGTGGTGTTTCCATGCGAGGCAAAGGCGCTTCCGGGCAATGTCACTGTCAGCTGGTACCGAGAAGGTGCTCCTATCTCCGAAGTCTCCGAATTGGATACTCGAGCAACCGTCCGTATGGACGGTAGTCTTACCATCAACCCTGTCAGTGCTGATGACTCCGGCACCTACCTCTGCACCGTCAGCAATGGCATTGGAGAACCGCAGACTGCCAGTGCCTATCTCAATGTCGAATGTTAGTACAGACGTCCGTCTAACTCGTGCATAGCTATAGTTTGCCTCCTTTGAACCAACTAGAAGATTGTTATTTTTTGTTTTTTTTTTTAGATCCGGCAAAGGTGACGTTCAATCCGACCGTCCAGTACCTTCCGTTTCGAATGGCAGGTGTGGTGCAATGCTACATCAAAGCGAATCCACCGATACAGTATGTCACCTGGACGAAAGATAAGCGATTACTCGAGCCATACCAAGTGAAAGATATCGTGGTTATGGGTAACGGGTCGCTGCTTTTTACAAGAGTCAACGAAAACCATCATGGTCAGTATACCTGCACACCTTACAACGCCCATGGCACGCAAGGAAGTTCTGGATATATGGAGGTACTCGTGCGTAATCCGCCAGTCTTTACGATCGAACCTCAGCCAATGTATCAGCGCAAAGTCGGGGAAACTGTCGAGATGCACTGTGCCGCCCAGGAGAGTCCTGGAACGCAGAAACCAACTGTTACCTGGCAAAGGGTAAGTTGTATCATCAGTGAAATAACAAAATTCGTGATATAATGAATTTGTTACTGATTTTGCTATTGACCAGTAGAAATAGTGAGTCTTTACTTTACCTTCAATATTCTTCGATATTCTTTGGGTATATACACTATTGATTGGTTAATTTATGTTGAATAGTGTATAATTCTGATACACTGAAAAAATTACATTGTTGCAATAACGAAAAATTGATTTGGTCGGATTGTTCTAGGAAAAATGTAACTCAATTTAAACATGGTTTATTCAATTGAATAATATATTTTTTTAATTAAATAATATAATTAACATTAATAAATTAACTACCCAAATTTATAGCAATTAAAAATATATTATATTTCAAAGAATAATTCATCGTACATTTAATTCATATTTAAAAAATTCATAAAGAAAATAATTATAGGTGCAAAAAAATGTTTATTTTTTAATTAAAGTAAATAATTTCGAAAAGCTAATTTTTTAATAAATAAACTTTCTTTATTATAAATGTACTATTTAGAATTCATATAATAATTCATATAATAATTTTTATTAAATTTAAAAAAATTATTACACCGCTTAGCTTGGAATTTACTTGATTTTAAAGTAAAAATTTACTTTTTCATTCAGCATAAATCACCATTTTTAAACAATACATTTTCCCAAAAAAAAAAAAAAATAATTTTCACTTTGTCAAAAAGTTGAGACTTACTATTTCACATTTGCATACTTACACCATAACGAAATAATGAAATGACACTGACAAAAAGTGAATTTTCACTATTTCAATTTCAGTAATTGCGAATATTCACGACGTACGAATTTTCATATGATATTTTACAGAAGGACAGCGAAGAACTAGCGCGTGGCCGAGCAAAAGCGATCGCAGGTAACTTAACGATCGAAAACCTCAAGCAGCAGGATTTCGGCGTTTACGAGTGCGTTGTCTCGAACGAAGTAGCGACTATCGTCAAATCAACGCATTTGATAGTCGAGGGTACGCAGCCGCATGCGCCTCACAACGTCACCGGTCAACCCGACCAATTTTCTGTAACGCTATCCTGGCAGCCAGGATATTCCGGCGGACCCGACTACAAGCAAGATTATACGATTTGGTGAGTGCTGGTCTTGACACGTTTCTCCCTTTTCAGCTTACAAGTGCTCGATTCGCACGACTTGAAAATTCGTTTTGGATTTCACTTTTGAAAGTTGGATTTACTTTTTTTTTTTTTTTTTTTTTTTTTTTTTTCATTTTTTCCAATGATTGTATTGAAGAAAGCGACATTTCTATAAGAGTTTGTGGCGAATTATAATAGTATTAGTAACAACCACAAGCCGTAGCTTAAATAAATCCGTAACTACAGGATTTATTTAAGCAGGCAAGACACCTTTAAAATGGAAATTTCTAGATTTAAAATTAAAAATCTTGATAGCAATGTAGTTATTATTTGGTCTTATTCTAATGATAGAAGATAGTTTTACCTTCAATTTGAAAGGTCTAACTCTTCTATAAGTGCTTTCGATAGCTTGTTACAATAGGGTTCCTATCAAAATTTACGGCCAAGCTCTTTTAAAAATAAATTTCTTAAAAAAATCGATTAATAAAAAAATAAATTCGCAGTCTTTCTGTAATAATTAGCCTTTAACAGACAGTTGTATACTGTCAAAAGGTATGTCTACAAATTTTTTGGGGTACTGAGTTTCTAGCTCTCACTTTTTGAAAGTAGTAGATCTTTCAAAGTATTTTTCTTTAAAAATGTTGACAATTCTATAAAAGAAAGTATTCTTGTGTTTTTAATGGAAAATGTTTTCCCGAGAAGCGGTAAATTACTGAAAAGAGTCTTAACAAAAACTGTTGAAATAAAGTTCTATTTTTATTTTGTGTACTATTTCTCAATTAAGTTACTTAGTGCAATAAGTCCAACAGGATTTTGTAGTATGAGAAATTTCCTATGAAAACAGTAAAAAAATTTTTTGCTGATTTAAGGTGTCTTGACCCCTTAATACACATTTTATACTGACTCCTAAAGTGTCTCTAAATACTCCATCTGGTAAACTTAGTTAATTGTAAGGGAAATTAATTTTCTAATCGACGTGACGTTTGACTGTTTGAAATTTTAGGCACCGCGAAGAAGGAGTTCAAGAATGGAAAACCATACCCGTGACACCTTCTGGAAGCACAATGGTGACGGTGAGCAGGTTGAAGGCTGGAACAAATCACGAATTCCAAGTTGTCGGGAAGAATGCGCTTGGCGATGGAATGTCCAGTGGTATAATTACTGTTCGAACTTTAGGTAAATTACAGGAATCAATAAGTTTTTTACGAGTAAAAGGCGAAATTTCGTACGTCTAAATAATGCACGATTGTCGAATGAAATTTCGTATGCACCGTCTCTGAAACATTCGTTATTTTCACGATAAATAATTCATTGTTTCTTGGACGCAGACGTGGAATTACAAAAAGCGCCAACACAATCGTCGACTTCGGGGAACCAAATACCAGCAGCTGCAGCAGACCAAAGTGGTGGTACGTCAAAAGTTTAATTTTCATTAATTTTTTTCTTAAAAATATTTTTTTACCAGCTAAATGATTTTTTTATTTTACATTGCTATTTATACATCAAGCTCCTTTTTCTACTTTCTCGTATTTATCGTTGATGAAAAATAATCATTAGTGCATTCCTAATCAACTAGCTCCTTGTATAGAAAAGCGTCGTATTCGAAAAACGAGTGTACGTGGAGTAAATAAAGCTGTGAACAAATATATCCTCTAGCAAAGTCTTGTACATTGAGAAACACAGAGAAAGATAGAGGGGGGGGGGAGAAAAAAAGTCCGACATTAAAACACACTTTATCCAACAGACGGAGTATAAAACGCAAAGCTTGTTTGATTTCTTGCGCGAGAAGGAATTTAGTTTGCAAAATTCTCCGAAGCAAACAGCAGCACTTTTAAAAGCGTCCCGCGTCGAAGCAAAGTTCGAAAGTTCAAAAAACTTCGGATCGAGTCAACCTTCAAACGCGAGCTAGCGGCATCGGGTGCGGGATTTTCTTCTATCCCAGTCGCGACGTATCGTATCGGCAAACCCATCGAACTATTCGCTCCACTTCCGGCTTTATTTCCTCTTCCCGAATTCGTGGGTTCATTGCTCGACATTTGTACACAATGACGTTCCTTATATTTTTTCCAAACCCTTCAACCGACGCGCGCGCTCGCGCGCTATTTTCTTTGTCCTGTAGTTTTGACAATTTCCTTTCGATTGGTTTAACTCTTTTCTATACTCATTTCTCTTCGATAATAAAATCCCGTTCTGTCTCTCCCTTTTTTCGAATGTCGATGCAAACGACACAGGATTTTCATTGCATTTAACGAAACTATGATTAACCTACTTCTAGGGAATAAAATCGAAAATATAACTCTGAAACGTTCAATTAGAATGTAATTAATTCAAACGGCTAATTTAAACGCTGGGTCGTTCTGACAAAGCGCTCAATATTCCTTTCCTCGTCTTTATCTCATTCACATTTCTCGTTTACCGCGCATTAGGGGTTTTAAAGCTCACTTTATTACGATAGCTGTTAAAGAGTGAAACGGTATAGGAAAAGCTAGAGGGAGAGAGGGATCGTTTAGAAAGTGGAAGCTCAAAAAGACAAAAAGAATGGAAATAACCGGGAGCAAAAATATTTATGCACTCGCGTTAAAATCGAGCGAGCGCGTTCGAAACTAAAAGAAGGGCCCTCGAAAGCGATATTGGAAATAGTAAGGGCAGAAAGAGGAAAAAAAAGGGAGAGGAAGAGTGAGCAATGAACTTAATCTGCTTAACTCTGAGAGGTCGAGGCAAACGTCGACGAAGCTCGGGAAAAAGGAAAATCCGTGGAAAGGCAGACAGAAAGAGAGCGGAGCTTCATACATTTTAAACGAGCCAAAATGACGAAAACAATCCCGAGGCTAATTTCAAAACCGTTGATTCCGCGCGCTCCGGAATCCGTTTACCCGCCGGAATTCCCTTATCTTCATCTTCTCCGTAATGCTTCCGTCGCCGCGTGAAAAAAAACTCCCTTTTTTCCATCCACCGCTCTTTTCCGTTGTCGAATCCTATTGAGGTTTCTTTTTTTATACCAGCGGACGAGTTCGTTAGCGGTAACAATGTTTGTTAAAAATCGTTGGTCTGCAGGACGGTCAGCGTTTTGCGAATCTGTGGCTTCGCCAGCGAATTCCTCCCACTTCGCAACTACCCCCGGCATAGGTGGAAAATCAATTCCTCCCACGGATTCCGCGCGAGCTTACTGTCGCGCGAACGTGGCGTTATTTCACTGAACATGTCAATTTTTGCGCTTTAATTAACGAATTTACGGGCCGGAGAAGCCACTGGTGAGACTAGTCTCGCGAGAGCGTGTTCATTGTCTGCTGTTAATGAAAAATCACGGGATCATGAGTTTCCGGTCTGTTTGTTGCGTACGATACTTCGGTCTCTGTATGATTCATCATTGTATTGTACATTACATCGCATTCAGCATAATTTTTATTTTATTTGCCGCATATTTAGTATGTACCTTTCGAATTATTAGCTTCCTTTGTAACGTAGAGATTTAAAGATCAAAAAGTTATAGTTATATAGTACGTATATATAAATATAACATTAATGCATTTTACACTTTGAGAAGGTTTGCAAGATTTTTTTTCTTTTTTTAGTAGAGCTCTTTTTACGGCTATGCATAGTATTGATGATCCCTCACAGCACTTTCATGTTTGCATAAACCAAGTGCGTGCGCTTTTTTGTTCGCTTTTTTTTATTACAAGAGCTTCACTCCGCTATGGCATGACATTTACAATGCCCGCGTACGACCCATTAATTTCTGTTTTCGTTCAATTACACGCTGTCCATTTAGAAAAATACGGGATCCTGTTTGATTGAAAACAAACAATTATTCATTGAGTATTTTGAAACTGAAATTTGGCAACCAACATATGCACGAGCATTCGTGTAACTAAAAGTAAAATTTGAAAGAAAAAAAAAGAATAAAAAATCAGAGGCGGAATAACGTTAACTCGTTTAAATATAAGAATGTTTCGCGAGGCGTAAGAGTAGTTATTGCGTAGCTTGCTTGTGAGATTTGAAACGATGAATGAATCATTGAATAGCAGTAATTTTGGCCCTTAAGAGTATCATTAGCCCAAACGTAAGAATGTGCTTGTTTACGTTATAATTGCTTAATGAAACAATAAATGCGATGATTATTCTATAATTATTCAATTTTTTTTTCGTTAAGCAAATATAACATGAAGAAATATATTTTTACAGGTGGGCTAGGATTACCCTTAAAGGAGAAAGTTACCCCCGATGATGGTAGGTGAAACGAGTAAATGCTTCTCTCAAGACGAGGCTCTTTCAACGTTCGATAATTTTACGTACGATGATTTCAGGACCGAGGCCAGGATCACCGAGAAACGTCACGGTTTCGGAAATCAGCAATGGATTTCTTATAACGTGGATGCCTCCGCTTGAGAGGAATCATCTTGTAAAATTTTACACCATCAACTTCAAAACCGACGGGCCGTGGAAAACTCTGAACAAGGGACAAATTCGACCAGAAGACACGAGTTATCTCAGTGAGTTATCTATTTCTCTTTTTCTATAGATACATCACATTTTCTTTCATTTTTCATAGAATTTTCCACTCTATAAATTTGAAGTAGTGAACGTTTCACTGGTTTTGATAGTAACTTTTCTTTTCACTTCAAAAACGGAGTACAATGTAAATTCATTGTTAAAAGGTGAACTTTACGAGCTAACTTTTTTTATGTTTGACATCGAATTATTATACCTAAGGATAAAGATAGCATGACGAATTCAAGGTTTATCAGCGCATAAAAATATTTCTTACTATAAACCACACAAAAAATATTTATTTCAAACAACGTACTCTACATTTAAGGCTTAATTTTCCTGGCCTAAGATTGTATCTGAGTTATAAATTCGAATTGAATTAAAATAGTGATTTAAATTATCAATATTGTAAACGATTTATGTTTATGAAATTAGATTACAATGCAAGGAAATAAGATGAACAAGAACTAAATATCTAAGGAAAAAAGATAAACAAATTTTGCAAACTAAAGATCTAATATCTAAATTAATTATAAAATCAATCTATCAATAGCGATTTTTGATAATATGGAAAAGTGAATATTTCCTTTTTCAAGGTAATCACTTTTTGAAAAAGACCATTATCTTTATATATTTAATGAAAAAGTAAGGCTTGAATATTTATAACATTTATAAACGATAAAACTACACCACAATCAGAAAAATTTGTTATAAAATTAGTGAATTAACAATAAACGAATGTGTCTTTAATAAGAACTAAATCCATACATATTATAACACTTTAGAAACGGTTCGATAAAATTAACACCTCGAAAATATTCGTGTATTAATTACTTTACTCGGCTTATAAATATTTTTTTAATACAAACGAAAATTCATTTGTATTAAACGTCATAAAAATTTGTGGTTCAATCGAACGAGTAATTTGAAGCAAATAATTCTTTCTCTCACTGAGTACTGCCAAATAGAACAATGTTTCTATATAACAATTTTTGAGATAATGGACGATGTTATCGATCCCGAGAAATTTTATCTGTACAAGCGAAATCAGTAATACTTACGCAATTGTAACTTTTCAGTGAAAAATCTGGTCGGCGGCAGGACGTATTATTTCGTAGTTTTCGCCAATTCGACGGATAGCGCCGGCGTGAGCGAACAGCTAAAGTTTTCGGTACCGGCGCGCGTCAAGCACAAGGCCATAACTGCCGGCGTAGTCGGCGGAATCCTCTTTTTCATCGTTGCTATCATTCTCAGCATCTGCGCGGTCAAGATCTGCAATAAGAGAAAGCGACGAAAACAGGAGAAAGGTACGTGCTTTTGATCCAAGTTTATATTATATCCGAACTTGCACCTATATACAATACACGATGAGAAAAACTTTTGCACTGTATTTTTTTTTATTTTTTATTTAAACTTTTGGAATTCCTTCGCGCGAACGACTGTTTATATAGACTTTTGGTCAAAACTTGCTTCCTCGAACAAAACGTTGTTTCTCTTCCTTACGACTGAGTGACAAATTTCCGGAGAAAGAAAACAACGAGGTCGAGATCGAGGTGACGACGGACGACCACATCTCCACCTTTGGACGAGATAAACTGAAGTTTTAATAATGTTTTGTAATTTATAGAACTGCTTTCAGCGTATAACCTGGTAACCTGCCGGGTAACAGACGCCAGAAACGGCGCAGGGCAGGGGCCCCAGGGAACAGTGCCTTTGAAAAAGTGAGTTTCACAGCTTGTCACCCTAAACATACGAACTATTACTACGATTAAAAATTTAGAATTAAGATACGCGCTCTCCGTATGGGAGAGCACTGTAAGATAAATAATAAAATCATAAGTGACTTTAGTCCAATGAGATCGTACTTGCATATACAATTGTTTTATCTGTATATTGTTTGTCAATTCCAGTAATATATACACGATAATCTAGATAGCTGATACTAAGAATTTACGTTAAGGGGAATTTACGATTATTCCACTCCTGGGAATTTAGTGTCTGTAATAAAAACTGTAATATTATTATAAAGCTAAACTTTTTTTCGTAAAAGTATATTAAAATATATTATTCAATAGGACTTAACTGAAGTTAATGTTATTATACTGTGCAGAGATATGATTGCTTTCAATTTAAAGGTTTTCTGATGTTATTTATATGTTATTTTGGTCTATCGAATTGAATTTTATTAATTTATTACTATTTCTATTTTTAATAAGCCTCAGAGCGGGAAAACGCATCATTTTAACATACACAGAAATAACATCATTTGAGCTTTGAATTATAAAATTCTTAAAAATCTATCTAATTGTAGCCTATGCCATATTTTAAAAGAATAATATACCTACGTAGGATAATAACATAAACTGCTGGTTAGTTTTGTTAAATTATATTTATACAAAAAAAAATAATACTATTACTAAGCTAATTTTTGTTCTTAAAAGTATATTAAATAATATTATGGTATTTAATATAATCTTCCATAAGTTGATGTTTTCACTCTTTGCAGAGACATGATTTTCTTTAAATATATATATTTTTATTAATATAATATTAATTTGTATATTTAATGTATCGCAGAATAAAAAATAGCATGATTTTAATGATTCAATTTCCCAACGAAATTAAATTACTTACATACGATAAAATTTCTATTAAAAATCCCAAAAACTAATAAGAATAATATCGTATTAAAAAATCCACCAAACTTCAATTTAAAACAATCATGTCTCTCCACGGCATAATAACATTAACTTCTAGTAAGTCTTATTAAATAATAGTTTTTAATATACATTTAAGAAAAAAGTTATGCTCCGAAATGATATTAAATATTTTGCTACAAACATTCGAAGTTCAGAGAGGGAATGAGTGTAAATCTCCCTTAAATGAAAACTTTCAAATATAACGAAAATATCCGTAAACTTTAACTCTTCTTCGAATTTCTTGGCATATCGCTCTTCGAATAACAAAGCTTAACTTTTGTACTTGTAGTGGATTCCGAGTAGTGTAACAATATGCAATTACGTTCTTAAATTTATAAGAGTACTAGGGTTTAGTTAGAGGTGTAGGGTTAACAACTAACATGATAGGAAAGAAAAGCACCGCAGCATTCTTTATCTTTCACGAGCGTTTGATAGACCTAAACAAAAATTAAATGCATATATACATATATATATATATATGTATAAGTCTTATTATTAGAAAAAAGAAGATAAAAGAAGTGAAATATCTAGATCAAAATCAAAGTAATAATAATAAGATGGACGAATTATCTTAGCTTGCATACCAGTCGACTCTATATATATAATACGATGTACAAATCAATGTTCTTTAATCTTCTTGTCTAATCACCCTATACAATATATAGAATAGACCAATAACAATCTTAGAACAGATTAAGATTAACCGAAACAGCAGAGGTATTTTGGACGAAGACGAAAATTTTTCATGAGTATTCAGAAAGCAATGAAAAATAAAAAGACGTACTATTGAAACAAATTCAAGATTTTAAAAAAATTTCTATTTTGCTTACGCTGATTTGTTTCCGACGTACGATAATTAATTACTTTAACGACTGGTTCAATATCGTACAATGTATTCTTTGTACAAAATGCATTATTTACTACTAATTGTACTAACACTGTTTTACGAAACGATCATGTGAAGTAAATGTAAATTTTAATTTATAACCGAGAGATTATTCATAATGGAATGTCAAATAGTATATCGAAATCCTGTGCGTATATGCTTATTCAGTGAATTGAAATTAATAAATCACTTGATAATATTTCTATGTAAGTCGATTGTCTTAAATTTGTTTTCGAATAGTTAAAAATACATGAAACCATAATTGCAACGTTACGTTTCACTGTGACAGACGACTTGGCAATTGTCATGAACCACCCGATATTTCATTAATCACAAAATCGGATCGAATTGATCAAGACTCGAATTGAGTCAGGAAAATTGCATCGTCGAGAATAAAAATCATTTAAGCACAAATCTACATAAATGATACAATTATAATTTTTGAACGGCATCCAAAAGTCCACAATACGACTGCAGCGATGCCTATTCTGGATTACGACATTTTTTTTCATTGATATTATTTAATTTCGTTTGATGATTTGGTGCCGTGACTTTCCTTACAGACCGGATCAAGTCTTTTGTTCACTTTGGTTTGGTTTCATCTTCTTAAGAGCCAGTAAACCAGCCTTTTCTTTCACAATCATTCATTTTGCTCATCGAAACGAAAAACAACTCTTATTTCAACACATTCTTTCAACACGTTCATCCTCGTACTCTATATATATTATTTAAGTTATCTACATTTCGTTTTGTGCATTCTATCAATTACCAAACTATTCTTCCACGACAATTTCTGATTTTTGTTTTTTGTACATCTGGATCTTAAGAAGGTTTTTGGCGTTGGAATAATTTCTCGTGCACCCGAGGTCGAAGGATTCCTTTGCACATCCTCTCATTCTACGATCCCACTCTGGCCTTCGTCCTCGCGGTAAGCACGTGGCATTTTAATGCCGAGCAGTCGCGATCATCCTTGAAGATTACGGAGAAAGAACTCAGCTTCAATCGTCACGCGCTATTCGCATCGTACTTCACATCTGTTTTATCGCACGTAAAATATCCAGAACGGGCTGTACGGTTCAGTACAAAAAAAATATTTCAAAATTTTTTGGCTATTCACTCTTGAGGTAATTAATGCTCTAATTAATGCTCAGTATAAAAAAGCCTTTTAAAACGTTAAATAATGTTATTGGATTATGTAATAATTCAATCCTCCCTGCACTTTGCACGTTTGTAACAAACATTTTAATATTATTACAAAACTAAATTTTGTCTTAAAAGTTTTTTAAAAAATATTATTTAATAATATCTACCAGTAGTTGATGTTATTGCCCTATGCAGAAATATGACTTTTTAATTTAAGCTTAATGGATTCTCAAATTTCAAAGCTCCAAAGAAGTCATTTCTATTAGATTTCGGGATTTTGAATTAAAATTTAATCGTGTGTAAATAATTTAATTTTTTTGGAAAACAGAATTCTCAATATAATGCTATTTTTCATTGTGAGATTCTTTAAATAAATAATTATGATTATATTTTGGATTTTTAAGCGAACCGTATTTAATGAGTCTCAGAAAAATAGCATTGTTTTGTTGTTTTAATTATTTGAAAACATAAATGATTTATACACGATAAAATTTCAACTCGAAACCCCAAAATTTCATAATCAAAATCTGTAGCTTATGCGAAATGCAAAATTTAAATAAATCTTCTCTACACAGGATGATAAATAAATTATGGTGGTTACATAAACTATTAAATAATCTTTTTTAGTATATTTTTAACAAATAAAGTTAGCTTTTGCAATTATGTTCAACTGTTTGTTAAAGACATGCAAATAAAATCCGGGAAGATATAAATATAAAGCCCCTCGTAAGTTTCCATAATTATATTTCTGTGGATACGATTTTCAACTCAGTGTAAATAGCCAAAATATTTACAATGAGCAAGGTCTTTTACTTTGAAGAAACTATCAGACTAGGTTACAAAACTCAGGTCTCTTGATAAATCACAAGAGCGACTGAGTCGAAACTAGACACCGTGAAATACGATCCTTTTTATAAATAGAAAGCTCATAAGTGCAGAGAGAAATGACATAGTGAAGTAATATATTTCATTCAGTCATTAAATCATTGCACTGTAAGAGTAAGAGATGTCAGTTTCGACCGGGCTCTCTGTGAAAACAAGGGAATTAGAGATAAAAAAGAAAATGAAAAGAAAAGAATTTGTGGACTGACACTACGCGGTGTCTGCATTGTCCTCTTGTGTGTTTCCATAGGTCGACAAACTTAAACGCTTGCGGCGAGTCAGTGTCGACGCTGACCCGTTGCAGCCCGTTGAATCCGCAACCACCACAACCTCTTCATCAACCACTTCCTACGCAAGTAACCCCCGCCACCACTGCCACCTCGGAGCCGGTCCACGATCAGCCGGTACCCCCGAATCGTGATCGTGATCATCACACACTCCATCTCGAAAATCGGGATTATGAGAGCGTGTTTATCATAGAGAGGCGGAACAGTAAGCCTAACATCCGCTAAGCGAGCCTCAAACCAGACCAGATAATTCAGATATAACAGTCGAGAGCGAGAGAGAAAGTTAGAGATAGAGAGAGAGTGAAAGTGAAATATATAGAGAGACAGATTGAATCATTGAAGTCACAGTCATTCAGTATAGCGCGAAGACCAGTCCCATCGGATCGAAAATTATCTATCGCTATCGAGAGCGAGACTATCTACTCGAGACTTAACTGGAGAGGGCGAGAGATACAGATAGTATTCTGATCGCTCACCTGCTGAGCAGTATACGCTGCTGACACGCTCCACAGTCGGCAAGCCCACGCTGCAACTGTTGTTATTACTGTATATTATTGCTACTATGATTAAAAAAAAAGAAAAGAAAAAAAGAAAATTATTACCAGTTTTATTACCACTGTGACCGCTATTATATATATTATATATATACACACGACACACGAGAAAGAGATAACGTGCAAAGCAGAGAGAAAGAGAAAGAAACAAAGAAAAAATGGATAAAGAAAGCAAATAAGATAATATATGATGAAAGAGTGCGCGAGGCAGTACCGGCTCTCCGCTCGCCTGAGATGCAATGTTACCTGCTAGGACTAATCTACTTTTATTACCGCAACTATATAATGAGAAATTGCAAAAACAAAAACTAAAAATACTACTACTGCTCTCTATCGTCAACGACCTACCACCTACGTACTGTCTATCTGCTACTACTTAGGACGATTGTCATAAGAAAACTCTGTATAGATAAGAGAAAAGTGACGCGTGAGAGAGAGAGAGAGAGAGAGAGAGAGAGAGAAAGAAAGAAAGAGAGAAAGAGCAGGTGTAAACAGCTATATAGGAGACTTTCACTAGTTCATCCAGTCAGTACCCTGTAACTAAGCTCGGCGGATTAGGGAGTACATAGATAACGCCATTCAACACCATTATCGCCATTATCACGACAGACAACAGTAGATAACTAAACCACTTGTACTTATTACTTTTACTTTCATTATTCATTCATTTTATCCTTTCATTGTCTATGTTGTTACTGACTTACGTTATATTTATATCTGCTTTATACCTAATCGTGTTACTTACTGCTACTCACACGTCCCCCCTCTCTTGACCAACAAGTAGTGCATTGCCTTTTTATTCAGAGGTCTCTGAAAATAACAAAAATAAATATCAATCTAAAAGCTAACGAAAAATGCATGCTTTTAAATACGAAGGATCGTTAACTTAAAAAAAAGAAAAAAGAAAATAATAAAAAATAACGAAAATTTACAGAAGTACATGTTGTTATCCCGTATACCTTGCGACCTCTGACTGAATAGTAGCCGCATAGTTCTACGTCTCAAACTCTCCGTTATTACGCAGAAAACAAATATTTTGTATATTGTTTCAAGTGATTTTAGAGTTAATTATTTTTTTATCGATGCGCTGGTGCTTAAATTGTAGGACGTTAAAATTTTGTTATTATAAGCTTCTAGTATTACAAAGTATATGGACAGTGTTAGAGAAACGTAATTTATTTTTTTTTTAATTCATTTTGTCTTGAGGTTATACTTTGGTTGTGATTGTTTAAGATAATTAGCGTTCGCTTTCAACGATTGCGAATTTTAAATTTTATTCTCTCGGTTATTTTCAGTTTCTTAGTACTCGAAGATTCCTTCAATTCATATAACATGTAAACACAGAAAAAACAGAATCAAAGTAGGTGCTGACATATTTCTCTCGCGATAATTGTTTGCAATAATTTTTTAGCCTTTTATACGAAATACAATATTTATTCTGCCGTGTCGAGTTATGTACACACCTTGACTCACCTCTCACTGAAATTCTAGATAAATGTCGATTTTTTTCTGATTGTTTCGAGAGACGAGTTTTTCAGCTTCCGAATTCACGTTTCACTATATTAAATACGCATGTTCGTTATTCGAACGTTACTGCACTTTGTACCCGCAATTTAGTATTAATAAATAAAAAATGTACATGAATATATGCAACTGGTAACTGAAGTCTCGTCGCTCATTTTATCTTATTTGAAAACACACGTTTATACAACACTAATATGTTGTTCAGTTGGTGTCTTTAATTTTCTGATGTGTTTAATAAGAGTGTAAATACTATTTTTGACTTGACCAATTATTTATTTTTCGATTTTTATTAAAATCTTGACAGTAGAACTGAGTCCTGTAAACTGACATGATTTTAACTGAATATAGACATATCTATTTGCTCCCTAAGTCTATCGACCCTAACTAGAGTAAAAGTTCAATTAATTAGTATTACTTTTATTACTATTAACACTTGTTCTTGTGAATGTAATCGTTGTGTTACAATTTCTCTTGTCCCCTACTTTTCCTTGCTGCCGGACTCGAAGGAGGAAAAAAGGTGACAGCATTCGGAGCACCTAAATTATTTCATAATCGATATATTCAGAAAATGGAATGACGATATTATATACATAATTGAAAAATATTGATTTGTTATGAAAGAAATTTTCAAAAGATTTGAAATGATTATTAAATGAAGAGAACTTTTTTATTTCTTTTTTTTTTCAAGAAAGAAATGATTCACTTCCACTTCACTCACCCGGCAAGAAAACCTGTCACATCCAATATATGTGTGTGTCTTGCACCGGAATGCGCATGTGCATGTCTTTTTCTTTTTGCCTGAATCCAAATAATTATTCTTAGTTTGTATATTAATATTAATTTTTAATTAACATTTCTTTTTGACTTTTTGAAATTTTATGTATCGTGTTACTTAAGTGTTGCACGTAAATGTTGTTAACCGAGTGACGATTCATGGGTTAACAGAGAATATCACAGTTTCCATGTTAAATTTCTATTTAAAAATAAATGGTTAAAAAAAAAGTGATTCTGTAAGGCTTTGAATCGAATCTCGACTGTATACAGCTAACAACAAGGCAAACAAACTAACGCTCTTTTGTTCTGTTCCCGAGCAGACCTAGAAAAAGCCGAGTACCAGGTTTGACTCTGCTGCGCGAGCTCATCAGTCCTGAGACGCCCGACTTAGCGCGTCGTTGCCGACCACTGGGTAAGATTTCCCGCGCCGCGGACGGGCGCTTTGTCATCGCGGATTCGGTTATGTCCTCGGCCAACAACAGCATCCTCGACGCCTCCAGCAGTGACGATGGCGGTTTCCTACCCAAGCAACATCAACGTCTCAAGTCCTCGTGGCGCAAACCGCTTGTCGACACCAGCCAGTTGAGTCTTCGTTCCGAAGGCAGCGGCCTCTCCAACATGCCTCAACCGCAGCAACCTGGTCAGGTCGGACAAGTCGGGCTACCTGGGCATCGTCTCCTGGCTTCCGTGGTTGGGCCGGCGCCCACGCCTGTATCGACAGGTACACCTGGCATCTGCACCATCTCTACGCCGCGTTTCCTCGCGAGCTCTCCAAGCTGTGGGCCCCAGTCTGCGCCGTGGAGTTCACCAGTGTACTTGAGCGACCTGAGCTCCGTGCGACCGGCCAACTCGACGGTCGAGCGCAGCAACTCCTGCTTCCCGACGCCGCCGAGCTATCTGCAACTACGTACTGTACACCAGCGCTACAGCCAGGAATTACCCTCGCTCAAGGCCATCCACGCAGAATGCACGCAACGCTTCGTACCGGTCCAGCCGTTGGCAACCTCCTCGCCACCGCAGCCGGCAGGTCGACCTCGAGCTCGACTACCTCCGCGACACGCCAGGCATGCCCGCTCGGCGCCGGAGCTCGCCGCGTCCCCTGACCTCGAAACCTCACCCGAGTCGCGCTCCAGCAGCTCGGGCTTCGGGAGTAAGAACACCTCTCAGCAGAACCAGAGTTCGCGCAGTGGTAGCACCGTGGCCGAGTGGCGTCCACCGCCGTACCGACCGCCGCCACCCCCGCTCTCCGTTGGTCGTTGGCTCGAGCTCCAGGATCAGCACCACCATCCGGCTCTCAAGAGCTGTCTCAATCTCATTAATGCTGGTAGTATCGGTCCTCCGGGTAGCGGCAATCTTGACGCTGGCAGCGTTGATGGACACTACGAGTTCGATCCTGTCTCGTGCACACCTACACCGACCTCGGCTTCGACGCCCACTCGTGAGGAACGGCCGCCCGTCCACCAGATGAACCACCACCACCACCACCATCACCACCACAGCAGTCATCATCAGCTGCCCCAGATTCACCAGGTGCACACGAGCCAACAGCAACCAGCCTCCGCGAGGTACTCTCGAGACAACATCGAAGCACGCGTCCAGGCGATGAAAGCCGAGTTCCATCAGTTCCGACAGCGTCAGGCTAAACGCCGTCAAAGCGCACACCTGGAGAGCGCCTGCTGATCTAGTGTGCGTGTATGTGTGTGTGTGTGTGTTTGTTTTGAAAGAGTGGTGATGATGATGATGATTCAGTAGTTCATTCGTCCGTCTGCGACGACGAGACCCGGTTTTGGTTTCGCTTTGGTTCGCGTTTTCGCGACTGTACACGCGCACAAGCACACCTATACATTAAATACATACACAGACACACAGGCGAGGCTGAACCAGAAGAATACTCCAAAGATACTGTACCACGTACGTGCTCTATACCTTATAAATGAAGAAACGAAAAAAGTAAACCACGTTTAACCCTAATCGTAAACTGTAAGTAATTATTAATGATGACGTATGGAAGAGAGAAAGAGAGAAAGAAAAAAAGTAATAAAAGACGAGAAAAGGGGGAGCTGATATGTTATAAGTAAATAAACAAATTATTATAAATACAAGCGACAGACAGACACAACATACATCTGCTCACACAGACACCGAAAAAAATAATGTCACAATCAAGTATAATTAAATAACAAACAAACAAAAATATTGATGAGCAATGGACTCGAACCGTGATATTAGGCCGAAGCTTGCCTCGAGATTGCTTAAGGACTCACTCGTACTGCACTGCCTGTTTAGGGTTTCGCTAGCAACCCACCATATTATCGGCACAATAATTTTTCTTAAGCAATGTAAAACAAGAGAACATTTAAGTATTAAGCGACGATAGCGATCAAGTGTCGAGAGGATTGTGAGATAGATAAATAGATCGTGGGAAGTATAGAAAGATATGAAAACAAAGAGACGAGGTCAATTTCTCTATTACAAATCATACGCGAGGTCTTGGGGAGGAATACGAATACAGAGATAGAGAGAAAGAGAGATTTAACTCATCTACACGAGATACTCAAGCTGCTCGGGGATACTTTAATTTTTCTTTTTATAGTACAAACGTCTTATTTATATTTAAGCTAATATACCTTTGATAGATTATTAGTACAAGTATATTATAATTAGCGAAGGCTCTACTCACGATTCAACCTATGCACTTTCAACTATTGACGATGAAAACTGAAACGAAGAGAACTGGAGATGGGAAGCTGTGAAAGGGTGCGATGAGCGGTCGAGAATAAAAATAACTAGAAAGACAGATGACGCCTGAGTGAATGTGAGAACGAAATGGAGAATGACGAAGAGCAATTATTATAGTACATAAAGAAAAGAGAAAAAAAATTCTTAAAAACGAGGTGACATAAAGAGTACCAATATTCTAAAGTAATTCTAATAATTGCATTAATAATTTCGTAATTACTTGATAATTGTAAATTGTAACGATGTAGCGCGTAGCATTATTAATCGTCATTGAATGATACGGACACATGAATTTAAACAAGAAACAAACAAAAAAAAGAGCTAATTGTGTTTTTAATGAAATGCAAAGTAAATAAAACATAGAGCCGCGAACACTAAGTCGCCCGTTACTGTTGTATCATATAAATGATTAAAGTATCGATTATAAAGAGAAGGAAAATGAATCGTGAAAATGAGTATCTATTGATGCCGGTTAGAGTAGGAAAGAAACGATTCAAAGGTACCAAGAGAGAGAGAAGGAGAATACGAGACGATCCTAGTTTTTCGATGAAATATCGAATATTTTTCAATTTTATTTCAAAATGTAAAACACACTTGTCGCGCTCTGCTTCTCTCTCATCGAGGGCGTACATAACGAGTGAAAATCGCTAGCTCAAAGAAAACTGCCTGAGCGAGTCGAGCGATATAAAGGAAATATCGCGTCGAAGGAGAGTGAAAATCCAACAATGACATTGACAAGGATACACACATACATATATTTATATTTAATATATATTATATGTGTATGCAAAATTGCGAATGATAACATTTAGCAAAGTTTCGTTCGACGTTGTCTCTTCGACGCGTGATGAGCGCAAAATAATCGTAATTCGATTTTCCTCTCCGAGCCTCGACTCTGCGCGTATACACACACATACACACAGATACACTGAAGCCAACGCAAATTCGAACTTGATCAAGGAGGGAAAACGCAAATCGCGAAGAGGAGCTGTCTCTCTCTCTTTCTCGCGAGCCTAGTGCTTTTCTCTCACCTTGTAATAGATAAGCGATAAGCGTACATAATATAAGAAGTGTAGATATATCATAGCTAGATACAACGATCTCAAAGACGACGCACGTGTTTCGCTACAGAAAAAAAATTAAAGGGAAATAAAATGAAAAAAATATTATATATAAAAAAAGAAAAAACTTATCGGTCACCGTATTAAGCGTATTATACACACTTACACCGACAGCACGTAAAAAAAGCAACTGCATTATGCAAAAGGGAAGAAAAAAAAAGTATTCGCGTATCAAGGAAAAGAAAGAAACGACTATATGGTTGAATCGTGAACATGTTGTGACGATCCTTGTTAACCGACGCACACAATTTCCATCCGCTTTAGTTGATTGTTTCACCCCCACTGTCTCTTCTAATATAACATGGTTGCTTTCGTTCCGCGTAACACGTACGACATTTTTTTTATGCGCGTCTGTGAATATATTCTGTAAAATCGATTGTGTAAGAAATTGGTATTCGAGATTTCTATAAAGTGTTTCGTGAAAAATTCTTAAAA
Source organism: Apocrypta bakeri (assembly GCA_018906985.1). NCBI lineage: Eukaryota > Metazoa > Arthropoda > Insecta > Hymenoptera > Pteromalidae > Apocrypta > Apocrypta bakeri. The sequence continues at coordinate 5,740,330 of JACCIA010000002.1, forward strand.
ATCGTTGAAATATTACGCTATTCGTAATGAATCGATAGACGCATTATTAATATTTAAGAAAGCTGATTAAGCACAAGCTTAGCACGTTCGTTTCGATTTGTGATCCTTTAATTTAGATTTGTATATTTTTCTCTTTTATTTAGAAGCTAACGGCATGCTTATTTCGATAAAGCAACGAAGGTAGAGTCTTCGTAATTTTTAAAATAAATAATATCGTACGCAAGTTATACGAAATTTAATAAAAAAATAAAAGATGAACTTCTATTGCGGCGTTATTTGCATATGAATTAAAGCTGTTGCAATATTTTTAATATTAAGCTATAAAGAACAGTATTATAAAATCTATAAAGTTTATGAAATCTATTTTATTTATTAAAATAAAATCAACTCGTTGCACGCTTTGCAATGGGTAATATCTCAATTGTTGAAGCAAATTTTAATCTAAGTGAAACTTTTTCAAAACCTATGATAAGCGTTCTTCACTTGTATTAACGGGCGTTTGCTCGTGCAGCGTAAAAAAAAATTGTCGCGACTCGTGTATATCGAAGAAACACAATGCTGTCACGAGGTGCCGTTGAATTTCTTACACAACCGATTGTCGTCAAAGACCTTGTTTCCCGAACACTTTTCGTTCGATCGCATCTGCGCACATGTACACATGCACACGCATAAGTATTTCGCTAATTCTATGTATAAAAAAAGAATAATATTGCGCGCAATGTCTTTCGCGGCTGGAATTTACATCGCAGGTGTGATTGCGACGAGTCGAAAGCACAGCTGTGCGAAACAAAAAAAAAGCAGGCCGACCGCTCGTGCGCTTCCGCTTTTTTATCGTGTTAAGTCCGTGTGATAAATAGTTAAAACCTTTGATAAAAACGGGAGAATTTTTCTATACGATCATTACTCGTTAAAGTCGCGTTTACATCGCCAACGCGAGAGAAAATGAGCGAGAAAACGAACAAAAAAAATAGTAAAGTTAAAAATATACATAAGATGACGCCTTCCGTGGAAACGAGAGACTGCGCGCGGATGGAAATGAGCGCGTTGAGCCTGCTTCAGGATTATAAAAAAAAGAAATAAAAGCAAAATACAAATGAGAGAAAGCGAGAGTGACAGAGAATCGACCAATTGCACGATTGTATGTACGCGTAACGTCGCTTGGCATCTCGATGTAATTCGCAGCCGCGAGAGCTTGAATGAAAATCTATAACGGTTTTATGTAATGTGTAAGAGATGACTATACGGTGGTACATCGTGCGCGACAATTTCTAGAATGTTTTTTGTGAAACGAGTGCGTTATATTTCGAGCGCTAGTCTCGGCGAACTCTGTATAAAGGATGAAACAAAAATGAAAAAATACGAGATTGTGGAAGTATCGTCGTATAAGAACCCGCTGAAACTTGCCCAATGAGTACAATTTTAATTTTAATTTTATTAATTTAATCGAAGCGTTTTTTTCGTAATATTAACGATATATTTTTCATCTTATCATTATAGCGTGTCCGTTTTGCTTGATATACACACGCATACATATTGACTTGTACAACTTATATATGTAAAGAGAAATAAACAAAAAAAAATATTCACAAAACGAAGTGTCGCGTCGTTGTAGCGATTGAAACTTCGAATTAAATTGATTTCCTCGCTAAAGTACGCCGTTTATTTATTTTTTTTCTGTATCGTTTAATTCTATTAATCGTTCGAGAACTCAAGTTAATTCGCGCGCAAGTATATAACATAATCATCGTTGTGAAAAACGATCTTCGCAAAGCCTTTTGCACCGTCATGTTCGTAACGCAACTCACTCCTTTTTCTTTTTCCTTCTTTATTTATTGTGACAAAAGAAATGTATATCGATCCTATATGCGCCTCATACACACATATACACACGCGTTTTCTTACAGCATACACACGCAAAATACACACATTCAACTATTGTTTTCGTCTATCATACTTTCCCCGGGATAGAGATGAAAGAAAAATCGTTGCCCCGTTATTATCGACTATGCTTTCTCGCTACTCCGAGAACTCCAAAACGTACTAACTTAGGACGAATTGTAGACGATTTATTATTAAATAAAATTAAAAGGAGAACGGTCATTTGAAATGATCTCGCTTTTTTTTCTCTTCCTATGAATCCCTTGTCCTCGATACTTATTTTTGTCATACTAATAAAGATATTTAATATTAAAATTGTAGAATGTTCGATTCACTTTCTGTTCCAGTGATTATTGAATGTTGGAAATGAATATTTGTAACTGTAGAGCTTAGAGTACAATCTGTTTGATGTTATAATGTTATTTAAATTTAATTACTTACAAATTCGAGTGAAATTAAAATCTATAATATTTATGTACATACTATTAGTTAAAATACTAGTTATCAGAATGAATTTTAAGAACCAATATATTGCAATGAATTTCCACTGTAGAATCCAGAGTGATTTTTTAGTAAATAATATTAGTTATGTAGTAAATAATTTTTTAAAGTCTGATTAACTTTTCTGAAAATATTTTTTAAATAATTTTTATACAATACAGATACGTATGTATTAATAGTAATAATTTTTTAAAATGTATTATTCAAATAAATATTTTCCTAATTCTATCCAAATAAATCAGTTTTTGGAATTAAGTAATTTTTTAGACAAGTGCTAAAGTTTAAATAGTAAAATTTTACCATTTACCTTTTTGAAATTAAAAATTCTCTCTTAAAAACTAATTTTCAGTCTAATAATGTAAGCACATAAATAATTTTCAAAATATTAGGCTAATTATTTTAAAGCAAAATCTCATCACGGACTAAGCAAAAGTTTCACAAGATGTATAAGTTACAAAGTTTAAACTTCAAAATCATCAGCACAAAAGCCGTCGAGATTAATGCAAATCGTGCGACATGAATTTCCTGATTTTGCTCGTCTGCAACAAGCGTAACTTATGGTTGGAACTAGAGCAGAGCAACAATATCGCTCGAAAGATGAGAACAATGTACAAATCTTTCGAGATAACTCAATTTGACGTAATAGTCGTCTATATGCACGTCTAGAATATTCGCGTTCGCTCTTCGCGAAAAATACAAAAGAATAATTGAAAGCAGTGACTAATAAAGAATAACCAACCGGGATTTTCCACGCCCTCGAGATGAGAGGAATCGCCAAACAACGGAGCCATTCCCCATGAAACCACAGTATATAAAAGCATACAGCCGTAATTCCTCGAGTAAAAAAAAGCTCGAATGAAAATTTTTACTGGGTCAAACGGCGCTCCTCTTCCTGCGGCATATCGTCGTCGAGTTGTCGACAGGTGTTTACGTAGCCAAAAGTCCAAAAGCAACAGCGGTAACGTCATTATTCCCATTGAAAGCTATGCGAGTGAGAGAGAGAGAGGCAGCTCGCGAATCTCTATTATCTCTCAACAGCGAGGCAAGGCTGTACGGACGGTCTAACGCGTCGTGCGATGCGTCAACGCGAGGATGTGACGTAACGCGGGACGATGTTAATGAGTTTCTTGGTGATTTTTTTATTTATCGAGTAAATATCGTAATTTTATTGAAGTCATATCTGTTACAGGCTAATTGTTCATTTTTGTTTATTTGGTCGATTATTAAATCTATAAATTGGTAATTTTCTTACTGATTGACTGGTTGAACCTTTTTTTCCTTCTAAATATTTTAAAACAGTTCTTTATCACTGTATTTTGCTTGGATGAATCGTGAATTTTTTTAGATTTTTTCATGAAGGTTTAAGTCACAGAGAGTTAAAGTTGATGATTTAAACGATTTTGGCATTTTAAGTCTATTTTCGAAAAATTCGAACTTCTCAAGGAAGCATTACTCACCAAAAACACAAAAGGGACTTTTGGTGTAAATTTTCTTAAACTTTACAAATAAAATCCTTTTAAAATTGTATATATTTAAAATATAGAAGAAGATATAGAAGTTACCAAATTCAGTTTTTAGAAGGTTCGCTCTTAATATAAAAAAAGTTTATAAAAATTACTTGTTTTTACATGTGGGTTTGAAACACACGATTAAATTCACGATTTAAGTTTGACGAACCGGCGCCACACGCACTGTGCGGAGTGCACGGGGGCTCCTCTCGTTAACCACGTCAATACGCTACCTTGCCAACAGATATATTTGTACATTTAGCTATAACTCTTACCTTATTTTGATCTGTAGATATATGCTCTATAATTCCCTTATCAATCTCCGTTAACAGCTCGATGAAAATTTGGTTGAAAGAGGCGCTCAAGGAAATGAATGGACGCCTCAAATTGATTCAATAATTCCTTGTTTATTCACAATTAGGTGAAGCGCTCACAAAGTTGTCACACAAATATCAGATTTTCCTTGTACCGTAACTTGGAAACTGCTAGTAAAAAAATCTTAAAAAATTCATAAAGCTAGATACAGCGACAAAAATCAGTTTAAAATTATCTAGAAGCAAACAAATTTTTAACCGGTCAATCTGTTAGAGAATCGCTCATACAGACGTGTGTGTAAATATAATATAGAGGTTCGATAATGCAACAAAATTTAATCCCCATATGAAAGTGCCTGATGTAAATATCCGGAGCCGGAAAGGGTAATCTTCATCAAGTGTTGGTGTACAAGCGAGAAAAGTAAGTACATAAAATCGTGTGGGAGTCGGAGAAGTGACGGTAATCAGACAAGCTATACGATCGAAGAAATAATCTCCCATTCCTCTCGGGATATTAAAATATTCTTTGATTGTTTTTTTTCATTGACTTTTCATTTCGATAATGAATTTTTTCAAATGTTCTAATTCTTCGATTGTTTAATTTGCGCGTACACGCCTTCTTTGAAAATTATTACGCATCGAAATCTCTGCTTTGATCGTTTCCCGAAAAAGCATGACTAAAACATCTACGAATTAACGCTTGATATGCTCCAATTTTTAATACGGTAGTTATTAAAAAAAAACTTTATCGTTAGTAGATCTCAAACGTGATTTCACAAAAGTATCATCCACGGAAAAAAGAGCTTTAAAAAATTTATCGTTTTCACGAAGAAGAAACGAACGAGCTATATATTCTCTGGAGAATTCAGTATATATATACTAAAATTAATCTCGTGATTCACTCGGTCATCCTTTTGGCCATTTTCACAATTAAAAGCCTTAATAACTCTCTAGTTAAATACTGTCACTCATGCGCTAAGTCTTTCCAAATGATAAAAAAAGTCTAATATAACTGCGGAAGCATGACTATATGTACTCGTACCCTCGAGCACATAATACAATAAAAAAAAGAAACAAACTTCAAAGCTCAGCACCATCGAAATTCGTCACAGCAATTATTTAACGTATCTCAGATCCTTTTCGCTGATGCACTGTTTTAACCGTTTCAATTGGAACTAAAAAGCTCGCTCGTTTATTTTTCGCTCAACGTACCGTGTCTTTAATTTCGGGAATAAATATACACAAGCAAAGTCGACAAAAAAATCCACGCATTATGCGCGATAAGAAATTTTCCCTTCCGCAACGATAATCCAATTACGTACCAAGCGGTACAACTGCCTCCCACAAAAGGTACATTACGTGCATACGACCTTGAATAATCGAAAAAAAGTAGACGCACAAAGCGCTTTATTACTGAATTCACAACGCTGTTTTGTATACGGAAAAACAGACACAGGTAAGTATACCTCAAAACGGTATATAATACATATAGATTCTATGCACTGATTCGTATAACGATGTGTCGAGCCCGTTTGGGCCTATAAATGTGGAATTACAGTATCCCCCACCATCCAACGACACCCACGACGACACATACGCGTCCCTTACGAGCGTACGCGAGAGAAACGAGCGCAATTGCTCGGTCATCTCTGTCGACTCTCGACTGGCGACCAAGTGCGCGCGTTGTACTGCGAGAGGCTCTTCGTCGAGCTTATTTTCGCTTCCTCGTGTAAGTTACGCGACGAATTACGCATCTTTTGTCTTCCGGATTCACATCGCAGTGTGTCTCAACGAGTGCGTCGTATTGCTTTTGGTTCTTTTATTTTGGCTATCGTATAAAATCGAGTGATTTATAATTAACGTACCGAATAGAGGAAGGATGCTAACGAGGAAATAGTCTTTGGTGTTGAAGCGAATCGCGATGGCTGTGTATATCGATCACCGAGAATTTTGTTAATCGCGAGTTACGATATTATTTCGTTGTATTTTGCGTCTGGTGAAGGTTGTGAGCAGTTGTGTTATATGTTGAAAAGAGCAGCGGCCACGAGCGAATCATGTTTACGAGCGTCGCGAGGACGAGCCACTTGATCGTTTTGGCACTGCTGTTTTACAGAGGTAAGATATCATTATTTTTTTTCTCTTTGTTTTTCAAAGATCATTCAACAACGAGAGATGAGAAGTGAAAGCTCGGTCGTGTGCTCGCGCTTATTCAAGATCATCAATTGACTCACAGTACATCGATTAAATAACTGAATCAGCTTGTATATACATAGGCTCTATTATCTATCGTTTAGCGTCGTAACGTTGTTACAATGTATGACATATCTCTCGTTTCAACGCGTTTAATTATATCGAATACAAAGTATATTAACAATAATAATTCGAGTTGTAAAAGAGAGCTTTAAAGCTCGTATATACAGCTTTTGTCAAAAGAAGGTGTCGAGATGAATGATTGACAGAGACAATTGACGATAAGAAGGAAAATCAATTGTAATAGACAATGAAATCGAAATTTTTAATGTATATTTTACAGTTTCAAGCCTTGGTCTCCTTTTGGAGGAGGAGAAAGAACCGAGTTACCTTACCGCAGCCGTCGGCGAATATGTCGTCTTCAATTGCGATCTTGATTTTCCGCACGATATACCGATACCCTATATACTACACTGGAATCGTGATGTAAGTGTCAGTCGGATAACTATATACATATATAAACTCTTGCGATAAACGTATCGATTATGCTCAATAAAGACGTAACGACAGACGCGCGATAGTTTGCGACTTTTGATTTAACATTCATCAGTATAGTATTTGTCACTTTTATACTCTACGTCGTAACAATCTCGTATTTATGCACATCTATCGTTCCAAACTATCGTCTATTCAAGTAACCTTTTTTATATCTATAGGCACGCATTCGCGCAAGCGCGAAATTAAAGAAAAAGAAAAATAGACGATTTCGTTTGGAATACGCGTTCGCAAAGGCGCGAAATTTAAAAAATAACTACACTTTTATATACTCTGTTTTTTATAAACTCAATACTTCAATACTATAAGCATTATATTTTTGTTTCAAAAGTAAATATTCTCTCCCTATTCGTTGCTTCTTAATTGTACGAGGATTCTTTGAAATATCCACATTTAATCCATAATCTCCAATATACACATGAGCTATAAAATTACCATTCGAAACTAAAAATTTTATCGGGTTACCATATTCCGTATGAATAATAATAAACGCGGTTCTAAAAGTGTCTTTCCTCGTTCACCGCATGTACGTCCCGCGGTATTACAGTCATTCGATCTTTTATACACACCGATTGAAAAAATTCGATTTTCTAAAACGAGATAGTCACTTCGGTCTATCCATCTCTCTCTCTCACTTGCCCGGAACCGCTCGCCTAGATGCTATTTCAGTTACGATAATTCGTACGCTTGTGACCGACTGATTGACGATTAAGGCGCATTACGCACGCTAAGCGATGCTGCGCCTCTCCCAGTTCGCTCTTAGCCCGTTCTCTCGCTCATTGTTAGATTGCCTCCGCGCTACTTCGCGGCGACGACGACTACCTACCGTACTACACGTGTATGTGTATATGTATACATACACGGATGCATAGAAAGGCTTGCAAATCTACGCTTAGTGGGCCATGCGAACGTGTCCGCTTAAGGAGGACGTGTCTCGATGTATCCGCGTTGCACGCGGTGTTATCGTGCTTCAGAAGCGAATGAATTTTTTTTAAGTTAGGGATGAGATATCTCGTGGTAGTTTGGAAGATACTTATCTATAGGGGTGTGATATGGAATACGGATGATTTATTGGTTTATGTTAAAGCGTTTTTTAATATGGGAAACTGTCCGTTTCTAGAATTTTCAGGTAAATATCTGGATAAACGGATTTTCCGCCATAAATTAGATAATAGCGTAGGAAGAATAGTAATTCCGTTTCGGGTTTCTTGTCTCACCAATTCTTACCATTTTATTCCTGTTAAAATCTGATGTGTACAATTAAGCTTGGAACATATCTCAAGCGTATATGTGACACGATTTGAGACTGCCGTTAAACTACTCGACTTTTTTGCGTATACGAAATCAAAACCACGTGTAATTAGAATGATTGGAGAGCAAAAAAAAGATTAATTTAGATCTGTTTCAATACAGCCTGAATCATGGGCATTGCCCCTCGTCGCTTCACGCATTACACATGTAAATTTTCACTTCTGATTGATAAACTGTCTCTCGAATCACCTGCTAACGCACCGTATACGGTTAATGCCTATAACCGTTAAGCATCGTTACTCCGCAAGTTCTAAATCTTGCTACCGCATGAATTAGCAAAATTTTCGAATCGCATCGAAGACTCGCGTCATTTTACCGCTCGCGTCATCGTCGAGATCGAGTTTCGTAACTCGTATTATTCCCGCGTGCGAGAAGCGATAGCGTGACCGTGTGTATATATATGTAAGGTAATATAGGATTTGAGTTCGCCGATCCAATTTCATTGGCGATATTCGTGCGACGCTTAAACCCCGCGAGCTTAGCCGAGAACTCGTTCTAATACACCAGAGCCGAACAATTACAACTTCGTCGATTATCCGTTTCCCTGCGGAAAAACCAAGTGGTTAAGATCTTCTTTGATCATCGTCATCATAGTCATTACGATCAACCGAAAAATTTTCGCTAAAGCATCTTCGGCTCGTCCTTGTAGCTCTGGCAGGCGGTAGAGAGCTTCCTTCTTCTCCGAGAGCGAGCGGAAACCGTAAGCTCACAAGCGCGCGTGGAAGTTGATTGCTGCCTGATGCGCATGCAAAGCAGGTAGCAGTACAGCGGTAATTGGAGTACGGGAGGCAAGGCTGCTTTATATTTAGTCGTCAGACACGGGCGGAAAGCAGCACATGTATATATATATATATATATATATATATATATATATATATATACATATATATGCATGTGTACGAGAGTATAGGTCTCCCCCCCTTTGAACTATAAGCTAGGCGCGCGTGCAGTGGGTCGATCTGTTAACGAATTGTCACATGATTAGGGTCCATCAGTCGACGTTTTGGATGAGGTACATGCATATGGATAAACGTCGCTATCGTTGTTGTTTTGACGAGATGCTGAAAATCGACGAGCAATTCTTCGGCTTCCGTTATTCTCAATAAACACGATTTCATTACTAACGTGAATTTAACACTTGAGTTTCCTGTTTAGAGGGAACGTAAAATTATATGGGCGCAGTAAACACTAAATTAGACTGTGTTTTGTTTGGATTTATAAATGAATCGTCGACCGAGACGGGCATTGGATTGATTTTTTTATCCTCGACAGAATTATTTATTTCGACGGGTTTTTAGTTTACGTAAACGCTACAGGGTATAGTCGATACAAGTTATATCCAGTTTCACACGATGCCGCATAAAAGCAAACAATGCGTGTCACTCAGGGTTTTCACACCTTGAAATTTGATATGATAAACACTGTTTACTGAACATCTTTATTTTTGTCCTATCAAAAGCGTCAACTTCCTTACGTAAAAAAAAACTTTCGATTCATCCGTAGGTCTCCAATGAATGAAATCGAATCAGCGCCAGAAAAATATGTGTTCCTCTCTCTTTCTTTCTCTTTCTCTGGTGCACGCGATTAATTCTCTCGCGCGTCAATTGACCAACGTCGTCCGCGCGCAGAGCTTTCTGCAGTTATAGCCGGATGCAAAGAGAGAGAGAGAGAGATAGAGAAAGAAAGAGGCAGCGCAGTAGTTCCTTAACTGATGATAATTACGGTCTCTTACGTTGCGTCGACAACTTCGTGTCTAACGTTTCAGGGCCGGACGGTGTTCTCGTGGTATGACGGCTCAGTCTCCGCTGGAGACGGCTATGCCGGTCGTATACACTTGATCGAGGACGCCCAGACGAGGGGATACGGCCAAGGTAGTATTAATCTCACCAACATCAGGGAGAGCGATCAGGGATGGTACGAATGTAGAGTCATCTTTCCTAACAGGACGCCGAGCTCGAGGAACAATGGCACTTGGTTCCATCTCGCCATCGACGGTAAGTATATAGAAACTTGTTAAAAGTACACTTTGCCAAGTTTCTGTCGACTATATGTAAATGAAAAATCTGGATTCCCAAGGATGATAGGTTGAATTCGATAAATGATTCGACCTCGATTGTCAACAATTGGGTGACAGACGAATTTCCGAACACATCATTTGTTCAATTCAACCGTTCATTTTTCCATATCCTGCATTCCTCTGCATCGACAGGAGAGATTCCAATTGCAAATTAATACTGCGTGTGCCTTTAGCTAAACTAACGACAACTAAATGTATGATCTTGAAAAAGTAACTGATTCCCTGGTGACAATTACCGGTCACTGGACTACGGGTCAGTACTGATTTTTCACTCGCAGATAGTGTACTGGTTACCAGTACTTATTATCAGTACTGATTAAATTTCTATTGGATATCGGGACAGAATTGTAGTAATGTACTGGGCCAATGCTGGTGTGCCAGATTTAAAATTACGTTGTGGTTGAATAACGTGCACCAATACTGGTTCAATAAAGTTGGTTGAACTCAAACCGATTTTTAACACTTGAACTACTTAATCTTTACCTTACGACTATTTTATACAAATGTTTATATATATATATATATACACAAATGATTATACTCTATTTGTATATATATATATATATATCATTTGTGTGCCATTTTACTGCAGATATTAGTAGAATAACATCATTTGAAAACGATTTTTAATTCATAATACGCGTAGAAAAACATCAACAGCAATCTAAGATTGCAATCCAAATCTAGTAGTGAGAGGTCATGTTTTTTGTTATAAATTTCAAATAAATCATAGCAAAGTATTAAGTACATACCAAATTGACACAGCTCTGTTTTCAAATTATAGTCCGTTCCTAACATTCCAGTATTGGTTCCATACTGACCAAGCCCTCGGTTACAATACTGCGAATAGGATATCAGTACCAATCCAGTATTGGACCATTGTTCCATTCTTGCTAGGGCTCCTTCAATTTACAAAATGAAAATTATTCTACGGCAACCGAAATAAAACGCGCTGCAATAAAAGCTTCACAATAATGCTACCGAGACAAAATAAACACGAGAGAGCGTTATTTAATCTAACGAAGCACGTTACAATAACATCTAGCTTGGATGTACGGCTCTCGTCCAGCTTCAAACGCATTTCGTTATATGTGCAGCCACGATATGATAACCAATTTTACATAACAAATTAACGATTAACCTCACTCGATTATTAATAACGGCAAAGACGATAGGAAGGATCGAGGGAGGAAAGATTAAAAATAATACGCCAGTGCGCCGCTTTACTAACCGCTAACCAGTCAGATTCGTTAAACCGTTCAACCCAGGTGTGTTGCCGCCGTCGACCAATGTTCCAGGCGAGACGCTTTTGGCCGTTCCACCGATTAACAAAACCGTCATGGAGGGTGATTCTGTGGCTTTCGACTGTGTCGCTAAGAATAATAAATCTACCGTCGCCTGGTACCGTGAGGGAGTCGAAATTGAGAGTCAGCAGGTGTACTATCGTTAATCATTTTTATTTATATTTCATACGAAAATTTATTATAATTTTTGTCGTAATATGAATTAGTACCAAGCAGTTGAATAACCTTCGTTCATCTACAGGATCTTCGAGAACGTATCGTTATCAGTCCCGAAGGAACTTTGACCGTCGACCCTACGTTGATGGGCGACCTTGGAGAATATGGTTGCACGGTTACTAATGAATACGGCGAGACTCAAAGCGCATCAGCTTATCTCAATGTTCAATGTGAGTTATTGGAAAATTGTGTAATGGATGTACGAAGGTTTTTTTAGAAATATACTACTCTATATTTTCTGAAAATCCATCAAGCCGTAAAATAAATATACTAAATTTCAATCACACCTTTAATTCGTTAGATAAAGCCAAGGTGATATATGCTCCAAAAGAAGTGTATCTGCCTTACGGGAAACACGCACTTCTCGACTGTCATTTCCGAGCTAATCCTCCGCTGACAAATTTGCGATGGGAAAAGGATGGTTTCCTCTTCGATCCCTACAACGTACAAGGAGTTTTTTACCGACGAAACGGATCGCTGTTTTTCAACAAAGTCGACGAGAGCCACGCTGGAAGCTATAGCTGCACACCATACAATGCTCTAGGTACCGACGGTCCCAGTTCACCCATCAGAGTTGTAAGTATGAATCTTAAAGAAAATTCTTTTTTATTCTTATTGAACACTATAACTTTTGATTTAACTCTTTGTAATATAGCTTGTTATTTCACTATTTGTTATTTTGCAGATTATTTGTATACCGTAGACATTGCGATTATTGTAAATTGAAAATTTTTTAATAAACGCCAGCGTTTATTGCATAAATTGTACAATTGCGTGGTCATTTTAATAATTTTTAAGTGTGAGTTTACGTGTGCCCTGGTGTATAATCCACTGTGAATATCGTAGAGACATCTGTGGGTTACTTGGGGAAACGTATCCTACGCTTCCGTAGCAAATAACATACTCACTGTAATCGATAATGCAGAAATTAATATACCCTTTTCGTTTATATTTGCATTAAAAATATTACCGAAACAATATTCGCTCATCAATGACGATGACATATGTACGCCCGTATGCTTGCAAAACTGTCAAAATTAACGTTAATATTTTTAACGAGAACCGAACTAAATGTACAACTTAAAGCTAATGATTTTCAAACTGCACTCTACTTCACTATGCTACTGACTATTTTCGCAAACAACAAAATGTACTTCTTTATATTTATATATATATATATATTTTTTCTCTAATAAAGCGCTATTCTGCACGAATCACGAAAAATCACTACTATCTTTCAGAGAGAAAAAAAAACAAATTCGATAAACCTTCTCTCCCTGCCAACGCAATAACTAACTCTCAAAACTACTTAACTCTTACCAACCAAGTGTCACATACGCATATTAAAATTCAATTTCTCGAACAGATCGTCCAACGACCTCCTGTATTTACGGTGACACCTCAACACCTCTACATGCGCAAATTGGGTGACACACTGGAGATCCCGTGTGATGCCAGGGATGGCGATCTCAATCACCGACCGACGATAGTTTGGTACAAGGTACATTGAATTTCTGTAAACACACTGTATTTTAAATTCAATTAACGATCGTGTAACTCATTGCATTAAGGATGGAACACCTTTACCATCGGAGAGAATCCTAATGAGGGGTGGTAATTTAACGATCGAACGAATACAAGAACAAGACCGAGGAATGTACCAGTGCGCTGCGAGCAATGAGGCTGCTACAGTTGTTGCGGATGCAGAATTGATGGTTTTGAACGTTCCTCCTCGTGCGCCTTATAATTTAAGCGCCAACAGTACGAAAAACGCGGTAACGCTCACTTGGGTGCCTGGATACGTTCGTCCGAAAATGGAATATTCAGTTTGGTAAGCAATCATTTTTACAGATAGTATTATTTAATGGATTAATGTACGTTCATCATCAGGTACAGACCGACGGATACTTCAGAGTGGAAAACGATGAGGATAGTTTCGAGAAAAATTACCGAAGCTACGGTTGCTCATTTGACGCCTGGCAAGGAATATGAATTCATGGTACTTAGCCAGGACAAACACGGCGATGGGATGTTTAGCAAAACTGTGCGGGTTTTTACCCAACCCAGTAAGTCTTACTTAAAAGATTGCAGATTATTTTTTAATTATTTATTTCCTAAAGAATCCAAATTGCATTTCATTACACGTAGTTCAGCATCAGAACAAATCCGACACAAGATTACTTAAAAATTAAATTGACAAACCTGCCTAAGTATCGAGTAGTCATTATAACTACCTTAATCGCCATGTTCACGAACTTTTAACATTGACATATCACCTTTTAACCAAGTATACATTTTTGTCAATTCAAAAACTACCAACTTATTATCTGCTATTCTCACGCTTATATCTAGATCTTTTAATTCTTTCGGCAGTTCTTATACATTATTATCGATTTTATGGTACTTTTTTATGAAGAGTTTTATAAATTCTAGGTAGAGGTATCGATTTATTTCTTGCTGTTACTGTTTGAATGATATAATACTTATATCGTATAGGATCACTTCTTACGAACGATTATTTTTCAGACTCTAGTGTGCAGAACTTTGCATCGGAATTTCGAAGTAAAAACGGTAAAAAAATTTTCACAACACCTCCCAAGAATGCATATAACAATTATACCTTACCTTTTCTTATAAGAAAAACGTGTTCGCAGAAAATGACGTAGGAAGTCTACCGCCGCGCAACGTTAGAGTTCAGTCGACAGCGGAGGGATACCTTGTCACTTGGGACCCTCCGGTAAATACTGAAAAAGAACAACAAGTGAAATACTACACCGTTAGATGGTTTAGAGGACCTTCCGAGCACCTGTATGGTCGAGCCGAAACCATCGATACTTATTTTTTAAGTAAAATAAACAAAAATCTTTAGTTTATTTTTTTGCAAAATTTTAAATTAACGTAATTTTTTGTTTATTGGAATTTTCAGTAAAATCTCTGGAAGAGGAAAGCTACTACACGTTCGAAGTCGCAGCTACAACAACTTTCGACGAGGTGACGCTGAGCGAACGAGTGACTCTGGAAGTTCCTGCGTATCGAAGAAATCGAGCCATTTCTATGGGAATAGTCGCTGGTATTGGTTTCTTAGCTGCAGCTCTGGGAGCGATTTGGTGGGCGAAAAAACGCTTCTGTCAGAATTCACCAGGCGAAAAGTGATTCGCCGTCGTTGAATTCGATGTTAGTGCGTTAACTTCTATTATTGCACTCGCGACGATTTGTCCGTATGTCTTGTCAGTAACTTTCGATTAAGTTGTTAGTTGTGACATGAATAACAACGTTTATATTAAATTAAAGGGGATTTACATTTATTCCGTCCTGAACTTTCAATGTCAGTAAATGAAAACTAATGAAATTTAGTATTATTAAAAAGCTAAACTTTTTTTCTTAAAAATAAATTGAAAAGCTTTATTTAATAGAACATGCCAGAAAATGATGTTATAATCCTATGCAGAGATATGATTTTAAATTCAAAACTCGAATAATGTTATTTCTACGTCTTTTTGGTTATCAAATTGTACTTTATTAATTTATTATTATATTTTTTTAATTAGTGTCGGAATGAAAAAACAGCTTGTTTTTGTTGTTTTTTAAACAAATTTAATAATTTATTTACATTATATAATATATATGATCAATTTTCAATTCTATAGCCCAAAATGACGAAGAAATAACATTATTTGAGCTTTCAATCTTAAACATCAATCGCCAAAGCTAATTTAAATGAAATCTTTGGACTGAATAATAATAACATTGAATATAATAACATTAACTTCTGGCAGGTATTATTAAATAATATTTTTAAATGGTTTTTTTATGCTTTGTAATA
Organism: Apocrypta bakeri; assembly: GCA_018906985.1. Lineage (NCBI taxonomy): Eukaryota > Metazoa > Arthropoda > Insecta > Hymenoptera > Pteromalidae > Apocrypta > Apocrypta bakeri. The sequence continues at coordinate 5,756,007 of JACCIA010000002.1, forward strand.
ATATTAAATTTTTTCTTTTCGATGTTTAAAGTTTAAGATGGGATTAGATGTAAACTCCTTTTAATACACGTTATCTCTCGTATGATTATTCCCAAAAGATAAAACGAATATAGGTATATATATTGTAACGAAAGCTCACACGCAGATTAAAGTGTCCAAAGCTTTTCTGTATAATGCTAAACCGCATTGAAATGAGAGAAACGAATTATACGTAATTATAGTGTGAAATTTCATAGTTCGAATTATACATACGAACGTGTTCTTTGGCCTATTTGGGAACTAATGAAATATCATAATTTTTTTTAATCGACTTAGAATTAAGTTGCATTCCTCAAGAATTGAATGACGAAATGTCTGCATTTTCTTGAGACAATAAATAAGCCTATTTTACAAGGGCTTCCTAATCGCTGTGTATGAAAGGCTCGATAAGTAAACTGGGGGGTTGTTACGGAAAGCACGAGTAAGTTGTAGGTACATGTGTATACTAGAAGCAATATAGTACACTCAACTGTACAAATCGTTGTAAGTTTTTATGGAATATATATATATATATATATATATATATATATATATATAGATAATCGTTTATACACACACTTTATTCACATGAAATAACGCAAACATTTAATAAAACTACGACAATAAACAATATAATAATAAAAGCCAATCATATATTATTATTCGACAACACGACGCATCATTTGTATTACTAAGTTTTACGCTTTTTCATTCGCCAAGTACAGAATTAATCGAAAAATCGATCAGCGATAGGTTGAATATACTGAAAGTATCAGATAACAGTGTTCACGAATGATTGACGTATGCATACTATATACACACATATATATAAATTTATGTATATATTGTCAACCATAATATCGACACATTTTGAACACGAATGTGAAGAGCTTCCTTGAATGTGTGCTAACTCGCGAGAATATTCTCCGTATTCTTGTACATACATTTCCATTTCAAAAGTAACAAACGAACATTCGACGGACGAGGCTACAGAATCTAAATTGCATGCAGCAAGGTAATGTATGCGTTCACGATGAAATATAAAAGAAGAGCGGCTCTGAATCTTCAAGAAAGTCTTACGAATGTGCCTGTGTATTTATAAGATCGAAAAATTATTCACTTTTTCATTTTATTCGACGGCACGTGCTGAATTTCCCGCTTCCGAGGGTGAGACATTTTTGTAAGTTTTCTTACGTATAAAGTGTCCACTCCAAGTGTTCAATATTGAAGACGAATTACACCACTACAGCCAAACGCGTGAAATTAAATAAGTAAATTGTAAAGCTTCCGAAGAAAATCCCGTACACGCGCGGACTATTTTATTTACATCTATAATGTTTTTTATACGATTGCGTTAAAGTACTATAGCGTCACTGTGACATGGATTTACATTGCAATGGTACGTTTCATTGACGAAAGAAAATCATCGTCGAATCGCGAATAGACTCGCATTTAAGAAGATATATTCAAATACGTCGAAGTTAACGACCGGTATATGATAACGACGTGTACGAAATTGTCGAGTTAATTAAGCCATATATATATATATATATATATATATATATATATATATATGGCTTAATTAACTCGATATATATATTACCAATGGTTTGTGTCGGAAAGAGAACGAATAAAAGCTCGGGCCCGACGAATTTCTTTACGTAATGCCTCAAGAGACGTTCGGGAATGTAAAATAATTTTTCTTCGATTTTTTTTGTTTCTTACTGCACACATGACCGACCGAGATGAAAAAATTAATTGTTTATACGTAGACTATTGTACAAGGAAGTCTTGGAATTTTTAAAGCGTTTTTTCCCTTTTCGTTCTGCTATGTGTCAATCGTTTTATTTTTCAAAAGTTTTCGCGTTTAAATTTTTTCAAATGATCTTTAAAGTAATGAGTTTGTTTAACGCATAATCACTGCTGAAATATTTTCTTCCTTCAAAAGAGCAACTGTTTATGATCTGGAAGATACGAGATTCATTTTACAAAACTTGATAGCTAGAGACTTACGAGGGTTCGAATGTCGATTAAAAATTCAATTAAAAAAAAATTATTTTATTGTACACAAATCAAATTTCATCAAACCAAGAGAAGATTGCGTAATTATCCGACATTTTACAGAGTATCAAGTTTTATCATAACATTGCATTTTTTCAATATTTTTCAATGATTATCGTAGGCACACTTTGCAATGTTAATTCGAAACTTTGTACTAACGCAAAAGTCACATTCTAGTGTCCATTTTAAATTCCCGCTATTAACTTTCCAAGCTCAAAACTCAAAATTGCCGAATCTGTGAGTACAGCAGTTCTACCCATGCCCTACAGCCAACATCTTCATTGATGGCTAAGTTCCAGCGAGAGAACAGTATACATAGATACGTAACCGTGTGAGAAACACAACGGGGGAGGAATGAAAGTAACGCCGCCAGCAGATCTTTAGAAAAAGGGAGCACTGCTGAGGCTTCCACGTGTACTATCTTTCATTTTCTCCCCATTGCTCGCTTTCAATTTTCAAATTCCCAAGGAAGATTTAACTCCGAAGACGAATGCATAAATAAATGTAGAATATTTAACGCTTTTATAGCGTACGTCGACTCTAACTCTAAAAATAACTACTTACGCGGAGAACTGTCTGATATAAAGTCGATGCATTTTGTTATCGCTTCGATAAGCCTAAAGAGAAGCGAACTGATCTCAACTCTCTCTCTCTCTCTCTCTTTCTCTTGGACATTAATAAACAAACGGGTATCTTAAATATAACCAAGGAAATATCTGATTCAGTCATGAGTCAACCCTGCATGTATCGACGAGCGGTGTGCATCCACGTGCAGCAGAGAATATCGCAAAAAGCGCAAAAAGTTGCGCATACCCGCCGTTCATCTCTCCCTCTCTTATACACTCGCACGCGCGAGTGTGTCTACCGTATATCTATATATACTCGCCCTAGCGAAGCGTCACCGGCCTTGCTGCGCACGTCTCCCTCTCTCTCTCGCTCTCTCTCTCTCTTTCTTCGCTTTATGTGTCGTCGAAAGCGCAGTGTGTCGGTGATTCAGTCTGTCTCGAGATCGGAGCCGAGTACCATCGGCCGCGCGTCGCTGCCATCGCCGTCGCAGCGCTGTACACGTGAGACTTCCACCGGCTTCGAGGGACTGAGAAAAAGAAAGAAAAATCTAACAGTGAACTCGTTGTTATTGTATTCTCGCTATAGTGCACTTGTACATCTATATCGCTTCATATCTTCAACTGACCTCTTTGAATAAAGTATACGTATCGGACCTGGACTTATCTCGCGACGACATTACGAGCTTTTATTTTGAAGGTAGCGTAATTTAATTTATAACGACCTACATATGTAGATTGATTGATCGCAGGCTTGAATGATATAAAAAATATACGACGGTGTGGGAATGAACGAAACCTTTATAATTGGTATTTCAGAGAAATAATCGAACGTTTGGTTGAATAATCGTGCATTGGGAATTTTTTATACTGATTTGTAGAAATCTAACTTAAACGGATGAGTTACGATAAGAGTTAGAGCGATGTTTTCTAAGAAATCGTACGATCGGTTCAAGCATTAGGATGGGATTAAAAATAATCAATGGATGTGGCTATCGGTGCGCGTATTTAAAAAAAGCGACGAGTTAGCATACCAGCGACTTAAGTCACACCATAATTGATAGCAATAACTACCGTCTACGAGAACAAAGACCTGTTACTGCGACCATTACTGCTCATACCCCCCAATTCATCGCGCTCATTCATGGTTCATGACCCAGGATCGAGTCGAAGAATGTTAAAATCAGTCCCAGTGTATTACCATTGAAAAAGTTCTATGATGCTACTATCATCAATTTAAAAGAGCCATCAACAACCTACTCGAACGACACTGACAAAAGAAAGGCAGGAAATTGCGAACACCAGCGAGATTAAAAGATGTAAATGATAATGCCTTTAAGAAAGCAAACGTACATTTCTTATTCTTTTTTTTTACTTTCACGTCCTGACAATATTACGTAGATATAGTTGACGATCATTGTAAACCTGTTTTTTGTCACAGATTGTAAGTTTAAATGCTGCATTAGCATAGCATTAAAAGGGCGGACTTTACATTTATCGAAAGTAATTGCAGCTTAATCAGATTAATTTCGTGAGATCATCAAGTGGTCACGTGCTTATTTTACGTTGCTGGACATTCATGTAATATGGTTACCATTAAACCTCGTTAAAATTCAAATGAACCTTACTAGTTAAAAATAATTCCAATTCAACGTAGAATATCGCTGATATTCCTGAATCTACAGAAGAATTCAATTTCATTTACCCTATCGTTAGAAAAAAATCATTTATTAAATGTTACCAAGTCGTCTACTTGGAAATAATGTCCATCACAGTTATTTTATAATTATAAAAATATATTCCATATTGTCATACTCATCGCATTTACGCATACACTGGTTAATCATGTCTTTGTACGATAAATTTTATCGTCAGTTTATTTGCAATATTTTTTTAAGAATTTTCCTGTTATTTTACTATGAGATGTATCCTTTGTATATGAACCTTGTTAGATCCATTTATTTTCTCTTTGTAAGGTTATACTCTGGCATCTACAGATCTCGTGCACCGCGTTACACATTTCGTCCAATATCATCACCGCTGCGCCTATACATAGTTGTATACAATGAATACTTTCTGGTTTTTGAAACCGGTTATCTTCTCCGAATGTTTCGGCCTTTAATATTGAAATTACGTGAACGGATATCGTTGGAATGAGACGGCCAAGTGTGTATAGGGAAAAACAGCATTTGTATATATATATATTACATTTACCTCATTCTTTTGAGCTCGTTTTATCTATAATTCTACAAGAAATAAAAATTAATTTTCGTTAAGTCGTTACACAATCGTTGTTAGTGTGTGTTCAAAAATTAACTTTCATTTAGAATTGTTAGTATCACTGAGAAACATATTCCCTGCTTGTGTTGTTATTGTTAAAACGAACGCAAACATAAAATAGAGAAATTATTTTTTTAAATATTTTTAATTATCTAACTGTTATATTTATTGTACGAATAAGATTATGTACATGCCTTTTGAATATATACATATTAAAGAGACGTACAAATAAAAGACAATAAAATTATTAAAGTTTATTGTAACTGCGCCAGGCAACTGTTTTGAAGTTCGACATCTAAAAAAAGAATAACGGAACTGAATCATCGGCGTTCCGGTTTTCTTAAACATATATACACACATTGAATGAAATTTAGGTTACAATAGATCAAAATTAAACTTGAGAATGAAAATAGTGCATCTAAGCGACTACCTATTTTTCACATAGGAGACAACATACCCAATGTTTAAAGTTGTTTTTAAAATACTATTTAATAATTTATGCCACGAATTATGAACAAATATCCCGCGATTCGTTAAAACAAATCTGCCTAACCAAATGAATTTTAGACGCATCAAACTTTACGGAAATTCTTAAAATATCTCACAGTCTCACACTAAGAAAGAAATTCTCAAACCGAACGGTAGCGCATACGCACTCGGAGCGTGAAGAACCTTCGGAATCTTTCTGGGCGAGAAGAGAGTAGGTATAAAAATTCGAAAGAAAAACATATCCGAGCACGCACATAGTTTTCAGAGGGGGTTCGTTGAATCTTTGTTGTCCACCTTGGATTTACGAGACTGTATCGCTCGAAGGAGAAGAAGTGGGGGGGTATAGGCATAACGAGGACGGAACGCGGAAAGAAAGAGCCCGCAAGGTCGTACTGCGTAGAAGGGAAGGTTTACGGCGTCATATGGTAGGGGAGACGATGCTGGAGCGAAACAATGGGGTGCGAGAAAGAAAGACTCTCTACCCTGTTGATGATAGTAAGATACTTTTGACCTGCAGCAGAGGATTAGTATTATTTTTCTATGCTCTCGTAACATTATTTTAAACAATTCTTTAAGATTCTGATTAATATGGAATAATGATTATTCTTGATAAATACGTATGGAGATTTCACTCGTTGATTTACTGGCCTTGCGACTTCGTATTATTAGAATTTCAGGTGAAAAACTAAACTTTTTTTTTAACAATAAAATTTAGATATCGGTATTATCTATAAACGTACTTGGTAGTATATTCATAAGGTGATAAATAAGAATTTAATTAAGAATAGGAATAGTTAAGTTAATTCACAACATTCACAACAACACAAAAAAAAAAGAAATATGGTTTCCTCTGCTGGGATACTACTACTATCTACTCCAGTAAATAAATAAATAAAATTTAAACAGCCGTGAGATAACGAAAATAATTACTGCGAGAGCATATTTTTAATAGAATTTTACAACAAACTAATTTGTTTTCCAACTGTTGTGCATATATGAATAAAGCTTTAAAAAATGTTTTATTACAAACATTTACTATAAAACTTTTGTTGATTATAACAACATTGTAAAACAACCAATATCCGCCTTTAACTTTTAAACAAATTATCGGAATTTGATGCAACAAAGCTTATTTTATAGGTTTTTAAAATATCTACAACTTTTCTCTTAATAATTTTTCACCAAGATATAACTAGTTTTTCTACAAAAATAAAAAAAAAATCATGTTTTTCACCTTCTTCATTCAAGTCAACCTTTGATCCCAACTCAAGATAACAGATAGTTCCAAAAGCCCCCTGATTTTGAGCTATAATGACTAGACTTTCGTTGGTCTTTTAGGAATGTATGAGTAAGCCTTGTTGGTTTTGCTTTCGAAAAGAAAAAATCCTTCGGTTGCTTCAGTGGAGAAGAGGTTTGGACACTATCGGTATATGTGAATATTTGTTTTTCTTCGGATCATCAAAGTGCCGTTTGCTTACTCGCATAGATATTTACAAGAATAGAAATATTGATTAACGTCCCGATAATCTTTTATAGCAGTAGTACTACATTCGAAAATATTTGACTTCGCGATCACGATTCGGCGATCAGTATCGTGAATAGCTCTCTATTCGTCACTGATGGTTTTAATCGGCAGTCGTCGTTGAAGTGGTAGCGCTCACGAGAGTAGGCGCTCGGTAGCCACAATAGTGCCAGGTCACCGACCTATGATTCTCCACAATGCTCTTTAGCGATATTAGTAGCGCGATTTATGTAGTCATCATACGTGACCGAATATCAGCGAGTTCAAACTCGTAAACAAACTGTGCACACTTTTTACGCGGTTGTTTACTTGGTTTTCAAGAAAAAAGTTCAGCTCTTGACTCTAAAAAGAAAATTCCTGTATGACTCAAAAAGCTTATTCAAGAATCGTTTGGAGTAATTACTCGAGTCTATTGAAACAACGATCGGTACATCTCCAGAATCTAATTCAACTGTAGCAGCTGATTATTTGTAGCTGACGAAGTCAATGGAATGAAGTCCGCAATGACTGCAAAATTACGGAGGAAACGTTACTGAAATGAAAGAAAACAAATAGACCATCGAGTTAACAGATATTATGAACTTTAACCTCCTAATGAATCGTTGTCTCTCATGCATCGTCATTTCGTTTCCGTCCGTATACTGGCGACACAAGTGATTTACTTGAAATTGCTGATTGCTAAAAATTAGGTGACTCGGGAAATCTCTACTCTGATAATTTAATCAACGATTGCCGGTAATTTATCATTGCTTTACATGTGATTGACTAGTTTTTCAATTGCGATAATTCATTAAATTGTAGCGCAAAACGCACAGATAAGGCGTTGCGTCATTAATTAATTCTAAGAAATATGAAAAGTTGTCATAGATGAGAATAAATATTTGTCGACTTACTTTTTATCGTTTTTTTTCAATAATTTGTTAGATACAAGTTAGAAATCTTGTAAATATTATATTTATATAAGAATCGTTTTGTTAAATTATGAAAAGCTGGCGCATTAGAGTCGAACAGTGATAGAAAGACTAATTCTTCGCAAAGTCATCATTCGTTTATAATACAAATTTTTCATAATATTTAATACAAATGAATATTCGTTAGTATTAAAAAACATTCCTCAAGAGTGAAATTATATTAATATGATTGCTATCTATACCAATTAATGCAAATCTTTATGGTGACGTAGTAGTATAGTAGCTTCTTAATAGTTAAATGAGCGTTTATTGCTAAAAAGTGGCTAACGTATAATTGAAAAAGAAGAGAGTTAGAGAGGCTAATTGTAAATTATTATTATGTAATTAAAGAAAATCGGTTTAAAAGTGGTAAACTTCTGAAAATCGTTATCAATTAAAAAGTTTCTATGGCCTGATTACCTTCAGAAGCGAAATATGTCACAAGTTGTGAACTTATAATTTAATATAAAAACTGCAAACATTTATAAAAGAAAAATCGTAAATAATACAAAGCTAAATATTTTTTCTCAAAATTATACGTAAACCTTATTTAATAAGGACTGGTAGAAGTTGATGTTAAGATCCTGAGTAGAGATACGATACTTTTTAAAGTTTGGTTTTGACGTAGGCTATAACTAGTATAACTTGATGAATTTTTCATTATGGTCTATCTTTCACTTCGTACATATAATTAAGATAAAAATAATTTAATTTACGTGAAAAAAGTTTTTTTCAGTCTGAGCTTCATTAAAAGTATTCAAAGTAATAAATTAATAAAATACAATTGTACAATAAACTCCATAACCTTGACATGTCATTACTTGTTAATTCACTGACTTAACGATAAATTAATCTTTCGATCAGTGTAAAATATAAAAAGTATTGAGATATGTTATTGAGTCCATACTTTTAAAAGTATAATTTCTGAATTATTACATATTTGATTATTTAGAAGTTCTCGCATTTTTATCTAAATGTGCTGAGCATTCTTCATTTTTGTAAAGCGATACGTGTCTCGCTATGCGACTATACTGATGACACGTGCTAAAACAGCGGGAATTCTAAATCTAGATGTTCATAAGATCACTCTCTGGCTGCGGAAACATAGTGTCAATTTTAATTTTATTATTTATTTGTCTATTTTAATACTCTTATCGTGTTTGATTCTCAAGTATGAATTAACGCTAACCAGAGCATAAATAAATTTCAAGCTCTACTTGAAATTTCATTGAAACGCTGTTGAATATTTTCTTGCGTGAAACTTAAGCAATATAAGCTTTCAATGTGCAATCATATTTCAAAATGCAAAATTCAATGTAAACGAATATTTAAATATTTTACTTTTGTTCTGATTCATTAAACGTTAATGATTATACAATAAAAAAACAGTAGATACAATTTATCCGTACGAACATGTAAATTATGCTTTGGCAGGCATTTTTATTACTCCTACATTAAATTTAGAGCATAAGTGTACTTGAGAAATGCATTAAAAGTATGATTGTTTAACCAAGAGCAGCGTATAGGTAACGTTGCTCTCGATACGAATGACATTGAATATATTTATGTAGAGTATATTCCACAAAAATATTGGTGTATTTAAGAAAATGTATGTATCGAAACATTGCTGTTTTAGAAAAAACATTCTTTATTTAAATTAAAAACGTTTTCTTTAATATATAAAGTAAATATTTCTTTACATCAAAACAACAATTTTTTAGTCAAGTCTTAAATTGTATTTAGATCTTTTTGTATGTGTTGTTAACATAAGTGATCACTATAGAAAGTAAAAAAAGACGTCGGACGATATTTCTTATTGCACGGAATGAAGTTTCTTATCAGTAACAGCAAAAATACGACAAGACCGCTTTATCTGAGATTCTACAACTATGTATAAATTTCAAAACAGATCGCGTGGATAGTTGTATAATGCATATCTTCAATATTGAAATATATGATTTTCCTCATTTTGCTATTCTTGTGATACTAAGCCATAAAAAATTATTCAATTTTTGAATTTTCTATCTATATCTATGACGTTTTGTATAAACATTAGAATATTTATATGTATATTTTGTAATTATTGTTCACGCGTTCGATAATGCTAACACACCAATTTCTCAGATTATCTACTTTTATTTACTTTTGGATATATTCAAAGACTGTTTTAACTATAAACGTTAAAACTAAAAGAATAATGGTTTGTTAATTTTCTTTGAAAAAATATACGAATCAACTCGCTCTGAAAATAAAAATACTCATTATGTAATTGTCGATAAATGAATAGAAAGCACCTGCCATAAGAATAGCAGCTTGGCTTACAGAATTTTTTTAAAAAGATGAGTGTGACGCTCAGGAATGCCTTGTCGAAATAAGTGAAAAAAGCGTAGAACCATAAAGTCGTGCGATCGATGCTGGAGCAAAACACTTTTAAATTTCGCAGCGTATGACTCTTTTTATTATCAAAATTCGTGGAACACAGAGGTACTCATTCAGAAACGAAATTAGAAAATAGATTTTCGAAGATACTGTTTGACAGTTGCACTTAGAGAGTTTATTTTAGATACTATTAGATATACTGTTAGATATTGATAAACAAATTATTATTTATTATTTACTCATTTATGTATGAAAACTATATCAGTAAAAAAATAACTTAATCAACCTAACGGTCACTCCATATATAGTACGTATGGGATTTGCTATTGGCCACTCTTGTAAGTCTTCAGTGTTCGCGTTTAATAATATTATTAATTTACAAATATACATATCTTGATTACGTAGCTTAAAATTTCATGGCAAGTAATACAAAATGCAAAAATCAAATAGTTACAAGAATAGACAATATGTAAGTCCATATAGGCCGTATTGATCAATTTACAGTAAAATTTGTGAAAGTATAAAAATTTCCAGTTACCTGTACTATTACGTTGTTATTTCTTCTGTATCCAATAAATCGTTCTGTATTATATTTAACGTTGAACTCAGACTGACCTCTGTAAGGGGCGTTTACGCTAATTCCCTTCCTGAACTTTGAATGTCTGTAACAGCAGATTTAATATTATAACAAAGCTAAACTTTTGTCTTATTTTCTAGTAAAAGGCATTATTTCGTACACCTAGCACAAATTAATGGTATGATCTTATGTCGAAATGATTTTTAATTTTAAATTGATGGATTTTTAAGATCCAAAGCTCAAATGATGTAATTTATATGTCTTTGCTACTGCATACTTCCGGTTTTGGGGAAGGAATAAGTGTGAATACCCCTTGACGAATTTCCTGACATATTCTGTTAACATATCCTATTAACATATTACACATTGCAACAAATCGTATTTTCAATTCAAGCTGAATATATTAAAATAATATATTAAAATAATTATACTATATTAATATACTACGGCATCTTGAGAACTCGAATAACGCACTTCGAAATATTTAAAAAAAAATGAATGACCCGATGAACCATCTATAAATATCGTCACGCGATCTCTCTCGACTTTCGCAGACACGCACGTTATATACACAACGATCTCGACGAATATAGACCTTGAAAAAGACGGCGTCGAGACGAAGAGAAAATTTTTAATTGTATTTTTTTCTCCATGACAAAGATGCCGCAGATGATCTTGTAGTAGGAATTAATGAATTTAAGGGCTCGGTGCACTTGTTAAAACTCGTCGCGTTAAGAAAACCTGTGATGAGTCTTGTTAATATACCTATATGTATTATTTATACATATATAAAATATATATAATATATGTAACTTTAAACTGCTATTTAGTACTATATCTACATTCATACTTTTTTTTACAAACCGTTTCCAAGATGTGTCAAAGATGTCATTTTTAGCATATTTGTATTTTATGTCTATTTTTAATAATGTCTTCCTTCTCAGGGAAGTATTTTCCACTAAAAGCACAAGAAGAAGCTTGTTATCGAAGTAGCTAAACTTTTCAAATAATATACTTTGAAGGTCATATGCATAAGTCACAAACCTTCTAACCTTTATTGATTACAAAACAAGCTATATTAGCCGCAACTTGTGATTCAAATTCGGTTTCTATCTAGAAATAAAGATGGCAGTCAAATTATGATTAAAATACCCATTTTATATGTACAATCATGTAAACTAGCAATTTTCCTATCTTAAAATATTCTTTATTGATACGCGCAGGTTTTTACACTTGTTAATTAATTACGCTGAGTTATAAAGTCGTATCTCTTGCTCATAATATTCGATTCACGTAATAACATACTTTACGTGTAATAGCCAAAGTTGACATAATCATTTTTTTTACTTCCTGCCGCTTCAGTCGCGAAAATTGCACAACGCTACCGAAGTTGAAAAATCGCAAGAATCATCGCGCGATTCTCTCCGCAATTGAACGCGATGAATGGAAAATGATTATATGAGTAGATGTAATGCTTTATGCATATCTCCGAGCATTCAGTGTAGTTCAAATATGCGTTGAAATATTCGTGCTTGGAATATTCGTTAATAACACCTGCGCTAATTGAAAATGGAAAACGAATCGGCATTGATAGAACGCACGACATCAATATCAATAGGAATCTCAAAGATCCGAGCGACTCGTGGTGCTTTAAAACTATGTAGATTTGCGCTGTAGCATCGACTAATAGATGTCCATGAGTCTGTCGGAGTGTCTTTCTTAGCACGTGGAATTGCAAATAGATGACACGGAAAACAACGTCGCTAATTTCGAGTAGCTACTCGTGCACATGCGCACACCGCACTTGTTAATAATAAACGTGGAAGCATATTTTGGCACAGTGAGATTTGTGCTCATTCTGTTTTTTCGTTGTCGAGTAATTGTTAACGAAGGTAGTCGATGAATGACACGATTTTTAGTCGATCAGCTGTATATAGCACGAACACGGGTAGTTGCGTGTGAGAAAAGAGAGATAATAAACTGCCGGTCTCAAGGTTAGCTTAGTTGGAACTACAATGCTGCATAGTGTCGTTAGGAATATATTTAATGCTGCATTTACGGTTTACAAAATAATATTTTATCTGAATTTAAAGTAGTAATTTCACTATTTGGCGGTATGTTTTCAATATTTTGAAATGTTTTAATGTTGGAAAAACAGTGATTAACTAAAATGAATATTCATTATTCAATTCAATTAAAAGTCAATGTTTCAAATATTTGTAATATCGATTAATTCCATAACAGCAAAAGTCACTGTTTCAAATACTGAATGTTCACCGCAAAATCACTGTTTAAAGCACTAAATTTTCACTGCAAAGTTATTGTTTAAAACAATGAATTTTCACTAAACACAAAAGTTACTATGTAAAGTTCACCAATTAATAACGAATAGGCACCTGATAACGAAGGTAAAGTTAAGATTAACGATTTCTACATGTTCACTATTACAAATTTAGAGAGTTCGCGTTAAAACAGTTCCCTTAGATAAATTAGTATGCGTCGTTAAATATTACATATTATTACATACTTAACTAGTCGTTACGTATTATAAATGTAATTAACTAATTTAACGATCAGTTAAATCTTTACTTTAAAATTTCAAGACTTACGGTTGACCCTCTTTTGTACCCTGACGAAGCAGTTATATTAATACGTAACGATCAAAAGAAAAACTATATAGAGGTATATTTTATCGTAGCAAAAAGTTTTGTAGTATGCAGTTTCAGATTATCATCAAAGAAATGTGATATCGAATTTTCATTCAAAAGAAAAAAAACATTATTAGCTGATAGATTTTGAGCCTATTATAACAATCATTAGCATTAGCTAATGATTGTAAGCTTATTAGCATTAACTAATAAAATTCTTTTTACTTTGAAAGGTATTTCAATATTTTATTTTTATTATTTTATAATAAATCAGAAACTGTAAAATTGTACGCAACTATAATTTTATAGTTGCGAACCATATAGTTTATCTTTTCTTCGTAAAGTATTATATCTAATAATTAAAAACGGCATAATGAAATTTGAATCACCCAGTACTTGACTACCGTAAACAAACTCAATAGAATATATACATACTGCGTATGATTTGTTATGAATACGAGACGCCATTCCGATTATATAAACCGAGAGAACAGTATAATGAATCCTCATCGCACGTATTCGAAAGTTGTGTAAACGAAAATCTAATCAACACAGACAAAATCAATCGAAGGCGAAAGATAAGCAAGCCAAACACTATTTGATAGAAGTGTAGTTTATATAAAAAAATAATGATGCTCTTTCAACTATTATTAACTCAAATAATTGTCTCTCAAATAAGTACTGAAATAAGTATATGTAAATGAAAAAAAATACATTTATGTATTTCTCACTGTCGTTTATATAAAAAAAGGCTTTCACTGATTAAACTTGATAATTATTACAAACATAGTATTACCGGGTTTTCTGCTAATTAAGTATATTGTATGTAGATAATACCAATAATTTATTTATAATTACCTGTACCGACAATTGCAAAACTCATAAATAACTGTTCCTAAAAATTTTTATTAATATTTATAAAAACGTTAATAAACTCTCGAACTTAACACAATACGGAAATTCGAGGTGATATTTTACAAAATATCAACAATATCGAATACTGCTTAAAAAAATAATTCCCTTTATCAAAAAAATTATCCGAATGACCAACGGCACCTGTAAATCGTCTCTCAATATTTCGAACGTAGCGGAACGCGGAAACGCACGGGAATATTTGATATAAAAAAGAAATCGATGCGTGGGCAACCAAAGTATCTGTCCGACACTGAGATTAGATATGTATTATCTGTTTAAGCAGTGGCCCCTATACGACCCAGGGACAAAGTGAGAGAGAGAGAAAGAAGAAAAAATAGAATCAGAAGAGACGCTGAGTGACGGCAGCAACGGCAGTGGTTCCGAAGCAGTAGAAGGAGGAGAAAGATTAGAGAATAGAGATAGAGTGCCGGGGAAAAAAGTGTAATACGCCGAGTCGAGTGGAGCAGCAGCGGGGCGCACATGCTGAGGAGACGGAGAGTGAGGATAGCAGCAGTAGCAACAGCCGCAGCGTCACGGATACAACGACAGCAACAACTTAAGTACCGCAGCCATGAGGCCCTGGACTAGCAGGACCGTCGTGCTGGGCAGCATCGGCCTCAGTCTCATATTATTCGGCGCAGCTTTTTACGTCTTGCGGCACGTTCTCTTCCACGGAATCATTCGTAGCGTGAGTACACTCGACAACTTTTTTTTATTTTTTAGTCGGATCACAATCCGCTTAGTTTGCAAAAATAATGATATATTGGCACGTTCAACGTACTTATGTGATATTCGATATTTATTTATGTCGAAAATTATTTGTAACTTTGTCTCCTTGGGATAGACAGAGTTTCGTACGTAAATTAGTTGACAAAGCATGTATAGAAAGTTGAAAATTAATTATTCTGAATGATCGTCGCAGGCCCTGCCACTGTCGCCGCACTCGAACAGTTATGAAATGTGGAAGGACACGAATGATCTCGACACCCATTTAGATATTTACTTTTGGAATTGGACGAATCCAGAAGATCTCATGAACTCCACAAGAAAACCAAATCTCGTTCAGCTTGGACCGTATAGTTTCAGGTGAGTGAATCGGTGTAATTAGAAAAATATAATTCTGTTTTGTAAAAATATTAGTAACGTAGTTAGTATAAAGAAAACATTTATAAAGTTTATCATAATATTAATGTTTCGTAGCCATTGCTTTCAATAATAGTGTTTTCATTTAAATAGTGATGTGGCTTCTGTAAATATACTGGCATTCGATGAACTCGGTCTATTTTTACCATTTAAAATTTAAATAAGTTATGGGTTTATAAGAGAACAGTGTTGTGTAATGCAAGATTATACGAGTAGATTTGTAAATACGCCATTTATGTGCAAACATAATTTAGTTATACTGATAGCCAGCTCCTGACTAGTTCTCACCGGTCAAAGGCCAGACACTTAATTTTAATTTAACTTATTTTGATGACATACACAATATCTAGACTGAACAATTGTTGCATAATGAAAGTCAGTTATACAATCGCTTTAATTTTTCCGGACGATTGATATAAATATATTATCTCGAAAATCGACAATAATTTCGATTTACTACCGGAATTAACAAAAACCTTATGTTCGTACATAACCATAAAGTGTAAGTTAAAATATTCGTGAAATTCGATAGTTCGCGAATAATTATAAATTTCTATCTTTTAACATTGATTGTAAGTGAAAAATCTGGAAGTTTACTTTGTAATCATGAATGAAGATCTCGCGCGCGAAGTTCTTTTCAGATTTAATCGATTACGATTAATAAACCGGAAACGAGACCGATTAACTTCGATTTTAATTTCATATTGAAGTTGTTAATTGACATGTGATAAAGGCAGTTTAAACCTTTGTAATTTTCACAGATCTTCAATTAACAGTAAGTGTTTTAAGTATAGAAGTAGTCATATAAATGTAATATATAATAATTTAGTAAAGTCAAAAAGTATCTTTTTAATAAAGATTTAGTACATTTAAACAAGTATTTACTAATTCTAATCAGGAGTTAATATGCATATTTTATTGATCCAATAAAGTCTAATTTGCTTTCAATTAATAATTTAACAAAAAGAAATTCATTATTGGAAAAGTTTTCATTAGTGCAAAACAAAATTCTTATCAAATATTTATAAAAGCTAAAGTTTAGAAGAAAGGTTCTCTCTCTCATTTTTATTTCGTTACGATAATGGGCGGCCCGGGTTCACAATGGTGCATAACGTGACACATTGCTCAAATATTAATCAATTGTTTTACTTCGGAAGAATAATTATGTCTCATTTATGAAATCTATTCCTGTATTTCGAACTTTCTAACCCTCGATTTTATCCCGGTCATTCCAGTGCTCAGACGCGCGCCTGAACACCGAAAAAATTATTTTATTTAATTCATATCCATTCTCAAAATTAATTTTACAAAGTTATAGTCGATGAACTCTAAGAGATCCGGTGCAACTGTAAACGATCATCTTAATCATTGATAAAAACTAAAGTCTTTAATTACCGCCTAGAGGATCTAATACGTCTTCATGAATATACATGGTCAGCGATAGTTGGGGCACTAGGTCGGCAAACGAGCGCTAATAATAATACGCAACTTGCAACGACGATGAAAGAGACGTTTAACCCTGCTGTATTGACATCTTAATGAGCAATAAGACAATTCGCTTCTCTGATCAGACGGACCGCGTGTACGGCCGCAGACGCGTAGGCGCAGACCGGCTCCTTCAAACTACATGAAATAATTGCTTGATTAATTTCTTTTTCACCCTGACTAGCAACCAGACAATGTATACATGTTCACTTTACACGTACTTCTTTCGGCGAAATCCAAACCGACAGACATTGCAATTGAACGGTCGATCTTTCTTTGAAGATATGACCTTGAAGTATGTAATCCTTTATAAAAAGTCGCGTAAATGGGTGGACATTGCTATGTAACAAAGCTATTGACATTTTAGAAATGTACTGTTGCAAAGCTTTTTAAAGAGACATTTTTGAATCATCGTAAAATCGTCTATAGACACTACGATTTTATAACTAGAGAGTTCGTAAGGGCCTATAGCGAAAACGACGATAAAAAAATTTTTTGAAAAAATGTTTTAACAATATTTTAAATGTTTCCCAAACAATTATGGATATAACTTGAAAATATTTACTCCTCAGATTATATAAGAAAAATTTAGATATAAGTATGCGCGAATAAAAAGAATATATTTATAATATTTCCAAGTACAAATAAATTACGTTAACAGATAACAGTTTGATAACAATGGATTCGATCACTATCTTTTGTATAAAAGTCTTACTCGGTTACAACTTGAAAATTATTATCTTATTATTAACATATATTACTGCTAGTTAAGCTAGTAGTTATTAATTTGTTTATAAATTCCTGTATCAAAAGAACAGATTTAAATTCTCAAATACATGTGCAAATTTGTTGTAAACGATAGGCAACGTAATTTGGGGACAAGATACCTTTAGATTGATCATTTTTTTTATTTAAACTTTGGCAGGCTTCTGTGTGAGACTTATGTAGCTTCATATATTTCTACAAAAATAAGGCTACAGTGTTATACAAAGTTGCCTTGTAAAAATATATATGTCACATTCATCGAGGAACACACTTAAATATTTAAAGGCTCTTGAATTTGGTTTTGCTCAGAGTCACTCTATATTTAGAAGAAGGTACAATCTTATTTTCTTAACATTTCTTATGAATATTTTCTTTTCAAAGCTACAGCTATTGCATTGCCATATTACATGGTTGAGGTAGTCGTCGAATTCGGCAATGCGTACTCTTGCGAGTGTTGATGTTAAATTACTTCTATTGATGCTTACTATCGTACGACGAACTAGTTGTACATTAAAGTACCAAGACTTTTGTTTTGCTGTATAGTATAACCGAAAGAATTCTATTCCCCTTATTAATCCTACTTATTCAATAAGGCGTTCAGTTTGCATGTTACAATCCGGATTAAATTGTTCATAGTATTCAGAAAAGGGTATTAGAATAGAATCGTATTTGTCAATTAGCATTGAACTTTTGCCTATGATATCTGCCATATCATTTCTGTTAATGCCTGTATCTGCTGGTCGAAAGGATCTTATAGACACAACATGAGGGTTAATAGATACTTCACTAAAAAGAGCCATTGTAGTTTAACTGTTTGGGTTTTGCATTTTTCGGAATACGAATTACAATGGGACTTTGAAAACTTTTTTGCGTACGTCTGATTTGCTGTGATCAATTTGATGACAGCGTTCGTAAATTCACCTGTTCCTAGCTTGACAGCTAAACTGGGAATTTTTTAGATTAAGAATTTGTACACTTAGTCCAATTTTAGGAAAAACATTTATCTGTGATTGAAAGGATCTTTAACTCCTCCAAATTTCTTTAAAAATAGAAATTGTACTGTTCGCAAGATTTAAATGGAACCAACATTTACGGAAATGTCCCTTGAGAGTTCAACATCTTTTGGATATTAATGCATGAATTTTAAATTGAACGAACAGAAAAATCATTAAAACCTCAGAAAAAACTGAAATTTCAATTCAAAATCATTAATACATATTATAACGTAAAATTTCTTATGATCATACAATTTATAATCTAACAAATAATCAATACCACTACCGAGTGTGAGCTCAATCCATGCTTGGATTCCTTTCGAAATTTGGGGAAAGTGAAATTTGTATTTTCCAGTGTTATTAGTCATCGAAGAGACTTACACTATATTATTGAAAATATTTTAAATTATAATTTTTTATTTTAAAGGTTTTTTATCTTCTTCAAGAAAAAGCGAAGGTCGCTCGAAAGAAAATTAGACTTATCTAAATTAGTGTACTGGGAGATAATAAAACTAATAACTCTTAATTTCAAGTGCACGTACTTAGCGTTCTACTGCTCTAAATACGAGCACTGGCCTGTTCTAAGGTGTATTCTCCAGATCACAAACGTTTGACTTGCAATTGTCACGTCAATCTCAATTTGTCCGATGTGGGGCATGTCGCATTACATTGCTATTTATCATAAATCATTTTCAAGACGACAAAACGATTAGGCTATTTTATCACCGAGCTTTGGCGAAGCGATGATTTTGATTTTTGCGACGTAAACGACCGATCTTAAACTAACCCTGATTGACCATTCGATTCGATAGAAATAAATGAAATAATTTGCGTTATTATATTTCAGAGAGAGGCGAGAAAAAGTCAATATAACTTTCCACCCGGAGAACGATACAGTGAGTTACATGCAAAAAAGAACATGGTTTTTCGATAGCGAAAGAAGCAACGGCTCATTACAGGACACGATTGTCCAGCTAAACGTCGTAGCTGTGGTGAGTTATAGACACTACTACGTATCTTATATTTTAGAGTGATTGGATTTACATTAGCTGTCGAAAATTGTACCAAATCTTATTTTAAAAGATATAGCAGTCTAATGGAATCCAAAAATCTTTTTTTAATATTATCCTTTCCTACGTGAGCCACAAAATTATCTAAAAGCTAAGGGTAATTTCAACAGACCGCTCCTGTCAAAAATACTTGTATCTAGATTTACGGTGGGGTTAGTTGTTTTCATAAAAAATGGAATAAAAAATACTTTATTATGGATTTAAAATAATTATTAATCTATTAAATTATTTATTAAAAATAATGCCACTTTCATAAATTTGGCATTTGATCAAAATAAATTATATGATTTTTTTTGGTTAATTATTGATATCACAAAATAATCAATTAAAAAATTAATATTATTACTATGTATATCTGTCGTTGTTAAATTAACATAAATAATAATTTTTTTAAGTTACATTTAAACGAGCAAATTAATAATGTACATGTCTTTTTCTAGTCTGCAGCTCATAAGGTTCGATATTGGCCGTATGTGATACAACAATCCCTATCGTATTTGATAAATCAATTTAGCAATGAAATTTACATCGTCAGAACCGTAGATGAGCTTTTGTTCACCGGTTTTGAAGACAAAATCATTACGATGGGCAAAATGAGCGGTATGGACGAAGAAGCACCGCCATTCGATCGATTTGGTTGGTTCTATATGGTAAGCTAAAAAAAATTATTTTTTATCGTTAAAAATAATATTAATCACCAATCCATAGTTCCTTATATTCCGTAAGAAAGCGAATTTAACGTTTTACATTCATGCGAGCATAATTGAAAGCTTGAGTGAATTAACGACGGATAATCTACTCACAGTCGCGTTTAAGATTTCATTAAGGTTCGCAGAAACTATTCTTGAGTCATCAGCTTGACTTATAAGCTTATATTCAGGGAACTCGGATGACAAAATTAGGTTCGAAGAAAGTATAAACAGATATATGCGTATATGCTTGGTTATCGAAGAGAAGATTCGTGCGATCACCGCCGAGTCACCGACGCAAAGTCTGCAAGGAAACTTATGCTCTTAAATGGTTTCGATCGGTCATTCGACGAGCATAGGAATGATTCGTAGACACTTGCTTTAAATTGGCATTGAATAGATTAGGATGTAGGCCACTGATTGAAGAATAAGTAGCTGGGAAGACACGAACGTGTACTAATTTGCCTCCGCGTATAACTCGATTGTAATTAGGATACTTCTTTCTGTAACGTCGTTTATATTGCTATAAATGAGATGTATAATATATATTACAGAGAAACGAATCTACAGACTTTGACGGATACAGCAACGTTGCGACTGGAGCAGATGACATCTCTAAATTGGGAAAATTGCAATTTTGGAATTACAAGGATACAACGAAAGCTTACAAAAGTCCTTGTAACGCGATAGAGGGTAGCGCTGGGGAATTTTGGCCTCCGTACAGGACTAAAGAAGATATCCGACTTTTTACGCCTGATTTGTGCAGGTAAGCTACTCTTTGGTTGGCAGTTCCAATATATACGTATTGATTACAAAAAATCAAACTATTTTTATTTATTTCGTCAGAGAGTTACTCAAAGTTATCTGCCAGAGTAATACAGCTAAATAGAATGTTTATAAAAATTCTATGAAATAATTTGTGTATTACGACCCATTAAATATTTACTTGCAAAGGAAGAAATCGGTTCGGTTAATACGCCAAAACTTTCTCTCAATGTAATTCATCTGTTTCAAATCACTTTTGGCTTTAAAGCCAATTCGAAACAATTAACGTAACATGTACCTTAAACACTGATATAGATCGTGTATAAATGATTTCCTAAACCTTCTGTTTAATTAATACGAAATTCACTTCAACTACACAACCAAATATTATTTTCTCATTCAAAATTACCAAATTTTCATTTTACAGACCAGTGACTTACGAGTACGAGAAAACAGTTGTACACAAGGGTATCACCGGTTACAAATTTTCTCTAGGCAAGTCGACTCTAAGCAATAACACGAGGCGGCGTTATCCACACGAACAAGCTAAGTACTTTGAGCCAACCACCACTACGGAAGATTTCTTCGTTGCCGACCCGACGACTATCAAATCCGATTACGAGGACCTCGATCCGGACGTCGTGAACGAGGGTCAATGTTTCTGCAACGGCGACTGTGCTCCCATGGGTGTCGTCAATATCACGGCTTGTCGATACGGTGCACCGGGTTTCATAAGTCTACCTCACTTCCATAAAGCTGATCCTGTACTCAGACATCAATTCACCGGTCTAAATCCCAAAGATGAGGATCACAGTTTCTCGATAACTCTAGAACCGGTAAGATTACATATTAGCCTCGATTGAGACACCGAAGAACTATTGATTAAGCAGAGTATCGCCCACCTGCGTGTGTTTTTTTAAAGAAGTAATCGTTGTTTAAAGTGACTTTGCGAAAACTCCGCAGTGTATCTACCTTATCGACCTTCGGCTTACGACGAATTTTTTTCTGCAATTACTATTGGTTATCTTTCAAAAGACACGTTAGACTTGATAACGAAAATCGCGTCCTTTGCGAAAGATGAAATTTCGTAGTATCATCTAGGTTCTGTTACTCAATCGACAGTGATTTTTTCCAGAAAAATGGCACGCGAAGCCACTGTAAACAATTGTTACTAAGTCGTACGTTTTATATAAGTATGCGACGAATCAACCCATTGGAGATTTATAATTGTCACGATTCATCACGCATATGTAACAAATCATGTTCTCTTGCAGACAACCGGTATTCCGATAGAAGTAGCTGCTAGGCTACAGATCAATATTTTACTGCAACCGTCAAAGACAGTGTCGTAAGTATATTTTAGAATTCTAATACTACTCAAAAAAATAGGGTATATATTTAAAGAATTAAATGCTAAATTGTAAGCTAAAAAGCGTAGAAAAACATGTGCAGTTTAAATGATTAAGATCTTTAGATGTTACTCAAGTCATTTTTAAAGTCTGGAATTTTTAGGTAACTGCATATTTGAATAAGCATTTTTTTAAATATATAGATTGTTGATCGTTGTGTGTGGTTTTTATTTTGAAGAGGGATAATTCGTAAAATACTAAAATACTACGATAATAACATAAATTGCATTTAAATTAGTTTGGTATTTTATATTATAAATCTTTAAGTCAGTAAAATGATGGTCATCACATTATAATGCAAAAGATTAAAAGAAATTCTGCTATATTTATTTATCGAAAAATTGCGTTTTTGCTAAATATTTAATTGAATACAAAGTTGTTTAATTCAAGTGAATATTTTGCTTTTTCACAAAAAAAGGAATTTTTAATATTATATATAAATTTGATTAATTATAGAAAACATTTTTATGATGGTGCGTCTTTTGATTACTAACAAGATGAATAAAATGACCGACTAAATTAATTGATTTTTTGATTTTTGTAGGATGTTGAAAGATGTTCCAAAAATATACTTTCCAATGCTTTGGTTCAGTATGAAAGTTGGAATTCCAGATAATTTGGTCAGCGGTTTGAAGCTGCTTTTAAATCTACCGAATATTATTATGTATATAGGATTAGTTCTGATGCTTATTGGCTCTCTTGTCCTATTTTGCGTAGCAATTATGTGTTACGTAAATAATCGACGTCGCTTACCACAGGTATTTATATTCATTTATTCGCTTTAATGCACGGACAGTTGTAGATTAGTCATCAAAGACCATAACTCATTCGTAATATATATTCGTTAAATATGTAGATAATCACATTGTAGTTTTGTTTCCTCATACTTTATGTTCTCTTTTTAAAACTGTATGATAACAAATAAGCTACAGCCGTTATAATATAGAAAACTATTCATATACGTATCGTAATCTATAAATTTCGAATCGTTAAATTTCACTATTTCGTAGTGTATTAAGAGCCTAAAAATGTTGTGAAGCTTGTGTTTAATTTACTTTTTGAAAATTTGTAAGTACACAAAAAGTGAATATTTAAAACATTTCAATACAGTAAATTTTCACTGTAAAATCCGTGAATTACATACAATTACAAATACTGTCAAATCAACTAAAAACTACTGTTTTAAACAATGAAATTTCACTGAATTTTAAGTTGTATCGCAATTTTACATAGCGGTAACCTGTAATTAGTGAATATTCACAAAACTCAAATATTGGCATAAAAGTTCAGCAATTAATATTCGTTGCATATCGAAGACAAAGTTAAGATTCCTTTAATTTTTATAAGATTTTGAACAAACAGTGAAACAACTCACTATTTCACATTTAAAGAGTAAATAATGATCTGCCTTGTCAACATCTACTGTCGACAAGGCAGATCTCTTATTTGTCTAGATTCAAATATACACTCATACAAATTCTAGAAATCAATCGCAATTAATACTATTTTTTTCGTTCCTAGCACAGGGCTGGCAAAGCAGATAAATCACAGAAGAGGACAGAGATGGTATACATGGATAGAACTGGTGCTAATGAAGATGACAAATTAACGGATGCTTCAGAGAAAAAGACAGAGTTAGTGTACGAAGATAAAACAGATGCCAGTAAAGACGGGAAGACGAGAACCGATCGTCGTTTGTATCCAAAACTTTCGTGAAAAATTAACGAGCAAAGTCGTTAATTTGCGGAAAAACTAAAGGCTAATTACAAGGCAACGAAAAACCAACACTCGCGTTTAACTCAGTTTCTCAGGAAGCGTCACACAAGCTTCAAGTTAGAAGCGACGCGTAAGTGTATTTGCCATAAAAATAATTTTAATTGTACGGTATACTTGTCCTACAATGAAAATACAAGCGAATGAAAGTGTGAAAGTGTGCGTGTGCGTATACCAGAAAAAAAACATCCCTCTGCTTCAATGCGCTTAGATATATATAGAGACACATGACGCTATAACCATTTCGTAATTGTATACCGAAGCTATTACGATGACACTCTAAGGTGTTAATAGAGAAAATAGCGCAGACAACTATGTAAACGAAAAATTTTGTTTTTTGCTCTATTTTGAAAAAGACAATAACAGTTTGACAATCAAATACTCTCCGAATAATTTTTATAAATACAAGAATGTGCGTAAACGAAAGTCTACACTTGAAATAAAAAAAAACGCGGCTGCTATTATCGCTTTAGGGAATAAAGTCAAATAATTGGTTAACGTAAAATCAATACAACAAAGTGATAATATTATAGAAGAATAAGTTCATAGTGAGAGAAATTCGGTTATCGCGGACCAATCGTAAGTTGCGAACCGACGTAATGTCTCGTGAAAGCAAGCTATATATGAGTAGGTCGGATCGTTTCTTGAAAAATTTTTTTTTATCTAAAAAATATTACGTTTGTCTTGAAAAAGCATTCATGCTTTGCTTTGCAATTGAATTGATTAAATACTATTAGTAAGGCGACAAATTGAAATGTGTGTAAATAACAACCAAATAAATATGTTAATATCGAAAGATAGGAATTCAATAACAAACGA
Source organism: Apocrypta bakeri (assembly GCA_018906985.1). NCBI lineage: Eukaryota > Metazoa > Arthropoda > Insecta > Hymenoptera > Pteromalidae > Apocrypta > Apocrypta bakeri. The sequence continues at coordinate 5,781,322 of JACCIA010000002.1, forward strand.
TGATTTAATATTAATTTAAAAAGAGTACATTCCTTGTTGTGCAAGACGCCTTGCATATCTTATAAATGTAATCAACGATTACAAAAGTAAGTTACAAATATTGTTTATACTATAATTGGACGACACTCATTGCAAGTTATTGTAATCGTTGTAAGAAACCGATCAACTTCATTAGTAGCTGTTAAAATATCGATACTGTAATAGGTCGATAATAATTTTTACAAATTATAATGGATATATTTTATATCGATCCTCGACTTTTTCATAGAAATTTTACATCTTATAGCTATTTCTAGTTTATATCAACATGCAAATGTGATCTTGTCACAATTTTCCTACAAGCGCGGATAATCTATTTATAGTTATTGTACGTAAAATCGATTCAAGTTTTAAACGTTATTTTTTACAATCTTCAAAGTCGAGACAAAATTTCTCATAGAGATTGAACTATTTTCTAAGAAAATGTGGAAAATTATTAAAGGATGTATGAGTTTCGGGTACGAAAGCTCTTTCGAAGGACTTGATCGTGCCTTGCATTTTTATAAACACGAGGTCAATGTCGTATATAAATTAAATATGAATGACTCGTCATTCGTAGCAAACGTGCCATGCCATTTGTAACATTAAGCAATACTTCGTTAAATTGACAAAACAAGAAAAATTATTGACTCTGCTCGTAGAAATGAAAATACTCCCGGATTGTTGTAGCGACAATGAAATGCAAAAACGAAATAAGATTTTGAGACTAATGTACAAGTATTATGAAAAATATTTTTATAAATTGAATTTTTTGTACATTTTGAATGTTAATACATAATTATCGTGGTTTAAATATGTTTTTGAATATAAACGACGCAGTAATTTCGTTAAAAATCTATTGAATATATATAGTTTATAGAAAATATTTCTATTTTCTTTTATAAATCTGTAATGGTGTAAAAAACTAGAACATTGTCTTCACATTACAGTTAAAATCGTAAATCAACAGTGTAACAGTCTGTATTTAATTTACATAATAGCATTTGTTGTCGCCGTTCTGTTATATTGTTTTTTATCGAACAGTAACTTTTCATGTAATTATCGTTTAAGATAATGTACTGTAATGAAAAAGTTACACACAATTTACACGAGCTGTATAAGACTTTTGATAGAATAAGATAGAAATATTCAAAGTTTACGATAATCAAAGAAATACTTTATATATAATGAAATTTGTATTTTGAATATGAAAATTTAAAAATGAACGATTTCCGCATAAGATTTTTGTATTGCTTATAATAAAAAATTACTATTTTCAAAATAACAGTATCGAGATTGTAGGTGTTTCCTCATTTCCCTCATTATCCTACACTACACTATTTCATCCGGTAATTCTGAATAAAAAAACGCATTTTTTTAAATGGTTTTTCGTTATCTTATAACTGTAATTTCTATTCCAATCATTTGAAAAGATGTTCTCCATGTCTGAATAAAATAACTGTCACTTTTTGACACTGGAATTATTTTCCAATCAAAGTGCCGGCGTTATGAAATAATTTAGTTTTAAATGTATTTTTAAACCGATATTATTCTCGGAAAATATAGAATTTTATAAAAACTTTTAAAGACAATAATGTCATAAAATTAATCTTAGAAAAACCTCAATTTCCAGAACGATCTGTCAAAAATTCATAGAATCAATATTCGAAAATTGAAAGTGTCCTTTTACCATTATTTGATTCTTTTAATATTGTTTAGATGACATTAAACTAATAATTTAAATTTTTTCCAGTCCATTGCGCCGAGAACCGTTTTTGCACTAATAAGAATAATGACCGCTTGTGACATTCTTTCGATAAAATTCATATAACGCACGTTAACTTTAGAAATGGAAAAAGAATTTTTCGGAGAAAGCACTGTGTTCTATAATGCTGTCATTCATAAAATCTGGCGATAATTTTTTTGCAATTATCGTCGTAATTTTTATATCCGGCCTACTACAAAATTGCTTGACGACTTCCCGGAATCGTCGAATTCCGATGATCCGCAAAACCGAAGAATAGACAAAGCGGTAATTAGGCAATTCGTTCAAGGAGTCGTGCCTAATCATCGATCTGTCAAAAAAAAATCTTAAAAGGCCATGCTCAAAGAGTTGGTTCCGAGATACTCGTCGTCACGCGTCAACTAAAATACCTTTTTATCAGCCTTGATAGGTAAATGCAAGTGCTTTTACAGCCCGCCGATCCCGAGGCAAATGACGACGTTGTTATCGTCGCCCTTCCATTAGATACAGAGAGAGAACGTCTCCAGTCAACCGCGCGGAACACGTATTCGTTAAGTCGTCGGTTCTTTTTTTGCTTTCCTTCTCTTGCACTTGAATCGAACCTTGGACCACTTTCCATCGCGAGTCAACGAGCGATAATAACCTAGGCTGAAAATCAATTTTTTGAATTTTTAAATGCAACAGGAAGTATTTCGTATTTTACTCACTCTAAGCTCGAGTGAATCATGAAATTTTCAACGTTGACTGTAATGGAGTGATTTTTAGAGTTACAGTGGAATTTGAAAGTGAAATTTTTGCTGTTGAATGATTAGAATGATATTTTACTTTGTGGCTTAAAGTGCAATCTGCATATTATATCACTCTAAGTCTCGAGTAATGTAGAAATTTTTTAAATCACTCGTTATCCAAGTGGGTTTAAAGAAGGCTACTTTTTCACTCAGAATTTTGAATAGCTTTTCACTCTGGAGTATAGAAGTAAATCTGAATTATATGTTACTCTAAGGCTTGAGTAAAATAAAAGTTCTGTATAACTAGGCGATGTCGTCCACTCGTAAATATAGGTAGATGAGTTATGTTCAGTATCGCTGAGAGGGCAACATCCATTTTCTTGGTTGGACGAGAGTGTGAGGCAGTGAACGTTCGCAATCATAAAAGTAAGTATTTTTACATAGATATGTAAAATCAAAATGTATGTCATACATATATATATATATATTAATCGACAACAATAATCTATAATATGTATATTGAAAGTCAAAATAATTAATTTTTATTTTAACGATTGTTAACCTAGGCTAGGTTCCTTAAATAATACTTCAAGACCATCTCTGATCCTTCAATACCATCACAATGGGAGCACCAACAGCCATAAACAGTCATTATATTGAAACATTATTTTTGAATTGAGATATAAAAAAATAAATTCATTAACATTATTTGACAGGTCTGTCCGGGGTCATCGGATAGCTGCAATCTAGAGGCTCTAGAATACAATAACACGAACAAAAAACACACAAATCTGTATATTATTAACCAAATTAAATTTTGTTTAAAACATTTTTTAACACCCATAAAAATTCCCCTGAAAAAAACTGTTATTTAATCTACATTTTTCACTCTAACAGTTACTTTGTTATTTAGATTAAAGCGAAAAGGAAACGTAACCTAAAGTGAATTCAATCTCTAGTTTAGTATGTACTTAACTCTACATACCTAGAGTTGTCGAGACCATTGCACTTTTCCGAGAGTGAAAATCCACTCTAAAAATTTACGAATTATTATTATAAACGTACACATTTATCTCGAAGCTTGACTCAAAAATTTAACGAGTTTGACCATTATATGAAAATGGAAGAGTTTAAAGCGATGTGTATACAGATAACGAGCAAAGCAAATGTACGAGCATCCGTAATTGTTGTCTCTTCTTATTGAAGGGGGGCAAACACTGGGTAGAGCAAGAATAGAGGCTACGAAAATGGTTGCGAAGCAAAAGCGGAACGAATGTCTACTGTACAGGTATACAAAGTTCTACCTTTACTGACTGTATAGTCGCGCACATTATGGGATATATAAGTGTACACCGCATAAGAGAAAAAAATACGAGGCTGTCGAAACGGTTTTCACGGTATCTGCTAAATTGTATTCACTGATGAGCTAAAATACATTGCAGCGTCGAAAAAGTTTGCCGTAGTAATATTACATTTTTTATTGACCTCTCCCCTCCCGATCTTCCTTTTCGTTGAGAAAATAGGTGCTGTAGCTTTTTGACATAACGCGGCTTTCTGCGGTAATAAATATTACGCAAAAGTAAATACTTAGAGACGAGAAAATTTGTATAGGAAAATAGAAAAACATTTTCAGACGAAACGGTGAAATCTGACTTGCGAAGCTTGCTTTATTCATGCAATACACTTTTTCGCATGTAAATACGAAAGAACATTATTACTAATCATTGAAATTAGTACGTCTCGCTGTAATGTGCGATTCTCATGCATGAAAACGCATCTCGCCAACAAACTTTCCAGCCGTTGGTTGAAAAAAAAAATAGCTAGCGAATCCTTTAAAAACTTCTCATGCACGCGTACCAGCCGACTCTCTTTTAGATGCGAGGCACGATATATATAGGTATATCGGTTGTCTCAGTGTTTGCGTGGAATAGAAAAACAAGGAATGAAAAAAATCGAACGACTATTTGTTGATCATTTCGTACAATTTTTTTTTCTAATGAGATTAAAAAACCTACGGTCATTTTTCACCTCCTATCCCGGGTAAAAGTTTCATTAGAAATTGGCCAAATTATGGTGTAATTTTTACTAGGAATCTGTGACATTAAAATTACGCCACTAAAATACTAATTTTATATAAAATATGCTAACTTGAATGGTGTTTCAATGGTAGAAATCAAGAAGATACATAGATAATTAAGATTTTATAATGTTAAACCATAACAATTACAGCAAGTATCACCAGCGTTGTTTTTAAAACAAAGTATAATAATAATTATATTTATTTATAAATTATGATTATGTATTTAATATAGTACTATCTATTTAATACTATATGATAATATTACTATATATTTTTATAATAGTTTGCATACTATGGTTGTTATGCCGAGGTTTAGTAAATAAGGCTGATATAGAACAACATTACAATGCATATAACGCATATATTGTAAACAAGCTTGGAAAAACGTGGAAAATCGATGAAAGGCGCACCACGCGAGACCGGCTGAATTTATTTAACCGATAATGCACAGCTGTTTGAATAGCGACAGATTGGTAATCCAAACTGAAGATAATTTTCGGCCGGAAAAGATAAGAGGAGAACCGTTTCGAGTATATAATATGTTCAGGATGGGGGGAGGGGGTGAAGAGAACGACTTTTCTCCGTGAATCATCTCTTTTTTCTTCGAATCGCATAATCTGATATCTTGACTCTTGATTATAAAGCTTGTGTCTGTGCATACAAATCATCTGCATCAAATTAGATTGATAATTTAAAATATACACAGTAATAGTAGCTCATGCTCATTGAACAACAAACCCGCAAGTTGTACAGAGTCCTTTCGTTCCGCGGCATTATCAAGCGCGAAGGTTGTCTTTTGAAAAAAATTTATTTATATCACCGGTCGATTTGAAAATAAACCAAAAAAAGGCGTTGCAGGTATCTATTTTTTGCTAGTCCTGCCGCAATCTCCAGCTTATTTAGCATCACGCCGAGGTCTCTGAAAATCCGGAAAACGAACGAAACGATAGCTCTGATCATCAGACTTTTAATTACCGCCTGTTCCATTTGTTCAGCGAAGCGTTTTGCGTACAGTTCAACTGGTACTCGTAAAATTCGAGAGTTGACGCGACTTCAGTCCTGGATCGTAATATTTAACTCAAGAAGTATTAAAGAAAAATTATTTTCCCGAGAGTTTCGATCCGTAAAGTTCGAGTGGGTTACTGTTTGAAGAAACAGACATACGAGCGAGTTGGTAAAATCCTGAAGAAACCTCGTAAAAGTTCGCCTTTATCTCAGGTCAAATTTCCTCTCAGAGCGTGTGTTTTTCAGTATAGGCCTCGAGAGAGTTCGAAAACTGTTACTTCCACTTCAACCACAGCGCATTCTCCCCCTCGAGAGCAGCATTGAATCTTCCTGCATCGTCACCGCACACGTTTCTCCCTCCTCCTCGTACCCTCTCCTCCCTCACTGCTACAGCATCCGATTGGAGTTCGTAATATACATGTGCAGCGGCCAGAGAGGAATCGCATCACATATTGCGCTTCTCGCGTACATCTGTATGTGTGTGTGCAGAGGTCTGTATATACAAAAGCTTCCCGGATTTCTCTCTTGCGCCTATTGTCTAACGAAAAGTCCAACTTCTCTACAGCAGTTCTACCGCCCCTCTCTCTCGTCGTTGTCATTGTAATGATACAGCAGCCGCCGGTGGGAGAAGCCCCGACCCTGACCGCCGCCGACGCTTGCGCGAGTGCTGAGTCTATATAGAGATAGACATCGAGAAAATCTTCGCGAGTGGGAAGAAGGGTGCTCTTCTCTTAGGCATTTCCATATTTTCCACTCTCTGCAGTGGGAGGTTCGAGCACTGCGGGAACACGTGGATCTACGGAGATGGATTGTCGTCATCCTCCCTGACAGCCTTTCTTGGAAGAGCAGCTCGTGCGTAGAGTTTTGAGTAGCTTACTTTTTCTTACGTCGGCAGCTCCTTTGTTTTTTCTCGACTGATCTTTTTGAGGGATGATTTCGCGATTTTCAAGTTCGAGGTCGTAGGAGGTTTTTCGTCGGTGGATGTTATAAATGGTTAGATTCGGCTGAGCATTCAAATTTTACGACGAGGTGTGATGGAATAAAAATTATTGTTTTTTAATAATAGCACTGACAAAAATAGGGAGTAGTAGTTATTACTCTCTATTTTTATCTATACCACTCTCCGTTTTATCTATAGTCTTACTAAGTTTCCACATAATATTGTAGTAAGAGAAGGGGTATAAACTTGAAACTTCGTGTTTAACGTTATATCCAAATGAATAAACTTTGGAAGTTTCTAAAATGATAGATAATTACTTCATGTAGGGCACCGTCTCGTGGTTATATTTATAATTTTAGTTTTACTTTGTTTTATACTGGAAAAAAAATTATTAGAATAAAAGAAAAATTTTTTCGATTCCAAAAGACGATTTCATCACTTGAATCTAATTATTATGTATTTATTTGTGATCGAAAAACTTCTTGTTATTATTACAAAAAAAAACAAATCTTAAGTAGACGTATAAAAGCTGAAGTTTGAAAGAAAGATTCTTTCTCAAACTTTTATTACTACATTATGACAGTGGTCGGCTCGGGTTCACTACGGTGCGTGCTGGGACACATTGCTGGAGCGTTGCGTTTATGAACAGCTTAAACATCTGCAGTACGCATGTACTTAAAGTATAAAAAGGATCATTATTTCTTATTTAGAAAATGCATTACGATGTATTTTCTACTTTCAACTTTTCATTTTAGCCCTCAGTTTCTCAATACCTCAGTGATCTTTATAATTTTTAATTTAAAAATACATTCTTTAATTCGAAATATTCTGAGTTTTATTTAATATACCCATTTCCATTTATAAATTTACTTTAAATATTAGTTTAAATTACAATACATTTGTAGTATATTGGTTATTCATAAGATATTTTTGACTCCTAAAAAATATTTTCATCAATAGTTGCATATTTTAATAATTAAAATTTTTGATTTCTATAAACTGATTTAATACATTGAAGTAAACTTTTATTTACACACAGTAAGTAACGTTTTACTGAAAATAATTTTAGAATGTTGTATTTTAATTATAGTATAAGCATTTCCCTCTTTATACTTTCCAAACGACATAATGCCTTTTTTAACAAAATGAACTTTCAGTGCGTAGGAAGAATTTAGCCGTTTGTACAAAACCTTGGCAACATACTTTTGCATTCCGCTTAATAGACGCGGCAAAAAAATTTACATGGAAAATTAAAACACTCCATAAATTATACAGCCTTGATCTCTTTCGAGAATTACTTTTCGGTGATCGATCGTTCGATCGAATTGGCGAGGCGTAAACGAATCTAGGACGACAATGAACTCGGCTACTTTGTCGATGATCATTCGTACGTTGCTTGCATCATAATCGATGTTACAGTAACTTCAGATTACAGTCACATTTGAAGCTCGGCTAAAAATTCGTAGGACATAACTATAGTATCAGGTTGACCTTTCGGTGGATCCCTGCGAAAACTTACGTAAAGACTGTCGGACATTATCGACACGTCGTGAAAACGCCTGTAATTGAATTTTCCCAAACTTTCGACTAATCTAATTTTCTCGTAGACCTACAACTACTCGTTCGACTCATCTTCTAACTTCGAAGAACGAAAAATTTAACGAGCACTTCTAGACTGTAAATCGAAGGTTCTTGAAAGTTGGAGCGTATGATGTACAATAAGCTCTCGAACACGCACATACTTCACTTTTAAAATAAAAAAAAACTAAACGTAAACACCTCGGCCTACATGAGAAGAAACAGCTTTCGACTGTAGGAAACACGAACATTTTAAAGTATCAAAAAAATCTTGATTTCGTTTATGAGTCTTTGCTCTGTATTTAGCATTAAATCACGCGCTATTCTCCTGAAGCTTTCAATGCTTAGCTTATAAATTATGAAAGAAATAACACATCGTTCGAGAATTTTAGTGCGGCATTCGTGACATAATTCATTATGTACAAAGGAGCCTCTATATTCAGGGATTGTTCTTAGAACGACTACGTATAATTTACAATTCTTTTTCAGTACAACTATCGTTACAAGCTCGTTAACAAATTTTTTTTCTCTCAAATAAAATTCTTGGATAATAAGCCGAGAACTAATTAAATAATAATTGCGTATCGAGCGACCCGCGTCATTACATTTATAAATATTTCATAATGCGCGCGATGTCGTAAAAAAAATTCATATATAAATGCAAAATTCAATTCCTCGCATTAAAAACATCACTCGTGTGGAAAATGCAGGTTTTATTTACTTGCGAGAGTCACAATGTCATCCCACGTATACACAGGGACTTATCGATAAAAAGAGCGAACGCGTGTTATTGCTATATCGCACTATCGCTCTCGTCGGTAAAAAGTATCAAAAAATTTAGATAACGATGCGTAAAAACAAACACCCGATAAATTGCACGCTTTGTTATCGAGCTGTAAAGGAAAACGGAAGCCGATATTAACAAGTTTGCAACGCATATATATATGTACAGGCTGTATAGCCTGCATACCTATATACATCGTAACTTCTCAAGATTCTTGACTCAGTCAATCAAGTCGCCTTGCGTATATATACACATAACTCGCATAGCTTCATATACCTATACTCTCATCAGACTTCCACTCACGTAGGCGTATTTACCCCTCGAAATTCAATCCAGCATCAGCAGGAATTACGACTAAATTAGGGGGACCGAGATTAAAGTGTGTCTGTGTATATGTACATAAACGTAAGTTTTGAAATGTCCGAGACAAGAAACTGCAATTGAATGCCCGTGATTCAATGAGAATTTTATGAAAGCTCCCGGCTCGGAAATAAGACGCATGGCTTTTGTGACTTTTCCGGGGAGCATAATAGCTAGCCATTGAGTGACTTTTCCGGTGCGGCGAATTATTTATTTTTATTTTCGACGAAGTATATAGGATTGTCACTAATTAAAGAGAAATATATTAGATGGAAATTGAAGATTTTAAGTTTGCTCGTTATCGGCTGATTCAATGTCGAATTAAGAAGTCAAGACAATAATAGGATTTCTTGTTTACGTGCGTAAAATGTCCTACTGTCGAGTCTCGAATCCTCGGTGACACTTTGGCGATCGCATTGTATGTTTATATACATGTTCAGGGAAAAGACGGTTGCTATATTAAATAAAATTTATTTATTGAAAAATTGATTTTTTGCAAGAAGAAAATATGTCGTGGAATTCAATAATCCATATTATGACTTTAAAAAAATATTTATTTGAAAATAAAATTATCTTCAGCAAAACGTTACATGCAGTATATGCGTAAAAGATTTACTTGAATTTGTTTAAATCTAGTTAAAGATAATAAAAGTAGTAGTAAAACAAACAAATCATTATCAAACTATTAAACTCTTCTATCTAAACAGAGTTTACTATTTTATAACATATATTACAATAACTGCTCAGTCACAAATCCATACGCACTGAAAATCGATATTATCAAAACAGTAATTATGTTGTTTACCCAATGATAAAAGTTGGTTATATCTAGGATTTATTAATTAAAAAGTTATCCTGTGAAATGATTCAAAACAGTATTTTAACTTTAAAAAATATTTATCTGAATCAAAGTATTAGTATTTTAAAGAAATATTTACTGTGATTTAAATTCATATATAAAATAAATATAATTATTAGATTCAAGGGAATATTTTCCTAATACTACCAAGAGAAATCATTTGATGGAATCAACCAAATTTTTTTCTTCACTGAACCTCGAGAGAGAACTTAAGAAAAAGTAAAGACTTCGGAATGTTCGATGCCAAGTAGCTTGTTGCTAATGTACAGAGGTTATATTTAAATAAAATGAATCAAAAAATACACAGCCGATATTTATCGAACTATTTCAGCATCGATAATAATACATAAGATGAAAGTTTTGTCGCGTTGCACATTTCTCTAGGCGACCTAGAAATGTATTTTTGGAGTAGCCTTAATCAAGCTCGAATGTGTCGAGTGATCCTGAAAAAATCATCCCTCGCAAGGTAGATAAACAACGCAAAGATTGAGTTATTAATTCAATTGACCCTCGACTATAATATAAAGTTCTGAGCTTATAAAGCACAGTAGCAAGGAGATTTGCCTTACTGGTTCACTGAAGCTTACACAAACGTTACGTGCGCACTCGCAACGAGCAAACTTTTCTCGTTTAACGAGCTCTAGTCTCGTCGTGACTTTTGATTATTAATATACAGTTGTAAATTAAATTCTGATATTGCGCATTATTATATATATATTATTATTGATCAACAATAAGTACGTTTATTGAAAGTCAAGAAAATTGATTCTCATTTCAACTGTAGTTAACCCAGGCTAGACTCTTTGAATACTTCAAGACCATCTCGGATCCGTCAGTGTCATCATTCATATTGACTAATTATATCTATAATAGTGCTAACTTATTTGTGAATTGTGATTTTTATAAAAATAGATTCATTTACATTCATTTATTTACTAGTCTTTCTTAGGTTATCAGACAGCCGATAGCTATAGACAATTTAAAATACAATTAAAAGACACACAAATTTACGAAACGTACGATTAATCAATACAATTGTAAATAAAATGCAATAAAAACATTTTATGCGTTCGTTATTGTCTATAAAATACCTCTTAAAATATCACCAACTATTTAATTTATTAGAGTGCATTAAAAACGCTCTTAAAAGCCGTCAAGCTATCTTTGCTCGTATTCACTTTAACACTAAGTTTTTTTATTGAAATTAGAGCAGAAAGGAATTGTAACTTAGGGTGGTGTGTCGTGTGTTTTAGAGTAAATTCTATCCTTATTTATAAAGTTAAATTTTTTTCCTAATAAGTATATCAGAATATAGAGATATAATTTTTACTAATACAGAGATACGATTTTTTTTAAATGTCATTTTGGCTATCGAATTTGAAATTCATCATACGTATCATTATGATATAAATAATTTGATTTGTTTGAAAAAAAGAAAAAAATTATGATTTATTCATCACGAGACTCATAAAAAATATAAATAGTAATAAATTAATAAAATTGCAAGTATTAGAAATATTAAATTTTGTTTACATACATTTAAAGCTCAGGGATGGAATACATATAACGTTAATCCTCTTAAGGTGATAAGACACCTTTAAGTGCGGCTAACTAAAATTACAAGATTTAATTATTTAATTATATTAATTGAATTCTTTATATTTTTTATACTGAAGATGTACATTACGCATATCCTTAATTTGAGCGTTGTTTGATATCTTTGAGTTCGTTCGTTGACAATTTGTTGAAAACTCACTTTCCGTAAGATTCAAAGTAAATATTCTGTGATACTTTACTTTTAATATAGGAATGTAGTGATTTTTAAATGAATAAAAAACTTATTAAAAATAAAATACTTTCTGTATATAATTTTGGTACAGTTCATTATTTTAAATTTTGTCTGCTCATTCGTTTGGATTTCCTGCATTCGTGCTTTTAAGAATATATCAAAGAGTATTCATACGAATTTTTAGGTCAATTGGTCCATTAATTCACTTTGAATCTTTCGAAGAGTGGGATTTCAACAACCTACCACAAATTGTCAACGAAAGAACTTTCAGACGTCAAAGTTCAGATTAAAGTTATATTTATATTTACAATTTCATTATTAAATATACAAAGGATGTAATTAATATAATCATTCGAATTTTTAATTGTAGAGCCTTACTTAAAGGTACTCTTAAGTCTATACAGAAACGTTGACCATCGCCCTCATGCGAATTCCATCGCTTATTAAAATATACGAGCCAAATAAATTATCGAATCGCATACACGATAGAGTCAAGTACTTCTTACGGACTTGATAAAATTTTCATTCCCGCGTTGGAATATTCAATTTGCTCGCGCTCGGCTTTAGTACTGGCAATCCTTTTGCGATCCGCCCTCCAACCTCATTGGACTTCCGAGTTTGCCCAGCGTAAATTAGAATTTATCAATTTTCCAACCACTAGCTTTCCCTTGAACAATACCGATAGGATAAACGCGATTCATATACGTGGCCAAAAGCGACAATTTCCTAATTAAACCAATGAAGATCGAATAAAATAATAAGCGCAAATCTTTTCTTTTTTCCAAATTCGATATGAACTTTCAAAGTGTACACAAACTAAACGTATTCTCTAGAAAGGGAATATTCGAATCGGTTCTCGGAACGCAGGAAAGTTGTCTGGAATTCGCAATAAACGTAGTTGGATGCGACGAGCGAACGCAAAAAGAGTAAAAGATCTACTTCACAATTAAAAGCCACACCAGTCCCTTTTGAACTTGTTTGCTAAACAACGACTATAAAACACGTTGTATCCGCGATTCATCCTTGTGTATCACTAGGATGAGAGAGCGAGAGAGAAATAAAGAGCGCATCGACTGCAGCGCGTGCATCTAGTGAGTATATATATATATATACACACACATAGCAGGTATGTGTACAATTATAAAGCAGAAAAAATCAATATCTACTCGTCTCATGCAGTCTATACATATATAATATATACATGTATATTCTCGAAGTGCATCAGCGTACGTTATATGCGCAGAGAGGACGCGCTATTATAAAGAGAGGATGATGGCGAAAGGTAGGGGGGGGGGGGTGCACTACAGCAAGAGAAGGGAAACTGTCCAATTTATCCTTTGAAATGCATCGCGTTCACCGAGAGATAGATAGATAGATATAGAGAAATCCCGGTAACACGCCCTATTTTCCCTTCTCGACGTGCCACCTCCATCCTCTCCTCAATTTCTCTGTTCAAGTTTGTGCCATCGTTTTTCTCCTTACACACACCCACACACGTACATATATATATCTTTAACACCTGCGTATACGTATATATACATTGTATACAAAAGCGTCTCTCGTACGCTTAGTATACGTCGTAAGAAATAAAGAACCGACGAGAGGAGAAAATTATACATTTTCTGAGTGTAGTGCTCATACAGTCTCGACGGGAGAATGCGAGGGTGTCGGAGTACACACGTGTTCGCTGTACTCTAGGGGCAGGTCGAGACCGCGCGGCTTCACGTATAGAAAGAGAAAGCTGCGGCAGACCTAGATATCGAAGGCAGAGGTAAGTACTCACGGGAGTAGGGGAACAGAGAGAGAGAGAGAGAGAGAGAGAGAGAGAGAGATAGAGCGCGTTGCTGAGGGGAGATGATGTGCGGAGGAGAGGGGAATTTGTATGTGCGAGAGAGAGACAGAGAGAGAGAGAGAGGAGAGAGCGGATGGATTTTCGCCGGTCTACCACTGCGCCGGCCGGCGCAGAGAAGTCAGTTGCTTCCAGTCGCTCGAGTCCAACGGATCGTTTTACTCGTGCAGTTTTGCATCGTCTCATCTCTATTTTTTGCTGCGAAAAACACTGTTACACCGACGTGTATCACTGAATCATGGCGCGAATCGCTATTACCACTGCATTTTGCGTCCTCGCTTTATTCCGTAAGTTTTATATCGTATTTTCTCTTACATTTTACCTAAGCTTACTTTTCATGGTTTACGATTTATTATTCAGGAGTTTATATTCGTAATATACGTATATTACCAATAGTGTCAAAGTTTAGATAGCATTGTGTGCACACGTGCGTGCGTAGAAAGTGTTACCCCATTTTTGCGAGAAGAGTTGAGAGGAAAAAAAAGGGAAGGGAAAGTTCGCTAATTAAAAACCGACTATAACTGCGCGCGCGCCGCGCGACCGTTTACATAATCCCGGTAGAAGTTCCATTTACGAGCCGTCAAAGATAACGAAACTCGGTTGATATGTACAACAGAATCGCTCTACACAGCTATCGCTATTTACCAACATTTTCGATATTCCAAAACAAAACCTAACGTTCCAAACCCTTGGCATACCGTGTACAAGCCTACCTATGTATATACATATATATATAACTCAAGTCGAGAGGTCAGTTCGATGAAACCCCATTTCTCAATACGTCAATATTCTTGGATCCAACGAACGTTCACCTGACTCGTCCGTGTGACTGTACGAGACTGTTATACATTTTTAACAAAGGCTTTTTAATTCTATCGGTCTTTTTCGTACTTCTCGAAATTCCATGCAAAGCGTATGCAGTTTACGTTATATAGACATATGCTTAAATTTCAAATTCGCGAGGATAGTGAGAGAGAATATAACGACCTTGGTACGAGCGACGACCGTAAAAGCGCTTGCACTAGTAGTGTATGTAAAATAAAAATTGAATCGTATTTTTTTTTCTTCACTGCCTCCGGGAGCGCAATTTTTATTTTTAACGCGATTTATGCGAGCCTTTGCAAAAGGACGGCCTTTTTCGGAATCGGGTCAGTCGAGCACCGGGAGCTCGAGTTGAGTGGATAAAAAGAACCGAGATACTAGAATGGATTCCTGCGTCGTGGAAAAAAAGAAAAAACGATGCAACGCGCGGGAGTCGCGGAAAGCCTCAAGAATACATCCTGTCGCGAAGAAGAAATGTTATACCCACACCGGATCGATGTTTCGTTATTATTTCCTCGAGGAGTGTACAATAAAAGCGACGCATAAAAAAACAGAACGAACATGCTTCTCCAATCAGCTATTATAAGCCTACGTAACAAACATTGCTACTTATCTGCGAATAAAAATGTGATCGAACGGGTACACTGTGATAGACTGTATACATATGATAAAAGAGAGGTATACTCGCAAGGAAGGAAACATTTAATATTAATCGATTAGAGCACTCTCTCTTTCGAGGCAGCCGCCACTGCAATAATAAAAAACACAACGCGTTGATAAAAGGCAGTTTGGGCCCTCCTCGTCTTACTCTAATGTTTTTTTTTTGATTCGCTTATCTATCAGCGAACTCGCGACGTTTTTTTCTTCGTCAATCGCGAGCTTCTCTGTCGCCGCGGGATTTCTTCAAAGGAACGATTAATCGTCATCTTCTAATAAATTATTACTTACGATACTCAGTGTCCGTCGAATGACTCGTTCGCTAACCGATAAAAGACAAGGCGACGAAAAAAAAAACAGTTGACGACGCGCGGTTTATTTAAACAGATGCCTGAACGTACGTGTGTATCGTACCGAGTGTTTGCTCTCGAATAGCTCGGCGACGACGGAGAGATTACGCGTTGCCGGACGACTCGATTGGCCGATCGAATTATGCGCTTTTAACAATCGTCGTTTGCTTAGGATTCGATTGCCTCGTCATTCTGCAGGATTGCTCTTTTTTCGTTAAATAAGTCGAACTTTGAGCGCGAAGCTTCTGCTTTGTGCGCGTATTTATTTTTATACGCGTCGAGTGAGTTTTTGTTACTCTTCGATAAATATAGCCGCGAATTCGAATGCACACATATACCTATATATATATTTGCACGTATGCACGATGAAATCGCTTGCGTCGAGGAAACGAATAGAAATAGGTTCTATATACATGTATATGTATATGTGTGTGTAAGTATTATATATGTAGTTAATTTTTTTTTCCTTTTCTTTCACGATATCGATATTATTATTTCGTTTCGACGCTGCTGCGTGTCGTGACGACTTTGAACGGAAAAACGTCAAGGCCCTTCGCACAATTTCGCTTCTTTAACGACGAACTTATCGTGCGCGGATATTAACTTGTTTTTTTTTCAATTCTCTCTTCTATTGCAATAAAGTTTCAAAACTTTATCTTCGCGACTAAATTGCCATGCAATAAAGAAAAATACCAGAAATCCGACGGAGGTTCGAGCTGTACTCGCGTCTTCCCAGACAATGAGTAACCCAGTTTGTATTTTTAGAGATGTATATATATATAAAATAAATGTCTCTTCATTCAACGCGCGAAAAAGGAAAGGCGTTTTTTCGCGCTACGTGAAAAGTTCAGTAGCACTGTTTAAGGTAGGCTACCGTAGAAGACTTTTACACGTATATAGTCTGTTAATATCATAAGTGCGTATCTCCGCAACTAGAGCGACTTTCAGCTCATATTCACATTCTCGATGAAAACAGGGGGGGGGGGGGACTATATACGTGAGAATCTCTCGAGCGACAAAAGGCGACAAAAAAATTGCCTTGTGTAAAGCATTGTCGCGCGAAGCTAAGAATTTCCGTTCTTTTAACGCTGTACGTATAATGTGTTTCGCGAGGTATTTTCTTCATACTTGCTAATAATTAACGTCGCAGCGCGATGTCATCAATGTTTGTCTGACTCACCAAAAGTTCACCAGACAAATGAATCATATACTGATAAAAATTGTACAGGTGGAAAGTTGAAGAAGGAAGTTATGACTACGACGCGACATATTCGTACGTGGGCGCGGAACACGCTTATGGTTTTTATCTGGACATTTATGGCTTTAACGAACAGTAAACAGATAATTACCGTGTGCGCGCACGGTTTGATGCGCGTAACCACCCTGTATAGGTAGACATTTTATCTGGTGTAAAAGTGGGTTAAAGTTACTTGTGTATATTGAATATTTTCTTTCTGTCGCTCTCTGTTTCTATGTTTTTCAATTACTGACCTTTATCTTTACACAGTGACGATGCGGTCTTAAAATTTTAGCGTTTTCGATTCAATTCTATATTCGAGGGAATGGTGAAATTTATAATGTTAACTCTAATGGAGTGATTTTTATACTTGTAATAAATTTAGAGAGTGAGAATTTTTCACTCGAAAATTTCGAATGACTTTAGACTCTGGATCAGAAATTACGAGCGAAAAAATATATTATTCTGAGGTTTAGAGTTGTAGTGTAAATATAGGAGTGAGAAGTTTACACTCCAAATTCAGAGTGAGATTTCACTCTGAAGATTAGTGTACAAACTGAATAATATGTTTGTTCTAAGGCTTAGAGTTCAATGAAAACATACATCTACTTAAATTACTCGTTATTTTAATTAAAATTGAAACAAACGATTACGCTATTGATGCCGTACTGAAATTCAGAGTGCTTTATTATTCTGAGAGAACACAAGATTAGATTTACCAATTTTCTTTATAAAAAATAACTTAATTAATTTATTAGCTCAAATATTAATAATACTCTTAAAATTGTCAATCTATCTACAATATTCTACTCTCTAATAGTAATTTTGTTATTTAAATTAAAATGAAAAATAATAGCTAATTGCTTAACTCTTATGATGAAAATTCACTGTCACAGAATAATTTTCACTCTAAAATTTTAAGCATGTACAACATCCTGCTGTAATAAATTAATTTTTTATCAAAATGCGGGAACAGCAATAATGTATAAAGAATATATTTTGAATTTTATTTGTATTTCGCTCTTGTTTATCGAGTATTTATACCGATTTCTTCATCACGCTCAAGATTGCGTGTTTACTTATAATATACATTCATCGACATCATTATAACGTGAATGTCACAAAGATACGATCTAAAAGTTTTCAATTAATAAATTAAACAGGAACATAAATAACTTTTAATATAATTATTCGAATGATTAAAAGATTTTCAATGTACATGGAATTACACTCTAATGGACGTGAAAAACTTTGCTGCAACTATATATCACAAGTATTACAACTGAAACTGTATAAACACGCGATAAATTAAACAATTAATATATAACGGAACCACGCCGAGGAAAACTTTATCGCTCAATCCAATGATTCATTCGAGAAGAATTAAGTACGACGAACATCTTTATATTAATCCAACCAATTATTGCCAAAGATGAATTCTTCATACCCTTTGTCTCTAAGACGAAAGCATAAGAAAATTGATTCACCTCCAGTTTATATACACTGTCTCGGTCGTTAATCTCATCTTTTCAATATCGTAAACTCCGGGACATGACATGATCAATTATTACGTTAGATATACTTCAATGACTTTTCTCTTACGTAATGTCTACTAATCGTCAGAATACGCTTTCATACACAAGCACGTCCTTGCGAATTTGAATAATTTCTCGTTATACTTTTAACGAGGACGCTGTAGAATTTTTATTTAGTTTGAAGAAGTAAAAATAAAAAAGAGAAAACTAGTTGTAAAAATAAATAACCACGCTTTAAAAGGGTAAAAAGTAAGCTCAGTGTTCGTCGCGTAATTCTCTAAAAGAAAATTTTGTGTGTAGGCGTGGTTTTTTGCGCTTATATAGTCCATTGGGGTAGTGAATTCAAGTATCGCGTGTGTCGGTTGTAAACTCCATTAATAATAAAACCATCCGGCTCGTTACGGTAATTAAGGAGCAGTAGCTCGTAATCAGCGTATAATTTCCACGATTAAACGCGGTAATCAAATTGATACCGTTACGCGCTCCCTTAAAAAATTACACTGAGCTCACTCTGATTTTTACCCTCATAGAAATAAAAGGGGAAATTCACGCATTCACCACACGCTCTGTACCGACTCTTTAATTAGAATATCGAAACCGATGTACGCAATTCTACGACTCTACAGGAAATGACTAAGAATCGAACTTCCGATGACAAAACGCATTCCTGTTCACAGGCACGAATACAAAGTAGTACAGCCGCAGCAGAGTGTATTATCAAGAAGTTCCTAATATATATATATATACGTATGATTCAGAGATTTATCAAAGAGAAATACATCTATATTATACAGATTCGCGGTTTATCAAACTCGTATCACGTCCCAGGCGAGACAGCAGGAAAAGGAAATACGAAGGAATAAAAAATAAAGCTTCGAATAGGCGCGCGCGCGCACAGCTTCCCGGTCATGCTGCAGCGGCACGAAAATCCCGCAAAAGCTGGCGATCAATGCCCGGCCTCGTGACTATAAACTCGAGCTCGCGCGCGCGCACGTGATCTTATTCAAAAATTTATCCTCGAAACTGCCAGCCGCTATTCCGTAACATAAAACTACATTGTACCTTAAACGTATGTGAAAAACGAAATAATCTGGAAGAGATTGAAAAAAAATAAAAGAAGCTCGGAGGACAATCGATGTCTCGCGGATCGATTCGCGCACGTGAGAGAGACGTATAACCCTGAAAAGCTCTCGCTTTGCTCTATATCTATGGTCGTAACGGCGTGTAATGCGCGAAGCTGTGATGCTACCTTGTAAACCGTCAATATAAATAGAATATAGAATAGACCGTATAATAATCCTACTAGAAGCAGCAGCTCTCGGAAATATCGATATGCACGTGTGCACGCGAGCGTCGCAAAATGCAGCGACACAAGCACTTACTCTTTGCAGCTTCAGCCTTGTGTATATGTATAAGGGACTGAAAATAAGAGTTTGAAGAAAGAAAGAGTTTAAAAGCTTGTGTCAGTTTGAAATTTGAACAAGATGTCGAACTTTGCCGTGAATAAACTCTCGAACTTGCAAACTGGGAATTTTTCAATTTTTGCTTTCGGAGTGTATAAATATAAATTTAGATCTGGAATTGGAGAATATTCGGCGAATCGTCGTTGCAATGCAAGTAATACACTTAAAAAAAGTTTGCTATACGCCAGAAAATGTATTTACCGAAAACTGTTTTTTGGTACGAAGAAAACATTTACTGTATAAATTTGATTTGGTGTAATGTAAGCAAACGTATCTTTCTTTCAACAAAGACATTTTTTAAACCTTATTTTCAAAGTAGAAGGGGAAAATTTGGGACATGCTTTTTTTCATGATTACTTGGTAAGAGATGCTCAACGTGAAATTGAATCATTAATTTTAAAACACACGTTAAAAGATAAAATCTCGATGTAAACTAATTAAATCATTTGTGCACAGCATTTTTTTTATTTTGAAAAAAAATAGAGACACGAGCATGGCATGAAAAGAGATGTACGTTTGCAGTATTGATTGAATTATTCTTCCACGAGTAAGAGAAAATGCGTTAAAGTAACACATGCGAAATAAAAAATGTCATTCGAACGATAGGACAGTGAGAGAGAAAAAACAATCTCGTGAGTATTACTTAATAAGAGTCATGTAAAAAAATAAATTTGCAAGTATTGGTCAAGCCGAGTCAATCACTTCACCGTAAACGAGAAAAAGCTGGTGCATAGCGCGGGATTAAGACGGTGAAATCGAGTCTCTTGCGATTTTCCAGGTACGAAGTACGTGGGCGTAGCGAAAAGAGAAAACTGGGCTAGGGTTGAGTAATCCTCCTTCGTTTACACACACATATGCACAGCTGAACTTTAACGTTGGAGAAATTCGCGCACAGCAGATCGATTGTTCTCGTCGATTGAGGCTTCCCATTTTACTACGTACAATATCTCGGTCTTCGTTTCCGTGATAGAGAGAGAAAGAGTAGTATTTAGTATCTATGGCTTCGCTTATTTCGGTGGTTTGGAATTTCTCAACACAATCCTTAACTCATTATGGCTTGGAGAATTTTAATTTTCGCCAATATCAAAAGCGATGAATGGGGTCTAAGAATTCACTCAAGGAGTTCGTTTGTGTTCACGATGATTTAGGAGTCGTCAATGACATGCGTGTAGCTGAATTTTTTTTTATTTACTTATTTCATATAGGAAAGCATTTAAGCTTTAGATTAAAAAGACACACTGAATTTTAGAGTGAAAGGTTTCTGGGATATCTTAATGTTTATTAAATAATAACATTACTGTTCAAGTAAAAAATGTTGAAATAATGTTTAAGCTGATAAGCTAATTAGATAATAATCTTAAAATATTGTATTTGATAATAACGATAGCAAAAAAAGTGTTTTGCAAACAACAACATGTGTATTTTGAATTGTATTTACAAATTGAAAGACTAATTTTACGTAGAAATATATATTTAGTTATATGATAAATATGTATTTATAGAAAGTGGGGTTATTTCTTCTAAATAGAAAATAATAGACCAATTTTGTTATTGCTTAAGGTTTAAGTGCTTTCTTCTAAGTTCTAGCATATTATTTACTCCGAATTTTAGTGATTTAAAGACTTCGCAAACACGACATGCACCTGCATTCTATTTATTTAGAACAGTCCTCGTGTTCGTTGATCCGGTTATACAAAATTACTTAAAATTATATTTATATAATTATAACAATGCTGGTGAACAAGGTTAGCCACATTTGTCAATTAAATTTGGATGACGAACTTCGTGATAACAGCTTTCTGATAATTATACAAGTTTAAAGTTAAAACTGTTATTTGAATATAGATAAATCTTTTAACCCAATATAAATTTCTGTAATTTCATAAATCCATTTATTAATTACTTACAATTTATTAATTACATTGGCAGTTTATTATATATTATTGTTATTTATACCAAAGAACAGGACAAGGTTTCCTGTACTTGATTACTTTTCGATTGATTAGGAATGTAATTACTGTAATAATCGTATTATCGTACACTTGTCTAATTAAATAAATAAATAAAATATTATACAGCTTTTACTATTAATAATTTAACAATAATTCTTAATGTTGTAACTATTATTTTAATATAATATTGTTAAATCATTTAACACAATATAAATTCAATTAAATATTATATATATCAATATCATAAATATCCTTTTTTAAATTCAGTCAATTTAAGTAACTATTATACGCACTTACCTATTATTTCAAGTATCCCAGCGAACTTGGCAAAAAAAGTGCAAAGTAGCTCGTCTAAGGTTAAAAAAAACGTAAAGCACCCACTCGTTCCTTTCAAGTTGTATATCTGATTTTCGATTCAAGAGCTCGACTATCTGAATCGACTGTGTTTACAAGGGACAGCCGCCAACTGTGATATAGATGTATAACTGTAAGTCAAAGACGTCAAAAAGACTGAATAAGAAATGAAAGCATATTCAAAGTTAGCAATAAACAAACCAGACATATTCATAGACGACTTTATTACTAAGTCATAACGCGTCGACTGGACGGAAAAAAGTTTATCATCGATATTGAACCAACGCGTTGGAATTCAAAACATCGGGTCATAAGAAGTAGGCTGTGTAAGAGGCAAGTGCGAAAAATGCTATTTCCTTAACCCATTAAGATCTGTTTTATCAACTTCCGTACTACCTCATAAAAAAGGCATCGTTATACCTCAGTTTCTTGCGAAGATTTCGCGACGTCTAAGGTGACTAAAATCAATACTCGAACAAGTGCGATACTCGACAGTCAGCGCCATTCTCCCTCTTCATTTCTGTTCTTACAAAATGCGGAAAGAATTACGGTCCCCGCGACACATTATTTTTCATCGATGCATTCATAGCACAAAGAAAAAAAAGCAAAAGTCAATCGAGCGTCGAACGACTGCTTGGTGCAACTGTCGGCGCGTATTATATTCCCTTTGCTATGTATATATATATGTATATATGTTACAATACATACATATAAATGCGAGTCGAGCCGAAGTTTGCGCCGGGAATCCGCATTTGGTACAGGGGACGACGTGATCGAGCGACGTAGGATAAATTGATTAATTGATCGGATTTATTATAGATATATATATAGATGCGCTGTTGCATCTGTGCATTCGCTCGAAATCAATCATTATACGCACTCGCGATTGACGAGAATATAATACATGATTCATTCACTGGAGTGCTCGAACGAAAAAAAAGTTCGTAATAAGTCAATCAGCGCGAGAAAAAATAATTCTCGTTTGCGCGGGTGCGGCTAATTACAAGAACGTGTAGGTTATATATATATATATATATGTCCAGGAATGCCGTCAGCGTACGTGAAAACGCGCGAAAGTTACGAAAGCTAGTTTTGTGCTGCAATTACTCACATACCCACACATGTGTACAAGTACGAATTGCACACAGGTGTGTGTGATTATATATACGTATACATGAAGTCAGGGGCTGGAGCGGTAGAGCGTTAGGCTAGGCCCCGGGAGCTGCTGTCCCTGACCAGTAGACCGGAAATAGCTCTCGGTCAGAGCCATTGTGCACGAACGAGCGACTACGAGGACGAGATAGAGATAGACGACGAGCCTGCGGAGATGGAATGTTAAGCTTATATATACCTATAGGTGTGTACGTGTAGCTACGAGTCATTTTTAAAGATATACAAGAAGAGAGATGTATACGTGTACCGGAAGATAATTCGTCGTTTTTTTATTCTCCACCCGCGCGTTTTCTTTTTTTTCTCATATATCCTTTTCACGCGCGCAAGCCGGCTTAAGATGCTTTTTAAGGGCTAGGCCTGAAACCAGTCTTTCTAGCTTTTGTCCTTTGACTCCTTAGCTGAAAGATGCGGCTTTCGGGGGAGAACGTTTGATTTCTATGAAAGATTTAACTCCAGGTACAGGACGACTAAGATTTTTTTTTCTTTTTTACGACCATATCCTGGATGAATATACATACTCTGCAACTATATACATATTGTAATATAAACTGTATATTATATACATTGTTGGAGACTATGTATATTCATCAGAGGCTCTGCGTGAATTGAGCTTCAATTCTTCAGCTAAAAGCGTTCGAATCGTTAAATGAATCATATAGTTTGTTTTATATGTTATTTATACATTTTATAGTGTTATAATAATATGAAAATACAAAATATTTTAATATAAAAATATATTACAAAATATATTTATTGGATAAATAAAGTCAGACAAAAGGTGAAAAAATATATAAAAAAAAAATTAGACGCAGTACTGGTTTAATGTATTGTGTCGATATTGGTTCAAAGTACTGAACAAGTAATGATTTAAATACTGGATAAGTACTGGTTTAAAATACTAGACAAGTACTACTAATTTAATGTACTGTACCAATAATGGGTTACAGTACCGCTGACGGTACATCAATACTGGACCGTAGCTGCATTCTCACTCGGATAATCGATGAATGCAGACACTAACCGAAATAGATTATAAACCGTACATACACTATATGTTAACAAATTTCATTATAGGTAATTTACCACTGATTCACTGTTTCGATTCCTATTATTTAATGTAAATTTTAATTTCAGTTTTAATTTCTAAATATTTTTACTTGTATAAGAAAAATTCTATAGTTTCAATGAGATTCTATCTTTGTAATTCTACTAGGTATCAAATAATAAGGATTCAACTACTACAAAATCATAATTCAAATATAACATTAAATTAACTAAAATTAATTTCTCAATGAAAATGATCTACAAAAGCATTTCTATCAAAACTTTTTGATATTATTCTAATTACATATATATAAACTAACATGAACATATCCTAACATAAAATTAATTTCTCAATGAAAATGATCTACAAAAGCATTTCTATCAAAACTTTTTGATATTATTCTAATTACATATATATAAACTAACATGAACATATCCTAACATAACAATAAAAATTAATGTTTTTCTCATTCGTGTATACATACGATATTCATAGAATTTATTAGAGGCGATAATAAAACGTTAATCCGATGAATTATTGAACGACACGATAAAGCCGAAAACATTGTCAAGCTGCTGTTTAGCGTGATATTGACGTGGTTGCGCTCAAACGTACTTGACGTTACTCATGGATAATCGTCGGGAAAATTTTTACTACCAGTATTAGCAATGGGAATTACAATCGCGCACTAGATTTAATGCTCGCAGAAAATAGAGTTGTCGCGAAGGCATCAGCTTTGCGGTAATTACAGCTCGTAAACGTAAAGTACTCCGCGAGTACTGATGGGATCATCCGATAAAATGTGATCCATTATCACTGTAGAAAATTCTCAATTAGCCTTATCTCTAACGGCTAAATTCAATTCAAACTAGCAATGCGCATGAATAAAACATCGCAACAACTCGGTATACATACAAAGGAAGAGGTGGATGGCCTAACGATCTTTGATTTATATAACTCTCGGGTTAACAGCGCCTCTAGCTTCCAGACGCGAAACGTTCAGTCGCAAAAAACGCCGTATGACAGCTTTTAGTCTCTTTCACATCTGTTTACATATCTAGAAATTCACTCGTAAGCTATATATTTATATTATCCGATCAATCTAATCAAAGTGTCGAGATAAACCGACAGCTCTAGAGTACTACTGCGAAATAGATATAGGAGAGATCATTATCAAAATACACACATCAAAATGCCTCTCGTTCTAACCTAAAATCGTTTTCACGAAATATAACTGCCATTGACAAGTGTCTATTGACTATTGATTATTGACAGTTGTAAATTGTTATCGAATCGTGGTTTACGTACCAATGTACACATGTGAGTGTACGCTTAAATTTTTAGACTGTAAATTCCTGTATAAGAATGTATTTTCACTTGCATAATACGGTGATAATCAATTTCACTGCATATAATAGCGCGAGGATTTGGAATTTTATTAATAATAATTAAGTATTGAGAATTACTTAAAGTTGAGTTATTTTTTATAAAGGACATCTCTAAGCTTTAGAATAAATGGCCACTCTGAATTTAAAAAAGAAAAGATTACGGACATGTCATTAATCTTCATTTTTACTAGAAACAATGTTACTGTTAAAATACTGGTAAAGTTTTATTTTACTCTAATAAAAAGGTATTTCATTTTACGTAGAAAATAATAGTCCAATTTTGTTGTTACTTCAGGTTTAAGCCCTTTCCTCTAAGTTTTATAGCAATATTAACTCTGAAGTTTGGAGTGAAAATTTCAGTGAGATATAACAACATCCTTAGTGTTCACTCGAATAACGAGTATTTTAATCGATAATATATGGATAAAAGTTACATTAGAATTTAAGTCGACCCTACAAGCTATATTACACTCAGATAATACGTAATTTAATAATAGTATAATTTTTATTTAATACCAGTTTTAGTGTTACATATTAATCCAATTTAACTCTAAACACCAAAATGAAAAATCGCTCTAAATACCCAATTGAAAATTCTCACTCTCAAAATGGCCACTACAAATATAAAAATCCTTCCATTGCAGTTAATATTTTGAGAATTTAATTCGTAATCCGAATAAAACATACTCGACCGTGACCGCACGAGTGACATTGGTCGTTGAAATAAAAAAAATGCCGAAAAATATTGTAAAACCAAATGAAATTTAGCACGTATCTGCATTGCTCGTAACTGCTAAACGTCGCATCTGTATCGACGTGACGGTATATACACAACCCGTTATCTCGCCGCAACGCTTATAGTCACGTAGATAAACAACTGCAATGTGGTTACAGTACAGACTGCGGCGATCGAAGAATTAGATTATTGCGGGACCCATACCAATGGCCATTTCTTTATCACACGAGTTAGAAACTAAGCGTCGAATGATAAAAGGAATCTCGAGAGGACACGTGATGATTGAAGTTTGGATGAAAGCGTTGATGTATTTGGGTTAGAGGAAACGGTAATCGGTCTTGACGATGGGAAGAATCTATGAAAAGGATTCGTACGATGAGTTTATATACATTGTGCTTTATATAAGAGTGTATTCTAGGAAAAAGTGTACCTTGAGTAAAAATATACTGGCGCTTGGATAAACGACAGATTCTTTATAGAGTTGGTTTTATTTTTTTTATACAGCGCGTGTTTGTGTACGTTGTGCGCTTGTTGTGTTAATTTCGTAACTTATATTGAATTATGCATGCATCGCAGGGGTTTCATTGTGATGCATACATAATTGGTTCGGTTTTCAGTGTTTCCTATGCACTCGAGGCTTATGAAAATTTGGCGCGGGAAATTTGAATTCCATAATCACGTTAGCGCGACCGAATTCAGTTATGAAAAATCTCGACGAAGATTAATCCTATTAGAACGGCTGCGTTATAACATTTACTCCCTTGTCAAATGAAATTATCAACATCGTTAATTCATCAATGTCGCGCGATCCTGTCTTCACTTTACGATTTAACGTAGTCGTGCACGAGAGAAGAATTGCACTAAATCCTCGAAACCAAATAAAAAAAAATACGCTCGTTAAATCAGTGTAGGTCGTCGAATCTGCTTCCAGTCGAAGCCCTAAAAGCTGTCGTAGTCTCGAGTTTAATGATTCGCCGCGAGTATAGGCGAGTGGTTTTTCGAATTACAAGACTTGTGTACGTATAAGGTAAATTAACACAAGCTGAGAGAATTTTAGAGTTGTAGTGAACTTTAAGAGTGAAAATATTTGACTTGAAAATATAGAGTGATTTGTAATTTAAAAATGTCATCTATACAAATATGTAATACATAACATCATAATTAGTAATTAACATTCAATATTATAAATGACACTAATACCGAAAGGGGACGCGAACTTAAATAAATGAAAAAAAAATTCATCTGATTTTATAATATTATTTAAATTATTCGTTTTCTGAGTAAAATGTCATTTGTAAGCTCGACTTAAATTCAAATGCAACCTTTTTGTATATACTATCGATTAATATACTCGTTATTCGAGTGAACATTAAAGAAACATTCTTAATTAATAAGTGCGATATAAGCAAATATCCCACTGAAATTTTCACTCTAAAATTCAGAGGAAAGAGCTTAAACCTGATGTAACATGAAAATTGAGATATTAGTTTCTATGTAAAATGAAATAACTACACTTTCAAGAATTATCATAATGTGATAAATATATATATATATATTTATTTATCATAAAATGAGATAAAATAAATATGTATGTACATATATATTTATGTAAAATGCGTCATTCAATTTATAAATAAAATTTAAAATGCACGTGTTGTTTGGAAGAAACTTTTTTGTTATCGCTATTATTGATTTTAATATTTTATGGTTGTTTTCTAATTCATTTATTAGAGAGAAATACAATTTTTTAAATCTGTCAATCTATCTGCACCTTTTTACTCTAACAGTAATTTTGAATCTAGTAAAAATAAAGAATTATGATATCTTAGTTATCTTTCCATCATTTTATTATAAAAATAATTTTTGTTACGGAGTTTAAAGCAAAAATAAATTAAAAATAAATTGTATTTTAGACAAGGTCTATCAAGTTGCAAACTCTATTTTAGAGATCTTACATACTAACGTATTGCCCTTTTTGTGAAAGTGGAAATTCACTCACACTATCACACTTCACAAAATTGAATCATGTACAGACATACTCGCGACTCGTTTACGATAAAGTCCAACAAGGGGTGAAAGCGTCTGCTTCTTGTCAATATACATCCATCGATAAACGCCTCTTTAGTACATTGACGATGTACATTGATGATAAGGAACGTGTGACCAAGTCTCTACTACATTTGGTGTTACAAAGTCCCGGACATTATTATTGAGTCATTTATTATGCAAGGAGGATAGTGACATATAATAAGTGTAATTGATATTGTAATTGGAATAGGTGTGCCTCTATTTATCGATCATTTAGCGAGTAGTGTCTATATCGTAGACTCATCCGTGCGTATTCGCAAATATTAAAGAAGTAATTTACGCGACCTCGAAGTTTCTCAAAACAATTCGACTAGGCGTCCGAGCTTTCAGTGCGCTATTTTTAGAAAAACCTTTTAATCCTAATGACTTTCGTAATGGTGAAAGGGACTTCATTTAAATGCTCATTAAAGGGCAGAGCAAAAGAAGAGGGGAAAAGAAAGTAAAAAAAAAGATTGGCATAAAATTTTCATTATTGCTATAGCAAGATAGATTGCGGTTTCTATAACAATAGCATAGCTATCAAAGGCAAGCGATTTCTCTTACATAGCCGACGCGATACTGGGCCGGTCGTAAATATTTGCCAGAGCACGACCTGCTTAAATCGTCTTATCATCCTTAATTGTACGCGCACGGCCTACTCTAGTGTTATACAGTAGGGGTGCTTCGTGTCGACCCGAATACGTACAGTTTAGTACTCGTATATATATATATTCGCATGCCGCATACCGTTCGAAAGTGTAGGAATCCGTAAGTCTAAGGAAAACTAGCCTCTAAGGCCGAAATATCGGGTCAAAGTTCAGGGAGATATTCTCCATGAGCGAAAAGTTCTTTCTCTCGCTCCCAAGCGCACGGTGGTATATTTTTACTCTTCCAAGGCCAGGAAGTTGCCACCCAGCCGCTCGGATTATTGGAGAACGTCACTGGGCAGGCGCGCGACAGAGACTCATCTTATTCTCCCTCTCTGTCGCTTGCTAGTTTTGCGATGACACTATATATATATTTTACCGCAATGCCCTATTCCGTTGGACCTTACACTCTCTCTCTCTCTCTCTCTCTCGACGAAGACGACGATGAAATTTTAGTAAGTTTCCGCGGGGAGATAGCCAAAGTCCTTGGCGTGGAATACACGGAGCATTAAATTGATTGAAGATCACCAAGGGTGGGGTCAATTACTCGATGAAGAGAATTTTACGCTTAATTGCTGTGCGTAGACGCGTATTACTTCTTATACAGTTTATTCCGGCCGGATAAACTCACGATTCAAAATTTAGAGTGTTCGATGTATTATATGGTCCAGTGAATGCAGATTTTAAAACATTTACTTTAACGCAGGGATTTTTAGAATTGTCAAATTTAAGAAATAATAAAATTGTAAAGAATTTTACTTAAATTACGCGTGATCTAAGCAAAACATCGATTAAAATATAATCTATGCACACGTTATTGGTTAAAATGCACTTGTTATTCGAATGAATATTAAGAGTGAATATATTCCTATAAACTTTTCACTCTAGGATTTAGAGTAATTTTTTATTCTGGAGTGCAGAGAAAAAATCGAGCAAAAATGACAAAACAATGGGGCTATAATTTTCTTTATAAATAATAATTCCGCTTTTAATAATTCTCATTATTATATTCATTTTTACGTAAAATTTTCCATTCAATTTATTAATAAAATTCAAAATATGCGAGCTACTGTTTGGTTAACGAAAAAACACTTTCGGTATTATGAGTATTAAAAAGTATTAAAAGCTCTTAAAAGCTGCCAATTTATCTACATTTATTCACTGTAACGGTAATATTTTCCATAGTTTATATTATAAAGCCACCATAGTAATATTCTTACATAAAATGTATGTTTCAATTTTGTATACTTTTCAAATAAAATTGTAAATACTATAATAAGAATAACTTCGATAAACTAATAATAACAAAAAAATAATCGTTTGCAAGAAAATCTTTTAAAAAACATTCTTAAAAACTGTGTATCTACATCGTGTATGTAATAGAATTTCGTTACTCGGATAAGAGTAAATAGAAATTGTTTCTTAAAAATACATGTCATGCAAACTTTAGCCTAGAAAAATGTTTAAACTCAATACAATAACGTTAACTATTTTTTAAAAGTGAAAATTCACTCTTTTAGACTAATTCACATACGAGTTTATTCATTTTAACAAATTCACGCGTCAATGATTTTGACGAGCTGCACAATGATTCATACGAGTTTCGTGCTAAAAGCACATGCATACATTGTTCCTTTTTTCAAGCTTAAAAACTTTGAGAATAAATCGATGCACCCGTCGGGCAACGAGTTTTTAGGTCTATTTTCGTCGATGCCAAACACGTTGCAAACGACTCGCGTCGTAACCGTAATACATTGTTGGAAAATCCTTGATTAACGTATAAATTCAATCTTTCAGATTCGACGATGTCAATCACAGTCCAGGAATTTTTCCCGGATACTAAGAGTAACTTGACGACCATCAAATGGGCTCATGCGACCAACAGTCAAGCTGCTTTAAAGAAGGCGCTAGAGAGCAGTATGTATACATGTATATTTATAATATATATAGGCATGAATGTGTATCCCTCTAATTCGCAACACGCGCCAGACAGAAAGGAACGTATATATGAATTTTTTGTCTTTTTTTTGCGAGAGATGTACGCTCTGCCTTAGCAAAAATCCATAAAACCTGACAGGAAAGCCCAGGGAATCAGTATGCGAGCCTGTATCCCGAAGAAAGGGCGACAATACTCTCGACCTTCGGGACTGCACGTACGCAGCTTGGTGATTACGGTCTCGATATATAATGCCGTATACGCGAAACGTCAACGAGTCTATCGTACAATACAAAAACGCACATGGAAATCACATCTTTTCGCGTCTGGCTATGCATATATATAATTCTGCTATGTGTATATATATATACATGGGAGAATTCGATATACGTAAAGAAGCATCGAAGACTTATTTAGTGAACAACGTGTTTTCGGAATGGATCAATATATAGGTCAGTTAGTTAGTTTTATTGGCGCATCGTTGCTACCGCATTTTTATTGATTGAGACGGCTCTTTTTCGAGTGATTAAACGAAGTAATTATTGGCCAATTGAGAATGTGGTATTCTCTCTCTTTTTCGATGAATTTCGAACGTTTCAGCGAATTGATTGATAGGAAATTCGATAGTCTCGATAATTTTTTGTTTACGGGGGCAAAAGAGAAAGGTCAAATGTTGAAAGATACATGCACCGGAAAATAATTGGTAGAATGAAATAAAATTAGTTTGGGTTCGAAAATTAATTTCTTTCTAAAGTCCCAGGAAAATACTTACTCGAATTTAACGCTTATATTATATTTATTTGAAAATAAATTTTGTTTAAATACTTATTGAAATTATAGTAAATATTTGATTAAATATTAATTAATGATTCTCAACGAATATTTAAAGCATTAAAAAAAATGTAGAATAAAAAAATTATTAACAAATTGCTACATGAATGCACTATTTGAGTATCCAAAAATGATTTAATACATTCAGGCTAAATTGTCTATTGTATAGCGTAAGTAACATTATACTAAAAATAATTTTTCTTTTGAATGAATATTCAAGAACAATATTTTGTTCTTTCATAAAAGAAATTTTTTAATAAATAAAGTTTCGTAAATATACTCAACTTTGTACGTGTATGTACATATTTTAATAGAGAATATTACTAAACAAAGTAAAATTTATTTTATAACACATTTTAAAGTTAATATAATAGTTGATTAAGATACAATATAGTCTATTTAATAATAGCAACCGGGAAATGTTTAAATTTACGCGGAAAACGATTCTTTGATCCACATCGCAGAAATAAAAGAACAAACTTTTAATTTAAATTGTCATCTCTTTAAACCGATTCAATCCCCGGATTTTTTTAAGTATATTTCGGCGCTTCATACCATCACTGTTCACGCCTCGCGGAAAGAAAAAATGAGAAAAACTTCAATAGAACGAAAAATGTCTCGTTTTCAGTAGTGCAGTTCGTCAGACACACACACACGTACTAAGTAAAAAATGGGTCAAAAGAGTATTCAAAGAGGAGGAGGGCCGACTGTGCACAGAAACGACCTCAAGCGCGCAATTCAGGGTTAATGTCGCGTTCTCGTAACGAGAGACAAAGGCTCATCATATCCCTCTCTAACACACAGATCAATAAAACCGTTACGCCCTTTTTTTTAAGGCGAAACTCACATGATCGAAGCCGATGTGGTTTTGGGCACATTAACCACACAGAACTCGACCGATTTGATACCGATCATGGGACATCCACCCAACAAGACGAGTGACCTAAGTCTCGAGAGCTTTTTGAAGCAAGTTACGGAAAACAAAAAGAAAGGCATCAAGCTCGACTTCAAGAGTATCGAAGCTTTCAATGCTTCGATCAAGATCATCAAGGCTCTTGAAAATGTAAGTATTTCTAGCTACGCAAACTTTTCTCCTATGTATATAATATATATATTATATCTATAAGAATAATACATTTTTCTCTCCCTAACCGACAAATCGTCTATCAGCTTTATTGTGTACTCAATTCTCGAGTAACAGCAGGCAATCGCTTGTCGGCTTAAATAGGGCACAAACGATAAAGCTCGAGGATACGCACACGTTTTATCTAACTTTCACGGATAAAAGCTCACTCTCTCTTTCATGCGACAGCAGCACCTGCCACGAATTACCCTTTATTTTACCGTTCAAACTTGATATTCAGCTCTACCATTGCGTAAACACTCTATAAAGCAACATTTGCCTTCGATACTGTAAGCACACATGTAACGTATTGAGTGTAATACTTACGTAAGCAGTTCTCTTACATCTCGTGTCTTTCGCGTGAAAATATCGAAAAAAGTCTCGAGGAAAATTGGCACTAGGATAACGCAAACCGATGGATATTACAATAATCGAACTCTTTTACAGCTGACGGTACCATTGTGGATCAATGCAGACATCCTCAAGGGACCCGTGAACGCCACCGAGAATCCCAAGCCGGTCGACGCGACCGCGTTTCTCAAAGACGCGAGCCATGAACTCCCACAAACGCTGCTATCGATCGGTTGGACCACCAGGTAAATGCGAGGGAAAAACGGAGCTAAGATAACTTAGTACACTTAGAAAAGTTACTTAATGAAAGTTATTGCTGGCTGTGCGCCATTGAATCGAAATTATTGCACCTTATGCTAATCTTTATTTGCTGAATTTTCTTGTGGGATCTACGTAAATGTGTACACATTGTATAAGGAAATCCCCAAATTACAGCTACTTAAAGATGGAGAAATTATTTGCGAAGACGCATCCATTCAATTTTATGAAATCACCTAAGCTCGGATGTTAATTTAAAGAAAAAGAATCTTTAAAAAAAGACCGTGTGGTCGAAAAGTTTGAACTGAAACTAAAAAACTGACATTTACCGAAAAAAACATAATCTGTTTATATTTTTTTCACTTCGTTTTTATTAGTCGAAAATGGGAAATTTTTTTTAAATTCAAGCTCTTTTGAAACACTTTTCAACTCTACTCATCCGATTAACAAGCGAAACGTTTCACTCGATAAAAATTGGCAAAGTCCGCGGACTCAAAAGTTTTAAAAAATCGTTTACAATTTTTTTTTTTAATTTTCGGCTATGACAACTGCGTGGTAAATTCGAACGAATGTGTAAATAGATTGATTTACTTGGAAAATAGTATATGGTCGATGTGAATAGTTTGAATGTGCCCTTGCGAATAGTTTTTCGATTTCCAGATACAGAGTTGTTTCCTGTGTTTTGTGGATATACTCATATACACATGTGTCATAAGTAGTTTACTGTGTGATAATTAAGCTGCGCACAGAATCAGGAAAAAAAGTTCTGTACACAAACTCTGGCAGATTTTAACTGGTGAAAATTGAGCGGCGCTTGTCTTGAAAAATTCCCGGCTCTTTAAGAGGGCGGCTAACCTTCTTGGCTGCGTTGAGGTCGCGCCGCTAGGTGTGCTATATGATTACCACTAGAGACACGTTAATTAAGCCCGGGACAGAACGTCACGCGCACGTCACGCGACTAAAAGACGCGTGAGCGCGTTTTCGTCTACGGTCTTTTAACGTTAATCTACTGACGCGTTTAAATAATTTTGCGGTTTTCGAAATTCAACGAAACTGTGTATTTCTCAACGCTGACTTTGTCGAGGCAGTTCACACTTATTTCTTCTCTGAAATTTAAATGTTTGTAACAACAAATTTAATGTTATTTCAAAGATAAACTGTTTTTTCTTAAAAATATAATTAAAAACATTATTTAATGTGATCTACCAAAATTTTGTATTATCAAATTGTGTAAAAATATTATTTTATCAATTATTGCTTTGACGTGGGATAGAGCTTCAAAAACAGCTTGTTGGATTTTTAAAATTCAAAGCTCGTATGATCGTCATTTTGGGGTATCGAATAAAAGATTCATTAAATGATTCAATTTCTTTATTATTTTGGGCTATCCAATGGTAATTAATTTTTAATGAGTAAAAAAATCCACCAAGTTATAGAAATGCAGAATGCGTAGAATCGTAATATAAACTTTTGGATATCTTATTAAGCAATGTTTTTTAATATACTTTAAAAAAATGTAATAATATTACATTTTTTTTATACAAACGTTCAAAGTTTAGAAAGGGAATAAATAAATATAAACCCCCCCTTAACACGACCAGCGTAAAGATTGTTAATTACCTCGTTAAGTTTTCGCCAATGTCTGTGTACGAGAAAATTACTATGTGTGCTTCAACTGGGTCGCAGTAGTTTGAATTTCAAAAACATTATGATTCAAATGACTTTGGTCCTAAATGACAATGGCCTCAAAGAAAACAACAGGGAGTGAACGAGAGAACAAAATGTTACTACATCGACTCGAAAGAAAGGTTGCTGTACTCGGCGTGAGCCAAAAATGCATTTAGCTTGCTCCAACGAACCGAGAAATGACATTGTGCATTTAGGCGTAAAGCGCGAATGTAGCATATTATTAACATCAAATTGACTTAACATTGTTAACGAATATAATTATATAGGACGCGCGCATTTTACAAGCTTGTGCTTTGCTGGAACGTTCATGTACACCGTGCAGTGATTCGCGCCCACAAATCTGGTTTCATTCGAAATCGCATCAGCGTCAATGATCTGGAATGCAATCGTGATTGATCTATCGTGATTTTCCACACCTACGCGCACCTGTAAACTTCAAATTCTTCCCTTCGAAAATGATGGAAGCTCATTTGGCAAAGTCACCTCCCAAAAATTACCCTCGATTAATCCAATCAATAAATATCGAATTAAAATTTTCAGGTTGGAGGACACGAACGGAAATGCGACCAGCGGAAAATACCTAAAGGAACAGATCGACGCAATGGTTAAGGTGATCAAGGAGCAGAAAGTTAATCAGTCGATAACTTATCCAGTGCGCGCCTGTTTCGCCGCCAACGACGTGAACGTTCTGCAGGAGCTGCTGAGCAGCACCAAAGCCAACAACCCAACAGTTACCATCTGGTCGAGCGAGGGCGACAAAGTCGATCCTGCCAAACTCTCGACCGTCATTAAAACCATCGGTATCGACAAGGTCTTCGTTGACGTCCCGCAACAGCTTTGGGAAAAGCTCACCCTCTCAAGCTCAGCTTTCACGGCTAAAAGCTCTTTCTCCGTATTGCTCGCTTCAATGCTCGTCGCTCTATCCGCTGTGAAACTTCTGTGAATCCCGGGTTTCATTGCTTAATTCGGGATCTACAGACGAGCCGAGATGCAAGCGGATGACGACGACCACGAGTTACAATGAAAGAGATACGAGAAAAAAAAAATATAAATATACATCAATTCAGCGTTCAAGTTGATAACAGAGAATGAGCTTTCGTCGTTAAACATTGCTTAAAGGCAGGTTAAATATTATGGCTGTACTGGTACGGTTTGTGACGATTTTAACGACGAGGCTTCGGACTCGTGAAACAAAAAATACGAATGAAAGAAAGAGAAGAAAAAAAAGATCTTAAAGGTAATTTCGTTCCCCGTGGGAATTGAAACTTTATAGAGACTTGGAAGATACTGAGGGGAGTCGATAAGATTTTGTAGCAGTCGAATTCACGGAAAGTTCAATATTTTATTTTTAGTCCTTGATGGATTTATGAAAAATTCGCACAAAACGCTACTGAAAAAGAATTGGAATGTATCCTTTAAACTCGGTGTGAATTCGACTTCTATAAACAAAACGATTGGCAATGAAAAATATATTCACTTAGGGTGTTCAAACGTTACTGCGTTGTTCCGTTCGTTGTAAGATCAATTTTTTTAATCAATTATACGTAATAATATACATGCAATATGAATTCAACAAAGAAAAACAGGGCAATTATGAGAAAAATAAAAGAAGTAAAGGATACAAAATGAGCGGAAGAATGGTAATTACGGTAATACTTAAGTTTATATTTCGACAAGCTCTAGCTCTCAGGTTCCTCGTATTCAACGTAAATTTTCATTGCATTTAGGAATTATCGACTTAAAGTTAAACTCGTTCAAAATAAAAAAATGTGTGCTTCAAATATGTCAAAGGATCGATGTTAAATATCAAGTAACGTTTAGCTTCGATTTGTGTAAAAAAAAGTTTCCAAAATATTTCGACGATTATTTTTAATGAAATTCAATCGTTTTGACATGTTTAATGCATGTCACTGTCCGTTTCTTTCAGTTGTAATCGACGAATTATCAATATAGTTATAATAACGTCATTTAATAATGTCATACCCGTTTTGTCTGTTAGACATAAAAAATATTGAACGAATTATCACTGAATAAAAGCAAAACATATGAAGTCGTATCAATAAATAAAAGATGTATTGTCATAAGATATTAATGTTTAGGATATGTTTAACAGCGAGAAAAACAAATACATAACATGAAAGTAAAAAGCGAAAATTATTCTTCGTGTAATCTTCGGGTATGTGTCATTGTTTAATTTTTATTCCTTGTGTAGACATAAATTAAAAATAGCTTACTTTGAAGGATAATAGTGTTCAATATTTTCTAGATAAGTGCGTTATTTATAAGTACAGAATAAAAAAAATAGAATTCGTTAATATGCGCCCGGCTTATAGGCCACTCTGTTGAAAATATACTATCTATACCTTTGATAATGACAAAGAAATAAAACCATTACATACTCGTAACACGTGTCATCGTCATTTATTCTCTATGCAAGATAATTCGATTTTTTCAGAAACAAAAGAAACTCAAAATGCATTATATTGCGTTAACAGAGAAATGAAAGATTATGTAATAATCGTGCAAAATTATTAAAAAAAATGATGTGGCTCAGTACGAAAAAAAGAAACGAAATTAACATAAATATATTATATAAATTACAAAAACGAGTACATTATCAAATATATTCTACAAAAAGATTTATAGACTTATTTTCTAATTTTATAGTCAGTATATGCACTCAGGTATTTATTTTCTTAATACTTCGACTACTTTGATCAGATTTAATTAGTTGCACAGTTTATTAAGCTTACTAGATGGAGACTCTGTGTCGATCGGCATTCCATTCTTAAGACATCACGATTCACATGCAATTAGTTGTAAGCTCACCTAGATCCGTTTAATTTACACATTTTTCACGTTTCATAGATATTTTATAGTTTTTTATTATTATATTGACTCATCTTTTAGAAATTACCTAATGATGTCGAGTAATGGTATAAGAATAAATTACAATTAGATAAAATTTCATCGTAAATACTTAGGCATAATAAATTAAAATGTGTATTTAAAATAACCGTTTCAACACCTTATACAATTGTGGCAATAGTTCTTGCTTAGTCGAATTTTTATTAATCTTTAAATTTCAATGCTTTACGTTCCTTTAGAATTCTTTCTACAATTTCTCATTGATTATGTGTGTCTGACAGAACTTTTTTTTAGCAATTTAGCAAACAAATCTTCAAGAGTCTCGACTGTTAACGTATAAATGTAAACCCGTTAATAAAATTTAAAATAAAAATAACACAATGAAATATCATTTCAATCAGGTAGACGAACTCGAATTTCACGAATTACACACCTTCTTCATATCCCCTTTGAAGCCGCAGTCATTTTCGTAACACGATATAAAACATCAACACGTGCGTAAATTGTTTTCACAGAATAGTCTTTCCTTGTTATTAGAGTACTGTCTCTCTTTGAAATGTCGGAAAATTCGGACTGAAAATTTTGTATTCTATATCTCGAAGCGACGCAGTAATATTGTTAACATAATGAGACGATCTCTGAAAGGTGAGACACGTCTAGTGAGGAATCCGAACGACAACGAGGGTGGCTTTTCCAATATAATCCGGAAGGGAGATGACCGCTCAGGAGATGCGACGCGCGTGCCTTTGAATAAGTAAAAACTCCGCGTATACACTGAAAATGTCTAAATTCCGGTTTGCAAGGCAAACGTTCTCTCTGCGTTGGCAATTTTGTACGCAATATGCATATAGATTATATAAAGTAAGATACAGTATTTTATTTGAGAATATTGGATATGTGTAATATTGTCAGTACATTTATTCGCTAAATTTAAAAAAATGTGTTTATTAAAAAACATTTTGTTGAAACTTCGAATAGTTACTTACTTGAAATCAAATTACTAGATGGAAGTGTGAATTACGTTTATATATAACATAAACTAAGTCGTTTCGTGAACTATTTCGAAAATAATTTTTTTATATCTAAAATTCTCTGTTCGATTTAGGCAACTACGACCTGCAACAAAACATATATATTTTTAATTGAATAAATATAATGATTAGATCGAATTAAATATTTTGTCAGAACTATAAAAAAATCTTTTTTTTTAAAGTAAACGTGCAAATTTTTAGACCAATGCATCTTATAAAATCGTATAATATTATTGCAGTATAAATATAGTATTTGTTTGAACCGAAAAAAAACAAATTTTTCAATATACGTTATTTTAACGATTTTAATCGAAACACGCAACAATTGATATTAAGTTTTAATAGGAAAATGTTTGTTTAGTATTCTACACGTGCGGGCATATGCTCAACATTGACTTTGGTAGCACAACGAAGCTAATCCTAAAACAAACTCTCGATGTCCGGTGCACTCGTCCGTGCTTGTTTGCCTACTCCATCAAGATCGTCTAATACCTCTTTCCTGATCCCTCTTTTAGTCCCTCTCTAATCGCTACATCGCCCAACTACGGTCTGACAAGTCAATTTGTCGAAATAATAATGCGATGCCGCCCTTCGTCTTTTCCTTCAACTCACCACAGTCACTCACGTCTGAGCGAATCTCGACGCATGAGATTACGAAAAAAAAAATTTTTTTTAATCAGTGCGATCGGGCAAAGAACGAACAGGTGCAGGTTTCACTAAACCACAGATTTCTGCATCTA
The DNA here is from genome assembly GCA_018906985.1 of Apocrypta bakeri. Lineage (NCBI taxonomy): Eukaryota > Metazoa > Arthropoda > Insecta > Hymenoptera > Pteromalidae > Apocrypta > Apocrypta bakeri. Next base: position 5,821,309 of record JACCIA010000002.1, read on the forward strand.
ATGCTGTTCTTTTCATATATTCGATACAAAAAATTCAATGATAATACATCGCGAATCGAGTGCAAACAAGCTCAGTGCGTATAAATAGCCTGATAATGAAATCCAAGAAACAATAGATACTCGACTTTCAATTTTGCAGTCTGACCTATTAACACAATCTCAAATCGATAACCTGTTGATCTCAAGAATTCCGAAGCTCGAAAATGTAGTAAAAGATGTCATAAACGACACTGTTTTCCCCATATATTTGCAGCTCATCTGTACAAATTGTAACCAACTGGAGCATAAATCACAAGATCTAGTTCACTCGCAATGCTTGAACGTGCGTGTCAGTTTGTAATTGGATTATAAATGAACTTTAATCCGTCGTTTGATTTCTATTCCGTTCTTCTTACTCTTTTCTTTTTTGCCTCGCGTATTTCTACTTCGCACGCAACGCACTCGACATTAAAGCTAATCAAGCATGCACTTCTGCTAAATAAAACTTTTATATACCCAATGCATGCCAGCTATACACTAATTAACGATTTAAATTCACGTTAAACCTAACAAATCGTGTCTGCCGCGTAGACTCGACATCGGCATATAAATCAATTTCTTAATAAAACTTCAATCGAGTATCAATCGTTGAGAATCGCTGCATTAGAAATCGCAGTGCAAAACCTCACAGACATATGTGTGTATTAAGAACTGTGCTTAATTAAATTACTTAATGAAGCCTCACGCGCATATCGGATTTAATTAACTTTTTGCGCGAGATAGCTCTCGCACGCCTTTTCAACAATACATCATCGCTTATATGTATATATATATAGTATATATAATACGTGTGTATACCCTTGTAGGAAGGTTGGGCCACCCCGACCGCATGGAACGTCCTTTTACGGGGCTAATTTATTCGGACGTCGTTATTTATCCACGTCCGAACCCTTCCGCTCGCACCTCTCACATCGCCGCGAGTGAATGTATACATATAATTACCGTAGCTTCGCGGTGTGTTCCTTCGGCCATAGGACCAGTCATTTCTCCGATGCAACGTGTTGGGAGGAGATATGGGTCTAATTAAATGTTGATTTTCTACGATAATTTTGTGACGAAAGAAAATTTCTTTTGTATCATTTTTATTTATGTATTAATCCAGAGTAAATACAATTATTAGAAGTGTAGTAATATAAAACCAAACATTACTAAAAAATTGAAAAATATCTTAAAACCAGTGATACGTTCAATTAAAATATTTTTTCACGTGTCTTAGTAACGATATTACTAAGGCAAAAGAGTTATATTTTGAGAATTGCGTCTTTTTCTCATATGTCAATATCAAGCTGTTGCTTTTACTATTGTGAACTTTTCGGTAGAGGCATTTCTACTTTTTTTATAGGCTTCTTTCTCGAAACTATTTAGTGTTTCTAGACATGTTAAACCCACTGCACATGTCACCTTGTAATGTGGAAACATCTTTATCTACAATTTGATGTAAAAACGATGTCAGCAACTTCTATTAGGTCTTTATAGTTTGGTTAATGTTTTATTTGAATACGTTCGATTTAATTTTGTTCGGTGATTTGTCAATTTCCGTAAACACTGATACAAATAAACACTAGTTATTTATAAAATTGAAAGTATGCCATAGTAATTTGATTAATAAGACAAGGGTAATAGTCTTATTTTTTGGTTGTTACATTTCTTCGTATCATTCGCCAATATTCTAACAATATCGCTCTTGCTGTTGCGAACGTTTCATGTAGGACATGTTAAGACCGACTGCACATGTCACACTATTGTACGGAAACATCTCTCTACGTTGTAAGGCTGCATCACATTTACAGCTTGACGATTATGAGACGTGTGAACATTGGTTGATGTTTCAAAGTAAGATTACCGTTGATGTATATAATTTCGTTCAAGTACGAATTATAAAACAATAGATTTTTTTTGCTATACTCATTCGATCGGTCACAATTAGAAGCCAGATGACTATACGAAGAGAGTACACTATGCAGTAGAGCAAGAGAGTGTAAAAGAGAAGAAAAAAAGAATACTCGTACGAACGTTAATGGGCAGAGCATAGAAAAGGTCTACGGAGACCAACGTGCGAAATACGAAACCCGTTTTTGTCCAAGTAGATGCCTCCACACAATGATGCATCGTGGTCCTATCTCGGTTTGGATGTCTGGCAGCTGCTCTTGCACCTTTCTGTCTCGGTGTCTCCAAGTGAGTGTAGTAAAAGGAAGATGTCGCGAGACTCCTATTCGTCGGATCGAAATAGTAATCTTTCATTGCTTTTCTCCTCATTCCAGCAAGCACGCGAGCTTTATATTCGTAGTGGTCTTTCTTCGAGTACCTTTTAATATATATACACTATGCGAAATATCGTACAAAAAAATCTTTCTGTTTACGCGCTTCCGTTACAAAGACAAAAAAATTACAAGCGACAGTGTATTCGATTGATTAAAACGAGCAGCGCTTACTGCATACCGAGTAATGCGTACAAAATTTTTTCCCTCCTACCTTATACCCGTCGTCGCAAATTAATTTCCCGCGCGAAAGTCAATGGTTTACGGGACTATCGGCACATCCAGAAACCAGTTTTTTTTTCTTCGCCTTCGACGCATCGAGATTATTTTTCGGATATGCTCGCGCGCGAGCTACGCCTTGAATGGAGAGAGCCGGAAAGTGAATGGATGCGTAAAGAAAAAAAATCGAAGTAGGAGGGGAGCCGACGCGGCGCGCGTGAAACGATTTGCCACATGTATCGCGTCGTCGGTGGGCAGTGTAGAAGAAGATCTCGGAGAAGTTGAATTCATTGATTTTTTCGGGATCTGATGCAAGTTACATAAACTCGCCTCATTTGAATATTCGAATTTGAATAGTTCGATGAGCTTCTATTCGTATATTATCCGATGCTTCTGCAATTATGCGTCATCGAAAATAGGGAATGAGAGAGACGGAGAGAAAGAATTGTGTAACGACGTTTCTTCGAAGAAGACGACGATTTTCTCGCGTTATAAACAAACTAAAATAGCACTTGGCGCAAGAGTAGGAGTCGTAAATTAATTTAAGAAGGCTCTAAACATTTCCACCGCGGAGATCACTCGTTGGAATCTGCGGGGGGAATGAGAGAGGAGAGCGTTTACGCAGAAATCCAGTTTATCTGCGGCTGAATCACAGATTCACACCTGCGATATGCAGCGTCTAATTCTTCGTTGCGGATCTTGAAAATCCCAAAAGCGAAAAAAAGAAAAGAAGAAGGGAGACGATCAAAGGAGACGTATATAAAGACGGCATTCTTCGAGTGGGAACCTTTGGAACAGACTCGCAAGCGCCGGGTTAAACGTTTCAAGGAACATCGTAAAAAGGTGCCAATCGATTGTATGCTAATTCGAAGTACAAAATCGTAAAAAACGAAATTACACGCGTAGTTTGCGTATATAACGGACAAATCATCGCACACGCGATAATTGTCTATTTACACTATGCACGCAAGCACAAGAGCCGATAAATTATGATAGAAATAAAGAAAAAAAAAATTGTATATCTGTCTTGATTGTTTATATTGTTTGTGTCTCGTTTGAGCGACAAAACAGCTGCCCGATAACCGCTCTTTCTATCTTGTTCTCTTCTCGGTCGAAGCGTCCTCCACGAGAGCAAAAAAGAGGAAAAATAAATAATTCAACCTCAGCGTTCTCCAGCTTCCCTTCCGGTGCAGCAACCCCGGACTCTCTTATCCTGCTCTTTGCTGCGTTCTCTCGTTCTCTCTCTCTCTCTCTCTCTTTCTCTTTCTGTCTCTGTCTCGGTATACATCTCTGCACCCACCGCCTCGAAGAATCTCCCGCACTGATACAGCAGCAGCGGCGGCGGCGACGGCAGCAACGGCGAGTGTGTATAGAGGGAGACCGAGAAGAACGAAGCGGCGGGGGAAGCCGAGAGAGCTGCACGCATGCGCTCGGTGGGGCTGGTTCGCCGGCCAACAGCAGCAGCAGCAACTCCGATCCGAACGCGAAGTATAAGTAAGCTCCGGCTCAGTCGTCCGCGACACCTTCGGCGCGCGCGATACCGATCCAGTCTGTGCTGCGAAAAGCCGGTTGGATTTTTAACGAGTACCCTTGTATACTAGGATATATACACAGATATATATATATGTACGGTACTTTTGATAGCGCGGTGTTCGACAGTGATCCTACCCCTTCCCCCTTCCCCTATTTTTCGTGCTGAAATCGAAGTGGTGGATTAATCTATACGAGTGCAAATGGTGAACGGTTAGTGTGTATTTATTTTCCTGGTGGCATTGGATAAATGTTCCGGTCGTTGGTAATAGATAAGCGAAAGCAGTCTCGAAAAGCAATGATGGTTCAAGGTCGCGGTACTAGCCGCGGTTCAGCGAGAACCTGCATGAGAAACGACAGTAACGAGTGCAAGGACTGTTGAGTGAGAGAGAGCACAAGAAACAGAAAAAGAAAGAGAGTAGGAAAGAGCACAATCGACAAAGAACAAGTGCCGCGCGGAGAATCGCGATGTAAGAACGTATGTATGTGCAAAGACGAGACATCTAGAGCATAGTGTATAATCCCCCCGCTGTGTAACTTTACCGAGCGTAATCGCGTCGATAAACTTACCGAGAAAAGAGAAAGAAAAAGAGAGATCGAGTGTTGGAAAAATCGAATGTCGCCGCGGAACTGAAACGGCAACACAATGCGGACAACCAGAATGCTCCTGGCCTCGCTGGCACTGCTGGTACTCTGCCTGGTCTTCACCAACGAAGCTCGCAGATATCCAGAAGAAGACAATGTGGAACGCGCTCCTCACCACAAACATCGACACCGACACGAACTTCAGTCGAAGTGGCCGGCCACTAACAAGAAACGTCCGAACACATCAAACGAGGACGACTACTTCGACGATTCAGACTACGACGATTACCTCGATGACGAAGAATCCGATGACGATGAGTACAACGATCGACGAGCGAGCCGATCTCACACCGGGCTCAAAAGAACTGGAAACAACTACCGCAGCAGGTATCCGTCGCGATACCATCATCGAGGCTCTGCACATCATGTGGGAAGCGCTCGCGGACACGATGCTCGGACTCACGACAGAGTCGCCGGTAATAATCATCACAGATCGAGAGGTGGACTCAGTTATCGCAAGCGTTGGAAGGATGAAAACGAGGAATCCGAGGAAGACGCCGATTACGACAGAACCAGACGTCGCTACGACGACCCAGAGGACGATTTAGAGTACGACGACGCGACCTACCATCATGGTAAACACAAGCCTTCTTCGCGCAGAATCATCGACAAAGCTCGAAGGTCTCGCTATGAACCAAGAAAAGACTGGCGCTACAAGCTCGACGACGAAGAGGAGCTCAATGAAGACGACTACGCCTACGATGCCGACGACGAGGACTCCGAGGAACTCGAATACGAGCGCGACAATCGCTCTCGAAAGCACACCGGCAGAAAGAGCATCACCAGACAACCGTATCACCAGGACGAGCTTCCGAAATCCGCGAACCGTCGATCGTCTTATAACAAACTCGACGACTGGATGAAACGCGTACGCAACTCATCCTCACGAAGAAAAACCGACGACGACAGCAATAACGACGACGAAGATGACGACGACGAGCTCGAACTCTGGAAGGACGAGGAAGAGCTCGACAACGACTTTTACAAGAACGATGATTCCACCAGTCTCAAGAGCTACGACGACATAATCCGGAGATTGACCGAAGATCGGACCACCACTGCGGTGCCAGTTAAACGCGACTACAGAAACACGTCATACGATTCCAGAAGATATCGCCCGATTGCCCGACACGCGAATCTCGTTGATGGTACCGGACACAAGAAGAGTCTACTAGACGAGGAGGGGGAGTTACAGGCCGACGCTAACATGGTGAGTTCGAAAAAGACGATCGAATAATGGCTGTTCCCTCCGCTTTTGTGGGAGGAGGTGCTGACAGTTTGTGTAAAATGGGTGGCTTTAATAGAGGATCCCGCAGGTAGCGACGATGTCCTAAGCTTCTGGGATGCTGATTCAAAGTTACGCAAGACTCATAAAAGCTTAAGCTGTAACGTGCGCGTGCATATAGTTATACATCGTGTTAAAAGTCCCATAAACTCTATTTAGTTTCGATTCTTACTCAATTAACATCATTGCTATACGCATAAACCTTTTACTCTATGAATTTACGAAACTCTTCCCCTGCTGACCTAAATCCACAATACCTTGATAGCTCTAAACAGCTATATTCAAAACATAAAAATCTTTCGCGATACCTACTTCGAATTCATCCGCGATTTCCACTAATGGCAACCGAGCCACAGGTAAAAAAAGTACAGGTAGTCATAGTAGCGCGCCGACAAGTTCGTTCGTTCATTTGGAAAAAGTCAGTCGCGAAACAAGCCTCGCTTGTAACTTATAAACCCACGCACTTAAGCTTCGCGTAAAGGGCAAGTCTCGCGAAGCATTAAACGAGCGAATGGAGAGATCGGGTTCCTCCGAGAATAAAACGAGCGAAAAGTGAATTTTACGACGTGGAAACGCAGAAATTCATCGAGTTTTCAGATTAGAATTAGGCCAGTATAGAGATAGATGCAACTGTCGCGGTCCTTTTGCGGTCATTAGCATTCGGGTATTCAAGTTGCACATGCATCGACAACAAAGCGCGCGTGTGCGTCCAGAAATAACGAGAAGCTTCAGCTTTTCTCCCAACCGATCGGTGAAAAACCCCAACGTGCAATTTCAAAACGCGCAATATAATGCTAATTCCCTCGAGGAGACAAACAAACCTTCATCCTTACATTTCCCGAACAATAAAAACTCCCCAGGTATAAGCAAAGCAAAAATTTGTCCTCCCATTTGGCAAACGAGCTCTATTATTCCGTCCTCGCTGCGTGAAGTCCCCTTTGAAACTCGTATACGCGCTTACGATCCCGGACAAAAGTCAAAGTCTGCAAAAAATATCGGGGGAGGGGGGCGCGATTTTCCGACAATGTGCTCGGGAATTAGTCGTACCGCACGGCTTATGAACACAATATTTGAATGTCCGGTCTTGAAGATGTTCGCGTTTCGACGTTTTTCGAGGAAACACATGCAAAGAGCTACTCCGTTGCGGAAAGGCCCTTTGATTAACGACCCCTAAATCCAAAGATTATTTTCGTCGCATCGAGAAACAGAGACTCGTGAAAGGAAAAGGAGAAGAAGAAAGACAAGACAGTGTACATACGTCAGGGATGCTTGCGTTTACGTTAACGTTCATCTTTTATCTTCATTCAAGTTTTCATTGGCAAGTGCTTTCGCAAAAAGTCTCTAATTTTTTCGCAGCTCAGTGGAAATAAACTCGAAGTATACCTTACTAGTTTGAAAGCTCGCTCTATTCGCTTTTTCGGTAAAGCTAATTATTTACAGCCTGATTCCATCGTTAACTCGGTTGGCGACTATAAATAGAGGTATAGGTTCGATGTATAGCGAAAACGAGAACAATAAATTCTTACATTACGTTTCGGTTGTTGACATACTTCAAGTGGCAGAGCGATTTCAATTTCGAACATTATGATCGACGCATTTATGTACACCCCAAGGCAATTTAGCCTATATATATAGCGTAACTAACGACCCGACTCGGGCAAAATGCATCTCCCGAGATTTCGAGAAAGCACAAAAGCCGCGCGAAATTTCGCTTTCAGCGAATCGTGGTCTTACGTTTTTTCTTTTTATTTGCGGTCCCAGGTATGAACCACCGGACTACCGGTCACTTAACTTCGAATCGCCGCGGTAATTTCGTCCGAGGGGTATATTTCTCCAGAGCCGGTTCGCCACTGGGGCTATCTCGTCATTTGCCTTTCGCGGAACTTTGCCTTTTAAAGGGTACGTTCCCTCGAATAGATTTTCTTACAAGGGTTTTTCGCAGTTAAACGCACTCACGACGTACAAGAGAGAGAGAGAGAGAGAGAGAGAGAGAGAGAGAGAGAGCTCGAAAAAATAACGAACTGGAAAATCCACGAAAATACAACTGTCGATCGTTATGTTTAAATGATCCCTTCCGCTTCTTCGTAAAGCTGCACATTGAGGAAGCTTCGAAGACTACAAGGCTACGATTGTGCGTACCTAACAGGCGCCTAATTTCATTAAACAAACCCGCTGAGCGATAAGAGCAGCTCGTTAACCCCGTTGAGGGAAAAAAGTGAAATAAAGAAGTAAAAAGCCCGTTTGATGCGTTGCACTATAAAGTCCTTTTTTAACGCCCGATCTCTTGGAAAGTTGTGCGTGTGCTTATGTATATGCCGGCGATCGTAAAAAATTCTTGTCGTGGGCTAATTTATCGCAAAGTTTCGGGGTATATAGGTGGGATTTGTACGAAAGGGTAATTCGATCGAACTGAAATTTGTGTAAACGATGGAAATATAGATATCAAGGATAAAATAACCGGATTCAGAAGAGCCTATCGTTCATACCAGCCAAATGTTTGGCAAACAAAAGTGCGTTCGCGCAGATCGTAATTCCAGCATTACTTGATACGCGATAAAGTGCGACGTCGCGAACCTCCGCAGTCGTAAAAGCCGAGAAGGACGAGAAAGAGCATATATAACGTCGAGGGAATTTTTCAGATGTGCGTGTCTATATGTATATATATATACACACAAAGCCTCGTCTGGAGCTCGACTTTTCAACGAAAAGACTATGTTACTCTTTCAGAGACACGCGCATATACACGTAGAAAGGAAAGAATGAGAAAAGGGAGCTCTTATCAGCTTGATGCATGGTATAAGTATATAGGTATATGTACTGCAAGAGTCTTCGAGATACTTCTCGCGTTACTCGGTGTATACCCTCTGCCTTTTCTCTGTCTCTTTGAATATCAAAGGTGTATTTCTGACTTTTTCGGTCTTTTATTCTTTTTTTCCTTCGCGATGGCGTCAATATTTGCCGGTTAGAATAGGAAGCACTGGTTGTTTTTTACATTTTTCGGGATAAGATTTTTTTTACATAAACGCGAACGTTTATACAGAGGAGAAAATTTATGAGATTTTCGCGGACGCAGCTGCCGCTCAAGATTTCGCTGTTTGCTAAGACGATAATGCGAGCGAGGACGAACAATTCTGTTACTCATAAGCATAGCGTTGGTATAACCAGGCGAGGATGTCATGTTAAATTTGTTCTTCGCGCATATACGTTCGGGGAGTGCAAAGTTAATTTTAGATCCAAGTGGAGGGACAAAAGACTTTATAAAGTCGTTGTAATTGTCGAATGAGCGATATATCTCAGCTGATAACAAAGCCGACAAAGCGAAACGCTCAATGAAGTTTTCGCATTCGTCTCAATTGCTATATGAAGTTAAGACGAAAACTACTGCCGCTACTCTTGCGAATCGTTTAGTTCATGAGAATTCGCAATATAAAGCCATCGTGTACGTCTTTCGAGTCTAATTCAAAGCAAAGGAAATCGTAAATTATTCCTTACATGCTACGGATAATTTTTTTATACGTTTTGCTGGCTCAATGATAACACGAAACACGAGAGTATCGAATATTTTCATCTGCGAAGTTCACTGTAACTCACGCGTTACAATCGCTCTCGAACGAAAATATCTCATCGCAGAAAAACAAAATTTCGGTGCATCGCACGCAAATAAGATTTTTCTTAGAACAAACGCTTTATCTCAAAGATTGGTCAATGTCTTTTTATATTGGATTCGGAATAATTATCGAACATAACGTTGTTTTATGCGTATTCCAAAAAAAAAATCGAAAGACAAAACGGCAATGCAACGAAATCAACGTGCTGAGTCGATAAGATATAATTGTCTTTAATAACACATTTAGAGTACAGTTTGTCTCGCTTTATTATACACGGATTTCCATAGCTTGCGTAACTCGAACCTTTTGTGAAAGAGGACACTTGCAAAGTGTATAATAGGATATAGTGTCAAAATGTAAAACTGCAAATGCGCTACGATAACGACGATGGGAATAGAACCTGCGAGCGCTATCTTTCGCAAACATTCAATTATATAGTCATTGAGTGCGCATACTCTCTATTAAGGGGGGTTTTACGCCCATTCCCTCCGTCGACTTTGAATGTCTTTAACAAAAAATTTAATATTGTTACAAAACTAAACTTCTTTTCTTAAGTATATTAAGAAACTTTATTTAATAAGACCTACTAGAAGTTGATGTAGTTATAAGCTGTACAGAGATTTTTTAGTTTTGGTTTTGTAGACTACAACTTGAAGTTCTATGACTTTTTGGGCTATGTATTTTATTAATCTGTTATTATTCATTTTTTATGAGTCTCGGAATGAAGATATGTAATATCAAAATATTTTTTGATGTTCTTTTATTAATAAATTGATTGGTTGAATACCGAAAATAATAGAAAACTATTCTATTGGTTACAGAAACAAGATATATTAATTTCAGTAACATGATCTTTGTAGACTAAATTAAGCCATATGATCCATCTAGACGTTGATATTGTACATTCTTTAAAATTAGATTTTTATTCACTGCCGCGAGATTTTTTGCTAAATAGTCAACCATTTTTTACCAGACTATGTTTAAAGTTCCTTTAAAGTAGTAGTAGTACAATTTTTATACAATTCTTCTTATAGAAAAGATATATATGTAATTAAATAAATGTAAAGTAAATAGCGCAAACATAGATATAATAATTAATTAAAGCATAATTATATTATAGCAGTAAACCTGAAGCCGTGATGTTACTCTAAAGTAACATTTCAAGATAGTCCGGTGAAAATTTGTTGATTACGTTGCTCAAATTCGAGAGGCAAACGAATAAAATTGGAAACTTCAAAAACCGAGAAATAGTGTATGGATTACTTTAATGTAGAAAGATCACACATTATATGTGTACTTGAAACATAAAAAATCCGAAGCAGTGTTTTTCTGTCCAATTAATCATTGCGTATTATTTTTAGTCTTCAACTATCATTTATATCATAATGATACACATGATAAAATTTTAAATTCGATAGTCAAAAACGACACAGAAATAAGATCATTTGAGCATTGAATCTTAAGAATCCATCAAGCTGTTCAAGTTGTAGCCTATGTCAAAGCCAAAATTAACAAAAGATCATACCTCTACAAAATATGATAACTGATTAACGTGACGAGTCATCTGTTACATAAGTGAGAGAACTTAAAATTGAAAATTCCAATTAGTTACATTAATTGCATTCTTTATACATTTAATACTTGAAGTTTTCTGATATGTAGGATCTCATTTATAAGTGGTCAACGAAGTTTTCATAAACCTATTAGAAGTGGGCAATGCCCTTCGTGGACAACTTATAATAGCTTGATGAAAATTCACTCTCCGTAAGATTTAAAATGGATTAATGGACCAACGAAGCTGAAAATTGGCATAAATACTCTTTGCTACATTCTTTAAAGCATGAATGTACGGATTTCCAATCGAATGAGCAGAATTCATTTTACATAATGAAAAACAGTTATAAAGTATTTTTTTTAAATAATTTTCTATTCATTCAAAAACGATATATCCATGTTTCATGTACATTCTCAGCTCAATTGGTTACTGACGGAGAGTGAATTTTCAATAACCTACTGTAAGTAGTAAACTACGAAAATTAGAAATCTGAAACAAAGTTCAAATTAAGGCTGTACTTATTTATACATTTTCAGTATTAAATATATAAAGAATGCAATTCATATAATTGTTAATTTTAGCTAGCCTCACTACCCTCAAAAATAAGTGATTAAATAAAGCTTTTTCAAACAATTAAAAAAAAAGTTTATTTTCGTAAGAATCTTAAATTTCTTCTCACAGTCATTCAACGTTCTGAAAGAGAGAGAGAATAAGTGTAAATACACACGACAAGAAATCAAAATGAAAACAGTAGACCAAAGTACTATACAACGATATCCGCACCTGGCCCAAGGCGATATCCCGACTCCGACAGATTATCCCCGTGACAAATGAACGTATAGGCGGCTATTTACCGCATTAGCCTCGGCGCAGCGCGTCAGTAAGCCCTCGCGCCATCCAGAAGCTACGCAAGCATAACCACAGTGCGCACTTAACGTCTATAACTCAAAGATTACTCGAAGAATCGTAAGCCCTTCGCGCGCTCGCGGGGCTGTATGCGGAAAGCTTCGCGGGGAAAATCTTAGGAATCTAGCGGGAAAAAAACGAGTCTCAGCGTGTGTAATTGCGCAATCGTGCGAAGAGATGCTACCGCCGGAAGCTTCCCTCAGGACGTTTTTGAAATATGACCGCAAGCTGTAGCTTCTTCTTCTTAGTAGACATGCTTGTTCTTATTTTTAAGGAGCCGGTTATTATGCTAATGCCACTGCTGCCGCTCTTGCTTTCGCTTGGAAATTTAGCTTGTTTTACGATAAGGGACCATCTGTGTGTGTGTGTGTGTGTGTGTGTGTGTGTGTGTGTGTGCATATGTTGTAGACCTTGTTGGACGAGGGGAGATGTTTGTTTTGCGAATGGCTGCAATTAGGAAAAATTTTATTCACAGTTTATCGCTGTCTCGAGGTCGCAGAACGTTTCACCTGTTTGTTACATTGAGTTCGGTGTTGCGCGGGAGAAAGTGATGTGGGTTAATGAACTTGTTGTCCTTTTCTTTTAGCTAAAAATCGGGTAGAGTAAGTGGGGTGATGGAGAAAAATCCTTACAAATGACAGCGAAGAAAATTAATAAAAATATGTCTTGCCTGCCTTCAGAATATATAATATACATAAGTCGAGGATAACGAGTACTGTTATTATGGGAACACGTACACCTAACGGTTAGAAACTTAAAATAACTGTCTCGGAGAAGATTAAATCGTATTCGATATAGTTGATAAAATTAATTAATCTATAGCTGAAGAGAGATTAGAAAATATTTAAAAATATCGTGCATAAGTTGTTCCATAATTCACAATTTATCCACTTTCAAACCGAACTGCTTGTCGTTAAAATATCAATTTCGCGAGAGTAAGTTCATTATAAATTTGAAAATTACAATGAAATAAAACAAATTTCTTTTTCTTCCTGTTTTCCAGTCGATATAACTCAATTTGTAATTCGTTCTCTTTTTCCAATTCTAAAAATTAAACACTCGGAATAATAGTCAAAGCGTTTAATTGGCCCAGTTTAAAATACTTAGTTACTCCCAGCGCATTTAGTCAAATAAGCTCGATTAAAATGACAGCCACGGCACATTAAGAAAATTTATAATGGAAAAACGATAAGCCACAGGTTCGCACACGTTAAATTCAAACTCATACATAATATGCGTACTCCGGTAGCTCTTTAACACGTCTCTTTGAAAAATGAAGCAAAGTCAAACATTGACTTCAAGCTCGACTTCGCAGAGACCGAAGCAAAATCATTTATCAACGACGGCACACTTTCAAAACAATCATCAGCAGCTTGTCGGCTTCGATCAAAGCAAACCCTCCTCCATCCCCGCGACTGATCAAATATACGCCTGCACCGAATTGTCAAACTACCGACTCGACAAGGCGCGAGTGATGAATCACCGCGGAATTATGCAAAGACCCCGCAGTGCCGTCACTCGTATCGAGAAAGAGAGAAAGAGAGAACTGACCTTATATATACTATTCCATGGAGCACCGGCTTCTGATTAACATCCATAGCTGCACGCGAGAGACCCCCTCGAGGCTTGAGACGCTAAACGGTAGAATATATTTTTTTCTTTTTCCTCTTCCGGATGAGGGAAGCTTTAATCACGGAGATCGATGAAGATTGAAGACGAATTGAGATATTCGTTTTGTATTTGCTGTGGGTAATTATTATTGATTGAGTTTAGTGAATAAAAATGAGCGAAGCGCGCGACGGGAAGAGCGATAATTACGATACTTTGATGGAAAGAGTAAAATTTGATATTGAAGCCGAGGAAGAAACGGGTACTCGAAGTAGATTTTTTTAATGTTGTCTGCTACGGAATTCGGAGCTATTTTTGACCGAAATAAGGTCATTTGGAACTACTCCAATCACCTCCGCTTTAATAACAGGTGTAACCACGACGTTAATTTCACTCTTTCTCTCTTTTACACCGGTTTTAATTAATACACGAGCAAATATCGATTAACCAAATTGAACGATCTTCCCGGGGAAATAAAGAACCGCATGAAACCTGATCAATGAAATTTTCATTTCTTTCTATTTAACTAAAATTATTATTTGCAACATTGTGAACCAGTTCGTTCCCTCGCTCGATCAAAGAGAAAGAATATAAATCTTCTCCGAGATAAGCCTCGAGTTTAATTAAGCTTCCGAAGAGTGCGATTACGTGGAACCCCAAAAGCGCACCGATAACGCTGTATATATACATATATATAAATACACATATACACACATACACGAACCACTGAAAAAGAACCCGTACAACTCGCGCAAGCTGCAATTTCGCAAACTCGACGCCTCTGTCGCGTGAGCAGCACTGAAATAACACGTCGTGTCCGGTTCTCTCTCTCTTTCTCTCTCTCAGACGTACATACACTGTCTTTGTATTTTTTTTTCTTTACCCACCGAATAAAGCCATTAAAAATAAATTCAAGGGCAGATCGTCGAGAGTCGTTGCACATATAATAAGTCACGAAAGCCAGAGTCTCGCGAGTTGCGGCAGTATATGTAGTAAACACGTTGCTGTGTTTACTTTGTCGTAATAAGCGATTATCTTAGCTATACCAGTCGTTCTACAAGTTTAAAAGAACCGGCGCTCGTCTTCGTGTACATAATGCGACGAGTCGCGAGGCACTGCGCGCATTATCATTCGAAAGTACATTAACCCTTAACCTGGGTCATGATACTCTCGTGTGACACACAATTATAGCGTATAAATCGTATGTGCCTCTCTGTGTATGTGTAAGAGTGACATCGATATGCCAGACGAGTATACTGTGTAAGCAAGTGAAACACTCCAGATATGTATGCATTTACATACACATATATATTTCATATGTATATATTTAATTTTGAATGCCGACTATATAGTGATGGCTTTTTACGAGCTGCACGTTTATACGTGCGGAATCACTTCCCGCGCGGCTTAGTACGTGTCACCCCCCCCCCCCCTGTTTCGATGTTGAACGAAAGAAGTGAAATAATTCAAGTGTTTATATCGACAAGTTTCCACGAATGAAAGAGACATTCTCATGGGGATCACGTTTCGGCATACTCGATTCGCCGCGAGTGCGAATTTATTGATGTAGTGTCTTTTTCATATTAATAAGCTTCCCATGCTCCGCGTAGCGGAATTTTAAGGAGCTTTCTCGAAAAAGTGATTAAAACGGCTCTATATATATATTCCTACATTTCCTTCGTTAGTTTTATATATATACGCGAAAAGACCCAGGAAGATTTTCGTGGAATAAACTTTTTCCTTCGTCTAAACCAAACACGAAAAAAAAGTTAGAATAAAAAAAATCATTTCTTTATATAATCCTAAGAAAATGTTTGCTTGAATCTAATCGTTACATATTTTTTTAAATGTAAATTTAGTTGAAATATTAATTTATATATAGAGTAAATATTAGTTTAAACATACACGCATTCATTATTCATTAGACATTTTTTTTACTCCCAATGCATATATATAGTATTTAAAAAAAATGTTGTTTTTAAAAAAATGATTTACTTAATAGTTACGTAAATTATATTTAAATAATTACACTGTGTTTATTATTTAATATAAATATTATTTAATATACTCGAGCAAATTCTTATATGTGCACAGTAAAGAATTTTACATTGATAACAGTAATATTTTTTACGACCAAATATTGTCCTTTAATTCAAGTAAATATTTTCTTTTTCTGTAAAAACAATTTTTTTAATATAGCAAACATTTGCTTCAGTGTATATAAATTCTAAAAGTTTAAAAAACAAAATAATAAACATATTATAACATATTTTGAAATTGATATAATAGTTTTTTAAGATATGAAATAGTATATTTCATAGCAGTAACCGCGAAATTTTACAATTTACGAGGAAAACGAATTTTCGCTCCACACAGCGGAAACAAAAGAAAAAGCATTCAATTAAGATTTTTATCTCTTAAAACCGATTGAATTCGCGGATTTTTATAGTATCTATTTTCCGTGCTTTTATCCCATCACTCTTCTACCTTCAGGAAAGAAAAAAAGTAGTTTGAAATTCAAATAAATATTTTCTTCTTTCAAATAGAGCAATATTTTAATAAATAATAAACTAATCTTATACATATATATAAAACAATTTTTTGTCCAATGTACGGTAATAAAACGTTATTACATTCGGAGTTATGTTATATCGCCGAAAATACCATGTATCTCAAATCGCGCGCTTCTTGTCGATGATTCCGAGGACATCAGAGCATGAAAGAAAGCGCTCTCATTAGCATAATGACAATCTGTCAAAAGGCCAGCTGTACGAGAATTACTGGACGACATAAGCTCGAAAGGCCGCCTCTTTCAGACGCATAAATCAATAAGTATATACAACCTGTACGTGTACATATACCACTCATAATTATTCTCTGTAATTGCGATCCTTTCGTCGCAAAAACTGATCACGCATTCTCTGGCATTTTATCTGAAGTGTACACGTGTACCTCCCCGATGAACGGATTTTTCCAAAAAAGAACACGATTTAATGTTCCAGTAAATATAATGAAACAGTATGCAAAAAGTATTCATTCGCGCAAATTGTATTTACTTGAAAGAAGAAGGTATATATTCTTGCAAAAAAAAATTTCTTTCTAGCGACTCCTAATAAATTACAATGTATACGTACAGCATATAAAGTCGTTAAATCTTTCGTTTTAATTATGCACAGAATTGCTTTTAAATCCTCGTAAAAAAGCGATTCTTTCTAAATAAAAAAATTCTATTCAGTCACCAAATAGGCTTTATTCAAACGAGACACATCATCATCATTATCGCATCTTTGAATCTAAAGTTAGTCAAAGAACTAACGTTTAATAACATTCTTGTGTACTCAATAATACTTTTGTCAATGATTTTACAAATACTAGTTTCGAGCAAACAGCACGACTTTACCGCAATGGAAAGACTTGCGAAACAATGTTTCTAGCACGAGAAGCTTTTTGCACTTGCATCTCGGCGAATAAATTCATTCGTCAAAGCGCTCTAAGTAATTTGTATATATCGACGGAACTTTCGCCGTGCAAACGAAAGCGCGATTTAGCGGTGACGCGCTAACGAGAGCCAAAGTGTGCATGTGTGTTAATATTGTGACAAGGCAAGGTTCATTCATAAAACCGATACGTTGGTGGCTATTATGGAGCCGGAGTCGAGAAAAAAGATTGTAATCGACTGTGTAGATGGCAATACTGAGAAAAAAAAGATTGGATTTAGATATTTTTCAAGGTTCGGTTTAGCTAATTCGTACACTTTCTTATATGCAGATACGTATCTACAAGATTTATTCAATTTATTTGGCTACGGTGTCATTAACCGGCGTGAATACGTGTGTATAGTATGTACACATATCTAAAGTCACATGATGAATGGTTTGAATCGAATATTACCCGAAGAACGGAATTAGAAATGAAACGGAAATCGAGTGCTTAAAATAGCAAGTTTCGCCCGCATCAATTAGCGCGTCTAAATCGATATATGCATATACATTTCTACAAATAAAAACCAACCGTTGAACAAAAATCCTGTTCCAGAATTATTCTTTATTAATATTCCATTCGACTATCTCCGTCAATTCTATTAACATTTTAATTAATCACAGTCGAATAAAATTAACGCTTCGAGCACTCATATTTCCTCCAGTTTACAGGAAGTCGTTCTGGTCGTCAAAAGATTGATTATTTTTTTTTTCATTCTCATCTCGGAACGACCGAAACGCACATAATAGTTCGATCAGTACCAATTCGACAGAATGAAAATAAAAAATCGTCAGACAATTTTGACAAATCATTTTGTGTTACTATGATCTTTTTCTTTTGCGCCTTGAGTTCAATGAAAATTTTATTTCTCGTTTACGAGCTTGTGTATATATACTAATTTGCGGTTTTTTGTTTTTTTTTACTATTCGCCAAGCGCAACCATTTGCATAAGGCGAAACTTGATTAACTTGGCAAAACGACGGAAGTTTTCTGTCGGGAAGCACGAGGCTGTTAAAAAGTTCGCTCGGTTTATAATCGCATTACCGTTCTCCCACGCATCGTGTGTATACCTATCCGTGGCGCCTTTAACACAGGAGTACTTCACACGGCGTTTTATTTTAACGACTCCCGGAAAATGTTCTCGCTCTAAACTCTCAAGTATATATATATATATATATATATATATATATATATATATATATATATACTACAAGCAATGGACCTTATCGGAACTTAAACAGTTCTACCGACTTCGATTGACCCGCAAGTTTTTCGAGTCCTTATCTTCACTTCCTATGGAATAATATTGCGAATATATATGTACATATATCGTTATCGTTAAAACTTTTACTACCGCGAACACCCACTCAGCACGATTACAAGCACTTAACGTCCGAGTTATTTATGATTTCTTAATTTAATTAGTCATATCGTTGCGCGCGGAATGATGTTATTTTATTTTAATATAGACGTTATAAGCCGATTATCGAAGGAAAAAAAAATCGACGAGGATGCTATAAATTCGAGCGATGGCGTCACGCGCTCTGACTTTCTTTTAATATCAAGAGACACTACGCTTGGATTGTCGTTAGAAATTCAAATCGATCGTTTCGAAACGAAGCTCTCGTTGTTTTCTCTGCAGGGAAAATTAACATTTTATAATTATACGCGTCTTCGTAAAATCTGGGCAGCGTGTGACGCGATTTAAAAAAATTGTGTATACATGTATGCACACGCATCGTACGACAAGGTTATTACGCAATGAATATGCGTAAAACGTTAGTAGTGCATTTATTGCACAAGCATAATCAAGAACGAAACGGTAGCTTATAAACAACAAATTATAAATGCATTGTGCAGGAGAGTACTCTTATATATATAGTATATGCATTGCATATTTTGGATCTGACTTGCGAAACAGGTTCTCACGGAGCCACCGCATTTTTCTGCGCCTATCCGCAAAGTTGACATGCTAATCAGTCTCTCGTTCTTCGGACAGCCTGTGAGAACTCGAAGGGACCGTTTAAGATTCGTACAATAGATTCACAGCTTCACTGCTAGAACGTTAACTGTAGTTATTATTGGTTAGTTACGCGCTTAAATTTTTATAGTGGAAATTCACTCTTATAGAGTAATTTGCATCATTTTCCCTTGAAAGAGGACAATGCTTAATTTCGCTGTGTTATTATTAGAGTTAAGTGCAGTAAAGCAATCTCTAAGATACAATTTCAATCTAGTACAAGTATAAGAAAATTACTATTGGCGTGAAAAAATGTAGATAGCTTTTAAGAGTTTTTTTAACTGTAGTAAATTAATTAATTCATAATTATCGATATTGGATTAAATGATGCTGATAACGAAAGTATTTTTTAATAGATTTTCTTACAGACAGTATTTTAAATATTTTATGTAAATAGAAAAGGAAATTTTTTAAGTGAAAATTATACTGTATAAGAGTGAATTAGCACTCTAAATTAAGGAAAAAATTGCTATCGGGTTGAAAAATGTAGGTAAATTGCAGATTTGAAGAGGTTTTATATTTAATACTATTGACAATAAAAATGTGTTTTTAAATATTTTCTTACAATCAACAATTTCTATATTTTCAATCTTATTTATATTTTGAAAGGGAAATTTTACGTAAGAATAAATATGGTAATGAGAATTATTGAATGAATGGTTACTTATACAGTCGAATATTTTCGTGGCTGAATTACTGTGAACTTTATTGAGATATTAACAAGTATTTTAATCACTACCATTGTCATAGATAATATTTTAATTGATATTTCACTTGAATAACGAGTAATTCCAGAAACAGTGTATTTAAAATTAAATAATTTTTTATGTCACCCTAATCTTAAAGTAATATATTAATCGGACTGTACTCTAAGCTCTGAAGTGAAAAATCACTCTAAATTTTCCACTGTAAAATTTTCATATTTAAAGTTCTTTAAAACTCCCTATATCAGGGCTAATACTAAAAAATTCACTATCAACTCGAACTTAGTGAATCGAACACTCTCAATTTTTAAAGTGATATTAAACCTTTTCTATCATTACATCTATCGTTTATCCGTGTCTACTCTATATATTTAATGAATATTATATTAGGGTTTCACAGAATTTCTCTCGATATAAGGATAAATAAGCTGCTTATAAGAGCTTTAAAAAATATCAATTCAAACAACTCAATCCCATCCCACAGACTTCTAAAACTCCTTCGCGTAAACGCGCGACACGCTCCATTTATAGCTTCTCTCGTGCGAAAATAAGCTCAACGATAAACGACTCCATATAATAAAGTATGATTTATACTCTCGACCGTAATTACCGCAGTACGAACGACTGTACAGCTAATTCATCCGCAGAAATGCAAAGTATTCTTCTCGTTGGACTTATAACGTCCGAGCAAAATATCTGGCATTTCTCTTGTTAATATTTTTTTCTCTTTTTTTTTTGAAGCATTTAGGATTCACTCGCTCTGATTAAAAGTCAGCTACATCTAACATAGAGTTTGTGCTGGTCGGTCACACGCCGATCGACAAACGGGACTTTTGTAATGGCGCGTTATTTCGCGCAATCGAGTCTCGCGAAGGGATGATGCGACCACACGCGATTTTACGCGTTTCTCTGAGCACTTGGAAGTATTTAATGGTTTTATGAGATCACTGGAGGATTATTTATTGCGGTCGGTGAGGTTTACGATGACACACGGACTGTACGATTCCCAACTTTTTCGCTCGTGCAAAAGGAGAGAATATTTTTCTTTTCATTCTGATCTGCTTTGAATATCCCAACGTGACAGACCGCTTTCGAGTTCGATTTAAAATTGTATATAGCTGCAGAAAATCTCGTGCAGAGAATACTCGCGTATTTCTCAATGATTGTATAGTGCACCGTACTGTACAAAGCGGATGGTTTATTTGAATTGAAAATATATACGTCGAAATCGTGTGTATATAATAATTTACAAGCTTATAATTACTAATCGAGTGATGCATGTAGAAGAGGTCTACAAATTCAATTATACCGTATGTATCGCAATAACTCAAAGGCGTTAAGAAACACTCAGCAGCACGAGTACCTGTGTGAGCGGCATTAAAATTAATTTTTCTTATTTACATATATACTAGGCGATTCCTGAAATCCAGCGTCGCAATCAATCAAATTGCAACCGCGCACGACACAAAGCGCACGTCTCTCTGCAATTTTGCTAATGCACTTGTACATAGTTGCGCACCGATAGGCAAAGTCACGTCTATTGGGAAATCCACAACGACCTCTAGCTCGTTTTGGAAAATTGACACTTTCACCACCTAATGAACAAGCGCTTTCCCATAGAGAAAGAGAAAAAAAAGACTTCCTTTACATCATCGTTGTAATGGATTTGACGAAAAAGCATACACGTTGTACGTTTTTCTTTCTCCTCCCGAAACATTTTTCCTAATGCAATTATCTCGTCCAGACGATTGATTCGAAGGTGAAGAATTGAGAAATTGTGTGCGCACCGTTAGAAGTCACGCGCGGAGATGATGTATCGACAGGAAAAGAGAAAATCGGAAAGAATCAAAGTAGCTATACCGTGTATGTGAGTTTAAGTACTCGAATATCTGTAATAAATCATCGCTTAATCTGAAAAAATTCTATGCCAAAGCCTACTTACACCGACGACTCATCGCCGCATATATTACATCGGTTCACGAGCTTTCCACATACACACAGACGCATAGACAGCTTGTACATCCAGATCAACCTATATAGACACTTCGAGATCGACAAATAAAAAAACAGTCATCATCAGGAGCCTCGTGTACGTGACGTGTTTGCTTATAGTCGTACCGTTGCTCCGATTACATTAGAACCTCAACTCCCGCGCGCGCGCACTCGATTCCCTTTACCGCATTTATATGATGCTCGCATTTTACAGGAACACGAGATACGCAGCTTTAAACCTTGTATTCCGACTCCGAGCATTTATACGACTCGGCGCATCTGTGCACACACGGAAGTCCGGTGTTTGACTAAGCCTCGTTGCTCCATTGACTTTTGTCTACCTATATATAATTACATAGTTTTACATGCCTGCACAGTGCACATTGTAGGAGAAAGCGAGAGAGCAACTCCGAAAATTAATGTATAAAGTACTCTATAAATTTAAAATAGTGAACATTTCTTGGGAATCTTAATTTGGACCTCAATATTCTGTCTATATCCATTATTAATTGCTGAACTTTTCATACTTTGGTACTTAATTAATATTCATTAAATGCAGAGTGCAGAGTAAAATTCCGATGAAACTGCGGATTTAGCGAAAATTCGCGGGTTAAAAAAATTATTTTTGGTTGTGTGAAATTCACTGATTTTATAGTAAAATCTGGAGTAATCAATTGTCTATCATTTTCAACCGGTATACCATTTTTAAACATTGAATTTTCAATTTTACAAAAACTGAATTATTTTCACTTTACGATAACGTTAAGACTCACGGCACCCCATTTGCATACTTACACAGTTTTGTAACGTTATAAATAAAAACACTGCCAAATATTGAAAATTCACTATTTCAGTTTTATAGTGTACGATGATAGATAACGTAGAGAATTTTCGCACGCAGAGGAGAATTTCAGTTTCAACGCTAACGAGATCGACGACACTCGACCCAGAAAGTCGCGTATTTGGAAAAAAAGCGCGCGTTACCAGCATCGTGCGTATATACACATTATATATATACCTATATATACATATTCGCACAAGTGTATCGCGTTCCCCGAAGCAGAATAAGCGAAGGCTTGACTTTCGGCTCGTCTCTCTCGCGAATATAAAAGCCATAAATAACCATCAGCCGTAGGGACATTAAAACGCGCGACTCGTGCTCATTAAAATTAATCCGTACAGTGCGCGACGTCGCTATGCACACAGCGTGGCTTTTGTACTGTGTTTTAGCCGATGACAACGCTCGCTGCATACTTACATGTATGTCGTCACACCTACGCGAGAAATTTTTTTTTTTCATCGTTTTATTATTTTAAGTAGGATCGACGATGATTTCTTGCGTTACGGGGTGTGCAACGACGTTTATGATTCCTCGGGGTCGTTTTGATACGGAATATAATGAATAAATTGAATTGCGAGAATAAACTGTGTTTATAGACGAACGTTTACTAAGTAATGTAAGGCGATTTCACGCTTGCATGCCAGTTTGCTGAATTAAAAATTGAAATTTAATTAACGAGTCGTTACATTATACTTTCCCCATTTTCTTCTGCGATTATGCTAATATTCTAATTATAACCTTGGAATCTCAGGAATTTTTTATCTACACCGATAGAACGTATATCAGAATCGAAGTACTCTGGAATTTCAAGTTTTTATACGCGTTACAAGCTGTAATCTACAATTTCTATGCGAGCTTTAATTCATCTAATTTCTCTTTTTTTTCTTACTTTGTTGCAGGTAAGCCAGAATTTCGATTGACTTTCAACCAACGATTCTATAAATATACACGTAAGTGGATGAAAAAAAAAATCGAGTCCCCTGCTGGTAACGGAAACCACCGATTACTGTTAAGACACTCTACTAAATGTCTCGCGCGTGCATAGGTTCTCGAGATAAGAAAAAAAATATTCACGTTCCGGTAATCGCGCTAAGGGAAGCAGACATGCAACAGCTCTGCTCCTCCTGTGTGTACATATATATGCATGATTCATGAAGCGACGCAACGAAGGCACGTTCTCAGATCGCATTTTCGAATGATTGTGATTTCAAAGGGTATTAGGGTGGGTAAAAGGGTTTCGTTGTTTAAGATTGAGCTTTTGGAAGACGATTTAACAGATGAGGACCAGCTAAATTTCTTCATCATCGCTAACGTATACGGATATGGAATAAATTGCTTCGCTGAAAATTACATTTTCGATTTTGCGGATCGTGACTACACCAATCGTATGTGCATATGATCAAAATTGAAGTAAAATAATATTTTAAAACTTTAGATTCCGTACAGCATCGGTAGTTTCACATTTTCTCGTCGCGCCGGTTATACGGACTTTCCCTTCGTAAAGCTTCCAGCAAATTTCAATGCAAGTCGTCTAACCAACAGACGAACCGCAATAATCGATAAACTATGCACATCTAAAAAGAGCATATGAATTTTCGCTCTACTTTCGACAGGTCCTTATGTATAACCAGTGCATTTATAAACAACATAAATATGAGCAAATAATCATGACGAGAAAGAGAGATATATAACAGACTGTAAGTCATGGTTATCTGTCGCGAACATGTATGTACTTAGCGTGCAGCACAGCGTTGCGAAATGTAACACACGCTGTGATTCCCCTAAAAGAGTTTTCTCGGTAATTGTCACTGTGACGCCAGTGTGCCAGAAAAATTACACACATAAACTTATCCCTGGTAAGAATTACTGGAACGTCGAGCCAGTACTGGTTCTTTACTGACAGTATACTGGTTACTAGTATTGGTAAAATCTTGATTTGATATCAGGATGATCAGAACGGACCAGAATTGTAGTAATGTGCTGGTCAAACATTGGCGTATCATGTTTCAACTGCTAGCGACTGCATAGTGTACACCAATACTGGTTTAATAAAGTTTACTGAACTGAAGCTGATTTTGTACCCTTCACCTACTACTTAGTGTTTATCTTACGAGAATTTGATGCACATGTTATATGTTACTCGTAATCGTGATTTAAGGTATCAGTTTACCGTAGACATTAGTATAGTAATATCATTTCAAAAAAATCAACGGCAACTAAAGTTCGCAATACGTTATAATTTTTTTTATTCTAAATATCAAACAAACCGTGACATAAATATTATGTAAGGACAGTACTGGTTTCAAAGTACCATTCACTCCAGTATTTGTTTGATACTGGACAAGTACTGACTTACAGTAATGTTAACAGAGTATTATCAGTACTAATACGGTACTGGGACGTTAATCCATTCTTGCTAAGGATAAAACGTTCACTGGGGGGCTCATAGGTACAGCACTGGTTTCAAAATACCCTCCACTCTCATTATTCAGATACAGCTTTAATGCTGGATAAATACTAGCTTACAGTATTATTAATTAGGTATTATCAGTACTAACATTGCACTGGGTCATTGACATATTCTTGCTGTAGGGATAAAGCGTTCGTTGGGGTTTTAAAACTGTATCAAGCGTATACCTGCATAAACGTTCTAGAATAATACCATTGTGTTTTGTTTTATTCTTCCTTTGATATAATTCCAGACCTGATGGGATTAGAGTCAGAAAAGATGCAAGATATTAGAGAAAGTAAAAGTGCGTGTGTTATGATGGCACTACACATATTTTATAACCCGGGACAAGGCGCTGGTAAAGTGTCCTCGTAAAACTCTGGTCGATGTTGTTGTTTTCTATAAAAGGGCCTGTGCGTTCATGCGGGAGTATGTAAGGATTAGTGGGAAATGTGGAGTGGTGTTCGAGGTACGTAATAATGTTAGGCAAGAGATTTCCTTATGCCATTGTATGTTTATGCAGGTAAGCAATTATTGCTTATATTGTTCAATGGAGCAGTTTTGTGTTTTATTTATGAAATTCGCCATGAATCTTGTAGTCGGTCAAACCTATTTATATTTGAAATTGTGAAAATATTCCGTCTTATGATCTGTTTTTTTTTTCAATTCAAAAACTGTGTCATCATTAACTAAAAAAGTTAATACTCGTTATTCCGCAGTAAGCTAGCTTTTGAAACTGTGAATATACATTTCGAAATAGTGAAATTTCACTACGTCAATTTTAGAGAGTACCAAACTACTAAGAGCATTGATTGTACTAAAATCATATTTTATTGATATTTTAATATTAACGGTAAGTTTTTCATCGATATTACTTAGGCTAAATGAACACGCTTGAAATTCTATAAACAGTAACTGTACTAAAGAGCATCGCATACCGTATACCACTAAAAATACGCGAAATTGAAAAATATAGGCGATGAGAAAGTATTCAGATCCGACTATAAATATACCGATCCCTGCATTTTTGTCCACTACCGGATCGAAGCCACAAAGTCGTAAAATGCCTCAACAATTTCTATGGCGCCGGTACACTTAATTTCATTTCACCTCTGCAAATTCGCGAGATAACGCGACGCGCGAAGGCAATTTTCCAAAATCACTTCTGGAAACATCAATAGCATATCTTTCGTCTATGTGCAACGCTTTCCACTTGGAACGACGACGTTATTATTAAATCAAAGCCGCGACATGACAACTTAAATTAAATGAAACAATCTTCGTAACAAGTCCTGCAGCACAACCATCATCCATAACAATGTCGGTGGACAAGAGGCTGCCCAACGAAAGGGAAAACTGGGCGCGATGCGCTCACCGACACCATATCTCGCCGATTTAACGATCGAGGAAGTCTGGGAGTATCTGGGTTAATTCGCGTATGGAAGGAAGGCGTATACGCATATGCGACCATCAATTACATCGGACTCATCTATACGCCTCCGCATTGTGCCAACTCGAATTTTGGATATATAAACAGCCCTGCGGACTTTTCTGCGTGTAATCTTAGACACGTTAACGCTACTGTGTACAACAAATAGCAGGGCTAAATATCGTTTTCTCTTCCGAGAAATAATTTGGTTTTGTCAGCATCAGAGGCCGAGCCTGAAGAGGGAATTTGGTTATTTTTGTTTTCGAGAGTCGAGAGAGACTTTCTAAATCATGCCTATACTTATAAGAAAAAAAAAAGATATTTTACAACTGTATCGCAATCTGTGAAAAATATTGATTACAGTAAAATTTGAATGAGAATAATCGGATAAAAACAGATTTACGTATATTTATTGAACACTCTGATAATTTTATTATTGATTTTCATCATTTGGGTAAGGCAAATGTGGTCCCATTTTAACCGTACTAATTTTTATTTGGTCAGTAAATTTTATAAAATATATAATGTATTTTAAAATATATAATAATAAACGCGTTGCAATCGTGGTTGAAAAGAATTATTTTTACAGATGAATGTAATGCAGTAATTGAGTTTGTCACTTATGAAAAATTAAGTTCTACTGATGTCTCGAAGTGATACTAATAGAATTTAAATGATAAAATTGTGTTAATACCTATATATATAATTATCAATGTTTAAAAATTGTATTCCCTATTTTTCATAGATTTAGCAATGCTTCGATAACATGTCGTGTTTGGCACCAGAGGATCTAAAAATGTTGTATTAAAACTTTCATACGTGTACCGTGTATATACGGTATACCAGAATTATTTAA
Organism: Apocrypta bakeri; assembly: GCA_018906985.1. NCBI lineage: Eukaryota > Metazoa > Arthropoda > Insecta > Hymenoptera > Pteromalidae > Apocrypta > Apocrypta bakeri. The sequence goes on from JACCIA010000002.1 coordinate 5,848,733, forward strand.
ATTATTCTAATCGAAACTCCCAATAATCGATTCTTCCGAATTGACATTAGCACTAAGGTGTCTGGACTACAAATGCTTCTTGGAAATTGCCGGTCGACCATAATAGAGCTTGCAATGAGATCCTTCGATCTAAAATTGAAACTCCACGTTAGCGTGTATTTCGGTGATTCAGCGAAGCTTGAATAGTTCTTGCCGCGACAATTCGAGATGTTGTAATAATCGCAAAAGTTTCAACGCTAGAGTGCGCATGTACTCGGAAAAGTCCGACGAGATTTTCAGACACTCGATCTGTCAGGCTACTCTCAATTACAAAGGGACGACAGACGAATTAACGATACATCGCATTCGAAATGAAAACAACGAGTTTCGAGCTTTACACGGCTGTAAAAACAGCCAGACTTAGAGCTAATATCGTCGCGTGGCTCAATGGGATACATTCAAAATTACCAACAGATGCACGAGACTCTCTACCGGTAGTATCTTCCTTCCTTTTTCTCATATAACCCCTTGGCACGTGTTAATTAGCAAAACTAACTTTAGATTTCATCCACGTCTTCATCAAGGAATTTTCATAGCATTTTTACTCGTAGATCACTTCCGCTTATATTAAATTAAGACTTCCATGGATTTAACGCACCGACCGCCAATGTATCGCTATGATTTACTATGTTGTTCTGAACACACTGGTGTATATAGAACACTAAAAGCAATATTATTCTAATTGAGTCATCACGGGATATATAGGTATACACGTTCTAGAGTCATGCTGATACACACCTTGAAATTCAAAACACACATAGGTACTAAAGTCACAGAAACACTTTCTTCCAGGATATAATAATAGAATAATGCTTTCCCGCAAACGGGAAGAGAAAGACGGAAAAAAATCAATTGTTTTCTAAATCATCAGTATTCCACTCGTTAGGCAATCTATTGAAAGTCAACGAATTCCCAACAGGCGTTACCATCCAACACAACAAACGTCAATTCGAAACTTCCAAATCGACGAATAGCGAAATCCTCCACTTTTTCGCGCGTTTGCATTTTCCTCTAGCAGTTTGCGTTCCCTCGTGTACACATTCGGAAAAAGGTCGTCTGATTTACAAGCGCTACTGCTGAGCAAGGGATCCTCTGCGGTAAGCAAATGTATACATCTATGTATATATGCTTATTCGAATCGGTACTATACATATATGCTTATTCGAATCGGTTGAGCAGTACTTTATAGATATATCAGAGAAATGAAAAAAAAAATCTTTTGGAATGCTGAGAGCGGAGCTAAAAAGCTCGGGGTTCATACGTGTCTGTGGAAATAAACTTTCCAAAGCAAAATAATAGATAATTTAAGTCTTGATTCTGAATCATTACACAACGTTCGTATACCCGCACGTACTTTTGCATACCACGAGAGAGTAGCTTTATATATCGCCGACACACAAAGTCTCTTTTAATTGCGCACAGCTGTTCGGCGCACCTTACCCACGTATATATATGTTCAACTGTCGCGAGCGATTTGAACTTTTGCCTCTACGTATGGAACGCGCAAAAGCTCGTCATTGTTAATTTTTAACATGTCAAAAGTCGTCGATGATTTATTTTCGTTAAATTTTCCCAACGATAAAAGTCATACGATAACGGACTTTGTGCATCATCGATTTACGTGCACTATTTTACTGGACACTATGGGAATATGAAAATTATCCGGTTTTTTTCTTGTCGTAAATAGGCACCAATTGTTGCGTACAGCTTGGTCAACTTTATTGAGATTGTAAAAAAGTGCTAGTATAAATTGGACATTCTTATTAAATTTCTTACTATTTGACACTAACTGGTGAAATCAAAATGTAAAATAAACCTTTTAGTCTAAAGCTATTTCGTACTAATATCATACGTATTGGAACTACACGTGAAAAAACAGTATTTATGCATCTTATTCATTTATATACATATATAAAATATATATGTATCATTTATTTATTTAAATAGATATTCATAGATGCCTATTGAAGCCTCACAACCTTTTTGGTATTAATTAAATTACTTTTTATTAAAATTTCTTTGATGTGCACAAGCATAAAATATACCCACGAGTAATATTATTTTGTTCCAAATTTATGAATCTATTTATATACATATATCCTGAAATTAATTAATTACAATATAAATAAATGCTTTTAAAACTTTAAAGTTTCTTCACTTTAAGTTTGAATGACTGATGAAATGCTCAACATTACCTGTAATTAAGTGGAATTTAAGAGAGCGAATTTTTCAATATAAGATTTAGAATAATTTTTCACGTCAGAACTTAGTATAAAATCTGAATAATATGTCACTCGAAGTCTCAAGTGACATAAAAATGTCATCTAAGTGAAATTATTATAACTTTAAGATGACTAAATTTTGAATAGCTTTTCACTCAGGAGTTCTAAGATAAACTTGAATGTATAACCAAGGCTTGAATTATTAAAAAACCGCTTCATTATTAAAAAAATTACTCTTAACAAAAGCAAATCAAGATACATTTATCCACTCCAGTAGATAATGGCAATACTTAAATTCGAATCAATAGTAAATATAACGTCTATACTATGGGCTAACGTGTTTTACCTCTATAAACAAAAGTTGACTATTCTGAGGGTGAAAATTCACTCCTACATAATAATTTTCACTCTAAAACTTTAAATGTGTATATTGACGCTAACAGCTGGCATCTATTAGCTAATAAACCATACCACCGGTTACGTCCAAAAAACATTGGACAGTATACTGTGTAACCGACCAAAACGATTGGTTTAATTTTTACCGATGGTTTTTTTACGATAAATTTCGTACAGTCGATGTTTATTTTACGATGCGAGTATGCGCTACACTTGTCGCAGTAGATAAATCAGGAGCTAAGTCGTTCGCGTCCGCGCACAGTCGGAAATGCGTGAAAAGCCGTGATAATAAGAGAAAAACTTTAATCGCGTTTCACGTTACAAGCGAGACTTACGAAATTATCTCTCGCTATGCCGAAATAGCTACTGCAGACACTCTCGCGCACAACGCGACTGTTACTGATGGCAACTAGTTTACCGTTGGCAAATGGCTCGACGTAAAGTACAAGAGGCTTTACCGGAGGTCAACGACCTTGATAAGAAACTCGTACTATACCGAAATTAGAATAGACGTATCGAACGGTCGACGTTAGGTCGTGTGTAATGATTAAAATTAACGTGAAAGAACGCATAAAATTTTATATACCGTAACGCAACTGCACACGTCTGTCTCACACTACTTCAACATCAAAAAGCCGCGTGTACACGGTGCATCGCGCTTAAAATGCGGAGCCGATCGTTGCGAGACATACGCGATTCGAAATCGCTGTGACTAATTTGTACAAATCGACGATCTGCTCATTGCTGCAGTAATAATGCAGACCACGCACAATTTGTCGACGCGACAAGTGTCTATATATTTCTGTCTCTCTCTCATTCTGTATATTTGTCTACATGTAAACTCGTGTGTGTGACTTATAAAACTGGAATGTCTGTAAGTCCGCTATGCAGTCGCGCGCGAGATTGCGCTAATTTATTGTCCAAGACACTGAGAGGAAATATTATCGCACACTGAAAAAAAATAATTATTTGAAGTATATAAAAGACATACTTTTAGAATTAAACAGGAAATAATCTGAAATAGCTTGTCAAAAAGACATTTTTTGTAACGGAAAGGAAATAAATTGTCTCGTAGGATCCGTTTGTTCAAACTTGAATAATGTTCACGAAACTATCACTTTAAATGATTTTAATTGATTAAAAATATTTTCACTTCTGCGGGTATCCAACCAGTCAATATATTATACTCAGTATTATCTACAATTGTATTTAATTTAAATATATATCTGATTTAAATCTTGTTATTAAGTAATCATGTAGACGCTTTTTAGCGGATGATACGAAAATTTAACAAAGAAATAAACAGTTTCAAAAGTATCATTTCTTTCATTGCGAATATAATACACCGCAACGTTTTCGTTTCGGGCACTTCCAATTCGTCGGTATATATAAAAACTGTAATAAAATTGCTCGAAACTGCAACTTTAGCTAACTGTATCAGTGTAGTGACACGTATATACTGGTATATCATGAGAAAGTTCGAAACGCTTGGAAGTTAGCCGGTTTCCGTAGAATAGATGCGCGACAACGCGCGTCGACAGCGTACGACCCTATTCTCCTTTTTGACTCGAAAAACTATATACCAAACTCAGGACACGCAAACGCAATTTTACGGCGAATCCAAACGGATGGCTATATGGAACGACAGTGGCACATGCGAGAATAGAATTTAAGTTTAGTGGACGTGAATTCCGATGTGAAGTATAAGCTCAATGGCCCGCTATGAGAGAGCAAGGCACAGAGAAAGATATATATATATATAGAAACGGCATTATGAAAGTACCCAAGCGAAAAGAATTGTATGCAAAACAATAACCGGTCTGTAGACGATGATCTATGCGTTTTACATAACGCGGTAGATTCCTTTACTATAGTTTTTCCTTTTTTTCCCGAGCATTTAGTATATAGTCATGCAAATTTTTTGATAAAGGACGCTGATACTCGGCAAAAATTGGAAATAATATTACGCGTTTAATGAAAAATATGTATATAGCTGGGTACAGAATAAATAACGAGGTAAAGGTTAACGACCAGCGACCGCGCAGGTGTCGACGCATAATTACAATAGCAAATTACAGCCCTTTACGACAATAGCTTCGTACAACGACGAAAAAAAGAGAAGCTGTTCCTAAAGCCAATCGCAAGCTGTACTGCCTCGATGCGTGTACGATACAGACGATTGCGAAATTTTCTTCCGTCTTAAAATAAAAAAAAATGAAAAAAAAAATAGAATCTAATTTCTCGCAGCATCTGACCGCATTTCCCACTCCGCAGCGCAGTTCATTCACTCGGCAGAGCGAAATTTATGGCGACGTGCATGAATATACATTGTCCCGCTCATTGACACTCCTTGTGTTTCTCATCTATATTTCGCCTGTGTTCCAGCTGGTACGACGAGTGTGTTGTACGCATTTGTTTGTTCCGGAAAAACGCGTTTGTGTGTTTATAATTTTTTTTGCATTTTTTTTCTCCCCGTCTCTTGCAGCAAAGCGGATAACAACGCTCGACATTGTCGAGGCTATCGATATACGCGCATACCCGCATTGTGTTTTTGCGCAGAGTTGAATAGAACGTTGTCGGATTCAATCGGCCAGGTTTTTATACTATGCAAATTATTATCTCGCGCGGGCTTGTTGCTGTATAGAAAAAAAATTTAACTAGGAATTTGACTTTATCCTTTTATCTCATACATATACGACATCAATTATAGATCCACCTCCAGAGACAAAACCGTCGCTTTCAACTACCGCGCCAAAAAGGCGCATCTTTTTTCATCGAGTAAATACATATGCGTATCTTTAGTCTCCCTACGCACGAGTCATTTATTTATTCACATTATTCCGTACGCGTAATAAGTTCATGCCTTATACACCCGCGGTACGAGGAAAATTCTTCTGCCTTTCGTTTCTGAGAAATCGGCTCCTTTTTTTACACCCTCGTCCCGTTCGATAGAAACTCGAGGACCGGTATAACCGATTAATCGTGACAATTCCATTTACACGCTTTCCAACTGTCCGCCTATCTTGTTTTTCTTTTTTTTTTGTCGTGTAACTAATGTCTTTATCTATCTCGCGCAGGGGACAATTAAGCGCGTACGCGTTTTTTGCGCTAATCACAATTAACAATGTGTGTAACGAGCGCGCTTGTGTGTACGCGCTTTTTAACGAGGTCCGATCGTAGTTTAATCGAGGGAAAAGAGAAGTGCGCAACGCGGCTGATCCTGTCAATCCAAAGCGTGTACAAGGGTCGATCCCTTTCCGGAGAGACTGTATAAGCTCGCGTGGCCTCAAGCGACAAGCTTTGCTTTAACGAGCGCGTCATGAGCCGTCCCTTTAATTTACGTCTCGTCTTGGCTTTGTTCGAAGGACGTGTATATTTCTCGACTTTAATTGGGCGCGCGTTGTGGTTCGACGATTAATTTTTCTTTGCTGTACTCCGTACAGCGCGAGGCCGGAGGCTTTTCGGATGTACGACGATATAAAGAAAAATCATAATTACAAAATGTTTGGCACGTAATGTACGCTTACATATAAGTACAAGCGCGACATTGAGAATATTACAATTGGATGTCGTAAAGACAATGTGCAGGCTTTCATTTTTAATGTTCAATCTAAAATAACAATGGTCAAATTCACGGAGTACAGAGTTAAGGCTTTTCTAAACTGGAGTTTGTATATGTTTATTCTTATAACTGACGATACAGTTCGTTAAATTGATTATTTTTCACTTTGATACATGTAACGAAATAACTATTAGAATGGGAAAGTACAGTATCGATAAATTTACTGCTTTTAAGATTGTATTTTATTTAGTGTTAATAATTATGAAATAATACATTTATTATAAGAATGATAATAACAATGTTTTTTTAAAGAGTTTCTTGCCAACGACAGCATGTGTATTTTGCATTTTATATGTATAAATTCAAAGGTTAATGTTACGTAGAAATAATTATCATAATGATGATTATTAAAAGTTGCGTTTTTTTATATAGAAAATAATAAAATACAATTTTAAAGTCACTCTAAAATGGGTAACAAAAATAACTGTTACAGTGACAAAAATATAAGCAGGTTAATATTGAATTAGTTAATAATTATCAATATTATATGTTATAATAGTGAGAACAAAAACTGTTTTTTTAATATCTTCTTACAATACAAGAATTTGCGTAATTACAATTTTATTTATTAACTGAAAGGAAAATTTTGCGTAAGAATAAATATCTGATAATGAGAATTATTGATAGATAAGTTATTATTATTTATGATAAAAATAATAGCTGTTTTTTGTTATGCCAATTCCAAGCTCTTTTCTCTGCACTTCAGTGAAATTACTCTAAGTTTTAGAGTGAAAAATTTACGGAGATATATCACCACTGTTAATGTTTACTTGAATAACAAATAATTTAACTGATACTGTATTTCTAGATGACATTTTATTTATTTCACTTGTGTAACGAATAATTTAAGAAATACTGTAAAGTTTGATAGTTTTGATATTGAATAACACACGAATCAGATTATACTCTAAGGTCCACAGTGAAAGAATCACTCATCTCAACTGTACGATTCAAATTTACAATAACTCTAAAAATATCTCCATCAAAATAAACGTTCCTTCATTCACAGGAATATACAGTGAATCGAACACTAAAATTTTATGAATGTACTCATGAATATTCACTAAATTTACCAGCCATTCAAACACACCTATTTCTATTTTATTATGTATTTTATTTTTATTTTTTATTTCTATTTATTATTTCTAAAGTCATAACATCACTTCTGAAAACAAATGTTATATATGCAACAAGAATTATGAATTCATATGCAAGACCAGTGAAAATGACTGATCTGATAAATCTCGTGTAAAATATCATGAGAAATTCTCTCGAATATAGAGTAAATCGAATACTCAAGATTTTTAAGAGTGATACACCGATTAACCTGGATTAATGATGGATTTATATAACTACTATACAAATGCGCATAGATTAGATTATGTTTGCTCACAAATATTTCAAGATAAGCTTGCATGACTATGTAAAATATGCAGGTAGTAGCAATATACTTGTTCCTAATCGCTTCCGCAAACAGCAGATGAAAGAATTTTTTTCCGCACGAATACGTGAATTTACAATGAATTGTTAACAATCAATTATACCGGAACGCACGCGAGCATCTACTCGTTTATCAACCTAACGAGCCTCAAATTAATCAAGATTTCGATAACATTATAAATCCTTACGCAAAATCGGTAAACTGCATATAATCACGCACAGCTGTTACACCAGAGACCGAATATAACTTTGCGACGAATGACATTGGTTGGAAAAGTCGAAAATGAAAAATTCATATATAAAAAAGCCGAAAGAGAAAATTGTATAGTAAACTCTATGTAAGATCTCAATAATAATTACGTCACGCGTACAGTGCCGTGTAACAACCGCTGAAACGTCAATAAACTTGTACGTCCGAGCAATCTAAATTGCTCGAATAATTTAGCTACAAATTGGTCGAATAACTTGTCGACGATTAGATATGTAGTCTTGGAGCGATTTGCCGTTCGCTCCAGATAACTGTTATTCGAGCTTTGCAGTGAAGTCTATATCCATCCAGACTTTCGTGAAAAGCATGAGCAAAGAGATTTTATAAGGCAACGATATTTGAAATTTTGTGGAAACGACTACTATCAATAATTAATGTTTCAACGTAATCGTTACCAAACTCCTGTCACTCGATTTGAACAAACGTTTATTTTTATTTCATTTTTTTACTTCTATTAGTTTTAACGTTCAATAAAGCAATTTCGATAATCGGCACATAGCGCGGAAACGCTCAATTACTATGCGAGCTTCTTGATATCTTATACCGATATTACCGGTTGACGGCTCGAAGCACGCGATACGTCGCTAAGAGACAGAGAGAGAGAGAGAGAGAAAGAAAAAAAAGAAAGCCTCTCGCGCACTTTCCTCTATCCGATGATATTCGACACCACGTAGATCTCCGTAACCTTCGGGATTTCTTTAAAGGTGCTTGACATCGGTTATGGCCGGTATTAGCGTTTAACGACGTGCTAGACTGATTTTTATTATTCAATATTTAGTTATGCAACGATTTTTGTTATGCGGCGAAAGTGTGTAATTCGATATTTTGTGTATAATCATTGTAACCTTCGTAAACTTGCACAACTCAACTTTCTTATGCATTTATTTCTCTCTCTCTCTCTCTCTCTTCGTAGCATTTTTTCGCACTCGAGGCGTTAACCCACATAGCATAATTCATCGAATCAATTGAATTATCGAGGTATTTTTCTAGAAAAAAAACATAATCGCTGTGAAGTATATACACTCATCCATGTATACAGATCGCAGCTGCTACTCAAGATTCGAGGTGTATCACTCGCAGGTTGATAGTCTCGAGTGCGATAGTATACCCCTATATCTCGGACTATTCATTCGCACACTCGCCTTTCGCTTCACAAGATTTTCTCCCCCTCGATACGTTGCTACAATTGATAAAGTGCACGTGGCTACGCGAGGAATTTTAAAATTGCAGTGTGCTTGCGCTAATAAATTTCGAATCGTTGATTTATCGGTCCGATTCCGATGCGGCTTGGATAAACCAATGATCTCCCGGTTAATCGTATTTAGGAGTGTCTAAAATAATCTCCCCTAGCTACTGTTAAATTAGAAAAAAAAATCATATTCATATGAATTTATCACCAGACCAAGCGTACGAAGGGAAACGCATGTAATGCGTTGTGTATCGCGCGTGTCGTGTATAATATCCCTAAGAATTCCCATAAATATGTCCGTATTGTCCATATTGCGCAAATTTCAGCAACGAAAATCCTGGCTATTCGCCAGCGAAAAATCTCCTTCGTTCTCGAGGCTTTCCGGTATGGATTTATGACTGCTCTATGCCGCGCGCACACTCGTGGGTATATGCACTATATAATGCAAGAGCAGATACGTCTCCGATAAATAATTTTTCACGCTTGCGCAGAAAAGATTCTCGACACGCGTGTCGGGGACATTTATCACACTCGTCGGTCAGCGAATGTGTATAAATTTCTATGTGTTTGTTTACCTTCTTATAGACTTTCTATTAGGTGTGCACTCGACATGGTGAACCAAGCGTGAATAAGAAATGACGTCACGACGAGAATACTTGCACTTTAGTATTTGCTCGTTCATTAGCCATTTTATGCTTGCGCGAAAGGACTTCTGTGGGCATGGTATCGTTTGATACACTAATATAATGAATCGTTTGCTCCAAAATTATCGTTCGTTTGAAACACAAATTTTCCATGACATTTTACGCTAGATTTATCAGACCAGTCAATTTCAATGGGCGTGCATTTTTATTTCTGTATTTATCGGCCAGACTACATAAAGTTACAATTATACAGTGTGTAAACAAAACATGTCTGTATGTTTTGTTTGCGAAAAAAAAACCTTTAAAAAGTAAATGTTTGTATTGAATATAAAATATTAACTAATTATAGTTTACTAAAGTTAAAAAAAACTATGAATAGCTATTAATCAATGAACATTTTTCACTCTAATGATAGTTTTTTTACTTAGATTAGAGTGAAAATGGATCGTATCTTAGATAGGTGTGTCTCTTGTGTTACAAGAGTTAATACGAACTCTAGCTTAAAGAGACGTGCCTTGAGAAGTTAACTCCACATAGTGAAATTGACCATCACACTTTTCAAAAAACGCAAATTCACTCTCATTCAATAAAAATGTAAGCGTATATTAAAAAAATATTTGTTAACAGTTAATACAACATTTGTTAATTAACATTAAATTTATATATTGTTATATTAAAATCACATTTTCTAACTGCTAAGTCACTGGCTTTGCAACAAAAAAAAACTTTCTGTCAGTTTATTAACAATTGCTCCAACGTAATCATTTGTTTTTGACTGCAGAACAATTCGAGGTCATTATTTGTTTGCGAGAAGATCGATGATGGATTATACTTTGTCGCGATTTTTGTGCGAGCAAATGTAATTTATATAAACATCACAAGCAAAAAAAATAAAATAAAAGGGATCGATGAGATTAATTATTTTACGTTGCTCGTGCAAAAACGACGTTAACATCGAAACGATAACGAGGACTCTCTCCCGTGGAGGCGAATGAATGAAGAAAAAGTTTCGTTGTGTACTTGAGCAGGAGATGCTGATCATTACGAGCGTTGAGCAATTACTTAATCGATTATGGAAAAGCGTGTGCTCAACGAACCTAATATGCTAGTATTAATAGACTGTCGAGCAATGTAGCGCAGTGCAATTTTGCGCCTTCATTTTTTTAATTAATTTCTTTATTAAATATGTCTATAAATCGTTACCTTTTTAAAAATCTATTATTTCCGATTCATTGTATAATAACTTCTATTTGCCTTGACCATTATAATTTCAGGTAAACACTGATAAAGAAGTTATTCGTTTTAAAATTTGTTTGTGAAGAAAAACATTATTATTGTTACTTATAATAATTTTTTAAAGTTGTATAATCGTAACGAATTAGTATATTTAAAATAAAATATTGACTGACAATGCACATCTGCAGATTAGATTTTAGATACATGCTATCTTAAATGAAATTTTTTCTATTAAATAAATATAATGATTAAATTCAAACAAATAGTTTCCTAAAACTAACCAAACAACAAATAAAAAATAATTTTTACTGTTTTTCAAACAATTTTTAAATGCGTTACTTACTATATAGTATACACATTCATTAGTATTTTATTGAACTTTGCCATTCTTTTAGTATCTCAAACACCCACCCATTGCATAAGGCTAACCATAATTAAAAAAAACAAGAACTTGACTAGACAAATAACTTCGGATTTATTAAATATGTTCGAAAAATTCGTATCACGTACTAAACCATATACCGGCCAAATTAATATTCAATTTTATCAGATCTACACTCTCAAATCCACACGAAAATCCAACGAATGCCAGTGCGCGGCGAATCCAGATTAGAAATTCCCGGCGGCCGACTGCAACGTCTTCTTTGCCTTCGCTTTTTCACATATATGCGCGCGTTGCTCTTTTTTCGTATTCGTCTCCCGAGACAAGAAAGAGAGAAAGAGAGGAAAGAGGTAACTGCGAGAGAAGATGTGGGTAAGATTAACTGGCTGCTGTAAAAACGTTACGTTTTCTGAGCGAAGGAACATCGCTGTAATATTTTTCTCTCTCAAAAAGAGAGAGAGAGTCCGCCTGCGAAATCACTGAAAAGCTTAGCATCGTAAACAGGTTCTCTCTTCCACTTTATTTTTCTTTTCTGCCTTCGTGTCTTTTTCCGAGCCGAACCAGGCGTTATTTTCACTAAATAATGAAATTGCAACTTTGGGATGACACTCGTCGAGGGATTATCTTTTTTTTTACTGAACGATAACTCCGTATTTAGATCGATTTGTTCCTTTTTGTACTTTCGCATACGCAAGAGAAAGACGACAGTGAGCTAGTAATTTTTTCGCACTTGATATATTTTTAGTGTAAATTTTTCTTAAGACCGGTCTTTCAACGAAATCTTTTTCATTCAAGTGAGCAGCGAAGGAAATTTTTTCGCACTAAAATTCAAACGAGAAACAACAATAAAGTAACCAGAATACATCTCAAGATACGTATTCTCTAAATTTGAATTATTGAGAATTTCACCGATTTTGCTAAAAGCAGTGAGGTTATTAACAGAGAAATAATAAATTTTAACTTTACCTTCGATATTCAGTATACTTCCACTTATTCACTCCCTGAACTTTGATTGTCTGTAACAAAAGATTTAATATTATTACAAAACTAAAGTTTTTTTTAAAAAAGGGTATTAAAAACATTTTTTAATAAGACTTGCCAGTAAGTTGACGTTAGTGTCTTAAAAAACTATCGATAATTTAATGAATTTTTAAGATTCAAAGCTCAGATTATGTTATTTCTGTCATTTAGAGTTCTCAAATTGTAATGATCTCTCAGATGAGTCTCATAATGAAAAAATATCACTTTGTTGCTTTTTTAAAAAAAAAACTAAATTATTCCTATCTTAATTATAGATATAATAAATTTGTGAATACCATAACCCTAATATCATACAGAAATAACATCATTTGAACTTTGAATCTCCAATCTTCCAATCCGAACTTTAAAATCCATCAAACGATTAAAACAAATTAAAAGAACTCTGTAATGAATAATAACATTAACTTCTAGTAAGTCTTATTAAATAATTTTTATAATATACGTTTATAACCAAATTTGGGCTTTACAATAATAATAAATTTTTTATTTTCAATGGTTTGAGAGGTAATCCCCCTTAATGAATATTCACTAAAGGTATAACAGAGCACAGCATAAAATTGTGCTTCAATTTGCGATTTAGTGAAAGTTCACTACTTAAAACAATAATTTTTAATCGTATGAAATCCACTTATTTTATAATGAAAATTCACTGTTTCGAATTTGAAAAATAACTTTTTGAAACAGCTATTTTTGGTGGTATTCACTTTTGTAACAATGATTTTTGATAGTATGAAATATTCAATCTATTCTAACTAATACTCGCTATTTCCATTGCAGAGAGTATACGATAACTTATAATAAAACGATGGTCGCGCATTGATATTTTTGCCGAAATTATCGAACGTAGGTTACAATCAATGATTCATAAAGATGATTCAACGGTACATCGCAAACGTTTTACCGATGAAACCATCGAACTCATCGAGAAAGCACACTAGTCAGGTCAACATCGAGAGACAGCTAGGCGTCGATCGCCTCCTCGACATCGCACGCGTAGTGAATCATCGATTGAGTAGCTCAATGGCTATTTGCGTTTATATGGTGCACGAGACTAGCATATTTGCGTTATCTCGCGGAATAATTCTGGGAATCGAATGAAAGTTACACGACTCGTCGCGCGCTTTGAATCGTGACGCCGATTGGAACCGGGGCGGGTTTCGGTCTACGGGATTTGCGTTTCGTTTTAACGAGTGCATTCTTTAGCGCTTGGTATTAATTTCGCGACATTAGTCACGGTACCAGGGACTTTCCAGAAATAACCCGTAGTTCGTGATTCAGTCAATGCTTGCATGTATCAATTATGAAATTTCATCAGTTCCTCTATCTATATTCTATTTAGTATTCATGTGTGTAATTTGCATAAATGAAAAGGTTATATACGACGTTTTTATAGCTGCTAGACAAACATCCGCCGCGCATAGATTTAAATATACCGGCGACGAGATTTTTTTTTAAAGCTGAGAACAAAACTATTTTAGAAAATCATACCACTGCAGGCTCTGCGCAAACAGGTAATTTCAGAAAATAATTCCCTCGATCAATCGTAAATCGATCTTTCTCAAGTTGCATCGATGCCCCCATGCAATTAAAGAGATACTCGGGCAATTTCTTTTCGCATCAACGAGCCGATAGCTTAGTCAAGACCAAAGTGTAATTAACGAGAAAAAAATTAAATCTCACGAATCACGTATTAATGTGTATTACATACAGAGGTCAGGGCATAGGTTGAACGGCCCGGCGCCAAACCGTAAAATCAACTCTTTCTCGCGCGCTCTCTCTCGATGACGCATTGTTCATCTCTCCTTCTTGACGCGTATATAATTGCAGAGTGTAGTCTCATTGTCGCGAACGACGTCGCGCCTGAGTTACGAGCTAGTCTGAATGTATGATATATGCGCACTGCGCGAAGTGTGGCTCTCTTTTTTCCTATTGCGGCAGTTTTCAGAAAATACTTATTGCTTATTATATAACGGTTTAAATGTGGTGTTCATCCAGCGGTTGTAATACTTTGTTTTTCAAACTTGCTTAATTTTCTAACCGTAAGTTTAGTAATTTTTTTTTAATCGCTATCTAATGAGATGTTCAAGCATTTCTGCGAAGTTTGTGTTTACTTCGAGAGAATCTTTAAAGTCAACGTAACATGCGTATTTATATTTAGAAACTTGATATATTTTTATGTTATGCTGTGTTCTATTGCAAAACTCTCTCGAATATAAATATGTTCCAGTTTTAAAAGCGTCTGTTAATCCTCATTTAAAAATTACCTCGATATCATTTATCGGCGATGTGTACGCACCAACTGTCAACCTAACCCAATGCGAGCTTAACAAAAACATGCTCGTCTTAGAATACTTTAAAAAAAAATTGAATTGTACTAAGGTCAAGCGTAACCGATCTTGATGGCTGCCAAAAATATTGACACTAAATCTATTAAGATAAACATCGAGCTATTATTTCATTCCATCATCGAGTTTGAAACTCGTGCGATCTTCTGCCCAATATAGACGTTCACCTGAAAATCCATCCTTACCTAACAATTTGAAAAAATGGGTTAGAAAAAAAAAGCCACCTTGCCTAACAATTTGAAAAAATGTTTAAAAAGAGACACCATCGGTAAGATGAAACTACCGTCATCCAGTTACAAAGACACGCAGCAAACGCTGATTGATTTGAATGATGGATTTGTAAAGTGCAAGTGCGTGGCACAGATCCTCTTGATGGAGAAAATTACCCGAAAGATTTTGATGAATTCGACGTTAAATGTCTTTTACGGTGTGGTGATTGATTGCATGGTTCGTTAAATGAAAGGCGCTTGGATCGCAATGGGAAATGATGGTGTAAATCATGCGGGAAAGTAGCGTTGGTTCAATTGGGCCGGTGTATCATTTTTTTTCTTTACTTAAAAAAACAGCATAATTACTCTCGTCGAATAGCACGAAACAAGATGTTAAGATTTTTCTGCAATGATACTATGAAGTCTCGTATATTACGTCAAAAAGAATCAATCATTCCATAGACATTATTCACTCGATAATCTATAACGAAGTGCTTATTTAGAAGAAGAATATGATGCGGCAGTCTTATCTTGACTTGTTAATCACGAGTTAATTAGGGCGAGACTCAAAAGAGAGAGGGAGACAGAGATAGAAGTTACACATGTATGATGGCGCCGGAAATTAGCTTGGATGATTTTAATTATTGACAATAGGCCAAACCTAGTTGTTGGATTCATTGATTATCCCTGAAAATCAACCGACTTTATCCGATCGATGTCAAGACTGCGTAACGAATGTCCTGTGACAAAAGAGCGTTCATTTTTCTGATCAGCATCTTTACGATCAACCTTTGTATCTCGTTGACAATTAAAAAATAGCTGTGGACTTTAACGAGCTTCAAAGTCTGCAAATATCTCTCTTTATCTCTTCGATGTTCTCACAAACGTACAAGCATTTATTCTCACCAAAACATTTCTTTTGACTCAGAGCCAACGTTTGCAGGAATAGTCACTCACGCAGTATTTTGAGTGTCGACCTCGATAAAATAGTGCCCCAACGATTAATTTCATCGTTAAAATGCATATTTTTTACCAGGTGCACGACGCAGGTTATGACGAATTTTTCGCCTGTATAAATGACGAAATAGCGGTATAAATATGATTTATGAAGTGTACTTTTTCAGAGATAAATCTTTGTTCGATATACTCTCTGAGCACAGAGAGAGACAGAGAGAGAGAGAGAGAGTACACGAGAGACGCGTAATGTTATGTTTGAACTGTGCTGGACGATAAATAAAAATAAAAACTAGAGATGATAAAATTTCAATGACAACAATATTCCTACAGCTTTATCACAAACGACATTCCCAGAATCGCCAGCATAGCATAAGCTCTGACATTTCCCAAGAGTTGTATACCAGTATACTGACCAATCAGATGTGCTATGTTAAACGGGAGCTATACCAGATAAGAGAAATCGACGAAATACTGTCGCAGCAAGTTTACCTAATTTCAAAATACACTCGTTGCACTGGTTTGATATCAAATGATTATTTCAATCGTTGAATGGAATCATTTTATATCTAAAGATTTTATATCTAATGAATATTTTATATTCGTGCAAATTTGCCAGAGTATCGATTCACTATATCATTTCAGATTCATGCGCTTATCTTGATTTATAAATAATTGCAATAAAGCAATAAAAATCTTTGCGTAAATCATTGCATTTATTGAATACAGTCTATATTATAAAAAAGTGTTTATTTTTTAAATATATATTCAGTAAAACGTTACTTACTGCATATAAATGAAAATTTGTTTGAACAAATTAAATAATTTTTTTTAACTCTCTATATATTTATTGGGAATCAAAACATTTTATATGAATAACGAATAATAAAATTATACGACATAAAGATATCTAGTCAAAAATCAGTTAGCTAGTCAACGATTGTTCAGTATACTAACTGTATTATAAGGAAAAATAAGGTATAATCCAAATGTCAATAAAGTCAAAACAACACTCACAATCGTACATTCACAAGCACATACTCTCAGCTTAATATATTTCTTTCATATACTTTGGATATACAATACGACTATAAACGATTACTATTATTAAATTATTTTTTAATTTACAATATTGTTTAGAGACTACATTAAAATCCCCCTATCAAATAAAACTATTTTGATTTATACTAATGAATAAACTTTCTGAAGTAAGTCTCTTTAATATTTAAATTTTAATACGATTATTTTTAACCGAGGGTTGCCTCCCACATTTTATTGATTTTATTAAACTAAATTTATATTTTTAACGATGCATTAAAGTAAATTTGTTTAAATCGACTAAACTTTTCTTTCGTTCAAACAATGTTTCCAAAAATAAGTATTCAAAATTTGCTTATTATTCATTAAATTTAAGATACAAGTCATATTTATCAAATAAATTCGACGAAACATTAAAGTAAGAAAGGTAAAAGAGAAAAAGAGAAAAAGAGAAAAAAACCTTACTCTCATCCTAAGAATAATTGACAAGTGCAGACTTTCGCGATCCAGTGAAATATAACGCGCCAAGTTTGGAAACAATCATCTTGTAAGGCCGCAGCAACCCTCGCGAGAGCATGTAACACTGTCCTAAGCATCGTAAATCAGAACAATTCGAATTCCGCATAGCACGTATTCTCTACACCCTGAAAATCGCTTGTCCATATGCCAGTACAAAGTAACAGCGAGGAAGAGAAGGGCACTGACATATAAGCCCTTGAAATAGACTGCTATGTGTTAAAAGGTTAACAACTTGTACAGGCACTCGGTAGCATATAGGCTGCGGTGAAGAGAACCACATGGCCCCCCTTTGGCCTTGTCGAACTTAAGCTCCTAAAATACAACGTATTTGCCGACCACCTTAACCTTAACCAGTGATCGACCCCTACACTGTAAGTTACTTTTAATTATGTCCCTTTGAACCAAAAAGATAAAAAGTTAAATACGAGTTTGTACTATGATAGAAATTTTGAATAGGTTTCAGAAAGTTTTCTGTTTTTACTTGTTAAGTATGTAGTAACTATTAAGTCGGAATAACGAGACAATTTATTATTGTACAAATATTAGATACAAAGTTTTACTTTTATGATGATACTCTAAATCTATAGGGATATGAGGAGCTTTTATTTTATTTGATTTAAATAACTGATTTCAAATAATTGTGTCTTTATTCTAACAATGTTTTTTCCATTTTATTTTCATTATCATGGAAAAATAATTTTCTAATTGAATCTCGGACTATATCTCGCAATTGCTATTAATGAATCAAATACCCTAAAAAGATCTTCTTTCATTTTCAGGTATAATTTTCACAAAAAATTCTTTGCTAATTATTGCTATGTTATTATCATAGATAGGAAATATATTGCATTACGATTAATTAAATTATACATGCTACCCATTTTCATACAAAGAAAAATTTCGAATCAACCAATACCCTGCCATCAAAATTAAATAGATTCGTCGAACGTCCGGTTCGACAGAGCCTTTCGTTCCTCGTATATAGTCGAAAGCGATAAATTAGCCACACGCGTATCTAGCGGTAACCTATAGGAAAGCCCGCGAAGTTCGAGTGCCCAGCATTTCGCGTTCGCAGAACACAAGTCGTAATATGAAAAGCTTGATCCATAAACATTATCCTCGTGTCGACGACCCCCGGCAGCAACGCACAGCTGTATTAAAAAGTCTCAGTGGCAGACAGCCTGGCAGCGACAGTCTAGTGTCTTCGTTCCAAGAAAGACGATAGCTTCTGGTTGCACACGTGCCGACGATGAGAGATTTTTAAGCGAATAGGAGACGAATGCGTTTTAACGATGTCGAGAAGCGGTTGACCCTTTATTTTTGAAAAACTATGCTAATGCAGTTATCGAGTGAGGGATGCCTTGATTTATTCGCTTCCAAGCGTGAGTAAAGTTCGTATTGCAGTAAAAAGGTTAATATAAATTAAAAACAATGATTTCTGAAGCGATGGAACCAATAATTTGTCATCTAACGTATCATATTTTCGATAATTAACGCTTTCAAAGTTGACAGTTTCTCGTCGTTCCCGGAGAAACGTACACTGAAAAAATTTTTTAACTGTATATTTTATATAAAAAAGAATATGTCACAAAAAAGTATTGAATTTTAAATAAATTTTGAATCGAATAAGAAGAAACGTATACTATACTTTTAATAAAATATTTTTGTAATAATGAAACAAGTAAATTTACTTTATGAATGTTAACAAATCTTTGTTTACAGTTACAAACGATGCTCTACCTTCTAAAAATACTGATTTTTCGGTATATATTTATTTGTTATTCGTATAAAATGTTTTGACTCGCAATAAATATTTATAAACTTTAAAAAATATAAACTTTAAAAAATGATTTACTCATTAGTTAGAAATGACGTCTGACTAAATGCACTCTTTTATTTTCAAAAAATGATGTTGCATATTCAAACACCATTTTTATAATGTTATACTGACAATCTTATACATTTGAATTTTAAATATTATTCTTTAAATCGTGTAAATATTTTCTTTTTACAAAATTAAAATTTTTAAACAAATACATTTTTTTACACATAGCAAACTTTTTTCACAGTCAACTTTAAATTCGCAAAGCTAACTTGTATTATGCTTAACCACTCCACGTCTATCGCTATCTACCATTAAACTTTAATTAATGTATTTATGAATCGATTAAAATTCTTTAAAAATGTATTTCGCACCTGACTATAGATTATCTAATTTACAACAGATACTTTGTCGTCTTTTTGTAGCGTCGCCTTCCACTGACGACATTCTTATCAAAGAACTTAATCGTGATTCAGTTAGAGAGACCCAAGTAGCCCTGGCGGTTTTTATATCTTTATCCATATTCACCATTTATCGTCACACTGTTACATATCACGCGGGTAATGATTGAATAAATAGTTTTTTCTTAACACCTATAGGTTAGCGATCTAAACTACGAAATATTTAGACTAGGAAAAACTACTATGATCAATAAGCACAACTATGCAAACAAGTTGTTTTCTTTGAATATTGATATTGCGATAAGCGACGTAGTGTGTGTATGTCTGGTTTCTGTTTGTTTGAACGAGAGACTGTGGGTGAATATTCTCTGGAGATATTCAAGACGTTTAAGTCTTTTTCGAAACTTTTCTTCTTGTTGTTTAGATTTCGCTGGAAATTTATTTACATTGGTGGTCTTATGAGGTTTGAAGGCTTTACGCATGATTTTTAATTCATGTCGAAGAAAGCGTTACAAACGGGTTCATTAGCTCGATAGTAAAGGAGGTCCATCATTCTAATCAAGTTCTCACGCGAATCTATAAATCAAACCCATCATCAACCCCTAACTTTATTACCTCATCTTTAATAATCCCAAATTAGACCAACAAGCCAGTTTACACTATCCGGAGGAAAAAAATCTTCTATATTTATAAAAAAACAAAGTTTCTCTTAACAGCAAGAAACGCGGTCGCGCAAATTGATCGTCGAAAAAAAGCCTTTAACGCTTGGCCCCCTAACTATGCGGTTGGCCGCAGCCAAGCATTAAAGAGATGCTCAAGTCTCTACTGTCTGTTATTATATATACAGAAATTGCCGCTGGTCAAATCCCCCGCGGGACCACCCAAAAATATGTATCTTATCCCGTCAAGTTTTGCATCGCATTAAGTGAGTTAAAGGCGGAAAAGAGAAGTATGTCTGATTGTCCACGCTCGCCAGTTTATTGAGAATTTATGCTTCATGATAGCACGTTAGATTGCTTTTTTATGAGAAAGTTATTTACGCAAGCATCGTGGGAAATGAGGGATGATGATGAACAAATAAATAACTGTGCTAATACAATGTGCACAGTCCAACACAGTATATACAATTTATGTCAAAGAATTCGTTCAAAATAATACATTGAACAAATTACAGTAACCCGACTTTTTTCGTTAGCCAATTCGACGTCCATAAAGAAAACTTTTAGAGAAACGTAATTATATGACTGAGGCGAACCATGACTGTAACCAACGAACCCTATTTCTACTAGAGTGGCTTTCAAACCCTCATTTTTATCAATTTCCAAAAGCAATATCGTCGACTTAAGGACCGCAGTCTCCTTTCGATAACGTCTTATCGAGAATCTTCGAGAACAATATTCTAGATTTTAATCGAACGCTTAATTATTTTTCTCTAAAAATATATTTTTCGACAAGTTGAACATTATTATGCAACAAGAAAAACCTATAAATTGCATTTATGAAGGATATATATTTACACATGTAAACGTTGCACGTGTGAATCATCTTTTTACCATAAGGAGAAATGAGAAAAAAACATCACTAATCACCGAGTAATTAAGAAGCAAACCCGCTGTTTGTTTACTAGGCAAAAATAAATCTTGCACTTACACATGGAAATAAAACTATCCTATAATTATTCGGCTCTAATAGAAACGTACAATCAACGCGACAAAATAGATATATAGCGTAATCGACGATCAAACACTTGTAAATCAGGAAATACGGCCTTCGATAAAAATCGACATCTTCATCGTTCGATCGTCATATCAATCAATTTATTGCGACCGCTAATCGATTACTATAAAATTCGCACCTTGAATTATTATCATATACTAACCGTGTAATATACATGTGTTTCCAAGATTTAACTTATTATGTCACAAACGCCATCTTATTCATTGGCAATATTGGACGGAATAAAATTTATCGGTTCCACGTTTTATTTTCGCTTTCGAAAACCCGCCATTCGAATAACGATAAATCGAGACTTGGCGCTTTTCCTCCTGAGTTTTGCATTAATAGCAGAAAATTAATTAAGACCAATAGAGTTAATATTTCTGTTAATTAATTTTCTTTTCGTAATTATTTATTACAGAAACGTGAAATACGGCTAATGATATGAAGAACTGCTGAAGGAAAACTTGTTTTTTTTTCGCAGTCTAATGATCGATCGCTCAATCACTTTCGTTCTGTATCTATAAAAGCGCTGCTTACCGCATTTTTCAACAACAAACAAATGAGTGCACATTAGCGGTGCAGAAACCGATACTCGAAAACCTTTGTATCTGCCGAGGAATAATCATACTTTTTTTTTGCTATATACAGCGACCGAGGATCAAAAAGCAAGTCTGGGCAGATGCCCGTCATCGAGACGAGTAAGTCACCGCGTACCGACGAATAGAGATTAAGTATGAAACATCTGCTATGCTAGTTCTTGTAATTACGCGCAAAGGAAATTTTGCCGAAGCTACTGTTCCCCTTGTAGCAATAATTGTCAACCTTTTATGAAGTCAGCTCGCGTGCTGCGGGATGAATTATGGTCATTGGCCGAACCTGACCTTCGCCGCGTTAAGCAATAGTGATTTACTACGGAGAGTCTAATCTCAATAACGAAATTGACCGACTGTTTCTTTCACTGATGCGTTGTCTCGCGACGACAGACATCACTTTCACACACGTCGTGCGTCTGAAAATATTTTTCCTACTTTCTCTCTCTTTGGGATCAAGTCAAAATAGCCGTTAATTAATCCTTACGAGCCTTCCTTAAATTCTTCTCTCTACTTCAAAGCTCAAAGACCTACCGCAAAAATATATACAGTAAGTTGAAGCAAGCGATAGCCTGCCCAGACGAAAATCACCATCTCGAAAGTATAGCAATAACCGCGCACAACTCGCTTCGTAAATCATGCCTAATATGACGCAGCTGCTGGTTTCACGGACACGTTCATATGCATCGTACGGCATGCGCGTCCACGCGTCGAGGAGATCTTTCGAACGAGGGCTGAATCTCTTCCGAAAGTGTATATATACACTTTGTTCCAGAATCTTATATGAGACTTTCCTTTCGGAGAAAGAGGCAACAATGTCTTCCCCGGGATGAAAGGGATTTCGGGAATTTCTTTCTCTTCGAATACATTAATACCCAGAATTATTATTCACCGCCTATATACATAAATCATATCGCGGGCATTTTTTACAACCAGCTATAAAAATCTTGCAGGACGACGCTCTTGCTGTGGCATCCTCTCCGAGTACGACGAGAGCAACGACGACCACAACGACCAGTACCACTACCACCAGACCTTGGTGGAATAATCCCTCGAGGAACGCACGAAACTACAATTTAGAGGGCCAATCGAAAAACGAAATGTCAGCGGTTAGCGTCGCCAAGTGGGATAACCTCGGGACCCGCGAGGGTGTTGAGAAAACTCGGAACAGTATGCTTGGCGAGAACAATAGGGGTAAGTAATGAGAAAAACAAGAACTTTTTTTTTCTTCTATCGAGATATATTATACCGCGGTTGACGCGCCGAGATGATTCTAAATTTAACGGAAGGAGGTGTGTTACCTTGGGGAAATATGGCTAACTGCGGGGTTGCTTTCTATCTCTTTCCCTCTCGTGGTTTATGCCGTTGGTATAATAAACCGCCAACTATCCCGTTGGCATAATGGAATTATTCAACGTTCGCGTGTATCTGGTATATATGTATTTATTAAACTCTGAGAGGTTCATCGAGGGATTAATTTTGTAAGCGATAATAAGAAACTTGCGTTAAAACTATGACTGCAGAGGCTCTATAACTAATAAATTGAAAAAAATGTTGTTTGATCACAAAAATCTATTTCTTTGAATAATTCTAAGATAATGTTTACTTGAACATTCAAATATACTTTTAATTATGGTTTGAATTACAGTAAATTTTTGTTTAAATCGAAGTTTTTAGAAGAATACACAAAAATAATTTCTTTAGATAGTCCTTGTACAATATTTACTTGAATATGTAATCATTATATTTATTTAAATTTAAATTTAATTGAAATATACTTATTTGTACCAAATATAAATCTTTTTCATCTTCAATAAACGTACATTTATAGCAAAATTAAAAAATTTTTTATTTAAAATCGTTATATACTAAATAGTTCCATGTTATATTTAAATAAATACACCTATTGACATTAAAAATATTATTTACTGTATTCAAGCGAGTATGCATTTGTATACAATAAATATAAAGGAGTCATTAAAATAAATATTTGTTATAGCCATGATATTGTTTTTCAATTCTAATAAATTATCTTTTATCAAAAAAGTAATTTTATAATAAATACATTTTCTTAAATAAAGCAACCTTTTTTCAATCTAAAGTATAATGAATTATTGACACGAACACATGCGGGTCGTATAATAATTCCAGTCAACCGCGCGCGCCTTGCGTGATATTTTGATTCACAAAGGTCACTCGAAGCTATTATCACTTAAGCTATTGCAAATCGTCAGTCATTCATTCAGCAGTTCGACTAGTAATCGCTTGTTCACTCAATCGTAAACATATTTATATTATCGAAAAAATAACAACAATTCTTAAAACCGTTGGAATTAAAAAAAAATTAATAATTCATTCTTTGTCTGTGTTTAATATCTGTGTATACAATAAACACGTCTCGCGGTCGGTGGTCCGCGCAATTAGTCGTGTGTGCACCGCCTCTTCTCTCAAGACGGAGATCGAAAAACGATTCTCATCCGCGCGATCGCTCGCGATTTATATGTAGATTCCAGCACCATTAGCCACACACATATCACCTCCAGATGTAACGGACCGGCTTTCCTTGAAACATCTTTGTTTAGTACACTCGCGAACGAGACAAGTCCTTGTTTGTATGAACAATTACTTGTTGAATTTTCAAGGTTTTTTTTGTATACAAACTATTTTAATGTAGACAGATTGCAACTAAACTCCTGGTCTATCGGGCGTAATTGTTTTAATTATGTAAGTGTATATAGTGAGAAGAAAAGTTTGTTGTATTTAAGGAAATTTATTCTCTAAACAATCACTTTTTTAACGAAGAACAATACTTTGAAACTAAAATTATTTCCAGTAAAACTTCACTGTGCGCAAATACGAATTTGCTTGAGTGCATTGTACAATTTTTTATTATGAATTAAAATATTCCCCTTTTTATTAGTCGTTAATAAATATTTTGTTATTCTAATGAAATATAATTCGCCTTAAAAAATAAAGCATATATTATATTAAATTCCGTAAATATTTACCTGAGACTACCGAAAGAAATAATTTTTTTAAGTTAAACAATTTTTTTTCACTGTACATGTAAGTATTATAAATTAAAAAATTTCTCGTATCTCTTCTTGCGATGTACATGCATATAGTGGCTACTCCTTTTGAACTTCGCTTAATGATACACCGCATCATGGCGCGAAACAAAAGAAGCATCTGCGCGTCGATTTCACTTTTACGATTCGCACACACACACACACATATGTATACTATACAGTATACGAATCAGGACCAACTAATGTATTCCGTTGAAAATTTCAGCTTCAGAATTCAACGCAGTGCAGCGCCACGCAAAACGAGTCGCAATGGAGGGTAGCTGTCGCTGGCCACGTGCAAAAGTCATACCTGTACTCGACATCTACTATAACTCGACAGCTACGTATTACCCTCACTGTGTGATTCTGCATCGTTGCTCAGACGACACCGGCTGCTGCAACAGCGAAACCCTCACCTGCGAAGCCAAGCACAGCCAGAGGGTTGAGCTCGATTTTCACGTGAGTATATAATACATAGGTATAGTATTATACATATAGATGAGAAGCAACATCTCGAACGTTACTTTGATATTTTTACGGTTTAAGTTAAGGGGGAATTTACACTTATTCCTTCCTTGAACTTCGAATGTTTATGAGAAAAAATCTAATAATATTACAAAATTAAACTTTTTTTTAAAGAATATTTCAAAAACGGTATTTATTATGATGTACCTAAAGTTGATGTTACAATCCTGCACAAGTGCAGAAATATGATTTATTTAAAATTTTGTTTTG
Source organism: Apocrypta bakeri (assembly GCA_018906985.1). NCBI lineage: Eukaryota > Metazoa > Arthropoda > Insecta > Hymenoptera > Pteromalidae > Apocrypta > Apocrypta bakeri. The sequence goes on from JACCIA010000002.1 coordinate 5,874,612, forward strand.
TTTTAACAATTTTTAAAAAACTGTTATTTCGCAAAATAGAAAAATTTCTCCAAATATTCTGTAATATTCAGGTGTATTAATTGGCTATCTCCAAGATATATATACTCTTGCTAATTTTTTCAGGAGCTGCGTAGTTTTTTAATAAATAGTTCATTAAACTTTTTATAAAAAATTAGCAACTAAGATACCATTTTAACTGATTGAGGCCGAAATCAATTCCGCAAGTAGATATCTTGTATCATCAAACGTTTATTCCAATGGTCTAAACCAACGGGATAAATAATAATAATTTTTAGGAAAAAAGTTTAGCCTTGTATAATAATATTATATTACATTTTTCGTTACAAATAAGTGTAAACCCCCCTTAAGGGCGCACAGCGTCGATGATTACAAATGTCGCGTGATAAACGCACGCGAGTGAAAGTTTGATGTATATATATATATATATATACATCCCGCGCAAATGACCTTCTTTTCGTGTGAGAGGCTGACGCGATTGTTAAAGAAGAAAATTCCAGGAATCGAGACGTGCGGGTCGACAAATTACAGGGAGGTTTCCCAATTCTTTCAAACGAGTCGGAATAATCGTCAAAGCTCTATAAGTACGCGGGTTGACGGTACGATGGCTTGAAGGGTTATTTACTCGTCGATTATTACGATGTTTCACCGATGCGAAAGTAAAAGTCAAATGAAGAGCGCATGAGCGATCTTAAGACTATAATTACTTAATTCATCGTTCCTTTGTACACCTATAATATATATATATATATATATATATATATATATATATATACACACACATTGCTTTCCCATTATGCGGCATTATGTAAATATAAGCGCGCGCTTTGACTACGAGCGTATGTATGTATATGTAGGTACACGTTAAACGGGCGATTATACTTTTAAAATATAAACATAGAGGATTAATGATCCATTTATCGAGGCTGATAAGTTTCTCATAAAACTTAATTTGCGTAACGATCGCAGTTGAGATCTGTGTGGTTAAACAGCTTGACAACCGGTAGACCGCGACTTGTCGTTTATCAAACACGTCGATATCGCAATCTCTGCACTAACCTTGCGCAACCTAACGAGCCAAAACTAATAATATCGAACGCATATTATCCTTATGTAAAGCTGCTCTTCAATCTCTTCCTTACCTCGTAATTCCCGCGTAATTCATATATTCCCAAGGAGGAAGAAAAAAAAAATCTTATCTAAGGTAAACCATGACGTACGCGAAGAACACATTGAAACAAGTGCAGGAAGCCTGCACTATACTCAAGCATCGCCGGATCTCAGGTCATTCAGAACAAGGACCTCCCAGAAATCCAGCGCACTTATTCTCTCTTTCTCCCCCGCACTTTCGTCATCGTGCGCATGCACGCGAGAGAGAATCTCGAGCTCCTCGCACACACACGTGGTATATATAGGTATACGAATGTATCTTATATAGTTGGAGTGGCGTCGGTTGAACAGTCAAGTGCAAGCGATCGCGTCTATACCATATAGCCAAAGGGACTCTCTGAATCAGGAGTCTCTCATCTCTCGATCCTGGCTTCTTCGAAATTTCTCGTTGCATTATGATTATACTGCAGGCTTCCATCGAAAACTGATAAGAGCCTGTGCGCGTTTTGCGCGAGTTCTTCGATCAAGATTTCTCGATGCAGCAGCGGCTGCAATGCGAGAGATAAGCAAAATTTTTCGAAACGTTCCCGGAATCTCGTCTCGTCTTTCTCTCAGGCGTATAACGAGCCGTCGTTATATAGAATTCGGTATTTCGAATTCGTCGCCTCGTTCTATATACATTTTTATAGGGCTAATTTGGGATATATATAGAGATAGAAACATTTTTTTATTGTAAAGTCAGTAAATTAACGTATTAATGAATGTGACTTTTAGTTGAGTCAAAAATATGTATGTAATATATATTAATAAATGAAAAATGATAGTTTATAAAGGTTAGAACTAACTGTGGCTTTTTTTTCTTAACTATATAGATATAGTTAATTTATAGTTATAATCATGCATTAAGGGTTAATATACGTAATTTTGAATTTCTAATTTTTCGTTTATTATCTTTTTAACGATACTAGGACACTTTTTTGAAATCCTATTTTAATGGGTTATTTTGAATAGAAACGAGTTGAGAAAAATCCGTGCACTATATACTACTGCACTACACTATTGTGGAGGTCGCTCTTTTCAGTGACGGCATTTAAAATTTTGATCAAATTATTATTTACCGATGAAAATAAAAAATAAAAATTGTTTCAAAGTAGTGTTCTATTTTCCTACATCTTTTTAAGAAAAGTATCTTCAATAATCATTTAACGGTAAAAAATGCAAATTTTTTTATTCAAGCAAAATGTCGGACACTATTATACTTCTTCCAAATTTACTATTAAATTTATCACATTTAACTCTCGGAATATATAGTTTTTTATACAAAAATACAAACAACAGAAATGTCTTATAATTTGTCAAAAAATACACTCAAATATTTTCAAGTATCACGATTCGTTATAATTTTTAATTTTCCAATAAGACGAAGAATCACGATATTAACAATTTATATTGAATAAATCTATAAGTATTCTACGATGCATTCGAAGACATTTATGTTCTTCGCAAATTTTAAGTAAACTGAATTTTAGTCTCTAAATTTTTCAAAAACTACGAGCTTTACTAAAAAAGTTTCACCATATAGTTTTACATTTTTTTAAATTGAAACATTATTTTCTAAATTTCAATTCCATTATTTTCTACAAAAAAAAATTATAACGAACAATTCTAAAACGATTTGAGAATGTTCTAAGGCATTTTGCGTTATATTCATATTTTTATAAAAATCTGAGAAATGAACTATAAACGAATATTTCTTTAATACTAAGAAACGAGAACTTTGAAACAAATTAATCGATCTATCACCACTACACGATTTCTGTACAAGAGAAATGCGATTTACATATGTACAAAGTATCGTTGTTGAAGGGTCGATCGCATTATGCAGGCAGTATACGAGGTAGAGTAGTGTATACGAGGGTATAGTATAGGACATAAGCATAGAGGCGGATCTTTTCTAATTCTGGCACGTGTCATACGGCGTATACACTCTCTACGCTATATGCGCACGCGCACACTCGACAACTCGTAACCCGACGGTTAAATGGGTCATCACGATTTGGGTTGGCATTTTCGGTTATAATAAAAACTATATAGAACGAATATACCATCCGTTCGCACGCTGTGCATGTATTGTACCGTGAACTCTGACTGTATATTATATCCGCGCGGGAAAAATCCAAATTTTCTCGACCTCTTGGCTTTATGAACTTTCACTCGGGGCGGTCGTAAAAAAAGAGATGACGACGGTACGCTAGTTCCTATTATGGCACATGTCGATTGTGATGGTAAAATTGACCGAGCTCGTGCACCGTAATGCACACGACACTTTCACACCGATAAAACTTGATACTTATTAAGGAATAACGTGTCTCGCGTGCACATATGGACAGCCCAGTCAATGCCCGTTTCTCTGTAAAAAGCTCTGACGCAATAGCCTGGGAATCGCGCGAAACACCAGACGCCGAAGACTCCAGCCGATGCAAGTGCAAAAAATATCAGTGAATCCGCGCGAGGCGACGATAATTCACGAGGGATGTGTATGTGCTCAATCGAGCGAATGTATATAGAAGCACTTCCTCGTCTCGAGATATCTGTGTACTTCAAAGCGAGCTCGAGCAAAGTGACCGAGTATGAGAGGGATATTCTCTCTGATTGAGTTATTAGCGCGCTAAATAGCGAGCTTATGGTTGCCGGATGGATATAATTAAACGTAGAAGTTCTACGGTTACGGTTACTTTTTCTATATGACTGCTCGATAGAAAGAATTATTTGACTCAAAGTCTTTGTTCGTTTGAATCATATATTTTTCATGACAATTGATACAAGTGAATATTCGTCGACATTAAAAAAATGTTCATTAACAGTTACTGCACGATTGCTGATGTCTGTAGTAAGTCATAAAATGTTCAATGTGAAGTAGTCGTTTCTTATGCTAATAAAAAGTGACCAACGTTATACAGCTGCTCGAAAAGTCAGTTAGGTGGGTTAAATGTGCAGATATCATTACCGCGTACTGTGTGTCTCAATATACAATGTACCGAAGGAAGGAATAGTATTTTTATTCATTCTAAATGGATGTTATTCTAGAATTTAGGCATTTCGCGCAAGTAATTGTATTGTAATTTAAAAAATAAATATACAATAATTTGTAAATTAAGAAAAAAAGATTCCAAATTGCTCCTATTATTGTGATTTTAATTGTAATCTGAAATGTGTAATGTCTATAACTAAAAATCTAATTTTTTTAAATAGATGACATTTTTTCATAAAAATATATTATAAAACATTTTTTAACAAAACCTAACAACAAGATGTTAAATATATGATTTTGTTTCAACAACAGATATAATGTTATTGCTATGCCATTTTGGGGTATCAAATTGAAAATGTATCATATATATATATATATAAATGTAATGTATACGTTTAATTTATTTGAAACAAAGTAACAAAATGATGCTGTTACAAGCTCAGACTCATTAAAAATGTAAATACCAATACATTAATATAATACAATTCAAATGACATGGAAATAACATAATCTGTAAACTCTCTTAATCAACAATTTTTTAACTAGTAATACATATAGATATGCATTTGGTTCGTATTAAAGTCATATTAATTAGCTATTAATTCCGTAGATAAACTTTACATTAAATGAAACTTTCAATCAGTGTACAATCGACTCCACCCACTGTATATATAACATGAAAATACGCATATCTCGGTATGTTTTCACTTTCACATGGTGTTGCGAGATAAGCGAATTTTCCGATATAACATTCCGTACCTCATAACGCAACGCAACGTCCCTCTCGATGACAACTATTCAGATCTGATAAATATATACACTCCGCCCAAGACTTTCACGTTCGACGAAGCTTTTCGTGTGGCTCATCGGTTTCAAAACCATCTATCTTCGCTGCTTTTATACACGGTGCGTCTACCTATACGTGCCACGAAGAAAATCAATCGTCTGAAAAACGGAGAGTCATCTTTAAATGGACCGTATAACACATCCAGACCGTCGCACCTGTGTATATATTATACGATCCTCGGACTAATCATCACTTTAAAAATATTGTTTCCTTTCTATTTTAGTAATGATTATATAATATTCTCACGAATTTTCATGAATTTTATTAGAATTTTTGAAATTTTTGTTGGATTATACTTTTATGAATAAATTATGATTTCTGAGGGAAGCATTGCTTGAAGGATTATAAGAATGACAATATTAGCTCGTGTAAATAATGTAGTTACCAATTATTCGTGTACATCTTTTGAACTTATGACCTTATACTTTCATTAATTAATTTCATTAGTAATTGCTTGTAAGTTATTTTACGGTATTTGAGTTAGCTGCTTTAAATTGGTTTATTTACCATATTTAAGCTAATTAGAGTCTTATAACCAAAATTTGCAAGAATATACAAATAAACATGAACTTTTAGTACTTCTAAGATTTTATTGGCAGATCTTAAAGATATTTGATTCTTTAATTGGGGCAATTTTACTACATAAAGCTTTTACATGTTTTGAGTGACAAATTTGTTAAATTAGTTTAATTGAATACGAAATTAAAATATCTGATTTTTATTGTAACTTCGATAAAAACGTTCAAAAAATCCCAATAAAATTCACAGAAACTTCTCGAAATATTATTTAAACATTTTCAAAATATAAAGGAAAAAAAGTTTTTTATTTGAGGATTTGTCAAAGAATATATATTAAATAAAATGACATTTTAGTTTTGGCGATTTACGAGACTACAAACATTAAATATTGCAAGCAGTATAATAAATATGAAAAAGTACAAATTTCCAGAACATATCGATTCATTATTTAATCCAAAACTTCTCAATGACAGGTTAAATCTAAGAACTATTAAACGAAACTAGCATACACTCTCCTACTGAACGCAGTCGATTTCTACAAATCCTAATAAAATTCATGAAAACTAGAGGAAATATTACTTAAACATTCTCAAAATATAATAAAAAAAAAGTTCAAAGTAATGATTTGTCAAAGAATCGACCATAAATATACAGCGAACAGCAATATACACTAAACTTCACGATTTCATCCGAAACGTATAAAAGATCGCCTTGACAGTCGGCCTCCCATATTTTGGCTAGGTGAAAAGACAAATTCCTTATTCTCGAAGTCAGATAATCCGATAGCCATCCGACAGATACTTGGCGGGATATCAAACGCCGGCTACTTCTGCGTCTACGAGGCTATCGCCGTCACAGCATCTTCGCTGGAGTCTCATTGTGCATGAGTGCGTTATATATATAAACGTGCGCCGTTGCGTCCACTTCCGCGGTACGAAAATACCGCGACTAGAGCAGCTGATTTACGAGAGCGAGAGAGAAGAATGTATCTAGACGAGACGGCTTTCGCCGAACTGGGTTAGCGATATCGCGTGTAAGATTCGCTCGGAAGGATCGATCGATATATCATAATTTTTTACTTTATTTATCCCGCGACGTGACGACAAGTGATTTCGTGAGAAGAAAATTACCGTTGCAACGGGCGTGACTCAGACATCGAAACGTGTCCCTAAAATTTTAAGGCAATCTTTCTCAACGTGCGTAAGAATTTTCTAAATGGTTAAGAGCTTTCGTGATAAAACTGAGAGAGAGAGAGAGAGAGAGAGAGAGAGAGAGAGAGTTTCAAACCAAAGAAAAAATGTCGAGTCTTTTGTTTCTTGCGGCTAGTCTATCCACGATGGATGTTTAAATGCCCTTGCGCGCCATTAGTTATCGCAAAAGTGCTTTAAAGTACCGCTCCAATTCAAGCACCGCTGCACAGCATGTCTCTTTGCCGCTGTAAGTGGTCGTAAAAACCTGCAGCGACGGCAGCAACGCCGGAAAATAAAAATTACGTTTTTTCCAACCTTTGAATCCTTGCATTCATCGAGTTGAAACGGTTATTTTTTTTCTCGTACGTATACACTCTGCAGGAAAGAGGTTTCTTTTTTTTTGTTTTTAAAGTCAGCTCGGAGAGTTTGGTCGAAAGTCCGGTCTTAAAGGTAAGGATTCGCATTGTGTGTCAGGCGGGTAATTGAATTAGAAGCTCGACTAAGTAAGTTAATTGATGATGGTTCGTTCTCGTTTACACGGATACGCTCCGGTCGTAGAGAAATCTACGAGTTATACCAGAACAAATGACTCGGCGTGTGAAATTAGACACTTTCGTTTTACGCGAATAGCAAAATTTTCACGCTGTTGCCCAAGCCTCGTTATACGATTCAAAGATTACAATTTTATCGTCAATTATTGTTACAATCGCGCACGCGCGAGCATACGATGAATCTCAACTATGCGTGTATGATAACGACGTGTTTCAAGCTAATTTTCCTCGAGGTCTTCAATACGAATGATGATCCATCCTTTCACTTTGTTGAATTTTTCTAAAAATAAGAAATTCAAATTTTCGCGCCAATAGCCACATCGACATGAGCTATACTCGGCTGCATATCAAAGGGATCTTACTGGCACGTCTGTCGTGTCAGAAAACGTCTAGATAAATGAGCTTCTTTGGCAAATGTCATCTAAGCTCTGAAATTTCACGATTTGACAGTACCTCGACTCTGCAGGTATATAATATACTTCCGTGAGTTGCCGGTCTACGGCTTTGTCTCTCTCGTTCTGTTTCTTGCTATAATACGAGTCATGAGTCTATATGCGGCGCCGAGTATTTCGCGGCTTCGAAATTTCCCGCTGTTATTTTTGGTTCACCACTGAGAAAACAGCGGAGGGTCTGTTTAATAGTTGCATAGTTCTGCGGAGACGTCTTGTTCTTGCTTGACGCCGTGGCGAGTGAGAGGCGGACATTATATACTATATATGCATATATATAATTATACGCATGGCTTTAGCTGCAGCTGGATAATTGACAATAAAGCTGTTGTGATAGCATTAATGACGCGATTATGAAGTGTATACTGCGTACATTGAAAAAAAGGTTGGCTATATTTAGAAAATTTATTTATTAAAACATTGTTCTATTGAAAGACGAAAATATTTACTTGAATTAAAAAATAATAATTTGGCGTTAAAACATATTTATTTAACTCTAAAATTATTTTCAGAGAATCATTATTTACTGTGTACAAATAAAAATTTTGTTTAAATACATTGAATAATATGTTCTAAGCCAAAACGTGTATTTATTTAAATGTAATATGTGACTATGTTGAAAATAATGACTTTAAAGAAAAATTTCTTTTTAAACTTCCTTAAATATTTATTACACGAATTGCTACAGTAAACAAATATTTACTGGAGTGTGAATATATATATATATAAATAAAGTTTTATACAAGTACAATAGTAAAGTTTAAATAAATATTTCCCTAGGGTTATAAAAAAATGTTTCCTGTTCACAACGGCAAAAGCGACTTCAGTTAAAAATTGGTGAACGGTGTACGAAAAAATTTTACAACCAAAATATAAGTGCAATTTTAAAGACAATTTCGTACACGTAAGGATTTATTTTTTAACTTTTTATGATAAATTTTATTTTAAATTGAGCAAGACCAGCAAACCGGAATTTATTTCCTCTGTTAAATTACTTATTAAAGTAATGCTTTTACGTCCAATAATTACTGCATTACTACAGTTGCAATAATTTTATTTACTCCGGTTTTATAAAATAAATAATCGGTTTTATATAATAAATTTATAAAATAAATATATATAAAAACTTTATGCATTAATAGTATTTAAATCAAGTATATCAAAGGAATGCAAGCGAAATCGTATAAGGTTGGTATAGGTCAGAGAAATTTTCGAAGTATTACAGAACCGGCATTTTGACTTAGCACGGATTTCGAATCGTAATTATGTCAACTTAAGCTTTCGACCAAGGTTCGCCTAAGATCCCTAAGACTTTATACGTCTGTATATATATATATATATATATAATACTCGTATAATCGCAACACTGGAATAAGGAGTCGAGTAATAAATGATTTTTATTTCCGCGCGTGTTAATACAAAGTTAAATTGAATTAATCGAAGGAATTCATAAATTCGCGACGATGAGAAAGCATCGGTAGCGCGAGCGAATACAGGAGGAAAAAAAGACGAAGAAAACGAGTAAAGTCAGAGTAACGACCTCACAAGCCTCTAAGTATATATATATATATCTCTGTCTATATTACACTCTCGAAGCGGGCAAGCAACTGCTGACCCAGACCGAGCGCTCTGTTGCCGAAGTACAAACGTTCTTATATTTCGCAATAACCACCTTGCGTCCTCCAAAAATCAAAAGTGCAACTGTGCAACCCATATGTGTATATCTATATATACCTCGAATCTCAAGACAGGTGTAATCATGAAAAATTGACCCTCGCAGCGCTTACGTGTCTTTACTACTATGTACGAACAAGAGCCATACACACATGGGTTTCAGCTCGGTCCATTAAAGCCGTCTACTCGGCGCTGACATCACAATTCCGAGACGAGAAATCTCCGCTATGCCGTTCTTCATTTGTCTCTCTCTCTCTCTCTCTCTCTCTCTCTCTCTCTCTCTCTCTCTCTCTCTCTCTCTCTCTCTCTCTCTCTCTCTCTCTCTAAAGCTTGTGTGGGGTCCACAGAGTGGAAGCGTATGTAACGTTGGCGAGAGAAGCTATGGAAGAGAAAGAAAGAGAGAGAGAGAGAAGCTGTCTCGGAGATGCATTAGAAACGGTAGCCCGCGATTGCTATCACCGCTTGCGCGTATACGTGAATGCGACGGAATGTTGAGACGAGAGAAGCCTGTAAAGTTGTACCGCGTGGTTTTTCATTCGTCGCTGTATATTTTCGTGAGACTCGTTTATTATTACCGGAGTAAGATAAATTTGGATAGACACGCGGCTATTTTTGTATAGAATAATATATTTATATGTGTGTGTGTATTTGAAAGAGAGCATAAGTATTTTACGCAGTAGCCTGCGTGTTGTCCTTTGCGCGAGTTTCTCTCTCTCTCTCTTTCTCTCTCAGTTGGTTGTCGTCACGATTATATACCGCGCAAAACGTCTGTGTATTTTGCAATTCTTGGCTCGCTAGCGTCAAACGAATTAACGCGAAGCGTCAACCGTGATTTATAATCTGGATTGTATGTGTTCGCCTTCTCCAGATCACTCCCATATATGAGAATCAAGCTGCGACGCGATAAATCTCAAAGATTCATGATTAAAAATTTCACATTGTCTCGATGGCCCTCAGAATCAGTCGGTGTGTTATGCATCGGAATTGTTTACGTGAAATCTAGTTTGAAAGCAGCGAAAATATTGTACATGATGCACGATCGTAATGTCGCCATGTCACTCAAGCCAACGATTATTTTTCAAGCGTATTCTGCAGAGACGCTTATTTATTTATTTCCCAGAGTATAAAACATTACATTACATTATATGTAATCCAGTAGAGGGTAACAAACATTCTGTTCACTGGTTCGGTACAAAATTCATTGAAAATTATACTGACTAGCTTGGCTGGGGATAAACTATATGTTGGTTTCCAGGTTTGAGAAGCATGAGAATTAAACAATTATTTTAAGTTGAATTTTTTAACTACATATTAATTTCTGTAAAGGCATTATAGGTATACACTGAAGAAAAAATTGTAGGTTTCGAAAAATTATTTTCTTCATACTCCTGACAAAATATTTACTTGAATTTAATCATTATATTAGAATATCATTATTATATATTTTAATAAATTCTAACTTGATTATAATCACAATTAATTTCTGATTATTATCAATAAATACTTGTTTTAAATATACTAATTTTTATACATCTGAAAAATGTCGACTCGCAGAAATACATATATGTTTTCCGAATTTAAACAGACATTTCCTATTTAAATGCATTATTTGCTTAATAGTCGCACATTACATTCACGTAAGAGCAAATTCTTATTTACATGTAATAAGTAACATTTTACTAAAAATAATTTTACTTTCAAACTTATATTTCTCAAAGCCATAATATTGTGTTTTTAATTCAAGCAAATACTTTATACTTAAAAAAATGCAATTATTTAACAAATATAAATTTCCTTAAAATATAAATATTATAGATTTTGCGTAATACACAAAATTACATTCGTTTATGTAATTCGTATATTTATACTCATGCATCGTTCATCATGCGCCGCTTTGAGGTGCAAATCATTACCGCGGATTATGCTCGCGATCCCTAAGCGCCACTTAATGCGCGCGCGCAAACACTGCACGCGGCGATGAGATCACGTATTATGCTCGCGACTCTGTACGCTTTTTTTTGCTCATATTCTTTCGTATGCGCGAGTTTGAAATCTTGCATATATAGTAGTTGTTCGCGACGTTGATGGATGCGTGGGTGATAATGGCCTTAATTATATCGCGGAGGAAGTTGCTTGCAGTTAAGTGTCGATAATTTTGAAGGGATAGATTTATAAATCGTCGATCTATTGTTGCGAACGAATTGAAATTTTGCAAGTTGCTTGTCTTGAATATGAAACTTTATGCAAAAATATTAACAAAACATCAACTACAACATTATTAGCGTAGATAATGATTTTACGTAAAAAAATTACGATAATATCGCAGTCAAGTGGCTATTCGTTTAATTAACAACAAGAAATGATAAGTAGTATTGAAAAAAAGTTGAATATTAGTTACGATGAATGTTGGAATAAACGACGTATCGGAAGGTGATAAAAAAATCATTTGAAAACTCGAGTGTCGTGAAAAAAAAGCCGTCAATTATCGCACGCGAATTAGAATTCTACGATGCAGATTTTCTACAAATGCGCTGTACTTCGAGGACAAGCGCTATATATACGTTCTCGGTTGAATCAGTTTATAAGGAATTCCGATTAGAAAGTACACCACTTAAGGATTAATTGACAATAATTACCACGTTAGCGTCGTACGCGCGTCTCTGACCCGTAATCTCGAGTTGCGAACTTTCAATTAAGATCGAGTCTAGTTGTGGTAACCGAGATGAAAGTGTAGCGAAGCTCATAAACTGGCGAGACTCGCTTTGTGATAAAAATAAAGGTTAAAAGGTTCGCCAATCGTTGGATGGCTAAGGTCGTAATTATTTTTAACTCGATGAGCGCAATAAAAATTTAGCCTTGGAATTACATAAATAGCATTGATCGAACAATTAAATGATATTACTCGCTTAAATTATGTTTTGTATAAACATATAAATAACAAGTTGTTTATTACTGTACATTTAATTAAAACTCGAGCGAAATTCATTTGGAACGCATAACTCGCCTACGCATCAAAACAAATCTTCGTTAAGGAGCCAAGCGCACTTGGGCACCGGAGCGATGCAGTCATTCTCCTTTAAGGGCCGAATTTGAATTTGGCGCACTCGGTTCAGGGGCTTTAGTATTCAATGTAACCGCCAGGCGGCTTCCCTGAAATTTAGACGTACGTGCAAGCGGCGAGTTAAGTTCCCGGTTAGTATATAAGACCGCTACGAGATAAAACTCTTTGGAAGCGTGTGCTAGCAATGGCACAACTGAACATTGATCGCTGACAAGTATAGATATAGGTATGGCAGATCTGCTCAGTGGGTGCAACAAATAGCTTGTTTTACGGCTCCCGATGCGGCTTTGCGGATTGACCGATCTTATTCGGAAAATCCAACGCGGAGCCTCGCACGGTTGAGTCTCTAAACGTCGCTCCTCAAACTACCGCGATTTCAAAATTGGTGGGGGGCGATATTTCATAGCTCATAACGAGGTAATTCTTCGCTTCCATATACACGGCACTGCAGATCGCAGTATGCCCTGTTTTTTTATTAACGAGTTTAAATACGCATCGATTCGTTCTGTATCAATGATTGAAAAATACAGAAAGCAAAGTATTAAAGATAATAATTATAGTTTCAAATAAATATTATTTAAAACTCAAATACAGTTTGTTTCATCAACGTGAGTATTTTAATAATGACATTTTTTTTACGCTTATCAAATCTTTTTCTGTTCATAATAACAATGCAATCATACAGAATTTTAATGTTTTTTTTACAAGTTGTTGTTAAAAAAATTAAGTAATTAGACATTTCTATGCTAATTTTGAAATATTTTTAAATCCATCAGTTCTTATCCGATTCCATCCTCAATCTAATAGCAGGCAATAATAAACAATAAACCTACAACAAAAATATGCGCACGCAATTGCTTAATATAATTTTATTCTCGACTACGCTATACCGACCTAAATTATTCATCACCTCACAACTGACGATAAAAAGCAGACCTCGTTTTCCGCAAAATCAGCGAGCAAAACACACTATACTATATCGACGGAAACGCGTCTCTCCGGAGTATCTTGTCATCTTTGATAATCCTTAATGCCGACAATCAGCGTCATCCCAACTATAAACACACTCGCGTACACACGTACACGCATAGACGAGAGAAAGATCGAGGCACCGCCGAGAGTGCATACGTACACGTCTGCCCCGTTATTTGCATAAGTCATGAGCGTTCATCATCCGTCGCGCTTCCATAAAGCCTTAGACACTCGCGCAATGAAGTTGGATGTACTGTACACATACAAGCGCACGTTCACTCGAGTAAAAGGAAGAGCGAAGCAACCTGGTGGTTTTGCTAGCTACGCCTGAGTAATTGATCTTCGGCTGATTCTCCGCCTTGATTAGACTCTAACCTGTCATCGACTTTGATTTTCTTCGATGCTTCCGCTCTGCGAGCGTGCAAGGGCTCGTTTATTGCCTTTTTTCATTGAGTTATCGTGACTGTTATTTCGTGTACTTGTATACGCCACTTGATGATCGTGGAATGTTATTTTTCACGACTGTAGAATTGTCGATGTTTAATTCGACGTTGTATTCCAAAAGTGGAACAAATTTTTCATTTGATCGCGATTTTTGCACACAATCGCTATCCTCGTTCTCGATAAGAAACTTTCGCACGCGTTTTTCTATCTTGCCTTGCGAATTATTAAAGCAATTAACGGGTTATTCTCGTTATGGAACGGTTTACACTAATTTTCTGTCTGAAATTTCGGGATGTAATGAAAAATGTCATATTATTACAGAGCTAAACTTTTTGATTAAAATTATATGAAAAAGTATATTTAATAAAACCTACCCGAAGTTGTTTTTATTATTCTACCCAGAGATATGATTTTTTAAATTTAAACTTTGGTGTAGAATATATAGAATTATATAGTAGAATTGAAACTGTACTACATTTAATATTCTGATATAAACAATTTACTTTTGAAAAAATTACAAGATAAAGCTTTTTCATAAAAAAGTCTCGTTGAAAATATAAATACTAATTAATTAATCAAATACAATTCGACAACTCAAAACTTTCCATTTAAAATTCCATCAAGGTGTTCAAACTATACCACTTCCAAAGCTAAAATTTAAAAAAATTATATTTCTATTCAGGATAATCACATCAACGTTTGTTAGGTCTTATTAAATAATGTTTTTCAATACACTTATAGAAAATGTTGATCTTTGTAATAATATAAATAACATTTTTTGTAACAGACATTCTCAGTTCAAGAAGGGAATACGTGTAAATTTCTGTAACGTCAATCTGCCCATACGTATATAATTATTGGCTTCAAAATCGTCGTTTGTATAAACCATGTAATGTAAATGAATATTCGTTACTAATAAAAAAATATTTATATAACAGTTAATGAACGATTGCTGATATCTATAGTAATAGTAATACAAATGTAGAGTGTGAAGTACTCGCTTCTGATGCTAATAAAAATTGACTAACGTCACATAGTTAAGTGAAAAGGGATGTTAATTGTGCAATTATCATCGTCGAGAACTGCGTGTCTTAATCTAAAATGTTCCAGTATTTTTAATGAATTCTAAACGGTTATTAATCTAGAATCTTGGGAATTCGCGCAACTAATTGTACTATAATATAATAAATTATATACATAGCGATTTGTATATTAAAAAAATAAAAATTATAAATTCATTATTACGTTTTAATGCATTATGTCTTCATATTTAAAAAGCTTCGTAGAAACAGTCAGTTTTAACCTTAATGAGCCATTTCCTAACTATTAATACATATGCATTTGGTTCATATTAAAGTCATATGCACTAACTGTAAATTCCATAACATTACATTAAATGAATATTTCCATCAGTTTATAATTAGCCCAATTCAGTTTAGCCTTCCTAAACGAAAAAATAAAATCGAAAAAAAAAATGAATAGAAACTTAAAATTCCTCTATACCGATACAATCTATTTTTCGTATACACTCGTGTCTTACACGGGCTTATCGCTTGTAAATCGCTCTACGGTATAGTCTTTCTGGAACGACGAGTTCTCTCTTATTCTCGCGAATCTGCATACAATGAGACGCGTCAGTCCGCGCGCTTTGCGCAATAACCCTTCGTGTATTCATGAGCCATCTGCAGCTTGCAAGCTCGAGTCGATAAATTTCCTGAGGGAAAAAATATAAGCTCGGCGTGCGTCATTGCAAGAACTGACATTATGCAGTACACGTAGGGCCATAAACGCGCGTGCGCGCGGCGGGGCCTTTTTCGAAAGAAAATGATTGACCGCCTTGCGCACTCGAGAAATATCAAGGAACTCGTGTAGACCGAGCTTTTGTCCAGCTGCTGATTGAATCTTTCACTTGCGGGCATTTTCGGCGCGCAGAGTTTGATCGATCGTCGATAATCAATATTCACTTTTGTCAAACGGAGGCATTTTTCCGATTAAACAATGAAAAAAAGTGTAATTTCAGCCAAGGGTGAATGTACAATAAAGTGCTCAGCAGGTACTATCTGCAATATCCGACTGTGCGCGAGTGACATCCCGATGAATTATCTACGTATTCGCAACGCCTCGTTCGAGAACCGGTAGACCTTGCGCTCGAGCGGTGCCTTATACCGAGTAAGAGAGAGAAAGAGAGGGAATGTAAGCGGGGCTTCCAGAGAACGCGACGCGTCGCTTTATGATCGAATACGTGCACAGTGAGTCGTTATAAAGTGTCGGAGAGATTGAAGCCTATCGTAAAGTCCTGATGACGATAGAGTGGATGACGTCCATCGTCATCGTCTATTTCGCATGCGCCCCTGTGTGTACCGCACGCATTTTTATTACCCCAGTCCCCGCCCCCTCTTCTCTGAAAAAAAGAAGAACATTCCAACGAGATTATACTTATAGGTGGCTAATCTGCTTGCTAAAAGCTATTTTTTCGCAATCGAGCGAGAACACACAGGTAGTGCAACCTCGATAAAACCATGGTAAAAGGACCCCATTAAAACGTTCGTGTATCCTTGTTGTACCTCGAAGAGAGATGATTTACGAGGCTGGTCAATATAAATATAAATGTACATTCGCTTTCGCGTCAATTTCTTCGGTTCTATAATCAACGACTGTTGTTGCATTCACGACCAAAAGACTTTAAAAACTCATTTAGTACACATATATCTATACTCGTTGTTTAAAGGAAACGCTAATAATCGCTAACCTCAGGTCATACCGCGTAGAATGAGGAATGCTTCTTCGAACAGACTTGATTATTCTCTCGAGCCGAGCGTATGTGCTTCAAGGCGTATTACACGCTTTTTCTCCTCATACATCACGAAGATTAGAACGTCGGTTCTAGCACCAGGAGCTTAAGCGATACTGTCTCAAAACGGCCCACCCTTCCTTTTATTTTTCATCCACTGATTCATGCACTACACTCGTAATTATACCAACGCGTTTCGAATATCCAATTTTCCCGCCTTTTAAGACAAAAAAAAATATTTATCAGCTCAAAAACCCCAGAATAATTCAAACGCCCTGGCGGAAGATAAAAGAGCGGCAAATGCAAATGCACCTCAGCGTCTGTGTGTCCAAGGTAATTTCAGAGTTATGCAAGCCGTGATGCACAATGCTATGCAGATGAGAGCGCGAGGCAGGAGGTCGCTAATTTAAAGCGCGCGCGATACATTGTTGTATTATTCACTTGTCGCCTGTGCGCAATAAAACTGTGTACGTTGAATATTTTTCCGATCAAACACTTGTACATTACACGCACGCTTGCACCACCAAGGCGCTTAATACCGTACACGCCTAAAAGTAATTCGACGATCGTTATACTCGTCCTCGCGAAAAGAGAAGATAAGAAAACGTGAAATAAAATGTAACAGCGACGAAAAAAAATAAATACTCGAACGTAATAACTATGTGCATAGCTACCGCGCGAAACCCCAGCCGGTCAATTATTAAGTCCCGCTCGCGTGTATACATATATAATACATGTGCACAAGCGCATTCCGTTCTAGGGCCGTGAGGCTATACTCATCTCCCTTAAAATTCTTCGGCGTTTTACACACACACACAAACATACACAAAGCGGTAGGAGCTAGCTGGAGGCCGGACATTGTAAAAGCATTCGCTGCGGACTCTCGGCAAATGCATTATGCATCGCGCGCGGCGCGAGGGATTCAAATTACAGTCGTATACGTATGTATATGTATACTCTGACCGCGAGGGATGCGCTGTATATAATATACGTTTCCTCGCGCATGTCGAGAAACTCCGAGATGAATCGGTGAAAATTTTGAGCAAACAGACGCTAATCGCGCGGTGATGCATGAAAGCGAAAAAAGAAGAACTCGACGCTCTTTCTTATCGGTGCACAATGGGGCTTGAAAAGGAAAGGTAAACAGGACTGTAGACTCGCGTGTCGCGTATAGTAGTTGTTCGTCTACTCCGTTAAAGGGAGACTGAAAGGCCATGAAAAATTGAAATTTCGCGCCGTAATATGGTAGAGAAAGAAACGACTCATTTTGCTTCGGATTCATGATAAATCAAAATGAAATCGCAACAAATTGCGGAATATTCAACATTTTTCAAATTATGTTTAACGTTGCACTATTTGAGCTTTCTTTCGACACTAATCTGCAACGGAGCCTTGTGATGTGTGGTTCACAGAGCGTGTGAGAGTAAATTCGAATTTTAAATTTGAATTTTAAATTAAAAAATTTGACGTTTGTATATGACAAGTGGGGTATACCATTGCCCTTTTCTGAAAATGAAAATTTACTCTTAAAGAGCAATTTCCACTCTAAACATTTAAAGCGTCTACAATATAAATTATATTACAGAAACTTGTGAGGCACGTATTTCGATTTTATAATTGACATACAAAATAAGGGTATTTTCTTCTCCAAATTACACTAGGTTTAAGTTTAACGTTTCTGAAACAAACATCTATACATAAATAAACATTGATTTTAAAGCTCAATTGATATACCGATACATCGACATCATATATTTTCATGAAGAAACTCTAGTAGATTTCCTAACAAGCAAAGAGCGAACAATCTTGATACAGAAGACTCGAATTATGCTCGAAGCTGTGTATAACGAGACGCGTAACCTTGAAAGAAATGTGGAAATTTTAAGTAATAATCCTGCCAATACACGTTTTTCACGGAATTTCATGGAATGTGGTATTTCATTCGAGAATATTTTTTCGCGACAATATATGCATATATAGCCTATAGGCCTATACATTACGAAAACAACGATCAGCAATATATACCTGTACGTGCACTCATGTTCAAAGAGAAGAAACAAGCTATACCGGCGTATGTTTGCAATGCAACTGTAGACTGAAAGAAAAATAAAGAAACTACGGTATAGACGCGTCGGGAAACCAGGTTTCTCGCGTCTGGCAACCGCAATACCGGCGAATGTAGGATATAGTCCGCCGTTAAAACCGCAACTTCGATCGATCAATCAGTTGATTCGTAGCTTCTTCCGATGATTATACAAACGCAAAAATTCTGGCGCGGTCGTACTCTCGATCGTTCCGCCCCATAAATCCTATCTCTAAGACTGGCGCGTTGCGCTTTCTTCGGGTGAAAGCTTTCCGTCCTTTGCACAAATTAGTCGTGACGAATGACACTTCCGAAACTTTTACATGTATATAGATAGACATGAGGAACACACGTCGATTTGAAGTCAACGCAGCTACCGTTACTTTCAGTCTGGCAGTTTTGGCTTATTTATGGCTTGTTCTCTGAGAGGGACATAAGACGTGGTTTCTCCATGGATGAGTTAAAAATCGTTAGAGAGATTACACATGCTTAACGAGAAAAAGCTAGAAATTCCGTTTACTCTGGTCTGGAGAGTGTTTTAGGGGGGCTTTACACTTCACTCCCTGAACTTTCAATGATTGCAGCGAAAATTATTACAAAGCTAAACTTTCTTTTCTTTAAAGGATATTAAAAGTATTATTTAAGGAGCTGAAATGCTCTTAAGAGGCTACCTAAAATTAAAAATTTTAATTTAATTATTTAAATTTGAGCAATAATTATTTGAGTTTTGTTTGAAGTATGTAAGTCCCTTCGATAATTGCTTATAGTAGGTTGCTGAAAACACACTCTCCATGAGATTCAAAGTGAACTAATGGACCAATTAAGCTGAAAATCTGAATAAATGCTCTTTGATACATTCTTTACAGCATGAATGTAGGGATTTTGTAATGAAATAAAAGTATCAAAAATTCTTTGAAAAAATCTTGGTACATTTCACAATGTAAAATGTTTTCTACTCAATCGATTAATATTATTTTTTTCATAAATTTCCTCTTTAATGGCCTAAAACGACATGTACATATTATCATTTCAAACTCTACAATTAAAATAAAATCGTATTTGTGCACATAATTATACCATTTCTGGTAGATCATATTGAACAATATTTTTTAATATACTTCCAAGAAAAAAACTTTAGCTTTGTGTCAATATCACATTTTTTACAGACATTTAGAATAACAGTAAACCCCTCTAAACCGTAACAACTAATTAGAATAATTTGCACCGAAGCCACAGATCGAACGAGAATCGCGTTCTTAGAAACTTGAAAGGAAAAAAAAAATGCTATCATTGCATAATGGTATAATGCACTTTCAACATAAAACCAATCGCCAACCGAAGCGAATCAGAGAAAATCATATTTAAAACCTGTATTGCGATCAAAGGAAGTATCTAATAGACTAAAATCTGTCAGTAATTTACGAGCATCAATATGCATACGGTCGCATATGTATACGGTCACATATAGTGCACGTATAATACACTGAATCATAAATTAGAATAATAATTATTGTTCGCGAAGTGCACACTTAGTCCTGGCGTGTCTGTATATATAACATTACACAAATCACAGCAAATTGCTACAAATGTCCGTATCAATTAATCAATCATACATATAGGTGTATATAGCACGTTGATTTTTTTGCGATCGTAAATTGCTTGCTGCGCGCAACAATCAGCCAAGAATAAATCGCGTGCTCTATACACCGTTTTGCTATATACGATCGATTCTTCGATACGAATCGAAATCAATTATAATTGACGATGTCGCTTTTGTAAGTACGGCCATATACCGTATTTATAATAACTCAAATTGACAATACTATGACCAATGTATATACATAACGAAATCAAATTATAAATAGACGAGGATTGCCGATATGGTGTATTGTTAGGTGTTAAAATAAATCACTACTTCGTCGTGTCGATTCTCATCTCATAAATCGCGATATGTTCTTCCAATCGAAGAAAACAAACCGCCCACGCATAATCGTTGACTTCGGGTATCCCATAACATATCCCATTGTGTCAGATTCTACAGTGGGCTTTAATTGCAATAGACATAACCAACGACATATAGACAAGTACAATCAGCTTACCGTAAACTAAACGCGCATCGTCAAGATAACGTAGGCGGACATAAATAGCGGGAACATCTCACTGTTTAACTTCCGAACAAGTAGCAGATAAATCTTAACATCGCAAATAACGCAACGATTGTCCATTTTCTCGATGAGCATCTGACTTTTTCTCCGCTCATTTCCGGCGCGTATCGGTGGACGTACTGTGGTACTAACTGTATAATATATAAGACAACGAAAAATTCCATTGAATAAGTCAACGGCGCCCCAAGCGGATATATATATATATGTATACAAATACAGTACTCTAGCGAGCTTTTCTAAAGAATAATACCAACACAGTTACGTATTCCGCGAATATAATCAGACATTTTTGCAGTTTGCTCGGAGGTTGAAATTGTAATTAAATTTCAGTTCGGCAAAGCAGAAAACGCGGGGAAAATTTTGCATTTCATTTGCATTCGTTCACAGTTGAATCACTGTGTTTATTTTTGGAACTACGTCACGGCGTTTGTTACGAGAGTCACGCAATTCAATTGCATAAATGTAGAAACGAAATTTCGGTGGTACTCATCATTTGTGTACATAACGAACTCTTATAGGATGTCCATATCTGTATATGTATATACATAGAGTGTCATTAGCTATAGATCGACGTATATTACCCTTTGTTGCGCAGTACAGCGAGTTTCCTCATGTAATGAGCAAACAGCAATAACAATGAAAGAATAAAAAGTTGTTGAATAGCGCAAATTGAAATATTTAGCAAACAATATTTCGAATTGCGAAATCGACGGGGAGTGTTATTACAGGTACAGGCGAGGATACGCGTAGGATCCACTTTATGCGTTAAAAATTTAACGATCATTGCGGAATCTCCCTTTTTTTAGCACGTCCAACTATAGGTAAGTACACTTTGATAATACCAGAAACGCGCAAATATCTCACGTAACGCAAAATCGGAAAGAGATTCAAATAGATAATAAATCAATCGGTCAGTGTACATATATATATGTATTTTGATATACAATCATATATTTAATGACTACATTTTAACGGCTCACGGAGATACATATATCTCCCAAGAGCTTTCAATCCCCAGAAGCGTAATAACAAAACTTTCTCCCGCTAATCAATACGCAATCAAACCCGTGACTACCAGCTAATTAGGAAGTCGTACGGTAATATTCACGCGTTGCTTATTAGACACGCGACTATATATATATATATACATATATATAATATATAGATACATACACATCCATGTAGCGGCGGCATTTGAAAGCGATAGGCATAGACGCGTGTATAATACACCGCGTGGGCTTTTCGTCGCTGTTGTATACGCGATGCTTCTGGCATACGCGACGCTAAACGTGAAAGCTCGCATATATGCATAATGCGTATACAGATTCGTAGGAAAATTGCGTGACTGTATTATAAACCGGAATTGATTTTCTACGTTAGAAAAGCAGTTGCATTAACGATCGTCAAACGGAATACGAGATACGGATCTATTGTAATTTTCGTTTTTCTTTTTCAACAGCGAATGAAAAATATCAATTGATTTACGAGTCGCTTGTAATGAGACATTCGCGCGTACGCCTCGTTGCCGTTTTATTGGGATAAAACCCAGCGTGAAATCGGCCTTAGCTACAAGGATGGAGAATAATTAAACCGATTGATAATGATTCTACGATGATAAATCACATTCCGTAAAACTACGCGAGAACGACAAGATTTTTGCATTTGTCCGGTAGGAAAATCGAGAGAGAGTGCGTTACGATGTTGGAGATAATATATAAGATCCTGTGACTGCTGAAGATATATATACATATATATATGTGTGTGTGTATGTGTATGTGTGTTCAGCACCCACGCAAAGTACGTATAGTCGGTAACGTTTGCAATTACGTAATAAATCCAACGAGTTAGCGTGAGAAGTATTGGAATCGACTGTGTTTAACTGAGAGTTTATGCTATTTTCTTTTAATAGTACTTTGATTCATGTAATTGTAATTTCTGTCGTTGAGATCGATGCTTTAGATTAAATAACGTACAGATATGGCCCTGGAAATTTATTATTTTATCGTGTTTATAATATCGCTTGTAATATTTAACTATATTGTGTTGTCGTAAAATGTAAATGTCATTTTATTACATTATGTTTATGAACGATTGTTTGACAAAATCATCACTTTAACAGAGTTTTGTTCTTTATACTTTGGAAATATTTAAACAATATCCCCATAAGTTTCCGTGAATATTATTATTGATTAAAAGCTTTTGTAGAAGTTACTATTTTAAAAAATAAACAATTTTTAATTGTTGTTCGATTATAGGCTGATTTAAATAATTAACAAACCTTCAGGGGTGCATTTGTCATTGAGAACAGATAGAGGCTTTGTAACCTTCAGTGAAATGGATTTAAATTAAAGAATAACTTATTTTGAGTCATCAATATTTATCGAATAATCTCTTAAAATTGTCAAACTCACTGTCAAATCAAGACAATTAATTTCTGGGCATTTTCTACAGGTCTTTACCCGTATACTACAGTCGTAGGAAAATAGTTACCTGAATCTATAAGCATGGTATTTATTTAAATAATAAGGTAATTTAATATATATTTATAAAATATTAAATAATTACCTACATATTGTATATAAATAAATTTAAATTTTGGTATTTAAAAAATGATAAATAAAAAATCTACTTAAAGTAAAAAATTTATTCGATTACAGTAAGCAATGTGTTAAGAAAATAATTACAGTTTCTACTAGCCTAAATTCTCCGGAATAACTTGTTCCTACACATGAATATTATTTAAACAATCCCAAAATATAATTAAAAAAAAATGTTTTAAACTGATGATTTGTCAAATAATAAAAAATAACTCATACGCATAATCATCGTTTAAATTGACACTCTACTTCTCACATCTACACGACTTTAATATATAATGTCATCTTCATATTTTCTTGTTCAAATGAGTTTCACAAACAAGACTTGCCGTAAAAATACAAGCTCGATAACTGGCAGTACATTAATCAAGAACCACTTCGTTTCTTCCGTTTCATATCGAACCTGCGATGACATGGTTTATATGTATATATAAATCGCGATATACAGGTGAGAAAGAGTTTATACACGTATACATTATGATGGATTTCAAGAACCGCGTCGAATCTTAGATTTGTATGTAAAAGACGCGTGTATCGAGTTCGTCCGCGGCGAAGCTTTGATATCCTTTTTTTCTTCGTTCTATGAGTATAATATACTTGCTTCTGATACGATTTATATCGGTGGACGGTGAAACGACATTCGCTGTAAAGTGAACGGTTGGTCGGATAAATAGAGAGTTTCATTTCGAATGTTTTATGCGACTGCAACTGTCGTTGACATTTTCTCGACACTTCGAAAACTGTAACTCTTGTGTCAGTGCTAAAATTGTATATATGTAGTTCTTTAAGAGACGTATCGAATATCGACACACGCTGGCTGAAAATATACCTCCGCGTCCATTGGACTCGCACCTATAGATATATTTAATAGCTGTCTGAGGTGAGTGTATATGTTTGCGTGGGCGATAATCGTTTACCATTTCAACGTAACAATATAACATATACAGAAAGCCACAGTCGTCGCCCTTTAAAGATGTGCAATATTCTTTTTCGGGACAACTTTCCACTAGCGGCGATGTATTTGTATAAATATTATTACTTTGCGTAGTTTTGGGAAATATTTACTTAAATCTTATTGTTATATTTGTTTGAATCTTAAGTTTGTTCGAAAATTTAGTTTTAATACTAAAAATAGATACTGATAAATAATAGCTTAATTAATTAAATATACTTTGTTGTATACAGTGATAATGTTTTACTGAAAATAAATTTACATTTAAATAAATATTTTTCGATTGCATTTTTATGAATTATTTAGATACATTAACCCTTTAACGTTATCAAGACACTTTTTGGAAAATCTTTTTTGCCAATTATCCTGAACATATACGATTTCAAAAAAATTCGTCAAATAACGTTTTATTGTTAAAAATCCAAACATAAAAAAATCAATTTTTCACTGATAAACTTATTACAAAATAATTTTTGGTTTGTTTGATTTAGAAAATAATTATATGAATAAAAACGTATATTTTAATTCAAGTAAATATATTCTTAGGGCCATTCTTACTTTATTTTAACAAATATTTTTCTTCAGGGAATATATTCCCTTTTTAACCGTAATATATCTTTTGAATTGTTTCGTGCATTGCTAAGTAAATTTTACGATATGTGTACTGCAGGTTTCTTTATTTTACTGCGATTTACGAATCTTTTTGAAAGCGAGCACGATTCTCCTCCTGAAAGTTTATTATATTTTTTTCTCGGAATACAAATCGCGGTTTTATCAACAAATGCGGTATATATTTTATATATATGTGTACACGAAGTCCAGATTTATCTCACTCCTTGTTGGAGTTGAGTAACGAGTCACCTGCTCGGCACACGTAATCTCTGGTGAAGCTCGTTCCTTGCGAGAGTTCGGTAACTCTATAGCTTCTCAGCTATTTCACTCAACCCTTTTGCATTTTCATAATCGTCAATCATTCGTGTTGCGGCTATTGTTTTGAGGCGTGACAAAAGGCAAGAGCGCAGCTGCTCTCGATATATATACAATTTTTTATCGCATTTACTTTCATTCTATATATCTATATACACCTATATATCTCGAGAGCAACTCGTTCATAACTCAAACAGCTATCGCGCCGTTAGTGTCGTTCGTTATATTCGCTAGCTGAAAGCTCGAATGCACGCGAGCGAGAGAGAACCTTTTCTCTTCCATTAGTTGGAATATCGTCGATGAATAAACTATTGTTCGTATAAGCTCTGCACAATCTACGTATGTGCATATGCTTATATATACAATGAAAAAAACGTCGCTGTTTATGTATTGATTTATAAAAAACTTTTTTGAAAGTAGAAAAGATTTTAAATAATATTTGTTTGAAAGTGAAATTATTGTTAGCAAAACGTTACGTTACTGTACACAGATATAAAAGTAGCTTGAATACATTAAATAATATTTTTTTTAATCATAAAGTGTATTTATGTAAATGTAATACGTAACTATGTACAGTAAATTTTATAGATGTGTAAATTTTAAATCAAAGAATTTTTTTATTTCCATAAATCTTTATTAGGAATAGAAAAATTTTATATTAATAACGTATTGGAACTTTTAAATTATAAATTTACATTGAAATAATAATAATATAATGATTATTAATTCAAGTACACATTTTCCTAGGTCTATCTAAAGAGATGAGTTCTTTGTGATTTTCTAACAATAACCCTATTGTTGAAAGATTAAAAATGTTGAATTTAACACGTAAAAAATTTATATCAAACATTGTTTACCTATCAAAAAGTTTCATACCAATATTTATACAAACATTTTCTATAATTCAAATTAATATTTAAATTGAATTAACGTCATAAAAAAATGTCCAAAGAATTATATTTTAGAATCAAACAAATGTTTTTTCCAGTGCAAGTATTCCAGAAAGCTCATCATTCATTACACTCGTAGCGAGCTTTATGAAAGCTCAAATTTGCTCGAAGATATTACTCTCGCGATTCGAAAATAAATTCCTGAGGCAAACGACAACACGTCTCTCGCGACTGTCCATAGACAAACTAAAAAATAAAAAGGAGCACAATGCAGAGCTTCGTATAGTGTCTTCTCTGCTCCGTCGACTTTGCCTTACGCGACAATGCCCTCATTGTTTCTCACGGCGTGTCTGGTCCGGCCTCCGTGAGGCTTTATATATATATATATATGTAGGTATATACACATGTACAATACCAAGTGTACGAGGTCGTCGTCGTCGTCGCGGAACAAAGTCCGTACTGCAGCCGACTTTTTCTCTCTTTCTCCATCTCTTTCTCTTCTTATAATATGAATACACGTGTAGGATATACAGAAGTATTATCGCTGTCTGCGAATAACTGGCGTGGATGAATTCTGTCCGGCCGTAGGGGGTTCCTCTTTGAGGATTATATATATATATAAGTGATACTTCCCAAGAGCTTTGTGCTCGTAATTAGAGGTTGTTTTTCATGCTTGCTCTTCTTACATTTTAATGAACGTTCTTTTTCTTTATTTTTAAGTTTACGCGCCAAGGCAACGGTATCGTGCATCGACGGCCAGCAACTGTTATAATAACGTCTACTCGAGCTTTGAAACTTTACAACAAAGTCGCCGTGTAATTGGGGAAAAAAGGATACGCCACGATCGTTTAAAAACTTTTTCTTTTCTTTTATTATTTTTGCGAGTATAAATTTTACAGCTAACGATCCGCTAAAATTTCGCTGTTATTGCACATCATATATGCACTGCATGTATATCGATAATCACAGCGAATTACAGCATAATTTCCATACACGCGAACCATTCAAATTCATCCGGCAAACATCTCTCCTCTACTCTAATCTCGCGCAAAGTTGCACGCACTTCCTCTGCTAATGTATTCATCAAAATGAACCTCGAGGCACCTATATACCACCGTTAAAAAGTCTCTCTCTCTCTCTTGCACTTGCATAAATTAACATCAGCACGTTATACACCCGAAGCGATTAATCGCTGCATCGAGAGGAAGCGCGCGTGCATCCGCAATTCAACTCGTATTACGGCAGTTCCGTATGCTACCCATACATATACCGAGTGCGTTCTTCTTTCCAAGTTAAACGCGATATTTACACACCTATATATATATTCGAAATCAGCCGCGTATAATTAGTAATTTACGAAGTTGGGCCGTTGCGGTTTCGATTGACGTTTGCTAATTAAGCAAGCGAGCGCGGTTTATAACGTACCTTTAACGAGCATACACGCGTGTTTTACGTCGCCGTATAATTCGGGCTTCCATATACACGTGAACCTTATCGGTTGCCGTGTAAATTGAGTCAGACGGAAGAGTTTTTGGGCAACGCGACGTTGTATAGATTGAAAATTATGGAGAATTCCATCACACTCGGTTTTTTCTTTTATCGAAAAAGCAATCGCCATGTACGGGATAAAGGGGTTTATTACCGTCGACGATCCAATTTTTCAACGTATCCTTCGCGAAACTTTCGAAACTTTCAGCAAGAGCCGCAGTATGTGGGAACAATACGAAAAAGCCGCGGGGAAACCGCGGACTTCTTCCATGTCATTAAAAGCCGAATTGCCGCCGCAAGAGATGACTAAAAGAAGAGATCGTCCTTTTTTTAAATGTTTTTATTTTTTTATACGCTTGTGTACACAGCCTTTATTAACGGTATAAACTTTCGAGAGTAGACACTTTAGTCGAAGCGTAGTGATAACTTTTTTTAATCTCATTGGACTTCGCATGCGCGAACAATTATTCAATCGAGATAGAGAGAAAGCGATTGATAACGAATGTATACATAATTCACGGTTCCATTGATATTTCCATTGACGATTATGATTTTTACACAGGCAGCAATACTTAGGTTCAAAAAAAATCCCTAACAATGAAATAAAAGATACTTATCGCGCTCTTTGCACTGCCTGAAACTTAAATAATGCTCCCGTTTTTTGTCACTCGCACCTATGACTCCTTTCACTTGGCGAAACGGCTGTCACGCACAACGGGCTAATAAAACACTTAATGCCAAAGCAATTTATAACTCGAACGAGAGAACAAAAAAGATGTAATACACGCACGCGCTTATGCGAAACCGCTCAATTTCGCGGGTTGATATATCGTGGGACTTTTGTGTACAAGCGATTGCGGGTCGTGAAATCGCCTCTTGGTATCAATTTGTTAGAGACTTTTTTCTCAGACGCATCGCCGCTTCATAATTTATAAACTTTCTACAGTCTATTTGAGAGATGCATAAAATCTTAATTAAATTAAGAGCCGGTAAATACTAACGGGTAGACGTACGCAAGAAAGAAGAAGCTTGATATCACTCGATGATAATTATAGAGAATAATAAAGACCCGACGCGACGGTATAACCGGTGATATCCATTGTCTCTGACTCTCGAAGTCGAAGAACCAGTTTACCGTTATGAGACTGGATTACTTTGGACTTGATAAAGGATGTATATATATATATATATATATATATACATTTATATGCTTCTCGTTGTACTTTTTGACGTTATTGATAATTTTGCGACTTGGACAATGAGATATCGCTGGCGTTTATTCCACGTGACGTGTGCACTTGGCATTTGGTGCTGATTATATGCGTCTGCATGATGTATATAGGGAATGTTTTGCTTGCATAAAGTATATACTATCGGTAGAGAATTTAATATTTTTTAATTTTTCAACGTGTTAATTAAATGAATACATTTCGAGGGTGATCGATGTTATAAAAGTCCTATAACTACACTGAAAAATATTGTTTAATTATTTATTAAATTTACACATTACTTTTACGTATGTATATTTGATACAGTAGGTATTATTTTACTAAAAATAATGTTAGTTTAAAATAAATAAATGTCTTTTTAAACCAGAATATTGATTTTTAATTCAAGTGCATATTTTCTTCTTTCAACAAGGTAATTTTTTAAGCAATACATTTTCTCAAATGTATAGCAAACTCTTTTTTATATTCAGTGTAATTAATAAAGGGACTAAACAACTTCTTTTTCATTTGATAAAAAATGTTTCAAACTGAAGATCTCGTTGGCTTTTATTACGCTAAAAACAATTCATTAAAGATATGCACTAAATAATAACTTTTTTCACTAAAAAAGAATACTTTATTTTGCATTTTTTTTTAAATATTGTTCCAAAATGATTAAGTTAAAAAAGTTTAAGATAAATAATAGCGAAGGTATTATATATTATTTAAAATCCAATAAAATAACTAATTAAAGCAAAAAGTTACAAAGCTGAAATACAGTATTTATGGCTCCGATAATTCTATACAATTCTTTGTATTTATTCATTTGCAAGCGATTTTCTACCAAAATTTCGACATTAGTACACATTGACTTGCGGATTCTCCTTAACATTGTAAATAGATTTTTATTATTCTATAATTGACGCATTTATTGACGCAATTATATTCTTACTCTATACACACGTTTATATGCATAGAGAACGATCCGCGCGCGATTAATTAAATTTTAATTGGACATAATGAGGCCAACTTTACGCGATCG
The DNA here is from genome assembly GCA_018906985.1 of Apocrypta bakeri. Taxonomy (NCBI): domain Eukaryota; kingdom Metazoa; phylum Arthropoda; class Insecta; order Hymenoptera; family Pteromalidae; genus Apocrypta; species Apocrypta bakeri. The sequence continues at coordinate 5,904,621 of JACCIA010000002.1, forward strand.
ATCAATACGATTTTCAATCAAGCCTACACCCTGGAAATGGTGAAAGCTGTTTTAGAAATAATCGTCGTTAATGACGTAAGAAAAATTCTCTAATTGCGCGGGTTGACATTTTAATCAGCATCCTTAGTATATCCTTACGTAATTGTAAACGATATACATCAGGATTCACTGCGGCGCTTTATGATAATGTTCGAATTTTCAAAATTACGCAATAAATATACATATTGCCATTGATGATTCAAAGCAACACATGCCGACTCTCTTTATCGGAGAAAATATTTCAACTGCACCTCCTCTGGCTATGCGCTTGTACATATATAAAATACGAGTCACGAGCGAGCATCATCCTCTCGAAACGGCGCAGATCACAAGTTGCAGCGACTGTTCGAATGACTCGCTCATATGAAAATGAAGTAAAAGAAAGAGCTCTATCAATAACTGCTTTTCTTCATTACGGAACGAAGTTGCGTCAACGATCGTTAATACTGCGCCTGAGTTCAACGTAATTTAGAAGTAGTACCGCGAGAAAAATAATTGAAAGCGACTTATGAGTCACAACATGGATGATGTCATTGACGATTCTCTTCTTTCGTCGTATCTGTTTCAAGGGATGTCGCAGCCACGTGTCTCATCGTCTAGATTTACTATGTTATATACGTTTACACTTTTAAAATTTTAACGATATCTTTGATTTATAATGAACTTTCGATCTTGGGAATTTAAAGTGATCTTTAACTTTAGAGCTTAACACTAAATTAACCAGCTATTTAAGTATGTCTATTTCTATTTTTTTTATTATTCCATTTCTATTTTATTTTTTATTTTGTTATTTCTACTGTTTCTTTACAAAAGTGGTAACATCATTTTGTACAACTAATCCTTCAAACAATTAGAATTTATAAATGAATCACAACCAATTAAAAGTACTAGTCTAGTAAATCTAGTGTTAAATTACTTAAAATATAACTGTTATTTACGGTATTAGTTAAAATACTTTAAATATTTTCTTTAAATAAAGAAAAGAGCTTACAGCTAGAGTAAAACAAAATGAACTATTATTATTTGCGTTATAAACGATAACACCTCTTTTAATAATTCTTATAATCATTGTTCTTACGTAAAGTTTTCCTTTCACTTTATAAATAAAATTGAAAACACTGAGATTGTTGGTTGCAAGAAAATCTTCTAAAACATACTTATGGTATCATTATTTTCAAGTATAATATTGATTATTATTACTATCCCATTGTTTCAGTAGAGTTAAAAAAATTAATTTTCTCGGAAATTTAGAGTGATTTTTCACTCTACGAGCTCAGAATACAATCCACTATTTTTTAAATTATATTTTATTCGAGTGAACGTTCTACTTTGATATTCAGAGTGATGCTTTATTTTGGAGCTTAAAGCCAGACAAACTAAAAAATTTGTAATAAACTATTTCTAATTACCATACTTGTTTCATGTAAATTAAGTATGTAAATGAAATTTCCTTTTTAATTTATCTAAAAAAATCAAAATTCACGCGTATTTGTTTGTAATAAAACTCTTTTAAACCCCATCGTTAATTTAATTTTTACTAGAATTATAAAACATCGTAAATCTATCCTCATTTTTACACTCTAATAGTAATTTTATTATTTTAATTATAGTGAAAATGTCGATATAATGAAGTTAACCGTTGCCCCTTACCTGTAGTGAAAATACATCAGTACATTAGTAATTTTTATTTGCTTTTGGCGAGTAAATTTTTCTTATTTATATGAATTTATATAAAATGCGTATAATCATGTATAATTTTCGCAACCAAGGCAAAAAATACCAAATAACTCTATAAAGTAACCGTCATTTTGATATTCAATATTTCGTAAGATAATATTATTTAATAATTAAATGAATAAATTCTGTATTTCGAAGTTCCCTGTTCAATAATGAATAATAATCAACTTTCAAATAATGTGAAATACGACTGGAGGCGGAATCACAATCGGTATATAAAATTCGCTTCGACAGCTCCTTCAAGGCGTCTCGTCGTTGTATCGGAAAACCGTAAAAGCAAAGCCCATTCCTCGGTGAATTTAATTTGAAAAATGTCGTGTCCTCTCGAAGCCCTTCTGACAGTCAAACGTTAATTAATACCCAAGAGCAATGTTCAGACACTTCCTTGGCGTGACTCGCGCCGATTGTTATCGCCGGCGCTACAACTCTGCTCGGCCCGAACTCGCTCTCTGCGTTAAACGGCTCGCTAATTAGTCTTCCAGGAACCGAAACGTATTATATATATGTATATGGTATATATATATTACAGATATACAGATATATACTTAGGATACGAGCAGTCGCTCTCGGCGCGTAATAAATAAAATCGACAAATTTACCTCCGCAGCAGCAACTTGGTATTACCGAGCAATTCTCTCGCACCTTGCGTATACCGTTACGGCACTGGATTTCTATATATATGCGCGTACTAGTAAAGAAGAGTTACAGAGATTTTTTTCAATTTTGGATACATGTAACAATGTAATGGATGGTTAATATTTTGAATGTTTTATAGATCGTTTACGATATTAGCTGCTGTAAAAGAGATAAGTCTGTGATGTATAGTAATCTACGATATATCTATATATATATACATAGGTATATCCATTTACACGTATATGATTCTGTAAACGATACGATTTTACTTTCGGTCGAGATACGTACACTAAAAAAATGTATTTATTAAAAAAATTGCTTTTTCGAATGAAGAAAATATTTATTTGAAACTATTACTATCGCCAGTAAAACGTTCATAACAACTGTAAATAATACTATTTTAAAATAAAATTTGTTAATTCAATTCTACAAATATTTATTAGGATTCGATAAATTCCTAATTAATACCGAATTAGTGCATTTAATCAAATATTTACTGTACTTTTTTCTTATTCAACACTCGAACAATAATTTTATCACTGAATATTTAAATTCTTATGGTTTGCAAATTTAATTTAACTCGACAGTGTCTTTAAATAAAACATTGAAATTTCGATAATATGATTAAAATAAACCCGTAATATTCATGTACATTTCATTACCTCGAGTCATAAACAGTCAAGAAGAATTAGCTACCGAAAATGCAAATCTGTACACACACACACACATACACCTATACTTAGTTTACGACACCCTCGCGGGAGTACAAACTCTCGACTAACCATTTTTTACAGTCAATAAATAAATAAATTAATATATTGACAAAAGCAGCAACCTCTTTTCCCCTCAACTATACATAACATATAGAAGCCATACGCGCGTTAATGGCGAGAGCTCGTCGCGTGACCCAGTATTTAGTCGACGTTGATTTATGCCTCTCTCTTAACTCCCCCTAGATATATGCGCGACTGAAATGACGCCGGTTGTAAAGTGCATATCTCAACGCTTCGATATTGCAAGTGTAACCCGCTGTTTGATAGTCCCTGTTCTATAGCGTATAGGTAATTAGTTATATATATATATACGTAGATATTTATATGTGCGTGTGTCCATATGAGGTCTGCTGCTGTGCGATGATGATTGAACGACTCTCTCTCTCTCTCTCTCTCTCTCTCTCTCTCTCTCTTTGCGACAACGTTTTTTTCTCGCGCTGCTTCGGTGATTAGTTCGAGAGCTGCGCATACATATGCAGACATCGAAAGTATAGTATTCGCGCGCGCACGCATTGTTTGGTAATGTGACGCTGGCTCTCGATCTCTCGAGAAAATAACTACTTGGCCTAGATCGAATGTGTGTAGCTTATTGCTTTATATTATTTTCGCGCCGGTTTTATACATACGGATATAGCCTTACGGGCTGCACTTGTTGCAATTGAATGTATGAAGTGTGCGTCTGCACTGCGAAAGTTGAGTTATAGCAGCTCTCAGTTTTCGATAGCGAGGGATTTATAAGGAGCAATTAGCGTTTTGCGAGCGACGAAGGCTCATCGTCGACACTAAATTATTTATTGAGTGAGTCTTCGATTTACTAGGATTATTTTTCGAATCGCTTTTGTGTTGGTATCGGTCGACATATTTTTAACTATAAAAATTTTATTTTTGTTTGATGCCAGACTGTGAACTATTTTGGTTGTCATGGAAAAATGTTGACTGAAATCTAGTTATTTTGTATAGATTTTGATTAGATTTAATTTAAGATAACGTTTACATTCTAAAGTAACGTGTATCAAGTATAAAAAAATTCTTTATACATATAACATTTAAGTAAATGCATTTTTTATTTTCAACACAATTATTTAATGTATTCAAGCAAATTTTTGTACATAAAAAATTCCTTTTTTGAAAGAAGAAAAACAATATTTTGGTCTTAAATATTATTTATTTAAACTAAAATTAATTTTCTCAGTACATACACTGTCAAAAACACGTTTAGCAGCATAACATTTATATAAATTCGCAGATTTATTCGAAAAGCTCTAAAAAAATATTTATATAAATATTATAAAATATAATATACTTTTGAAAGAAATAGGATTAATTCCAACAAATATATACTAAGTAGTTGCATACTACATTTAAATAAATAAACCTTTTTGTATTTTAATATATTTCATTTGAATATATTTCAGTAATTCATATATATATCTGTAAATTGTTTCATTTTATTAAGGCGAGTAGCCAATTAATGCAAATAATTACAGTTTCAAATAAACATTTTATAAAACCATAAACTACAGTTTACTAATCAAATAAAATATGTTCTCCTTTCAAAAAATCAATATTTAACAAAGAAATTTTCTTATAATTAGTCATTTTTCATTCATCATAGATATATACATCAAAATTATTCCAACACATGGATTCATATATAAAAGCGCGAGCTTACGCAGTCGATACTTTGCACTGAATAACGAGGCCACTTTAAAACTCCGAGTATACACATTTAAAATTCGAATTCTTTAGTGTGCGTTGATTGCTTTTGTAGTAATTACGCTCATTACGCGAAGGCAAATGCAACAGATAAGTGCAGCTCCTATCGCAGGTGTCCGCTGTTCGAATGGAATTCAATGTATACGCGAAGTCGATTATGCTTGTTCAAAGCTAAAGTTTTTCATACAGGCTGTTTAAGAACACGATTTCTCTATTTAGTTGGCCGATACATATCTCGAGCTCTTAATAATAATCGATGCAAGTTTGCGCCTTTGAAAATGCGTGTATCAATTCCTATTAAGATTGCCAACTTTTCGCCTCTGTCTCCCTCGCACATTATCATTTTGAAAAATATTCTCGCAACCTTCGTTGCAATGTAACAGCTCATTACGCGTATATGCCTTTGCGTGCTTGCGCACAATGAGCAGCTGCAGCATTGGGAAATAATTAAGTTTTTGTAATCCGATACTCCTACGTTCGACTTAGGTATTCCTTATATGTAGGTTACTTTTTATTGTCACTGCTTGTATCTAAATATTTAAATTTCCATATAAGATGTTTTATCAACTTTACTAGCAAAATACTACATTTTTTAGATTAATCGTTGAATTCGTTTAATTTGAAGGACACGATTGCGAAATCGAGTTTTAACTGTTATCTCGTATATAAAAATCACGAGAACGTGTGTAACTGACAAGCCCTTTGCTAAACGAATAATAGCAACGTGAACTCAGTGATATTACTGAAAACAAGAGAAAATGCGAGAACCTGAAAGATTTTGTTAATTCTAGAAATATCAGACGCTAATTTTAAGAATAGATATCTATTATATTTATTGTATTTTCTTATGATATGTATATCAAAAATTTTCTTGACTGGCTGCAAAACTTTATTCGATTTACTATGCACTACGCGTGTGTATGAGTTTACATATTATCATCATACGCGAGCAGAAAATGATAAGTTATATATAGCTTTAAAGTTTTTTAGAATAGGTAAATATAGATAGTATTTTTTCGATTAATAAATACCATATTTTTCAGTTATATTTTCGACATTTCAAAATGTTATAATTATGCAACTGCACTGGTAAATTCAGTCTGTTTCTAAGTTAACGATTTCACTGCTTTTGGAGTAATAAATCAGTGAATTTTTCATTATTTCAAATATACAGAGAACACATACATTAATTAGTAAAAATTCAAGTCATTTTCCGAATTGACACCTAATATTCGACAAATTTATTATACACATTCAACAGATCGAAAAAATGTCATCCAACGGAATATAACTCTATCTTCAAAACCATAAAATATTTCGCTTCAATCTTTCTGCAATATCAGCATCAGACATCTCGCATGGATCGTTCATAAATCCCTATATATTCCAATATACAATCGCACATATATATACACACCATAAGAACGAAAGCTAAGCGCTGTGAATAGACCTCGCACAATCCCGTGAAAATAAGCGATATCCCGTAAACCGATCCTCGTGTACACCTCTAACCATTGTTATACACGTGTACGTCGACATCGACATCGCAAGCCAATGCAGCAGAGCTTATTTATGCATGTACTGTTGCGAAAGTCGCGTAAAACACGCATCAGAGATAGTTAACGAATAAAAGGTATTTTTCTCGGCGAACGATCGGCTCCAACAGCTTAATTTCATCCGGCATTTTTCCCGCGAGTTCGAGGATTGACATGGTACAGGTGGGGCCGTTACGTCACGCATAGACACACTAACCGCTGTGAGAAAGTGGAAATTAAGGAATGTGGCCGCGATGCGCCGTAGGGTGAATTTGGACTTTGCGGGTGTCTCGCTTATGCATTTATCTTGTAGTTTCTCGTGTTTTTTTCACTCTTGCTACTCAGGAATTTCCCATACAATTGTAACCACGTGATCTGCCGTCTATCTTTCTTTTTTTAATCAATGCATTTTTGTCGGAATCAAAGTGGATGGCACAATGGCCAGGTCGACGAAGTAGTTAATGCAGCCGTAAATCTCATCGAGGTTTACGATGTGCTGCTGCGTATAATGGAAAACCTTGGCTGGTATTTTAGCCCGTATATGAACGGTATTATTATCAATCAGCGAAACCGTAAATTCTCATTTAATATGCCGTTTCATAAAACGACACTGCATCACTTGCAGTCAGTTCAGCAGTAGGTCCAATAAGGGTCGCGTGATATTCCTTATTTTCTCCGTCGAGACTAAATGCCATTGCTCAATTACAATCGAAACGGATTTTTTCACCAATCGTTAGCGCGTGTATATGCATATAATCAATTCTTCTCGCAAGGGTCATCGATCAGACGGGTTTGTCTGAAGGGAGCATGTGTCAGGGAACAAATTCTAATCGGATCATCCGCGCTTGAGTCTGATATACAAACGGGACAGGATTTATCGGTATCCTTGATTAGCCGGTCGCGGAATGCGCGGGTCTCATTGTTAGTTACGCTCTGTGGCTCGATGGATGTATATGTGCCGATCGTAAATCCACTGGTTGTTCTCCCTCTCTTTATCTATCTTCATTCATCGCTTTTGTTATTTTTTTCATGTCTACAACTTAGTTTCACTTTTGTTCTCGGTTACTCGTTGCTTCAGCAAGCTGCGTACACTTTGTATGCTAATTAATGAAAATATTAGCAAAATAATAGATTGTTACTAAAAATGTCAAAGTAGGAATGATAGGAATTACTTAAATATATTAAAACATCTTTTTTTATTTGTTTTCTTTCCAAAATTGTGTTTATTTAAGAGTAATATGTGACTATTCATTAAATTATTTTTAAAAATCTATTTTTGTTCAATTCTATGTGTACGAAAAAATCGTATTATTTATGCGATACAGCTATATATATTTATTACCATTACTTATCGTACAATTTTTATGAAAATATGTTATTCAAAAAATACCGTGCTCATTGCTTCGGGTAAATATTTTCCTACAACTATCCAAAAACTCAATTTTTGGAATCAAACACATTTTTATTTACATTCTAACAATGTTTTTTTTTCAATATATTTTCAAATTTTCCCTTGGTACACTAAAAAACTGTTAGAATAAAAAAAAGGTTGGTTTAATTTCAACAATTATTTCTTTGGATAGTCCTCGAAAAACGTTTACCTCAATCTAATCATTATATGTTATATTTATTTGAATGAAAAAAATATATTTCTAAAAATACATATCTAAATAAAATAATTATTCACACCAAATAAAAGATAAGATAATTACTCAAAATAATTAATATTTAAATTCCTAATAAACAATTATATAATATATTCAAGTGTATTTTTATTTCTACAGGAAGTAACGTTTTACTGAAAATAATTTTAGTTTCAAATATATATTTTTTAAAACTATAAGTCTACAGTTTTTTTATTCCAGTAAATATTTTCATCATTTTCTTAATAAATACATTATCTTAAATAAAGTAAACTATTTCTCCTCAATTTACTACACTTTCGCGTCTCTTTATAATATTCTCTCTGTATCTACATTTTTTATTCTTTCCCCCTTTTAACTTCTATATATACGCGACCATTGCTTCGCTGATGCAGTGAGTAACAGAGAAACATCGAAAGACTTCACGATTATAGCTGTGCATAAACTTCTCGTACTTTACAGACGATGATGGATCAATGGCTTATTCGTTCGCGTGACGTAATTGCTATCGTTTACATTCAATTATATACAAATCGCATTGTCTCTTGCTTATTCTGTAATAATATCAACTGGGATAAATATCGAGAAAAAATATCTACCAGACAAGTTATATATAACATAATAGATTCCCGCAATTTATCAACGGCGTGTGAGTAATGACAGCTCGTGCATACAACGTATATTGTAAACATAGAGGAGAAAAAAGTGTAATTGATCGCGATAGCAATCGTGAGTTTTAAGCCTTATCGGCTTCTTTCTGTTCGAATCTATAAAACCATATTACTCGCGACTGTGTTCAGCTTATGTGTATCCGTATGAACACGAGTGCAGTCATATCACGACGGCTGAGATGCTTGTTGCGCCGCCTGAGGTGTGGAAAAAAATCAAATAAATTAACGTCTTTTGTAATGCTCGCGGTCGTTCATCAATTCAAGAAGTGGTGCGTTGCTAATGAAAATGATTTTTTGCGCGTCCCGCGATTAGGAATCTTATTTATACGCGGGCAATCAATTTATTTTCGCGAAGAAAACGCTCAAATCGATTAAGATTTTTATTAATGGTTTATGATTCGCAGTCGTCGAAGGAATAAAAAGTAACTAACAAAAAAAATATAAATTATAAAATATACAATTTCCACTTTATACAGTCAATCAATTCGCCAGCTAAGCTCGACGATGATAAAATTCAATTACTCCGTTGCTCACGCACTCCTCGATTGAATTTATAATTATTAATCCCCCGTATAAATATACGCGGCGCTTGATTTATCTACGCGAGTGGAGAAAATGCACCTATTTAAATAGATTAAAATGTTAATGGTTGCCCGTATTACAAATCCTATTACATTCGAAACGCGCATAGTTCGTCGGAAATAATTCGATTGCATTATCAAACCGTGAAATTTGTTCAATTTGCACTAAAATCATTCCAATCGATCGATTATCACTGCATTACTTGGACAATCGTACTCGCGCATACCGTGTAGAAAAAAAATGTCCCGATTGTACAAGATCAATCGCTGCGGCGATGCATTGGCGCTATATGCCTGTTACACAAAAGCATTTGTCTTCGTTTACGCTTCGACGTTACTTGAATGATACTCATTCAGGTACGCGATATGCTCGCAACGTGGGCTTCATTGAGAAAAAAAAACATTGTTCAAGCACATAGTTCGGGAGAATATATGGTATAAACGATTTGCTTATCGCCTTACAAGATACCTGCGATGCATACAGATATAGAGCTATGAATGACAATGCTTTTTAATTATCCATTCATAAGATTCATCGATATTGCCATTATGGCATTTAACGGAGTGAGAGAGAGAGACATATTGTATCAAACGAGGAGATATATACCGGTATGCGATTATTGCAATGGACTGTGCAAAGAATTGCAAGAGGGAAATCTATTTTTGTTAAATTATCAGCTTCGCACTGCTAGACGTGTTTTGACCGCTTGTATGATGTATACAGCTTTGGTATAAACTAGCAAACCAGTGAGTATTAACGTCACTTGGCTGCGTGGAAGATTTATATATATACTTAAACCATCAACTAATTAATAAAGCATTTACTTCCATTAGTTAACACGCAGTTAAACCGGTAGTTTTAAAATAAGGTAAAACTACGCAAATAAAACATTACACATCTCTCACGTATCGAAACCTGCTATTCATAATCAGCAAATGCACCTTTTCCGGCTTGAAAAAATCGCTCTTAATCGGATGAAGATTGCTTTAATTCGTATTAAAGCTGAAGGAAGCTACTCGTAACCATCTTCTTATATCGGATGGAAAGTAAAAGCCTCGATGATACTACGCGCTTATTAACTGCGGATTAGCCCTATACAGCCACGAGACGTCGAGACGTCACCGCTTACTTGTCAAAAGAGATAGAAAAGATACAACTGCATATTATATATAACACCTACGGAAACAGAAATTCATTACACCTAAACTGTGCACATGTACATAGGCGCACACGTATATACGAGTCATTTTCTGACAGATTGACATTTTTTTGTCTTTTAAATATCTTTTATTAATTATTTAACTGGAAATCTGGATCAATCTCGAGACACTTATATTTTATGATAAGAAATCTCATACGATAGCTTTTTTCTAGAAATTCAACTTGATTCCGAAGTTGAAACCATTGTAGACATTTTTGTAATGTGGATGACTGGAGATTATTATGATACATATCATACATATGAGAAAGTTTAAATAATTTTACAATCGAAGTTCTAATTGTGATTTTAGTGAGAAGCTACAATTTTTTAAAAATAAACATAAAATGCCTACTTCGACATCCTGCAACTTAAAGAACTTCTGTGAAAAAAAATTAAAAATATTTATGAATGTATATTCGATGCTAATGTGCGGTTTAAAAATAATACTTAAAAGAAAAAATAATGTTTCCCGATCAATCTGTCAAAGAATAACCCATACATATATACAAATGAATAGTACAATATTGAGCCTGAAGCTTGTAAAAATTCAAGAACAATATAGGCGCATTCTTTTTCGATTTTCACGCTCCTCAACGGCTGTTCATACGCATTATCGCGTTCGACGAGTATGTATATATAGAAAATAATAGATTTAAAAATCGCGCGCTAAAAGCGCGAGCACGCGCGAACCGAAACTAATCGTTCTGTAGGTATATATATATAAATAGAGCTAACGGACCGACCCATTTAATTTTTCTGCGACTCACGGGCATTAGGTACTCGTAATACAGTCCACAATACGTCCCACTCATTGTCAGCAGCGTAGATAACGCGATCGTACACTAACATCTCCTCTGCGAGCGCATAAGGATACTAGATCTACTTGCGGTACATCCTGTCCCGTATCTCTTGGCTCAGACTATCTCCGGTTTACAATACAGTCTCTGCACTGCAGAGACTTAACACCGCTAATGGAGGGCCGGAATTAAGCTCGTATACATATATGTATGTATAGTACATATAGGATCCCTTTCATCAGCAGAAAATCGTGCGCTACATCATCGTATAAACGAGACTCGATCGTCATTCGTACATAATATAAAACACGTGGGCGTAAATCTATTTGCGATGACGAAATATCTTCCAGTGTGTTCCTCTTTTAATTGCCAACGATGTGAGAAAGAAATTAATTAACATATATCCACGGGCAGTGAGTATACAACATATCCCTCCGGACGGAGATTGAGAAAAAAATGCATCCGATATTTCCTTTTGTCATCGCGACAATTATACCGTTTGTGAACTGTGGCGCTCTCACGAGCCATATGTAATGTATAATGTAAAAATATAAATATAAAAGAGACTTCGACGAGAGGTGCAGTTTCTTTTTTCTATGCGTCTTTGCAATCGAAATGTGCAACTTTGCGTAAGAATGTCATGCAAAGTAAGCTATTTATCAATGGCAGCGTATAGCCACGTATCTGTATATATATATATATATCGGTAAAGTAACACCAAGCGATACGCGATAGACATTGATGACTCGTAATTGTTTAGTCTGTAACAAAGCAATTTCAATGACAATTAATGCAGTAAACGGTTATACGAAGCTTTGAAACGTCGAGTTTTTGTATATATATAGCTACCGTTAGAAAATATTTTTAAACAAAAAATTCACACTGTCGAGATTATGTACAGTGTCATTGAAGTGACTTTTGAAATACGATGTTCTTTGAATATAACTAACTGAGATGCGTTGCTTTTGCACTCAGCTGTCGATATAGCCACTGAAAGGACTCATTGAATACGAGTGCTATGCAGCTGCAGAAAAATAATTTATGATAATCCAAAACTCTAATTGTATACGTTAGCAGAAAATTAATAATTTCCATTATTTAATGCATTTTAATCGAACGGGTCAATTCCATCGTTACAAGCGTAGATTCAATTCTGTTTCAATTATGGTCTATATATAAATATACCGTTTGTCAATTTTCAATAGAATCCATTCTCATGACGATATAATTAAATTTTAAGGTCGGATATAACCAACGACGTTAGCGTTTTAGGTTACGGCAATAAACACAATCATCCGCACAAAATTAATGCTCAATCAAATGAAGCGTATATTGTAAATCTTGCATAATGTCGAGTCTGGGTCAATCACCGAGTTTCAATATAATGTAAAATCCTTAGAGACGTACTATAGCAAACCGCGGAGGATTTAAACGCGCTTAAATGCAATATCGTGCATCTCCCACGATATACCTCTGCGGCTCATCTCTCTAGAGGAGTATATATATACGATATATATATATATATATATATATATATATATATATGTGTGTGTGTATATATACATTTACGCGCTAAACTTACGCTTTAACGGTCCTAACAGAGCTCGGTTTATCGACGACTGTATGGTATGCGTACATTTATATATACCTCTGAACAATGTCGAAGACCTTACCGGTCGTTATTGTAATAAACCACAAGAATCTTCTTCAATCGAGCCATCGTTCACATATACTTTCGCGAGATTTAGTCAAGCCGAAAATTCGCGAGAGACACGCGCATTTCTAAAATGAAATCTGATTTATGCGCTTAATGAGTCTGGCGTTGTACGAAGACAATGAGGCAAAAAAAAAGGTTGACAATGGAGCTTCGAAATTTTACAACGATACGGTACATTCGACGCGCGCGTGCGTGGTTGATGTCTTCCTATAGGTATATATGACGCGCACAGGCTGTGGCTTGAATTTTACCGGCGATGAGTTATTGCATATACACATTGAGAAGCGAGAATCGACAAAAATGTGGAACAGATACGAACAAAAGCCCCAGAGTTTTAATATTATAATGTGTATATATTCATATACATATATTCGAAAGAAGAAGTGCGTGGAAACGGTATGACATCGACAAACAAAAGAGCACGCGCACGCGTAAATAATTAAATTACAATTTCTATGGACACTCAAAATTTATCGATGAGTATAACTCTGAAATTTTTTTTTCTCCCGCTGAGAGAACGTCGTATACATAACTTTCGAGGGAAATAAAATGGCTTATAACGAGGCAAAAATCAAAATATTCGATGCGCCAAAAACTTTCACTTCGCGCGCGTGAAGAGCCATTAAAATTCTAATTTTCGCACGTATGACCCCCCTAAGCGAGACACAATCACAACTATTGCTCGTTCGACAAGTACGATTGCTAACCGCAGCACCCACACTTGGAAGCTTTCGCGTATGTCGAACGTCATTTTTAACGAAGGGAAACTAACGCATATATGACTACGCATTTAATTATTATCTCGCGCGTTATAAGGCGAGAAATCGCCGATTTATTATAAGTCGACTTTCGAATGAAATCGACTGTTTTGAATTTTTTATACGCACAGATGCTTGGTTTCTTATTTATTTTCGTATGCGTATTAACGAGTATGATACGCACGAATTTCAATGGAAGAGCTATGCGTGTAGATTTGATTTATATCAAAGCGTTGTTACCATCTATTGTGTTGAATTTTATAGTCTATAGTACGAATCTAACTTTTGGTATACATAGTTCGCTTTAATATATTCTAATGTCTCAATAAGCGCGTGCGAAACTTAACGCGTATATGCATACCTATGAAAGTTTGCAGATACAACTCGATCATTCAGACATGAACCTATAGCTGTGATACTATCATTGAGTTGATATCTGAGAGAGAATTAAAAAGCCCCTAGGCTACGAGTAAAAACCAAATTACAGCTGCGCCTACGCTTGATAGTCATCGCGAAAATATCTGCGTGCTAAAACTATATATATACATATATATACGTACTTACACACGAGATAAACAAACGGAAAATTATGACTCAGAACGCTTATGACGCAGCCGTGAGTAGATCGATCAATATACAAAAATAAAATCTCGATCCTCGTTATACCTTATCTTGAAAGTACTCCGGATTCGAGTATATACAGATGTGTGTACGATTTCAATCAAAATAGTTGTAATATATATATATATATATATATATATATATATATATATAAAGATGATACAGATTCCAGATCTATTTTAAACAGATTTTAACGATTTTTTAAAAATTAAATTCAATACTATTATCGTTTACAAGAAACTTGCTAATCGGATTTTCATTTAAATAAACTTTATAGGAAATTGCATTGGTCTATGCACGAACTTTTTACATTGGCTAGTGAAGAGCATTCTCTCACTTTGGACACTTTTACTATATTTTCGTTAATAACATCTTGAAGATACATTTAAAACATAATTTTTAAAGTATTTCAAACTATTCTGCAAATTGAATCAAATTAACTAAATAAAGCTTCTAAACGTTTTTAATCACAACTGCGTCCCGGAGTAGTTATAAACTTTTGAAATTAGTTTAGTCAAAATCCAATTTAAAATATTTTGATATTTGAGCCTCTGGAACTTCTCCTAAAGTATTCAAATAATTACAATAAAATTCATAGAATCCTGTGGGAATATTATTTAAACAGTCGCACAGCGTAAAGAAAAATAATTTCTTAAAGAGTTGATTCGTCAGAAAATCTTCCATATATATTTATATATTTATTTCTCAGAGTATAAAATAGTTCTCGAGTATAAACATACAAATATGCGATTTAGTACTCCAGTACAAAATTGCTCAAACGGTTAATTGATAATCCTGGCTAAGGATCAAGTGAGCATTGCTATAATCTTGATTACAATTAAATCTTATCATATATCCATTGTTTAGTTATACATCAGTAGCCCTCAAGCTGAGATAACCTCAACTGATGCCGCACAAGAAAAGTCTCCAGTGACCAGCCAAATACGTATAGTCGATTTGCATCAATGATCAATCGCGGTTAGAATGAGCAACGCCGCCGCCTCTGAAATTCGCGAACGGGGTCGTTGATCGCGAATTAATCGATCTCGTTACGCAAGAGTCCCGGTATATAATGAAGCCGTTACGTCGTCGGCTTTCTTCAATGAAAATTACCAGCAGTCATCCTTATTTATAGCGCGTGCGAAGCTTATATTTTTTATTCTTTACTACCACCGTAAAAGCTATCGCGCGTCCATAAGTGGTTCCGTATAGATTAAACGCCTACGGAGAGCCGAGCTTCTTCAAAGGGAAAGATCTATTAACCCTTTTTGCCTGTTGAAATGTGTGTATATATATATATATACGCATACATTTTTTTACTATTGTATATACTCTGGTCAGCGGAACTGAAAATGGCTTTTAATAATTTTCGGTTTTATAATACCTATAGCGATCGATCCACAAACGATGGATTACGCATCAGCGTATAATAATGGTTATTCGCAAGGAATCGCGCAGTATATATAGGTATATATGACAGCAGAAAAAAAATATTCTCAAAAGGGAGGAGAGAGCCTTTGAGATGACTCGTCACACTCAGGGTCCGTCGATTTCCTTCAACTTTCTCGAAGCTCTTCCTCATTTTACGTGAAATACGATAATCGTTGTATTATGATAATGTGAAGGACTCTCCTCTTTCTCGTTCGAGAAAAAGGGACGAAGATGTGCATGCGCTCGCAAATTAACATCGCGAAGGTTCAAAGAGAGAGAGAGAGAGAGAGAGAGAGAGAAGAAAGCGTGCGAATTGATGGGCGATAACCCGGAAATTCCTCTCGTTCGAAGAGCTTTTGCGCGTAAATCGATCATACGAGCTAGCCGCCGCTCGTCAATGCGATGCTACTGTGAGTTATACTCGGATTCTTCAAATTTCTTTGAACTTGCTCAACTTGGTAAACGCTATAATTTAAAAAATGTAAAGTATTGCTTAAGAAAAAAATATATATATTGACTTCCTCGTAATCGACGGCTCTCTTGTATTTATATACGCATGAATTGTTCATGTGAGTATACTTAAAAATTGAGTGTGTTCAATTCACTGTATGTTTGAGTGAATGGTAAAATTCGCAATATAAAAAAAAAGAATTTTTAAACCGGTAGTTTTTCACTCTGGAATTTAGGATATAATTTTACTAATATATTAATGAAGACTAGAGTCACATAAAATAGTGATTTACATTTATACTCTTTTTAAAGATAATCGTTATCTAAGTGAAGTGTCAATTAAAATAATAGGTGTACGGTATTGTTTATATACCTGATATATACTTATTATCCTAATGAACTATTCACGCCGAAGTGCATTCGTATAAAAAAATGCCATTATTATATTTATAAACAATAATCTCTCTTTCAATAATTCGCAATATCATATTTATTCATTTGTAGAATGCTCCATTCAATTTATAAATAAAATTCAAAATATACAGGTTTTTGTTTGTTTGCCATAAAACCTTTTAAAAAAAATTTCATCGTTATTTTGGAGTACCACATATAGATAATGTCACTCATTATAGAGCAATTTGAACTGTATACACCTTGAAATTACGATATCCCACCCGCAATGATTGTTGATCCCTATTCCACGAGTACAAACGTGTGATACACACATGTAGCCGTAATCCTCATCATCGGACCGTATAATACCCTTACGTGGGTGTATATACCAGAGAGAGAGAGAGAGAGAGAGAGACAGACAGACAGAAAAAAAGAGAAAGAATAGAATAATATTTATTAAAAATAAAGGATATTGGACAGAAGTGTACAATAAAAATAAAAGCGAGAGAAACACAATTAATAAAATAACAAATTTAAAATAACAATAAATTAATATCAAAAAGAAAGGGAGAAAAGGAAGATATAGAGAAATGGAGAGAAAAGAAAAAGAGAACAATATAGAAAGAGAGACAGAGATTGATTATAGCAGTAAAAATGATCAAATTAGCGAAACTTGAAAACAAGTCGACTAGACAAAAGAAAACTTAAATATAACTCAAAATAAAACATAAATAAAACGCAGCTTAGTGACTTCGCGGCAAGAACGAGTGCAGGGAGAGTTTGGAGTTGGTATTGCGGAAATCACGCAGAGAGTGGAGAGAGGGAGAAAGAGCGACGGTTCATTCATGAATGGCAGCCCCGAGCGCACCGAATGCTAATGAGCCGTCTACAGCTTTTCTTTTCTCATTTCATCGTTCTTTGTCCATTCTTCGTGCAGACACTAAGCGAAATTTCTCTCTCTCTCAAGAGAATATATTTACGCAAAATCTGATTCACAACCACGTATGCGTACACGTACGTCATATACGCGGAAAGCAGCACAGATATCAAAAGATAGAGAAAAATAAACGTTTACCCGGCTTCGAAGAGAAAATGGGAAGAAATTAAGCTTGTTAAACGTTCGAGGTTTTATCCTAAGGGCTAATTATTACTTATGTTGACAGTATATATATATATATTGTGCGGAAATTTCACGTGAGAAAATATATATACGCCGGATATGCATATAAGATTCATTCGCAACTCGTGTGTGGCTGCCAACATCGCATTTTCCAAAGTGATGTGTTAATGGTGAGGAGAAAAAAAATTTCTTTTTTTCGGCTATTCGAAAAAATCGCCCGGAAAATATCAGAGACGTATAACGGCTCAAACTCTTACCGTAGCCAACAGCAATATCGGTTCTTTCCTCGCTATCGCTTATAAACTCAGGTATAATGCAAGTACGCGAACCCCCTTTAATACGGACGGTTTGTCCCGAGGGATAACGATGGCGTTACCGAAAAAAATCCAACAACGGACTCGTGTAAGTGGACGTTTGATTTTTCGGTGCTAATATCGCACTGTGAACCACTTTTCTTTTTACATCGAATGTGCTCGACTCTGTCGTTTATAATTATCCAATTATCGATTCATTCTGAGCGCATATATAATATATATTATAATGCGGACAACGAAACTGCTTGTATCCATTAGTCCGACTAATGCAATGCTCCCAGAGATGCTGATATATATATATATATATATATATATATACGTTGCGAATCTTGAAAGATTTATGTCCCCACGAGATAATCTATTTCGACGCTGAGTCATTTGTTGATGTCGTCCAGAGGCAAGGGAATCAAAACTTTCGATCGGGCTGACCGACGAGCAAAGAAAGCGCTCGTCGAACAGGAACTGTACGTTCTATAGACGACAAAAATCCATTCGACGAATAAAAAAGCAAATCGATATAACGACGTGTACTCCGTGGTATAAGTCAAGTAAAAGCTGTATACATTGCGTCGAATGATTATTGCAGATTTTTGCATCTTCGCGTGGATAGTGTATGCGTTTATATATACGTAATGGAAAGAAAAAAAAATAATCGCTTTAACGATCGGTTGTACTTTACAGCCCCGAGACCTCGAATTTCACATTCGCTAATAGTGTAGTACTTTAGCCGAGGCATTTAAGAACCCTGAAATTATTCGGCAATTATCTCATCAATACAAAAGCCAACGATACCCTCCAACTGAAAAATCAGCGACTCGTTAGTCGACTGAACAAACGTCATGAGAATATCATACGACTCCGCATACTCGTATATATATATGTACATAATTATCGCCAATCCACGCGAAATTTCAAATTGAACACGGGAACAGTGAAAACTTTCACGAGAACGTGGTTAAAACAACACGACTCATGCGGGCACACAATCGAGTCCTCCGCGCAACGGGCGTGCGTTCAATTGCCAGATTCTGTACATAGATATACAACCTAAGCGATAATCGAGCGTTAAACCGCCTTTTGACCAGTAAAAAAATCAACAAGCTGGAAGCCGGTAAATCACTTTGAAAAATTCCGGATAGTTTTTCCGGATAGCGAGAGAGAGAGAGAGAGAGAGAGAGAGAGAAAGAGAGAGAGGAAAAAAATTAATTACACTAACTTGAACAAAGAGAGCTTTTTGCGACGTGCGCTTAACTTTTTGGCTGAACACTGGTCTAACTTTTCTCGCTATCAAAAGGAAACTTCGCGCACGTATATATATATTTACAGTAAAGCACAGTGTCGAGCTCGTGAATCGCGTCAGACGATTAAAACTTCCCCGACCTTATTCGGTCGGAAATTTGAAGCAAAAAGAAATAGTGCCTGGTTGTAGTAGTACACCGGTGTATAAATATTTAAAAACGTAACTCGTTGAGAAAGTTGGCACGAGCCTCGATAATCGAAAGCGATGGATTACTTTTATTTTCGATTACCTCTCCGGGAAACAGAGAAAGACAAATGGTTCCGCTTCGGGAAAAGCTATTACCATTGCTAATAAATTAAAGAATATGTCTTTTGAAAATGTGCCCGTTGTATTTCCGCGAGGAGGATGAAATTCTCATGTATGGTAATTTGTAAACGAGGGAAGACCACGACGAATTGTAATTGTCGTTTGTTTCTGCGCTTTTATGATCGATGTGATTTATTTGTCGCTCAGTTACAGTTTCTATCGCGATGCTATATGGGTACTTACTTGAGCATTGGATGCCTTTAGCTTATACGACAGGTGCGTCGGCGAATGATGGTGCGTGGATAACGGGAAGCCCCGAATGATGGCGGGTATAAATTTAAACTTGGAAAAACAAAGCTTTTTTTACATGTCCGCAGAAACCGATGAGAATTATTGTTAACGAGCGTAGAAAGTAGTTTCTATTAGCGAAATCGTTTAAATTTTTAGCGTGAAAAATACTCGGAAAGAGCGAATTTTTACTAAAATAGAAATTAAAGTTTGATATATTAGAGAAAATTTATTTATCAAAGATTCAAAGAAGAATATAAGGAATCTAAAACTTTTTTTTAATAAATAAATTTTCTTCAATATGGCAAACTTTTTTTCAATGTAATTTAAAGTAATAAAATTAAAGTTAGAGTGAAAAAATATAGATGTGTATAGAAAACTTTTAAAATGTGGGTTTCTTAACTGTAGTAAACTAAGCAGCTAATAATTATCAATATTATCTATAATAATATTGATAACAAACTTTTTTTAATTTTAAAGAAAATTGTACATAAAAACAATGATTGTAACAATTATTGAATAAGGGTTGCTTGTAAAAAATAATAGCCCTATATTTTTGTTACTTAGAAAACTACTCAAGATCTTTTAACTGCGCTCCAGAATAAAAAATCGCTCAAAGAATTTTAGAGAGACAAGATTACTGGGAAATCATTACTCTTAAGGTAGCTTCAACGGCGAGTGCCGTATCAAGCATTTTGCTTTGACAAAATTATCATAATATATAGACTGTCATTTTTCTCGTTAAATAAAATGAAAAATTTTTCGGATATACTATTTACGCATTGATCATATTGTACTCGAAGCTCAAAAGTGAAAAATATCTCCATCAGACTCAATATGTGAAACAATATAAATTTCGCACGACGTTGAAATAATTATTACTACGTAGGATAATATTAATTAACCAAGGAAAAGAGTATATGAACACTTGTTTATAAAACAATAATTATAATAATAATAACATAATATATTTATGTTCCAGGTCACATATCTCCAAGGCAATCAGGGTATCGTAAAGCTCTCCTTTGACAATCACACCGAATGTCTATGTAATTTGAGGAATAATTTCGATGGGCACCGAAACCCTCGACATAACGTGCACCAAGCGCCGGCTAATATCGTCAAACAGCAGCAGCCGAGAAAGCCGTAAGTCGTATTTTGATAACCCAGTTTGGATTAGCTGTAGCTAATAGGCTTCTGTTGAGGGAGTATAATTACTCGACGACTGTGCATAGCTTGGCCTACATTTCGACTCGCCTTACACAGTCAATAATCTGATAGAGGCGAAAAATACATTTTTTCTTCTTCTTCAGATGCCGCTGTTCTAGTGACTTCTTGCCAACTATCACGAGCGACGACACTTGCGAATGCACTTGCCCGGAGAAAGAGGAAACCTGTCAGAAGCTACTGACAGGCAAAGGATATCTATCATTAGTCGATAGAACGTAAGTATATTATTATATTTCAACAAGGTTTACTTTCGTACGCGTTAAGGGTATCTGAAGATTGATTAAAACATGCAAATGAACAGATGAAAATAATTAACTCTAGCACAATGGGCGAATTAAATAACAATACTGTAGATGAAATGAGTTTATATCGTGTTTTGAGTTTACACAGTAGCTAGTCAAAGGATTTCTCTTTTTGTAATACTACCTTGTAATGAAGGACTTGGTTTATGAGAAATGAGAAAATCCTGACATGGAGATAAAGTGAATTGTAATAAAATACCAAGAATAAAACATCTCTGTAGATTTATTATAGAAGACTTACACATTTGTTTAAATTGAGATTTTTTAAGTTATGATTTCACGAATTCTTGAATAATCCTAAAATGTATTCTCGATTTTTTAACTAACTCTATGACATTCGTATTCTTTTAAATTGTTTATAACTTCTAAAGTACCTGTTAATCAGTAAATTTGAAGCCAGATTCAAAAAGTACAGGAAGTTTTACTGGTTTTGAAAAAATTGTGCCGTAAATAACTTCTAAATTTAAGCTGAAAATTTGTGGCAAAATCGCGACGTTTATGCGTTGAGGGTTTAACAAAAATTCTAAGAAACCGTAATCAAATGGTTCCAAAACGAAAACAGTATAAAAATAAGGCTATAGAAATAGATAATAAGGCTATAAGAATAGAAAATAAGGCTATAGATCAATAGAAAAGTTGATTATGCACAAAGTCCTATAAGCAAAAATATATAAATTTTGCTATTCGTTAGATACGAAGCAATTGTTTTAATCAGTAGTGATTACATAGTTCGATTTCCCTTACAGATGCATACAAAATGGAAATTGTACGTCGCCGAAATGCGTCTATGGTGCTTACATCGTTGAGGACGGTAAATGCCCATTAAAGAGTAAAATAGTGGAGCAAAACTACAGCAAATCAAAATACACAAGGAGGCCACAACTTTCGAAATACAATCAACCGTATCTTCGCCGTAGAAGTTGGAACAGTCCATAATCGGTGTTATAGAATGACATCCCGATGATGATGGTGCCATTTAACCCCCTGTCATTTAATTTTATTATTATTATTTTTTTTTCGTCTTCTCGTCGGCGCCGGAACGAGATGAGCGAGACTCGATTATTTTTTTACCGCTTAAATTATGTCCACGCGATCTAAGTGTTTTTACGATATATGTGTAATGTGTAACCAGTTATTTCGGTCGTTTGCGAGAATTTTTTTTTGTATGCGCACAAGCATAACGCAGCTGTAATCAATATCGCGTTAAGTGGAATGCGAAATCCCGAAGACGATCTTACGCTTCGTTTTTACTTTCCAATTTTTCAGCTAGATCTCGTCGCTTTTCACATTCCACTTTACGCCGTGTCAAGCCAGTCGAACTGTTTGCGAAATAAACTCTCGTATACGACATTTTTTTAATGACTTTTAAACATTTTTATGTAAATAAATATATAAATCAGGCGAGCTTTGCGTCTCGATATACTGACGATATTGAGAAATATCCGTTTCATTGGATGATTCATCGATGAAAAAAAAAAAAATTTTTTCTCAATTAAAACAAAAATTACGAGTTTACCATTTAACACTTGGCATTGCGTAACGGCTATATACGAATAGCGATTATATAGTTTCCAAAATAAGGGAGAGCCCAAAAGTCACGGTATACTCCACTGAAGGATTAACAATGTAAATAAAATAAAACGTCTCTTTAAATAAAGTACGATTAATGGCTATAATACTGTTAACGACATTTAAACATTCGAAATTTTGATTAAACAATATTAAGCGATCCTATTATATATCGTGTCTAATAATGAAATTATCGTGATTATAAATAATATAATACAAGCATAAACTTTAAACGCGACGTTGAATCTGAAACGATAAAAGTCGATGTTCCTTAAAAAAAGTATTAGAATGGAAAACACATGCATAACTTATATAAGAATTTAAACAAAAAGAAAACAAAACTCGAAGAAACGAAAATTAATACGAAAAAACAAAAAAAAAAGAATTTTAACCAAATTTAAACAAGTATATAACGTAACACACGCAGCTCTTCGACTGACTTTCAGCATTGAGGTATAACTTGAAAGATATGTATGCATAAGAAACCCTCGTTAGGAGATAGTGTTAATAAGAAGTCCTCGGTCGCGAGCCTAGTCTGAGGTCCTATCTCGATCCTGCGAACAAGTCTCCTTTTGACTTTTCTCACGGGACTTTTTTTCCCACTTCATTCGCTTTTACGCTCTACATCCCTGTGTTTCGAAGATAACACTCGACATTCTCTCGCCGCGTTTATTGTTGCTTATTTCATAAGCATTTGACAATAGATTTTTCATTTTTTTTTACTTCACACCATTGAAATACCGCGTTTCCACGAAAGAAATGCGTTATTTTCTCATCGAAACTAACATTTTGAGAGAAATGTGCGTCGAAATTTTACAGGAGACTTATGAGTAAAGGCAGGTTCGAAGGAGGTCCTTAACATATCCACTTCGGTAATATACATTATTATACATCTTAGATAACAATTACCGAATATATTACACACACACCCCATAATATACCGAAACACTCACGCAACTCCATCTTCGCTGATGTATAGTGCGATTTTAATTGTATACTCTTTTAGCGAAATTTCTCTATTCAAATGTAATCTACACGTTTTATATATGTATATATAATATGTATAATATATACATGTATACATATACTTACTGCTTGACGTGACCATTGCAAAACTTCACGGTTAACATACTTCCCTTTTATTTTTCAAAATATTTTTAGCTACGAAGTATTGAATTTACAATTATATTTATATATACATTGCGCTTCTCAAGATAATATATAATAAGTTTCTCGCTGACGCTATTGAAAATTGCAGAAACTTTTGTAGGTGCATAGACGACATATACGAAGCATTTGTAAGAACGTTCATTAATTTAATACTTATAGCAATATGAGTCTAACCCCTCTTTTATACATATTTTTTAGATGTAATAATATATATATATATATATATATATATATATATATGTGTGTGTACGCGTAATATCAAGAGAACAAGACGTGATCTTGGCGACCTTGTAATAAGCTGAAAATGTTTAACCAACATCGTCATTATAATATTATAGCAATAAACAATTCATTTCATTTCTTTGGTTGTACTCGTGCTTTTTTCTCGTAAAAATATAATCAATAAATAAAACACGAAGATTTATCTACCGACACGTCTGACACTGTACACTGATGTCGAAGCTGTCGTATATAAAACTGAGAAAAGTAGAGGCCAATTTAGGTTGCAATAGCAAGCAAATTGTAAATTGTATTTTATTAAATATTATTGTAATTATTAATAAGCTGTAGGGGAAACAAAATATAATATTTGTCGTCGTTGTGCATTATCATTGTCAAAATCATTATTTCCCCCTTTTTTATTATGTCGTGCTACATAATATGAATATTATACATATATATATTAAAGTTTTATGTCTACGTATACAATAAAATAGACTTAAGCAATCAAATCCCGTACTGCTAATTTCTTATTACCACCTTCGTTTCTTTCTTTTTATAATAAAATTAATTTTTCTTCGTCTGTATTGGAAAATTTATTCTTTTTTAAAGAAGAAAATGTTTATTTAAATTGAAAATTTTTTTTTTTATTCCAGTAAATATTTACCAGCTATTTAAGTATACCTATTTTTACTTTTTATTTCCTCAAGTCCTAACATTATTTTGGAAAACAAACGTTACAAGCAACAGAAATTTCGAATCGACTAGTAAAAATGACTAGTCTGACAAAAATCCTGTTAAGAAAAAAAATAATTTTTTAGTAAAAACTTTTTCTCAAAAATATTAAATTACCAATGGAGCACTTCTTTATCATAGAGGGAGCCACTTTCCACACGAGCAAAGCAAAGCCCTCTGGAGTTCGAAAGCGAAGCATCAGAATTTTTAAAATAATATGACATTGTTTTAACCTCAAACGCCCAAAAAGCTTTCTAGCGCTTAGATGTGCGCTCGTATGGTTACGGGTAAAATGTGATACTGACTCGCACGTGACAGTTTTCCAAGGACAAAACAGTGATTTTCATATCCTGAAAAAATCCTGAACCTTTTTCACGTCCGACTATCGATATTCGCTTGATTTTTTTCTCAAGACTTTATAAATATTTCGAATAGGTAAGTTATAAATAGAAATGAGCAACAAAAGTTTATTTAGATTTTTTGAATGAAATTATTTAAAGCAAGTGCTAAGGGATTAAAAGTAGATGCCGAATTGAATAGTTTTTTATTTTCTCGTAGAATAAAGAGCTGTCACTTTGATAATTTAAAATAATTCGCACTTTGCTGTACACTTTTGTTAATTTACGATATTTGAAAAGTATATTATTTGTTTAGAATGCCTGGAACTAGATGTACTGTCGCTGTATGTTGCAACAGCTACAGCAGAACAAAAAGAGCTGGAATGAATATAATCTATCATAAGTTTCCTAACAAACAACCTTACAGAGATATTTGGATTAAAGCTTGTAGAAGAGGAGGAAAGTGGAATCCTTCTTCTTGCCATATATGTTCCATTCATTTTACTGAAAATGATTACAAACAAGTACCTCACTTCATACGTAATATATGTTGCACAAAAAGAAGATTAAAACCAACTGGTAAACGACTAAGTATTCAATTTTTGAAAACAAAATTTTTTAATTATTATAATTGAAGATTCATTATTGCTTTTGTTTTACAGCTGTACCTTCTTTATTTTTGACAGAACCTCCACCTATAGAGCTTGAAACTCTAACACCGCGAAAAAAATTGAAAATATTAGAACATGAGGATGAAGGGACAATGCCAGAAACAATTATATACGTTAATGAAACTGATAATACTCATCAATCCGTTGATCTCATGCCAAACATTGAAATATATTTACCTGATAATACTACTGACTTAGAATATAATTACAAAGAAGAAGATAAGGATGCTTTGTCAGAAGCATATTGTGATTCTTTAATAGTAGAAGACAATGAAACAATTGAAGAAAGATACTCGTTATTAAATGATAATAACTATATTACTGTAAGAGACTGCTCCACACAGACTGATACTGATTATTTTTTAGAAAACTATCGTTTATTAGTTGATAAAACAGACAATCTCGAAAATGATTTAGTAAAATGGAATAATAAATACAAAAAATTGATGATATACGTCAAGTGTTTAGAAGCTAAAGTTCAAAATTCAACGGTTAATTCAGGAGAATGTCATTCAGCAGCTAAAATGAAAAAAGAAAAATAGACATTTCTCTCGTATTAATTTAACAATACTAATCTTGATAAACTTTATTTAAAAGTTTGAGTCACTCGAAGTTAAAAAGTCACGAATATTTACGAAATTTTATGTTTAATATTGTTAAAGCTACTACTGTTTTTGTGTAGTAGGATGATCCCAGTTTTATCACCTTGATATATATACACTCGTTGCATGTTAGAGTAGTGAAGGTTTACGCTACTTTAAAAGTAATATGTTTTTAATATTGCATATTAGTGTAATGCTGATATTAATTGTAAAATTGTTTTTAAAATTGAGGAATGTATAAAGTAATAATTAACAGCAGCAGCTTAGGTATTACTAGATTAACTAAACTGTTTTAAGTACAACAAACAGATATTACAAACTGTACAAAGGGAATTCAATCTAGAAAACAGATTATAATTGTTAAATTTGACATTTGAGATATTTTTAAATGACTTATGTAGTCACTTACATATTAAAATATAAAATAATCATGTATCGTAATAATTTACTTGTATTTTCAAGAATAATAGCAATAAATATTTTTGCAATGTTATACTGATTTAATTTGGTTTTACTACTACTTATCATCAGGAAGTACAAGTTTCAAATAGTACATTCTTCCTCCATAAGGTGGCTTGCTGTATTGGGTGTATGTGTATATATTTTTTTACTTTGAAAGGGAAGAAAGTTACTCTTACAGCCTGGTAATTAACAAATATTTTTAAATAATGAACGTTCGTTTAAATTTATTTAATTAAAGTGACTTATTCTAATTTACTGGATACACTTCTACTTGGTTTACTACCTTCACAAAACAAGATAAATACTTAATGTTTAGGTTACTTTCCAAGATTTTATACTGTTTAACATTTAATAATTGCATTAAACAATTCTACAGGATATAAATTGTTCAACAATGGATAGGGATCATGCTTTGCAATGTGATTTATTTACTACAGAAAAATTGAAAGAACTGTATAAGGTAAAGTGTGCAATATTCATACTCGTACATTTATTTGTTGCTCATATATATTTGTTGATGTGTAGAAATTTTGTTTTTTTAAGAAAATGTATTCTTTTCTAGTTTTTACACCGTTGTATAGATGAAGTATGTAATTGCACAGGACCAAGTTTTCAAAACTTCAAAAGCGTACAATGGACTAGAGAAGAGTTTAATAAAGTTCATGAACTCATTTTAACATTTCTCAACAATCCTAGTTGTTTGTACATTGACGAAGAAAAAGTAAGTCATAACCAATTGCAAGTTTACTTCTAATATTCATATATATATATAATTGTTTTTTATAGATGCCATTGGAATATCATGAATTTTCTGAACATACACAACAAGCCATTTTGACTTGTTTGAAAGTAAGAAGAAACGAGTTGGTAAATGCACTGCTGTATAAATATTCCTCTGAACATATTCCAACTTTAATCGAATTTGATTGGAGGTTAAAGGTAGAAAAAAATATATATAAAATAATAAAGTACGCAAAGTGAAACATTTATAACACAATGATAATTTTAATTTTCTAGTACGTCATGGGGTCAAGCAAAATGGCTTCAATTCGAGAGCCTCTAATGCAGCTAGATTTAACGTTAAGAGAAAAGCAAAAGGACCTAATATTAGAATTAGAACTCAATAAAGATGAATTGGATTCATTAATAAACACAATAGAGTCTATTGTTACTTGATAAGATTGTACTTTATGTTCAACCAACGAACGTTTAACTAAACTTATCAGTTCAGTTCTACTGAGACTGCCATTTTGTATTTCTATATTTATATTTTTCATTAAAACATTAGTCTAGATTTTAATTGTTATAGTTAATAAAAAATCTTTACAAAATCGATAATACTAATATTAATTAAATTAACTTACCCTTACTGGCGAAGAAGTGTTTCTCCAATTAAACAAAATTATTTTCTAATCGTCCGTGGATGCTTACATTTGCAAATTTGCAAATTACATAGGAACACTCGCGAAACACAACTACATATAACTTCGTTCGAAAAGTCAGAATTAATTTATTATTAGTTCAATTTCGTACTGTTCACTCTCGCGAAATTTGTTTTACACATACGATACACCATTCGAAAACTAAGGAATACATAAATATATTAACTACGCGAATATCGCCTTTTCTCTAACGGTCGATTTAAGTTAACAAACATATACTTCACTTACATTTTCTACCCCATTCGAATACTAGGACTATATATTAACTACGCGAATGTTACCTTCCCTATAACCGCTAAATTTTAGTTAACAAATTCATTTTGTTGTAAATTTTTAACGCACAAGATCGAAGACACTGCACTAACGTTTTTTGTCGAGTTTGAAATTTAACCGTCGAATCTAAGAACGCTTCTGTGGAGGTAGGAACCGTTGCTTGATTCGTCAAAAGAATATAACATTCTATTGTAACGAGTATTTTTAATTTAAAATTTTATAAATTTAAGATCATTAAAATATTATATATTTTAATGAAAATGTAGCCTTTTCTAGATCTGCGTTTAACGTACAAGCCGAAAATCTGTCAACGAAAAAATTTGAATAGTTAAAGAATTGCTATTTTAATTTTAGAATGTTTAAAATCGTAAGGTGTGTATATATATATATATATATATATATAGACTATTATTTGGTAATACAGGTAGGCAAATAATTGTATCTTAGCGAAAAGGAGTAATTATAGTGAAAATAGAGTTTCAAAATTAATAAAAAATTTTTCGGTCGTTAAATAAAATTTTTCAACTCAAATTCCTCATAATACCTCATTCATTAAAAACAATAAATTTTGAATTATAAGCAATAACTGAAATATTATTTTTTAAAAGGACACAAGGCATTTTTTAAACGATGTTTCGACAATTAGAATTTAAAATAATGCTAATAATATAGTAATAATTTATGCGTATTCCAGTATTAAGCGAAACTCTTAAAGAATTACAGCACAAAATAAAAATTTATCTATTCGCAAGATTCAAAAGTAACCAATGGATGGAATACTCTTTCATACACAAACACATCTATCTTTTCTAAAAAATATAGTTAATTTTAACTGATTTACCAGAAGAAATTTAACAGCATAAATATATTAATTTTTGTTTAACAATTGATTGGAACAAGCAGTTATTGATTTTTAATAATTTTTCTTAATTACAAATCGATTGTGATTTAAATCCCTAAAACTCGTGTAAAAAAAAGAAAAATTTTACCAATTTTAAAGCTCAATACATTCATTGGTTTCTTTTGAATTTCTGAATTAAAATGAAAAATACAATTACAATGCAACAACTCATAATAATGATTCTAAAAAGGATAGGAATAGACAGCGAATGGAGTTTTAAGGTAGAAAGTTATTGAAAAAAGAAACAACCGCAATACACTTGTTTCACAGTTTATTATAGGTTATAGATAAATGTAGAATAGTTTAGTTACTATTATAACTGCTGATCAAAGATACTGCGGACCGTGAGTCTCGCATTTGAAAACTTCCGCCTACGAAGATAACCGTAATCGCGTGGTTCTCGCTCTCGACGCTCAATACTCACACGATCGTAAAGGCAGCCCCGCGCTTGTCGAAGAATTTTCAAATGCGATCACTAAGTCCGACACGGCGATAAGGGTGCGCAAATGAAAATAATTCGCTCTCGTCGCTGAGCTTTTAAAATCGTCTCGAGAGGAAACGGTGAATTTCGTTGTAAATATTATTACAGACAATGTTTAAATTCCCATTACGAATAAGGTTTACTATACAATTTTTAATTTTAACTCCTCTTACTCTCTTTCTCTCGCTCTCACTCTCGCTATTTTTTTTTCTTTCTCTCTCTCTCTCTCTCTCTCTCGCTTTCTTTCTCGCTTTCTCGCTCTCTTTCTCTCGCTCTCTCGTACTCTCTCTCGCTCTATCGCTGGCTCGCCTTATTAATTAATAATATATCGATTTTAAAATCAATGCCGCTCATACGGACGTTTACGACCGCAGACTCTCCCTTTCTTTTTTTTTCTTCTCTCGCTCGCTAACACTTAGAAATTTTTTTCTGTATTTTTGTTCTATTCCAATCCGGGTAGGGGGAGCATATACGTGTAGAGCATATATGCGATGATTTCGCGACTTAATATTTTCTTTTTTAATAATTATTTACTCCTTTCTAGTAGTGTAAATTCATTTTCTTTTCATTCATTATATTGGTTTCTACGCTACGGTCTTAATGGAAAAAAGTTCTTCTTTAGTGATTATTTAGGAGTAGTTGTCGCTTCGCTTTGGGTGATCCGTATAAACGTAGAAACGTGGTATGAAAACTTGAAAAAGGTTACGTTCTGGCTGGCAATTGTAAAATTGTGTTCTTTTGCATCGTCTTTCATTTATTTATTTTTTTATATATATTTTTTGCGCGGAAACCTTATTTTATTGTAAATCTGACAATATTCATCAAAAAGAGATTACGATGGACTTGTGTCTCGCGTGTAAAAAGTGGCTTAATTTGTTCATTTCGACTTTTCGAACAGACGCTGAATTTACACAAATGCATTTCCTACGTCTAGATTATATATCACTTACACTGCTCGAGTTTACTGTATGTACCGTTATTTCATTTTTTTTCTAATCGTGTATCGTGTATCTCGTGATGCATGAATTTTTTGTGTACTCGCAGCATTTAGGCTTATTTTTTTATCATTTTGTTTCGCATGGAAGAGTTTGCACCTGCAGTCTTGTTTATCGTTGATTGTACAAATACAAAAGTAGCGAAAAGAAGAAATCACAAAAGCAATTGTATATTATGTTCCCTTTCTCTCTCTTTCTCTCTTTCTTTCTCTCTCGTGCATTTTAACACCTTTTTACGACCACCGAAAACATTTGCTCAACGAGTATATGTAGCAATATACCATCATCGACGTGCATCCTCAAATTGAATATCATGTACCTTTCCGTTTCATCGCACTTGCAATCTATATTCTTTCATTAATTATTTTCGTTTGTTCCGAGCATACTATCTTCGCTTATTATGTTGGTCATCAACACGTCAAGTCCTTTTTTTCCATTACCATCTCTTTCGCACACTTTCACACTTGCATTCATTCAAGCTTTTTCCCCAGTTAAGCACTCAATCGCGCACAAGCTCTCTCGCGTCCGTCGTTCCTTTCATTTTCAGGTTATTTTTAAAAAGCTTCGCCAATCGAATCTCGCCACATTTTATTCTTTCTCGCTTTCCTTCCACGCTTCTTTTACAGTATACAATAGTAGTATGGTTACGGGAGGCTGCCACTCTAATTCATTCCTTTTCTTTCCTTTTTTTTAATTTTCTTTTATTTTATTATTTTTCATTCTGAGTATTTCCCGCAGAGTACACAACGATAAGCGACAAACTCGCGATCGAAGGAAAAAATGTCAAAGCGCTCGTCCTCTCTATCGCCAGTTGAACGCCGCCGCACGCGATGCTGCTCTCCTTTCATTATTAATATTAATCTTAATAACAATTAATGACACTTTAAAATTTCTACACTGCAGGGCAATATCATCGTAACCTGCGGCTGGGCACGGCCCAGTATTAAAACACTTTCTTGCTCGTATGCTCGCCTCGCGAAATAGATTATAAATCGGCAATGACTCTCGATTTGCAAAACCGGAAAAGATCGTCGACGGTCGCTCGAGTCATATTTTTTTCATCCATTTTTTTCTTTAATCTCTGTCTCTTCAATTATCTTATGTTTTTCTTTTCTCTATCATCTTTTTTTTATCTGGCGCTCGCAGTTTTAATTATTTTCATCTTAAATAAATCGACCGTAGCCCTGAAAAAACTACACTCTCATGTCCCGTCTATTCGCTTGCTGTCAAGTGCCGTAATATAATTAATTAATATAGGCCTACTATAAAAAGTCTGTATGCTCTCGCGATGTCGCGCTCTGCATTTAGTAGACATCGTCGTCGCTCCGTATTTTTATTATTTTTTTTTGTTGCTGCTCGTAACGAAAGAACGTCATTTTCGGTTTTGTTGCAGGAATGGTCCAAATATACATATCTATATAATATACTTTTTTGGTTTTAACGAGAGAAAAAACTTTCTTCTTCCCAAAATACAATTCGGTTAGCGGCGCTTATTCATTCAAGTTGTTTTGGTGGACTGAGTCAGCGACAATTTCCTGAAACAAGCAATGATCTCATTTTAATACGCCATAGACTAATTTAGTTCGCCGCATTCCGCGACTAGTCCAATTAAAATTAAACCATCCAGCCTATGCAATTGCCATTAATAAGAGAGAAAAAAAAGGTTTAGAAAAGTTTCATTCTAGAAAGAAATGATTTGAACGCAAACGCTTAATAATTTATGCCAATCATCATAAAACGCTTTTGATTACTGGACACTGGCTTTAATTTGCTCGTAATTGGTATGACTATATTGCGTAATTGTATGTAATTAAAAGTAACTTACATTCACTCCAGCATTCTCAATAGCTTCATTAACAGCTGCAGCAACAGCTTTCTCACTGATGTCAATTTCCTCGATAGCCTGCAAAGGAGAACCATAATTAGCCAAATATTAAATAAAGCAATTAAAAAAAAGTATCGTTTTAAAGAAATTTGTCAGATGGCCCCTCGCTCAATTGTCTTCTCAGATCGATAATATTTTATTACAATCAAAGATCTGCAGAATTACCAACGTTCGTCGAACTGTCGATAATCCGATGGCGATCATCACTCAAATTACTACAACTTAAAGCTCTGTTCGTGCTATTCCAATAGGACCATATATATACCAAACACAGACAATATCCCTCCACTTGCGAGACTGCAATCGCGTCACGCGCCACCTAGCGCTCGTAAAAGAACTTCAGCATCCCTTTATTTACATACTTTTTCTTTCGACAACCCCACCAGAATGCAAAAATCATCGATTCCACTCTACTCGCGTAGAACCACCTTGCATACACCGATACCCAAAACATCCCTCCACTCGCGAGAGCGTCACACGCCATCTAGCGGTCGTAAAAGAACGAATCGCCCGTATTTACGCTCTTTTTCCTTCCGACAACCCCAGCTGAATGTGAGAATCGTAGAACACACATACCTTGGTCACTGAAGCAACATCCTCTGTGATGGCGGGTGCTGGTGCGGGTGTCTCAACGGGTACAGCGGGCGGGGGGCTCTTGGGAGCCTCATCCGCCACACCGTTCTCCGTGGGTGCCTCGACGACAGCGGCCGCCTCTGGCTCTGGAGCGCTCTGCAAATGTCAAAGGACAAAGCTTCTGGTTAGTCGCGTTTACTCGCCAAGCTCTCTTTACGCGAGTTGCGCTGCATGCACACGGCTTCGTTTAATCCGTGTTTCACGCGACTCGAAGTAACCTCTTTCTCTCTCTCTCTATATATATATATATGAGACACTGAGAAAACAATTTTCCTTGGCCTCTGATTTTGGCTTTGGAACTTGTCGATGTAGATTTTTGTTTCTCATTTGTTAGTACAAGAAGTGAGGAGAAATTCTTTTTTCAGTGTACATTTATAGTATGTTCTTTTCTTTTTCTTTTTTTAATATTTCTCTTTTTGTCTGCCGCGACGATTAGACACATTGATTGTTACTGAATATTAAGACATCGATCGTAATGGCACTGTGAATTCATTGCGAGCCGAAAGGCTGTTTTTTTTTACGCATATGTATAATAGACGTGTGTGCGTCTCTGTATCTCACCAAAGCTTAATGATACGCGAAGTTCCATGGGCTTATGCCATCATGCGAAATGAAAATATGAATTCGAGCCTGTGTAGCTCCAATGAATTCCAGTGTATTCATTAATTATTCGAACAAGACAACCAGCATGCAAGTATGGTACGCAAGATGCTTAAAACACTATGTGTGGAATGCAATTACGAACGCTGTATGGTATATCTCGTCTATCAGTGAGACTTTATCGACTCGTCGATATATCGTTTCGACGTCGTTATATGTGAATATTTACATTACATCGTATTAGTAACATGAATAAAGAATAGATGAGTATAGCATCCGTGAAATTCGACGTTTATTTTGGATATTGGAAAAAGCGGCGAACGAGGTTGCTTTGTTTTTTCGTATTCGACCAATAAACGAATAAACGTCCAATTAAATCGCATATAGATAATCCATAGTGTTAATAATCATAAGAAAACCAAGAGGCAAACAACACAGGTTTTTTATGGCGTTAGGATGTAAAAGAGGAAATTGGAGGAGAATATAATCCGAGATGTTTTTAGGAACGTTAAAGCATTGCGTATTATAATGTTAATCCATGATTATTATTATTATTATTATTATTATTATTATTATTACGTCCGTAACAGAGTCAAAAAAGGGGAATGAGGCAGGACAGAGACAAAGAGTTGCGAAGAATCTTCGCAAAATCGTTCCAGTGGTCCATCGAGAGTAGAGTTACTTTGCCCATTTTTGATGTAGATCAAGATTTTCTCTTTTTTTCTCTCTCTTTCTTTCGTCTGTCAGGACTGTTTGCGTTTATATCATTATTATCCAGTTTATGAATGTTCCCCAGAGCTAATAATGGAGTCGTGAGTCTCTCTTTCACTTTGCAATGTTTTTTTGTTTAAGTCTCCAACGAAGCCCCAAATGCATCAGTCTCTCTCCAAGCAAGATATCGCTTCACTTTTTGATTGTAATTTATTTGATTTTTTTTTTGGTTCACTACGTTCGGGCATGTCCGTGCGTTAGTCGTAAAATCTGTGCATAAAACTTCTGACAGAACTATATAAACAAGGAGTGAGAAATTTTTTTTTTTTAAAGGAAATTAGAAAATTGAGTTGGTTATCGACTGAAAGTAGCTAGAGTTGAAATATTATTATTAATTGGACGATCTATAAGAGACTATGATTGTTAAGTGGGTTTTTTTTTTCAAAAAAGTTTCCAAAAGCTGCTACAGAGGGTTTTTTGTACAATCAACATGCATCTCTTTTCATCGGGTTCTTTATCTCTCTCTCTCTCTCTCTCTCTCTCTCTCTCTCTCTCACTCTCCTCAATCGATAACCACCTCTCTACCGCGTGATTTCGCAATGATACTTGATCCAGAAAGAAATGAAGTAAAAAAAAGAACCAATTGTTCGTAATAAATTCCTCTGAGAGAACACAAAAAAAAAGGTTATCGCACTCGAGATTTACAAAAGAGCTCATCAGTATAATCGTTCCCGCGCACAAGCTTCACAGAGTACATCTATAAATCGTACACATAAACCAAAGAGAAAAGAAACAGTTTTTCGTTTCTCTCCAGCGGAGAGTATTCGTACTCGCATTTGTCTGTATGTTTCAACACAATTGCACGCTATATTATGAATACATAAATCACAGCGCCGAATGTTTATGTATATATTTTGAATTTTTTTTATTATCCGTCACGGTAGCTCTCTATCGTTCACATGCCAGGAGGATGTCGAGGTGTTGTTTTTTTTTGTTTTGTGTTGCATTAGTCACCTGCACGATCTCGGGCTCCTCCTCCTCGTCCTCTGGTTCGTCGTGTTGGCCGATGCCGTTCTGCAATACAGGCGTGGGAGCCTCTTCTGCGTCGTTCGTCGTGGTCGTTATCGTCGTTTCCTGGGGTTGGCTGGATTCCTGCTCGCGAATCTCGTCCTCGTTGCTGAGGATATCCTCGTGCTGCGACGGCGGCAGAGGTAATTCTTCCGAGTCGTCTTCGTCGGTGACGAGGCAGTCGGTAGTTTGCTCGGGTAGTTCTTGTGGCTCGGGTGGCGGTAGGAGATCCAGCGAGTCGAGATTCTGTTCGGCAGTTGGTGGTTCGGGTAGAGCATCGACCACCGCTTCGACGTCGTCCTGCATCGTCGTCGCAGCGAAGCTCGCGATCTTGGAAGCGGCGACTTCGACGGGTGCAGGAGAGTCGGGCAGTGGAGGAGGCATGTCTTCAACATCGGTCTCCAAGACGGTCTTGATCTCCTCCTCGGTTACTTCGGGATCGGACGACTCGGCGACTTGGACGGGTGCGGGAGGTAGCTCTGGCTCGGCTTCAGCCTCGACAACGGGCGTAGGTTCGGCTTCGAGCACTGGAGCTGCGGCCTCGACAACGGGAGTAGGTTCGGTTTCGAGGACTGGAGCAGCTGGAACAGCTGGAGCCTCGACGACGGGAGTAGGTTCAGCTTCGAGCAGAGGAGCAGCTGCAGCCTCGGCAGCGGGTTCCTCCGCGACTACTGGAGCGGATTCGACCTCCTCGAGAACGGGAGGCTGCTCAGTAGGGAAAACGATAAGCTCGGATTTGTTAAGCTGTTCCTCCTCCCGGAGTTTTTGTTCTTGCGTCTCGTGAGGCAGCTTGAGAGCCTCGGCGAGTGCACTGGCGGTCGGACAGGCCTGTTGGGCCTGCTGCAAGGGTGAGGGATCGATGGGTGTCGGTGGGGGACTGGAGGGCATGGCGGACGCGTTGCTGTTGGTGCATGTGGTGGTTACGACAGAGGGACTAAGGAGACTGATTTCCTCAGTGGTTTTCCTCTCAGTGATAGACGACGAGGTAGTAGCGGTAGTAGCGGTATCGATCGGCTGGCTCTTGGCGCCGGGACTGACCTCGACTTGCTTCTCGGCGACAGGAGCAGCGGCTACTGGTTCGGCGACCGGAGCTGGTTCAGCGGCGGCGGCTTCTTCCTTCTTGGCTGGTTCATCGGCGGGAGCGGCTGCGGCCTCCTCAGCGGGCTTGCTCTCCTCGGCGGGCTTCTCCTCCTTGGCCTCCTTCGACTCCTCCGTTGGGCTGGCTTGGTCTCCGTTCAGGGCCGTCGTTGCTGCCGCGGCTTCGGCTTCCTCGCCACCCTGAAATTTTCATTCGTCATGAGCTTAGTCTATTTTCCGAAAATTCATCATCGCATACTACTACTAGCACTGAACTTTACGCTAAGTCTCAATATCGCGTAGTTACGCAATTGCCGCGTAGTTCAAGATCAGCGGATTGTCTTAACTTCTAGCTGTTGCGGATAGAATTACACACGGAGATATTGAATTCGCCTACGCACGAGAATTATCGGTTCCACCTCATCGGTAACTGCGCACAATGCTTTTTCGATCCTGCATAAGTATGTTCTCTCTCTCTCTCTCTCTCTCTCTCTCTCTCTCGATTCAAACGTTAAAACGACCGCTTTACCTACACGATTTTCTCTCGCAGAGCGTCTATCGACCTTCCTCTTAAGCTCAACTTAGCCTGAATAATTTTCCCCCTTGATTTCGGAATA
This sequence comes from Apocrypta bakeri, assembly GCA_018906985.1. Classification (NCBI taxonomy): domain Eukaryota; kingdom Metazoa; phylum Arthropoda; class Insecta; order Hymenoptera; family Pteromalidae; genus Apocrypta; species Apocrypta bakeri. The sequence continues at coordinate 5,942,570 of JACCIA010000002.1, forward strand.
AAAGCGGAACAGCAGAAGACATAAAATTAGCATAAATTACGAGAACTTTCTTAATGAAACTCAGTTGAGAAAATCAATCATACCCGAGATCTGCGATTAGTCAGTGGAAACATTATCCAACAGCCGAGTAAGATAAAGGAGAGGACGAGCCAACAGAAGGGATGAATAAAATTCAAGATAAGGCCATCCTCTCGGTAAGAAAAGATTCGTGTAATATAAGATGACGAGAGATAGAGAGAGAGTGGAGAAATGAGAGCAGCGGCTTACACAATCAATAAAACCAAGAGATTGCAAGGGAGAGAGAAAAGGCCATCCAAGACAGGGAGAAAGAGAGAATATGAAAAAAGCTCGTCGAGAGGAAAATACACGCACGAGAAGGGAAGAGTAAAGCTCAAGGGTGTCACACCTAGGGTGTCAGTGTGTCATGATGCTTCATTTTTTTCCTCTCTCCTCAAAAACGAATTTGCATATCACAGGGAGATAATTCGAAAAAGTGGATGAACCGACGCTTTTCAAAAAAAAAAAAAAAAATATTTACTCCAAGGACAAGTTCTCCTTTGACGCGTGTGTAAGACGAGATGCTGCTGTACAACGTCGCCCTTCCCTCGAGTATCGATCGGCCGACGAGCGAACTCGAACAAAGAGGCGCGGCTGCTGCCTGGCTTTCAATTTGGTGAATTAAACACACTCGAGTGAGGCTTTTTTGCGATAGAAAGAAAGAGAGAATGCGCGGAAATATCGATCCGTGTCCTGTGCACGAAGCAAAGGAAGGAACAATAAACAGGACGCATATACGGTGTAGTTCAATGTTTTCAGCGAGGAATACAATATTAAGGCACTTTGAAAGTTTCTACTTTATTCCAGTGCTACTTTTTTAGTGCTTCTCTCAAATATAAGCGAGATTTTCATTTTTCATTCCCAAATATGGAGTGTAATTTTTTTCTACTTTAATATGCTCGAAGAGGAAATCTGAATAATCCGACTCTATGCGATACGAATGACCTAAATATGTTTTATAAGAAGAAACTTTTTTTGGCTGATTAATCATTTTTTCTTATCGAAGATCACTATCTGCCTTTGAATAATATGCCCCTGTACCTAAGTAGACAATAACACAAAATTGGAATATTTTTGTGTAAAATTTCAGATTCTTACGCTAATGTCGTATATTAATGTCGTAGTAGAATACAATCTCTGTGACTCTAGTGTAAATGTATAATAATATGTATATACATTATGCATATAACATATAATACATTATGCGTTAACTACACTGAAGAAAAATTCGCTATTTTTAAGAAAATTAATTAATCCCGGTAGAACATTACTTCGCGTGCGAAAATAAAAGGTCTCTCGAATAAATTAAATACTATTTTTATAATCCAAAAGTCTATCAACTATTTCGTGAACAATTTTTTTAAAGCGCACATTTTTTCATTTAAATTGAACGTATACTCATTGCGAGTCCAACCATTTTCAAAATGAATAACGAATATTTACTGTAATTTTTAAATAAACAACGTTGTTTTCAGTGCACACATCAAACAAAATACTATTAAATGTCTTTTACCCCAGTGATAGCAATAAACGGATGAATCCTTTTACTTGACTCAGCATAATCGCTAAAAAATTAAAGCTCGTACATAAAGCCTACGCTCTGTGCCGCGCAGAATTTATCGTTGGTATAATAATCACATCAGCTTCGCGATCGCCCACGCGAAACGGAATATGACATTGCATCAGCATTCGATCCTGAATAATCTATACGAAGCTCCGTCTCCTGCATAAAAAGAATTTCTCAATCCCCGGAACAAAAAAAAAATATATCGAATGTGACGACAGCAGTAAAATCCAAATCCCCACGTAGCGAAAAAGCTCTCTTTCTCCGCATTAACGCGTCCCTCTGGCCGAGATCCAGAGGATTCAGCTTTAATAAGCTTCCGGTTGGCCGAGATCGCTTCATCGGCGCAAAAAATCAAAGAGACCTCTTGTTAGAACACTGGGGAACCACTTGACGTAAGCGTCTATCTCATGAATATTCATGTCTCACGAGTCTCGAAGTTGGAGATTTTGGATCGAGCCACTTTGGCAAAAATCCGACTTCGTTAATTAGTACAGAATCGCAAAAAAGGAAGAAGTAGAAGCGAGAACTTCCGCGTTTCACTCCCTCGAGTAACAGCAGCGAAAAATGAAAGAGTCGTAAATAATCGATCGCACCATCGACATAGCTCGCGACGCCCTCGGTGATTGATGTCGTCGCGTGACTTTTCTCTATACAAGCGTTATGGGAGATCCGAATGCTCGTCATCCCCGGGAGGTTTTACGAGTCTCCATGGGAGGGAAGATAATTTTTTCGAAAAGGAACGCCTCGCACTTAAATTTCATTAATCTACTCGCTCAGCTATGACTATGGAGATAGGTATGGGGAAAAAAAAAATAAAAAAAAAGTAAATAAACCCAAGCGTACCAGCTTGTACGGAGTAGATCCATTTCACGCTGGTGGAAAAAGGATCGCGTGAGTCGCGGGGCTCCGACGCACATCAGCGCCTCTAAGCGCCGCGATTTGTTGGGTAATCGCTGTGGGATTAGCATTCGTATATATAATCGACGCGCAATTCCCTCCGACGATTAAGAGGCATTAAATTCATACGCGTAGCGGAATACGTTAATCAGTGGGCGGTGATCTCGGCGCACATGCATCTTTCATGAGATTTTTCTTCGGCTCGATCGAAATTGGATTTGTAGGGGAGGCTGTAATACGCGCGTGGATTTTATTACTCGCGATTGGCATGCGAGTGACGCTCGTCCGGTTCCGGCGATCGTTCACGCTGACACTGCTGCTAGTCTCTCACGTGCGAGTGCGTATACTATTTTAAAATCAAGATCGACCGAGTGAGTTCCTTCGCCGGTTAGGACTATTTTTATGTGGAAGCACAGCCGAGTGTCGACTTACTCGCTCGTAACAACAGCAGGGATTAGTGTGCGCTTGGCGAATACACAAATAAACAACAAACTCGTCGAGTTAATCTGGGCGAAGTGGTTTGATAAAAATAATGAGGAAAAAAAAATTTAAGTATATTTAAGCGAATGCACAATCGTCTTACGTCTCTATAGAAACATCGGATTCCGATGAATTTTCGCACAAGCCAATGCGAAACACGTGTTAGCTGGCTGTGGACAAGCTTGTCACTGTCAGATAGAAGTGTGTTCGTGTCTGTGTGTGTTTGTGTACGCCATCGCTCAGTCGATGGATTAAGGGACAGTAAGTCTTGTGAAAACACGCAATTCAGGTGACGTTCTTGCTTCGAGACACACCGGAAGTAGAAAATTCGTTAATTGTTAAAAAAGATATTGGTAATCATTACAAATCTAGTTTGGTAACGTAAACACGAAAAAGTAAAATTGTAATGACTACAAGGCAAGTTAGAAGTCCTCATATATTTTCACAAGCCAAAACAAAAGAATATTCACGACTTACGAGATTTTAAGCTTATTCGGAGAGTCTAATAGGTTTTATAAATTATCTCAATTGCTGAAATTCATTTTTAATCTGCAGGATTTTGTTACTACCGTTAACACCGTACACTCCGCACTCCAAACAATATAAGCACGTATTACTGAACAATTAGGCAAACGATCGTAAAATTTCTTTTACCATCAAGTTCAGTGTACCTAATTAATTATACTACTACTAACATTGCATTAATAATGGTATAATTAGCTAAGTAAACTGGTTAGGTAATGATTACTAATATTTGTTTTCTCTACGTGCAAAAGCTCGACTTCCGGTGCTGCTCGGCAACAAGCTTCGGTTAGTTGTCATTCTCGAAAGTTAGATTATCCAGGAAAATCAAATAAAAAAAAATTAAAAATAAAAACAAACGGAGAAAAAAGTCCAGTCCATGCGTTCCTACACCGTACCGTGGTATCGTCATCGACGTTACTAATGCCGAGTAGGGGTATAGCCGCCAGAATGCGCCGAGCTCCACGAGCCAGGAGCCCGGCGGCTCGGTATACGCCACCGCTTACCGTCCGGCCTACCTTCAGCACGGACTCCATATCCTGAATATTTTTTCTTTCTCTTTCTAGATTCTCCCGTGGTCCAGAGAACCGGTTGCTGTCACCTCTGCTAACTCCTTTGCTTGCGTCGATAATCGAGCTAGATCTGTACGTAGCAGCGGCGGCGGTGGTTGTTGTTGTTGTTGTTTTTTTTTATTTGTATCTATCAATGAATTAGGCTGAAGATCGAGTATTACCGATAAGAATCGATGCAAGGCTTTGAGAAAGATATGGCTCGCGGAAAATTTGCAGAGGGAGGAGTCTCTGGCAGCTTTCTGCGGACTATAGATAAATTTTCTATTTCGATAGTTTTGCAAGGTTGGCGCCACGTTGCTTCAATTTTTGTAAATAGACTTGCAATAGACTCTCGCGTAACATGTATCGAAGCAGTAATTTTTCCGTTTTGTCAAGTACGAAAGCGCGTGAAGCGTTTGTTTGAGAAACATTTTTTATCCGCGTATGTTACGCGAAAGGTTTGAATTTACAAAAAAAAAAAAAAAAGTTTCCAATTTTTAAATGGGAATTTATCAGGACGACTCTTTGCAGACTCGCCTGCAATGTGTGCTACGTGCTTATCTGCGATCCTCGTTTTCGTGAGAAATTTTCAGAGTCGCGAGTGTCTATTTCGGTAACAAGCGTAGCGAAAAGCATTAGATTTAGAAATCTATCTTCGTATTCTAATTTTATAGCAAGAGCTGTTTCGCTCCAACATAAGCACACTACAATGAACTCAGAATTTCGATTATTAACTCACGATTGCATTTTCTTGCCGACTACAATCACAGATCAATGCAAAGCGACAAAACGATTCTCAATCGACAGAGCCTTAGATCGACCCTTCTAAGGAATAAAAAAAAAATTTATAAATACAAAAAAAAAATAAAAGAATAAAATTGTCCTCTCGATCGACACTCCTCAGGAAAAAAACAATACCACCGCCACAGCTGCAGTCAACAAACCTCGAATCTAGGCTCGCACAAACTCCTACCGATGTGGACTTAATACAACTGGTCGCAAGAGAGAAAGAGAGATGAAACGACGTTTTCGGTCTCTCGGCGCGCGTTTCGCGAACTACTCGGAGCCGGGCGTTGCTGCCGGCGTCTTTATATAGAGTCTCCCGTCCCTCGCTCTCGGCAACGGCCCACACGTCGTCGTCGTGTGCACCGATGGAAAAAGGCGTAGCAGTAGAGAGAGAGAGGACGGAAGGCGTCGAGAAAAATAACGTCGCAGCATAGGCGTGGAGCGTATCGGGAATGCGTGCGAGTAGGTGAGCTGGTTAAAGGGAAGAGAAACGCGTATAGGAAATGCAACTCGAGTTAGGCCATGGAATTATGGCTCGGGTTTTATTATTGATGGCCATACGCGTAATACGCTTTATATTTCTTGCCTCTACGCAATATATATATACATCTATTTTTTTCGAACCAGCGCTCGTTATTTTTTAAGGAAGTTATGGACTCCGGAGATTAACGTTAGCGCGGTCTATTTCGAACGATCATCAAGAGATGAAGAGTTATACTGTATAACGAGTGGCGAATTTTTCTGCTGCTGTACCGGGAATACGCGCTCGACAAAGGCCGTCGTAATGTCTCGTTAAATCGACGATAAAGAGCATGAAAAGTGCGGCAAGAAAGCTCTGTCGAGAAAGAGAGGGCAAAAAAACAAAAAAAAAGTCGAGAAAGACCGCGGAAGAGTACAAGCGTCTCATCGGTTTTACGGCGCGAAAAATCCGTGCAACCGCAAACCACGCGGCTGCGTTTCTATTCTCGTCTACCCAGAAAACACCGAGAGACCGAGACGGATAGAGAACACGACACTACTGCGCCTTTGAGAATTGACGGACGGAGTTGTATCACTGTATACCATCGACAGCTCGTGATATAATACCGACGGTGAATTTTTATTTCATCGATGCGCACGTGCGTCTTTTTGCAATCTCGATGGACGAGAGAAGGGGCCAGCGGTCGTTAATTTTTATTAAGGATGAAGATCCGCAATTACTTTCTCGGAAGAGGCGCTCTCGAGGCATCCGGTTAATTAGTCGATTCATACACCGAGAGAAAGTGTACTGTTCTCAAAAAAAAAAAGTTATATATATATATATATATATATATAAATATTCGGTTTCAAAATACAGATGCTGACAGTCGATCGTTTATCTCGCGTTTAAAGATGCAAAGACGCAATTGAATTGTTCCGCGCGAGCAAGAGAAGCTTCACGGAGCTTCCGGCGACGGCAGCAGCTCACGACAAGCCCTCGATGCTTTATTTATAGAACCTAACCGGCAACCGAGCTGGTTGCGTTACCAACCGAGAAATACACTGCAAACAATGTAGACTTGAAGAGAAATTGATGTACGAAGGGATTGCGGTTTTTTTCGTCGCTTCCCCACCTACGCACGCGTGACTGTACTGTATGGAACGTTAGGAATGCACTCGACTCACCATTAAAACGAAACAGCAGCCAGAAACAGTATATGTGTGTGTGTGTGTGTGTGTAATTCGCGCTTGGTATAATACAATTAAAACGTTTCGTTTGTGCCTAACGAGGTCTCTTACGTGGAGATATATAAACTTACTCTGTCGTCTCTCTCGGATGGCGTTTTCCGCGAGTTAGTCGAAAACTAGAAGTCGGGTAGGTCGGATAATTAGACAGCGGAAAACTGATGGATTATCGCACGCCTACGCGAGACAGTTCGTTAGCTTTGATTATTCCACTCAACGTGTCTAACATTCTATTGCTCATTAACGAGGATCCTTTTGCGCTGTTCTTCCTTCTAATTGACACCTTCATCGACTGGGAGGAGTCATCTATATTACAGTCATTTCGTTATTTTAACGAAGTGTGCGATTTCCGGATGTAAAATCATTTGTAAGGAAATGAAATTTACAGTCAACTTATGTACCCTCGCAATCGAATCGTCGATTAGTCGACGATTGTTCCCTCTACTAACCAAAAAAAGCCATCGAGAAATTTAGGGTCGACCGTGGGTACACTCCTCTGCCTCCATAAATCTCGCGGTACACGCGGGGGTGGTTGAAATTCAGGGTACGACGGCGACGACAAATATGGGCTGGCGGCATTCGTTATCAGTTCGTAAATCATTTATAGCCGTGCGTATGTCCGTGTTATTTATGGAAATGCGAGTTGTTTATCTACCCGAAGCTTTTTAAGGGGGAGAACACAATCATTAACCTGTTTTATAGGGGGGATTTTTTTTTAGATTTATAAATAATCCACTTGAGCTCGCGCTCGCGCTCGCGTGCGAAGGCGGGTTTCGAAACCTTAAGAGTAAAATAAAAAAGGTAGCGCACCTGGCGCATCAACGTGGGTGAAAAAAAGGAAGTCCACCGCATCGATGTGTGTTGACGCAATCTTACGAGGGCTAGAGAGCCTCGAGGGAGTTGAAAAGGGGAGGATGACTCTTTGTTTTCTCGAGAAACGCAACAGGGAGGTGTAACTTATGAATATATAAAATAGAGACCCGAACAAAATTTCGTTAACTGCATGGACTACGGCTGTATTAAGCATTTAAAGCGTCGTAATATGGGAATTGAAATGGCCACGGCATATACGAGAGAATCGTAATCGATTCCTTGTCTCGAGAGCAGTCGTAATCCGTTTTCACGAGGGCATTTACATCGCGGCACCCCGGCGTAAAGAAATATCGATTTTATCCATGCCAGACGGACTCGCTGAATTTTTCATGCCTCAGCTTCGCCGAGAGTGCGATCGTGTTTTCGCTCTGCTCACGTGCGTCGTGACGAAAATAAGAAATTTCAAGAGAGTCGCACGAGTTCACCTTTTTCTTTCTCATTTTATCATTACTATTTATGAGACGGAAAGAGGGGATAGAGTAAGACTTGACGAGTTGTTCTGAATTTCGCGCGCGTGTTTATTACGGTATGATCAAACCTCGCAGTGCGTGACAATCGGTCGGAAGGGCCTTCCTGGTCTTACCTAAAACAGATAGAAACAAAAATAAATTAGCGACGATATTCGTAATATTTGTGCGATAGGAGAGAGAATAAATAAACCGAGATTATCAATAATATTCACGATGTGTGTACGAGTGTCAACGATTTACGTTAATGAAAGAATAACAGATCCGGAGGCGCGTAAATATATAAACACCACTGAGCTAACTCACTTAGTAATTACGACAAACAACCCCGAAGGAAAAAAATAAGCTAATCTCCGTCAAACCAAATTGATCGCTCGCCACTCCCACGTATCTTTATTTAATAAGGGTCTCGACAGACGGCGAACGGAATGAAACTTGTCTGGTGTCTCGCTTGTATATATAGATGAAAATCGTAAAGAGACGTCCTGCTGAGGATAAATACCTATACGCGAGCGTGCGCAGACAGAGAAAAATTGACGGACGATGTCTCTTCGATTTTGATTTATCGACAACTGTTCGACTTTTCAAGTGTCGTAGCCGTAGCTACCGAAATCCATTATATTTTCCTGGTATGCATCCCGCTGCGAGTCCGAAAAATAAAGCAACGACGTCTGGCTTCGATTTGTCAGCGTTAACAACTCGGAGAATCTCTATCAGTCTCCCTTCGCTCTAAAATCAAATTCACCACACTTCCGTTATCAACAAGCTACTCGACCCGCTTGATAAAGATAGAGTCGACTCCGCAAAAGCCCGGATCCATGCTGATCGCAGTCACTTACTCAGCCGAGTGGATACGAGTAGTGCACTCGGTAGAATATCGGCTAGTCCGGAAAAAGGGGGCGTCTAAGCCTCTTTCGTGACCTCGATCGCGAAGATCCTCTTGACCTAATACTGCATCGCCATTGACGTACTCGTCCCTTTCGTAGAAAACAGTAATGGGTTTGTACATTTCTATCTATTCCTAAAGTATGCATTTTATCTATGCTATGTTACTCCGACGTATGCGTGATCTACACGAAAAATTACCAATCAAGCTGTTGGAAGATGTAATTTGGGACAAGGGGAGAAAAGTTTTTGGGACGAGGGGATGACTCGTAGATTTTTTTTATTTTTTTTTGTCAAGTAATTTATGCCGGCGATTTATCTCGGATTGAGCTGATGTAAAGATAAGAACGGTTGATACGAAACTAAGCACTTGAAAGGAAACTTTGGCCGCACGTACACTCATGGTTAAGTAAACGGTCGGAAGGAAATGAGAGCCACGAACATTCGCTGGAAGAGGTGAACTTTTCTCGTTGTTTTTTCGAAACGAAGACGTGAAGGAAATAACGAATCTTTTCTCGCGCGCTTAACCAAAGCTGGAAACAAGAAGAATAAGCGAAAAAGCTATTCATCAAAAGAAAGATAATTGTTTATATATACATGTATAATCTGAAAAACTCTACTTTTAAATTGTTGAAAAGTTCCTTCAGAGAACTTCAACCGAAGATCTCTCAAGTGTCTTCTTACGGATACTTTCCGCTCGAGTGGCCAACTTTTCTTCTTCGCACCCTTTTCAGGTAACAACAGCTTACCTCCTATTCTCGAGAAAAAAAAAGAATCAAAAGATCAAGACCCTCTTTTAGATTCGGATAGATCGTGCTCGGCTCCAAGTCGAGTCTGATAAGCTCACTCGGAGAGAATCGCTCGGCGACATTAATTATCGCCTGAACTTTTTAATGAAACTTGGAAAGTTGTGCAATTTGTATTTTCTGATACCGTTTTCCCAAGAGGAAGAGAAAGCTGATTCGGAAAACGTTTGAATCGCAAATGCCCGTCTCGATTGTCGTGGCAATTAGTCCGAGGTTTGTGTACGCGTGTGCGTCCAGTCCCCTGTGAGCAAGCTGACATCAAATGAATGCAAATTAAAGCTAAACTGTACAACAAACACGCTCGCTACCCTCCTCCCGTTCATTAATTCAACATTCCATTACAAACCGACGCGAAAAAGGCAAGGAAATTTGGAGAATTAGAAATATGTGCCCAAGCCCTCGGATCACGCAAGAAAAGCTTCCACACGCAAGCTCTTGTGCACAAATCGCACTCCTTAATTTCGGCATGCCTGCAGTGGCTTTTCCCCGAGAACACAGGCCATCGGTGAGAGAAACGCGTTATACAGAGCTGGGAGAGAGAGAGAGAGAGAGAGAGAGAGAGAGAGAGAGAGCGAGTCCGTCGGTTGCTATGGCAACAGCTCCGGCGCGTCCCGGCGTCGCACTACGCTCGATACTAGACGCCGCCCAAATCCGCCAGGGTTCTCTCTCTGCACACCACTGCGAGAGGATACATCCTTTTCAACTCGCTGCTGCAACGTTAAAATTTTTTAATTTCCTCCCTTGCAGTACTGGCCATTTCGACGTTTTCATGCTTTTTTAATGCCCGCGCGAGAGAGCCTTTGTACCCGCTACCGGTGATGAGGATGTTTTCTTTTCATTTCTTTTTTGGCGAACCAAGCGAATTTCACCGAGTACATCTAATTACATCGACGACGCTCGAGCTGCGAAATTGTGGTTGACTTTTAGGGTGTATTAAATTTGAAAATCCTATTTATTCGAGACTCCAAGTCCCTTATAATCGAGTATAGAGCTCAGGATAGCTACCGGAGTTAAATTGGAAATTTTCGACGCGTTTATAGTTCTTTGCGCATACAAGGTAGAACTTGGAACAGGCAAGAAGTGCGGGAGATGGTATCGACCGACTGAATGCACACACGCCCAGTTCGTATAACGGAAAGAAAAAAAAACGAGAAATTTAAGAGTTCTCGTCGTGCGATCGAGAAAATCGCAACTTCGAAGGGAAGAAATATCGCCAAGTTTTAAGTACTCGATTAAAGGAACGAAATGGCCTTTTAGGCATGGCTGCGATGTACGACATTTTTTTTATACGTTATTCAATTTGGCGACGCGAGACGTGTCTTGATGAGTTTCGCTCGGATTCGCAGGTTTAAAAGCTGCGATAATTCCTCGAGTACTTTTTCAAGCTTCGAGAACAGCAGTGAAGTCTCTTTGATCCTCCCCTGGTGTGACGAGTCGCAATTGTTCCCGCGTGAAATTATCACCCCCGAGTGTCTTTATCTCGTACCAGTGAGTTTTCTACAATTGCAAGGGGTTGTAACGATGCTGCTACCGAGTGAATAATCGATGGAACAGGGCACGGTCGATGTATTTTCCTTCGACTCTATTCGAGTTTTACCGAGAAAACAAAATAGAATCTTCTCCCTTGGACGAATGACATAAGCAGTGATCGATATCTCGTCATCCGTCAGTCAGCTCTATAGGCCCGTGACCAAACAGAAAATCCAATCGACTTAATCAATAAAAGCGATGTCTCTCTGTCTCTCTCTCTTGGTCTTTTATCCAAGAAAAGCTCGACACGGTCTTTGGAGTCACAGGATCGGGGGCTTTGTTGCATCAAGAAAATTGTTTTTTTTCCCAGCGGGTGGGTTCGCGCGTCCCTTTGGGCTATTCCGAGACGATGGGGATGCTGAACAGAACTCGCTTATAAGGAATACCTATACGAGATTCCTCTGCCGATGCATTTTCTTAAGTGCGATTGACTGTTTCCAACTGAATCAACAATTTGAAAAGTGATGTTGTTTTCGGAATTTTCAATACTCTTTTAATGGTATGAGAAACAGTAAAAAGGATGGTCGAAATTTAGAATTTGAAATATTTTCTGTGATGTTTACTGGACTTACCAGCTATTTTTTCATTTACGAATGTTACGTGCAACAGGAATTTTCAATTATAATACACGACCAGTTGAAATGACTCATTTGGTAAATCCAGCGTTAAGAAAATTGTTTGATAAATACATTTTCGTAAGTATATGTTTACCTATAATTAGAGACGTTTGGGACTAAAACCATTTTCACTATTCGCAAGATTAAAAACGAACCAATGCATCGCTTCAGCAGAAACTAGATAGTAAGTAATAGAATAGGGGATGTTAATTCAAATGCACAGAAAATTATTAAAACACAAGAACCAGAGTTTCAACCAAATAGTAAAAAAAAAATTAATACATTTTTATGACGTCAAATTATTTTTGTTCATTCGATCAAATACCCCTTCAATTATACGCCAAGTTTCACAGCACAATCGATCCATTGGTTCCGTTTGAATCTTACAGCGAAATCTATATTTTTTAGTAATTAACCGTAGAAGAGCAAACCTGTTATTGGAATAAACGTAGATTATTGACAATATTTTTAATTCAAATGTTCGAAATCATCATTTTAAACGTGTCTTGTTCCCTTCAACGTATGAATTAAAAAATGCGAGTAAGCGAACGAGATAATACAGACATTTCGAGGTGTCTAGAGAAATTCTCGACATGCAATTCAAATAAAACGTAGTAGAAATCGACGTCGTAGCCAACAGTCTCTGTTAGGAAAGTTTGGACAGTTTGCCGATGGAAAACATCAAATGGAATACGTTTTCTTCCCTCCTCGACGTCAAAATGTTAGGGACAAGCGGAGTCGGCTCGAGTTCAACGGCGAATAGAACATTGATTGTGAAATAATCATAATATTCAATAACGAGCGGATTGAACAACTGTACATAGTTATAGGTACGTACGTAAGATTCAATTGCATTACTATATCTATATAATGTACATAATTGAAGCGCGAAACTTGAGACAGCGAGAGGAATCCGAGAACCCGCATTTGCCGCACCCTATAGGTGACTAAGTGGAAAGTTCAAGTGAGTTAATTATTTGTAAAATGACGGTTGGACTCGGGAATCGAATTGCAATATTTTCTACTCTATCGGTGACTTTTCGCACGGATTGCCCATATCGTAATCGAGCATCCAATTAAGATTTGTTTGTCCTTTCGGAAAATTGAAAGTTGGATTTACTACAACCATTCCAATTACGAGGCGCAGTCTTGGTAAAGCCACAAAGCTGATTTATAACGAGTCCGCAACTCGCCGCGTTATTAATTGAAAAGCACACATTTACACGCACAGACGAGGCGTAAAGCATGTTTGGTAATTGCGGCTAATTCGACCAGTACTCATATTGTGCCGTCGAGCCTGAATCCACATTTCGAACGAGGCCAATTAATTATTCGATCCGATTTGAATTATCGCGGCAGAAGAGAAGACACCTGCCAAGACGTTTCATCAATCAGAGCGCGAGATAGTCGTCGCTTCTTCCGGAAAATTAATCACCGCTCTAAAGTTTTACACGGGCTCTTCTCTCGATTTGCCGATAACTTCGATGACTTTCGCGTGTTATAACGAGCGCAAAGCTTCCAGACAGCCGTTCAACAAGCTTTGGCTCTCGGCCAAAGAGTCTGATTAGTTTGTAATTGCGTATTGTCCCGTCCCACTGCTTCGCACATAAGACACTCCATGGAGAATCGCGAGGCTCGGACTCGCGTCTACGGCAACGTCAATTAAGCGTAACTTTGAAAAAAGAAAATTACCCCGCCTACGTCAAAACAAGTCCGATGCGAATTAACGAGGTAAGACAATCCTCGACTGCTGCCGCGCAATCTCGCGGTTCACCGGAACATGTTCTGTGCTCCGTAGTCGCGCCTCGTTCGAAACCAGATATTCTCCCCGTGGAGACGAGTTTCTCATCCCACTGCGAGCAGTCAACGGCTCGAGGTAAATTCGAATCGACATAGCCACGTCCCGCCTGCTCGGCTAACTTATCGCGCGTCAAGTCCTTACACCCTGACTATTTCTATTTGCTCGCGTCTCTCGATCCTGGCGTAACATCGGATAGTCAAGATGACAATGGAATTACAGGACGAGTGAGTAAAACGATAAAAAGAAAAAGGAAAGAAAAAAGACAAGCAGTCCCCACACGTATCAATTTCGCATTGTTCCCTATTACAACCTGTCATCCCACGTCCGACCCATCTCTCGAGACTATATATACATGTAAGCAGCCGTCAGAAGAAGTCTTAACGTGTCATCAGAAGCAGCAACGGGTAAAACAGAGAAGAAGTGCATAATTTGGTATCGCGACCGTGACCGTGACGCCGGCGCGTCGAGCCACACCTGAGCCCCCGCCCTTCCGCCTGACCTGAGTCATCGAACCGCTGCACGCAAGAGAGAGTGACTCCACGATACACACGGTTCTTGGGTTCAATGTAACTTTTCTCAATTAAGACGTTTACCGAAGATAAAGCCGGCTGTAATTGGCGGTTTCGATGCTGCTCCTTCGCTCTTTGCACAGATATTGCTCGATTGTACACATCGATTCTAATTGAGAGGCCGAGCTTAGATGCGTATCCAAGCTATCCAATTAGCGAGAGGGAAGAGCTTTTCGAATCCTCGACTTTTCACAGACTTCTTTCCGCCAGAAGAGACGCGTAATCGCAATATAAGAGGCGCAGTTTTTGCTGTACCGAGAATCAACGTTAAGCCTATTATTCGCCGAGTCGAGAAAATTCAAACGGGCAAGTCTGGCGTAAAAGCCGTGCGTGCGCGGGTGAGCGAAAATGCCAAGAGAGCTTTTCGCAGTCGAGCGAGTAAAACTTTCTCAACGGCACCGTTCCGAAAGACGAGACTCCAGCTTTTTCGACGGATTTCGTCTACTTCGGCAACACCTGCTACCAACACTCTCGGAGAGGAAAAAGCCTTTGGAGCTTGATTTTATTTTCCACCGGCGCGTTGCTACCACTGGGAACAAAGCCACTTGCTACTCTGTGTGTCTATATGCATTAAGATTTCCTACCAAGCAGACACTCGCCTTTCTCCCGTAGAAATTATTTGAGCTCTGCAAGCGTTACTAAGAGCCCGTATGTATGTACGCAGCGTGTTAAAACGACTCGTTGAGCCTTGTTACCACTGAATTTTAACTTGGCCATTATTGATCATTGCCTGAATTGAATAATCGCGTTACAACTTATGCTTCTGTCGACCTCCTTCCCTTACCCACACGAGTGATTTTTGACACACAGTACGCGAAACGCCCAGATCTAATCGTCCGTTAACCAGCTGTGGGAAGCATGTCCAAGTATGGCGAGTGCGCTATGCGCTCGCAACCCACCCGTTCCTTCATGCTCTATGGCGCTCGATCACGCGTGTAGACGATCTCGCGCCTACGACTTGCGTACAGTCGGTCTATTTGCGGATCGACGCACAGGATATTCTGCATTTCCGAGCGGATTTGAAAAGTCAAACCTTCTTTGACGATCCTGTCGAGTAGTGTTTGACTTACCTGTAACAGAAAGAGAATAATGCAAATTAATTCATTTGAATCGTAAGTGAACATTTTTTTATGTATTATTAAGTCAGTTGAATTTCCCGATGTCAGGTCTGTTTTTCTTACATAGAGATTGTGGGTTGTAAGTATTTTATTTTTAAAGTCTGCATTTAGATACCGATTGGAACACAATGGCATGTCAGCGAATGTCTAAATTTTATATATTACATTACTGTAATTAAAAATCTAAGAGGATTTTCATTGAGTTTCTTTTAACAATGTAAACCAAAATTAACATGATTTAGTTGTTTATAAAAAAAAACTATTCTGCGAAATTCAAATTGTTAAATTTGAAGCTTTCTAAATGTAATCGCTTATCAGTCTAGAACCAAAAAGCTAAGTAGTTTTAGATAAAATTGCTAAAAACACTTTTCTGTAAAAATCTACATCGGCAATGAATTAATTCACCCGAATCGTACGTGAAAACTGAAAAAAATATTGTGAATATCAATTGGACGCGGTTGATTCTCCATCCACTGTTTCATTTCCCCGAAAAATATTCTAATAAATCAAGCTCGGGGACATTATTCGCGAGAACAAACAATATTCGTACCCTCTCTTAAAAAAAAGTAGAAAAAAAAGAAGCGTGTGGCTCCACCATCAAACATTTTCCCATGTCCGTCAAGAGACTAAGAAATATCCCTGGGCTTTCGATTCTCTCAATTTATGCGGAGCAATGCAAATTTTTCGAGCTATTCGCCTCGGCGAAAATAAAAAAGTAAATATGACGTAGTAGAAGGTACGAGTTCGCCTTCTTCGGTCGAGACGCTTTGCATGACAATTGCGCTGGTTCCCTCTTCGTGCGCGTAATGAAGGGTGTATTTTTGCGTAAGGCACTAGAGTAAATTGGAGACGCGAAACGATTGCCCGCGTGATTTAAAGCTTTTCGAGAGAAAGAGAGAGAGAAAAATTCGAAAGTCGATTGGAGCTTCTGTACGTAAGAATATTTCTTGCTTTGTCATATAAATACACAGCGTTTCTATTTCCAGTTACTGCTTTGTAACATACAGACAAAGCTAAAAAGATATCCGTCGCTCGACACTCCAATTAACCATCGGTCTCGACTGGTAAACTCGTAAAAAGAAGCTATAAATCCAACTCGCGCGAAATCCTCTTACAGCAGACGTCCGTGTTAAGACTAATCGAATGAATTTACCAAAAGCGAAATCCAATAGCGCAAAACAATTCGCCTGATCCCGCTCTAAGACGCTACTTAACGAGACAACGTAAAAAAAAATCCAGAAAATAAAAGACATAACAACGAGTCGACAAACCCTAAGTTCATCGCGTGCAAAAATAAAAGCAAAAATGAAGAAGACTCAGCTTCGTCTTTTCTTTTATAACGCGTCGGGGTATAAAAAGCGTCGGAATTTTTTTATATTAAGCATCCCGCGCATTCGCCGTAAGATAAAGAGCCTCCGACTGGCGTTGCGCGCTTTTAAATCGTATATACCGCGCGTATACATCAGCACACCTGATATTAAATCGTCGCGCACGCGCGTAAAATTCAAGCAGCTTCTCTGCTTTACGAGCCGGCGGACGAGCGATAACCAAATTAATGCTACGGATTGTCAAACTCGCCCAACCGCGGAAGCATTAAAAAAAAAAAAGAAAGAAAGAAAAAATCCTGTAAGACGTGGCTGTAAGAGCAAACGCCGACTTGTTGTACAAAGATCTTATCGATTAGCGCCGCGCCCCTTACGGTCTCCGTCTTGCGCGATACGCCAAGTAGCTTCGCCGACGTAATATCGCGTGGTATTTACGCGAAGGCAAACCACGCGCTTTCGTATACGTGTATATATACCGGCAAAAGAGAGAGAGAGAGAGAGAGAGAGAAAAAGAAAACGTGAATCACAATCACACCGCCACAAATTCAAGGGCCGTCAGCCCGGTTTTTTTAAAAGCCCCGCGCGCGCGTGTCGTTACGCCCAAACTTATTTACGATCTCGTAAAACCAAGAGAGTCAGAGAAGGCTTTTGAGTCGGTACCGACGACAACAATGTCGAGGGTGGCCGCACTGCACGAGGAGGGATGATAGCGCACGATTGGCCAGATTTATGATTGCGACCTCGAATAACGTATATATATAAATGTATACCAAAAGAGAGTGAGAGAGAGAGGAAAGACGGCGGGTTAATAAATTAGCCGCGTTTATGCTCTTGCCGCAAGAAGACGCGCGCTCTCGATATGATCGTAGACAGAAATTTTCCACTTTATACTGATACGAGTCTCGACGCTCCGAGAGACATGTATAATTACGCCGAGGCGTCAGCCGTGACTGCCTATGTGTACGTATGCATCCGAGCCCGGAAGCTAGACGAAAAGGTAGTTCTCGCGTGAAGAGTCGATAATTACGAACGATAAGTGCGTGACTCGTGCAAGGGCGCGAAATTTAACGGAGCACGCGGTGTATCCGGGAAGTTTGGGCCGTTGAACCGTGTAAATAAACGCCGCGACAATACGACTTGGGCAGACGCACGCGTGTTGTTGTCGGCTCTCTGTGTGACCCCAGCGACTTCCTCTGTGTATACATGTGGGAAGTTAATGTTTGCCATTTAATTTGCTCGATAGCTTTTATATACGATCGTCGGACAATGCGCTCATTTGCGAGGTGGTATACAGGGCAAAAAAAATTCGTTAAGGTCAGCGCTGAATTATTACCGTAGTGAAATTATTGATTGGAATGTGTGAAAGATATTGCAAATAATGGCATCGAAAAATTGTTTAAACTCAAATTAATATTTACTTGGATGAGCTTTTGATAATATCTTGGGATCGATGTATTTACAATGTGATATGGGAACTTGTATATCGACGCTTTTGTTGAAAAACAAGCAGTTCAATTCAGAAACTTGCTTCAAAAACTAACCAACTCGAAACATAAAAGATGTATGCAAATTTATATTCAATATGATTGTGAATATGTACATAAAAACTGATATATTTACGAATTGAGTGGTTGTTGAATGTTTTTTAATTGGCTGGTTTCTAAAGCCTTTTTCGAATTGGCGATTACTATTACTTTTACTTTAAGTAATTTCTTGATAATAATAATAACAATAGCTTGAATAAATTCCTATACTATGTATATTATATAGTAATATTTTCACGCGGAAGGCCAAGACGCCTTTAAAATAGGATTGCAGAGGTCTAGGACTAATTAAACTCAAAAATACCGATTTCACTGTCTGCAAGATTTGCGTTTATGACTTTTAAATCTTGTGGAGAAATTGAAAGAACAGGAAAACGATTAAAAATATAAAACTGAGTTATAAAATTTCTTCTGATCGTTCAGATTAAAATCCCTACATTCAGGTAAAAAGGACGGCATAATTTTAAATCTTAGCAATTAGGGAAATTTTATGGTATAATAGGGACTTTGAATAGTCCTAGACATGTCCAATTATAGTTAAATGTATTTCTTAATATTGAATAATGAAAATATTTTAAATTCTTTATTTCTCTCGCCCACAAAGAAGGTAATTATTATTTATCCGGTATGATAAAGCAAATTAGCAATGATTACAAGTTATGACTTATTTCTCATAAGTCTTAACATATTTTCACGAGCTAAAATAAAAAAATATTTATAGGCTATAATTTAAGGGGGATTTACGCTTATGCCGCCCTCAACTTTCAATGTCTGTAACAAAAAATGTAATACTATTGTAAAGTTTGTAACATCAACTTCTGGTGGGTCTTATATAATGTTTTTTAATATCCTTTTGAGAAAAAAAGTTTTTTTTTAAATAATATTACATTCTATGTTACTGTAGACATTCAAAGTTCAGTAAAGGAATCAATGTGAACCTTCTTTTGAAAATTTTCTTTTTAAAATTCTACGATAATTTTTTTCTTGGTCAAAAAATACTACACGAGAAAATGAAACGTTTATTTCCTTCCAATACATCGTAATCAGTCCTTATCATCTTCAATAAATTATAGTGATTCCATACAGTACAGTAATCAATTAAAATGAATCAATCATCAACCGCACTCCAAACAATGCAGGGACTTGTCACTAAAAAGTCAGGTAAACGATCGTAAATTTTTATTTTATTATTAAGTTCAGTTCACCGAACCGTTAGCTAACCATAACTAATATTTTTTCTCCGTGTAATAAATAATAAAATTAATATCCTCGACGTTACTACGGTACGTGTAATATATATCAAGAACTGACTCGAGCAGTGCGAGTTCGTACGCACAGCTACAATGACAAGACGGCCGCTCCCTTGGAACAACAAAAAAAAAAAGAAAGAAAGAAAAAAAAAAGAATTAAGAAGGAACCCCGGGCACTCACGCAAATGCCGAGAAAAAAATATAGAAAAAAGCTTCAATGCCTACGGGGAATTTCCAATTAGCGCGACTGGACCGCCGCAGGAATTAACGCGACATTCAAGACTTGGCTTTTCCACTGCGACTCGGCTTAAATGTGTATAAATACAAGCTTCTGCTCATTCGTACATTATACGCCGATTCAGCAAAGTTTGTCGAGCGATCGAGGAAGATTGAAGAAAAAAAAATGAATTTCAGCTACTCAATTACGGTCGCACGATTCACTCGGTGAATTTGCTTTCCCGCGCGTCAAGCAATGAAATTAATTACCATCGCCGCGAACTACCACACGAAGCTCTTTTGCTACGGGAACAAAGGATCCTTTGAAAGTTCGCCTAAAGGCGACGTAAATCTAGTCGAGCGGCAGCTGTTTCTGCTCCTGGAAAATTTCAGCGGGAAATTCGATTCTTTTTTCCCCTCCTTCAAAGAAAGAGAGGGCAATTATAATGTTATCTATAGGAATATTCCGAAGGGCGTATAATATCAACGAGATCGGGATCGAATTTCCTCGGGAGGATGAGCCAGGAGAGAAAGTGCACAAAGAGACGTGCATCGGTCGTAAAAGAAAAAAAGAAAAAAAACCATCGAAGAGAGCTTTAGGTACAAAAAGAAAGGTATAGATGGGTATTATCTGGCTGAGCGATAAGTGATGCGAATAATATCGCGTTCGATGCCGAGCAATAAACATCAACGGGCTTCTCGATGCCAAGTCTCAGATAATTCGAGGCGCGAAAGTTTTTTTTTTTTTTTTTTTTTAGCTAAGAAGAGGAGGAGTAGTATCGCGCGTGTACACTACCAACGACGCAGAAGTACGACGGGGCTGAGTCATTCTCTCTCTTTTTTTCTTCAGCCGCTCGATTACGACGTTTTTATTGAGCTTTTTATGCTGTACATTCGTTTTGCAATTTCGCCGAGGAGAATTTCGTTGAGATGAATATATGGCAAACATGGCTCTTGCTTTTCCGTGCATAACTGTTTTTTTTTTTATTCCTTATATCGTTTCAGCGAACGATCGAAGGGAAAAATTCGACGAAAAATCTCCCTACAACGAAAATATAATCCAACGTCGCGCAAGAAAAGTCGCGTAATAAAAAGGCGACGATCGAAAAAAATAAGAACAATTTTACGAGCATCGATTAAGCTGCCGCGCCTACGCGATGATATATCCATCGGGAGAAAGAATTTATCGCAGAGAAGACGTGGAACCGTTGCACCGAGCGTGCGAAAAATAAAAAAAAATCAAGCGATCCGTATTTCTTCTCGTCGCGTTTTTTTTATATACTTTACAGACGAAGCGTCGAATTTTTCATTGTTCGCATCGACGAGACAACCTATGTAGAAGTTAATGCGCGCACAATACAAATGTTTTAATTTATCAATGAAGCCCGACCCGAAAAGAAGCAAACACGCGGTGAGCACACATATGCACAGACACACGTGAAATGATTTATCACCAGGGTTATATCGGATTAACACGGTCCCGAACAAGCGAGTATAAACGGATCTCTCGACCCGGTCGAATTTGAAATCTCTGATCGATCGAGCCAACGCTTGTGAATCAGCCGTGTGCTTCGATCGAGAAAATCGATTACTTATAGGCGTTTCGTAATTTATCAGTAATTCCGAAGACACTGGACCGAAGGATCAAGAATAAAAAAATAAAACATTGGACCATAATCGTCCGCACGCGTGCGAGAAGTGAAAGTTGGACGTGGGAAATGCAACGAGAGACTCACCTCTGCCAATGGCTCCTCCTTGGCGACGTCTCCATTCTTCGACGTGGCCTCGCGCACCGGTTTGTTCTTATCTTTCCTGCTGAAGCTGATCGACCTGAAGGACCACTTCTTCTTGGGCTGCAAAAGATAATCGAGACGTTAAGTTTTTCTCCTCATACCTGTGCGCGACGAGCAAAGGCTAATTTTGCTTGTATTATCCCCCACCCGTCCCTTCAACCCGTTGAATAACAGTTTCCATCGAGATAATATACGAAAGTCTCTCCCCCTTATCTATCGAAGCATACAAGCCTCCGTCTCTCGCCCACGCAATAAATGCGCCAACGCACCTTATCCTTCTTTTTGGCCTCCTTGGTGTCTGGCGAGGTGGCGTTGGGGCTGGCAGGAGTGGCGGCCTCGGTGGGCGTCGTGACCTCGCTCGCGGGCGCAGCCTCCGCTGTCTCCGCTGCTGGCTTCTCTTCCTCCTTGGTTGCTCCTGCTGTCTCAGCAGCGGGCTTCTCTTCCTCCTTGGCTGCCGGCGTTCCCTCCTCTGCTGCTGGCTGCTTCTGGAAATAAAAAAAAAAGACAGATACGTTAGTGTCTATAGCCGTAGATGATATCGCTGATTTTTTTATTGCTTACACGAGAAAGAGAGAGACGCAGAGGAAGAAAGTCTTTTTGGGTTATTCATGAGCGGACACACAATGTGTATACGCGGGAAGGGCATGACTTTTGACGCTAAGAGATTTAGTGCTACACAATGGGAACAAAGGAATATTCTCGGTGTACGTATGTTTCTTTGCGATTTTTTTCTTTCTTGTCGTTTGCATATGCTGATTGTACCTTTCTTTCTTTTTATGTCGAACAGACGCGTTTGACGCCCGATTTATCGCACAATTTCACGTGCTACTGAGCAATTAGTAGATAAACTCTACGATCGTCCGCGAGACTGTATTAAAGAATAAGTTCGTCAAAAAAAAAGAAAAAAGAGAGAGAGAGAGAGAGAGAGAGAGAGAGAGATAAATTGAGAAAGACAATGAAAGCCAACTGTCGATACGTCATTGTGCCAAGCAGACGATATTGTTTTTCCAGCCGCGTACGCTCCCCTCCGCGAAAAACTTTATTCTCGGATCGATGCGTGTCGAAAAAAAATTGGCTCTTCGCTCGAGGCTACGTCATTGTTATTATTCGAGACGTGTTCGTATAGCGGCTAAATCAAGCGAACTTTATTAAGCTTCGCGATAAAGCGACCATTAGGTCGAAGAAAAAGAAGACACTTTCCAAGTCGAACTTTATCACCGAGATAGAATCAAATAAACTCGGCCTCGTAAAATATCGCTTATTTCCGGGAACGTTATAACCTAAGTCCTCTCTTGCCCCCCTTCTAGAAAAGTCGTTTCCTCGAGAGAGATCTCCGAGATAATCGACGCTCCGCCACGGATAATCGTATACCAGATGAAAGCGCGGATAGGCAAGAATAATCTAGATCATCGAGGATTTTAATGCGCCCCCACCCCCCTCCTAAAGGTCGCGCCGCGTATAAAGTTTCCTTGAATTTTCATGAAGTAGGTCCGTCGAGTACAAGAGAGAGAGAGAGAGAGAGAGAGAGAGAGAGAGAGAGAGAGAGAGAGAGAGAGAAAAGGGGCCGCCAACAAAGAACAATGGATATATATTCGAAGATGGAAATTGAACGAACGCGATCTGGCCGGCAGATGTGCTTGAAATATATATAGAGACGAGGATCGAAAAAAAAAATGCTGTAAGGAGAGACTGAGCGGCGGAGGTCAAAGTCCCGAAAAAAAAAATTCAGACGCGAAAGTAAGAGAGGCTTCATTACCCACGTATACACACACGAATGCGAACTCTATCGATTAATCGATCGCGACGGCCAGAGCCATTAACCTCTGCCTATTTTTCGGTTCGCGAGAGCAATTTCGAGTCATCGATGTAGCCGAGTGGCGGTTATTACTCGTGCGGCATTCCTCTATATATCATACGCCGCCGCGCGTCGACGTCCTTTTATATACGAGGGCTTCAAAACATTTTCCAATAAAACTTCCCGCCGCCGAGTGTTATCGTCGTTTTCTGTCTTCTCTCTCTCTTTCTCTCTCTTACTCATTCTCTATATTACATTTTATTGTTTTTATTCGATCGTTGAAGATTCTCGGTATTAAAATTCTTGGGGCAATTATTATGCGCGGACGTAAACACGAGTGATTTATTTTCGGAGCCTCCTCTGTTATCTCGATGTTTGAACGCGAATAAAAGTCACCAGGGGAAGACGGAATAACGCGCGCTTTACCTTTGTGGCCGAATCACCGTGCATTGCCTAATTCGTATACGTATACGCTAACCCACATTTCCATTTCTCAATTAACGGGTCATTAAAGTGCTCGAGACTGCTTTGTGTACGGGAAATATGACTCGGGAGTTTCAACAAACGAATTTTCAAAACCATAAGGTGTAGGCACATTAATGCGGCTTAATGTTTCTCGACAGTTTTAGAAGGAGTTACTTTTCTATTCGATACTCCCCCTACAACGGCTCGGCCGAAATAATTATTCGGTTCAGCGAAGCAGGTTAAAGTGCATTTTACAAGCAGCTTCGTTCACCGAAATGAGTCGTGTATTTTTATTTTCATTTCGATGAACTACATTGAAACGTTGTATTTCAAAATATTAAGTTATTGAAAATGAAAAAGTTCATTTATTTAAATGCAGTACGTAACTATGTGATATATTTCACGCGAATTAACATTTTTCAATTATCGAGTTCAATCGAGCCGTGACTATAAAAAAAATTCCATTACTACATTTCGAAACTGCTCATTTGATTATAAAAAAGATAAGTCATTAAAGGCATCCGGCACTCTAATGTTGAAAAAAAATCGGATCAATTACCAGCAAAGGGCGCCAGTATCGCATTTCATCGAGTCGATCTCGCGGCGCTAACGCATGTAATTAGCGAATCAAGTGGCGCGCTGTGCTCTATCGCGCCTACGCTTTCATTTTTCCGCGCTCGTAAACAACAGCGGCGTGCTCTACGGTATCGCGGCTTACGCGTTATTATTACCGTTGCCTCTTTCCCCTCACCTCTCGATGGATTATTATTGTTCTCCAGCTGAGCTGGAAAAGTAGGCGGATATTATATCTTCGCGAGCTTCCTTTGTTGTCGGAAATGTGGAGCAGCTAAGGGCACTGGAGTGCTAAGCTAGGCTGTTGGTGATTAACGAGACTCGTAATTTTTTTTTTTTTCCTCTCCGCTTTGTCTCCTCTCGAGTTTTTCGAGCAAACTGCGAGAATCAGAGTAGATAAATTTGACGGTTACTCTTTTTATATATATATATATATATATTAAACGTTTATCTCTCAAAGGTTCGACGACCCCTCGAGGTAATAATTGGTCCAAAGGAGAACGAGAAAGTTATTTGGCTCTGAAGAAACGAGCGACAGTTTTTGTCGCGATATAATAGAAAGTAACAATAAATTCACAGCAAGTATGTAAGGCTGTCGTTTTGAGAGTCGTAAAAGCTGAAACTGCTTATCTCTACTGACAAAAGTACAGCACCAAGAGACAGAAAGAGAGAGAGAGAGAGAGAGAGAGAGAGAGAGAGAGAGAGGGAGACAGAGATTCTCCGTCGTTCACGATAACGCAAAGCGCAAAGTGCATGTAGTTAACGTTGAATCTCGCAACTACGCTTTTGTCATAACGGCTCTCGAAACTTCGCCGCGAAGATCCGTTCGAGCGCAACGGTCACAGTCTATGTCGAATTTTATGATTATTGTTCGCGGAACGAGCTGTAGAAAGTAGCTCCTTTTTTTATTTCCCCAAAGGTGTCAAAAGTTTGCTCCAGTGCTAGTAACGAGATATATCGATTTTTTCTTACCAAAGAGCGCCGAGGAACACGAGAGGACGCGAATCTATCTTTAAGCCGAGTAATTACTTTCTCTATATTTACCCGGACAACTTTGTCGCTCGGCTGTGGAGAGCCTGCGAGTATTGACATTGCAGGCGCCGCACACGTGCGCCAAGCGTACAAAGAAAAAAAAATAAAATTCTCGCGAGACGAACGGATGAGCGGAGACACTTCAAACCCCCATCTTTCAGTGCGCCGAGTCAGGTCAAACGTCGTTTGCTCGTTCTACTTCGTTTTTTTTCTCGCCGCTTCCTTTTTACGCGCTCTTATATGCCGCAAAGATAAATAAATGAAGCAACTGACTAACCGTAAAGTGACGTTTGAATATACGATACTGCGGTGAAGGCGAGATGAGACGAAGAGAGAGAGAGAGTCGATTTTTCGCATTCGCAGCGAGCCATTTACACTTGGATTCAAAACTTTTCTTCGCATGATTGGCTGTGTGTTTTTAAAACGATAAAGATACGAAGCTTGGATAAACGAGCGAATCTGTAATTCGTGTATTTTTTCCAGTAGACCGTTACCTCATACCGTATAGCTGTTGATTCAACGCTCACGAAATATTACGTGACGAGCGGAAGACCGCGGCGATAACGTTTTCAACTGTCAACAGTTTTGATAGTCGGTAACTCAAGACGACGTATCATTTTTCTCTTATAAGAAAAAAGCGCCGAAATTTCACTTTCCCAACCAAGCGACTTCAGATCTGCAGATGTGTTTACGTGGATCTGTGTTATATATATGTACACACACGTCAAAGCCTCGAGGCTAGCGAGAAACTATACGGATTTCATACGACTAAAACAAAAGAGAAAAGGAACCCTCGAGGCGCATTATATACATAACGCAAAAGCGAATCCGCAACCGCGAATCGCCCAGGTAGTGTCCAGAAAATATCCGATTTCAAGAGAGTCGTCGTCAGTGGCTTCTATCCCCGCGACAAGGAGTTATTCATTATTTTTACAGTCACCGGAGAGGCTATACGGGTCTTCCACGCGGGTGTGCACATACTGTATACATATATACAAGGTATTTATACCTATACATATATGTGTATCCGAGAGGGCAATCGATTTCTCGTACGCGTTGTCGGTTGGAATTTTCTACCGATCGCTTGTTTATCGATCGATCGATTCCGTTGGATATTGGGTTTCTCTATACACTGAGACAGCCTGTGTGCAATACGAAGAAAGGATTTTTTTTATTGTTCTCACCTCGTCCGCGAACGCATTGCGAAAGACAATGAAATAACTTTGATAGCTCTCTTTCTCTCTCGAGGTGTTCGAAAGAAACAGCTTCGATAATCAATTATCCGAGGACGCGCGAGCGGAAACTTTCGCTTTATCGGGTGTACGAGACAAATTCACAGTTAACAAGTAGTGTAAGAATTGAATCGACGACGCGACGTTTAGGTATCTCTCAAAAGCGGAGAAAGAAGCCGAGCGAGCGATTGTGTTGCATTTTCCTTCCGTCACCTTTCTTTCCCTGGGCTCTCGCGGGAAATATATTTAAAAGAGATAAGAGGCGGCGTGAAAGTACAATTCCACGAATCGGATGAAAGTCTTATTACGAAATGCCGAGTAATTGACGCTAGGCAAATTGCAGAAATTCTTGCTCCGTTTATGTATATATATGGGAACGTGAAAACGCATTAGTTTCCTAGAGGTAAAACGCAAAAAAATACACACATATATAATATATACATGTATCGCTCGGCTCGGGCAATTTTCAATTCGTTAAGTGGAAAATAAAAAGGAATACCGCGGCGTTGCCACGAGTCCGCATGACGTCAGTGCAAATCCACGAGCGGATAAGCGCGGCGCAAAATAAACAATCACCGCGCCAAGGGAAGTACTCAATAAAGCAGAGTAGTTACAAGCAAGTAGCCGCCGCGCATCTGCTTGGAATTAAGATCATCTATCGCGATAGTGGAGATGATTGAAAATTACAATCTTCGAGTACCCGCGTGTGCGTACGTAGGTATATATGTATATATATACATATATATGTAAAGCGTCTTCTTCTTGCCCACGCAGAAGAAACATCTGGGACTTGTCTCTTCGTACAGAGAGACGCATCAAGATTATACGAAGACGATACACGCCGGAAAAGGAGTATATAGCATCGTCGCGCACTGCCTATATGCAAATGCAAATACACTGTTTCTAAAAATAGCAACAGCGGATAAACGCGCCGGACAATGGCTTCTGACATTACGCACACCCGCAGCGAGATTCGCATTGCGCTGGTAGCGACGTTTTTTTTTATTTCTCCTCATCTTCTCCTCCTTCTGCTTCTATCGAGTTTAAGAGTTATGGCAAATTATTCGTGGTGTCGTTATTCACTCGGCATAACAGATCACCCGCAGGAAAAAAATGGCAAGGGAAAAAAAAATAAAACGAATCGAAGATATCGCTACCGAGAAGCGCAATAAGTCATATCGCCTCGGCAGGAAGAAAACAATGGAAGCTTATCGAGTGAAGCTAATTAGCTCGCGAAAATAACACGCAGCCACTCCCTTCTCGGAAGAAGTAACCGGTTATTTAACCATCTGTCGCCTCGAGAAGAAATAAAAAAAAATTTACTACCCGCGATATTCGTCGAAAAAGTCACGATGCTTGCGAAGAGAAAACTGAAAATGTTGCGTTCGATTCCGTCGTGTTTTCCAGAATTTGTTACCGTCGTCGTTATGAGAAACGGGCGAGGGTATGTAAAACGGGGACGGTTTCAATTAACGCAAAGAACCTCTTCGCTCCGTTTTATAATGAGGGAGAAAGGTTGTTAGACAGGTAAGAAGGCTCGAGTAAACAGAAAGCTCGGCAAACGTTAACTCTTTGACCTGGAAAAAAATCTGCTGTCTTGGCTTTTATTTCTATTTGCATTTTCCTGATGTTCAATTAGCGGCGCATTCTTGCGAGCTTCTCGTCCGCGAATTTCTAAGGCAAACACGAGTAATGGATGAGCGTCTCTTCCCTCTTCATAAAATCCTCTCTTTTCTAAGTATTTTCTAAATAACTCGGAGGATTAAAAACCCAGAAAGATTGACGCGTTGCAGCCGAGGAAATTCCTCTCTCTTGATTTTTTTTTAATCAGAGCGAGTCGGAGAATTTTTGAAGTCGAAATGAAAAAAGGAAGCTATCAGTCATTAGAATAATGAACGCTCATTTCCCAAACAATTCCGAAATTATACATGCCGAAAAGGAACGTATTTCGAGTATTAGATCGTGAGAAAGCGTAAAAAAGCGTACGGCATTTACGCTGGAATTCTCTCTCTCTCTCTCTCTCTCTCTCTCTCTCTCTCTCTCTCTCTCTTGAGCTCGGCGTCACGCGAGGCTCTTTGAAAAAATAAAAAAAATCTTGACGAGTGACGCAGGGATTAAAAAGGACCGTCCCTTTCATTCGGATCCCCGCGCGGGAAAGACGTAGATCTCGTGCGGCTAATCGACGTCGATTTTCACAAGCGCACGATTGCTCGGTTTAAAAAGGCTTTGCTTCGAAAAACGAGTTGTCCGAAGACAAGTGCGATGAGAACTCTCAAGGTTGACGAGGTCTTGTCTTACTTTTTATACAAAGAGACTGTTTACATGGTTTCACTTTCGGTTTCGGGAATCAGAAGAGCGATGATGACGGTCTCTCGCGTGAGAGAGACAGAGAGAGAGAGCGAGAATTGGTCTTTTGTACGTTTTTAGGCCTCTTCGAAAGACATTATCTCTCTTCACGTTTTCTCTTTCATCTTAATGCCGTTGTTGTTTCGAGATATTGTACGTAAACTGAAATTAATTAGAAGTCGCTGCGCGTTCTCTTGCGAAACCTTGAATCTTCCTTGTAATATCTTTGTTATGACGAGCTGTTAAGTGTTATCAGTTTAAAACGCATTCCTCGTCCGCTCGTTAGTCGACAACATCGTGAAAACAATGTATCTCTCGGCTTCGGAATATTCTCAATTCTATACGCGACTATAAATTCTAATCCTCCCCTTTTATAAAACTCAATCCTTCCATCAAGTCCCGGACAGCTCGAGCAAAAAAGCAAACGGTCGTTTACTCGTACGAGAGGAGGAAAGGGAGAACACTCGGAGTCGCAATTTTAATTGAACCGACTCGCGGCTAATCAGCGCTGCAGCAAAAATTCTCCCGCGTGAATCATCCGCTTGGCACGCGCGAGACGATACTCAACTGACTGACTCTCAGCTGCATTTATCGCATAGCATTTTCCATACAGCACTTTTCTTCCGGACGCGAGCTTTCACGAGACGTATAATTTTCCTCTCGACGCTCTTCGCACTGATGATGATACGAGCGTCAACGGGAAAACCGTACGGCTGCTGTCCAGATGTGCTCTGTGCATACGGAAAATAATTATGATGCTGGAATACTGGGATATTGAATTATACTGTTACCGTTTCAGCAGCTGTACACGCGCGTTGTTTCTTTTTTTCCCCCTTTTTTTAAGTATTTAATTTATTGGCACTTGTACACGAAAATAACGTTATTCGTGTAGAGCACCAAGCTTGGGTTAGCTTACGGCAAATATTTTCCGTACAAATCCATCGACAAACTGACATTACCGACCAATAAAGTGTTTCTCTTTATAATCGCCGCCGCAAATCCCTCTTCTTTTTCTCTCCCTTTGGATGCTTCTACCTATACCTATGCATTCGTAAATAACCTAGCGGCGCCATAAAAGTAAAAAAAAATTCGAAGCAAGGAAAACTTGTGTATCAGTCGGCGACATTTCTTTTTAAACGGTCGTTTAGGGGGCTAATCCACCTGTAGGCCCTAAATCACGCTTCGTAATTTGGCGGCGTATGGAAACAACAATGGACCTCTCTCTCCTCTGGGATGGTCGTAAAACTGACGCAGTTTTGAGATTTTACGAGCCAAGCTTGTTGTCGAAAAAGTGCGGCGGCACGCGCGCGTTCGAGAATGGGGACCCCCTCGACACACCGTTTGACCCCGAGACTCTTACACTTACAAACGCGTTCTGTTGTGACCTGACCCATTGTCTCGCGCGGTCAAGGTCGTCATGCGAGCAAAAGCGAAAAGGGATGCCTATCCAAGGGGAATACACGTCATAAACTATGGGCTTTTGAGAGCTTCGGCTTCTCATCGACTGTCAAGTGCGAAGGCTTGTTTATCGGAAAATTTTCAAAGGCGACTCCTCCGGTGGCTTTTCGATGCTCTCGGACCCTAATATATTTTCTAGACAGTCGAACCCCTGAGATTACCGCAGTACTTTCACAAAATTCTTCCCTGAATTTTCTTCGGACTTCACGTTAACCGCTATAATACGGATTCGAAAGAAAAAAAATGCGCGACGTGTCCCGAGAGGATTTATTGATCCAGCAATCGTTCGAGTCTCAAAACAAAAACACCATACGCCCCGGTCTCGAACTGTGCCAAACGCAGGTGGTGTTCCATATACTCGCGTATGCGTATCCGCGTGTGTCCCCTCGAATTTCGTCGCGTATCGTTGTTTTTTTCCACGAGAGAGAGAGAGAGAGAGAGGCCGAGTCACATACTGAACTCGAAACACGAGACTTACCTTTTTAACAGGCGCCTCGTGCGCGCACCTGCTTCGAAAGAAAGAAGAGAACGAGCCTACGCTCGTGAACAACAAATTACGAATGGAAAAGTACGCGGTGGTATTTCTACACGAGACGACGCTTTTTATCTCGACTTGGAAATGTTAACTGAATTTATTTCGTTCAGGAGAAATTTGAATGTTTGTAAGGAAAGAATTTTTTTTTTGTTAATGTATATTAACACATTTTGTTTAACAGGACCTGTATGAAATTGAAATTTTCGTTTGGAGTTTTTATATTTAAATGGTTTGCGTTGATCCTATGACGTCGTTTTGGGCTATCGGACTGTATTTTATTAATGTATTAAAAAAAGTTTAATTTTGTTATTCATTTTTCAAACAAATTAAATTGTTTGTACCATAATGAAATATTTGATAAAGGTTGTATTTTATAGTCATCAATCAAGCTATAGCCTACGCAATAGCCAAATTTAAAAAAAAATCATATCTCTGCACAGAATGATAACAAGAACTTCTGATAGTCTGTCTGTTTACTACACTTTAAAGCAAGAAGTTTAGCTTGGTATAACATGAAATATTTAGTTACAATTACAAACAGTGAAAGATAAAGATAGGATAAATAAGTGTAAAGTTCCCTTTGAAAGATATACCGCGAGGGTTAACAAGCGCCGAAGCTCGTCGTTGACGAAATTTTTGGAAAATAGAGAGACATCCGCGAAAGCAGGAAATGAAGTTCAAACACGACAGCATCAGTACACACGTAAGTTGCGCAGAGCAGCGGAAATGAAAAGGAGTCAGGAGATGAGACTCGAAAGGTTACCGCATACGTGTATACACGCGTGTGCGTAGGGAACTGAGAGGCAGTCTCGCGTGTCGTGACTGTTATCTGGCGCAGTGACAGCTGCCGGGGTTGCTCAATCGAGGAAATATCGAGTTTCATCCCCTCCTTCATTCACCAACATAGAATCTACGTGCGGTACGTCTTGTTCCAGATTTCACTCGAATACGTTATATTACTCTACATCTAATAAGCTAATCTCCCGCGCATCTAACTAATCGAAAATCCTCGTCTCATTCCATTTATCGAATAGTCTTCGAACTGGCCAAAGAAAACTTTACTCGTTCCAATCGCAAATTCCAACGCAGTCGTTGCGGCTGAACGCACAAGCACCCGACGATAAATAAACAGATTAAGCCTCTAAGTTTAGAGCCGATCCGGAGCAACGATCTGAGAGAGAAAGAGAGAGAGAGAGAGAGAGAGAGAGAGAGAGAGGGGAGAGCGCTGTCGTTGCGAACTAGAATTTGCCTAGGTCAGCCGCACCAGTCGTAGTCGTGTCTATCCGTCTCTCTAGGAGTCGATTATACGAACGCAGCTGCCGCGTGGGATAAGCGGCCACTTGCGCTTGTTTAGAGCTTGACGGACGTTACGGACGCGATGCGGATTAACGCTGCCAGACGACGTGCTCAACTGGAATTGACGATTTAGACGCAATCTTTGGACAAGTGTTCATTCGCTGGAGGGTGGGAATAGTTTCTGATGCAACGCTTACGTCATTTGCTGGCAAGTCGGGTTATCAGAAGGAAAAAAATAGCTACGGATAAATCTCGGAACGGGAACGCGAGACACGGCAGCGGTGACACGAATTTTATTTTTATCCTCTCGTACACCTTAATACGATGCGTATGTGTGTTTACGCTGGTTCTCGAAAGTTGCAGGTGGACTTTAATTGGCGAGAGCGTCTCTTCGGGTCATTGTTTTTTTTATAAAACATACGTTTCGTTTGTGCAATCTGAGTTGTGATTGGGTTCTATTACTGAAAGAAAGATATATCTGCCAAAAAGTCCTCGTTTGTTTGAACCACAAAATTGATGCAAATAAATATGCGTTAGTATAAAGAAACGTGCGTTACCAGTAAATACACGATTGGTGCCTGTAGAAAGTAATACATGTCACATAATTGCATGAAAAATGAGTTAGGGTAGTTAATTGTGCAGTCAGCGTATTTTAGAATCTTAGAAATTCGCACAAATAATCATAAAAACTAAATATATTTACTTGTAAATTTATTACGAACTGTTATAAATTCATAATTACGCTTATTAACCATTAATCCATCGTGTCTGAACAGTTAAGAAGAGATCAGAGACAGTCAGTTTTAACTTGAACGGACGATTTTTCAACTATTAATACACATGCATTTATTCTAATATTTAATGTAAAATTAAATAACTAGACTAACACACAGGAAATACTGTCCTCCTCTACTGAGTTAATGTTTTGTAATGTACGATACATATTTTTTACTTCTGTAACTTTGTACGTACTTTATTAAATAAACCAATAAATAACTGTTAACTGTTAACAGCTACTTTCCATTATAAAAGCGAGTCTCTCCCTTTATCTTGTATTAAAAGAAAAAGCAATAAATAAATCCATCTCTACTGACCTCCTTATCCTGATCCTTTTCAGAAGCCTCGTATCTTTCGGTGGGGGGGTGGGGCTTTCCACCCTTTTTCACTTTAGGACTCCTCGTTCTCTGGTCCAGAAGAACGACAGGACAGGAACCCCGAGGCAGACCAGAAGAGAAGAATCAGAACAGACCAGACCAGAAGAAGACAGACAGAAGAAAGACAGAAGACGAGACAGAAGACAGACAGACCAGACAAGACAGAAAGGGAAGAACAGCAGAAGAAGCAGCAAGAAGAAGAAAGAAGAAGAAGAAGAGAGACAGAACAGAAGAAGAGACAGAAGAAAAGACCAGAGACAGGGGGGGAAAGAAAGGAGACCAGACATTTCCCTTTATTTCTCTCCCCCTCCCGACAGACGACAGAGACAGACAGAAAGAAAGAATCCGTGTGACCTCCTTATCCTGATCCTTTTCAGAAGCCTCGTCCTTGTCCTTGTCTTTATCCTCGGCAGAATCCGGGGCGTGTGAGGCTGCCACGCCGTTCGTACGAAACCGAGAGGGTTTGAGTGGTTCGGGCGCGGGGAGGGTCCGTTCCGGTTTGGGGGGGGTGCGGAGAGCCGGGGCAGTGGGGGGAGGGGTGTGGGGGGGGGGGCTGGTCGGTGGCCCGGCCGAAAGTAGGAGCGGGGTGTGGGCTAGCGGGGGGGGGTGGTGTCTTTTTCGGCGAGTGGGGGGGGGGGGTCGAGGCGGGTGGTCCGGGGATCGTGCTCTCTTGGGGGTGCAGGGGCGTGTTATGGGCGGGACCGGGGGTTTGGGGGGGCATGCGGGGTGGGGGCCACTCGCTACCGGACGTGGGAACCGTGGCGTTGGGGGTGCGGCTGTGGCGCGTGGGGCGGGCTTGAGGTGCTGGGTGCGTAGGGCGAGGCGGGGTGAAGTGGGGTTGGCGGGATGCGGGGCGAGGCTCGGCTCGGGGGGGGGCCGCTCGGGATGGGGAGGTTGTGGGTTAGCCGTGGGGCCAACCACACCGAAAAAATCTGAAGTGATACCCTCCTTTTTCGGCGTCGTCGTTATGTCAACGGACCTTCTGCTCTGTCGTGCTCCCATATTCACTGCCTTTTAATTCTGCTTTACGGAGATTATGTCTACGCCGCGACTGATGGCTCTCTCTCTCTCTGGTTATATCTGTAATCAATGAAAAAAAACAATGGTTAGTCTCCTGTTGCCGTTGTTATTATTGTTGTTGTTGTTGTTGCTACAACTACCGTTTAAAATAATATTAGAATAATGTACACAAATGGAGACGATTTGTCTTGCGCCTTATCGGTAAACACAAACGTCAACGCGAATGTACGAGAATATAAATGATCGGAGGAGGAGAGAAGGTTTATATATACATTCTGGACTCGTTGTCCAGAGAGAGAAAGAGAGAAAGAGAGAGAGAGAGAGAGAGAGAGAGAGAGAGAGAGCGTATAAAGCTGTCGGCGCTGAAGATATTTCACACTGATTAATACCGAATATCAACGAATTTGTACAACATACATACAACCAGGCGAGTTGCGTGCTCGCGCGCAACGATCTTATAAATTCGAGTAATAATATACCTGTTCGCCAGTTGACTCGGCAATAATTCCTAATAGCAAAATTCTATAAGTTCTCGGACTTTTCTTTTCGCTCGAAGTGGCAAATTTATCGTCGATCTGCGAACTAGCGCGATTGAAATGCATAGAAAAAAAGGCCCCGTAGTAAAACGTCGCTCGCTAAATTATTCATGCGTGCGAAACTAGAATATAGAACCTCGACGAGACTTGCTCGAAAGTTTATTTTCTACAGCGATAAAGCTAACCTAGAACTATACTTGCCAATGCATATAGATATATATATAATATATCCTGAAAGTTTCGAAGAAAAAAAAGGAACTTTCGGCGTATTTCATATTGTCTGTTTGGTATAGCTTATAAGAAGCAATATACATACGTTTATTCAGGCGCTCGAGAAGAAAAAGGTATTAGCGAACGTAATTGCGCGTTAGTCATTCGCAATAAGTGCGCTCGACTTGACTTTATCTTAATTGTATTTTCAATCACTTAACACTGACTCGTTCGCAACAATATACAGAGCGAAAATCACAGTAGTGCCACAGATAAAAGTCTCGTGGACCGGATAACGCTCGTTCAAACAGAGTAGGCAATGTTTTTCTTCTCCGTCGAAGGACTTTTATTCCCAAAGAAGTACCGTATAAAGCACGCGTGAATCGTCGTACGAGACGAAAATATCCTCGGAAAAAAAGTTCTACGTATACCGTTCCCCACGGAGTCTCAACAGAGGCCGTCGTAATAATAACGGAAAAGAAAAAAAATCTAGTTCAAGTCGTGGGCAGTTTCCGTCGCGAAAGGACCTCGAAAGAAAGAGCGAAAGATAGTCGCTATCGACAGAACTGGCTGGAGTGACGCACATTTATGCAGATAAAACAGTCGACGCGTAACATGGGAAAAGGTTCTGCAAGGTCGCCGAGCAAATAAATGCGGGTCAGTTCCTTTTTCATCGAGATGATTTATAGCTCCGGCCATTTTTCATCCGTCATTATTAAATAAAAAAAAATAAAAAAAAGAAGAATTAACGACTATGAATGCACAATCAGAGTAGACTTTCCAGAGAATATCCGCGTATACGAACATAACAGTTCTCAAAGTACGGCTTTCCGGGAGAAGACAAAAGAAAAAGACGACGAATAATCGTGCCTGACTAATTGCCCGCGTTTCTGCCCGATATAGGCTAATTATCGCGCAATGAGAAAACTCGCGAGTGCGGAGCTCTATTGTCTCGCGGTGCGCAATGTAACCGGCAGAGGTGGAGAGCTTTTTTTTTTATTTTTCTTCTCTAGGGCCTACGGCGTCTCTGAAAGGGCTTGAGATCTGGGTCGAACTTCGGGGGGTTGTGCTCCATTTTTTTTTCAGTCTCTGCAATGAATGCGGGTCGAAGAGTTGTTGCTTCTTTGAGTATCTTGTTTTTTTCTAGAGAGAGAGAGAGAGAGAGAGAGAGAGAGAGAGAGAGAGAGAGAGAGAGTGAAGTAGGTGAGAAATTATGACAAAAGTTGGCTTTGTCGGGCTCTGAAACAGGGACTTTTGTTACGGACAAAAGGTAGTGTTTGAACAGGCGTGAAATATTGCATCTGTGGGTAGCAGAGTTGCAAGTGGCTATTGTCGTAATACCCCGTAATGGTGATACAGGACTCGGTGCTGTGCGAACTTCCGCTCAGTGCTCACGTTGTGTCTATGCACAATATGAATTGCCTACTACTTTTCGATTATTGAAACGCGCATTCCATCCCTCTGATTATATTCTCAGCCAAGCGGATTTTAATAACCGACTAGAGCTGATTAATAAAAGTCGGCTCTCTTTCTCCCTAGCTTCGCCAATTTATGTTAATCTTGTGCCTTTAAAGCTGAGGTTATAGCTAGAGGTATATACGTGTATACACACAACGATATACGAGAGAGCTTGAATCAAAGCCATTCAGCAGCAACGTTCCCGCTGATTTTGCACAAAGAGGCGTTGATTGCTTCAGCGAGTACTCGCGAGAGAGAGAGAGAGAGAGAGAGAGAAATAGAAAAGGCTATATCCGTGTACGCTATACACAAGGAAAGGTTTACAGGCTCTAGAGAGTTTCATGGCTAAAGCCACAGTTGCCGTGTCATTTATCCTCGCGATGCAATTTCATAATTCATTATTTTCATATATATATATATATACACACAGATCAAATGAAAAGTTAAATTTTTACGTCCTACATAATATATATAACAGCGGCGAATCTAACTTACAAGAGCTATAAATTCAATTTACAAGACAGCCCCGGTCATAGATACACAGTTAACTTTCCTTTCAGCGCCTCTCGCGGACGCCGTGCTAGAGCGTTATACAGGAGTATAGATATATATTTACACACACACATATAAAAAAATTAACGTTAGATGCGGAGCATAGACGAAGAGTATATATTCGCAGTGTATAAAAAGGAGCGAAAGTCCATCGCTTGCAAAGAGAGAGAATTGTATATCCAGCGACTAACGATCGTGTAAACTCCCGCTCTAACGAGAGTGAATTATGCACGCAACTCTCCTATGTGCACCTTTCTAATACAGCCACGTGAGCCCACTGCTGTTTTCGAGATCGACGACGATTTTTCCAGGTATAAACGACGATTATCGCCCAGGTGTTGCTCACGAGTCTCACGAATTCCAAAGGTGTGTACTGTGTATGCATGTATACGTATACACGTAAACCGTGCAGAGAGACAGTGGTAGTCGCTATATACAGTGCGCGCCAATGGCCTCGAGCGTGCAAGAAAATAGGACAAGCCCGAGATATTTCGACTTTCAGTACCAAATATTGGACCGGCGATAAAGTCTACGAGCAAACTAGTCGCTCGAATAATTCACAAGCTCCTCGTCGTCTATAATACAGCCGGATGAAAATCGCGTTAAGGTACACGCGGTCCAAGTGTTCGGAGCACATGCCAAGAGACTGGGTCAATGGCCGCGAGAGAAGTATCCGGCTCTTTCTCTCTCTCTCTCTCTCTCTCTCTCTCTCTCTCTCTCTCTCTCTCTCTCTCTCCTTCTCCTCGCACGTTCGGAACAACACCTCAATATAGATTGACTCTCGAGCGAGAAGGAGAGACAGAGAGAAGCATTAGGTAATCCATTGTCAGGAGAGTCAACGGACTCAGCGCTCGCCTTTCTCGAGCGCAGTGCGCAACAACACAACAATCGCTCGATCGATTACTCCCGGGCTCCTGCTCGGGAGCTGCTCGGGTAAACAGCGCACCACTGCTGTGATGTTGCTGTTGCTCTTGCCTGGGTTTGTTTCGCTTTCCCCGTGAATTGGTCGCGAGTAGTATCTCTCACTCGTATAAGTGGCTATCTTGATCGATCAAGAGCTTTTTTCGTTGTGTTCGGAGTCGTATGGAGTTGTTCAATTTTTTTAGCCTTGTTCTTAAAATTTTTTTCATGGCTTTAATCAGAGAGGCTCTTAGAGATGGTTTCGGATTAGGAGTGTATAAAGGGCCTTGATTGGAAAAACGGGATTGTAGCGAGCGCGTGATTAATGGGCATGAGAAGGTCCGTCGAGATGAGTGACGTTGATATAGGTGTATAGGAATTGCGCAACGCGCTCTCTGGCTTGAAGTATTTTTTCTTTTTTTTTCTTTCTTTCTTTCTAAGCGATGAAGTAGAAGATCGTATAAACTTCGGATAGCGCGAGACGAAGTGAATAATAGGTTTCTTCTCGCAAAGAAATCCTCTGATTATAGGCTTGTAATGTATAATCGTGCGATACGGTAATATCCACGTTGGTAATAAAAGGAATATACGATACACGTGTATATAACCGAACATTGTTATATTTTTGTACTCCGGCAATTTCGTATTTTTATCCGAATTAATTTCAACCATTTCGCGCAGACCGTCGTCTCCATTATCACGTCTCGAGACTTCGAATTCGCTTCTCTCGATATTCACGCGAGTACTAAAAAGCCCCCAAGAGTCCCTTGTTCCAATAATTCTTCCGTATAACAAGACCCGAAAGCCATTGGAATATCAGCAGAGACGGCGGCATTTTATCCGCTATTTCCATCGCCGGTCAGGACCCTCGCGAATTTGCACACAACTTTACGAGCCTCCCCCTCATACATGCATATATCTATGCATATATAGACATCTGTGTGTGTACTCATCCTTTCCTTTTCCGCTTCCGATGAAACGAGCCGTACACCTATAGACGATCTCCATACAATTGTATATGCACGAGCATTTGTCAGTGGGTCGAGAGAGTAAGAGAGGCCACTGTCCGTGCATTGCACTCGTCGTCGCAATGCACGCTTTTAAGTTCAATCGACCGAGATATGGAAGGAAGCGTCGTCCGCGTACGGAATAAGTGATCGGCTTTATTCGAGCTCGATCGACCGTGAGTCTCGACGATTTTCTCTTCGCATTTTTTTTTCTTTTTTTCAACCTACGATAAGAAATACGAGGAACCGTTAAATCACACCGCTAACTAGATAATAAAAAAAGAGGAAATTTACACAAGAGAGCCCTAAATTCCGGTCGACCCACGCAGAACGTCATCTCTCGCGCTGCTGCAACCACTAAGAGAGAGAGAGAGAGAGAGAGAGAGAGAGCCGCTCCCATCTCTTTTTGCGGTGAGTAGTAGTAGTAGTCGTAGTAGTAGTAGTCGTAGTCTGTCTACCCCGAACCGACGGCCGGAAATAAATTGGACCACCTTGCCAGAGCGAGAGAGAGAAAAACGGGGACGACGAAGCCCCAGAGGAATGGCACGACCTTTTTTGCGACTTGCCTTCTGCGGAACGAGATAGAAATTTTAATATTTCATCTCCACGGGAGTGTATGTAAGAATGAGGAGTTCGTTTACTTTTCAGTATTTTTTCAGGGCGAAAGATTAACGTTCTCTCTGAATTTTCGCTCTCTTTTTCATGTGCACATATATATTCGTTATACATCGAACGAAGAAAGTTCGAAAAGGAGAGAAAGACCGACTCTAATGGAGGGCAGATAAGGCGTGGAATAATTAATTAACGCCAGATGGTCGAGGAATATATGAATAACGAAATTTTAAATTTTGCGCTCGGGCGATTTTACTCTTTGTGCGCGGCACTTTTTCTTAAAATGAAAAAGAAAGAGATTTCAAAGAGCTGTGTGCGCTAAACAAAACCACCTCCGTCACGCTTGATAAACAAAGCTAGGGTATTTGATTTAGTATTTTGATACCCAACCGCGCGTTCTTTTCAATGTTTTCGCTCCACACTTACATTGCCTACAAAACACATACACGCCCGGTTGGATTTTTCAAGCGCGCGCATAAACGTGCGTATAAAATCTTGAATAACGCAGTTTCGCAATTAACCGCGGCGGCAAAGCCCAACGTAAACAAGCAGTGAAAAAAACTCTTCGCATAAACTACAAGTCCAAACTTGGTCTCTCTCTCGATTTTTCCCAGCGGATAAATATGTATATACACACAAGCAGAACGCGTTAGCACACGAATCACGATCAAAACTCAATTTCAACGTACTCACGCATCGCGTACGGTACAGAGGAAAAAAAAACGAGCGATAGAAGCGCATCCATTAAGCGCTCCCTTTTTCGCGATTTCCTCTCTTGCCGCGCTCAGCGGGTGCTTTTACGCCGATGTACACATGTACAGTATACACAAGACTCGACTACTCGCATTTCCGGCACGAACGGGAAGGTCATGGAATAAGCGCACGCGAGGGAGGAGAAACAGACTCTCTTGCTGTTGGCTATATTTAGAGGGGGGAGGTCTGCGGCGTGGATATATGGGACAGAATCGCGAATTTACTCGGTCTGCCGAGTTATAAATTTAGGGCATTATAAAGTCGGATTCGTTTTGTTGCGCGCGTTCGCGTTGGAGGGAGAGTAAGAAAGGAGTGAACGTTAAACGAGCTGAATATGTGTGTGTATATACGGGCGCAAAACGATGCAAGAGAGTTTCAAGAAGGAAAGATAAAAGCTTTCATCTCGACGAGCGAAATCGAAGTCAGGGCCATCAGTCGCGTTGCGACGCGACTTTTATTTAGTGCGTCTGCTGCGGCAGGATGCGCCTGTACTGTACACGCTTTTGCCGAATATTCTCTTTCATTTCGCACTCTGATGGATTTGTAGCCCGTATAGTGCTTGGAATGACGGCTTTTATCGTTTGTGGGGAGGCGATTCTTTTTTTTTCTTTTTACAAGTAATAATCGTTGGATCGATGAATTACTTTGTGTATAAAATGCGAAACGCACATAATAAGCACAGCTTTCTGGGAATGGCTACAAAAGCGTACATTGTATAATAATCATTGCACCGAGGCGAGCTTTTTATTTTAACCATCAACCGAATGAATTTCTATCAGAGGATTCCGCCTGTCGATTTGCATACAATGGGTTTGAATTTCAATAAGGGAAGCAAATGCCCCAATTGTTTTGCATGAAC
The DNA here is from genome assembly GCA_018906985.1 of Apocrypta bakeri. Lineage (NCBI taxonomy): Eukaryota > Metazoa > Arthropoda > Insecta > Hymenoptera > Pteromalidae > Apocrypta > Apocrypta bakeri. The sequence continues at coordinate 5,983,721 of JACCIA010000002.1, forward strand.
GCATTATTGGGCCGTTGGTTCGAGCAAACCCATTTCTGATTGAAATTTCTATTAAGCCAATGGTTTCATACCCTATCTAAATACAGTCGATTTCGTGATTAATACAGCTTCGGTGTGATGAGAAGCAATTATCGCGACATGATCGTCTCGTATTTCGCAAAAGAAGAAAATGAAACTCAACCGGTCAAAACAAGCATTAAACTGCTCATAATCCGATGATAACTCATACAATATCGCTCATCAAAGCCTTACGACTTATCCCTTGCTCGGCGTCATCTTCAATTGTGGCTCGGACGCATCGACTACTATGTAAATGCACGCGTCAGTCCAGAAATATACTCTACTCGTAAATCAGCCTATACCGACAGTAAAAGTCGCTACAACGGAGGGCTAAGACACAAAATCGTGACGACCTATAAGTCTTGCGCAAGACTCCTCGGCCTTTATCCTCATTACACAACTATAAAGCGAGGAAGAAAAATTCTCGATTTTATCGCGACTACTCGACTTCGCTCCTTTCTCTTTCATCGCGCGGGCGCGCGTGTGTACAATCATCCATTCACGCAGATTTTTTTTTTAGACTAAAGCACTACGAAGAACGTGGAACGAGAGAACGCGGAGAGAACGAAAGGGCTCTCAAAATTTCTCGGAGCGAAAGCTTGCCTCGAGGTTGTAAGTGGGATTGCTATTTTTTTCTCTCTCTCTCTTCTTTTAAGGCTGAAAATTCCGCTAGTGCGCGTCTGGAAGTGGTTTTGTCTTTTAATTGAAACGTCAGAGGGGGCGTACGATATGTGTTTTTGAAAAATTTGCAAAAGAACACGCGAGGAATTTCAATACTCGTAGGGGGAAAAAACTTTTACGAGCGCGGGATCGGCTTTCTAATTTACAATCATTATCTCGTAAAATATATTAAGCAAAACGAAAGCGTGCATATGTACAACGTGAAATTATTCCGCTGCAGCAGGAGCAACAGCAGCCCTGAGCGAACACCTATAACGAACAGGCCCCCGAAAAGAATGCCGTGAGAAAAAGCCGACTGCGTTTCGTCAATAAACGGACGCTGCAATCCACAAGGACAGACACCGAGAGAAAGAGAGAGAAAGAGAGACGGAGACAACAGCATCAACGATATTATATACACATATATACGTGTATATGTGTGTTTGTCGGCTCGAGGCGAGAAAGTGCGACGAACTCGACAGCCGGCATTCAAGGTCCCTTTTATCTTGGCGTCTTTTTTCTCCCCTTTCATCTGATATTTTCATTTAGGAGCGATTTATCATCGCCGCTGCGCAAGTGCTACACGCGAGCGCGCTCGAGTATCTCATCTGGCAAATTAAAAGAAACGTCATTTTTATACGCCTATTAAGAAGCAACGGCCGAACGATGTGGCTTATACAGCGCGAAAATGCGCGGAATGTATTCGCCGAGACGATAAATTTTTCACGGACTTCTCTCCTCGAGTATCTAAATTTTTCAGTCTCGTCGTTCTTATTTTACGCGCGAGGGATATTTTTAGTCGAGAAAATAAAATCCACGATTATGCGCGTAGCAAATTGTCGAAGGAATTTCGTTAATGACTAAATCACACGCAGAGGCTGCCGCGAAAAGCTCGTCCGAAAATCAACTGGTTCTTCTTAATGAAGCTGCTACCGACGCTGCTGCTATATTAGGGCACTCGAATTAGAAATGGCCCCGTTAAATTGCACGCTGTGCAGCATAAAGAGAAAGAGACGAAGAGAGAGAGAGAGAGAGAGAGAGAGAGAGAGAGAGAAAGAGGTTCTCTTTGCTAATATCTCAAAGCTAGCCCTCTACAAGCGTATGTGTGTATGTGTGTGTGTACGCACGCATATATTTCTGGACTTTATGACCGTGTTACCGTGCGCAGAGACGACGACGAAGAAGCACGAGCAGTAGGCCGCTCCAAAAACCTATTTCGCGAGCGACGTGTTTTCGCTCTATATTACAGCGAACTTAGAGCTTACCGCTAATTCGGAAACTGAAAAAAGAAAATCCAATTTTTTTTTCTCCATAATACGCATTACACATCCGAAAGAATATAAAAACAAACGGAATTCCACGAAACGCGTCCGTCACAGGCCGGTGCTCGACCGACTTCCGGCGTCCTCTATGCTAAAACGGAAAACAAGTCAGAAACGTATAAGACGAAGTACACTTCTCCCTTCCCCTTGAAGCATTACGCTTGAAAATGAGAATCAACGTAGTCAGCGAACCGTACGTTCGCTCACGTTAATGTACACGTGCGCTGAAAAGGGTCACCCCTTTTTTTTGATAGGATTTTTCAGTAGAATAGAACGACGATCGATTTGCTGCACCGATTGCTCTTAAAGAGAATTCAGATTTATTTTGATGCTTGGATGGAAGGAGGGTCATTTGGGCGAACTGAAAACACGCCCTTGTTGAAGGGACAGGAAAGGGATGAGTATCTAAAGGGAAAGTGCATGTTTATGTATTTGACCAGACGAGTGAAACGCTGGCCAAGAGATGTAGCCAAACGATGCATTCGTGATTTTCCCTTGCAGAGGAACGACGGCAGGAAGCCAAGGCTTGCTTAAACACATGTATAGAAAGCAAGCGTAACTGAGCGACTTCATGGAAATTATTTACAATTTATCGTTTATAAATAAATATGAAATAACTGTGATCAAAGCGAAAAGTCGAGAAAAATAAACGAATCTCAATACCGAAGAGTTTCCAAGATAAATAAAGAGAGCGCATTCTATGGTATTGGAAGAAACTCGATATAAAGATGGTATATGGTCTAGAGCAGACATCAAGCTCACTTCTGCGAAGAAGACGAGGGATTTTGTTTACCGATTCACGACCTATGAAAACATCGCGAGAAGAGCCTCACTATGGAAATGAAATACGAAATTCTCGATGCTTCCGAGAAACGTTTCACTCTGCGTGCAATAATACTCAGCTACGATAATAAACCATAGCCCCGTGTACAAGATACGCGCTGTGTATTCTCGAGAAGAAAGAAAATTCAGTTGCAATTTGCAATGAGCGTTTTCATACGCGCAATATTTGTTTTTAAAGCAAGCTCGTACAGAGAAACATCGATGTTGCTTTAGCGACTGCGAAAAAAAATTGTGTCAAAATAGCAATGCAAACATAGATGGAAAATTAAGTACGCTGATTGATTTGACGAAAAAATTGTACTAATTATTGCACTGAAAAATAGGTTTGATTTCAAAAAATTGTTTGGTCAATCGCAGGAAAATATTTACTTGAATATAATTGTCAGATTTATTAAAATCACAGTACAAATTGTAGTAAATAAACTAATTTACTGAATAATTCTTTATTACTTTAAGATGAAGGATCTTTTAAATTTTCAACAAATTATTTAATGCGTTGAGTCGCATGTAAATGATAAAGTAACGTTTTATTGATAGTATATTTATTCTTAACGTTCAAAACATTGTTCTTTAATTCGTGTAAATATTTTCTTCTTTCAAAACAGCAATTACACAGCAAACTACTTTTTCATTGTGAAAAATGGCAATAAAACGTAAAACACGATGTAAAAACAAACCAAATACTGTTCTTTAAATCGTACCTACCTACCTTATTATCTATATGTACCACACAATATGTAAACTATACATAAATTACATAAACTGAAAAAAGGTTGTTATATTTAAGTAAATACTTTGATCATAAATATATAGGACATAATATTTACTCCAGCAATAAGTTTTCTCTTTAAATTCCAATAAATACTTTCTGTATTCAACAAAGCTCAATTTCTCATTAAACAAATGTTCTTAAGTATATCAAACTTTTTTTCAGTCTAAAAACAATCAACAACAGCCTCTACGAGCGCAATATTGCGCTCGTGCAAATCAATCGTGTCCAAGAATAAATTACATTAGACGTTAGCGTAACAAAACACACAACTAAAAGTTTAATCGGTTTAATAGGAACCGAAACAGAGAAAAGTCGCGAGAGACGAGCCGCAAGAGATTCTGTACACTCGTACGATGTGTTTCTCGCCATGGAGAAAGGCGACGAGCCGCTTGCGAAAAACCAGTCGCTACTTCGATTAGAATCGGGCTTACTCCGTTGAAGTTTATACACACGACTCTCTTCGCTGCATTTTTCGGCCCCAGCTTTCACCAATGGGACACACGAGCGCTGGGAGGGGGGGGGGGGAGATTTCACATATTTTTCGTTAATAGCTCGGATTTAAAAATAACGTAGCATCCCTTCTCTGCATAAGCGCGCGCGTCTCGTGAAAGTCAAACGAGTCCCCGTCATTATCCTCAGCATCTCTCCATCTGGAGAATTTTTCGTGCCATTTGTGGAAACTGGCTCGAGATTGTTAATTTAGATTTTGATTTTTTTACCCGGCGATAATCGCTTGCCGAGACGCACGCGCTTTACGAGATTAAGCTGATTTACCAGTCGTCGCTTATTAGATCTTATCCTTATTAAGGACATGCCTTATAGGAAACGGTATATATAGTTTTAGAAAATAATAGCAGGAAACGCGGATGATTTACTCGGGGAGAAAAATACTTCATTTTTCCGACGTAGATAGTACTTTATCGCCGAGCTAATAATAGAAAGATTTAATTTGTTTCACTCTCGAGAATTTTCATGCCGCGCAAGCAATAATCTGACTATTTCGTCACACGTTTCCACTTATCTCACGTACATACGTTTGGACTAAATGAAAAAAAAAATTAATAATAATGATACTTGCTAGCTAGCTAGAAATATAATAATAATTTTTCGTATAAAACGCGAGGGAAATCTCGAGGATTCCGCGTAGAATTTTCGAGGAACGCATTCGTACGAAAATCCCGTTAACGATAATCATCGCTACACACGCGCTTATGTACATGTATAACACGCATATCCTGCAATATCCTGATAGATACCTAAAGCTCGTCGGTTTAATCTCGCGCATAAATATTCCGGATACACGCATCCAGATAAACGACTAAAATCGCCGAGTAAATCTGCGCTCGGAGAATTTTCACTAGTACAACCGTAGCCGATGGACCCGGTAAAGCAGTATAGAGAATTTACATAACCAAAGCTAGAACCTTTTTTTCGCTAATCGATAAATCACGCTTGTTTTTATTTTGAAATTTCATCATGCACACAATCGAGAAAATGTGCCGAACAAAGGATTATTCGCGGAGAGAAAATTATCGTAGCCGTAAAGCGAGTACTGCTCGTATAAGTCAGCTGGACGATCGGTAAGAGTCTTTAATAAATTTCCTTACGCCATTTGCATAAACTAGTCGAAGCTCTCGCTATACGGACTCTATTTATGTATATATTCCCAAGAGTAAGAGGAAAGGGAGAATCGCGCATTAAAAAGCTTGCGTAAGATTTGCGAATCTCGAGGAGCAGATCGTTCTCACACACGCGTTACGTGTGCTCTCGAACCTTTCTCTCATTCGCTGTTTTTCTCCCCGAGTAAAAATGTTTTTTTCCTCCAGAGATGCGCACGAGAGAGAGTGAGAGTCAAGGTGAGTTTCGATTCGCGTTTTACTCGGGGCTCGATTTTATGCTTTTCTTCTCGGGTAATTAGAATCTGAATTTTTTGCGGACGTCTTCTCGAGATCGTAATTTTGTTCTATATGTATTCCGCGTAAAAATATCGTTGGGAAGCAAAATTTTTTTTTACGACAAACGCTTGTCGCGGTTCGCGAGATTAAAAAGATCACTTGATTAACGCGAGACGTATTAAAAAAAAATCAAAAAAGAAAATAATAATTATCACTCGCTGACGTTAATATAATCTAAGGATTAAATGAACACCACGAATGAATAGCTACGCGATTAATATTGAAACGAAAGTTCTAACTAATCGTATGTCGCGACGTGAGAAGTACTAATTGCTTGTGATTAGCGTTGAAAAATAAAAATAAATAATTATTCGTAATAACATAAACACATGTGCTTTGAGCCTTAAGCCATATTCTCACGACGAAAACTCCAAGAGCTACAAAGCGTCAACGGGTAAGAACAAAGGACGAATGTACGCAAGCGCGCATTAAACCCATGACATAGAAGCCGACTTTCCCCCTCTAAGAAATTTCGCAAAGTGCATGTGTTAGTTCGCAGACGAGCTCCGAAATAGAAAATAAATGTATCTTGATTAAAATCCAGACTAGCCAATTGCGCAGCTGGTAAGAGGCGCGCGCGCGCGTTTACCAGGTAAAAATTTATTATCCTATCAAGCCTTCGCTCTCCGAGCGATAGAAATCGCAATTTACTTTTCCTTTGCTCTCGCGGCCAGTGTCTATCTCCACTCCTTCTGTATAACGCTTGCGAATCCCGTGTAAAGCCGATAAAAAGAGAAATAAAACGAAGCTAGCCCACGCGCGCAATCGAGGAAAGAAAGAAAGGACAATGTCGTTTCCGTGGAAACCTTGACGGCGTTTTAAATGTATACCGGCTCTTCTCTCTCTCTCTCTGTCTCTCTCTCTCTCTTTAGCATGCAAAAATTCACCACAAAGCAGAAGCGCACTTCAGCAGCGAAAGAGCAACAGCAGGTATATAAGAAAGAGAAGACGACGCGATGGGAGAGCTGAGAAGACCTGACACGACCGCGTGGAATGACAACAAAGTGAACGCTAGTGGATAGACTCGGCTGTGTTTGTGAGCCGTGTATGTGTGTGTGTGTGTGTGTGCGCGCGCGCGCGCGCGAGCGTGCACCTACCTGTAAGCGGCGACGTTTACGGAAGAGAAGCGTAAGCGGACAGGAGAAAACGAGGGTTCACCTTGGGAGTTATAATTTAGCCCATTGCGCTGGCGGTGTACATTCTTATAACAGAACGTCTACCAGTTTAACATTCGCGCATCGGGATAATTAGAAATAATCGTTAGTTAATAACAATCGTAATTATTTAAGGAAACATACGAGCGCGCAAGGTTGCTAAATCGATGTTGCGCTGTTGTTGTGTCTTTTTAACAAAACGCTTCGTTTATTTACCAATGATTCTCGAGAATGGCGCCGAAACAAAACAAACCCAAGGTGTATTAATATGTTTTTATTTATATAGACACTTCCAGATAAGTCAGCGCACTTGTTTCTAAAAAAAAATATGACCGAAAGCTGCGGTTCTCAATTCGCACAGCCGCCACACGTAACCGTCTCCGTCTCTCTCTCGGTCGATTCCCGACACTCATCCTGCGTATATCCCTGTCTCTTTCGTTGCCGCGTGTTATACATATATATACACACAAGAGGGTTCGCACGAACGAGAAAGAGAGGGGCGAGATCAAGATGGCGAACACACGGCCAACTCTATAGTCTACTGTCGTAATATACGAATTCGTGCGATGGCACTGTAGCACGCGGTGCGCTGATACTTTTTCCCCTGGAATAATAAGAGCGACGCGACGGCGCCAACGCTTCGGAGCAAAAAAATAAAAATCCTCCTACGCGTGGGCAATACGCGAAACCTGTCCGCGCATAACTATTAGTTCGGTGGAATTCTCGAAAATCCTTCGGAAACTATTCGGATCCTCGATTTCGCTTCGGGGAAGCGTAGAAACGGCTGCGCAGTTTTCTGCGGTCCCTGTGTGAGAACACGTGCGCGACGACGTGTATGCACAAGCCGGTACACACTCGAGAGGGACGTCGTGTTATTATGAAGTGTTTATCTATCGGCTTATTTATCGGTTCGAGAGCATAGCAGATTAGATTGCTCGGAGAGTGAATCGTGAGATAAGGGCTGTTAGTTCAATTAGTAATATTCCGCTCGTCCGAAAATTTCAAGAGTTAATTCCTTGGACACACAAGCTAATCGAACGTAGAGTTCGATGATTCGAAAAAAAAATCTATTATCAAGAAAAACAATGATATTCAAACGATACTCGAGCGAAAGCAAATCGGTTCTGAATAAAGTAAAAACCACCCACGAGAAGTTTGCCTCCGCCCGAGTCTAAAATTTAATCAGCGCTCGCGGTGCGCCACGCACAGCGGCAGCAGCAGCGCCGGAGAGAACGCGCGCACGCAGGCCAGGCAGCAGCTATCGATTGCGTGCGCCCGTTTTCAAAATGGCGAGGGGGGCACACCGGTCGGGCGCGTGCACACGCGACGAGCGAGAGCGAACCAACGAAATCGCCGGTATACCGGGTGTGCGTTAGCCGAATGTAAATTGGCGTGTGCGCAGGCCACGTTTTTCATTTACGACTTATAGCGTGATTTCATCTCGATGGAGTCTCGAAAATGACGCACGTTCTGTATCGACGAAAACGTGTATATATAGAATTTTCGAGAAAGAACGATGCTACTTTTAATCGCAAAGCGTGAGCCATCGAAAATCGGAGCACCCTGTATAGACACAAGTGTGTATGCGTGTATAAATGCCAGGGGCACCCCGGCACCTTTTGTGCGTCGCTATGGCAACAGCAACGAAAAGCCCGGTTATCTCTCTCTCTCTCTCGAGAGAGAGAGAGAGAACCGCAGAAGTTATTATTACAACTCTCGAGTTTGCGCTTTTTTTTATCCTTTGAGCCATTTTTTTTTCATTAACTCTTGGAGTAGTTCGTTTCTCCTCCTCGCAATAAAAGTTACAAATGCTGCAATATCCATCATAGCATACAGGTTATATAGACCGTTAGTACATACATTAGCGATAAGAAGAGGCAGAAGCATTCGGTCTAACGGTTTCGAATGTATTTTTGCTCATTTCCCAAAAATCGTATACCGAGTCCCGTTAGGATCCTGTGGAACAGTCGCACACATCCCCGGCTTCTTTTCTCTTGCCACGGGGAGAAAAAAAAGAACCAAATCCTCGCCGCTCTATTGGGAGAACGAAGCGAGGGGGAGGAAGAACGCGAGTTCGACCGGCGAAAGAGAAAGGAGGCGCTGGAGAGGACCAGGCGAGAGAAAAAAGGAACGAACGAGTAGATGTTACACGAACAACTATATAACTATAGCATATACGTGTAGAATATATCAGCGTCGTTCGGAAAAGCCTCTCTCGCGCGCGCGTGAACGTAACGGTTTTTCGCTCGCTCTCTCTCTCTCTCTCTCTCTTTCGCGCGCGCTTCTCGAGAAACAAAGGAAGCGACGGCGGCATCGGCACAGTTTTTAATGCATTTCATAAAACGCTGTACATAGCACGCGCGCTCATACGAACGAGCACAAGGGTTGCTCTCTCTACCGGCGCGTGTTTGCGTTCACGAACTCATCCGAACGCTGCGTTAGAGGGAGCTCTTAGAGAAAGAGAGCGAGAGAGAGAGAGAGAGAGAAAGGCGGCGGCGGTACTAGTGTGTGGCGTCCGTTTCTCTGAAAAGGCGAATTATAATAGGAGCTACACAGCTTTTTTTTTACCTCAGGATCTCCCGCTGCTCCTTTGACGGATGTAGGCTGATCACTGTACTGCTTCCGGTTTGATGCGCGAACACTGCTGCTGTTGCTTCGTCCTCTTCCGCGCGCACTTGTCGCACACAAATTCAAATATATATATATATATGTAATCTCACTGAAGCGACAACGCACAAGTTCACTTTCTCGGCGTGCTGATGACGAGGGGAATTAAGGGAGAGAGATGCCGGGCTCTACTCAGGCACTAGAGATCATGTATAAAAACTGTCGTGTTTCTACGCGCTCACTCACCCGGTGCACAAAATCTCTACTTTTCTTTCTTTCTTTTCCCACTGAGAGCACTGTTGTACAATTTATTACTAGTTTTATTCTTATTATATATGTGCGTGTATATAATAAACGTATACTTTAGTAAGGGGGGATGAAAAAAAACGTCGGTTTAAAAATAAGCGAGCTGCAGCGTTTTTTTTTTTTAGTTAAAGAAAAACGTGAGATGCGCACTCTGTGTGTACCGTGTGTGTCGTATATGTGTAAAAAAAGAAGGGCGTGCGCGTCGGGCGGGGAAACGCTGCACACGCACGAGACAACTGTGCACTCTGCGCGACGGTCGACGTAAGAATGAGGACCCGGGACGCCGCCGCCGCAGCCGCAAGCGAGGGAGAGGGAGAGATGGTAGTCGGAGCAGCCGCCAGGGGCGGACGCGTTCCCCTCTCTCTTCTGCCCCACCGCGTCAGTATATGCTTTCGCTTCTGGCTGTCACGAGCTGTATGCCCTGCTCTCTCTCTCTCTCTCTCTCTCTTTCTCTCTCGTTCTAACCTAACCGACGTGGACGTTGTTACAGCCAAGAGCGAGAAGGATGGGGTTTTTCAAGGGGCTTCTGGAGGGGATGATGCTCCGGTGGTTGAGAGAGAGAAAGGATGTGCTGGGAGGCTATGGGGGAGAGCGAGAGAGGAGAAGCTGCTCCTGCTGCTGCTGCTGCTGCTGCTGCCACTGCTTATGTAGTGCGAAAGACAAGAGTGTGAGAAATAGGATAGTAGTGAGCGAGACTCGAGAGAGTGAAAGAGAAGAAAGGATGAAGGTGTTTTCCTTGTACTTTCTTTCTTTCGTTTGTTTTTTTTCCAGGGATGATGGAGTTTTGTTTAATTCCGTTGTTTACTCTATGATTTTCAAGCTCGTACTAACTTCGGGATTTTTTTTTCGCTCGTGGGTTCAACGTAATTTATTCGAGATATTTGAATAGTTCGTATGAATCGCTTGGAAATTCGAAGCGTGTTATTAGACGTGCGCGTATTATACTCGCGGAATTGTTAATTTCGACTGGAGGTTTCATTATTTCTAAAAAGAATGAAATAAATGTGAGTCAGTATGTTGCTTCGTACGGAATATAAAATCATACGAATGTTACAGTGCATTGCCTTTTAAAAAAAAACTCAAAGCTATTCAGCTTTTCAAATGAATATTCACCTCGGCGCATAAAAGAAACGAGTTCGTTCACCCTGCAATTTCACTGTCACATTACATTTAAATACGAGGCTCTCTCGTGCCAGATAAATTTAATAATCCTCCATCATGCCAGAAATGTATTTAGTTTTCGTTATACAAGTGAAAAATCCTCCTAATACATCTCTATATCGAAACTTTTCACGCTGTAATTTCAAGTAAATGTATATATATATATCCCGTATAAGTACGAGAGAAGGAAGAGAAAAAAAGCGCGGGAATTTCAAAAACTCCACTTTTATATCGTATCCGAGAACGTATTCTTATGATTCACGAATTAAAGTCCCTTAGCGCGGGGAGAAGTTATGTCTCGAAGAAAAGAGAAAATTAAGAACTACTACGCATTCGCGAAAAAAAGAAGAGTATACATATATACACTTATACCATCAGGAGTAAAGCACTGGTAGCGAAAGAGGGGAATAGCCGGTGGATGCGCGCGCGCGCGCGTCTGGACACGGGGGCTTCTAGGGTGGGGCCCTCGGACGCGCGGCTACCTACCTATCATCCTTTCTCGTAGCTAGGAAACTCTCCTTCTCCTCCGCGCATTATATACATATATATAGGTATACTTACATCTAGCTTAGTAGCTGTATCCTTTAGGTATAGTATAGACATAGCGCGCGCTGAGAGAAGGACGGATCCTCTAACTCGATACACCCTTTAATTCTCACTCGCTACTCATTTTTATTGAAATAACGATGCCACTCCGATAATGTTCCATGAATTATCCTACGGATAAACAAGTCCGCCCTTGTTACCCCCCCCCCCCTCCCTGTACACACGAGCAACTCCGCACGTGTCTTACGTCACACGCACGTCACTTGTAATACTGTATGGAACAGGGGTAGAGTCTGCACGTACACACCGGCATTTTGGCTATACTTGTACGCGAAGAAGAAAAAAAAAAGCACTTTGCACGCGCACGCGTGTATAGAGAGACGCCCTTTCCGAGTCTATAGGGTATTCGAGGTGACGGAAGGCACAGACGACTACAATATATCGCTCTGGCTCTTTTTGTCTCAAGGTTGAACTTTTCTTGTTTAAGGTCAAGAAAATTAGGAGAGTAACTGTATTACTGCAGTGTACACATACATAGGGGTTACGAAGGGGAACGACATATGGATTTTTTTTATCGCTCTGGGGTTACAGACCGTCGGTACTTATTTCGCATAAAGCTTCGACAAATCGAAGGGGATAATATGTGTGTATACACATTACACATCGGATGAGTCTCGACGACTTCGTATGCATATACACACACGCAAGGAGGTTTTAAGGTGCAATTATTACACGGGCGCGACAGATTCATTGCTTTTGCTTTCCATTAGTCGGCGGGAGTAACGTTTCTACTTTTCGCGCGTTTTCGGCCGGTAGAAAATTGTATTCAGAGAAATGTATTATTTTACGACACTCGGTGTATACATGTATACCGTATACATTATACGTAAGTATATACGCGTTGTTACAGGTAGTAATTTCCGTGACTCACTGAGTGCGCATAAAAGCTCCTTTTTTTCGCGTAAAAGCGCTTTGCAAAAAAGAAAAAAAAAATAAACTCGCTCGTAATACCGAGCGGTAAAAAAAAAGGAAAAAAAAGCGTACGTATCTACGCGTATACATATACATTTGAAGAAAACAAAGCACTGCATCGAGTCGGAAAAAAAAAATCGGCAATACTAGATTGCGTAACGCATTTACCCCATCGATATACCATGGAGCCGTAATATTGCCTCTCGACCGGTGCAAAAGCATCGCATTCCTTCGACGCTCAGCTAGTGACATCGTAAAAGACGAGGAAAACGTGCACCGAACACCGCCAGACAATCGTAAACTTGCGGCTGTATAAGCTCCGCGGACTCGCGTGCAAACGTACGTACTTACCTTTTCTCTCTCTTTCTCTTCTGCTTCGTCCACCGCGAGAGAGAACCTTCGGTCCAGCATCGGGATTTCAAACTCGCGTACTTCTCTATCTATGCTTCGTAAATAATTTCTATATACACAAAGCAAGAGAGAGAGAGAGAGAGAGAGAGAGAGAGAGAGAGAGAGAGAGAGAGAGGAGAGAGTGAGTGAGTGAGTGAGTGAGTGAGAGAGAGAGAAACTTACATTCGGAGTGTGCGTACGAAGGTTAAGCACGTCGGCAATTTGTCTCGGACATGTTCTCTCTCTTTATCCTGTCGCGCATCTATCCATGAGTCTCTTTTCTCTCGGAGTAGCTTCCCCCGGTTGGTGTGCGGCGAAAAACGTCGACCCGAGACAGTGACACATACGAGAGCGCCGCGCGCGCAGATGCCGCAGTAATGTATATAATGTTCCGTATTAGCGTTGAGCCGTGCCGTGTGACTCACACTTAGCTTGAATAATATAAAAACAAGCACGAGAGAGGGACCGTGAAGTTGCTCTCGCTCTCCTTTTTCGCGCGCGCGCGCGCGCCGCTCCCGCCGTTGTAGCGCGTTCTTTCTCGCTGTGTTTCTGATATTTCGTCAAAAAGTGAGGTTATCAACGGGTTTGCATGTAGTACGATATTACGCCTGTACAAGAGAGGCTTTACAGACATTGAATTTCTTCGATGTCTGCGATATCGACGGACATTCTGATGAAAGCTTCTCTTGTGTTTTATGTATTCGTATGTTCGTTTGGAATTCAATTTACGCATTGTGTATGATACGGTAGGGTATACCGTGTGTCTACGGTGAAACATTCGATACGGCCAGTACGGTTAGAAGAAACTTTGGCTGTGGAAAATTATTTTGAAATAATTGGAGATGTTTTATATAATTTTATAACACATAATGAGGGTCGAGGCCTAAGGACGCAATCAAATCCAATGCGAGTATAAAAAATTTTTTACCAATATAGTATTAAAATTATTTGAACATAGATATTTGCTAACGGTTATTACAGCAGGATTTGAATGAGAAAAGTCGGATAAAATTCACGTATACTTATTGAAAACTTTGATAATTGTATGGTAGCTTTTTATGTGTAAAGTAACGTAAATATGGTCCGATTTCAACCATTTCAATTTGTATTAATTATATATAATTAAAATGTTTGTAATTTTGAAAATTGCCGAAGAAGACTAATCATAGTGAGGATCTAAAAAATTAATTGTTATCTGTATCTTTGGAAAATCCCTATTATAACAAAGTATGAATAAAAAAATAGAATCAAATTGACCTAAAATTTATGAATATTCTGATAATTATGTGGCAGATTTTTCATTATTTAGATTACACAAATATGGTCTAATTTTTCACCTTTCATATTCTGTTAACATTACTGTTTTTAAGGAAAAATATTGGTCTATAATTTAAATTATTTATTTGTTATAAATTCATCATTACTAAATTGTTCCACTATGGAACCCTTGTAAGCCCAAATGTTTGTATGGTACTTTTAGACAAAGTCCGACAACTTTAAGATTGGTCTTCATCAACAATTTTCAGCATTAAAAACTATTTAATTATATATAATTTATATTACATGTTCGAATTTAGTACAATTCACCGATCAAATAAAACCCGTACTAGCTGTATCGAGTGTTTCACTGTGGACACACGGTACGTCTGTATATATGTTTCGAGCCCTTCGTGGCTATCGATTTGAATAAAGCGGAAATTTAAACTTATAAACGTCGACCGACGAAGCTATTGGAAAAGGCAGCGCGTATAATCGAATTAAATCATCGCGGAACAGGCGCAAAGAGAGAGAGTCGAAAACAAAGCCGATATACCGCAATTAAAGAGCCGAAAGAATTTCCAATAAAACGTGGCTATGTTCATTCCACTCAACTCCAACGTATCTTCTCGTTTACGGAAGTGCGTGTACTTGATAGAAAAAATGGTAAATTTTACTTTTCTTTTTTAATCGTTTTGATTTTCATAACGCAGATCGCCTGCTCTCTTGCGCTTGGCAACATAGTATAATTCAAGATAGAGACTCGAGACACGCGCGTGCGAGCTTATAAACACTTATATATATATGTGTGTGTATATGAAACAGGTTCTCGAAAGTTGACCCGACAAGTGAGAGAAGAAGACTCGGGCTTCGGAAAAAGGTGGTGATGATGCGCGAAAACTCTGTTCGCTTGCAGATTCAACATTGAAAAAGATAGCAGTTCTCGATGTATCCGTATATATTTCAGTCTAAAAATATTGTTGTGATTAATGGATAAATTATTTCATCTTCGTTAACATGCGAGTGCGAATTCCTAACCTCAAAAAGTGAAAATCGTTATAATATGATTCACAAACTCTGCTTGCTTGTAGATTTAGGATTGAACAAGGTCGTAGTTTTCAGTGTATACATGTTTATTTAACACTAAAAACATCATTGTAAGTAGCCGATAAGTTATCTCGCGCTCGTTAATATGCAAGTACGAATTCCTAACCTCAAAAAGTAAGAGTCCTTATAGCGTAATGCGCGAGTACGCTTTTTGCTTGCGGATTTAACGATTTAAAACGTCGCAGCTCTAAGTGATATTTCACTCAGAAACATCATTGTAATTAACGGATAAGATAGATCGTGGTCGTTAGTATAAAGTACGAATATCTAACCTCAAAAATGAAAAGTCGTTATAACGCGTAGGACAAACTCTATTAGCCCGCAGATTTAGCGTTGAACAAGGTCGTAGTTTTCAGTGATTATGTGTATATACCACACTAAAAACATCGTTGTAACCGATAAAATATTTCGCGCTCGTTAATACACAAGTACGAATTCCTAACCTCAAAAAGTAAAAGTCGTTATAGTTGCCTAGAAGAAAGTTCTTTTTTGAGGAAATATAAAGCCGGTAGCTAAGTGTCTGGTGATAGCAATAACTCGCCACAGCATCGACGTCTATAAAAGCTCTTGGGAAGCTATATACCGCGACTCACGTTCCTCTTCTCCTTATTATCTATCGGTCGCCGCACCCTCTGCTGTATTCTCTCGAGAGCAGATCCTTTTTACTCTTTCGGCTTCTTCTTATTTTCTATATACAAGCGAGGAAAAAAAGCAAGCGTTAAAGAACGCATCGACGTTTTATCAGGACGATAATATGTATATATAGCTTTTAGTTGGGAATTATATAGCCATTGAAAATTCGTGATAAGGCTAATTTCGTTGATCATTACGGGAGTTGCGGGTGATAAGGGCGAAAGTTTTGTACACGGCGACGCGCTCTTGACGACGGATCGTCCTTTATAGGAGTGGATTAAACAATTACTCTATTCGAGCGAGTTCTATAGATACATACTCTGTTATCACGATGGGATGATCATGCATTTAGTCAGTCTCTCGCATGGTATCGATCTTGATTGTTCATACATACACACACACACACACACACATATATATATATATTGACTCATTTCATATATATTGCGCATTATGATATCGAGATACGAGTGCAGTACCGTAAAACTTCGTAAGTGCACTGATGATCTTGAATTTCAAAGGCATTTACATATACAGTGGGTACAGTTGGCTATTCAATGTTTTTTTCTCGCTCATCGTTACTTGTTGATCTATTGTATACACTCGAACGCGTATAATACACCAGACAGAGTTTTCTTTTCATCATCTCTAGCGACAAAAGCTTTCGCGACAATGAATGCTCGGATTCTCGCTGGGTTTCGAAGAATAAAAAATGCTTCTCTAGCTATTTTTTGTAATAATCATGTAATACCAATATAAACGTAACGATCCATCATTGAAACAAAGCTGATTCACATTTGTGCCGACAATATACCCGCGTATTCTATTAAATTTCTTGTTTATCCACAACGGCTCCCACTATCTCTTCCGACGAAACTGCAGCGTAGTAGAAAAAAAAAGAAAACACTGGTACGAGGACGATAAAATTCCTCCGCTCGCGCTGTGTACAATTATTATACGTGGATAGCGCTTTCGTTCGAAGAAACTTTTCGTCAAAAAAAGGGCCGAACTTCGTCACGCGTGTATTATAATGTGCAGGTTACTTTACAAGTTACGGCGATCGTTACTCGGTTGCGAATTTCGATCTCTGGAACGCGACACTATCGCATAAACTTACACCTACGTGTATTATAACACAGCCGTGTGCACATCTGCGTTTCGGGTCTATATTCATATCTATATATACGCACACATATACCGGCACGATGTATTATCAGCAACGGAGTGTATCTATATACCTTATTTCCCTCGTCGACGTATAGTTCGTCTTATCATCTTTTGCGATACGTTGTGTACGGTATATATATATAAACATATGTTTATCTGTACATTCATTTTTTTCTATATATGCATATATATATATATATATATATATATATATATATATATATTTATTTATCTCTCGTGTTTCGCTCGGTTCTTCGATGACGCGAGGAGCGCAGCGTTGTTGAGAAAATTCAGTCTCGATATGATAAGCCGGAAGTCATTTGCCTGCATGTCGGTGGACACACACATACACGCGTATATCCGCACATATTATAAGCATGTGGGCATAGCGTATCGAATGCCGTTCTCTAATGAGGAATTTTGTATGCGCAGGTGTTTGGCTTTGGAAATAAAATTTGAGCGAAAACTTTTATAAGCCTCATTCCATCTGTTTTTTGCATAACGCCCAGAGCTTTTTTGCGCGATCCTCGCGCGCGTATATGAAAAAAAATAACGCGATAATGACAGAGCGCCAAGTCGTTGGAAGAAATAAAAAAACAGAGTCATTGACGATTACAACGTCAAGTGCAACAGTGTAAGAGTCGCGAACACGAGAAATTGTACTCGATGTATGTATTCGGAAAAAAATTCTTATCTCGAACAATTTCGAGCACATATATACTCCAGTAGCTGATGAAAAAGTAAAAAAAAACCGAAGAAAGGACGGTAATTTCCAGCGTCGTTAAATTTTTTTTTACAGCAGCGAAAGGTCTCATTATCTTCGTCGTCTAAACGAAGCAAGTCTAAATTGCCTCGACTGTATTATACAGTACGTGTAGAAGGAAGGAAATGTATAAAGCCGGTGTGAGTCATGTGGCCAGACAGGAAGGCAGTTAAAGCTCGCTGAATTCGTCGCGTGCGAAATATCGAACTATTCCCGTCCCGCGCCGAAGAGCTTTGGCGAACCGCATGTATAATACACGTATATAGTCCTGTACGTAAAAACGTCCCACGTTGCGGTCGAAGAATCCTGGTACGTCGATTGTTTACCAAATGTATTATATACGAGTAAATCCATAAAATACGAGATACAACTCGCTACCTGGAAATAGAAAAATTATTCGCGGTGGAACATCGACCGAGTGTCTTTCGAGTAAAGCGACACGTTTCTTCGTTTTTGACACTTGGTTTTTATGGGGAAAATTTGTAAGAAACGTTGCTAACCATTTTTTATGACTTTGGAGTCTGCGCATTCTGCCAATATTCAATTTAAATCAATTTTCCAGATCGAACAAGTAGAAAAGAAATTACCATTAAAGAAGTGCGAAAAATACGGATACAACTTGGTTTTTTTAACCGAGAGTTTTTTTGCAAATTAAAGCTTTTGGAGTATACTTTTTAGATAAATATTTTAAATGGTGTAGCTAAGTTTACTTAACTTTATTTATATTATGAAATGGTAGTCTTGGTTGATAAGCGTATATGCAGTTAATGACAGTTTTTAAATGTTAATGCAAATTATTTAAATAGAAAGAGACGGGAAGACCTTCAATTACCAAATTATCTAGTTTTTAGCAGATAAAAATATTTTTAGAAAAGAACAATCGAAAAAAAGTGTTTTCATTCTAAATCTCTTAAAAAATATAAATAGTAATAAATAATTAAAATAACATTTGAGCTTTGCATTCTAAACATGTACAAAGTTGCTGAAGATGCAACCAAAGCTAAAATTAAAAAAAAACATGGTATTTGTGCACAGCTTGTTAACATGAACTTCTGGCAGGTCTTATAAAGTAACATTTTGTAATATATTTTTTCTAACGTAAAATTGCAAGTTCAAGGAAGGAATAAGCGCAAACCCTCCTTAAGTAAATATAATGTAAAATTTAATGAGCCTTATATAGCTTCATAAAATTGATTAATTTACAAAGAAAGTCAAAGCAAAATATCTTCATTAAAAAAAAAAATCGATTCGAAGCTCCTTGCAAGAGGAAAGATAAGAGTGTTTAAAGAAAAATTAAGCCAAACGGTCCGATCGCGGTATTCCTCTCGAATAATGTTTCGATGAATTCAGATACCGAGTTGTTTCCTATATTTTGTGGATTTACTCGTATACACAGGTAAAATACGAGAATACGCAACGATGCGTTATTCCGTCCGAATGTAGCCACTGGAATTCGGAGCAGGTATATTTAAGTGTAATTATATATATCTATATATATATATATACACGCATGAAAAGGTATATAGTGAAAAAGTAAACACGTCATTAGCTCGATGGAAGAGAGAGAGAGAGAGAAACCAGAAGGTCGAAGAGAAGTAGCTTTCGTAGTACGATCCGAAGGCATCGTTCTAACTCACTTGCTTATCGGAGACTCGACGCGAAGTTTTAGAATATAGCTTTAAAAAAAACGGAAAAAATTGAAGTCCATCCTACTACGGGATCGTGACGAAGACACGATCCGAAGAATTCATAATTCCCATAGCATCGAGCCGCGCACCTCTCCGTCGACAAAGAACCTAGACTAAAAGTGAAAAATGAAGTCTCCGCCTCTCTCGGAGATACGTAGAAAATCGTTCTATTTTCCGATGTATATGCACATATACATACACACACACACACACACACATATATATATATATACATGTACACGTTAACATATACGTATAAGTCTCCCTGACCCTCGATGACGAGGCACGTCTGGAAGCTACAGCTATTAATCGAGAAGAAAAGGATAGACGAGCATCTCTCGGATTTTCTTTTCTACGCAATAAGAAAGAAAGAGAAACAGACGTATAGCATACCCATAAAATAGCTCTTCCAAGCTTGCCTTTTTTTTTCTTCAAAGATATCGAGCATATTATAGTAAGAGATTCACCGACGCTCTACGGGTCCAATCGGTATTTATCGACGTCGAATCGAGTAAGTACACATATACAGACGAAAGCAAAAAGCTGTACGTGTCGTAAATACCGCTATGAGAAACGTATAAAGTGGAAGGGAGGTGGCGATGATATCGATTGGCGAAGCTGAATTTAAACGCCGGAATTTTTCTCGCTCCAGCGATTTTATCGCACCTACGATTGGTATTTACGATTTTATGGAAATAAAGCAGGGTTTACCGTGCGCGATACGCGAGGAAAGTTATAATCTAATCGGCCGTCCGAAGACGCTTTTGCGGGTTATTGTATTTAGAGACACGTATACGCGTATAACACGCGCACACACACATACACATGTATAGACACTCGCGGTATCACATGCGCGCGGAGTGTCTGACTAGGCTAAAAATAGAGCGAGACGTTTGCGAAAGACGATATAGCCGAAGAAACTTTTCGAGATATTTATTTTGCGCCGCGAGTAAAAAGATGCTCCGAATTCCTTTACGACTCCGTAGACTGACTTGATAATCGATATGCGAACTCGTGAATTAATTATCGATCAAGTCTGTGTATGCGTGCGTACACATGCAAAGTGTCTCTATACACATGCACACATACACACACACACACATACACACATATATAGTATGTATGTGTGATAAGCATATATATATACAATATAGGAAAGCGAGGTAAGTAGGCGCATTTAATTACGCGCGCCTGTACGCGCGAGTGTGGCGTCGCATGTCCGCACAATGAAAGTGACTCTTTAATTGCAGAAAACGTTGACTCTCTTTTGCCTGTGTAATTTACCTCACGCATTCCTAAAGAGGCCATTCCACTCCTATATATAAATACTAATTAATTTCTCTCTCGCACAAGTGTATACATATATATATATATATAAACAGACACATAACGTTCCTCTCCTCGCGAGAGTGCTAAAACGCGTATATATAAGTGCGGTCGTACAAATTAACGACTAACGCAATCCGATAAAAACGTACATAAAGTTCGTCCAATCAACATCTCCCATGAAACTTCATTCCCTCGATAAAAACGTAAATCATGCTGACTGTTGTCAGAAAGATTGAAGACATTTTAGATTATATACAGTTCGCGCGCAATTCGAGTAATTTCTCGACTTGTAAAAATTGAAGAAACGAGCAATTTCCTCATTCGAGAGTGTAACGCAGTTGGCAATTACTCTCTGTATAAACACACGCGTCCTAGACGGTACTCGTGTACCGAGTCGTAAGTGGGACGATAAACCCTCGCGATTAGATACGACATTGCGATCGTCGACGATTTCTTCTTCTCTCTCTCTCTCTCTCTTACGTACTATGTATATACCTACAGCGCGCAAGCGAGTTGAAAGTTTAAAGATCGCGTTGCTCTTATCGCATGTGCATCAGAAGCAACACCATCGCCTACCGAGTATCGAGACAACACGATAGCTCGTTTAGCCAACTCTTATGTTCATTATTAGCTAAATCGTGATTTATCGGAAAGACACTGTATATATACACACGTTTATTTATATATATATACGGGTTATTCTCTGACAGATTGATCGGATAGTCGTTTTTTTCTTGGCTACAATTTTTAAACTGTCCTTCGACGTTGTACGTACCTTCGTTACGTTTGTTTTTTACATTTTTTTAATAAGTTCAACTTTGCACGCTGCACGTGTAGAATATCCTTAGTTAATGTAAGTTTGCAAATTTATTTTTGATAAGGTTCGAACTTCGATCTCAAAGTGAAAAAATTCATTAAGATGCCTGGTATCTATACGAAGATCTTAACTTGGAAGTCAAGCTGTATTTCTTGCTGGGAATAAAGTGATTTCAACTTTTAATTCGTTCGTTGTAATTTCACCTTTACACCATGATACTTAGTTTTCCAGTAGTGTATTTTTAGCGATGCTATACGTGGAGTAAAAGTCACGATTATATATGTAAAATAGGTATTTAGCCATAATATGAAATAATTAAGACGAATAACTACTGATAACTTTATTTCTATGGAGAAATTGAACTGTTCGCACGTTGACATTGATAAGCGTAATTTTGCAGTCGACAAAGATGATTTTTATGAATTTTTTTACGGCTGTTTCGAACCATCAAATTTATTCAAAATTTGTTCATTACAGACAGGCGGTGTGTAAATTCATCGTGACTTCTACATACGTCGCAGAAAGTATTTTATTTGTTCCACTTGGCAAATTTGTCGAAAAAATTACGCTTCTATTTTTAGTGAGAGACAAACGAATTCCCCGAGCAGCGACAAATTACTGGAAATAGTCACAAAATGCAGGAAATGCTGAAAACGCCACCTTTGCCTGTCTGTAGCACGCAACAATGACTTAAAAAAAATCAACAATTTCAAGTTATCGCGAAGAAAACAATGTTTCGACCTGTCATTCTGCCCGAGAATCCTCCATGTATAAATATATATATTAAGTATATATAGGACGTGAGAGAGAGTGTAAATAGCCAGTGCGTCTACACCTAACGACGTTCAAAATCCGATGGACGATAAGAGAGCCGGCGCTTGTCACGATCCTAATGGAATTTGCTGGATATGTATATTACATACATTATGTACATCGTAGGTTCATTACATCGTTATGCAGAGTGAGCGCAGCTCGACGTTGTCGCAAACGATTTCCAATCGATATATGTATATTATATATATATATTCTAATTATCGGTACGAGGATTAAAATCGATCGCGGAAGTCGGGGACTGCTGAACCGCAGAGGACCCTTATTTCTCTCGCGCACGTGTACGCGATCGTGAGTTCAACACTGTTGCGGTTAATGCGGCTATCCGCGGACGAGAGAAATATGCCCGGAGGCAACGAATCTCCAACACGAGCTTGAAATACGAATACAGCTGAATTTTTCTGAGGCACACTTATACACAGACGGATTTTTCCAACATTTTAGTAGACCCGACCTAGTTTACCGAAAGTATCGCTATAATGTTACTTTCTATATACATGTAAGTTTGCACATGTATATGTCGTGTATCTCAGAATCCGGAAGAGAGAATCTTTGGCATCGAGGGTCTAGGGAGTCGTAAAAATGGCTAATAGTCGCTTTCTGTTTGCCGAGAAGCCTTATCCCTTCGCGTTATCGAGGTCAGAGAGGAGATTTCTTCTCCACTGTATAAACGGCGCAGCTCGACATTTGGTCAAAATATGTTGCCGATTAGGGTCTGGTATACACGTGCGTCAAAGCTACGGTACACTACGTTGAAATTCATATTTCACGCGTTAGAATCGCCGTATATAAATTTCAATCGACCGTAGAACCGCGCGGATTTCGTCAAGCAAGGCGTACGCGGGAGAAAACGAGATATTATATACGTAAACCCGACACGTAATCAAACACTCGGTACACGTAAGCATTTGCTCGACGAGATGTTATCAAGGTGAATCATCGTCGCGACAGAGACCGACCGACGAGGACGTGACGAATTCGGAGCAGCTATATACACGCGCATACACACACACACACACACACACGATGCACAAACGTGTGTTTAAACAGACGTTTTCGTGTGGAAATCTGAGAATTACCTATATGACTATACAAGTACAACGATCTCCTGAGCTCGCGAGGCATGCGGATAAATAAGGAGAAAAGCCATTCTTGCGCACGGCCGCAATTCCTTCTCATTTCTGACTAATCATTCGAAATGGCTTGATGTGCGCGGCGATCTTTTCATGCCGAGCATTGCGGGGGGGGGGGGGGGTGTCTGAGAGTCGATTGGAAATTCAAATATCGCGCCGTAATGTAGCGGATGAAAAAATGGTTAAAATCGTATTTCAGACAATCGAAAGCGATTGACCAACTGTTTTGTGATTGTATCGTATTTCACTTTATGTCTATTCGTTTATTATGGAAATATCTAATATGAGAAATGAGCATGTAATGGACGAGTTACTTTCTCGTGGTTACGTGCCTAATGCATAATGCGAATGTAAAATTATAATATAAACGTAAAATTACGTTTGACGAAACGTTAAAAATGAGTTTTACTCAATCGATTTATGGCGGGAAATTCAACTATTACGAGTGAATTCAGTGAATTCAGATAAAATAAGAGCGAGTGCGAAATCCTGATTGATTTTATCGATTGTTTAAATATCGGACATTAATATCTACGAATGGATAAGAAATGTTGAATTTTCACTTTCTTGCGTTATTATCTCACTGTATGCTCAGCATACACTATGTAAACTATTGATGAATCATATAAACTTAAAAAGTTTATATTTAAGAGAATTTAATTATCAAAAAATGTTGGACTGTAAAATATAAAATAACTAATAAAATGAATATTCTTCTAAATTGATCTTTAAATGTAATAATTAAATTCAAGTAATTATTTTCTACGACTATCGAAAGTTTTTAATATTTTTATTAAAAATACTTAATTTCATTCTTATTTTTATACTATTAGTATGAAGTGTTCTTAAAGATTATTACTAAACAAATGTTTTACTGCAGTTAAAAACTGTAAATTTGTTTGTAAATTAAATATTTTGCATTTGTAAGTATCTTAATACCTCTAATACCAAATTAGGGGTGCGGCATTATGTAAACAAACGAAAATAAAATGTTGAACTTAAAGTCCTCGTAAATCTGCAAGCGATCAAAGCATCAATACGGATCATAGAATTTGATCCGAAAGTAGACTAGCAGCAGCCGCAATAAGCGTCGAATCACCCAAAGAAATGAATGAAACTTTCATAAAAAAAAAAAAATATTACAAGCCAGCAAATCTCCAATGATAAATTACATCGATATCAGATTTACATATAAATCGTGTCTCTCTTTCTCTCTGTGTAAAAACAAATTAGACTTGAATAAACACTTATATATAGCAACACATGCATGACAAGAACATTGAAACTAATAGTCCGTCCAAAGCCATTGCTGAGCCAACAGGAGGTCATTATCCATTCTCCAACAGAGAGAGAGAGAGAGAGAGAGAGAGAGAGAGAGAGAAAATTTCTCATACACATGACTCGGGGTTATATAGCTCACAGACGAGACGACAAAAAGGAATGACTTATAGAAAATGACTAGCCGTTGAATGACTATACATTCACACGTACGTACACACGAGCGTAAGAGTCAATACGATCGCCACGTCAGACTACCGATGCCAAAGGAATTCCTCCGACAAGTGTCGTCCCAAGTACACCCATATATATAACACTATATACATACGTAAGTCTATCGCATGAATCAATTAGCGATAATTAGTCCTTTGCGAATTTTGGAGATGCTCCTTTGCATAGACACACACGCATGCATTATCCCATCAGGATAGCAACTATATCGTGTACTATCGAGCTTTCAGATAGTTGAAATTCGTGAAGCGTGAATCGTCGTAAATATATATATAACACACACACGTATATAAATATATAGCTTCAGGCGACAAACATACAATCGGACACACCGACTTTATGCTTCGATTGCTTTACATCTATAGTCATTATCTCTGTATATTTAACGTCCGCTGTTTACCTCGTTCGCCGTGCTGCGCATTTTCACCTATATCATATACCGAATTATCTTTTCGACGAATCAATTATTTAACAACAAAATAAACGAGGCGCTCGTTCCGCGCGTGCGCTCGCGAGCACGTAATACAATCGCGGCCACTCAATTAACGGTCGAGAGAGGAGGCTCGATCTCATAATGCGCGGCTGTCTACTTTTTCTTCTCATTTATAACCGCGCAATCTAATTTCGCTCGGAGCTATATATATATATATATAAACACACGTATATGTATGGAGAGAAAGAACCGTATAAGAGACGACTGATATATCGCATTGACGCTTTTCTATAGAGTCATTTGTTGCCGATGCTGAAAAAAAAGTCATCGGCACATTTAGCGATTCGACGATAACGCGTATAACACATATATCGCTGTTATTTAACACGCTTTCCTTTTATCGAGCCAATGCACCGTTTCGGCCGGTTTCTTAAACGAAAGAAAAGACGCTAATGTTAATAACTAATTAAAATTAATGCTTACGATTTACTGCGTATATACAGGCAATAGATTGTTATACGCGAGCAATTGTATACTGTACGCGAAGGTATATTTGATGAAACGCTTTTTTTTTACTATGATGATGATGATGATGTATTGAATTGCTATGAATAAAATAATGTACGAGAAGCAATTGTGGTAAATTGTTCTCAAAGGTATTTTCCAAACCTGAAACTGACACGACGCTTTATTATACGTTTGGTTATCTATTTAAATCTGATTTATGCGGAGATTGTATTTATTATTTTGTAAGGAATTAATTTAATCGAGTCTTTGAATTGTAAATTCTGACAATTAGCTGCATACAGAGGTGGGGAAAAAATGAATCTTATGAATCACAATTAATTTTAAATCTAAAATATATCATAGGCCTTTGATAAAGTTGTAAACAATCACATAGAGATTAAAGTGAGCTTTTAAGTGGGTTGAACAATTTTTTTTGTCCCAGAGCAATTACTTAGATCCAAAAACATTTATTTCGTTGTCTTCATAAATAATACTGACGTATATAATCAGTCTCCTTCGTATACATTAAGTCTTTTATGCAATTCAAACTCAGAGCGGTTGGACCTTTTTAACTGTACTTTATATTCTATGTTTAAAACGTTTAAGAAAACGTTATTAAGTATAAATAACAGACAATTTTACCGAAGCTTTATAGTTACTCCGTGTTATTGCAATGAACAAAAAAAAATAAGATTGTTACGCTTAAAAAAGTTTATTTATTAAAAAAATTGTTTTTTGATAAAACAATATTCAGGCTTGAAAAAATATTTATTTGAACGTAAAATTATTTTTAGTAATGTGTTACATAATATTGTGACAATAAAACGTGCTATTTATGTAAATAGAATCATGTAACTATTTGGTAAATAATTCGTTTAAATCTAAAAACTCTGTGAATATTAGTTGGGAGTTAAATCATTTCGTTTCAATAAAAAATGAGTAAATTTACTGCAATTTTAATAGTAATTTAACCATTAAAATTAAATTAACACTTTACTGAATATAAGAATGAAATTCCAATAAATATTTTCCCAAGCCTATCGCAATGAAATTATTTTTTCGGATTAAACAAATTTTTGTTCCTCGTATAAACAGTACCTGCATCATGAAATTGCTTCTTTGGATTAAAAAATAAACACATACAGAAAAAATAATAAATACAACGTACGGTCACCTCCACCTGAAAATACATGCGTATACCCAGTTTACGGTGTAGTTTCTCGAAACAAAGTACACCGATAGTTTTCCCTCTCTCTTTCTCTCTCATTTCTATAGAACCAAGAAATTGTATATTATGTATATATATACGGTACCAATAACGAAACTCGGTCGGCGAACATTGTATATACACCGAACGATTGAAGTACACACGATAGCGCACACTTGTCCGGGATTTGCCGCAGGAATATTCGCGATAAACGTCTTTTCGTGTTTATATAGAGAAATGCGCCATCGCGTCGGCGGAAAAATCGTTTAGGAACACGAGCTGCGATGCAGCGCAGTGTTTGTTATTTCTCCGTGGCGGATTGCCCGACGTGACTCTACTTTGCTGAACCGGAATTTTTCCCTCTCTCTCTCTCGCTCTTTCTCTATCTACAATGCGATAGATAAAGATAGAGAGAAAGAGACAGAGAACGGAATGCATAAAGGAGCCACAGCGCGAGTTTCGCGCGAAACACTGCTTTACCGAAACGTATAGATATAGATATATAGAGAGTGACGAAAAAGAGCGAAAATATATATATCGTCGCGTTCGGTTACACAGGACAGCGGGTTATAAGAATTAACTTAGACAGCAGCATCAGCAGCAGCAGCAGTAGCAGAAGAAGAAGAGGTAGAAGAAGAACAAGACGATCGGTGTACTCTAAAATAAATCTGACCTAACGTCTTTAAAATGCATTCACCATGCTCTCGTTCTCTTGTCTCTCGTAAGAGAGAAGGAAAGCAGACCGAAGTCGACTCACGATGGCATTAACCTCGCTCTCTTTCTCCTATATACGAGTGAATGCTTTGGCCCGGGCCATTATCCCTCGTAAATTAATAAAGTGGTTAACGACGACGAGAAGATATAAAAGTCCCGTTGTGGAGCACGTTGCGCGAGACGGTCCCACGAGAGACAGAGCGAGAAAGCTTGTGTGTCCCTGTTAAAGGGTCCGATATTATGTACGTATGCCGATTAACCGAGGGTTGCTTATATTACATGGAGAACAGAAAGAGAGAGAGAGAGAGAGAGAGAGAGAGAGAGAGAGAGGGGGGAGAAGAAAAACTTTGCGTGAGAGTAGCTCGTAAAGGTGAAGATGATTGCTTCATTTTACGCTTTAATTCTTTTAAGAGGAATCCTATGGCTTTTTTTTTTTTTTGCTTTTCAAGCGAATAAGCCGAGCTCGGAAAATCCCTTCGAGCTCGCGTGATACTGTGCACCGGACAAAAGTCGATATATATGTACACGGCACGTCCATTACAGGAAACGGAAGCTCCTCCCTGTGCGCAAGCGAACACCAACGTGTGTCACTGTATGGAGAGAAAGAGAGAGAGAGAGACGTGCACAGGCGAGCTGTTTTTCCCATCTGCGTGTATAGTCACACTCGCAGGACGTTTTCTAGTGAAGTCAGGGCGATAATCCTCGTCAAACTCGATGACAATCGACGCTGAAAGTCCATATTTATATGCTAACTGACTGCGAGTGTTATTTATCGCGCGTTGGGAAACAAAGTATTTGTAGGGGAGGCACGAGTGTATGATTAAAAATTCAAATTTCGCGCCAGAGTGTAGCAGTATAAAGGGCGGCTAATTTGATTTTAAATAGTTTCATGAATGCTAAAATTCTGATGATTTTTGCGCGGTTTATTTCAGACTTTAGCTTGGAAATTAGTCGAACGCTTATTTTTACCAATCAATGCTAACAATATTTCGTCATGATTATTGCCGATATGTTCATTAATATAACTGGCATTCGAATCGTTTGTCCGAAAGTCCTCGTTCGTTCGAGCTGCAATTTTTTTATGACGTTTGATGCTAACGAATAAGATTTAGTATTCAAATAAAATTGCTGTCTATGCACTGAGTATTACAAATCGGCAGAGTGAAGTTATCAAAAAGCAAAAAGAATATAGGTTTTGTATCTATTGTAGCTAACCATTATATTTATTTGAATGTAAATTTAGTTTAAATACTAATTTAAATTACAGTACATATTTTTTCATTCATTTGAAATAAGCATTTGATCTTTCTTAGACAAGTTAATTATTCTGAAGCATTTATTTAAATGTAAACAAATTCGCTATTCATATGATACATTTTGATTCTCAATAAATATTTATAGAATTGAAAAAAAATTCAATCTTGAAATTGTGACATATTGTATTTAAATAAACGCACCTTTTAACTTTCAGACAATTATTCAACGTATTCAGGTGGATTTTTATTTATATGCAGTAAGTAGCGTTTAAATAAAAATAATTTTACATTCAAATACATATTTTTTAAAATCCAAAACGCCGTTTTCTAATTGAAATAAATATTTTTTACTCTCATCAAAGGCGATTTTGAAACACGTAATAAACATAATATTCAAAAACATTCTTACAAGCCATCGGATCTATCTCTATTTCTTCTTCGATAAAGGCAATTTATTAATAAATAAATACATAAATATTCTTCAATAAAAACAACCCCTTTTCATTGTAATAAAAGACAAACATCGCCCGTTTTTCAATGTCAACGAACCACTTCTCAACCATCGATTCATATACGCCTTTGATTCGGATTTCAGTCACAGTAATTAACAATTAATCCACAAACACCCCACACCATAAATGAATCTTTTCTACATCAGTGCGCGATTGTAAAATGACAAATACCGACTTTTTCCTACAGAAGACAGATGAATTCAATTGGATATTCGAAATTATCGTATCACAAAGAGCCACAGCTTCCGTGACTTTTCTTCAAGTGTCAAGACCAATTGAACGATTAATTCTTTCGTCTCAGGTTACAACACTCTGAATCAAATCCTCGCGCACTACAATCGTTAACAAACCAGACTACATAACTATCCTCTCTATTAATACCAACGAATTCTTTCCTCCATCATGAGAACCAATTCCCAAACTACATTCCAGAAGCTCAATATTAATATCTCCCGACTCGTAAATTCCACGCGTGCGACCCCACCTCTCCTATGCGGGATCATCGTCATTGGCGCGAGAAGCGTGTGAACTAGTCGCGATTTTTTTCCTACAAAATTCGAGAACGAAAGAAAGAGAAACGATAACGATGTCATTAGAAAACACACGCACACGTGCACACACACAGAGAGACGGGCATTTATACATATTCCGCGTATACACGCATTTCCGACGTAAAAATGACTATAGGAAGAAGCAACGACTAATGAGCCAAAGGGCATTGTCTTCTCTCTAACCCGCGGGAAAGTGAAACATTGTACTCAAGCCTCGTACTATCTTTCCTATATACATTATGCACCTATATACATATCTCTTTGCATAGACGTCGTGATCGTCTACGTGGAGATTTATATATATAGGCACTAGAAGCGAACGGATGAATGGACGCGCCCACGCGTCCACTACGTGCACTCGGGTCTATACGACTTCTATAATCGATGTCTCGCGCACGGATACGCGTATTAATGGGGTAGTTATATATATGTGGAATCGGACAGGTTGTTGAGCACACGAGTGCCACCGAGTTACGGATATGAATATTCCAGGGCGTATATATAGCTAACGACTTATGTCGTGCTTTTGTAATATAATGTATATACATATAGTATATGTTATACGGACGTATAATTTACCGTAAGGGTTTTACATCGCTTTCTCTCAGAGGTCTAAAGGTCAGACCTTTCGATGGTATTTTTTTGTTTTTGGTACTGTTCGTTTATCTCTAAACAATGGCTGATGTTACGTATTATATACCTATACTTATAGATACGTGTAGATCGCGTATCTCCAGGTCTTCCTCCTCGTATTATATTTACGTAAGTTGTTTACTCGCCGAAAGTTCAACAATAATAGAAATCGACTATCGCGACAACGAGCGTTTCGGCGAAGAAAATCGCTCGTCGACACGACTGCCGGAAGACGGTTGTAAAATCGCGAGTGAATGGAATTTTTTAATTTTTTTTTTGTTCGTCGAAAAAATACGCGGTACCTATTCGTACGTAACTAACCAACAGGGATTACTCATGCACGATCGCATACTACATGAGTTTGAAATTTTTAAGTAGGCGCGATCGTAAATAACGCAATTTCTTCGACATTTTTAACCAGCTGGAAGCGTAAAAATTCGTGTATGCGCGAACGAACAATTTCCTCTTTGGCTCGGATATACGCATCCCACGCACTTCTAAAGTCCCTCGATTCGACCGAGGAGAGAAGGTCAGTAAATTATATCTCAGTGAATACAACTATGAGCTACGTTCGCCAACCCGTCGTTTTAACGTACTTAAATTTTTACTTGGGGATAAAAATTTGGTCGCGTACCAAACGTCATTAACCCGATAAAGACCCGTGTGTGTCCCGCTGTCTGCGTCGCATAAGAAAATGCAAAATGGAAATTCAATTTTAAGTCAGGAAGATCCGCAAGAACAAAATTCTTGACTTAGCGTAAAATTTGTTTTCTTCTAATGAGGGTTAACTTGTCCACGAAGAAAACGAGGGACCTCAAATTTCATATCCCCTGTATGCCATGCCAATTATACGATCAGAATATTCTTTGTTGTAGTCATTTCAAAATGAATGCAGGGATTTAAAATTAAACGCACAGAAAAATTATTAAAAATACAAAACTGGGCTGATTACGAATTATTTTAAAGAAATTACACATTTTATAATGACAAATTTTTTCTAACCATTCAATCGAATATCCCAACCTTCATACTGAAAGGAGTGTATCAAAGAGCTACAAAGTTTGAGCTCAATCTATCCATTGGTTAACTTTCAATCCTACGGTAATCTCCATTTATTATAATAAGTGTCACAGTGATCAATGATAAGTTCGTTGTTATAAATATTTTATATTTTGAATATAGGAATTTGCATTTCATAGGTGTCTCGTCCCCTTAGGAAAAAAAAATTTCGTCCCTCACAAATGAGGATTAAAACCGTTCGATGGTCGCTCTTTGCATTAGAATAAACAATTATTTATAAATAATTATATTTCTTAACGTATTCCTTGACGCTAAAATTATCTATCAATATCTAGAGCAGTTCAATATATATGAACTTTTTTTGAAAAAGAAAACTTCAGCACAAGGTATAATCGATGTGCGAATTGGCTTTTGAACTAACGCGCAACTATGTATATATGTATAATACTTGTTACGCGGGTAAATTGAATTTTCCGCAGTATATGCATCGAGTTTTTGTTTTCAACCGCTCGTCTCGCACACATACACGAACATTGTTCGCTATTTTCGACGTCAAAGTCGCATTTCAACATACGTTTACTCCAAGCGAAAATTGAATAGAACCGTCGACCGGACGCAAAGGAGACTGTTAAATTATCGATTTTGCAAGACTAAACTTTCTGCGTGTATATGTATATTATATATACATATATACATACGTACATAGAGTTAAATGATATTTAAAAATGAATTTTTACACGCGAAAGTTTACCGCGCGCAAACTCAGCTTTTTAAACACGCGAGTTGTGGAATTTTGATCTAAAAACGGTTCGGAGTCGTAATACGAGCTCACGCCTTGGACTATAACACACGAGAACATTATAAATATGGGCTAATCGGACAGATGCATATCGGGGAAGATCCCGAGCACAACACACGTGTTTATCTAGCATTTATAATTTACATTTAAATAAAATTATTCCATCGAACAGGTATATTAAGAGACGATAAGGCCTTCTTCTAACATTACGAAGATCAATCACAGCTTCCAGACGATATACATAATTTTAATCGGCCTGTGTCATGAGCACGTCTTATATTATACCTATGTATATATATATAAACGACGTATACCTGAGAGACGAGAGCACGTCAAGATGATAGATGAGATAGCTGTAGAATCGAAATGCTCGCACTGGCGCTCTTCAGTTGAAAACAGTTACGTGACGCAATTAGGAAGCGGTCGTAACAATTCCGATCGTCGGACTCGTAGGAAAAAAAAAGCGTTCGGCGCGATTTGAAAGAAGAACAATGACAGCGTCTGTACAGACGGTGTTTAAAGAAGAAGCTCCTTAACTTTTTTTTTACAACGAGACACTGTACAAGCTGCGTAGAAGATTACGATCTGCTAAGTGTCTGTATGTGTATGATGTAAAAAAATTATTTCTAAAATTACTCGTAATCGGTACGTGATGTTTAAAAACAACAGTAATGTTAGATTTAAAAAAAGACATTCACTAAACTGTGACATATTACATTGACGTAACTGCGAATTTTCGTTATCAAAAAATTATTTATCGCCGTCGAAGAAATTTTTATTACTGTGAGTGACCTGTTACTGAAAAAATGTTACTTTCAAATAAATATTTCCTAAAGCCAAAAACATTATTAGCATTTGTCTCGTTTCAAAAAACGAATAGGAATTTTGTAACACATAAACTTTCTCAAATAAAGAAAACTTCATTTCCAGTCTGCGTATAAAAAAATAGCAATGAAACGAGAATTAGTATGGCTGATGCGTAAGTGCACGGAATTTCGTTGGAATGGCATATTTCAACGTGTGAGTATTTTGCATAATATTCGCAAGTATGTCTTGGCAAACAGTATTACATTGACAAGTACGTCTCTTAGTTTTGCATAACTCTCAGCATTTATCGAGTTACAAACGATTTTTTACCAAACATTGAAAATCGGTAAAAGTTGAGTTTCCAATCCCGTGAAATCATTGACCAGTCAGTCATTCCGGAGAAATGAAAAATAATTTTCATTCTTACGCATCTGCGCTAATAGTCGCTCGGAAAAACAGTCGTAATGAAAAGCTGCACTCACGAGTGAGCAGCAACTCAATGCGACAGACACACGCGTTATTACCATTGTTTCGATATTCCTACTCTCGTCCTACTGGCCTCTTCTATAGACTTACACAACGAACCGTTGTTGTCGCAATGCATAACCCAAGTTACATACTCGTATATCGACGCAGTTCAACGTTTGCACAACAACGTCGATTCCACATAGCTTGTGTACTGGATACAAAAAAAGAAGAAGAACGAAAAAAAGTGGGCATTCGTGGTCTTCAATTATATGCGCTGAGAGCTAATGACGTTATTGTCCGCTGGTAGAGAGCAATCGATGCTAAATCAACAAAGCCGACGGTGCACGTCTCGGTCAATTATCTCTCCCTTGCGAATATCGATTAAAGCGATGCTGAGCCATAACATCCGAAAACTGATTCGATGGACGTACGGGCGTATACCTGTGAATTTACCGATGCAAAGGTATTTCTCTCAGGGATTGGATAGAGGGGAGCTTGATTAATATGTAGGTGGTGCGTTGCACGAGGGGGAGTTTTTAATTAGGTGCTTTTGGAAAAATTGCCGCGGGTTTTACGCTCTATTTGTTGCGTTTCGTTGTTATGGGATCGTCTGGCTATGCTTGAAAGGATGTGAAAGGAACAGCTTGAATTGGCTGTGGAGAATATTTACGAGCGGAGGAATGTTGGGACTTGATTGTATTGGTATTAATGAATCTACTGTGCGAGTGTTAAGTTAACAAAATGTATATATTTTTTACGCGGTAAGAATCAATAACGTGAGAGTTGATCGCTCGTATTTCTCATCTCGTTGTATATATTAGATGCATTCTTTTTCTCTGGCAAAAGAAGTCTTGAGTTTGTGAATCTCGTCGTTGGTTAAATAGCTGCATATTTTCTCCACGATCTCTGGAGGTAATTTAGTTTCGAACACACTGCTCAAAAGAGACATACCGATTGTTAGATAATTCAGTCTGTCAGCCTTCTTGTAAAAGATTTTTCTTATCATTTCTTTGTAATACAAAAACTGGTTCTCGACGAGACTCAACACAAAGTGGGCAATGTTCTCTTCTTTGAATATTGGAGTCGGCAGAGCGCACCTTTTGCTCAGCACGTCGAAAAACGTGTAGTTTTGCATAATTTTCGTCTTCTTCATTTGTTCCAACTCCCTCTGATAGAGGTAAAAGTACTTACTCCAGTTACACCATTCCATCAGCAATTCTATGATTTTGGAATGGACGTAGAAGCCTTGGGCCAAGTGCAGAACTATATACCTAATGAAGAGCAAGACCTGTTTTTTCTTGAAGCTCCTCAACAACATGCATTGGAACGGAGTGTCACCACTTTTATTTTCAATGTTAAAGTCAGCGCCATTTTCCAACAAGTAATTAGACCAACACATGTCAACGACCCTTTTTTCAAATAACACATGGAAGGCAGTGTTACCGTCGTTGTCCTGTTGATTAATAGATGCTCCTTTTTCTATTAGAAGTCGCATCTCTCGTAATTCTGCATCTTGATAGATTGCATTAATGGCGTTCTTCCATTTTTTTGTTTGCAGTTGATGTCTGCACCCTTATCGATTAACATTTGCTGTATATTGGTGTGCCTGTGTTGACTAGCAGCGAATACTGGATTGTTTTCGCTTCCAGCGTTGATGTCCGCATTGAATTCAAGTAGAAGCTGTACCATCTCAACGTTTCTCCTCATCACGGCAAGTTCCAGGATGCTGGATCGATTGACGAAATCGTTGACATTGGCACCGTACGTCAACAGCAATTTAGCCAAGTTCATCGTGTTCGTGCAAACCGCTAAAGATAGAGGTGACATGTCGAAACAGTCTTTAGTATCTACGTGAAAGCCTCGATTGATTAGCAGTGCTGCCAGTTTTTCATCCTTCGTTTGTACCGCCATGTGCAGTGGAGTTGATCCGTGTCTATTACAGCTATCAAGGTTGACGCCGTTATCGAGCAAAAGACTGACGAACCGAAGATGAGACTCGCCTTTATCAATGACTCTAAGCGCAAAGAACAAAGGCCCTTCGCAATATTTATTTTTCAAATCGATCGAAGCATTATTGTCTAAAAGGATCTGCGTTAGCTCTTCGTTGCAGTTGATCAGGTCTGAGTAAAGCGCTGATTGACTCGAGCGTTTTTCGACAGAAGATACTTTACCAGATCCTCTCTTTCAAACTTTACAGCAAGGTATAGTGGAGTCTTAACGTCGTTATTTTGAGCATCGATATCAGCACCGTTGCTCAACAGCAATCGAGTCACCTCAATGTCAGATTTTTGCATTGCATAGTGAAGCGCCGTTGAGCCGTCGCCCGATGGTTCGTTCGCGTTTCTAATTAAATTCAACAATAGCTTTACTACTTCAACGTTGCTATGTTTTGCCGCCAAATGCACAGCATTTTGTTCCACGACATCACCCCCCTGTGTTTCACCCCTTTAGCTCATTTCCGTATTCGTCAGCCCGATGGAAGCAGAGCATTACGTTCGTGCACTCGCATTGGATTTCAGAGGACAATTCATTTTTCGCGTAAGTTTTCTCGTTCACGTTAACACCATCGTTTACCAGACATGCTATTCCATCTAAGTTATTGCTCAAAACAGCTAAGTGGAGTCGCGTGTAAATTGGACGTTCCTCCGAGCAATCGATAATTCCCGAGAACAGCTCAGGATTCCCATCAGCTTCATCATCTGTCATAGTACCGTTACTCAGGTCGTTTCTGTAACAGAAATAAAAATTTCTATGTTATTCTTTGCTCGTGCTGCATTATAAATAAGAATTCTCGCTAAACGAAAGATCGCCAAGAACGTATGATAAAAAACTGGGACCATATTTAGGTGCAACTCGTGCACAGGGAATTGTGCGAAACGGGTTTCGTTCTCAACACGACCAACGAGAGAGAAAAAGGAATCTGCTCGCCCGAAAAAGGCGAGGCTGCATATTTTTGTATCGCAGGACCCAGAGTAGTGGGTCAGCAACTCTGTCCTCTATTGCGAGACTAGACGTAAATACTTAGACACGCGTGATGTATATATGCGAGTCCTCTAACTGTCTCCATCGAGTAGTCGTGAACCGTAATTCCGCGGACACGCAAGAAGTCGTTACTGGCCTTGTACCTGTTTTAGAAAGACGTCAATGTGTATATACTCAACCGCTTTATGTTCTGCGCGCACAATGTATATGTAAGAATCTTTGATTCTTACAAATTCCCTTGTTGCATTGATCAATTGCAACGAACTTGAGAATTCGTGTAATTATGGACGCGCGCGTCGGCACACAACGTCGCACAAAAGCTCGTTGCCTAACGACGTTATATACCCGCTTAAAAGTCCGCGGCAAGCTCGAGTTAAAAACGCTTTAATAACAATTAAAAGGAAGCTCCGAGTAGTAGCCCACCTACTCTTCCACATCCGAGCGAGAAGAAAAAAAAATTATCAAGTTAATTGCCGCCGTCTGCGTGACAAAAGGGGCGACACCGCCGCTTGCCGTCGATAATGGGCTTACGCGGAATAAATGACTTTCGACGTATTAAACGACGTATTTAATACATATATAATATATGCATACGTAAAGATTTTTCCAAACTTTTATGGGAAACTATGTAAACATACCTCGCGTTCGAGCAATCGCTTTATTAATTGTCTGACGCGATCGAAGCGCTTCGTCAACCTTGTGCGTGTAATCCAATCTCGGGATGCAATTAAATGAGAGTCTCGCTATATTTATAGCTTATATATCCTCCTTTCGTCGAATCAATTCCGAGTTTCGTTAATTCCCGAAGAAAGCTCGAGCTTTCATCGTTGCGCTCCGAAACTTTCTGTCGTCGTATCTCAGCCAATATACGCACAGTCCGACGACACTTATATCGAATTATCAAGTGCACTTCGGGGAGTTCCAGAAGCAATAAACGCGCCATTGGCCTTAGCCCGACGAACGGACGAGTAAACGGAATAATCTAGAACCGTAGATAAATGCGACGAAGTCAGTAACCCGCTTACATTTCCTTTCATATTTTCTTCGATATATAGTATGAGTAAAGCCACAAAATACAGGAAACGATTGGGTGCTTGGAAATCGATAAATTATTTCCAAGTGCACATTAACTGGGCACTGCTTTTTTCATTATTTCGGGTCTCTCGAATAAAACGAGCCATTTACACATTTGTTTGAATGTATCATTGAATTTTTACGGCCATAAACGAAAAAGTAAATTTTCATCCATTTTTATTCCATCGTTAGCTCGACGATCAAAGCTGTACATCTGAAAAGTATGTTGTAAAAGCTTTAATTTAAAAATAAATTGTTCGGACCTGACAAGTAGAAAATAAGTAATCGTTGAAAAAGATAATTAGATAATATCTGAAGTTGATAGCGTTGGCAAATGGTAATAAAAGTTATTTAGCTAAAAAGTAACTGGAAAAGCATTAAATGCTGAAAATGAATCATCAAAAAAATTCCTACTCGCTGAAAATTTATGAGCACTGACTTTCATAACTTTACACTCGAAAGATCTTTATGAATTATTCTTTTTTAAATGAAATTTATTTAATAATACTTTAATTTCGTGTATTTTAAAATTAGATTAAAAAAAAAATGTTTTTTTTTATCACGTATTTTGTGAATTTATTAATACATAACATTTGCTCGAATGACAATTCGGAACATTCGGAGATTTTCAGTGTTAAGTATAATGAAAGCATTTTTAAAATTATAGTTTATGAGTGAGAATTTTTCACTCTAAAATTCAGAGTAATTTTGTCGCTTTGTAGCTTAGGGGTGAGAGGGATTAGAGCCAGAGTAACAAGAAAATTTGGCTATTTTCCTCAATAATTATCATTATCATATTTATTCTTGTATAAATTTTCTTAATAAAATTTAAACTACACATGTTATTTTTTTCAACAAAGCGAAATGTTTTAAAAACAGTGTAATATTAATAATTATTAACAAATAAGTTTAATAAAGTTAGAAAATGTACATCGATACATTTTTTCGCTTTAACAGTAATTTAGCTACTTTGATTAGAACGGAATGGAAGTATGACTCAGAGAGGTGTTTCACCAATTATAAAAGTGAATACAAACTCTGCAATCTCTCTAGCCTAGAGTAGTGCCTTAACTCTTTAGCGTATATATAC
This sequence comes from Apocrypta bakeri, assembly GCA_018906985.1. Taxonomy (NCBI): domain Eukaryota; kingdom Metazoa; phylum Arthropoda; class Insecta; order Hymenoptera; family Pteromalidae; genus Apocrypta; species Apocrypta bakeri. The sequence goes on from JACCIA010000002.1 coordinate 6,022,756, forward strand.
ACACACGTATACGACATTTTTTTGTAACTGTACAGTGCATTCAAAGTACATTGCATTAACAGTTATGCTCGCGTAGAATTTTATCTCATCTACTTGCATTCAAAAGTCACGTACCCATATTTTATTTTAATTACATATTTACATGAAATTTTATACACAAATACATGAAATTTAATGCAACTGTACATAAATAAATATCAAGTTTCATTACATGTGCATTAATTTTAATGCACCGATGCTATAAAAATCGGCATTAATTTACATAAAATGTTTTTTCAAAGTGTATGCAACGTACATTGAAGTTGACTAGCCTTTACTACCTTTTTAGAAATTCGCGGTAACAGAGTAATTTTTCACTCTAATAATATATATAGTGAATAACGCATAATAGAGAATTTAACTTCGAATCAGAGGTATCTGTAGAATCGAACGAAATCAATCAAATCCATGCGTGCGTAATTCAGCGATAAAAATCTTGCGAACGAGTGAAAAGTGCGATATAAAACTGTGCACTGGCGACACGTGCGCGCACGAATGAGTCATACACACATCTCAGATACACACGTACACAATACACAGAGCGAAAATCGCCGCAACGAATATACGTGAGTGTACGTGCACTAAAGGCGACTATCTCGATTTTCAGCTTGTCCTTGAAACGTCGAGTCGCCCTATACACGGGATTTTCCCTTTCATTCAATTCGGCCCCTCGCACACGTATGTGCCGTGCGGCCGAAAAGACGAGATAAAGGAGAATCTGTTCGGTATTGATGCTCTGGGGTATACGTATGCGTGTATACGTACTCGATTATTTCCGAGCTTACAAAATACGTTGCGTGCAGATGCGGCTGTTATTACAGTCTTTAAAAATATACCTTAAAGTGTATATGTACACAGAATGCTTATTATAAAATTCACGCTCCGAAAATTCGGCTGCACAAACCACGAAAATCGAGGGAAGAATCTTCGCTCTTTACGTGTATACATATTATTATTATTTAATTATTTATTCCCGGAATACAGAACCGCGTATTATACGTTACGTATGTAATTCGCCAGACGAGATGATGCCTGGTGGTACAGAATTACTTAAAAATTCAATTGATAAAACTGGCTAAGCATCAAGTCTGCACAGTAGGTTTATTATTTTAACACTGATAAACCTGTTATTCGAATATAAATTTCTGTGAATTCAAGGATTATATGTTAATATTATAATAAATACATTTTTTTACTTTATTTTTACAAGTCGCAGGTTTATCATTTTAACGTTTTATTTTTATTAATTCCGTATAGTTGCGTATGTAAATATTATTATATAAATCCATTTTTTTTTACTTTATTACACGATATTCTCGCTTTTATATCCAAGTCACAGGTTTATTATTTTGACATTTAATTTTTATTAATTCAACAATCACAAGTTAATAACTCCATTTTTTTAGAAGATTATTACACGATGATCTCGCTGTTATTTCCAAATCTTTTAATTCTACTAAGAGTTTCTTATCTACTATTGAAACTTTTATTTACCAACAGTTTTGAAAATTCTACGTGTATCAATATAGGTATATATACACACACGTGTAAGGTCGTAGGTGATGCAAATGGAGAGAACTACGTTGTATCCCCTAACGCCAACAGGAGCAGCTCTATGCCTGTAAGGAATTACCTCCAGCGTTTTTCTTTACTCTCGCGCATACTTTTCCCCAAATCGCTACGGGGCTTTTGCAGACACGTGTGAGTATATTGTATTATATTCGTGTATATATATATATATATATATATTTAGATATATATAAAAGTTCGAGGGAGGATGACGGGAGTTGCGAAATTTTTCGAGCCGCGTGGATCTCAGCTGTCAACGGGATTACTCGGTTGGGAAATCACTGTTGGGGTGGATTTTAGATTTCTATATATAGATACACATTATCCACGCGTTACCGGGAAATTGACTGTTGCAGGACGAGTGTGCGCGTGGGAAAAAGCCTACGCTTCTATACCTATATACACGAGTAATTGATCACCGTTCTCGCAGAGTGACATGTCCATTAAAATATCGTTGAATGCGGCAGAAGGGGAAAAAATTTTTTTTTTTTGTAGAATACGAAGGAGAACGTGACTACGTTCGGGGCTGAAGCAATGCGAGCCGCATAACCCGAGGCTACTACTACTGCAACTGAATAACCTGCAAAGTGTGTATAGATATGTATAAGAAAGTGTGTACATCGACGCGGAAAAAAGAGAGAGAGACGGAACAACCGCACCCCCGCAAATTCAACAGAGAGGAAAAGAGAGAGAACGGACAAAGACAGCCGTCGGCGTCTCGAAGTTGAATCCTCGAGTCTTCAAATCGGTTGTACAAGAGATTCTGTATATATATCAAGTACGCACGGTATAACCGTTATATATATGTATATATACGGTATATAGACACAAGAGAGAGAGAGAGAGAGAGATGGGGGTAGGGAAAGCCACGCCAGAGAGCGCCAGCGCAGGAGGGTTGTGCAGGTTTCGTATTGATTCCGCGTCGGATGATTCATGGGCTCTCCACCTCCGCTTTCTCTCTCTCTCTCTCTCTCACTTTGCCAACCCCTAGCGAACTATATAACTCGCGACTCGCAATATTCTAAACGACCCCACTTTCAACGTAGACAACCCCTCTTTTTTCTCTCTCATTATCTCTCCAAGTTTCACTCTACCGCGAAGTCGAAGTTTTTCAGTCGATTCGACCACGCGATTTTTCGCCAACTATACTTGTGTATGTACTTCAGCTATGTGTACGTAATTTTACGTCGATAAGGAGAACGTTCGAACGACGGGAAGTATGCACCGCTCGGATCGTTTGACTTCAAAGCGATTCCCTCTTTTCGGGCTGAGTAAACGCGCGTGTCGAAAAAAATTTTCAAAATTGCAAAGCCGATGCATTTCTCTTTGTCGCCAATTTTTACCAAAGCCTTCGTATGCATATCTATAGATATATATACATATAGGCTGTGTAAGGGGGTACCACAAGCGCGCACTCTATACAACGATTCGCCAAGGGGAGAAAGAGAGAGAATGAGTCGAGACTCAGGGGGAGATATCGGTCGACGACAGCCGGACGATGCCGAAGGACACGTATACGTATACATATACATAGGTATATATGTATGTAATGGGAAGGGGGCAACTATATATATATATACACACACACACGTAGTATTTACACGTAGGGGGTAGCGTACACAGTCGGTATATATAGATCGCATATAGCAGTGCAAAATTTCCGGGTTTAACCCGCGTAGCTTCGGACGAAAGAGAAAGCGAAGGAGATGCTAGAAAAGAATTACTCATCGACTTCCAAGAAGTGATCGTGTGTACTCCTTGGAGTAGGCGGTGGTTCATTTTTTTTTATGGAAAAATTTTGTTAGCTCAGACCGAGGGTGCAGGACGGTAGTTCGCGAGATATGGGAAATCGATTGCCAGACGAATATCGTCGGGGCGGTTGAGTAGACTACGTCTACATATATATATATGTATATATATGTATGTAATCATAGTCGCTAGTCTGTTATGCTAATTAGACGGCAGTGCTTATTAAATTTTACCTCCCCGGCGTGTGTGTACGCTGTAAAAAAGTGCGAATTTCTCGATGGAAATTTCAGATAGATATATGTATGTATGTATGAACGCATTACGCGTACGTTCGATCCCCCGCGATATGGAGATGCGAATTAAGGTCGTATATGCCTGTCAACTGTGTACATGCACTATGCGTCTATGTGCACCTGAATTAATGATTGTTCACCCTTCTCAATGAAACGTCAAGGCGTACATGGAGGGACGTAACTTTTTAATGGACTCGCGTAGCTCAGGGAGTTCGATTAAATATTCAGCTAGAAAAAAATGTATTTTCGCGGTTGTACCCTTTGATACACGCGATCTCTCGTTATAGTGGGATTTTCGATCGTAAGCTCTTGGAATTGTAGAGTGATCGATTCATTCGGAGTTCGAGTGGACGATGACATTTCCGTTATTGATTTTCATACAGGGATTTTTTGAGTTGTGGTGAGATTTAAAAGCGAGAACTTTTTACTTCCGAGCTTAGAGTACAATCCGAATATTACGCCACTCTGAGTGTATCAGTTTTTTTTTAAATCTGCTGTATTAATTGGACTGATGTAAAGCAATTATCAAACGTAAGTATTTTTACATGTATATGAAAACAATCAAAATTTTATCTTAGACAGATAAAGAATGATGTACAATGTATATTACAGGATAAAAACATTAATTTTCATTTCAATCATAGTTAACACAGACTTGATTTCTTAAATAAAACTTCAAGCCTATCTTGGAGCCTTCAATGTCATCGCGATGGAAGCATAGATAGCAATACAAATAGTCTATAATACCGTAAGGGTATATTATGACTAGATAGTCATTATATTGAAACATTATTTTTGAATCGTGATTTTGTTGAAATTTAATTCATTTTCATTTTTTACAGGTCTGTCCAAGGTCGTCGGAGAACTGAAACTGAAGGAAAATAAACTTAATTTAAAATAAATTACAATAAAAATCATTTTAAACATTTTTAAATGTTTACAAAACGGTGACTAATTATTATGTACATCAGCGTAAAATTTAAGCTATGCACACTCTGACAGTAACTTATGGAGTACGCAGCTTGACTTTTACTCTTATTTTTAGTATTACTTTAGACTCTAATCGAAACCACAAACATTATCTAGATTACAATGAAAATTAACGATGTATCGTGTGTTCTTGGACTAAATTCCAGCTCTAGCCGTGATTACATTTTTATAAGAAAAATTACTCCACGAGACTGAATTTTCGCTATAAAAATTTAAGCTTCTTTATAATAATTACACTAACGACTTCGAGGACACGCGATAATAATAATAAAAAAAAAAAAAATTTAATAACCGATCGGAATGATTTGCATGCTCGTAACGGGGAAAGAAAGCCATGCGCATTTGGCTTTAATTAGATCGCCATACTGCGATATTTACAGAACGACCCATAAAACTATATAACGCGAGAAATAACCAATCGCGAAGCATACGACTTGCGAACACTCGGGACAAATAACAGCCGAGACTATCGCAGAAACAGCTACTCGTCGCGACAGTAATTGCGTTTAACGGAGCTGAGTCACGTGTGCTTTGTAGTACCATCCGAATGGCCGTTGGATTTCACGCGTTACATTCTATTTATTTTTTTAATTGAAATCTCGCGTCTTCTTCTTTCATTTTCTCTTTTCGGCAAAACTCATTTGAGCAATCTATGGTCGTTATACCCGCAAGGAATTTCGCGAAAACGTCGAGAACCTTTAACACGCGCACCGACAGATAACGAGCGCGCGCTTGCAAACATCCTCCCGCAGACGGCGATGCACACGCGAATCCACTCGTACTAGCGCAATACTGTATTTCATTCCACGAAAGCTCGATCGATCGACTCATCGCTCTATGACTTATGTACATGTATATGTGCGTGTGCGTGGGTGTGTATCTATATACACACAGAACACCTGTCCCGTTCGACTTCATTCGAGAAGCTCGTTATATCTTTCTACGGCGTCTCGGACACGCGCAGCAGCTGCGCGAAGAAGAAAAAAAGACGAATCTGCTCAGACGTTAAGCCGCATGAAAAAGCGCAGCTAATTTTTTTATATACGTATACACACGACATTCTATTCGTCGTGAAATGCGCTTTCTCGTCGCGTGCAGCTCGAAAAAGGGGCTATTTTTATGTTTCTGCACTCTCGTTTTCACCCTCTTTCTCTCTCTCTAACCCCTTTCCTTATTCATTTCCATATTCGAAAATAGCTCGCGAGTCGAGCTCAACAAAGAGGGAAAGTAGCCTTTATTTCGGGCGGTCGTACACACGCGAGAGTGACGATGGCACGACCGTGAATCTCAAAATTTGCGCGCACGTGCTCTCTTGTACATTTCTGGATTCGCCTTTGCATTATATATGTATATACATGTATATATACATATGGAGAAAAGAGTCGCATTATTTCGAGCGCATTCGTTACTTGTACATACCTATATATATATATATACGTGTACGGAGCTGCAATTTGTCACTGCTCGTTTGTTTTTCTTTTTCTTATCTCTTCTACGTAATAACTTCAATTTGCCGCACGCGCTTAAGGAGCCCGCATATTTTCGCACGCGATGTACGTGTATGTACAGATATATACATATATACGTACACAGCAGAATATTATATATATACGCGAAAGCGCATACAGTGGAAGAGACGCATAGCGAATAATAAAGTCAGCCGTGACCGGAGAGTCGAAACACGACGGAATCCAAAGAATTTATCTCTCGGTCATACACACGCATACGCTCGAGAAAGAGAGAGAAAGAGAGAGAGAGAGAGAGAGAGAGAGAGTACATAAGCGCGCGGCTTTTAAAATGGCAAAGTTCGAGCTGCGACGCCGGCGACTTTTCACATCTGGTGAGAGATCCAAGGCCGGCCAATCAACCGCCAAGAGAACTCGTTGCTGAGGCTATATACACCCGAGCAATAGTCATATTCAAGGACAGCCAGTGTGTATCCGTACGCGTATACACATGTGCATGTGTGTGTTTATATATATATATATATATATATATATATATGCGCGTACAAGCTTCGAACTCCACACTTCGATGTATGTATTATTTATATCCGTGTTATTAGCGATCTCTATGTGCGCGAGGGGGATATGAGATGCGAATTTTACGATAGGTTCTGGGGAATGACACTACGCGAGTCGAGAGAAAAGATTACGGGGTATGTGTGTACATACGTGCGTGTGTCTGTGTGTACAAGGCGAGCTTTGAAGTTTTATTTTTCGCGAGTTGAATGCTAATTGCTCGCTGATTTAATTGAGGATGCACCGGCGTCGACGGGAGGAAAGGCGAGCTCCAAATGGAAAACGAGAGTTGCTTCTCGTATAGCGAAAGATTTTTGTTTTTGTTTACGCTTATAATATAATATATAGGTATAAGAGACGGGCACGTGCATACTTTTATTCGGAAGTACGGAGGAAGGCGCTGAATGCAGAAGATGAAATTTTCAAAATGTAGCTTTAGCCTGTGTGCTTTCCCGCATTGAGGCGAGCTTTTATCGCGTATATGGGCGGTTCTATGGTAAATCGGGATTAAAATACGAAAATTCATTTTCCTTTTATTTTTTTGACATTGTTCAAACAATATTCGCAGTTGCTTCGCACCTGAGTTCTTTTATTTTCGGTAGATCAGACTAGTTTCGATAATTTATAACTTCTCAGGGGGAGCTTTTGCTATTAAAAATATAGTGCACAAACTTTTTTTAATAAAATTCGCTTGATTTTAAGAATAGCATACTTTCACATTCGTACACATATCATTCATGTCTTTAAGATGATATTCATGAATGAAATCTTAAAAGTGCCGATAATGAGAGTGAGATCCCCACTATTACATCCGGAACATACGCGCGTAGATCTGTGACCAGTGCAAATGTGTTTTTAAAGTTTATTTACATAAAAACCCAATTGGTAAGTTTGCTGTCAACCATTACAGAAGTGAATTTGACCACAAAACTTAGAAATACATATATATATGTATATAATCGTATATGACAGTTCGGGGAAAGCGTAAGGTATAGGCACAAATAAGATCATAATAGACTTTCGAATCAATAACTAATGAGATTAATTGATGGAAGTATACTTTCAGCTAGAAATCAGTGTATTCGATCACTTGAGTCATAAGATGAATTCGAATAATGAATAATCGCATTATTTGCATGAGCTGCTGTTCCTTTATCAATAGATTAATAGTCCATGAGAAATCTAAAATTATTCTCGTACCAAAAGATTAATACTCCATATAAACTTACAAAAGAACATTATTCAAGCATTGCCATAAAATAAAAAAATTAATTTTTTCGATCTAACGATTTGTCAGAGAATCGCCCATGTACGCGCGTACGACGAGCTTCTTTTGCAGAAGCAAAAATAACCGTAAAATACAGCGACGTCTCAAAAGTTCCAAGAGGTCGTGGCCCTGTCGTAGTATAATAGAGGCTAAGCCCTGTTTTCTATAAAAAAAAAATAAACTATGTATACCACGAGATGCAACACGTATGTATGTATATATATATGCACACATGCAGGGACTGTCTATAAAAACGGATATTCTTCGATACCGCAACGCGGCATCAACATATAACAACGTTGATGTCCTCGTTCGCGTGAATTTATTCGACGTCTCGAGCGAGCATAAACACGTCTTGCGGACATGTTTTACCTGCTCCGGTCTGTTATTAAATATCGGGCAAAAATAGCGCGAGCAATTAACAGTATCGATATTGCTCGTTTATTTTTTTTCTCTCATAGCGAACGGCTATTAGCAGCTGTTGCTTATGGGTACAAAAGTTCTGTACGGGACGAAAAAACAAAAACAAAAGAGATTAAAAGACGGTACGTAGTTTACGATAGCAATACGCGTTAACTATAACATTGCATTTAAAGTTGAACCGTTTCTTACGTACATATGCATATATATATATAAATGTGCATGTGTATATGTATAAACGTACACAGGTATCTTATGTACAATCATTCTCAATTACGCGATTTTCGTAAAGGCAGTCCAAAGAGAGCGGACAAGGCCAACCGGGGCATATAGAGCCAAAGTATATATATAAGAGCTGGAGGGTATTTCTCGAAGGTAACTTCGTCGACGACGAAGAAAAAGAAGAAGGAGAAGAAGAAGAGAAAAATCGCACGTGCATAGAGAACCGGTCTCACGCGCAGCTGCGAAAGATCGAAATCCAGTCGGACGATAAACTCATTGATATCGATACACCGTACAAGTGAGTTATGCCAAATCAGAAGTTTATTAAGTTCGATATGCATTCGTCGTATATCAAGAGAGACTCTGCGTTTAAATGAAGCTATAACGCGGCGCGTCGTAGCGCGAAAGGCAAAACCGCAGATGGGAGCGTGGAAAAAGTGACGAAGAGAGAGAGAGAGAGAGAGAGAGAGAGTGAGAGAAGAGGGGCTTCGATAAAATCCTAGCGCGACACCACTGTTCCGGTGGTATACGTTTATTCATGGCTTCGTTCTAAGGTTACCATCGACAGCCTACTCGGAAATACTTGTCGCCGATAAAGAGACTCGCGCGCCAATCGAACAAGTAATCTCGTATACGCGCGTTAAATTTTAGTCTGGAAATTACCCTGTAAGAGTGAATTTTTACTGTTAGAAGAAAGAGTCTAATGGTTAACTTTCGTTGTACGTGGAGTTAAATGCTTTTGTAAATACATATTTTTTTTTTATTGATAAATCGAAAGGAACGGTGGTTCGAGGGGGTAAATGTAGCAGTGAGAATCGTTGAGAGTGGGGTTGTCTTTTTACGAAGAAAATGACAGTTGAATTTTTTGTCGTTTTCTAACTTTACGTCCCGAGCTTTAATAAAACATCAGGAGGTATTTTATAGCGAAAAGTTCTTTGGGATAACGAGAATTTTAAGCAATAGCATACGCGATGTGAATAGATAATGTTTTGTATCGATGTGATATTCAGAAAACGATTAATTTAAGAAGTACACGCTTAAAATTTTCGTCTGATAATTCGTTTGTAACAGGGCAATACACTGTAAACACCGCAAGAAGCATTTTATTTTATTATATTCTTAAAGATTTATATTTAGCATTGGTGCATTAAAATTCATGTATTTGTGCGTGAAGTTTGATATAAATGTATACATATATACATATACATTTAAATTAAAATTTGGTCACTTGACTTTTGAATGCAAGTGCATTAAATAAAATTAATGTACATTTTACATTACTATTAACGACATTAAATTTAATGTGGGATTGGTACGTCACAATCAATGCATATGTTACGAAAATGAATATACCTGTACACTTGCATTACATTTAAAGTATAAGTGTGTGAAATGAAATGTAAATGTATTAAAACTTTAATTCGGGTGCACGTAATAAAATTAATGTACATCGAATGCATTCGTACCTTTGCATAAAAATAATGCCGTACACGTATGCATACTCAAACGAGTTAGCTACTTTTCTAAACTAGAGTTTTTATTCACTCTTATAATTGGTGGCACGCCTATCTAAGTCATAATTACCTTTCATTCTAATTTAAGTAGTAAAATTACTATTGGAGTGAAAAAATGTACACGTAGATTGAAAGCTCTTTAAAGTTTTTTTTATCAAACTATAGTATACTAATTAGTTACATTGAAAAAAAAAATGATAACTAAACTTTTTTAATTTCTATAAATGTTTGCTGGGAATTAAGATATTTAAACAAACGGCTACTAATAATAATCGTGTGTTGCGTATGCTGCAGGTTTGATTTATCTGAATAGATACGCACTTTGTTGTAAAGAACTGTACATATTTTGTAATCAAGCAAATTTTTTTATATTTGATAATAATGCTTACAATAATATTTTTTAAACGATTTTTTACGAACGGCAACTAGTGTCTTTAGCATTTTATCTATAAATTAGATGGAAAATTTTATGCAAACGTAAAACCTTTTTTAATGTTACTTCAGTTATTCTTACCCTTCAGAATAGAAAATCATTCTAAATTTTAAAGTGACAAGTTTACTGGATCATCACATACTTAGATAACGAGTAATTTAAAAAATAGCGTAAGCTTAGACGACTTTTTACGTCACGCCTTAGAGTACCATATTAATCCGATGAACCCGAGATTTATAACGAAGCTCTTTCCCCTAAGCTCCCAAGTAAAAAATCATTTCAAATTTTAGAATGAAGTATTTTAACTACAATCTTATTTATATAAATTACACAGTAATTGAAAAATTTTCACTAGAACAATAAAAAACCCTCCATTAGAGTAAACATTATAAATTTCACTCGAAGACAGAGTGAATCGCACACTCTTAATTTTTAATAGTATAGGGGACATAGACTTTTCAGCCATTAAAATATCTCCCATCGTTACACTGGCCGTTGCTTCGAGACCTGTCAAGGAAGCAGTCAACTGTAGAGTCGAGCCACTGCTATACGTAAAGAAGAGAGAGAGAGAGAGAGAGAGAGAGAGAGAGAGAAACAGTCGTTATAAACGCGCGCCAAGAGGATATTGCTATAGTTCGAGAGGATCCACACTTCTTCTTCTTCTTTCTTCTTCTTCATCTTCTTCTTCTTCTTCTCGGGCCGCAGGCGGTTGCCTAATCTCGTTCACCTTCGAGGATTCTCGGAACAGGTATCGGGATGGGCTTATACACAGCAGCAATGAGTTGCGATCTTGTGTGTGGAACACAGCGGCTCGATCTTTTTTCTAGTTTCGGCGCGAGCCGGAATGAATTGTTTCTTCGCGAAGCAAATAAAAAAGAAGACTATATACGCGTCGGGTTATATACTCTCGCGCGACACGCCGGGAACGAGAGAAGAAAAATTGATGTAGATTGGATTTTAGTTTATGACCAAGAACGGATTCTGCGTATCTCTTTATAGATCTATATTTTTCTCGGTATAGAGCGCGTTAAAAATAATAAATTTTCTCTATTAACATATCAAAACGTTCCTTTAGCGAATTCGCTTTGCCGAAGAGAAGCACTCGTCGGTTTAATTATACTTAAACCGTCTCGTTGAACGTCTTTACAACAGGATAAAGCGTTAATTCGATACTTCCTACTTGGCGGTGCAAGATTTCATCTTAGCTTCTCGGGCTTTTGCCAACGCACGCGTTACACCTCAACGGCTACCGCCTGTATGTGTATGCACACAACGTGTTTATTCCAACGTAAGAGAAATTTTCTTTACCTTACGTTCACAAGGGCGAGAGAACAAAAATTGTAATATAAATAAACGCAACAATGAGAGGCTTTGCTTCTCTTCCATATCTGCTCTTTTGCGTTCCCGGTTTTCTCTCGGATTAGGCATATTTGCGCGGCTTACGAACCACTGGGACGTTGGATTTTCGTATACGCGCTCGGAAGGTGTGCACAAAAGAGAGAAAGGTTTCGTGCTCCCCCGCTTAGTTAATAGTCCGTAAATCTGTGTTAAAGAGAATTTAAAAAAAGAAAAAATACTCCGAAAGGAAAATCCTTATAAAACGAGCGTCTTTTTTCTCGTCCTCGTATTATCATGCATGAAACGCATATAATTCGTGAAATTAGTAAACGCGATTCGTTCAATTATGCAGCGTCGCTCGGTCGCAAGGGGGATATAAATTATCAAAACTCGAGTAATCAAGAGAAGTGGATTTAATATCCTTAAAACCTGACTTACTGCGAAGTTATAAAGTTTGTACATATCGTAAATTGAAAAGATTACTTCCATAAAGTTTATTGCTGCAGCGCAGGCAATTATCAACCGCGAGAAATTCATCCTAACGAATCTAATAGAAGGAGAGAGAGAGAGAGAGAGAGAGAGAGAGAGAGAGAATGGAAAATTTCTGAAAGTGAAACACCCACGCTTCTGTAGTTAATAACCATAGAAAACCGCTGCTCAGTACTGGTATACGATCCATCGGTTCTCGCTTCGGACGTACACGCGTCGAACTGGGAGCCTCAACCGGTTTTTCGTCCTCCCTCTCCCGCGTTGTCGCTTTTTTTTATGTCCAGTAACCGAGGTATATAGATATATACGTATCAACTATATATATATATATATATATATATATATATACATGTGCCCAGAGCTGCGGAACGCCTTAATTACCGAAACTTGGTGTCTAGCGCACGTGTATGGATTTTCGCGGTCGGAATACACTCTATACACGGCCAGAAACGCGTCTTACGTAAGCTTCGATGCGGACGGCTAGGATTTTTTTATCTCCTCGAAAATTCCTCGACGTGAGAATTGCTCGACTTTGCGTAATGGAAAATAATTATCGGTATATATAGATGATGTGCTTCGCGAAAAGAAAAAATAATAATAATGATAATTAAAATTCTGGAAAATACTCGGAGCGACATTACGTATACACCCTTCGTTTGAATAAAACACGTCCGAACGGAATTCGCGATCTACGTTCATTGAACAAGTTCGAGTTTTGTATATATGGGCATTTCTCTGATAGATTGCTTTTCTATTAAATATTTTTTAATTATTCTTTGGCGCTGTATCTACTTTTAGGAATTTTTTGGGGGTTTGCAGTTAAAGGAAACCAAAGTTCGTAATTGTGATTATTGTCAAAAAGTTATAACTCTTTTTTTCTATTGCTGTATTTCTCTTGAATGGGTATAAACTAAGAATAGTCAATCGTGAAAATATGCACGAAATTAGGAATCAGATATAAGTATTTAATAACTGCATTAAATCATTTGGACGCAAACAGTCAAATGTAAGACTGGACTCTTTGTGTATTTCAGTTGAGCTGAAACTAAGAATATTTTTATTTGATTAATGGAATAGTGTGCACTTTCATGTAAGATGGGTGTGTCATTACTTACGAGGTAAATAGATGTTTCAATATTGATATTAGTGAAATAGTTGGATAATTTTATTTTACATGAATTTTTTAAATAAGATAGCAGTGGACCAACCTTTTAATATACGAATACGTAAATTTGAAGACTTTGATGAATTGCAGTTTTAAAAATATTTGATACTATCTAATACAGCATTAAAAACTCTCTTTTATGTTTTAAATGAGAAATTCGCCTCTGAGTAATTACATTTTGTGAAAGTAGGTATGAAATATCAAAATTGTAGTATCCCAAGATTAGTTTAGATTATCAGTTAGAAACATAACATGATTTCCAACTTTAGATCTTCGTAGACACTTTTATTATGTTACAACCCATCCCCGTGAATTTCTTTATGTTGGCACAAATAATCGAACCTTTTTAAAACTGAATTTGACGACTTATCTATATAGATTTTTACGACATATCTATAACCTTGATAGTATTTTATCTACAAAGTTTAACCGATTTTACACCGAAAGCTCCCTTTTGTCTTTTTATTAAAAAACGCTTCCCTATGAGAAGTTGCGATTTTGTAAAAATAAAAAAGACCCTTCATGAACAAAATTCACCGATGCAAATACAGTGGCCAAGAGTAGTAGTTCGAAGGAAAGCAAATTTTTAACCGGTCAATTTGTCAGAGAATCACCCATATATATAATAAGTGTGTGCACGCGCGCACCGACGGAACGGCTTTTCTCTGCCCGATAGAACGAGATCATTCGAATCGCCGCGAGCAGTGCAGAATGACTCACTGCACAGCAGCATCTCGGCAGGAAAAACAGCAGCCACGAGATATAATCGATCCGCGGCGGTATATATACAAAGTCGCCAGAAGGATATAGCAGCTGGTTATCGTTTACTTTGATCATTATTCTCACCGGTATATAAGTTCACACACACACACACACACACACACGCACACTCATGTATACGTACACGCGAGACTCTCGATTTCACGCGTGTGAATGTTCCTTTTAAAGAGACTCGATTAGTCGAGATTTTTATATTTCCTTGGCTTTTCCGCTGGAGAAATCTGATGATTGAGATTAAGCTCCTGCGACCTATGGAAGAGCTCCTGCGGTTGACGGATAGCGAAGAGGTTCTATCTTTTACGATCGCTTGAGTGCACAGAAGCCTTTATATCTATTTACACGTCGTAGCTTTTTTTTCTATTTATTGTATACATACCGAGAAGCTATAAGGAAGGTAGCTTTATTTATCGCGTATTTTTTGCTACGCTCAACGGTCTTTTGAACTTTGTAATCGATACAGCTTTGTGTATAATTACTACGCGTATATGCACACAACTTCCCATTGGATTATCTCCGCAACTCTGCATTCAATTAATTAATCCCGCGAATTTTGCGTGGTCATGCGAATTATATATATACTACATCAGCCTCTCTCGCTTGAGTATCAGAAGATCGATGTACATTACAGTAGTAGCCACTCCATTACACGCGTATGTGTACACCCTCACACCCTATACACACCGAGAGATAAAATCATTCGCCTCTGAGTGTATATACATATATGTACCAGGGGCTTAGCCACAGTTCTTTCGCGTCGAGGGAATATATAATGAAATAAAGATCTTTTGAGCGAAATAATTGTTTCTCGTCGGTGGTATATATTACTCTTCGCATACCCACCGTTATCCGCACTTCCTTATCCTCAACTCACCTCTTGAACAAAAGCTCGTAAAGTCTTTCTTATTTATATCTACACACACACATACACACTAACACGTACCTCGCGCGCGCGCACACATCTAGCCAAGATAATCTCGCTATCGCCTTACCTCCTGCCAATAAAGGACGATGACACCGTGGAGTTCGCGTGTGCGCACGTGTCTGTGGCTATATATGTATGGATACATGTAGAAAGAGAGAAAGAGAGAGAGAGAGAGAGAGAGATGTGTAAAACAGCCGCGTGAACTCGCGAGGAAAAAGTCAGGAAAATCGACGGAGCGTAACGAAGCCGGAACACGCTCGGTCCGAGTGGCCCATTTATTTCTCGCGAGCGAATCTACGGTACGTATCTGTATACATACGCTAGCCAGTAACATGGAAATCAGGTGGTATCGATGAGTGTGCGCTTATATATATGAGCAAATCCACAATATATCGTTGTGTTCTTTTTACCCGTCAATTCAATATGGATAAAAATTTTTTTTAAGCATGCGAATAGCGAATTGAGGGGGCAAGACACCATTGAAATGCAAATTACTAAATTCAACATTGTAATGTTTATAACAGTGTAGTTATAATTTAATATGGATAAATTGAGCTCTAACGTGATCGTAATACTCTTTGATACACTCCTTTCAGTATGAATGTAGGAATTTTTAAGTAGGAATAAAATAATGTAGGAATAAAATAGTAAAGAATGTTTTTCAAACAGACACGAATGTGTAAAGGTAATTTTTCGATTTCCAAGTACCGAGTTCTTTCCAGTATTTCATGGATTCGCTCATATACGAGAATTTCAAAGAGGTATTTATTTTGCAAGACCGGGTAATCGACCTCGAAGTTCATCGAGAGAAAGAGCCCTTTGATTTAAAAGTAGTTTGTTTTTGGAAATCGAAGACTTTTATATATATAATAGATATATATATATATATATATATATATATATATATATACGCACACAATGACAAAAGAGATCTAAAGATCGGATGTTTGCATAAGTCGTTGTTCGCAAAAGGACGATTAGTCACGCTTATCGATTTTTCGCCGGTCCCTAAAGCAATATTCTTTTCTGCACTTCAAAATACCATGTAGAACCTTGACTTTACGAGTTCGCAAGCACAAATGACCCTAAAGCTATTTTAAGATACGGTATATATCCCGACGCGAAGCGGCGCGTTCCCTTCCGTGTGTAAGGGGATTCGTGAATAAGTCACCGGGACTAACGTTTATTCCATCTCGTTTCAGCTGACAGGTTTATCATAACACGATACTCTCTTATGGCTATACGTACATATACATATACAGGCGCACATAATACACATATCGCAGGCTCAAAAGAGAACGAGAGATAAATTGAAAAACACTCAGGGGAAGAAGACAGCGAATTAAAATTCCATTTTCCAAACGATGAATCATTAGCCATAATTAAGTTCCACGAAGTATAACAGCAACCGTGTTTGTATATATGTGTGTGTGTGTGTGTGTGTGTGTGGGTGGGTGCGCGTGCGTTCAATCCAGTAGCTAAAGTGCAAAACAATAGCCGCATTCTTGATTCGAGACGTTTAACATTGACAGTGGCCTGTTTATCATCATCGAGCTCGGCTCTCTATGCTCCTCGGGCAGTGCATCGTCGCATAATAAACGATCGTCGCCTTAACCTTCGTCTCTCTGCGTATATACATTTATGGCGTGTGTATATATATAATATATATATAGATATACACACGCAGACACACGCGTCTAAGTATATACACGTAAACGATGGAGAGAGGCAAACGGTGGGGAGGACTATTTTAGGTCCGAGTGTATATAGCCAAGAACCATATGGAAATATATCCCATTAAGGCTGAAATTCCGTGAGTGCGTTATTAATTAGAAAATCGTCGCTGTCTCTCTTCCGAGCAAAAATATTTCATTGTACGCGAGATTGAAATCACTTGCGCGAAATTGACGAAAAGAATAGCCGGCGGACCCTTGAAAGAAAAAACAACGAATTTCCTCCAAAGAAACTTTTGAAAGAGATTTGATTGAAGTATGCCTGCTACACTGTACTCATCGAGTTAAGCCGTTTGGACAAAAGCCGCTGCGACTGGTAATCGGTTCATTGTCGATGTGAATGGGACTGGCTACAAACCGATCGTGAAAACGACGTTCAAAGAGCTATATAAGTATACTATACATATAGAGAGACTCGGGTAAGATCTCCTCGTTTTAATGGCTTGACATTCACACTCGACACTCGCGAGAGCTTTTTGTCAGCGGACGCCTGTACTGAACCGCAGACGTACTCCATCTGAGCGTACACCGTGTGTTCACGCTGAAACGTTCGATAAGAAAAAATTGGATATTTTTTTTCTATTTTATTACTCGTAATGTCAGTTGAGACTCAAGGAACCAATCAGATACTCAATTGATAAAAATTATGTTACTATTAAAATCATTGCAAAATTGATATTTAATAAGTGTGCAAATCGATGAAAAGTACTGATTACAGTGAAGTTTCATTGAGAAAAATCGGATAATTATATGGTTCGATTTTTCACGATTTACAGGTAACCGGAATATGCTCCGATTATTACCGTTCAAATTTTTATTTGATCAGTAAATTATACTAATTATAAAATGTACTGTGACATGTATAAGATTACAAAGTCTTGTAGCCTTGAAAATTGCTGAAGAAGTCTTACTGGTGGTCAGGCTTTGTCTATAGGTACTGTACCAAAATTTGGACCTACTAGAACGTTGTAAAAATTGCTTATTGCAATTGATCGTAAATAGATAACGTTAGTTATAGACAAAAATTTTCGTCAAAAACAGTAATATTAATGAATTTTGAATAAACAATTTCGGATAATTCTTCGGTTAAATCATACAAAACTCTCTGAGATTATATCAAAAATTTTTTAAATATTTATATAATATACCGTTTTTAATAATATATCGAGAACGCGACAATTTCATTGTTACATTAAAGTTATTTCTTTAAACATTTCCGAAAAAATAGGCTACAGAGTGTACTAAATGTTTACACGACGAGTCGACAAATTTGAGTAAACACCTACAACTTTTTCAAACTACATATACATAGTTGTATTCCTGTCAATTCTTATATTAATAAAATAAACAAGGGGTAATAATCGAGGGTTGCCTCCCACAATTTGCATATTTAATTTTTCTAACTGCACTACGGTATATTATTTATAAAATCGGTCTCAATTGAATTATTAGAGCTTTGAATCGGCTCATCGATAGAGAATCCATTGTGCGAGTTCGAGCTTCTGGACAAACGCGAGGGAAATTACGTGCGTCTAGCGTACGAATGAGAAAAAAGGCCTGCAATCTCGTTCACTTTTCCTAAATATTTATCGCGACGAAAATCAAACACGACGGGAGTAAGGATAAAAAAAAAGTAGAAAAGAAAAAGACCCGACCGGAGCAATAAATCACGAACGCACGCGTAAACATTCCTTGCCCTCGAGGCTCGTAAGACCTTATTTATCACGACTACACACGGCGACAAGAAGCTGCTTCCAGATTTGCATCGTCTTTTCTGGAAAGTATAAACTTCCTTCTTTCTTTTTCTTTTCTTCCTCTTCATCTCTCTCTCTCTCTCTCTCTCTCTCTCTCTCTCTCTCTCTCTCTCTCTCTCTCTCTCTCTTCTCTCTTTCTCGAGCTTCGATTAATTACGCTATAATCAGCGCTTGAATTCTTAAGCTGACGTTTATACGTATATACTCACTCGGATGTGTACTTATAAATATACACATAGAGAGACGTCCGGGCGGCGAAGAGCAAATGCGCCGAGTGTATTTACTCCTCCGCTAATTTGATGAATTGATAATGACCGACCCTCGACCCCAATTTATATCCCGCTGGGCGGCTCGCGCTGCGTTAATCGTTTACCTCCTTCGGATCGCACTCGATTTCATTTTTTTCTCTCTCGACAACTGCGGTTACTGCGCCGCGTTTGGCATTACGTTTTTTTTGCGAAGTATAGACATACAAACTGAGGCGAAATATTCTCAAGGGGACAAAATCAGTATTTGGCGAAGGAGCCGCATTGAAAAATATAATTGTAAGAATGAGAAAAAAATTTGGTTGGTTCCGAATAATTATTTCTTGGGATATAGTCATGGGAATATATTAGTACTCGAATGTAAATAAATATCAATTTAAAGTACAATTTTCGATTAAATTCGTTGTTCGTGAAATTTTACGAGTAAATGTGTATTTGTATACAGTACGTAACTTTTTACTTGAGATAATTTTACTTGCTAATGAATATTTTTTTACTCTTACAAATTTAGAGCGACTTTTCACTCTGGAGCTAAAGAATAGAATCTAATTCGTGAGTAAAGTGACAAAATGGCATCAGCTCAAGTAACTCGGTTAATTTGAGATATCATATATGCAATAATTATAACAAAAACACTTATTGTCCCAGTGAAATTTTCACGCTAAAATTCTGAGTGAATTTTTCAAATAAATAATATCCTTTAAAACTAAAATATTGTAAATATTTTGTTCTCTCAAAAAAGCCATTTTTAATAAATAACTTTTCTCACATTTATTTACGAAAAAATAAAGCAAACTCTTTTTTCAGAGTATGCATTGAAGTCCCGCGTGAAAATATTACTAAAAAAAAAATAAAAAAATACCGCTCGAAAAGTGAGCAATCTTTTGCAAATAGTATGTTCCGCGTATTCGCAATAATAAACCTATATATCCATATATATGTAATATGTTGATACATTACAGAATTCACCAACGAATTGTGCCTGTACAGGTTCCCATAGATTGGCAATACGTTAAACCCGATATATTTTCAAGAGCTTACTATCAATTTAATTTTGAACATTTTCGCGCACTTACCTATCGCAGCATATCGACGATAGTAATATTTTCGCCCGGGGGTTGGCCGTATAGCCCTTTCCCTACAGTGCAAATTCCATCGCATAGAATAATTTTCGCTCTTAAGATTTAAACGTGCACACCTACGCGTATTTAATCAACTAACGCAATTTTCTCGAAGATTTATGCTCATGACGATACATTACCACGTTATTATACGATAATCGTTATCGACGCGAAACCCGAGCAGATGCATCTGGACGAAGACAAACAAACAGATGGAATAACTCGCCGAGGGATTCCATAACTCAAGTTGCTGCCGCGCGCGTTGTCTGGAGGCATAATAAATTCGTTGCGCGTAACAAGCCCTTCGGGAGCTTTGCTTTTCTTCCCGCTACACCCGCGTACTTTACCCGTCCGATGATGTACCGTTTTATTCCTGTACCTATGCTACGAAAGCTCTGGGAGCTTCCGGTGAGATTGCGCGTCTATGTGGACGTATATAAAATCGAAAAATCCCGTAAGTTGACAAGTTGTAAATCCTTCGATCTATACGCGTAAATATACGTATAGGTATATGTAGGTGTGTACAGGTATACGTATATGAAGGATTCGATGCATACGGAAAGAAGCTGAGCTTTTATTTTATACTCGTTCCGGATAAGAAATCCAGCTGACGTAGCGTCGCTGTTTCTCTTTCTCTGTGTCACCGAAATTCTAGTATTTATAGCCGCTCGAAAATGTCGACGCACACATCCCGAGGGTGTATTCATTTGTATACTTGTATACACGCACATAATCGTTATCGCTTTAATTTGCTGCTCCAATGGCATTATCGCTATTTTTTCGTCGTATAAATCGAGACTGGAAATTCCTGCTCCTTTTGGACTTAATGCATCGTCCCACGCATGTGCGAGCCTACACGTATTATATATACACACATGTACACCCGATACATATGCCATCCTCGTCCGGGTCTATAATGGAATAACGAGCGAATAATGTCGAGTCGTTCTCTCTCTCTCTCTCTCTCTCTCTCTCTCAGAGAAGTACCTATACAGCGCTTATATACATGCTGATCTATACAGTAGTACTAACGACGACGACTCACAGCGTGCACGATCGTGCGTATATATATGCGAGAGAGTCGAGGGGGAGAACAGCTGCCGCGGCCGTTTTTGTGCAAAGGGGCCGACACGTGCCCCCATAACCCCCATGGAAAAAAAGAGACGCCCTCGCGACTGTTGGTCAAACGGAGCCTTCGATCGAACGTTTTTCTCATTCGCGAGTAATTCTTCACTAATAGGGGGTGGCCGCACTACCTCGAGATCATTTTTGTCTCGCGAATGAAAAAAAAAAAAAAAATAATAATAATATCCTGGATTGCACGCCTTTTTCTTTACAATCGGAAAGTTAACTATTCTCCCTTTTGTACACACCGTTATGTACATACATTATACGATTCTCCCTATTCATCGGGCCCGCATACATCGTGCGAACGCGGCCCTTAAAACTCCCTCGGAAGAAGAGAAATACTATCCGTTTCCCCTGATTTCACTCAGCTCCGCTGGAATTTCACGACACTCCCGTGAGTCATCGAGTAATTTATACTAATTCACGTCACCAGAAAACCCACTTACAATACGTCGTTCTCTCTCTCTCTCTCTCTATATATATATATATATACAATCGTCGATGACGATTAACTGCGGAGAAAATAAAAGAGAGTCAGTGCTGGTTGTAATAAGAAACAATAATTCAAATCGACAACGACGTCGAGAGAATAAGAAGGAACGAAAATGAAAGAGAGAAAGACACCGTGCAGCGATTTGAAGCGCGACATCGGCACAGGGAGTAATAGCCAGTGATAAACGATATTGCCGATTGTTGCGTCGTACGCGCTAATGGACTTGCGTGGGTGGTAGCCGATAGAGGGGCAGAGAAAAAAATCCAAATTCATCGAGCAGCCGGAAGAGGATCAAAGGATTCATCGTTGAAAATTCTGCGCAGGTTCTAAAGGTACAATAATAATCGACGTCAGAGCTATATCGAGCTGCCGTTGACAGTGCAATAAACCATTCTGTTGCGACGATAAAAGCCAAACGCGACACTTTGATCCGAACGATGGACGGACGTAAAGTATATACGTTGGGCGTGACTCTTGGTGAAATTAAATTTCAAAACTTTTCTCCCATAAACTACTGTGTTACTCGATAAGACAGAAAGAGAGAGAGAGAGAGTGAGAGAGAGAGACTGTCTTTCAAATATGAAAAAAAAAAAAAAAATTAAAAATAAAGCGAAGAAGTCGAGCAAGTCAGGAATGCATGGACAGAAAAACAAGCTTGTTTTCCCACTCGCGTGTGCGTGTAACACAAGAAGTTATTGTTCGCATACCACCGACGGAGTATATATAGTTGCGGCTTATTATTTCGACGGCGTATATGACAAGTAGCCGCGACTCGATATTCAATTTGCAATTTTCCCTGCCATCCTTTCAAGCTTCTATATATGTATATATATTATATATACATACCGTAAACTCGTAATTTACGATGCAAGGTATGTAATATAAATTTGTATCGCGCGGATGATTAGATTTCTCTTTTGTCAAGTGTATTTTTCGTATGCGTATATGAAGCCATTGTGGATTTAATTAAACTCCAGCAACTCACCCGACGGCATTTCCCTTCCGTTTTGTGAGCTACGTTTCTCGCATAGCTCCTCGGAAAAACCAAACGGAATTTAATATAGCCCGGATAGTTCATCTCTCTCTCTGTCTCTCTCTCTCTCTCTCTCTCTCTCTCTCTCTTCGTCGTTCGACTCGGAAGTCGTCTCACGAGTGAGAAAATAAATCGGCCGCGAGCGTCTCGAAGTAAAAGGAGAAAGAGAGAGAGAGAGAGAGAGAGAGGGAGAGAGAGAAAGGGGAGAAAAAAAGAAAGAAAAAAAAAGAAATCCAGTCGAGACTACTTTTCCGAAAGAGCCTGCCGCGGGGGCTGTATATAGGACCTTGCGTATACGTATAGACTCGATGGAACCAGTTCTCCGGTTAAATGAGCGGTTCTCAGGCTCTTGGACTCCAGAAGCTTTATACGCACCTAAAATCTTGTCGATTTGAATTTTCCCGCGCGATAAGTGCAAATAGTGCCACGAACACGAGTCGAGGGAAAAATCAGAGAGGGAACTGGACGGTAGAGAACCTAAATTAAAAAATTCCTGCGGTCGCGCGAGCTTCGGAAGGTCGATGCCAAATATCCCACTCGAGTTTTTCGATAAAAAGAAGAGACGGAATGAGCAGAGAAGGTTTATATCCTCTATGTACGAGGAGGAAGAAGAAGAAGAAGAAGCCGAGGCAGAAGAGCCACTGCGCAACTCGATCCTTTTTTTCGTGGTCGGGAATAGTCAGAGAGAGAGAGAGAGAGAGAGAGAGAGAGAAAGGCGAGGCTGAGCCTCAGGCTGACGCTACCACCACCGCTGCTTCTTCTTCTTCTTCGTCTTCTCTTTTTGCTCCTATCTTCTCTCGCTGAGGCTGCTTCGCCGATATAACGAACCGAGGAGCTTATATATATGTATATATATATACACTGGATCCCATCGAGACATCCACGCGCGGAATTGGCCATCCTTTTGAAAAAGCCCTATACTCGTTTCTAGACTCCTCTTATTCTTCTTCTTCTTCTTCGTTGCGAAGACTCGTTATTCGCTTGCTGCTGCTGCTGCTGCTGCTGCTGCTGAATTTGCTTATAGCTGAGTGCTTTTAAATCGGATTCCCCTTACGCATAGGGCTGTTTTACTTCGATTTTCGATTTCGCGCTGATTGTGAGAAACGATAACGTTATATGCATTCTGATCGAGAAGCTAACATATATCGAAGGAGAATTTGAAATTCTATCAGCCGACTATACATCTTACTCGATGCATAACGTTGAAAACTGCTCTCTCGCGGTTTCAGGATTAACGGCTCTGCCAGTTGTACCGTAACTTTTCCATTGTAGTTTCGAATTCGACAGGGAGAGAGACGGAAGAAAAAAAAGAAAAAGCGCATCAACGGCATACACGTCCTCCCTCTTAACGGTCCGAATCCTCGCGTAGAAGATGCTATTACTTTACGAGGATACTTCTCGCCAGATCGATTCTAAATGAAACCGCTGCGCTTCCTATATATGCATACACGTATCCATTACCATTTTCCATTACGTATATATATATGTGTGTGTGTGTGCGTATACGTGCTCGGTCGTCGTCGAGGACAGTGTAGCAATTGAAAATTCAAATCCAGCGGTAAACAAGGATTTTTCTCATCTCCGAGTAAGATATCCCATAAAAATCGATTGTAATATATCAATCGGAAAGTTTCCAACCAAATGAACCTCATCGATATATATACAGGTATACATGAGTGTGTATAAATACAGATCTACACCGAGCACGACACGGTGCAAGAAACTTCTCCGCAGACAAGGACAAAGAAAATAGAACTTTTTGCTCTCTTTTGCTCGCTCGCTCGCTCGCTCGCGCGCGCGCGCTTTACTCCAGATCCCGTTAGCTCGACGATCGTTTCTCCCATCGCTGCCGTGGATATATAGAAGAGCGCGACCTTATACATATATACATGCGCGCACACTCTACAAACGACGACAAAAGCCGTGTAATCGCTCGCGCGAGCGGTCAATGGCCCCTCTCTCTCTCTCTCTCTCTCTCGCTCCGTCTCTGTCTCTCTCAACGCCAGTGTACAGCCGAGGGAGAAGAGCTACTGTGGATGCTATCTGTCGAGAAAGAGAGAGAGAGAGAGAGAGAGAGAGAGAGAGAGAGAGATGACGGATGTCCTTGGAGGAGAGAAGAAGCTAAAAATTTTTCCTTCGCGCGTAACCATTACGTTCACTCGCTACGCCATGTGCACTGTGCAGCGGCGAAAAGGAAGCGCAGCTTTTTGAATCCGATCGAAATGCCGTTAACGGAAGCTCTGACAATGGGCGACGAGTCGAAAGCACAGTGGATTATTTCTCGGAATAGATAAACGGGGCCGTCAAAAAAGAGAGAGAGAGAGAAACAAAGGAGAAAAAAAATCGCATCGAGATAGGACGACGAGGATGAGAATAAATGTGTGTGTTTATATATACATATATATAATATATAAATGTATGTGAGAAGGATGAGAGAGAGAAGACAGCGAAGGACAAGGCATAGAACTTGAATAGGAACCGGAACCTGAATCGTGTTCGTGCGCGGAATATCGACTGTACTGCAGCGCGCACACGCGTGACTCTCTGCATATGAAAGAGACCCTCTCTAGCGCAGGTACATTTACGTATATGTATATATGTATATGGATTATTCTCCGACAGATTGTCGGGTAAAAAAAAATTTTGCTTTTCTTCTGAATGTTTTTAAACTGTTCTTTGGATCACTCTATCCAACTTTCGGATTCTTTTTTAGTCTTTTTTTCTTCGCGAGGGATTTGGAAAAGATTTATATCGGATGTGTGAACTGAGGATAAGCAAGATATAAGTATTTAATAATTGCATTAAATCACTTGGTCGTGTACAGTCAAACGCAAGTCTAGACTCTTTGTGTACTTCAGTTGAGCTGATAGCAGTGGACCAACCTTTTAATACACGACTACGAAGATTCGAAGACTTTGAAGACTTAGGAGATTATTATAGCATCAGTCACTTTTGTATTTTTAATGAAAAATGTGTCTCCGAGGAGTTACTATTTTTTAAAGACAGGCATAAAAAGACTTTGGTATTATTTTTGGGAAATAGTATAGTGATTGATTAGCTATCAGTTCGGCGTCAACCTGGACAAACTTACAAGTGCAGTTAAAGTCATTTAACAACACTTGTGAGGGAAATAGGCATTTTAATAATAAGATAACGGAAATGGCCAAATAACTTTATTTCTAGCTAATGATAGAGCTTGATTAACAAGTGGATACCTTCGTAGAAACTTGTATTAATGAAAAAATTAATAATGTATTAATGAAATAAAGCCTTCTTTCGAATGATTTTTCAAACCTTTCCAAAAATGAATTGGAAAACATTGATGAATTAAGAAATTATCATAACACATCTACAGAGCTTTAATACTATTTTATCTATAAAAATTTAACTGATTTTACAACAAAATTCCCTTCTGGATGGATCGTGAGAAATACTTCCTTTTCTTAAAAAAAGGTATAAAACCATTAACTTCCTGTATCTCAAAGACCTTTCGTGAAAAAGATGTAAAAAAAAAATTAACGAAAGTAGATACAGTTCCAAAGAACGGTTGAAAAATATTAAGAAGAAAAAAAAATTTTTTTTCTTGACCCTTCAATCTGTCGGTGAATGACCCATATATCCATGTTTCGAGAGTTAACGCTAGATATCACTTTCGGAGACGTATCTCTCACGAATTTTTGTGTGTGTGTGTGTGTCTTTGCCACACCGAAAGTCAGTGGATATTTGACTATACAATAACAAGCGTTCGATGAATAGCGAATGATTTTCGTGAGCACGAGTGAGTCACATTGCGTATGCGCGTAACGAAGAGCCGTGAAAAGCTCGTTGATGATACGTCGTACGTTTGTAAAAACGTTTCATGCGTAACACGTAGATTTGAGAGACAGAAAAAAATATAAAACGAACGATGGGATAAGCTTAACCGTGAACAATAAGATATTTTTTCTTCTTTTTTTTTTTTTGTTGTTTTGTTTCTTTTATTACGTTGTCATCTTAATTTTAAAGACTCGGCTGATTGCGCCTTGGAAGTCGTGAGAGGATGACTTTTTCAATTTGTAAAAAGAAAATTATACGAAAGACTTATCTCGTATACATTTTGTCCAATTCAGAGACATTACACGTATATATATACAACCGAGACGACGCATCGTTCGATTTCTTGGAACAATAAAGCTCGTCGCAATCATCACACTTGTTTGCTTTGTACATGCGGTGGGTCGAATACGTATCTCATGACTTCAACACCAATGGATATATATATATATATATATATATATATATGTGTGTGTGTGTGTGTGTGTATATACACAATGTGTGCCCTTAAGTGTTTATCGGAAAGAACATTTTTCAAGCGTATTCAATTAACGCGGACTTGGCACAGATTTATAAAAACGACCGATATGAGTCGCAAGACGCTGATGAAATCAGCGAGAAGAAAGTAAAATAGTCGTAGATCCGTAATGCGTTCTCTAAAAGTGAAATATTGATAATTTTACTGATTTTCCTAGGGTTTTTAATTGAAAAGATAAAAAAATTATATTAATTTTTAATAATAATATATGTTAATTATATATTATGTTAATTTTATTTTAATTTTATATATGTTATTTTAGTTGCTGGACGTTTTGTGTTAATTTGATTTAAGAGCGCAGTGTTTAATTGTGATTTAATGAAAATTCACAGTTTGTGTATTTTGTAGTGAAAACTCACTGTTGTTTTACGATTATGTGTAACTTACAACTTTGAATTTCAAAAATCACTATTTGAAACAATGATTTTTGGTGGTATGGAATTCGCTGACTTTATAGTTCTTACTATTTAAAATAGATATTTGTAGTTGTAAGGAATTTACTACTTTTGCATTGGAAATTCACTATTCACAATATTAGTAATGTTTACTTGAATATAAAACTTCAATTTTTAACTTGAAAATCTCTGTTTGAAAGCGATACTTTCGTTAGTACAGATTCACTGAGTTTAATGTGAAAATGCACTGTAACTTTTAATAGTCATTTTCAGGTTTACAGAATTTACAGAATTCACCAATTAAAATAGCGATTTGTGGCTGTATGAAATTCATTTACTTTGAATTTGCAGTTTTTAATTTGATAAAGCACTATTTGAAACAGTTATTTTATAGTAAACGTTTTTCCGTTTTCAACAATAATTTTTAGTAATGTTGAATAACCATTTTCAGACAGTGCATTTACGCTTTTTCGAAAGAGCGTCTTTTTTTCGCTTTACAAAAAAGTTAAAACTCTCTATTTCGCTGTTTCATATCCTGACGAGTAAACAGAAATCCAATCTGCGTTACTAAAAAATTTGTATAAATCGTATCAAACAAAATTCGTTTGTATAAATTGTAAAATCGTAATTACATTCGTTAATGTACATAAGAAAACGACCGAAATGACGTAAGGATACCTTAATTGCTTGTTTGTACACATATTGTTAATAAATTAATCATAGGATATGCAATGCTATTTTAAAATAAATAAATATTTAATTAAATCGCTAATTATTTATTTATATCTTATCGTTATCACGTATAATTATATTTTGATTTAGACTAATTAAAAACCGAACTGTAACCCAGGAAGATTGCATTTTCGTTTCCGTTCACTTGCCAGGATATTTATAACATTTCGAAATAGCAAAAAAACATTTTCAAACGTTCAACTTTCACTGTATTTCAATTCTAAAGATAAAATGCAGTAGTCGTTGAGTTTCTTTTATTTATTTATTAATTTTTTTTTTTTTTTTTTTTTTTTTCAAAAAAAAAAACCTACAAGCGAGGTATGATACACGCAATTATAATTAATCTAACAATACTTGCGCAAGAAATATAACGGCGATTTATTTTTAATATATAATCATAGGATGATTGCCCGAGTACGTTATCGGTGTAATAATAACGTTCGCCAGATATATCCGCAACTTATGGGAATTTTCTTCTATCTCTCTATATATATATATTTATAAGAGCAAAATCGTATCTTTCCAACTTGTAATTCTTTCTCGCATATACTGGCAAATGCGAAGGTTACCGGCATACGCGTGCGTCGGTGAAACAGCTCGCGATAATACGTAGAAAGACAGCAGAAACAATAATAACTCTCGCATTTTTCGAGTGATTCACGTGGATGTATGGCTATACTTACGCGATCGTATTGTTTTCCAGACTATTTGTTCAACTCAATAACGCTCCAGTTCTCGTTGAATTTTTTTTCCCTTGAATTTAATTTCATGATTGCTCTGTTTGTTCGGCACACTACTTGGCTATCGGTCAGTGTCGAGCATCGTACGAACTCGGTAAGCGTGTTTGCTCAGCGAAACAGCCTTTGAATTGGCACGTAAGAAAATGTTGCTCGCTTCTTTTTCGTCAAACGTCAAAAAGCGCGAAGTCGACGATAGGTTAAACGGTATATTTATACAAACTTGAATCGCAAGAGTCTACAATGCGGCCAACTAAATGGCAAGTTGGCGAGTATGTTCTTGCGAGAAAGTTAAGCCTGGCGACATCTTGCGGTTGGCGGTAGAAACGCGCTGAAAAGACGAATTTCAAATTTCCGATCTTCTATTGGAGCGAGGAAGATTCGTTTGTTAATTTTTTTTTTTTTTAAGAAGAAGAAGAAGAATGTAACGTACCGTTGTAGGTGCAATGCCCAATTTAGTTTTCGCTTTGGGTTCTTACAACATAAATGGGAGATCCATGTTCTTCTTACCGTTGCCCACGTAAAGAGAGCCGTAATGCGGGCTACGCGTCTTGTGATAAAACATCATTCCAGGCCAATAGAGACTGTGTAATAGAGCTAAACGATCGCCTTGTACAAATTGTAGACTCCAACATTCTATAAATTGTAAATTTTATCTTTGTAGAAAATGGATCGTCTCGACGCATACCAATGTTATCGGTGGTTTCTTGTTAAGGGGATAGGACACTTTCAATATTGCGTTTACGAAAATTGGACTTTAACAATTTTTAATTATGTAATCGTAATTTGAAGTTATTATTAGAAATTGCACAGTCCACAAGATTGAACAGTAAACGATGAATGGATTGAGCCAAAAGTTGGTAGTCATACTTTTTAATACACTAATTTTCGTATGAATATAGTTTTTTAAAATTCAATGATGAGAAGAAATTTGACAATCTAAAATGTGTAAATTGTTTGAATATTTGGCTGAAAATAGAGCCATATCTTGTGGATAGTGAAATTTCTGATTCTGTCATCTAATTGGCTGATGTAGAGACTTAGAGAAGTCCTAGACCTCTTCTATCATCTATAAATATAACTCCTAATATTGGAATAAGTTGAAATTACAATTACATTATTAAAAATATTTTAAATTCTAATTTTTAATGGTATCTTACTCCTTTAAAGGAATCTGCAACTCACTTTTTACCCACTCCGATTTGTTCGTAGTAAATACAACAAATTATACTAAACCCAAATATATCTGCTGTTTGTCTTAGAACCATCTATCAGTGTGCAATATTCCAAAAGCAAAATACTTACTTTTCCAAAAATGGCTTTAGAGCCAAAATCAGAACGGCTAATGTAATAATAAGTATTTTACATAATGTTCGCAAGTATGTCTTGCAAATAGTTACATCTAAATTCGCATTATTCTTCGTATATCTACAATTTCAAATTAATTTCTACCAAAAATTGAAAGTCGATAAAAGTCAACACACACACCGGAAGGTATATCTTCTGCAAGAGTATCCAAAAAGTCCAACGCTAAGTTGTAATCCGGTCTAGTGAGTAGATTGGCGTTCCACTTATTTTGAGGGGCTCTCGCGTGCAAATAAGACTTCAAGTCTCGCGACTCGCTCGTTTCCAACCCTTCGAAACTCGAATTGAGAATAATTTTGCCGTCAGTTTTCTTGAGCCAGGCACCTCTTGGCACCACAGCTGCATCGTGATTGATCAGGAAAACAGTAGCTGAAAGTCGGTCCTCTTCTTTTAAATGTTTAACGATCGGCTCCTGAAGAGATTCTTGGTTTTAATTTACGATTGGTCAAAGAAGTTCATTGTGGATAATTGTTTGGTCAATTCACGTCTGTATAGCGATAAGGATCATCCTTTGCTGAATAAGGTGGATTCGCATCGTATACGTTCTGTATCAAGGATGGATCTCCTCGGAAATCACTTATTGCTAAAGGCGTGAGCAAAGTTGCGCATTTTGTTGGTTGAGGCATGAGTAGCCAGTTCAGACCGTCGATACTGTATGTTAAAGTTTAAATACAACAGTATTATTATATGTTTTAGCGTAAAATTGATGTACCTGTAGAAGAAGGTTTGCTCAGTCAGACAGTATTTTTTAAATCCATAA
Source organism: Apocrypta bakeri (assembly GCA_018906985.1). Taxonomy (NCBI): domain Eukaryota; kingdom Metazoa; phylum Arthropoda; class Insecta; order Hymenoptera; family Pteromalidae; genus Apocrypta; species Apocrypta bakeri. The sequence continues at coordinate 6,053,835 of JACCIA010000002.1, forward strand.
GCAACATAGTAATCATTTTGGATGCCGTTTATTTTTCCCCAATAGTAACATTTGTGAAAATGGTTTTCCTTCTGGAGAATAAGCAAAGAATTCTGGAGCAGTTGTGACTTTTCAACGCCAACGCAGAAGCCAGCGTGACCGAAAATCTCCAAGGTGTCTAGCAGTTTTAAGCATTCCATGAGTAAAATATTAATTTAAGTTAACACACGATATTTACGTATGTCTTGTCGCCCTGAAGAAAGCTTATTATTTATAAACAAATGAATACGTATGGACAATGAACAATCGAGCTTGTTAGATTTGGAAGGTAATATATTTTCGTAAAGAACTAATAATAATGTCAAAAATTAGAACTATTTCTATTCTAACATAAGATCTGTATAATTTGATAGTGATAATCTAAATATTATCTATTGATTACAAAAAACAATTATTTATAATAGAGATTTTGTACAAATAATACTTTCATCTAAAAAAACCTTGATAAAAAGTAATAAATTCATGTTACATGCGTTTTAAAGTATTTCAATTGATTTTCAGACTTGGCCTAGAAGACGTTTCTACATATGGGACAAGTAGATTTATGGCTTGTGTTAAACCACTTGTACTGAAAACAGAAAAAATACAATGAGTATTACGTTACATTTTTCGTAGATGAATTGCATATTGATGAATAATAAATTACCAGGCAAGGAGTGTGGAACTTTTTGCGGCAAGTCTGGCAGGAGAGTTTCGGTATTTGGTAGGTACTGATGTGGAATATGCTGAAGCAGATGTAACACTCCTCAACACCAGCAAATCTCTTGTCCAGACTGGCCTTCCATAGCATAAGTCCATCCCAAATCGATCCATTCTGATGTGGAAAAAAATTAATTTTTAATACATAGATTATCACATATTGTATACAATTAAGAGAGGAACATCTAACTAATACAGCAAAGAGTAGAAATACATATATTTTAGTGATAAACGATGAAAATAGTTATTTCGCTGCGAATAGATATGTGCAACAAATATGCCAAATGAGAATGAAAAATTGAGTTTGGAGCAGCAGATATTTTAAAAATAAAATAAAAAATTGCACAGTAACAGTATATATGTTAAAAAATATACAATTGATAAAAAAACTAAAACTTGTTCCGATTACTTTTCTTTATAGATTTAAAATTATGTGTCAGCTTATGTACATTTCCCTCCTATAGGATTTATTTATTAAAAATTGTGTTTTCTGGTTAAATAGATAAACGAATAAATAAATTTGGTGACAAACCTGATGCGTAAGGAAAATAGACAACTGCATGTGGCAGTTTCGCCAATTCGCTGTTCCACCGGCATGTTGTCCAGGCTCAACCGTGACGGTACCAAGAGGATGATTAGGTGGTAAAATGATGTTTAATTCCAGTTTAGTATCATCCATTTGGTATAGCGCTACGACCTCGCGAGCGGTCGGATGAATTTTGACCTAACAAAGAATTTTGATATTAGTAATTCTAGTACATTTCAATTCCTATATTCAAACTGGTAAGCTAGAGTTAAATATAGAAAATAATAGAAAATAATTTAAACAACTGTAATATTTTATACACCACTGTCCACTCTTACAAGTGTTTAATTTTTATATTATACGAACTATGTTATGCTTAAAACGTTTCTTTAGAATGTAGTTTTCCTTTTCTAAAATAATTCCTTGATTAACTATTAAAACTATCACTCACAAGAGAAGACTATTGTCAAATTGCATTAATTTACAATATTGTAGTTATTTTAGTAATTTTAGCGTGTAAAGATTATGTGTGTTATGATTTGTATGTGTACTCGAAGTATTTTTGTCCTTTTTCTGACCAATGAATAATTTTCTATTATTTTCAGCTTTTAAATTACCTGCATATTTTCAACATTCGTTAGCCTATTGTCATTCAGTTCATCGTTACACAAGAACGGACTAACGTAGAGCGTCGTGATTTTATCCACAGCAGTGCTGACTCGACTATCAGCTGTACTCCACCATTGCCTTACAAGAACAGGTAGATATCGAAGACAATTCGTATACAACCAACAAACCAAATGGTCAAGTCTCCATTCTGTCCAACTATCAGTGTAATCAAAGGAAGGTACGGTACTGAAAATCTCCATCAATTTCGAATTCTTATTCTTGCTGTCTTGCAATACTTCAATAGGCATCAAACGAAAAATGTTGTTCAATAAACTAGGGAAGAAATCATCTTTCAATATCTCTGCGTAATGGTAGCGTAAGTCTCCATGTGCTTTGGCACACATGTTTAACACGACTCCCCAGGTAAACAGATAGCCAATAGTGTAGGTGTAAGAATCCGTGAATGGTTGAATCGTACAACTTATGGTATCGCAGAGTCTAAGAAAAGTCATACAAATTAATTAGTAAATTGAATAAAATTGTAGACATAGAACTCCGGCAAGTAAGCAGAAACTTGGTTTGGATTGCTGTTTGATCGATATGAGAAAAATGTTAGTAAAATTTGTTTATATTATTAATATTAAATCATAAATAACATTTTTAATTTCAAAATCAAAATTACATTCATAAATATACATAACAAGATGAAGCACTCGTTAAATTACCAACTATATAAATATACATGTATACCATCGAAATACAAGCATATAGTGTATATTTATATGAATCGTTAGTAAATTACTATACTTGTGCCTTGTCTTTTTTACGTTTAACTTATTATATATATATATATATATATATTGGCTTAGAATATTTAATAACCGATCTGAAAACTCTTTGTGTCGTCAATTACTTGCCAGAGAAACTAGTGAAACGTGTACATACTTGAAATCCATCAAAATGACGTTGACGATAGTTTGTGCCGTTTTCAATACCTGCTCGAATTTATGCATGTTTAAGGTCTTAACGTCAAAGTTCTCAACTTCGATAATTGCCTTGTCTCGCTCGACTAAGATGTCAGCAATGTTGCTCAATGAAACGTAGGCACCTAATTGCAAACTTAGTACAGGCGAATGAATCAATTTCAATAATAATTGCATGACTCGATCTTCGTACTCATTTTGATCAGGCTTTTCAGACGAGCTATTGCTAACGATTGGTGCTTGGAAAACTTTGACGGATTTTCCCAAATAGTTCAAAGGTATTATCGAAACAATCGGCATCTCCTTATCATTGTACAATTCTGAAAATGACAAAAGACGTGAGAAATGTAAAATTTAATTTTAATCACAGCCAATTCAGTGATTTACCTGCAAAGGTCATCCACGTTTCGAAAGCATCGAATTGCATCTCGACAGCAAATACGTTGTTCCATTCATCTAGCAATGAAGGTGGTAATTCTGCCATAGGTTTTTTCGCGTGGTCATTCATGATTTGTTGAAATGCTGAATAAAGCTTGTTAATACCAATGGCGAGAGCTTTTACCTGTAAGTTGTAACATTTTGTTTTTAAAAACGTTCGAATGATAACATTTTTTAAGGGAGATTTACAGTTATTCCCTGCCTTAACTTTGAATATCTGTTGCATAATAGTATTACAGAGCTAAACTTTATTTCTTAAAAGTGTTTTTAAAAATATTATACGACCATTTATTTAATCAATTATCGCCCTATGTAGACATGATTTTTTTTAATGAAAACAAAATAACAAACCAAATTATTAGTACTTGAGTTCTTATGAAATAATACAATTTGTGCTTCGAATCTTAAATATCCATCAAGATGTAACGTACACGAAAATCCAATTTTAAATGTAGGCAGTTTTTAAAAGTACTAATATTTATATTCTTAATAATTCTCATAATGAAATCATTGTATTGTTTTTTTTTCAAACAAATTCAATTATTTCTACCAAAATAATACATACGATAAATTTGCATATGTATTATTCTATAAATAATAGAAATAACATCATTTGAGCTTTGAATCATAAATCTGCAGCCTATGTCAAAATAAAAAATTAAAATAAAATCAACATTAACTTCTGACAGATCTCATTAAAAATCGTTTTTTAAAATACTTAAAAAAAATTAGCTCTGTAATAATACTAAATTTGTAGTTACAGAAATTCCAAGTTCAGTCAGGGAATAACAAGCGACCCCCTTAAGAAGTATTAAAGGAAACAAACTTTTAAATCTTTATGATGATCGATCGACTTCTTGATCGACAGATTCCAAGATGCAAGGCATATCTCTATAATATCCCATTGAGCAAGAGTAAGCTTCTTCGGTATAGTAGTAACGCACTTCGTAAGAAAAGATATGACCTCAAGTGGCAAAGTAAACTGTTCCCACGATACCTCGTGAATATCGCTGTAATTACCATATCGAAGATTTAGTCACAGGATTCACAGTAGAAAAATATGTACTTACCAATCCAAAAGTAGAGTAGAAGGATCAGTTTGCTGACGCTTCGTGATCCTTTCGAACACATTATTGAATGCTGCAGCATCTTCATTTTCGTCAAAATGAATTCTTGCTGAAAAGACCTTGTAGAAATCTGAATCGTCGTCTATAGATATCATGATCTTCTCTAGATTCATGCAGTTGCTCAACATCTGAAATATTGAAATTTTTAGCAAAGTTTTTCAAAAATTAATTTCAAACTACGATTACACACCTGCGCTGATTGTAAAAAGACCTCGACGTCGCTTGATTTTTTAACTTGTACCAGTGCGTTATCTTCAAACAGATCCGAAAGGTCGTTGCTTGGCGCAAAGAAATTGTAATAGAATTTCAATATGTATGGATAAATGCCGCCAAATGATAAGAGTAATCTGAAAATTTTTATATTATAACATTGGAGTTACTTTGAGGTACTTGGATTTATAAAAGGTTGGATGTTAATAGTTTACCGGTATATATCCGAGATGACATTGTTATGAATATCATCGGATAAGTAAGTCTTGAGAATATCCAATTCTTCGTGGAAAGTCTTTCGCAAAGTGTTAACTTCGTTTGCGTTTTTAGTCTTGAAAACAAAGAATTGACATTTAATAAATTGTTTTTATGTAAAATGCGATTATAAGTATTTAAGGGAATAAGTCTGAGTAGAACGTTTAAAATATTCACGAAAAAAGAACTATTGTAATTATTTAGAGTAATATTATGGATTCTCTGTTTTTTTAAATTATTAAATAAAATTTATTATTTAAATTATTGTATATTTTAGACAAATAAATTACAGAATTCACGGTGCTACCCAAAAAGATCAATTGAAGCATGATCTGATGAAAATTGATTGATTATATGTCAAGCAAACATCGTGAACACACTATACATGTGCATTTAAGTATAAAAAATCTTATTATTTAATTAAATTCTGTCGTCTTTTTTCTATGACCAAACTAATTATTTTCTGCGTCCAACTCAGTTTTTGTTTCCTGAAGTATTTATTAATTTAAATACTTACACAATTGTAATGTTTAATATAAACTTCACCTAAAGTAGCAACGTAAGATAAATTTATCAAAATTTCGGAAATTTCGGGTAAGTCGGCCGTGTTCGCTAGCAAATTATTAAGAATCTTCGTGCTAGCCGCAGCCCATTTCAAACATTTGTGTGTATAGTCTTCGAAATCCGCGTTGCACAAATCAATATCGAATACTTCACCACAAGCTTGACCCTTTTGCTTCAGTTTCGAAGCATGTAGATTACCAGTAACTATTTCTCCGTAAAATATTATACCCGATACGTGCTTCATCCACTTCTTGATTTCAAGCTCAGTCATAAAAGTAATAACAAACTTCCTTGGGTAGCTCTCACTGCTCTTAATAACTGCATCCACGAACTTGGTAGACAAATTGATGAGAGAATCCTTGAATATATCGTTTCTGAAAACGAATACGAAATATAGTTTTTAAATTCAAATTTTTAGTATTTATGGATGAGAAAAAATGCAAAGAGATAGAATACAATAGAAAAAGACAACATTGCGATTGCGTATTATACGTAAATATCACATTGTAAATTTACAGTTGTCAAACAGTGATTTTTGTTAGTATAGATTCACCGATTCACAGAGAAAACTCACTTTTTTCATCTTCATACCATTTCTAACAGTGACATTTACACTTTTTAAAAAACTTTAACATTCTAATTACCTCTTTTAATTAACTCTATTTCATCGTCACATCTACTCATAACATTTTCAAATAATATAAACACATCGCCAAACAATAAAATGTCACTATTTCAATTTCAGAAAGTATAAAAAACTGTCAACTCACGTGAGGAATATCTTTTCCCATATAATGGATGCGAAATATTTAACATGCTCGGCGAAAGCACTGGGATTGATCCTCTTGCTGATCTCGTAAAGTCCCTTCGTCCAAGCTTCTTGAACTATATTAACAATAGACGATTCTCCGTCGTCTTCGTTTCTTTCCATATTGTCGCGCACGTGCAAACGAAACAAAGCTTTTAACAACTTGACGGCACCGGAATTAATTTCTCGGTGAGTCCAGGATAGAGCTAACAAACGTGAAAGTAAAGTGGCGATCCTTTGAGTACGTTTTTCATTGTTCCATGACATTCTGTCCACGGTCAAACATAGTAAGGACGATATTCCACAAATAGCTTCGCTATTAACAATTAAATCTGAAAAATTTTTAATTAAGTTAATATTCGATCAATAGTGTTTGTTTAGGAAAAAAACTTAAGTTAAATCGATGAAAAACTTGATCAATAACAAATTTTATTAGAAGTTTCCGAAAAAAAATCCCTTTAAAAATATTCAAAATTACCTCCATCGGATGCAGGTTCAAATGACTGTACGAACATCTTTTCATCGGTATCCGTAAATTCTAAGGAAGACAACACGTCCTGAGCTGTGAGAACCAACGTATTCGTGATAACGGACTGCCTGCACCAGTTTCTCACTATTCGGTCCTCGCGGTACTTTTTTGTCAACGCGCACTGCACAGCAGATTTCAAAATCTTAACATCTTCGACCTAAACAAACGATAAGCAATGAGTTAATGATAATATTAATGTTATTGGAAAATTGATAGAGATAGTGAATAATAAAGAAAACTTAAAAATTCAGTATCCGAATTTAAATAGACTAAAGTGGTATAAATATACAATAATATATATATAAAATATGAATTGAACGTATTGTTTATAATCCTAAATGTTTTATTAATTATTTTAAAAAATTACGGCTATTCAAACGTAATGTAAAATATGTTGTACATTAATTCACGGTATAATTAACTATAGAACAATTGCTTGGAGTGGAGTAAATCAAAATAACAAAAGATAAAAGTAAAGATTAAAAAAAAATTATGTGTAACAAAAATTTTCTTGATATGCGCTATCAATGAAATATCAACAAAAACATTATGTTAGAATCTCTAATGGCTGTACAAAGCTAATGGATTGCTTCGGAAAAATTCTTCATTTTCTACATATTAGAGCTTATAATTATCTGAATGTTAAAAATCTATAAGTTAAAAAGTAAATATTGATAGATCAATAAAAAAATTTAAAAAAATACCTTACATCTGTGTAATGTAATCTAAGCTGAATTATTATATTATAAAAAAGCAACAATTACTGTCTTATACTTTTGTATTAGTTTATCCAACGATAAACGTCTTTACCTCTACTATAAGTTCGTTTACCTTTTTACAATCTACGTTTGAACAGAAACTGATCTTTTAAAATAAATATAAATGCAAAACTACATTACCTCCTTAAACGACTGCAACACAATGTCCTTATCAGTATCCGACATATGCGACGTGATACTAAATATCAAATTTATCAAATCTTCCGTTTCCTCATTTTCAGTAGTCATGAGTATCTTGAGATTTTGATTGTAGAACTGCAGCAGATTTGCATTCTCATCGTACGTCTTAGCGAGTGCCACAAACAATTCCTTACTTTCATGACCAGCGATTATTTTCACCAGATTGATAACCTTGTGTTTGAACGGCTTATCCGTGATCCTTTTGAAGTAACTAACGCACATCTTGGTAACGAGCTGTTGCAGCTCTTTCAGGAACGCCGCGTTCTCGTTGTTATCGGCAATACTGGCCGACGTGGTAGAAGGCGAGGAGGGTGTATCGCCAGATTCGGGTGCGGAATCAGAAAACTTCACCCTCATATTGCGTCGACTGTGATCCGGAGCATTTTTCAGGTAATTCAACAGGTCTGCCATTGAGCTAACTATAGAGCTCGTGGTGATACCGTAGTTATCGCTTGAATTATCTACCAATCGATTGAATATCGCGATCAATTCGAACCAAAAGATCTTCATCAATTTGCCGTAGCAAGGATACTCCGGGTTCTCGCTATTTTTACTCCAGTAACGCACTAAATGCGCCAACTCGCAGAAGAACGTTGCACGCATCGATTGGTTCTCGTGGATGCAGGACTCTACCACAGGCATCAGCTACAACGATGATGAATTTTTAGCGTTTTTAATTTTTACGAAACAATAATTATTCAATGAAAAGTTTGCTGTATTTAAAAGAATTTAGTTATTTGAATTGTCCAACGGAGAACGCAATATTTATAAGAAAAAAGAATAATTGCAACAGGTGTTACGAGCAAATATAGAATAACGGTAGAAGCAGCCCGAAATTGATCCGGATTGATTAGTAATGCGATTAAGCTAAAAAATCAATGTTACAAAGTACACTTATTCACTGTTAGATTTATTACAAATTTTCTTAAATAGAGCAAACTCTTTTTTCGGCGTAGACGCGCGAATAATGTATTATTTACCTGCTCCTTCAGTAAACACTTGCAAATATCTTCGTTGTTACAGTTAATTAGAAACGCGTACCTAAAACATTCCACAAATGAGGTGAAAACTGCAAAAGCTTCGGAACGACTGAGCTTGACATTTTTAGCCGTAAATCTGAAAAATGAAATATTTTTATTTTTACTGTGATTTTTACATAATATTTTCTAGTACTTATAATTGAAAACTTACCCTTGACGCATATTCTCGAAAAAATTAGTAAATAATGTAGTCTTATTAACTTCGAATTTAGTAAACTGACTAAGAAATGGTAATAAGTTCGGATAAACTACCGTTGCGCAATTCTGGCCGCCATTTCTTAATACACGCCACAATTTTGGCAATACTAATTTTTCTATACTTATAACCTTGTGCCAGTCCTGAGAAATGAAAAATTCAATTTAATACATGTAACATTAAATCCCTTTCGATTGAACGAGACTTAAATATATCTCCCATAATTGAAAATTTTTTTAAGGTGTCTTATCCTTTTTATATATCTATAAACAAACCTCTATTTTATTTATAGCTACAAGAAGCGATTCCCAAACTGAAGTTAGAAGAGCGGGTTCGCTTTCGTCTAAGCTATTCATTATTGTTGTGAGGATTCTTCTCTTTTCCTCGCAAATGATGCTATTGGCATGAGAGATTAGTGCAGTAAGGGCACCAAAAAACGCCGTCTTAATTAAAGGAACTTCGTGTTTGGCTAATTTCCAAAATTTATTACTACTTATTAACTTCTTATGGTACTCAGCAGTTTTTTCAATATCAGCGGCTGCCACAGTTTTCAAATAAAAACTGTAGGCTTGTAAACTGGATGTCATTAATCTTTGATATTTCGATTCCATTTCTTCGGGTGTTAACATTCTAATAAGTGTTATTTTTACATTAATAACATGATTTACTAACCAACTGATTAAATTGAATAGACCAAACTTACTTATTTGTCGAAAGAGCTTGAGGAGTTAAAACAGTAATATTATCACAAATATAATTAAGAATTTCATCCTGGCAATGCACAATCGCACTAACAATCTTTTGGGGTGGAAAAGTGTTCTAAAGAAATAAACAAAATTGTCTCATAATTGTTCAACAGTAATTAAATTGTTAAAGTAAAGAATTATTTCTCTTACATTAAAGCAATTAGTAGCAGCAGAAGCTGCTGGAGGATACATATCGTACTGAGACACAAACCATGGACCTGCCAGTTGTTTAAGATAAGTGGCAATCGTTTTGCCAACTCGCTTTACAAGAGTCGCATGCGCTAACTGTGCAGCTTCTCTAACCCTGTGATCCACATCAATAGAAAGCGTACAATACAAACGAGGCCAAAATGGCAACATAGCCTCGACACTCGATAATTCTACATTGGTGCATAACTCTGCGAATTCCAATAAAGCCTAAAACACAATAAAAATTAATCAACAATCCAACGCAAACCCATAAAAACTCCAAAGCTCCCAAAACTCAATTCATACCTTATACTTAGTGGTAGCATCTTTCTTGTTCATTTTCTTAAAAACCAATTGGAAAGTAGGATCAAGATTGTTTAGTTCGGTATTACTAGTAATCGAGAGACCTGGTAAAAGTGGTACGAATCCTCCATCCTTAGCAGCTGTGAAACCAACGAAACCAGGTGCCGCTGCTCCAAGGAGTTCAGCACTCCGGCTACTATTCGATGGCTGAACAAAAGTAATGGTCAAAATTATTAATCGACTCTCAATAAAAAAAATGAAGAATTTTATTTTCAGGTTAACCGCGGCTGGTTATTACACACGACAGTTGGATAATTCATGTAACTCACCCTCGCATTGTTCTTCGTACGTTGCGCCTTGCCTTTACCCATTTTTTTCTCAACTTAATTAGAAAAGCTGTCGCTGCCAATGTTTATTTCGTGCATTGAATTCCAACTGTACGAGAGAACGCAAAATATCCACGTTCACTGCTAGGTATACTTATACAGACGAGCGAGAGTGCAACAGCTGATTGTAAAGACTTTTAAATCAGCGCATGATCGTCTCGAGTTTCGAGGTAATTCGTGGAAATCTGCGAAATTACGAGGATTTCAGATTTTTCGAATAGACGCAATTTTTCATCGAGACTTCAGGATTATTGACATTTTTTTATTTTTCTCGATCATTTCAATTCGCGCGGTGTAATTCGAAATTTTTCGTCGGTTCGAATCGAACACCCACGTTTGAGTTTGCTATATACACATCGATGGATGGATAGTATATATACGCTGTTTTTTTTTTCCTCATCAGTCTCTCGATCTTTGCGGTTAAGAAAAACGCGTTTACCTGTAACAAGTTGTTTGAAGGATTTGTTATGATAGTTTACGTGAATAATTTGGAGACAACGGTGTGAAATTATCTGTTATTTTGTCAGTGCAAGGTGTTGTTGAAAATGGGAGTTAGAGTGTGAGTTGATTGTCAACTTTAATTTTACAATTTTCACAATGGACATGTGTGTAATGTTTGTGGTCTTTTTTTTAGGTACCGTATTCTGCTTGCTGCCGATAGATGTAGGAGGAAGATAGTTTGTAGAAGTTATTCGACGGTTCTGGAAGTTAATAAATCTCTGGGATCGATAGAATTGTTAGGACAGAAATATTCAACCGACGACTGGACTAATGTTACTCCAAAGATCGTTTCTAAATTAGGACAGAACTTACATGTTACAAAGAATCATCCTCTGTCGCACGTTAGACAGTGTATTGTCAATCATTTTTATAGAACTTATACTAATCGTATGGGAAATCCTTTGTTCAGTGTCTACGACAATTTGAAACCTATTGTCACTACTGCTCAGAACTTTGATTCGCTACTCGTTCCAGTGGATCATTCTAGTAGAAACAAAAGCGATTGTTACTATATAAACCAGGAAACATTATTAAGGGCTCATACTACAGCTCATCAAGTTGAATTAATATCGATGGGTTTAGATAACTTTTTAATTATCGGCGATGTGTATAGAAGGGATGAGATTGACTCTACGCACTACCCAGTTTTCCATCAAGTTGATGGTGTAAGATTGTGTACAGGGGATGAAGTTTTCCAAAACATTAAGGATTCGCATAAACTGAATATTTTTGAACATAGAGGTATAGAAAGTACAGAAAAGCAAGCTTGCCATTCCTTGGAGTCGGTTAAAATTATGGAACATGATTTGAAACAAGCTCTTGTTGGGTTAGCTCAATCCCTCTTCGGCAATGGTAAGGAGATGGAATTGTTTGTTAAAAAAGAAGAATCTACTTTTTTAAAACTATTCTTTATTTTCAGATATTAAATATCGATGGGTAGATCAGTATTTCCCTTTCACACATCCATCTTGGGAATTAGAAGTTTTCTTCAATGGTAATTGGCTAGAAGTTCTTGGTTGTGGAATAATTCGTCAAGAAATATTACAAAAAGCTGGTACCGTAGATAGAATTGGATGGGCTTTTGGACTTGGTCTTGAGAGGCTTGCCATGTGTTTATACTCAATACCAGATATAAGATTGTTTTGGAGCACTGACAGTGGATTTTTAAATCAATTTATTACTGATGACGTCAATAAACCAATTACATACAAGGTAAAACAATTGATTTTTGGTCTGTGCAATCTTAGAATGAAGTAATGCTAAAAATTATATAAACTTTTCAGCCTGTTAGTATCTACCCTCCATGTAACAATGACATTAGCTTTTGGTTACCTAAAGATACAATATATTGTTCGAATGATTTTTACGATCTTGTTCGAGAAGTTGGAGGAGATACAGTCGAACAGATATTATTGATAGACCAATTTGTACATCCAAAGACGAAAAAGACTTCTCATTGTTACAAAATTGTATACAGACATATGGAAAGGGTTCTTTCTCAAGAAGAGGTAAACGAAATTCACAAACTAATTGAAAAAACAGCTTCGGAACAACTGAATGTAGTAATTCGGTAATATCATTTGGAATTAGTGATTTTGTGATATATTGTACAGCAATTAAAGACGTAAGAACGAATATATTATTTTTATTTCTCCATAAATTAATTACAAATATATGATACATTAAACAAAACATGTCAATTAAGAACTATTTTATCTATCACGTTTCACCATGATTACAGTGCCACCGCTACGTGCTTTTAAATCTATAAAAGACATATCGTATCTTTTATAAAAACTGTTTTGTTAGTATTTTAGAACTCTGTATCTATCGCGGTGATGTTTACTTAATTTATAAATTTCATTACAATTTGAGCAACTATGCAAATTCATCTGTGCTACTTGACGAATGCCAAAATTTCTTTGGTAGTTCCAACCGTTCGTGAAATAATGCAAAGTCAATTAACTTTACAGAGCGCAACATTAATTAAACATGATTTGTAAAATTAATATTCCGTTGTGGTTGCGTAAGTTTGTTTGCTAGGATTTTCTTAAATATTACTTCTTTTCTGCTATTATATTTATATATTTATATCATTATTTCTGAGAAAGATATTTATCATTAGATGATAGAATATTAAATACAAAATATGCTTGATAAAAAAATCATGTCAATGTTTTTTACATAAGCGGAACAGCAATCGGTGTTCACTTTTACGCCATCACAGTCTGTTTTCTCCGACATTTGTACACACGTTATTCATTTCCTCTTCATTTTCTCAAAGTTATAAAAAGTAACATTATAAATAAGCTATAGATGACGTGTTATGAATGAATTTACAATTAATTTTTTTACAAAAAAAAAAGATAAATAGAATGAATCGATGGAAGCCGTTGAAATAATGCAAATTATTCAGAAAATCAATCGCGCGCTTTAATAATTGCACAAAATACTGAAGAGTTAAAACGTTATCACAAGCAAATGTAAAATTAGTAACAAATGCCATTTCATGGGCACAGTATGTGCTTTTTTTTGGAAACGATTGTACAATTAGTTAGTCGCATCGTTGATTTGGAAGTTATTAACTTCAGGGAAATTTCATATGTCCAAGGCAAACATAGATTAATTGAATGTCTGTTTTACTGTTCATCGTCTCTACGATAACTTTGTGTAACTTGGCGGGGAAAACTTTTTCCTTAGAAGCTTTAGTATGTAAAGGGGCAAACAAGATACGAGAGTTATAACTACTACTTTCCACACGAAGTCTACGGTTTTAATAAATTCAGCATCTGTGAAATGAATGCAAAAAAATGAATTATTATAAGTATCTTTGAATCATTTGTAAGGATGCACTTTTGGTAAACTGGATTACTCACCGAAATAATCTTTGAGAACGACTAATGATAACATATATAAGGCCAAAGAAAAGACTTCTGCAAGAACCATTATATGATGCCATGTTCGTATTGTGAGAGCAACCATGATCAATTCTGTCAACACCAAAGCCGAAAAGCTGATGGCGACTATGTGAATAAACTCGTCTTCAAACATGATTAATGCACCATACATAATAACACCACCTAGAAATTTGCATATTTGAAATTACTGGATATACGTCTTGTCGATAGAAATACATAACTCCTGTTTATTTACCTTGATAGATACTGATTAAGACCCACATAAAAAATGTCTTGTAGGACAAAGAACGTCCTTTACTTAAATCTTTATAAAGTTCCGGAAATGTCAGCGCTATTTTACCAGAGATATCTTTGTCCAAAACGAGTGAGAAAACAGGGAACATAGTGTATATCGTTGCGTAACTGCAAAGTATTAAAATTGATGTTAATGTGCGAACTTTAAAGATAATTTACAAATTACGGATACAAAAGTTTGTTAGAGAGAAAAAATACAACTGAAGTCAGGCGACTGTAACTTTTTATAGTTTAAGTGCATGTGTAATGTGTGACTCTTGTTCACTAAATTAATCCATTGAACGACGTAAACAAACAATTTTTACTAGACTATGATTAAAATGTTCCTATTGTAATGTAAATCTTCTTTTAATTATTGTTCACGGTTGCAAGAGGTATATAAGTAATTTAATAATAGTGAATCAAAAGTACATCTAAGAATTAAAAGAAGATTTGTTACTTTAAAGGAACATTTCAATCGTAGTCTGATTAAAATTGGCTGATTATGTAGTTTAAAAACTTGTTGCAAACGGCTAAAATTCCAAATATCATTTTCAAGATTGAATACTTTGCTGTGTACTTAAATTATAATAAAATCCTAATTACCTACACCGAAAAAAATCTTTGTTTTATTTAAGAAAATTTATTAATGAAAAAATTGCTCCAATAACAAAAAAGCAATTTTTTAATAATAAATGTTTTTAAATTTAGCACTCAACTTAAGGTTTAGCCACTTAAGTCAATTTACTTACCCAACCATCAAGAATCCTTGATAAAGTGGTACCGAAGAGAAGTAAAACACAGCAGAGAAGACGGCTTGCATTGTCGAAATAATTAGACCACGATGAATGACGAATTGACTTAAGGCAGCAGATCGCTTGTAGCTACGTCTACCGTGTACCAGCAATAAGTTTGCTAAGTGACTGAATTGTTGAATTGAGAAATCAGCAGCCAAGGAAGCTTGTCTACCTTCAAGACCTTCTATACCTATACCGGCATCAGCTGATTGAATCATTGATACATCGTTACCACCGTCTCCAACAGCTGCGGTTCTCTTGCCGGTATGTCTTTGTATCAAGCTAACTACTTCGGCTTTTTGCGTAGGCGAGCAACGACAGCATACTACGACTGGAGAACCACATGCAAGCTCCAAAAATTCATCTTCGTAGTACTGTAGGCAAACTTCCAGGGAATCTCCACTTATAACAAGAGCACAATCTTGTTTTTTTCTAAAGATGTTAAGCTCCAAGTGAGCATCCGATCTAGTGACCACCGATTTGAAAACGTGGAGTCCTTGTGCGCGCGAAACTAATCTAGAAGACTTGGCGATACACGTTGCGGTTTCCAATTTGTCCCCAGTCAACATCCAGATCTGTGATGAGAAATGGTATTATAATACATACATGAAATTTGAAGAAATGCATGCCTAGAAAATGATCAACTACCTTTATTCCTGCATTTCTCAATGATTCCAATGTTGACCTGACTTTGTCTTGCAATTTGTCTTCGACTCCTGTGACGCAAAGTAATTCCATTTCTCTTTCAAGGCTTTCGATTACTGCAGCGACTCTGGATACACGATCTGTCACGGACATTCTAGCTGCATTGTATCTAGCTTCAAAGTCTACGTATTGCTCTTCGGTAAGATTTTTTTTAGCTACGACAAGTGTTCGAAAGCCTTCTCTTGCCATGTTGCCACATTCCTCCTCTAGCCAATCGTTGTACTGAACGATTCCAGCCATAACAACGTCAGCGCCTTTCAGATAAAATGTGATTTCATTCGTTGCTTCCTCTTTAACGATAACACCCATTCTTTTGGTTTCGGATGTGAATGGAAAAATTTGTAGAATTGTGTAGTTCAACAGTTTTCCATTCGGAGCCTTTAGCTGCATAGCATTCAAATCCCGTTTCACTAGAGCTAGTCCTACTTCTTCAGTCCATTTGACTAAAGCTACTTCATCTGGACTTGAAGCTTGATAAGTAAGTCCTTGTTCGGAAGGATAATAATTGTGTTCTGTTTCTGGTTGACTGAAAATTCAAGATATTCGTTAGTCATCGTTGACCATTGATCACTAATTAGTGATCATTATTAATTGACAAGAATTTATTTTTTTTATTACCTTTGTACTGAGCTAGTTTCAACCGTTTCAATACTATCGGTATCAGTAGCTTTACTGGTTGCATCTTTGTTGTTGACTTCGTCGTAAACAGGTGTGACGTTGTGACACAAAGCTAAGGCGTGAACGGCTTCGTAAACTCTGGTATTTTCTGATCTTCTGACTTTGCCCGAGTGATTACTCGACATTATTATTACTTTTACCGGAGAAGACTCGGAATCCACAGTATAGAAAGTGTTTAAAACAGATGACACTTCGTCAAATGTGTCTTGTCCATAAGATATAGTTCCCAGATGCAATTTTTTAAACACCATTTTATTTTGCGTTAAGGTTCCGGTTTTATCGCTCAATAGGTACGATATTCTACCTAGTTCTTCTGGAATAGTGGTAGTTCTCACAACAGTACCAGCGATGTCTTTGTCTCTTTGTATGCACCATGCGTAGAAAGTCTTACCCATATCCAAATTTACACGAAGACTGATGGGAATAATGTAGGAAAATAACAATACAAAACGGAACATATATCGGTACCACGGACCACTGAATCCTTTCAGGCACATCATAACTAAAGCTAAACCGATCACAGCGCAGAACAAAACCTAAAAAACAAGATTAATTTAGATTAGTATTTTAAACAACGTTTAAATTAATAATATTTAATTCAAAAGTTTTATCATTCATTTACTGCACCTTTGTTAGCTGATTAATCTCTTTATCGAGTAAACCAACTTTCGATCTTGGAGCAGAATGATTCATCAACGATCTTGTTTCTTGACCTGTGTAAACGACTACCCCTAGTGCGGAACCTGATGCTATTGCTGTGTTTGCCCATAATGTATTGTCAACGCCAAGACTTTCCTCGCTGCTATATCCATCGTACTATTGCAGTAAACGTTAATGAGTTATTATTTATAAATTAAAGTTTATGAGACAGAATAAGTTTTTCAAGGTTAATACTTACACGTGTAAAAGTACCGATAAAACTATGAATATCTTTCTGTGGCTTTTCTACATAAAGACTAGCTTTAATATCGAATAGCTGAGCATCAGAATCTAATTTCTGCGTCGTTGGAACTGCTAAGCGTAGTTTCCAATCAGTTTCTCCATCCAGTTGATCGGTTCTCACAAAACAAGCTCCAGATTTCTCCGTTGTTCTTAAGAGAACGAGATCAGCGGGTACTCTTTGACCTTTTTCTACGATAACCTAGTAAATAAAAAATTATTAATGATTATTCAAGAAATTTGATTTATTAATATATAATTTCTTTGTTTATCAAAATTGTAATATAACATACCAAATCTCCAACTCTCAACTTTGAGCTTGGAACGGACTCTGGTGCATTATGACCTTTGACCAGTCTGTGATATTTCTGACCATTGACTTCTTTATCTCTCTTGTACCTTCTGAAATCATCCACAGCTTCCCTACAAAGCGTTACTGCCAGAACAAAACATAGTGGTCCCCAGTATGTATACAAATATCCAATTCTAATGTCTGGTATAAATTGAGAAATCGCCATCAGTAAAAAATATAGATTGAGAAAAAATTTGAACTGTTGAAATAGGACCTGCGTATAATGAAAAATATTAGTATTATTCTGAGTCATTCTGTTATGTAGATGTATATAAATATGAGATACAAACCATAGGTAAGAAAGTGATTATGCTGTACTTCTGATTACGAATAACATTTGTTGGAAACTTCTCATACATGGGTTGACCAATTTGAATCGTTCTCGCTCTTAGCTCTTTTTCTTTACAACATCTTCGCCACATCCATGTGCAGCACCTGTAAAATAACACGATGTAGTGATTGCAATAAAAAAATTAAAGCACAAACATAAGACATCGGAAATACACACTATGCATTTCTCATGTTAGAACTTGGCACTAGAAAATAAAATAAAAAATTCCTTAATCCTTAGAAAGAGTGCGTATAACAACAAAGCATTGGTGATAATAGTAGCTTTTACGGCAACAAGATTAATAGAAAGTAATGCTAATAACCATAGAAACAAAAATAAGCTATCGAAAGATCTGTATGGATAAGAAATAATGAAAATGTTGGCGTTAAGGTCTCATGGTAACTTGTTCGCATGCTCCTTGTTACAAAATCTACTAAATGGAATTTAAACTTCCAACCAAACGGCGAAGAATCATACAACGAATAACGATGACTCTCAAAGGAAATATAATACTCATCTTCTCTAATACTCAAAATGTCTACAGGATGGACATCCTCGTCGTCTACAATACCAGCAAATTACGTCAAATCTAATTCATTTAAAGAATCCATTTTATCAACTTGCGAATCAAGTCTACATGCACCTAAGCAACGGGTAAAAAAACCTTCTTAAAGTGCGCTGAAACCCTATACACAAAGTATGCCATGTAGAGCTCTATGAATAACTAATAGAAAATACTTGATCGAGAAAGTATAGATGTGAGTGCTGAGTTGATAAAAAAAAAGGTATATATAGCCAAAGAATGATAACAAAGTAAGTAGTAAATATAATAAAAAAGTTCTATCAAAAATAGGAATTACAATCGTCGAAAGAATCGGCCAAGTGCCGCTCGGAAACGTCGTAGCCTCTCCATCGCTATGGTTGTCTGTTTGTGTCGACTGTGTGTGCGTATTATACACTCTGTTTTTTATTTACTTATTTTCACTCTTTCAGTGCGCTATATAACGCTGCACGTTTGCATATACACGTATACATATGCATATATATACGCAATAGACAGAATCTTAATAATCGTAATATTCCCGCTCACACACACGCAGATATCAGCTCTCTCCAGAGATCGAGAGAAGGGGCTTTGTACACAATGCACTGCTAGTTTAGATGCAGTTTCTGACTCAGAGAAGCTCACACCTCACTACAGACGCGCGAAAAAACCTGCTGCTGATGGGCTAAAATACGTACAGAGTCATAAAAGCAAGACAGAGATAGACAATAAAAAAAAAATATATATATCATACATATATATATATAACACGCGCGTGTATAACTCAAGTACATATAGAATCGATTCTGACTGTTTCTTTCTCTCTCTCTCACACACACATACACACACACACATACGTACAAGTTCTCAGTCTTTGTCGCTATAAATAATACGTCACCTCGTCCACGAACTGCCATGTCGCGGTTTGCTTATCAACGGTATGTCCTCCTTCGACAGACGAATCACGTTGTTGCTTTGATTCTCCATCTCGAACATTCAGGCACACGCACTCGGCGGCCCTGCCGCCCTTTAAACTATCTTTGCGCCGTTTCGTGCCAACAATGTCTTTGTATTTCTTGTGTCTTTTTTCTTTCTTTCTTTTTTTTTCTTTTATTGCTTTTGCGTATTTACAGACCGTAGAGCTCTACACGCCAGGAACAGGAGGAGTCGCGCGACGACGACTGCGAAGGCGATCAGTGTGTTTTTTATTGACAAACCTACTAGCGCGATGGCGTTTCGGAACTAAATACTAAATATATATTGCTATATATATATATATATATATATACATATATATGTGCAGCACAGACGCGAAGCGTTATATAGACGCATAGAGATGACGTCAGAGGGAAATGTCAAACTTGACAACAGAGGACGCAACGGGCAATCTCTCGCTTTGTGGATTTTCTGCTTGCGCAGCGGTTGATAACGTTTTTTTTTTTTTTTTTTGTTAACTATACTCAATGTCTTTATTTCCGTAAAAGTGGCAGAAACATTTATTTTCGACTGTTTAACGCAGCTTCGGTAGAGCCGATTAGCTGCGCTGTCGGGACGAGGTCAAAGCTAACCTAAAACGCAGATGCAGAAATAGTTTGTATACAAACACAACGGGACTCCGTCAGTTTGCGGAATAAACCGTAAACATCTGTTGCGACTAGCTCGCGTATGGAGTATTTATAAATATTATGCGCGTGTCCGAATATATATACATATAGAAGAGTCGAAAATGCGAAAACTTCTCTCGAGCAGACGACGCATCGATATGTATATACATATATATATATAAACAAGAGAGAGTACATCGTGCGATACACTTGCAGGCGCGCGATTATCAGCTGATAAAAAGCCAGAGAAAGGGAACTAACCTAGAAAGTCACGAAAAACGAGAATTCAACGTGAGTAAATTAGATTAGACACCGATGAGTGTCCAATATTTGCATCGGAAAACCTAGTAGAAGCTTAAAACGGAAGACACCCGCGTGAATTTTGACAGATGCGCAACTCACCCGCAAAGCACATGCTTGAAAAAGCCCGAGCACTTGGACAATCTCCTCTGTCGATTTCTGTTTCCGGTCAGCATTCGAATACTGTCCTCAGCGGGTTGTAATAAATAATCCGTCTCTTCGTCCATCTCGAAATCTCTCTCGTCGGAGTTGAGCCGCATCGGCATCTCCTCTAACCTCATCGTCGCGCCCCGCATCTGGACCGCTTGCTATCTTCGACTCCAGCTTCTTTGCAGCCACGACGATTCTCATCGGCGATCGAACGCCAATGTCCCACCGCGCGACTCATCAATCTCTCCCGAAATAAACAACGCGCCACTGCACGCTACTCTCGTCTCTTCTTCTTCTTCCTCTTCTTCCTCTTCTTCTGTTCTTATTTTTTTTCTTCTTATCGTCCACTCGTAAACAAACGGGGATCCGACGCGGCAATAGACGTCTCGCGCTGCTGCTCTTGAGCACTACTTCGACCGTCTGCTTTGCTTCGCTTCATTGTTGGTGTGTGTGTGTGTGCGTGTGTTTGCGCGCGCGAGTGTAGAGTAACTGTACGCGAACTCGGTGTTCGGTGTGGTTAGTGACAATACTGAACTTTGCTCGGCATTAGCGGGATTCGCAAGTGCAGCAACGTCTCGCGAGAACCGAGATGTAGCGGAGAAGGTGGAGCAGTGGAGCTGTGTGTATGCGCATGTATGGGCGTGTGTGTATATAGAATATAGTCCTTGATACAAACGCGCGCGCGCTTCGTATCGATTGATGCTACTGGCGGCGTGCATTTCGAGAGTTGACGCGTGCGTGCGCCGTGCGCTACTACGGGCTCGAATTTTGGATTTTCAGATTCGTTTTTTTTTTTAGGAAAAGGCGTGGCTCCGTTGAGAATTTAACGCGAGGCAAGATTTAAGGAGTACGATTTGTTAAAAAGCTTTTAAGCAAAGCAATAATGAGTAAGAGTCTCTTTTTCTTTTAGAAATTATTTTTATAATTGCTTTAGCTTCTCTGTATGTTGTGCTAATAATTGCAAATGTGCGCTGGTTACACGTGTCTCGTATGCTGGAAATTTGAAATAGTGAAAAGTTGAGCAATTTAACCGAGTCTACGAACTGAATATCGAAGATGATATTAAGATTTACTATTTTAAAGTTAACGATCTCGCTATCTTTCAATTTCATTACAGAAATGCCTAATTGCCAATGGGCCAAAGTGTAAAACATTAAATTGAGCAAACGATCCATTTTCAAATTTGTAGACGAAATTTTTCTATCTGCAAGATCTCCGTCCGAGATAAATTCTCTATTATACCTTGATCATATATAACATATAGTTAACGTTGAATGAACGTACTGTTGCGTTTTGAGCGATAAGATAAAAAACGGTGTTACATTACGTTTAACGGTTTCAATTTTTTTGCTCTCGTTTATTTCAACGCAAATTTAAAACGCTATTTTTTTTTAATTCGATATTCTACAGAGTAATGCAATTTTCACAGAGAAACGCGATAGCTGATTGTGAGACGTTCCACTGCGTCCGCCTCGACGCTGTTCGTGTCCAAAGACCTTAGATTCTCGAACAGAAGCTGCAGACAATTTTTTCCCGATTTTGAAATCATCGCTAAGCTCAAAGCGAATCTCTTGCATTTTGTACACAGTTGTAGAATTTCAATAAGCTCGCGGAACGTGTTCGCAGAGCAGATGTTCGAACCGAGTTCGAAAAATTCGTCGAGAAAATCCGATGGTACTTCTACTTTGAAAAACTTGTCCCTCAGGTCTTGCCTATAACGTGAAGCCAATAAGGAAGTTTAGAATTTTTAAGGTTTTAATATATTTTTTATTTACGGGTTTATATATTGGGGTTTATATTGGTGCAACTGCATTAGAGTAATAAAGTACGAAGTAGAAGAGATCTTTTTGAGCCAGAAAGAAAATAAATAGCTTGTTAATGAGACATAAAAACTCATTTGACAATTTATGTGTAAATTTTAATTATTTTCATTAAATCTTTATTGAGTTGGAATTATATTCACAAACAAAAAAAATATTTACGTTATGTTGCGTACAGTTGAATCAAATTTTAATACACCACATTGGCGTAGTTAAAATTTTGTTAAATTGTAATTATAGAATCACTATACCACTTGCAGGTTAATTTGACTAGACGCCTCCTACCGATTAGCGCGAAAAGTTCACGAAAATATAAGACTTCCGAAACATTTCGACGATTTTCCTTCTGCCTCAAAAGTAATAAAATTAAAAAAAAAAAAACTCTGTAGAAATACATTGTCATCGATAAAAAAAAGATGCCGTTTCAAAAATTAAAGCAAAATGCTAAATGCGTGTACAGCAATTCCATTTATTACAAGTGTAACAAAATAATATCACTTTACAATAACTAAAAATGACTTCCACAGTTTCTCGCAGTGAAAGATGTTTCTCACCGAAATGTCGTAAAAAAAGTGTGTTTTCCCATTGAAAACATTATTTTACATTTTATTATTTTACAGACACTGCACAGTGCATACTCACTTGAACCGCATTAGGTACTCAAATTTATGACTGTGATCTGTCAAGTTCTTCCAGTTCTTGAGAAATTCCGCGCTATTTTGCGGTTCGTTGCTTTCGAATACATTGCGGGAGCTGGCATTCGACGGATCGTATATTTTTAGTGCTCCCTCGTCGTCGTTTTTATTGTAACAATGATTCCAAGAAACTTCGACTTTCTTTTGAATTTCCGATCGCTCGAGTGGCCTTAAATGCGCTGCTTGTACCTGCCGTAGAAACAATTGTTCTTTATACACGTAAACAATGAATGTATACATTTTTATATATATCTATATCTATACGCGTAGAAACAAAGATTGAGAATAGCTTACCATATCGCGAAAGTGATCGTAGGTGGGAACTCGTTGTTCGATCGCGCGGAATTTCGCGTCGTTTTGCAATTTGTACAATTCGTCCGCTAGTAAAGCTCTCTCGAGCTCGTTTTCCAGAGACTTGAAGTCGATTGGCTTTTTGAGATTGCTCATATTATTGTCTTTCTTTTGCACTTAGAAGGACGAGAAAATAATCAACTGTGGCGTATTGGGTTTCTAAGCAATGGTCGGTATCATCGTCATGGATACGACGAGATGTTTGATGAATACGTATGACTCGCACACGTGGGTATATCGGGTTACGACATTTTTTTTTTTTTTTTTTTTAATTAATGTTTTATTTACAGGCGGTACGGAGATGAGGGAGCTAAGTAACATAGGCTCGCTTGTGCAAATTTGAAATAACGTTTTTATTGCGTTCGTATATACATATACAAAAAGTTTATTATTGTACAATTTTCTCTTTTTCTCGATCGACCAGCTGTTGTTTTTCCGCTTCCTTCTGTTTCTGCAATTTTTCCTCGCGTCTTTTGATCATTTTCTGGTGTATTCTTTTCATTTCTAAGATCTCCTTCATTTGCTCCTTGTCTTCGTCCTGAAATTGCCGGGTTGAACGATGCGATTATTTGGATCTAGTGAAAAATAGGAGTCTCTAACATTGAAATAGTGAAAATTTCACGGATTCTCATTGTAACTCGTCTGTACACTTTACACAGTCTTAACTCTCTAACTAACTTTTTCAACTCTGGATCTGGCAACTTTTGCGTTGAGTGAAAATTTACTTATTACGGAGTACTACAAGTGATCGTCGTACAATTTCGAATTTAGTGCAAATTCATTATTTAAATCAAGGATTTTTAGTTCCATAGATTCACTGATTTTTTATGCAAAATTAAATGTTTAAAATAGTTATTTTTTGGCGTATCATTTCAAAACAGTGTATTAACAATTTATTAAAAAATGAACGACTTTGAACGATTTTTCATCCGATGAAAAAGACTCGCAACTTCATTATTCCATACTTACATTTTCATCGCAATTTTCTCTATTTCAATTTTAGAAAGCTGATTTTTTCTGTTGTGAAAAATATCTTACAGTTTGATTTAATCTCAATACCAGAGCTTTTCGTCCATCAGACATCGGTTGCGAATAATCGTTCAATTTTTTCAATCGTTCCGCTGGAGCTACTCCTCTTTCCACTACGAGTACGATCCTAGCCCACTGTAATGCAACATTGTAAAATGAACGTGTCAATTTTGGCAATCAATGGGGATGCGGGAGATTCAATATGTTCTGGGCAGAATTTTTCTTCAAGGAGGTTACATAATTTTTAAAAGATGTGAAGCTGATGAAAAATACAAAATTTTAGGTATTTGATGTATTGAAAAATTGCTCTTTTGGAAGATGAACATATTTTTACCGGAAATCAACCTTAAAAACAGTATTTTGATTTTAAAAAAATAATTATTTCAAAGTACAATAATTTTTATTAATACGTTACTAATGGTAAGACACCTTTAAGTGAGCTGTCTAAAATTAAAAATATTAATTAATAGTATTAATTGCATTATTCATTTGTTCAATTTGAACTTTTCGTAAGATACAAAAATTGACATGAATACTCTTTAATACATTATTTAAACAACGAATGCAGGGGTTTTTAATCAAATGAATAGAAAAATTATTAAAAACCAAAAACTGACTTTATTACTATTTAAAAAAAAAATCTTGGTACATCTGACCTCGAAATGTTGTTTCTGTTCATTCGATTGACAATCCCCATGGTATGAAAGAATATTTGCCAATTTCCAGCTCAGTTGGTTCATTTTTCAATTTGAATCTTACGTTGAGGGAGTTTACATCAACCTACTATAAGTGGTCAACAAAGAAACTGCAAGATGTGAAACAAAGCTCGAATTAAAGGTATAACTAAATAAATTGTCATATATATATATATACATAAAGAATGCAATTATTGCAACTAATTAAACTTATTTTTTTGGTAGCCTCGTTTCTTGGCGTCTTGTCCTATTAATACGCTTTAAATACTTCTTTAAAATGTAAATGGATGAAAATTTAAATAGGACAAAATAATAGATGATTTGTCACTTTTTTAAATATGCATTAAAATCTAAAAATGTGGCTTTGTTAAAAATTGAAATTTATAGGTTGACGTAATGATTTGTTAATTTTCATTGTACCATTCAAACAATATCGTGAATTCCTATATGAAAGATTCTATCGTCAAAAATTGTTTACCTGGTATATAGGCATTATGTCTATCGATATTACGTATCACTTCACGAGTGTTTAATGAGATCACTATATTTAAATTAATGTACTAATCGATCTAATTCTAATCAAATATGTAAAGTTCGTTCTCTTTTAATAGATCCATTAAAGATATGAATATGCATTACAGTATAGTCTTCCTATTAATAATAGAGTCATAGCTAAACACTTTATTTGTTCTCCAATTGGATATTGCAAAGCTTTGAAACATTCTGTTTTACATTAAAAATATTTTCCTGATAAAAATGTTCATAATTGACTAATTAAACACAAAATGAATTTATTAAATAAAACATATCATATTTTAATATTTTCAATATTATTAAGGGGATAATATGACGATTCAAATTATTTCTAAATCTAATCATAATTTACAAATATTATAATATTAGGAGATTTGTTTATTTATGATTGAAATGATTTAGAACTTCTTTAATATGCTTCAATGACGGATTACACCACAAAATAGAAATTTCACCAGCTTAGAAAGTAACCAGTGGATGGATTGAAATCATACTTAGTAATAATATTCTTTGATACACTCCTCTAGAAAAATCCTATACCTCTTTAATCATAGGCAAATTCTGGAATGAGCGATCACCTCATTCAAAATATTTTAAAATCTAATTTTTGGCATCAGCATATCTGGAACCGTCGACAATAAATTCAAATAAAAATACATTTAATAATGCTAATTAACCATAGACTTTGGGATTTTTCCACCATCAGTCCATGTCTCAACACACCTGTCTCTGCCATTCGTTTCTCGTCTCCGCGATCTTCTGATACGTATTACCCATCATGGCGATCAACATGTTCACCAGCAAAATAGCCACAATCGCCATGTAAACGACGAATAGACACTGCTCGAAAGAAAAAATAAAAGAAATATAGCAAATCACACAAAGGTTGTACCAGTTAAGAAAACCTCTTCTCCTCACCTTGGCCAGAGTCTCGTGTTGCGTATTCTCGAAAGCCTCGTAGTAATCGCCGAAATTCGTCATGCTCATGAGGAACATAGCCATTATGCTTTCCATGGGCGACGGCATAGGATTGGCTTTACTGTCGTCGACACCTTCAGGCGTGATCGGATTGTCGAACGACAGGAAGATTATGTAGTAGGCTGCAACAGAGCTTGACCCAGTTTCTAAAATACCGAATTTTTCACGGCAACATATTCCAAGAAGCTTATAATGCAAGCTCGAAATAAAGCGATAATTACTCTCCTGGAAGCGCGTGTACGCGGAGTTGTGGGTCGATTGAGCGTAACGTCGTCCAGATAGTTAAAAAAGAATCAAACATTTAAATATAAAGCTCGCGAATTCCACGATGATTCATTGGGAGAATATCGCGGATTCGCATGGCTCGATGCCCATTTTTCGCGATTCACTCGTCAAGAGCGTACAAAACTGCACGAGTAAACTGCCGGTTAGCTAATCCTAAACGATCGACCTTCGCGTGGGTGCAAAGAGAGGTACGCCTTTAATGAGGATCTAAAAGCTGGTGTGTGCGTGTGTGTGTGTGTGCGTGGCTTTTTGATTAATTTCGCACAATTTGAACGAACAGAAGCCGAAAGTGTAAACAGAGCGTATTCTTTTAGCCGATGACACACGCACTGCTTCTGATCCTTCCGCGTTTTGCATAATTCAAGATCGATTGCCAAGAATACGCACACGCCTGTATAGTCTCGTATTTTTAAACGCGTTGCTCAATCCCAGTGCGCTCATTCAATTGCAATGAAACGCACACTTTCTCTCTCTCTCTCTCTCTCGCTCTCTCGTCAAACGCGAAATCTTAATTAAAAGCCTGTATGCATGTGTATATATAGGCAGATCACTCGAGTTGTACCTTGAGAGAATCCCATGACGAAAACCAGATAGATCGAGACGAATCTTAAGAGGTCACCCATGATCATCCTGTAGATCATAACGACGAAAGGACCGACGGTTTTGAAGCCTCTACAAAAGAATAGGAAGTAAGGCGCAGTGGTTAACATGACCACAACTGCCAGCATATCTTCGACCTCGTCGGCGCAAGCCATCCTTAGAAACGGGAAGGACAGTAGGATCCAACAGGAGAAGAGAAACATGACGCGAGACGGAGCTGTCATCTGTGAATGAATGATTAAAGGCTATATTGTGTAATAAAAAGCGTACGTAACGAGTCGAAGGCGAGGCGCGACACAATGGATTATGTGATAATGATAATGTAAACGCATATTATGGATATTATTTACGAGATTCTCGATGAACATGTTGAGTCCGAGGAACCTGGCCTCTCGCAGAGCTGCACATATGTAAAGTATCGCTCCGAATTCCATGAATATCTCGGCCGTCAGACGGATTTTCGAGGAGGTACTGGTTATGTGCATGAGTCGACACTCTTCGGTTAGATCATCCCACCTTGAAATACGCGCGTTTATTAAAATTTGAGATTAACCATTGTTGTCGTATCCTTGCTCGTGTGTTTATTTAGCTTGTCTTTCTTCTTTCGAATCTAGCAATGGTAAAAACGATGATGGGTTAGACATACCAGTCGTCGATGTCCTTGTTCTCTTTCTTCAAGATTACAACGTCGCTGGTATTGAAGTTGAACGAGCCGTTGACATCCGCATCGTTGAAAGAGGCTTCGGTGAAGTCGAAGTAGTCGGTGTCGTTGCTCGAGATGTTCTGCCTGGCCCATATGTCTTTGAGGGTACTGCTGATGTTCGACACCACTTGGAGAGTCATTTTCTCGAGAGAGTCCGTGGAGATGTTACTGGATAGCTTCATACTTATCGCCAGCTGTTCCGCGAAGTTTTTGGCCAGAAGAGATGATAGAGTGGCTTCCAAGGGTTCCAAGGTTGATCCCATTGAAAACAATTCGGTGCTTGTGTCGTTCATCATTGGCGATGCAGTTGGAGCTTCAGATTTTAACGCGGGACCAGGCCTGAGGATGAAACTTACCAGTGATGTAACGAAGTAACAGCAGAAGAGGTAGAATTGCTGGTAAAATCTGTGGGTGTTGAGAGAAACTGTAGTTTGAAGAGTAGATTCTATATCGTTTATAGAATGTCGTGCGATACCTAGACTTAACGAAAGTATTCCACTTTGCATTCAGGAGATCGATTAGAACACCATCCATCAGCTCGAGATGTTCGTCTTTATCCTACATTTATATACGTTTAGAATTTTCAGATTATAGCTACGGTACAATTTGCAGTAATGATGCTCTCTAAAGTTGAAATAGTGAAGATTTCACTGATTTGGCTAGTGTCCTGACTTTTCAATTCGGAAACAATAACATTATTAACTTAGAAATAGTAAACTTTAATTTTACCTTCGATATTCACTGTGTAAATTCAGCTGTACGGAATTAACTGATTTTAAATAGTGAAGGTTCTCCATTCGAAATCGTTATTTATAGTGATGTATAATGAATTGATTCATTCGTGAAAATTGAATCTTTTTAAATTCGAAAAGTGACTAGTTAAAACAGTGATATCAATGGGTATGAAATGCCCTGTTTTAAACAGTGATTAGTCACAATTTTGATATGATAGAAGTAAACTGGCAAATAGTGAACTTTTGCTATTTCAATTTTAGATTAGACAAAATATTTGTTTAATTCCAAAAAATGATTTGCTCGTAGAGTCTTGAGAAAATATTTATTTGAATCCCATCGCTATATTTATTTCAGATACAAACGGACAATATAATAAATTATTATTATTCTAATTCTTAATATAAAAATAATGTAAAGCACTCAGGCAAATTTCAATTAGAATACGGTAAACTACATTTTCCAGAAAATAATTTTAGTATCAAATAAATATTGTTTATTTACCAAAACATATTCTTTGAAAAAAGCAGTACTTGATAAATAAATCTTCTCAAGTATAACAAAATTATATCTCCTTTTTATACATACTCCAAAAACGACCAAATTCAAAGCCGAATTATTACTGATTTTTCCAGTATCAACATCGATCGTGTCAATCTGCGAGAGTGGATAAGCCGCACAGGTGATGCTACCGATCTGCCAATAAATTTCTCGTTCTATATTCAAAATATGAGCAAATATTTCAATCCTAGCGAGTTTCGCTGCTAAAGTTAATGGCGTCAATTCCAGGACATTTCTAATCGACAAAGAAGAGCCAACCTCGTAAGCCATATCGAAAGTTTGCTGCAACAAAGAAAAGCCACAAATACTCACTTTGTTCTCTCGTTACGTGGAAAATCGGCCTCTCCATCAGCGATCGATTCGAAAAGCCGAGTCGTTAAAAAATTAGTCTCGTTTCTCTTCGCACTCTCGTACATACGCAATAACAATCGCGTATCGCAACAAACTCGCGCATGTATTTTAAGCGGGAAGAAGCTTCGCGTTTGGCTCGAAAAGCCCGCTAAATTTAAAGAGCGAATTCGCGACGACTACCGCCGGCGAAAAAGAAAACACATAAACGTGAGAATGAAAGCAAAGAGAATTCAGGTCATCGACGCGCGAGTGCAAGCGAGCTTTTTCAACGATAACAAGGTTTATTTAAAAAAGTCACTGGGGAAAAAGAGCGATATTTCCTCCGCTGATTACTCGGTACGACAGTTGATTTTTCGCGGTAAGCGAACTAAAAATATCTGTTTTTTTTTCTCCTCTCGGTTTTTTAAATTGCCATTTTCTAAATCGCTCGATGAAAGTAAATTGTTACTTCTGTATAGTTACCATTTTTTCGTAAATTACGAGCATATGCAGAACTGTGTTTCCGTTGGTGTCTTGACTGTCGGGATTAGCGCCTTTTGCGAGGATCAGTCGGTAACATTCTTCCTGGCCCAAACAGGCGGCAAAGCTCAAAGGATATTCGCCCCAGTAGACGTAACTATTGTGTCAGATTTTGAGAGGTCATTCATTATACTTAAATTACTTATATACTTCATTTCATTTATTACACTTCAAATGAGGCGTATGTAAGTCGAGAACAATTTATCGAAAGATAATTTAATTGTAAATTGCGTAAGCTGTGAACCGCGATTGCTCGAGTGTGTTGCTAAATAATGGTTATGCTGTACTGAGGACGGTAATTATCATAACATCTATTTTGAGGAAAAATTAATGAAACAGCAGCAATGAAACACCATTTGAAATAATGATTTTTTAAACTGTGAATTTTCATTGAAAAATGAATGAATTCTATTCAACTAAAAATGACTATATATAGAGAGTAAATTTTCAAAAATTCCAAAAATCCAGTATCACAATTATATTGAAAATTCACTAAATAAGAAAGTTGCCGTAAATTAATAGCAGAAATACAATACACATCAAATGTAATGATCAATATTCCCTATTTCTATATGATAATAATTTCACTAATCTCAAGTAATATAATAATATGTAGATCAAACCGATTGCAATATGTGTAAAATACTTTATTTTCCATAATTTATCGCTCGTATAAAATGAATAAAAATTTATATAAGAATTTTTTAAGAAATAAATATTGTTTTCAAAACTTAATCGATGATTTATACATGTGAATTATCCTTCAATTCCACGCATTTTTTTTTCCTCGACGCATTTATAGAATTCAAAAGAACCTTTTCATATTCGCAAATGAGTAATACAGCGTTGAAATGAATAATACGATCGGCTCATAAAAAAACCGCGCATTTCAATATATTACCCAGAATAGTTCGTTTCAGGACACACACAGACCCATTCATGTTCGACGCTATCGTTCCTAGAAAACTTTTGATCTTCCGGGCACATAAAATTACCGCAGCAGCGTTCGTTCACGTTGGCTCCGCTGTCCAGTAGAAACTTCACCATCGACGGGTCTTCGTTCACTATCGCGATGTGCAGCACGTTTTCTCCTGAATATTTTGCAAGTTGTATCCAGTTTTATTGCATGTAAACAAAAATCTCCCAAAGTTTATGCAATACAATGAATTATTTTATTAATCTCGTATTTTTTATGACACGCGCATAAAAAATAATACTTCGTTGCGTAAATGTGACAACAACGAGAAAAAAGAAAATAAATAAAAGATAATTCGAAAGGTGATTCATACCGTAGTATTCGTCGTCGATGTAAATATCGTTAATGAGGTTTGGATAGAAACGAAGCAATCTCTTTGCCAGATCCGCGTGGAGTTGGGTGGCGTTGAGCATACAGAGATGCAGAATCGTTTCACCGACTGCTCCTCTGTCGCTCAATGTCCAGCAGACTAATTTGTATTTACTCTTGTCTGGCGAGGATTTTGATTTTGAATTGTTATTTTTTCACCGATGAGCTTATATAAATATACGAGGTCTTATTTATTATACCGATGGTATTTTCATCCGGTTCCTCGTCGTTAGCCATATCCTTGTCGATGTCGTAATCTTCGGGTTTTTCCATTGCTTTGAGTACGGGTAACTGAAACGAGCGTACGTTTTTTTTACCAATCACGTCAATCTCTTGACGTAGTCTGTCGGGTGCAGTGCTGCTCATTATTGAGTCAAATTAAAGAATTTGTTTTTTTTAGTGTTATAGAGGGACTTGATTGAATATTCGTAGTTATCGATTCACGTTTTTGTGTATACTTTCTGCACTTGAAATAGTGGAAATATTATTGATTTAGGTAGTGACGGGTTTTCTTATTTTAAAACAACAGTGTAATCGTTAACCAAGAAACAGGGGATTTAAATTCTACCTTTGTAGTAATAACGGAGTGAATAGCGTAAAGTTACGATACGACTATGAATTTAGCGAAATTCATTTTTTCAAATAGTGACTATTAGTTGTATGGAATGCACTGATTTTACTGTAAAAATTCTTTGTTTTAAACAATGATTTTTGGTAGTATGAAAAGCGAATATTTAGTAAATAACGATTTTTCAGTAAGTATATAAATTTTAAATAGAGAATTTACACTTTTTCACTTAGTGAAAAGACTCTTTATTTACTGATAATAATCCTATTGTTTATATTTAATATTTTTTTAATAAATTATAATTAGATTTAAGTATATATTATCCTATGACTTATTCAATGAAATGATTTTTATAGTCTATCATTTTTTCAGTACAGTATTCAATTCACTGATTTTGGAATGCAAATTCACAGTTTTAATCAGTGTGTATTATCGAAAAGCTTTAACCAAATACGAACTTGAACTTGTTGTTATAATACCATTTTGTGTCTACCCCTGTCTTTGTTTCTCAAAAGCACGAGTTTCGCTACAGGAATCCACTTCCCTTTGCCACCATTGTAAAGAAAAGGTTCCACTTTGGTCCTGATCGCGTGATCGATTTCCGCGTACTGTTTCGTCTGCGAAGCCCGTTTCATCATGTCCACCAACAATCCACCACCTGTACACCGAATAAATCATAATAATTTGCACAGCATATATACACATGTTTACACTAGATTATACACTGCACCTTTGAGATCGACGAGTTTGTAAAGCGCAATCGAAGCCGCATCGGTCTGTTTTTTAACGCCGCTGGTAACGTTGCTGTCGGTATTGCCCATTTTTTCACCTAATCACAGCCAACAATAGCCTCTTTATTGTTGTTAATAAAGTGAAAAAAAAAATTAATATACAAATAGTTAAAGGCTAAAAAGTAAACGTTGACGCTCTGAGCGCTCAGAGTTGTGAGTAAGCAGGAATTTAACGCTCGGTTAAGCGCGCGTTTCGTTTCTATGACGCGAAACGGACTTATCGATCAAACTGTATTACACGCGTCGATGTATACACGTATACGCAACGCTGTTTGTATGGAAGAGAGTAAATAATATTGTCTTAATTGCATCTGCGGTCTGAATTATGATATTTCGGAATTTTTTCAACGGCTCGGATTGTGCGCTTGTAAAACAGGATATGCGTTAATTTGGAACACCAAGACTTATAAAAAGTCTCGTATATACATACGCGTATGTATTTTATTATAATAGAGCCTTCGGGCACCGTATGGATATCCGCATTGATCAATGTAACAATATAACGAATTTTTATATCAATACCATCGAGGGATGTCCGAACACATTCCTTTAGCGTTAATTGGACGCGATTCCGTAAATTATTAGCTTTCCGAGGAATGCGCTGATCTGGGGCTAAAAAAGGCTTCCTGTTGTAATATAATATATAACTTTAAATTGTGTATATTTTCGCGCGGATGATGATTATTTAATTGGCTAACCAAAATTGATGCTTTTATCGTCGATTGATAGATTCCGTAGGTGGACACGACCGTTTCTCTTGCGTAAATCGAATGTTTATTATTTAATGTATGTATCCGCGAAAATAAATTTCAGTATATATATACGTCGGAATGCCAACGACAATAGTGCGTGTGTGGTATAATAATATATATATAGGTATCATTGAAGAATCGTTTTGGATTCTAGCTGGTCCAGCGGAAGTCAACTTAATTAACTAAAAGTAGATTATTGACATTCCCGTGATTTTGCGCAGTTTCGGAAAAGCTCGACCTTGACCTATATATCATTGCGGCAGAATTTGAGTGAACGTCGAGAATTTTGAATGTTTTTTTTTTCTTCGCGAAATTACAAAATCGTTTTTATCGATGCATAAAACTTGCTACTTGAAAGTTATGTAAGGTAATGATATTTTGGTAAGAGAAAAAAAAATTAAAAAGTAGAGTTTTTAAGGTGATGCCAAGCATTCAAATCTTATCCACATAGGCCCCGGAGGGATTCGAACCCTCGATCTCCTGTTTACTAGACAGGCGCTTTAACCAACTAAGCCACGGCGCCGTTGGCGCGCTATTACGTAAAGGTCTGTTATGATTTTGAGGAAATCGATAAGATATTTGTTATCAGTGATGAAATATTTCGCGAATTGAAACGGATTTTTTTTTTCTTTTTTAAATCAAAGATTCATCGCTTGATCCTTTATAACGACCCTATTTACAATGTAATATTAATACATTTATCAGTTTATATAAGTATCTTTCGGTAAATTCGATTTACTCGTACAAAGTAACGTTAACTTTTATGACTAGTCATTTTTCTGGCGTAGATAATGTTCTACAAAATCAAATCCTCGAAGTTGTACTTGCACAATTTCTTGAAATGTCGATATAAAAACTTCGTATTCGCAATCGACGTATAATTATTATACAATGATAAATCGACACACTTCGCGTTTAAAATAAACGAAACATGCAAATGTGATCCAATTCCATATTAATCAACTTAAACTCTATCAGCGACCAATTCGAATGAAAAAAAATTGTTTTTTTTTTCCAATAATTAAGCGAATAGCTCGCTTTATTTTACCTCAATGAACAGGTGTGTGTTTAACGATCAGCTGATTTGGAGGCTCGTTGGTCTAGGGTTATGATTCTCGCTTAGGGTGCGGATCTCCCGAGTTCAAATCCCGGACGAGCCCCAGGGATTCTTTGCATTTATTTTTCTCGCTCTTCGTTGCTTCAATGACGCGTTAATTCGATCCACGTTGCGTGTGAATGCATTTTTTAGTCGCTCTCGTATTTGCAATGGAAATTATCAAAGAGTTTTTCACGTGGCAACCGAGAAAAGAACCGAGGTGAATGCTTCCAAATCATCGTGAATACAGACTACGATAAAAAGAAAATTCACGTCTCCACTCGAGACAGGTTTACAATGCTAGTTCACGAGAAAGATATTTTAAATATTTTCAACATTGATGTTTGCTTAAAATAATTTGTTTTCCTATTAATAGCTTCTTGCAGTAGAAAGTATACTACTACTACGACCTCTTAATTCACTTAAGAGATTCAAAGTCAACAGATGGACCAATTGAGCGGAAAAGTTACGAGAGTATACTCTGTCTTCGTCTTATTGAATTCGATATCGTAACTAACTGACGTAAAGAAATTCGATATCGCAAAACGTGTTTAAAATAATCGAATAATTGAGTAAAAATAAAAAAAAAAAATACTGCTCTACCTTATCAAAATCAAACTCTTCTATTCAGCTGTAGCGTGCGTTAATAACAATAACAAATGCATTTTATAGAAAATATTTTAAATGCCTCGTTCGGAAACATCGCAGTAGATACGCCCGTGCTCGGTAAGACTCAGCATTCGCAGACACGCGTATACCCACCAAACACTACACATATTTTAGCAATTACCTTCGAGTCTGATTCTCAAAATCAAGTGTACAAATTCATCGAACTCCGCAATTGCTCATTTATACAAAGTAAAAAAAGCCGAATGAGTATAGTAACAGTAGCCGATTCAGGTAATGCGTGTAAGACGCTCGAGTTGTGTATACGGTCTCTAATGCAGGCGCGCGGAAAAAAAAGGAAGAAAAGAAGAAAAAAAAATTACGCTCCGAAAATTCCGAGCGCAGTAGCGGGAGTATGCACAGGCGGTAGAATCGGTGGGGAGTAAGCGTCAGCAGCACGAGATGCTCTGGCGCGCGTAGAACAGAAGGAGCTGATGCCTCGTCGTCGTGTGTCATCGCGTTTGTGTACACGTGTGTACGTGTGTGTGTGTGTGTCTGCGTGTGTGCATACATACGTATGTACGTGTGCGTGTGTGTTTCTGGTGCGCGAACCGAATTGTACTGCGATACGAGGGCTCGCGTTTACTCACCTACCATACCGGGGGTCAGTGAGGCTCGCGCTTTCGAGTTGCAAGCACTGCTCTCTCTGCTGACGAGGCTCGTGGATTTGGCTTTCGCTCGAGTTGTATATTAGCTTGCATCTTCTTTTTCTTCGACGTTTTTCTTTTTTTTTCTTTTTTATATTTTATTTACTCGACGGTTGAATCGGCCGGAGTTTCTTTTCGAGGAGTTTACGCGAAGGACAGAGTTGACTCGCTACGGACCCTGTGTGATTTTACGATGTGAGTATATATATATGTCTGAATGTAATATTGCATTACACGAGTGTAATTATCGTATGTTATATATGTAACCTTGAGTGTATTATTTAAAAGAAAAAGAAAAAAAAATACAGACTCGCGAGGTGTCTGGCAATAAACTAACAACGAGTGACTTATCTGCGGTGTTGGAAAATTGCTTTTCGGGATGGGGGAGTATATATATATATACGTATATACATATACACATAAGTATGCACATATAGGCACTGATAACGTGGCTTCGTTCTCGCAAGAAAGTATGTATCTTTCGGCTATTGCGCTAGATTTCCTGTATGTTTATCCTTTGAATAATGTATAAACCGAGCGATTTATCGGTCAAGACTCCCGAGTGGATGCACCGGTCGAAATAGCGGGTATGCAGATATCGATAGATCAAAAGCGCAAGGCCTCGAATAGCTCTCCATGTATAATAGACTGCCGCAACGATTACGGGCCATTACTAAACAATAATAGCGCGAAAGAGATTGCTCTCTCTCTCTCTCTCTCTCTCTCTCTTGAGTGCGCGCAGGAACAGCAGAAAATTCCTTCGCTACCGTTATTTACTGCCCGAACAGAGAAATCGGCAAATACATACATGCGCACACTGTATACATGTACATATATTTTCGCAAGAGACGTCATTTTCTCCCGAAGAATCTTATCGACACCTGTTTCTTGTTATTGTTTTCTCGTCCTTACAAACTATTCTTTTTTTTTTTTTTTAATTCTTTTCTCTCGAGCGAACTCTGTTTATTGCGGGAATCGGTATGCTCGCGCACGCGCGCTTTGTAAACCAATTATTTTTTTTTTTTCGTATAGTCGACCGAAAAGTAGCGAAGAGCCTTGGAATCGAAGCAAAATTCGACTGACGCGGAATACTAAAATTTGACGAGTGACGCAACTGCGAAAAATGCATCGAATATACAATAGCTGCCGTAGGAGTTGCATCACGAGTTGAGCGGAATTAACCTTTATCTCGCGACGATGTGCGCGGGACTATACATGTCTGTATGTATTTATTGCGGTTTCAATCTCGCACCTTATCGAAGACTTTGGGTCTTCGACATGTCATTTTTTAAAACCGCGACTCTCTCTCCCTCTCTCTCTTTCTTAGCTATGCGATAATGATCGGGCGGCGAGTCTAAGGCGTAATGAAAGGGAACGACTATATATCTAGGTCTCGGCACGCAATTGCGTACAGGTGACATAACGCACGCAGTCTTATGCCAAAATTCAACGAGCATCACCTTCGCAACACTTGGCCCGTTAGAACGCGATGTATCGGAAGTCCTACTGCTTTTATTCTTGTATGAAATTCGATGAACTAATCTCAGAATGGGTGACAAAGAAGGGGGGGGGGGTGGGAGGGGGTTTGGGTCATCTATAATCCCGCTTTTACGACGGGTATAATTTAGGGCGAAAAAAATAAAAGTTTTCTCCTTGAGAGACGGACTTGGTTGCTTGTATATTTGACGTCGACGATTAGGAATGCATCGAATGGCACGTGTTTATAAAAATATATTTCGATTTATAGCTATGCGAGCGCAGATCGATTAACTCTTCATTAATTCACAGAGCATGTATAATATGCACGGAAGCCAAATGCACATTAGCGAGAATATTTTCTTTCTGAATCGTAGAATCTCGCTTGCGCGCCGCGTGCAATTAATTAACTTGTTATAAACTACGCGCGCTCGAGAGTTTACATACTATAAAGCAGCGCGTTCACGCGCTCACCTATTTTACACTCTCCGCTGAATATAACAGGCGTCGAAGATTACGCTCTCGATATCCGCGCGTTTGCGAATCTATATATATCTATATATGTGCATGTGTGTATACATATAAATTATATGTATATATACGTACATACGTATCACACAAGCGTTTCATCGTTCGAATGCAGAACTGCGTGTGCGCCGGTTGCACTTTTTCCTCCCATTTCTCATTGCTCGCGCGCCAAGTCAGCGTCTTGTCAACGCGAGCGACTACCTCGCGTCTATACGTTGCGCGTTTGTATATATAAAATTTTAAAAGCGAATATGTAGCTGGAAAAATAAATCGGTTCGAGAGTACGGCTATCGTTCATTCGTTTTATTTTTATTTTCTTTTTATTGTCAAAATGGAATGTCGAATTTATCTGGCTTC
Organism: Apocrypta bakeri; assembly: GCA_018906985.1. Classification (NCBI taxonomy): domain Eukaryota; kingdom Metazoa; phylum Arthropoda; class Insecta; order Hymenoptera; family Pteromalidae; genus Apocrypta; species Apocrypta bakeri. Next base: position 6,092,612 of record JACCIA010000002.1, read on the forward strand.
ACAGGGAGGGGCGAGGGGAAAGAACGATTACTTGCGACACGCGCGTAATTCAAGTCGGATTACACACGAGAGCTGCTCACTGCTGATGGATGCACATTGCCGGAAAAGTTATATATATATATGTATGTATATATATATATATATATATGTGTGTGTATAGGTATGAGTGTGTATGTATATACCGTATATGCATATTCACGGGTGAGAATTCAGGGCGCCAGGCGCGTGTCGCTATTATTAGGCGCAAAAGTATTTAGACTGGACAAGCAATATTCGAGGCCATCGCGTGTATATATACATGCAATTGGAGCAAAACAGGAGAGTACAGCATCTCTTCCTAACGGCCTGCAAAATAGTATATTATTCCGTTTCTTATTCGAGCGATGAATGCACCGCGGTATTTACGCTCGTATCCTCGAAGGAATTCATTCGTAATCAAGGTATCTCGACGAGTAGACGAGAGAAGATAAGCGACGTTCGCGAAAAGAATAATAATAATAATAATAAAAAATTGTCATTTTCGAGATCGCGATCGGTAAGAGATCGCTATCGCGACTTTTTCGACACTTTATTCCGATTGACTGCAGATTCGTGTTAAAAATGATGGATCTTCCCAACCGATCTTTCGAATCGTACAAGATATGTACAATGATTCATACTCGAGACAAGTGTGTTTTTATCGACGATTATATGCTTAAACGCTCGCGACGTCAAACGCATAAAAATGAATTCCCGCACCGTCGTCACTTGTGCACACATCAGTGCACGTTACGCGCTAAACTGTAAGGCGCTGCTATGTACCAGTCCGAAGATTCAACCCACGCAAATTGAAGATAATTTACGTCGCTTCAAGAGTGTTTGTACGTCCTTATATCCTACTATTTCGCGCGGTTCTTCTTATGAATGCGTACGTGTGTGTTTGTGTATGTGAGTGTGTGTATATATATATACGTTTGGTACACGAGAAAGTGGAGAACGGAGTGTTGGGTTACCGATATCTTCCGATTTTGCCGATTACTTCGTGTAATAAAGTACGCGCTGCGCTACAAGTCGTGCTGCAGGCGCTCATTTAATATTTGCGCGTACACAGCTTGCGCGATCGGTATCGCGTTTGTTATAGCGTTCTGCTCTTTCTTTTTCTTTTAAACAATAGAGAGATTTATCGATTGATCGGTGCGTGGAAATGACGCGGAAATTTAATTTTGCTTCGAGTAACGCTGGAAGGGCAAGGGGGGAAGAACTGGGATCGATAATATACTCTCGTGTAATTGAGATCTTTGTGTAAACATTAATTTTTACAATTACGATCGGTAGTACGATTGCGAGCATTCGTTATTTTCTCTATTTATTAATAAAGGTGAGATCTAGCGATTGATCGGTACGGGGAAACAGCATAGAAATTTCATTTTCCTTCGAGTGATGCTTGTACACTGTCTATGGAAAGAATTAAAGTCCATAAAACTCTCGTGTAATTGAGATCTCGTGAAGTAAACACTAGTTTGCACAATAGATCGGCAATGTATTATATACCGATCGTCGTAATAAAAGATCAAACAAATCAACTAGCAATTACGAAGATGGAAACGCTCTAGGACATGGCGCTTAAGGTCGAATTGTATATGAATTTTTATCCATTTGAATATCAAATAGCGCGAATCCATCGATCGCTTACCGATTAATGGTCGATCAATACTGGTGTTAAAAAAAATAAGAAAAACGGATGTACTCTCCGCTACATACGTGCCTATGTATTATTATTTTTTTTCTTTCTTAACTAACAGCGTATCGCAAACGGACTTTTAATCACGCGCATACCTGCCGCTTATGTATACACATTTGGAGTTGGAATTTGCTCCCGTATCTATCGCGAAGACTCGCCTTGATTTGATAAAGTGGCATAGCGATCCGTTGACGGAATATATTGTCTGGAATAATCTCTTTTATGCGCAGTGTCCTCGGCCTCGCGTTAACCAAATTCATCTCTCCCTCTCTCTCTCTCTCTCTCTCTCTTATTTAGTCTCTCTTTCTCTAGACTCATTAAAATCCTCGATGTAAACACGAGACCGGGAAGCATCCGCTTCTTTATAATCGAGAGCTGTGCATAAAGAAAAAGAAAAAAAAAGAAGTCGATCTCTCTGTTTTCTTAGGATCTTTTTGTGCGTCGGAGTCTCAATCGAGTGTTTGTATTTTTTTTTACATCAATACTCCCAGTCATAACAAGTCGAATTCTGATCGGTTACATACATATACCTGTATACCTTGTGTTCCACTTATTATTTATAAATTATTTATAAATAATTGTTTATTCAAATGCAATAAGTAGCCGTCGAACTGTCGTTAATCCTCACATGAGAGGGACGAAAATTTTAACGATCACCATTTATAAATTCTAAAAATTGTTTAAACACCTCATATATTTACTGTAATTTTCTTATTCTGGTTGTTAAATCGAACACATTTAGAAAATGTTTGTTTTACAATAACTTAAAAATGTTGTAGTGACATATTGCTTACGGTACTCATGGGATATGAAATTGGAGCTCTGACCTTTTCTCCGTGGATAAGCCCACCCTCGTTAAAAGTTATAAAATTTTATTCCTAGATAAAACTTTTCCATTTCGCGTTTTCCGATGTCACGCAGACAGTGGGGCACACGGTACACATGCACGGTATGTATACACACACACACATACACAAGTCGGCGCATCGATTACGAAAACAGAGGAGTCCCGACGCGGCGATTACAAAATCCTTTCGATCTATCCGCGCTTGCGCGCGTCATCGTCGACGATGTAGATTAGACGCAATGTGTAACTCCTCCCGCATAATTCGAAGGTGGTTCGCCGCACTTTCGAGAGAACGTATCCATACGTATAGGTACGCGTAGCTCCTCGTCATCGAATGCACCCTATCTCGAGCTATCGGAGACAAGAGAGCGCGCCCGCACCTTAATTCTTTATTTATAGATGTATTATATATCCGAGTGTGAACGTCATCCGCTGTCTCTGATTCATCGGTTGCAGTCATTAACGCCCACTATAACGTATATAGCATACGGAGCTTGCGAATTCCGGCAATCACCGGTATGTATAGTATACGTATATGAAAATATGCGCATACGGTAGGCCTTCGCGATTTTAGGCCTTGCGCCTATTGCCATTGCTAATTCATTAAGTGCAGCTGTTGCGTTCAAGCTGATTTATGACTATCGGTATATGCACACAGTAGTTGCAGCAGTAGTAGTAAAAAAGTAGTGTACAAACCGATGTTAAACAGCGATATTCACAAGATGAATAAAATACGCTGGACTCACAGGGTTGCTCGCAGTCACGCGTCTCGTGATAAGTATCGCCGTTGTTTACACGCTATTCGATATTATTCAAATTAGACGTTACTTTTACGCTCAATCGACTTTTCACGCGCGTCACGTATAAGTGAGCGGGGGAGGGGGGGGAGATGGAGAGAGAAAAATTGCGCGAGATAAGAGAGAAAATGAAAAGGGTTTCGGCTCGTAATCTACAACCGTGACTACCGCTGTTCTTAATATCTGCAACAAGTGGGTCAAGAACGTCGTATATAGCTGCGATATATACGTGGCAGAGCTAATTGGTTATAACATCGCAGCGTGTAGCAGTTCAATTTCGTCTTAATCTCGTTACGTAAAGAAAGAAGAAAATAAAAAATAGAATGAAAAATACGAGTATAAATAGTGCGTATACCCCGTTTCCTCGACCAGATGGAATTTCGCTGGCGGAATCCCTTCTCGAATGAGAGAAAGCGTCAAAGAGGAATTCAAGCGTCTTAGGTATCCGTTATCAAATACGCACGTTCTCGAGATACACAATCGTCTTCGACGTTGAGAAAATTTTCATGCCGAACTGTCATCCTCGCGATTCTCGGGATTGAAAAAAAGAAACAATTACTTTTCTCTCGCACCTGTTGCTCACGTGTATGCACATGTATACATATACCTATATATATACACGTCTGCCGATCAACAATGCCGCCCGCGAAGTGGCTTCGTAGAATCTTTCGCGGTGCACAAAACCATCCCAACGTCTCGAAAATCTACGGTGTCAGCAAACTATACGCGAGATGATGCACATGTTTCGCTCCTTTTCGCACGTGTCGCTTATATATATATATACACACTATCTCTTCTCTAGCTCGAGTCGTAAAGAACGCGACACGAGTGACGAAAAAAAGCATTTTATACACATATAAATAGGTATGCCTTTATAAATAATTATATATATGTATATACTATACGTATATATATACTACACTCTGTATATATAATATATATGTATACAGAGTGTAGTACATATACGTCTAGCAAAGCCTTTTTCAATAGCTCTGGTCTAATTGCGGCGTCGAGTTGTCGACTGCGTGGTATATAGGCGCCAGTTGGATCGTTAATTCTCTACATAGCTTTGCGAGCTCGTGGGTGTAAATCATTTCGCGCCGACCGGATGAATCGAATTATATATCGGAGAGACGTGCTCTCGAGTGCAGTCTCTACTTTTGGAGCGATTCACTGCGCCGAAAGGTGGACGTACATTTGCCGGAGGTGAACGTTGCAGTGAAGTGTTTCGAGTGGATTTTTCAAATTAATCCGAAAAGTAAACAATAAAACAAAGAGAAAAACAGAAAGATGTACTAAGATATTTAACGATCGATAGAGCGTTCGTTGTGAGTTACAAGCGCGACAAAGGCGAATCGAATCGAAAAGCCTTTTTGCATATGTATATAAATAACGGTGCGACTGTACGGTCTGGTTGTTATTTACACACCTGTATCTCGGACGTCAAGACAAATATCGAAGTCATCAAAACAACGCTACAGATCGTTGAATATCCTGAATAAATCATCTGCGTTGGAAACTCGCCAAAAAGGCAGCCTAACGATAATTCACTCCGTAGCTGCCCGTCGTTGCAATTAAAAAGCGTCGATTAGCGTCGCAACGATTTGCATGTGTGTATATATGTATACAGACACTCAGAAACAATTGAAGCACCGCATGGGCACACTTTGCGTCCATAACTCATGTTAAATTACGTTTCTGAGAAGACGACGGCTGGTCTACGTTGCCGTTGCCAACGGCCTGTCACCGACGGACACTTTTTGGCACGCGACGCTTCGCTATTAATTCTACGACAAAGTGTCTCCAATTATGTGTTTGTAAACACTGAGAGTTAACTTAGCGTGGTTTTTCATATATGTTGTGACATAATGCCTGACTCTCTCTCTTTCTTACAATCAGTTCTAATGTGTGATTATACACAATAATATACATGCACGAGTGACACAGTTGTTTATTTCCGTTGATGCGTTGATCAATAAAAGCTCGAGGGACTCTTTAACTTCGTGTACCGAGACTGGATGACTATTCATGAGTTGAATTTTTTTTTTAGATTCGTACGTGGAATTGCTTATTCTCGCGATGCCTTAATTGATAACGACGGCCGAACGCACAAGTGCATTTTCAACGTGTCGTATCTTTGTGGATAATTAGCGGCAATGAATGTCAGAAAGTTATCGAGGATTCGAGAAAGGATGCGCTCAAATCATTTATCATATTTTTATGAATCCTTGGATGTTTTACGATGTGGTCGGAATGCTACTCTCAGTGATTCATCGCGCTATAAACAAAACAGAGGAGAAAAACTTTATATAGCGAGGCGAGAAAGACCCACGTCTCTTTACGTAACCGCCACGTTGTTTTTGCTCTCAACGAAACAATTAAATTTTCCTCTTTACGATTATTGCACACCTGTGATGGATACTAGACGCGACGCGAAAAAATTCAAATTTACCGCGCTTAAAAGAGGTGTCTATACGGTGGTATAAAAGCTCGACTTTTCGCAGGTTAACATTGGACTCGAGAAGGATATGCGGGCCTTTGGTCTGTCTCGTGGCTTTCGCCATTCTTTGCTGTCAAGCTCGACCGGATTACACAGGTTTAACGGGACCTTACTGCGCTAATCATTACCCTAATCTCAATTGCTGTCCTGGTCGTCAGGACAATTGCACCGTGCCGATTCTCGACACTTACTGCTATTGTGATGAGTTCTGCAACCGATCCGAAGACGATACCGATTGTTGTCCAGATTTCGAATCCCATTGTAAAGGAATCAACGATCCTCCTGATCCTTTCACGAAAGGATGTGAGTATACATTATTTTTTTAACGACTTTTTCCATCTGAGCGGTTCATTTTTAATGGACTGACCATTGGTTTTAGGGTGTTACGAAGATGGGAAGAAGTACGAGAATAATAAATTCGTCAAGAAGAATAATTGTAACAAGTGGTGAGTTGACATTTTTTATTAAGGGAATGAATGACTTATTACGCAACCGGTGGAAGAATAGCAAGAATCGCATGTACGATGAGCTTTTTGATGACTTTGAAACTGCATGATTAACTTTACATAATGCAGCTTATTTTATCGGATGTCTCGTAAAAAATAAAGGAACAAAAGTTTCACTTATCCAAAGCATTTCGCTTTCTCTAAAGTGAAAGTTTAAAAAATGAGGTGGACAATTTATTACAATAACGTAACTTTTCATTCAACAGTAAGTGCGTCGCTCCCGAAGGTGAAGGCGAAGTGCTTTGCGAGACGAACACCTGTCTGATAGACCAAGAGATCATCAACGAGGTCAATTACCTCGAGAGCCCCGGATGGATTGCGAGAAATTATTCCGAGTTCTGGGGCCGAACACTCGATGACGGATTCAAGCTCAGGCTCGGAACCATAAATCCAACGCAATCGGTAATAAAGCACGACATTTTATTACTATAAAGAAAATATTAACACACGTGATGTATATTTCAGGTTCGTCAAATGAAAGCTGTCACTCGACACTATAGCCCGAACGACCTACCACGAGAATTCGACTCCAGAATCCGATGGGGAAGCGATATCACACCTGTTCATGACCAAGGCTGGTGTGGAGCTTCCTGGGCAATATCGACGGTCGACGTTGCCTCCGACAGGTTTGCCATAATGAGCAAAGGTATCGAAAAAGTCGAACTCAGTGCTCAGTACCTCATCTCGTGCAATAACAGAGGACAACGAGCTTGCAAGGGTGGATACCTCGATAGAGCTTGGCTGTTCATGCGCAAGTTTGGGTAAGCCTCACCTACCTTCAGTTAGCTTCAGTAGGATTTCTCTTAACGTTTGTAATATTTGTTAACAATGACAGAGCTGTTGATGCCGACTGTTACCCTTGGATCGGTGAAGCAGATAAGTGCAGAATACCTCGAGGAGGTAAGCTCTCAGAAGCTGGCTGTCAGAGACGAAATTCGTACAGTTTGAGAAATGAAATGTACAAAGTTGGACCCGCTTACCGTCTTGGCAACGAGACTGACATAATGCAAGAGATTCTCACATCTGGACCAGTTCAAGGTACAGTGAATCTTCAACTAATTATCTCTTTAATCTGGCTACTCAAACGAATCGGCTATTTTTAACGACACAACTTTAACGTACAGCAACGATGCGTGTGCACCACGACTTCTTCCACTACGAATCGGGAATATACGTTCCTTTGAAAACAAACAATTCTCATGCAAGTGGATATCATTCTGTAAGGATCGTTGGTTGGGGAGAAGAACCTTCGCCTTTTAACGGACAACCTGTTAGATTCTGGGTAAGCATATAAAACTGATCAAAAAGAAAATTTATTAGTCAATAAATTGAAATGATTTTTTAAATATATTATCGTCATTACGCAACTTTGAAACTTACGTATGTTACAGTTTCAATGATTTTCGAGAAAAAATCGATTTCTTATTTTTATGGCGCGATGTTGTTACACTTGAGAATTATTTTCTCAAAAATTATTAATTAGCTAGCCTATAATTGTTAAATATAATTGTTAAATATAAAGTCTCTCGTATGCGACAACGAGATTGTCCCAACGAGACTAATTAGAGGAATGTCGATGACGGTGAAAATCTATGCAATTAATTTGAAACCTTTTTTTTAAATTGTTTTGTTTAAATACGAATTTTATGTTAATTACTTACTTTTTTATTATTATTACTTTTTTATTTCGACCAGTAAAATTACATAAGTTAATCCTATCGGAGATTGACGCATTTACCTGAGTATAAGCTGGCATAAAGTTGTAACATCTAGAAAAATTCAACTTTATATAAACTTTTTGTTAATAAAATTTTTCGTGTCTTTAATTTATATGCCAATGCATATTTTATTCTTTAGCTATAAAATTCTTCATTTCATTTTTACTATACGTTTTATTCGGAATTAGTCTTTTTAACTCATTTAGTATGCTGTGAAAAGCCTTAATTGCTACGATAAAACTATTTTTATCACTTATCTCTTTTTTCATTTTTGGCAGTACGATATAGTTATTTCTAGTCTCTGATGGATTTATTTGAAACGTCTCTCTTAAACTTATATTGCATAAAGCTTTTCAAATATACCGAACCAAATCAACAATGCATTTTTGTGTTTCTCTAGTTTAAAACAAAATTTATTAATAACTTATAGCGCCTTATAATGCACTAAGGAAATGTTCTTTTTGTGTAACAATAGTATAACAAAAATTGTGTAGCATCAGCCCTCAAAAATAAAAAATTCTGCAAGTCAGTGAAACCTTATCATATTAAGAACTCATAATATTACACATCAGAATGTCGATAAAACTGACATTTTTCGTAATTATTAAAGTTTTTGCCAGTAATTTGTATTCGGTTGTTTTAAAACAAGACAGTGTACCAAATATAACCTGGAAGAATATTTAAATATAGCACATGAATATTTGTTTTGTTAAAAAATATACAACTTCGAGCTCTGATATCTTTTTTGAATATCGTTTAGCTCGATGCATGGAAAGTTATATTTAGAATACCACGTAGAAACTGCAAATTAAATTTTAGCAATAATGTTATACATTGACTTTGTAAAAAGTCAGGATGTTTCACTCGGAAATTCAGAGTGATGTTTCACGCTGGAGCACAGAGGAAAGAGCTCAGAGCTATAGTGAAAAAATTGCAATAAACAAATTTTATCGATCACGTTTATTTCTGCATAAAATTATCCTTTTATAATTTATAAATAATGAGTGTCAATGATAATATTTCATAATTATCAACTGCCTAGTTTAATAGAGTAAAAAACGCTCGTAAAGCGTTGATAAATCTATGGACATTTTTTTCGCTGTAATAAGTATTTTTATTGCTTTAATTAGAATAAAGAGGATATTCCATGCGGTGAACATTCACTCGATTAACATAATTTTAAGGCTGTAATATGAATATAATTTTCAAACTCAAATGAATAAATTCGTAATCGCATCGTCAATGTTACTGCGAATAATAATTGTTGAAACTGATTTTTCGTTACAGCGTGTGGCTAACTCCTGGGGACGAGATTGGGGTGAAGACGGTTACTTCAGGATCGTCCGGGGTAGAAACGAGTGCGAAATCGAGAGTTTCGTTCTTGGTGCCTGGGCTAATACAGCTCGCAACATAGTCTAAAAAACAAAACGAAAATCCAGCAGCATTTAAGCCGCAATGCCCCTTACCGCACTCGTCCGCTGAAGACTTCGGTGGAAAGACGACTTCTCTTGCATAAATGTTCGTTTCAAGATTGCGAGACGATAGAGCGTTATTTATACATATTACCGTAATGTATATGCCGTTGAGAATTTTTTTTTATTATATGTGATCACGTATACACCTCGCGAGCTTCGTTCGGAGGTTCGTATATATAGCGTCGTGTTTATAAGTGTCTCGTTCAATTTTCGCATCTTTTTCACTGTAGCGTGCGGTTTCGAAAAGTCATCGATCTTACTTTATCATCGAAATTTCTGCACACTTTCCCCAGCGCCTTCGTATTTTTATTCTACAGCGATAGGAATGTATCGAAGGTGAAGAATCGAGTATATATATATAGTATAAATATATCACATAATGTATTTATTAATATACCGTGTGAAAAATCGCCGATGCATGTCTCTAATCTTTGTCTAGAGATAAGGCTGTATTTGTATTCAGATTTTTTTTATTTATTTTAATAATAGTTATACTATTTACCTTAGAGTTACGGACAAATGATTTCAGCGAACAACTCTAATGAACCTATTTAAGTGCCAATTTCTGTACGTAATGGAATTGTTTAGATTACAGTTGAAAATAACATTTGTCTAGAAAATCGTGCCTTTCGAAAGCAATTGTTTGTTGTATCGAAGTTATTTTTGATAGAATAGTATACATATTTTATTAAATATATAAATATATTATGTACAGACGTTGCGTGCCTTTTAAAGGGCATTCGAGTATGACAAATTTATAAATGACCGTTCAGCGTGGTTGTACGTTCGAATGATCGAAAAGCTTTTAAATAAATCTTTGAGTAATTTAATTATCTTGGATATATATTTTTAATATTTTATCAAAAATTATCAACCGTTCTACTTTGATAAGCGGGCTATTTTATTTTTTATTTTTTTTATTTACACGCACATGTCACTCTCTTTTGACGATTTTGTAGTAATAACGCTTGTATTGCTGTTCATATTATAACTTTCAATTTTTTTTATGTAAATAATTTAATCGCAATACGCCAATAAATTCGACTAAATTGCGAATTTAATATCACAGATATTTTAGATCATACAAATAGTACATGAATAAACTTGTATCGCGAATTCAGCATAATTAACATTCGTACGTTTACTTATATTTTTATACTCTAACATAACGTTATCGCCGTTTCTGAAAAACCTTCATTTTTTTCTCTGTTATAATATATATATATATATATATATATTTGCAACGATCATTTTTAAAAATCGCTATTTGCAAGATGTTCATTCGCGAGCAGAGCAATAAAAAATGTGACTCATAAAAAAAATGATGTATTTCATCTATCCACGAATACATGTTTGTAAATCACGCGTAATAATTTTTCATAAACAATGACTGAAATCAATTTCAATGTTACTTTAACGTATATGCAACGCCGTGAGATTAGCCCCACTACTGTTCCATGACAGCTTTCAACCTCTTAGCTAGATTTTAAATAACAGTTATCTAATAACTCGCGAACAGTGAACATCTTGAATAATTCGCTGCGAGCAGCTTCGCGATGTTCTTTAAAAAAACGTCCCTCAGTTTGTCTTTTATTATTTATTTTTCCATCGGCTTGGCCTACAGTGATCCGATCGATGCGAGTTACACAGTAGAACTCGTTCAAGCTGTAAGAAGTTGACTGATTTGTTTTAATAATTTTTTTAGCTTTTTCGGCCAATTAGTACTGTGTTAATGTTCTGTAAAAGTTATTTAGACACGGGGCTAGGACACCGATCAAATGCGAAGCTCAAAGATTGGGAACCAATGAGTCGTTGTATCACCCATGGGGATTCGCTCAGTTGACGAATGTAAGTAGACATTTTTAAAGTATACACGTGTATTAAACGTGTTTTCGGCTCCTGTGATGACGCTTCCTTGAATATCCCGTTGAAAACTCAATCTGAATGCAATTAGAATTCGAGCAAAACGTGCAAAGTTTGTTAAGTGTATGAAATGAATCGGTTTATTTTTCGAGTATTGCGTGAATAATTGATTTTTATTTATTCATTAACCAATTCAATTCAATAAGCCTATATGAATTATTTTTTTTATCTATTCTGCGATCACAATTTAAAGCAGTCTAACCGTCTAAAGATGAAAAATAAATAATTCTTGCAGTAATTTTCATTATCTGTCCAAAGATTCCTATATATACATTTATAATCGGGTCATACTATTATTTGCAAAAATACGCAGCGATGCGATGATTACGCATCACGACTAGCAAGTTTATCGCATAAAAAAACGTTATCGACGAGCCACAGCCGATAATAGTTGTGTCAAAATGCAAATTTATGTTACATGTAGCTATAAATGTATTTAATTGAAATTCAAATTTGTATACATTGAAAGTAACAAAATGTTGATTTAACTAGAATTTAACGCCATCGCAAATTAAATTCATTGCTCAATTAATCTGAAATTAATTTTAATTACCATTGAATTACATTGAAACACATGTGCATTTATTATTCGCCTACAGTATAGGAGGGAACGATTCTGCAGAAAATAAAAGTTTCTTTTTGCATTTTATTTTAAACAGTTAGAATTTAAATTAAAGTAACTTAAGAGTCTAAACATGTTTAAATATAGTCCATGTATGTATTTTTAGCAAGGAATGACTCAAGAGTACCAAATAGGTTTAATGTTGAGAGAAAGATACAGCAATTTTCTTCCGGACCTGTACAAACCACAAGACGTTTACGCATATGCTTCTGGACTGGGTCGAACAAAAGCGTCGCTGGAGCTTGTGCTTGCGGCGTTGTATCCGCCAACTGAGGAATTAAAATGGAACAAGGAACTAAATTGGATGCCGATACAAATATTTTCCAATCCCAGACCCTTGGATATTCTTATAAAATCTAGAAATTGCCCAAAGTCGGTTACGTATAATATACATTTTACGATAGTCAAACGTATGACGAAATCTATTTTCAATAGCGACTTGTAAATGCCCGTAATAACAGAAAATGGCCATTTTCTTATGGAAAATATGCTTTTGTACTTTAAGAGGACAAGACACCTTTAAAATGCAAATTACTAAATTCAAAATTTTAAATATCTACAACAATGTAATTATAATTTACACGACAAGGTCCAGCTGTTCTATAAGTCCCCTCGATATCTAGTTAGAACAGAAAGAAGAAAATTCTCTCATCGTGGGATTCAAAGGCAACCAATGGATAGATGTCTTTTTTACCCTTATTTGAATTTTAAAAATGGACAAAATAAAAAATAACAAACTACGTATAAATCCAGTACCTTTTGATCCAAAAAAGTTGCGAATGGAAATTGATTACGTCATATTTATATTTATATTTTAATAAACCAATGCTATTATTGTCTTAACAGTTTTATTAAAGCTTTGGAAGAATTATTCAACACGAGTGAAATAAAAGCAACAATAGCCGAGTACGACGACATGCAAAAAATGTTAAAAAATATTTTTGGAAACGATTTTACATTCGAAGAAATATTTTGTACATATAACGCGTTAGCAGTTCACGTAAGAGTTGACCCTGTAATATAAATTTCGATTTGAATATTGTAATATCAGTCAATACTTACAATATCTTTTTAGATGAACATGAAATTACCGTTGCCCGACTGGTACACCGAAGACATACATTCCAAACTGAAAAAAGCAGCATACTGGTACTTGGAAACTTTATCTTACAATTCGAAACTCAAGCGATTAAACGGTGGTCCATTGGTGCGAAGATTCGCCGAGAATCTGCAAAATGCTGAACTCAAAAACCGAAAAATTTATCTCTATAGTGCACATGACAAAACTGTGCATAGTTTTGCCAAATCGAATGGCCTGTCCCTCCCGTATCCTGATTACGGAACTACAGTGATATTGGAAAAATTGAGCGACCGACAAAATAATCCTTACGTTCGAGTAAGTAGTAAATTGATATTTAATACGAAGATTCATATTTGAATTTTAAATTCATATTTTTTATAGTTTTTGCTATGGACTGGCGAGCCAAAACAATTGACTACTCTAAAACTGCCAAATTGCACGGAAGTTTGTCCATTGAATGAATATTTGAATGCTGTGGAGGAAGTTTTTCCGACGGACGAAGAAATGTTATGTTTGCATGAAAATTTGCAACCAAAAGATATACAAAACATTTTAACTACGGATTTGATGACCATAGACGACTAAACTTGTCTAAGGGGATATGACACCTTTTTTATATTACCTATTCTCATTGGGAATTTCTCATGATATCTTAAGATCTCGTTTCATTGCGCTTCAATGTAGCGACCGAACTTACAATCTTTTTTTTTTAATTTTTATTTTATTAATTGTTAGTTCCTGAGAAAAGCATTTTTCAGTACACATTTAAGAAAACTTCCTGTTATAAATGTTTCTGAATTAAAAACAATCTGAAAGCTCTTGTAATACATGTTTTAAAATTGTAATTAATTTCATATGAATGTAGCTTTTGATGACATTTTAAAAACTGTACGTAAAAGGCATATCGTTTTTAAATATTCTACATAATCTCGAATTAATACGGAAACTCGTGAAAAGAGAGAAAAAGTATAAATAACAATTCAAGTAATTCACAGTGGTATGCGAGTTTACATAGTCAAGTTTATAAGTAATAATCAAATAATGATTATACTTGATTAATATGTATATAATTTGTGCACATAATAATATATTTGGTGACTTGTGCTACAAGATAAGCACAATATGTATATGAACCTTATGCAAATAGATCATCCTACCTTCTCTTGTGAAATATGTTTTTTTTAGATTTTTGTGTAAATATTTCATGAAATAGATAACCGAACCTATCATTACACATATATTCACTATCTACTTATCATAATTATTTGATTAATACTTATCAATTCGACTATTCGTAAACTTCTTTTATACGAATGTTCGTTAGTCGAATGAATGTTTCTGATATGGTTTGGGTGTATACGAATACTACTATTTTAGATTCGTAATAAGTCTTCGATATTTCGAAACTTTTTTCTTTAAATAGTTGTTTCACCCAACCGTTGATTTTCAACCCTACGTACGTTGAGTTTTTATACTTTTTACTGTAATTAGATATCGGAGGGGCGTTATAGATGCGCTAAATATCATTAAAATTAATATTATTTCAGTATATCTATGTTTTGAAATGCGATCTAAAATTTTCTTGTATCTAATTATATTTAATGATGCCTTATCCCCTTAAGTAAGAATATTTCTTCTTTTTACGAAGTAGTTGACGAGCTTCTTAACATACTCATAACGATGGTTAACGAGTATCCTCCTAAGCAGTGGTAAACAAGGAAGAGAAAAATAAGTTTGTATTTGTTTATTTAAAAAAATTAATTATTAATCGTTTATTATCATCCGTGCACTAAATTCTGATTTATAAAAAGGTAAATCTAATGTACAAATCTATCTGAAATAATAATCAATACTTAATTTTACTTCTGCAAAGTTCCACGTTTTTTATTGTCCTTTGCTAATGCTTTCTTTAAAGACGCAATAATTCCGGATGAGACGTGAAGTTCATTTCTTTCGAGTTTGGGAGCAAGAGATCTTTTATCGCATTTCAAATCTTCATTGGACGGAATGACTTTACGCAGTGTTTTCATAAAATTGTCGAGAGTACATGGACTTCCACATCCTTCAATGGACATCTCTACATCTTCACTTGGAATTCCCTTGTAATACTTGACCTATATCAACAAAATTTTCATTACATGATACTAATAACGTGTCAACAATTTTAAGGGGGCGTCATACACAGCTTTTACTGACTGAGTCGATACAGCTGTAGAAAGAGAAAAAAATGCTTGAATCTTAATAAGTCCTCTGAATTACGTAAAACCAAGAGTTAATTGCCCTCTGCCTTGGCATTATCCATCACTGTACCAAATTTGGAACGTAAATAATCCTATGTTTTCGAGAAAAGCTTGATAGCTATAGATGGCCGCATTTTGCTATCGAAACTTTCGTTTAAGCTTTTTTTTTAAAAATATATCAATGTTTTCGTTTCAAATTTGGCATAATAATAGAGAAAGTAACGGTAGAGTATAACTAACTCTTGGTTTTGTCTTATTCAGTGGACTTATTAAGAAAGTTTCAAGCATATCGACTCGGTTGGTAAAAGTTGAGTATAATACCCCCTTAAGATTACCATCGCAACGTACCTTTACGGTGAACACGCCTTCCTCCTCGTGAAGCTCGATAAACACGGCGCTGGAAAATTCAGGTGGATGAGGAGTGTATACCCCCAAAGTCTGAAGAAGCGCAGCTACGTTCGATTCATGACCACTGTAGAGCTTGATTTTTTGATTTTTAATACTTTCGTCTCTCTGAGAATACAGAACCATGTCGTCGGTGATTTTTCGCAATAACATTCCACCGTTCAATCGTTTCAACTCGTCGTTGAAACTGGCGAGGTCATATTCGAGATTGATACCATCGCGGAGCTGACCGGTTGGAAAAATGTCATAGGCCCAGTCCGGCAGCGTCAGATTCATGGCATATTCGGACATAAGATCAAACCACAAGGTGGACATGTCATGTGAATTTTCAAATAATTTACCCGTCAAGACGGTTAAATTTTTCATCAAAGGTTCGAATACTTTGAGTTTATTCCGATATTCCTCGGATGCCTCTACTTTTTCTCGAGCTTCAAGGTACCTACGAACATTATTTACACATTGGTAACAAATTATTTTTTTAATTCAATTCGAGACTTACTTCGGACACTTGTCCGGAGCCATGAGATTGTCGTCAAGTTTGGGAAGGTACGTTGCAGGTATTGGCTGCCAGTTTAGAACTGTATGCCATCTTTGGGTAATTTTAGGCGGATAGAGAGAAGCTAATACCAATTGAAGACTCATTTTGGTTCGATCAGTGTCTGTACTTCTAGCACTGACTTCCGAAGCGCGATAAATGTCACCCAAGAAATCACCGTACTGTTTTCGAAGATATGCTCCCAATACGTATTCCCTCATTTTTCCATTCTATCGAATACAATGTTTCAATAAAATTATTATTCATTAGATTGATTCGTTAAAGAGATGAAATGGAAGAAAATAAAATGCTTACATTGGTAAGTCCACCATATCCCATGGGTTCAAAAGAGGTGTTCAAATGAGGATCGTTAGGATACATCTCCAATCCATTGTTTTCGGGAGCACGATCGCCATGTCTGAAGACCTGAAAAGTAGATAGAGGAGAATGTCTTTATGAACCAAAAATTCTAATAATGTGAAAAAAATTGCGGACACTTACTACGTTCAGAAACTTCAATTCTGCTTGGACGCCGGCGCTAAAAGCCACCAAAACAATGGTCAATAAGGAAAACGACATATTGGGAGTCATCTTCGTATGAAGAATTTCGTTACTTGCGATTTTATTTTAGCTTATATACAGCTACGCATCGATAGAAACTACTTAATAATTGTTAGGTATTCTTTTATTGGTGACGTTTTTTATTGAACATTGATTATAAAACTGTCGCGTAGAATAACAATCTGTGCAAATATTGAATTACTGTTGGGTGGACGCAACTGTATAATTGATGAATTGATTTATGCTAAAATAATTAAATCGATTCTTATTTTTTGAGCTTACTCATCTGGGTACAATATTATATTATGTCATAATAACGTGTATAAGTAAGTATGTACAAAGATAAGAGTATAAAACTAATAAACGAATTGTGCAAATAAAAATTAAGAATTCATAAGTCAATTCTAGGAAACTATCTATATAGTTAATTTATCGTTTAGGGAACCCTAGTAAATGTTCGTATCAGCTGTTTGACATAGCTTGGCCAAGTGTCTCAGTGTCCACTGCCCAAATCGACTTTTTTCTTTAATAACGCGTTATTTTAATAATTTATTCGGTGTATACGGTTTTGAAATACGCATAAAGTGAAAAGGAATTAAAAAAAAATATTTAATGTTTGAAAGTATGACAAAATAAAGCTGTAGAGCTGAATAATTCGATTATTGTTGAATATTTTGATGTTGGGAATTTTGTTAGAATATAAAAAAATATTACGGATCTTCTTTAAAAAATTGAACGTTCTTTCATTAATCTTAAGACATTTTTGTTCTATCGCAATTTTCATCAAAAACTACACTTTTCGTGAATTAAATTTGTTAAATTTTGAAATAAATGTGAGGTTTATGTGTCAGGAACAATTCTGTTTGATAAAATAAATTACAGTTCTTATCAACGACAGTTGTTAAAGACACCGAAAAATATCTTTTATAAAGGTTAAGGTCGATGCGAATATTCTAAGCCAATTTATTTTAGCCAATTTTAGATTGTTTAATATTGCTTCAATGAACTTTTAAATGCCACCATTAAAAATCACGACTTTTAAAATATCAATCGAATAGGAAATAGTGCGCGAATTTTCCTGATATTATACCTGTACAGAATATCATTAAAAATGCCATTTTAAAATTCAACATTTTTCTAGATGAAAAATGATAAAAAACACATTTTCGACTTATCACCAATACCCGGACTGTACGTGCCTCCTTCTTCTTGGTCGTAGAATCGTCAACAGCAGCTTCAGCTTCTTCTCTGGCGATGTGAGCAGATTTTAAGCTCTGACTCGCATGTAATGTGCACATGTTGTCACAGACTTTGACAAATCTCAAGCTTTCATGTCCAAGCGAGCAAATTGCAGCCATAGTTTTTGAGAATCTTCAGTTTTGGTTTCTGGCTTTCATAAAACACGCGCAATGTGCTACGAATAAAAGTGAAGTCTTTTAGAATTCGATTATTTATAGTTTATTACAATACTGATGGTAAATACCCGAACGCGCGCAATTAGAGACTCTGCTTTGAAGCATTTAATTTTGTCAACAAGGTAATAATCATCCGAATTGACTTTAGTATGTCAATTATAACGATAACAGCTATTGAAAAAATGCAAAACAAATATTGGCGTTTCAAACCAGACAGATTGGAAAGACGACTTGATACGAGTCATCTGCAAACAAAGAAATTAATAGCTTACGACTTTATTTCAGCTTATTTGGTAAAAAAATGTAATAGTTTCTGTTGCACTATTATTGGTAACGCGTTTTATTGCATATCTATGATAAACAATCGTCAACGATATTGATTTGTACTTATATACAGTACCAAACATTCAACACCAAGCATCAACAACACTTTTGCAATTTCATATCTAATACATAAACTTATGGTTCATGGACACGTGACATCGATAAGAGAGCAGAGCGATCCGATGGAATTCCAGACCTAAGTCGGAAGTAATACATATATATGAACCAAACAAACGCCCTTAATTTTGATAGTAAAACCCTTAAACGTCAAATAATCCACATTCCGAGTTGTGGTGTGCTTTTATTACCAACACAAACAAGACTCGAGGGATACATTATAAAGTTTGAAATGTAACAGGTTTTATTGACACAAAAGGAATTTAGAAAATAAAATAATCTCTGTCGCTTGCCGTACTTCGACACTAGCAATAAGGCCTAGAAATTGCGTATACGTCGGAATTCAAGATTTAGGTGGAAGTCTTTCGGAACATCCCGATGTCGACTCTTATCTTTCCAATTTTTTCTAAAAGAACTTAGTCTAATTTTATCCTCGAGTCTGGTGAGTCTTATCGAGTAGTAGATAGCCCAAGTATGAGTAAATAAGTAATTCTCCTCATTGCTATAATCGCGAATAGCGCTCATTCTCTATGTACAGTCACAAGATAAATAAACTCAGCCTAAAATTATTTATCAGAATAATAGTTATTCTCGAACCTTAGTTGTTATCCATATCTGACGTTCATACATACTGTCGAGTGTAATTTACAAGATCAGATTTACGTAGAATCAGCAGATCAAGAATGTAGGTATGTAAGTGGGCAAAACACCTCTTAGTCAAGCTATATCCTAAGGTAAACATTTTAATCGCTTCCTTTAAATAAATAATGCTGAAGTTATAGATAGATATACATTCAATTTACGCTTTACTTCGGGTCTTTAAACCCTTTGATAAATTAAGGGACTATTTGATCTGAAAATGGGCATAATTACTATTTGATGCATTCTAGAAAGGATGAATGTAGAGATTTTGGAAATGTAGCTCAGATCGAAGGTATGCGTATCTATAACTTGAATATTATATTTACGATGAATATAATTATTATAACTAATTCAAATGTTCAATTTTAGGCACCCTCACTTAGAGTGGTTTCAACCACATATGCATTCCACGCCTTTTTGATTCGCCTTGCTTGATAATCAGTATTGTAGTTAACGTTTAGCGAATTTCATTGACCTAAACGTTTCCTATTCAGTCGCGAACAGTTCCTTTTATTTTTGCGATTTCTCATAGGTATAAAAAATAATTCCAGAAAAAAACTCCATGTAAGAGCTTAAATACGCGTGCTACCTCCGGTCTTATTATTCTCTTTAATTTGTTTAAAAATGAATTTTTATTCATACATTCGTATCGAAAATTGGTTTACAAATTCTCATAAAGTCCAGCGAAAAATTCCAAGGACAAAAAATAAGATTTAAACAAATTTATTTTTCATTGCGCGAAACGGTGCTTACTAAAACAACTTTGTATTTTATTTTAAATACAGTCAAATAGAGTCAGTTTGTAACCAAGAATATTCAATTGAAATCGTAGCGATTGGAAAATTTCTAACTGGTGTGAGTATAAAAAATAAAATATTCAAGGATAATTGTACGTAATAAATTTTCCTTCTTGCAAGGCAAGACCATCTTCCTTGTGTTTTACGAAAAACAATCAGATTGTAAGCACACGCGTATATCGCTATGTGATTAGAATTTATCCTTGTTTAATACAAAATTGACAAGTAAAGTTTTTATAGTTCCTCTACTAATGTCAACATAATACATATCAAGTTTGACACTAGATAGGGTCATTTAATTGTTGTTATTGAATGTGCTCATTAAAACGCAATGAACTTAATCAGCTGTTTTATTTTTTAATTCCCTTTTCTTCAACTGATTATCTTATAATTAATCATATATGTTTGAATTGAATTATTTGCTAATAATTGTATAAATTATTTGTTTAAGCTTTACACAATTTATTTTATGCATTTGTTTATTGCTATTTTTAATTCACAGATATATTGCAATATTAATTAGATGGAATTGACACAATTCAATGTAATTGATATTGACAAATGTTACTGCATTGAAAAATACTTTAATAGATCAAGATACATACAAAAAAGAATTTTACGTGTGCAGGGCTCTCTGTAATTTATATTTTGCGTCGATAGCGTTTTTTATGAATTTAATAAGTCCACTAGCAATATGAAATTCATTATTTTCGATTCCAGCTTCAACCAATTGCTTATCGCACATTAAATCGTCATCGGAAGGAAGATATTTACTCAGTATGTTTATAAATTTTTCAAGAGTACACGTACTCCCGCATCCTTCAATGAGAATCTCCTCTTCTTCAGTGGGAATCCCCTTGTAATACTTGACCTTTTTAAAAATTTCAGTAAAATGTCAATAATAAAGTGCCATAAGCGATATAAACAAATTTTATAGCCACTATTGCAACTTACCTTTACACCATGCACTCCTTCGTTCTCGTGCAGCTCGACAATCACAGCACTGGTGAATTCCGGTGGGTATGATAAATTAGCTCCGAAAAGGTATAGAGCCGGAGCTAGCGTTAAATCATGGCCACTATAAAGTTTGATCTTTTGATTTCTAATATTCCCATCTCTTTGAGTAGAGAGAATCATGTCTTCGATGATTTTCCGCAATAACGCTCCACCGCTTAGTCTTTTCATCTCATCATTGAAATTACCGAGTTCGAACTCTAGAATCGTACCGTCGAGAAGTAAACCGTTTGGGTAAATTCCATGGGTCCAGTCAGGTAACGTCACGTTCATGACTTGTTCATTCCGAAGAGTGAACCACAAATTGTACATATCGTTGGAATTTTCAATTGATTTGCCTGTCATAGCGGTTAGAAATCTCATCAAGGGTCGGAAATCCTCGAGTTTCTTTTGATATTCCTCTGAGGCTTCTGCCTTTTCTCGAGCTTTAAGATATCTATAAAATGTTTATTAAAAACTGTGGAAATGGAATTCCAAATAAATTTCTTTAATTGTTGACACTACTTACGTAGGACATACACCTGGAATCAGGAGTGTATCGTCGATAAGGGCATCGAATTTATAAGGTATTGGCTGCCAATTCAGAAACTTATGCCACCTTTGTGAATGTGTAGGTGGATAGAGCCCAGCCAAAACCAATTGAAGAGTCATTTTGGTCCGATCAGTGTCTGTAGATCTAGCACTGACTTCCGAGGCGTGGTACATGTCACCCAGGAAATCACCGTATTGTTTTCGAAGATACGTCCCCAATGTATATGACCTCATTTTTCCTCCCTACCAGGGAAATACATTAATTAAAGACAACTGACGAAACCGAGAAATAAGATATATTTACATTGGTCAGTCGTCCCAATCCTGTTGGTTCAAAAGTGTAATTAATATATGGATCGTTTGGATATATCTCCAAGCCATCATCTCTACGAGACCGATCGCCGTGTCTGAATATCTGTAAAGTAGACAGTGTTTTAAATTTAAAATAAACGATGAAAAGTTAAAATAATATGAGTTAAAATCGGAAGTACTTACTACATTCAGCTGTTTCAATCGAGCTTGTACTGTAATGCTACAAACTACTAAAACGATAGCTTTTAGGAAAAGCGACCCGACGCGAGGCATTGTCAAATAAAGCATTTGATTACTTGTTATTTCATTTGAACTTACTTATACCTATGCATTCGTAATCCGATATAATGTTTACTGAATATCTATTATAAAACAATCACCTAGAAAACCGATTTGTGCAAATATTTAGTTACTTCGGTCGGCAACACTATATACTTTCCTTAAGCTGAAACAACTGTCCTGATTAATATTTTTTAAGATTATACATCCGTTTAAAATTCTACTGTAGGTTCTGTGTTCAAATATATAATAAACATATAACACTAAACCAAACTAATAAACATGTTGCAAAAATAAAAATCAAGAGCTAATACTATTTACACGTCTTACAAAGTATACAAAATAAATTATTGATGGTCATATGCTCGTCGACAAAATTAACGTAACACCTAATTCGGACTAAAATGTGCACAACTTCAAAGATTAATTTCACAGATAAACATATTGGAAAGTGATACTAATTTCTTTAATTAAAAATTTGTACTTCAATATGCATAAATCAGAATTATCGAAAAAAGTTATGGAAAATGAATATTGTCAAAATATTAAAAGTTTTATACAATTATTTCTCGATTTTATAGTATAGAGAAACCCTTGCCTTTAAATCGGAATTTCTTTTATTTACATATAGGAGATTTTCACGTACTTAAATACGAACCTTTTACTACCTGTATGGATGTAAATATCACTAATTATTTTTTTCAAGCCTTCTGACACATTGCACTTCACTTAGAAAAAACTCGCACTCAAACAAAAAGATTAACTCCCGTTAGAGGATGCACTCCAATCTGGAACCCAAACTATAACTATCATTCTTGTTTGTCTTTTAATATACTCATTGAATCTCTGTGAGGCTAATCAGCTGTTTTGCAACTCATTATCTTATTATTGATGAAATATTTTAGAGTAGTAGCATCATTATTAAAAAAGTATAAATTTTTTCATTAAACTTTATAAAATGTGTTTTGTGCATTTATTTATTGCGCTATTCTTATCTCAGAGATAATTTCCTAAAATGATACACTTCAATTTAATTAATATTGACAAATGTAATTGCACTGGTAAATCCCAAGGGATAGATAGTTTAAGATACATTAAAAACAGAATTTTACGTGTGCAAGGCTCTCTGTAATTTATATTTTGCGTCAATAGCGTTTTTTATGAAATTAATAAACCCACTAACAACATGAAATTCATTATTTTCGATTCCAGCTTCAACCAATTGGTTATCGCACATTAAATCGTCATCGGAAGGCAGATATTTACTCAGTATGTTTATAAATCTTTCAAGAGTACACGGACTCCAGCATCCTTCAATGAAAATCTCCTCTTCTTCACTTGGAATTCCCTTGTAGTATTTTGCCTATTTCCAAATTTCAATAAAAGTCATTGATAAAGGACCAAGAAATTGGAAATAGCCATTCCAACATACCTTTACACTATGCACGCCTTCGTTCTCGTGCAGCTCGATAATCACTGCACTGGTGAATTCAGGTGGGTATGATATATTGACTCCTAAAATCTGCAAAACCGTAGCTACGTTTATATCATGGCCACTATAAAGTTTGATCTTTTTATTTCTAATATTCCCATCCCTTTGAGTAGAGAGAATCATGTCATCGATGATTTTCCGCAATAACGCTCCACCGTTTAGTCTTTTCATCTCGTCATTGAAATTACCGAGTTCGAACTCTAGAATCGTACCGTCGAGAAGTAAACCGTTTGGGTAAATTCCATGGGTCCAGTCAGGTAACGTCACGTTCATGACTTGTTCATTCCGAAGAGTCAACCACAAATTGTTTATATCGTTGGAATTTTCAATTGATTTGCCTGTCATAGCGGTTAGAAATCTCATCAAGGGTCGGAAATCCTCGAGTTTCTTTTGATATTCCTCTGAGGCTTCTGCCTTTTCTCGAGCTTTAAGATATCTATAAAATGCTTATTAAAAACTGTGGAAATAGAATTCAAAATAAATTTCTTTAATTGATGATACTACTTACTTAAAGCACATAATTGTAGACATGAGCGCATCGTCAATTATCGCATCGAATTTATGAGGTATTGGCTGCCAATTCAGAAACTTATGCCACCTTTGTGAATGTGTAGGTGGATAGAGCCCAGCCAAAACCAATTGAAGAGTCATTTTGGTCCGATCAGTGTCTGTGGATCTAGCACTGACTTCCGAGGCGTGGTACATGTCACCCAGGAAATCACCGTATTGTTTTCGAAGATACGTCCCCAATGCATATGACCTCATTTTTCCACCCTACCAGGGAAATACATAATTGAAGACAACTGATGATACAGAAAAATAAAATATATTTACATTGGTCAGTCGTCCCAATCCTGTTGGTTCAAAAGTGTAATTAATATATGGATCGTTTGGATACATCTCCAAGCCATCATCTCTTGGTGAGCGATCGCCGTGTCTGAAGATCTGTCAAGTAAACAGTGTTTTTAATCTAAAATAAAAAATGAAAAGTTAAAATAATATGAGTTAAAATCGGAAGTACTTACTACATTCAGCTGTTTCAATTGAGCTTGTACTGTAACGCTACAAACTACTAGAACGATAGCTTTTAGGAAAAACGACCCGACATGTGTCATTTTCAAATAAAGCAGTTGACTACTTGTAATTTCATTTAAGCTTATTTATACCTATGCATTGGTAAACAGGTATAATATTTTCTGTGAGCTCTTTCATTCGTGACGCACTTTATTGAATATCTAACATAAAATAATCACCTAGAAAATCGATTTGTGCAAATATTGAGTTACTTTTTCCGTCTGTATAAAATTCTAGTTTGAGTTCTGCGTACAAATATAACACATACCTGTAATACAAAAATAACACTAAACGAAACCAATAAATGACTTGCATTAGTAAAAAGCAGGAGTTACTACTTATACCTGTTATAAAGTATACTAAATAAATTATTGATTGTTATTAGCTCGTCGACATAATTAACGTAACATCTAATTTCGACTAAAATTTATACAACTTCAAAGATTAATATCCCAGATAAAAATATCGGAAAGTGATACTAATTTCTTTAATTTAAGGCAAAAATTTGTACTTCAATATGTATGGATCAGAATTATCGAAAAAAGTTATGGAAAATAAATAAAATAATGTCCGAATATTCTATTTTTATACAATTGTCTCTGGATTTTATAGTATAAAGAAAAAATTTACTTTAAATTGGATTTTTTTTATTTATTTACATACAGGACACTTTCACGTACTTAAATGTTCGAACCTTTTACTAACTGTTATGGATATAAATACCACTAGTTATTTTTTTCAAGCGTTTTGACACTCTACACATCACTTAGAAAAAACTACTGTGTGTAACATTAACTAATCATCTCATTCACAGTGATTTGCAATCAAACAAAAAGATTTTCTCCCATTAGAGG
Organism: Apocrypta bakeri; assembly: GCA_018906985.1. NCBI lineage: Eukaryota > Metazoa > Arthropoda > Insecta > Hymenoptera > Pteromalidae > Apocrypta > Apocrypta bakeri. Next base: position 6,118,393 of record JACCIA010000002.1, read on the forward strand.
ATGCACTGCAATCTGGAACCCAAACTATAACTATCATTCTTGTTTTTCGTTTAATATGCTCAATGAATCTCAGAGAGCTTAATTAGCTGCTTTATTTTGTAATTCTTATTTACAACTCATTATCTTATTGTTAATCACATATTTAAAAATTGAATGATTACCAATAATTGTATCATTTTTTGATCACACTTTTAAATTTATTTTATGCATTAATTTATTGCAATTCTTATCACACAGATAATTTTCTGAATTGACACAATTCAATGTAATTAATATTGACAAATGTTACTACATTGAAAAATACTTTAATAGATCAAGATAGATACAAAAAAGAATTTTACGTCTGCAGGGCTCTCTATAATTTATATTTTGTGTTAATAGCGTTTTTTATAAAATTAAGAATTCATTATTTTTGATTCCAGCTTCAACCAATTGGTTATCGCACATTAAATCGTCATCGGAAGGAAGATATTTACTCAGTATGTTTATAAATATTTCAAGAGTACACGAACTCCCGCATCCTTCAATGAAAATCTCCTCTTCTTCACTTGGAATTCCCTTGTAATATTTTGCCTATTTCCAAATTTCAATAAAAGTCATTGATAAAGGACCAAGAAATTGGAAATAGCGATTCCAACATACCTTTACACAATGCACACCTTCGTTCTCGTGCAGCTCGATAATCACTGCACTGATGAATTCCGGTGGGTATGATAAATTAGCTCCGAAAACGTATAGAGCCGCAGCTAGCGTTAAATCATGGCCACTATAAAGTTTGATCTTTTGATTTCTAATATTCCCATCTCTTTGAGTAGAGAGAATCATGTCTTCGATGATTTTCCGCAATAACGCTCCACCGTTTAGTCTTTTCATCTCATCATTGAAATTACCGAGTTCGTACTCTAGAATCGTACCGTCGGGAAGTAAACCGTTTGGGTAAATTCCATGGGTCCAGTCAGGTAACGTCACGTTCATGACCAGGAAATCACCGTACTTGTTTCGCAGATGTGTTCCCAATGCATATAACCTCATTTTTCCTCCCTACCACGGAAATGCATTAATTAAAGACAACTGATGAAACAGAGAAATAAGATATAGTTACATTGGTCAGTCGTCCTAATCCCGTTGGCTCAAAAGAGTAATTAATAAAAGGATCGTTTGGATACATCTCCAAGCCATCATCTCTTGGTGAGCGATCGCCGTGTCTGAAGATCTGTCAAGTAAACAGTGTTTTAATCTAAAATAAATGATGAAATTAAAATGATACGAGTAAAGAATGCAAGTCTTACGACACTCAGATGCTTCAATTCAGCTTGTACTGTAACGCTACAAACTACTAAAATGATCGCTTTTATGAAAAACGACACGTCGGGAAAAATCTTTTTATCAAATGTTTAACTGCATGCAATTTCATTTAGGCTTATATAGAACTACGCATTGTCGAGAAAAAAATATTATAATTTCCGTGAGATCTTTGGTGAATGACGCATTTTATAACTATCGTTGCTTGAGTGATATTCGCAAAGTAGATGAGGCAATGCTACATTGTTTGTCATTTACAATATCTCACTCTGTTTCACATACAACAATGTATCAGGTATCATAGGTAATTTTAGTTTTATCTCGTAAGTTTACATCTACTTTAATTTAAACTTCACCAATGAATATTATTTTCTTACAATAATAGTATAATAATTCATGATGCCTACAGTCCATTTTTAATCTACAGATCTTTTTTGTTATTCCATACCTGCACATAGTACTACTTTGCAAACGATATTAAAATAGTATCAGACGTAGTCGCACAGTAAATATGAATATAAATAAAATCATAGATTAAGCGTTCAGAGAAATTCAAGGTTAAAGATGATGAAAAGCAAGGTTTATTTTAAATATTTGTATTCTGAATAAATAAATGACGCAATATCGGTATTGATTTTATTAAAAATTTCATTAATAAGAAACTCTTGAAAATATTGACACCAAATTGCAACCAAATCACATATCTTCTGTGTTGACCTGTTCTTTTCATGGATTATTTTAGATTCTAAGTAAAATCTGAATCGGTTGGAATTTGAAATTATGATTAAAAAAAATAATTAAACAAGTTAAAAGGGGAATGTATCTTTTATTTCTTTTATAAAGGATAGTTTGAAAATATGCCACTAATATACATGGAAAGGAAATTAATTATACAATTAACGAAATGTTTGTTCAAAAGTTCAAGTCTTGAATAGTGTAAGAAGTCGGCCCTTAATGAGTTCTCATCATACAGTTATAGAAAATATAATTCATCTTCGAATACAATTCATTTACATCTATATTTTAATTCTACACACAAAATATTATATACATACAGATAAATTGAAAATAATCTTATTTTTGCAAGATTCCCTGCACGTTATTACTTGTGACAAGATCCATAAATACGTATTTTATATTCGCAACTGCAAAATCAATTCTATTATTTTCCAGTTCAGCAGCGAGCCATCGTTTATCGCACTTTAAATCTTCATCGGAAGGCAGATATTTACTCAGTATGTTTATAAATCTTTCAATAGTACACGGACTCCCGCATCCTTCAATGAAAATCTCCTCTTCTTCACTTGGAATTCCCTTGTAGTATTTTGCCTATTTCCAAATTTCAATAAAAGTCATTGATAAAGGACCAAGAAATTGGAAATAGCGATTCCAACATACCTTTACACTATGCACGCCTTCGTTCTCGTGCAGCTCGATAATCACTGCACTGGTGAATTCAGGTGGGTATGATATATTGACTCCTAAAATCTGCAAAACCGTAGCTACGTTTATATCATGGCCACTATAAAGTTTGATCTTTTGATTTCTAATATTCCCATTCGTTTGAGTAGAGAGAACCATGTCGTCGGTGATTTTTCGTAAAAACACTCCACCGTTTAGTCTTTTCATCTCATCATTGAAACTGGCGATATCGTACTCCAGAATCGTACCGTCGAGAAACGAACCGTTTGGGTGAATTCTACTGGTCCAGTCAGGTAGTGTCACGTTCATGACTTGTTCATGCCGCAGAGTCATCCACAAATAGTACATATCGTTGGAACTTTTAATTGATCTGCCCGTTACATCGGTGAGATTTTTCATCAGTGTTTCGAATACTTTCAGTCTCTTTTGATATTCCTCTGTGGCTTCTGCCTTTTCTCGAGCTTTAAGATATCTATAAATAGTTTACGTTAATTCATGCAAACAGACAGTTTTTAAATTGATGTCACTTTACTTACTTAGGACATTGAGCTGGAAGCAGGAGACTATCGTCGATACTACGAAAGTAATTATAAGGTATTGGCTGCCAATTCAGAAACTTATGCCACCTTTGTGAAATTGTAGGTGGATAGAGCCCAGCCAAAACCAATTGAAGAGTCATTTTGGTCCGATCACTGTTTGTACATCTAGCGCTGACTTCCGAGGCGTGGTAAATGTCACCCAGGAAATCACCGTATTGTTTTCGCAGATGTGTTCCCAATGCGTATGCCCTCATTTTTCCACTCTAACACGGAAACGCATCAATTGAAGACAACTGATGAAACAGAGAAATAAGATATAGTTACATTGGTCAGTCGTCCTAATCCCGTTGGCTCAAAAGAGTCATTAATAAAAGGATCGTTTGGATACATCTCCAAGCCATCATTTTTAGGAGCACGGTCTCCGTGCCTGAAGATCTGACAAGTAAACATTGTTCTTAATTTAAAATAGATGATGAAACGTTTTAAATTATACGAGTATAAAATGCAAGTACTTACCACATTCAACTGTTTAAATTCAGCTTGCACTGTGACGCTATTGATGAATAAAACGATAGCTATTAAGAAAAATAACTCGACACGAGGCATTTTCAAATGAAGCAGTTGATTACTTGTGATTTCATTTAAGCTCATTTATACCTATGCATTGATATATAGATAACAATTTTTCCTGCTTGTGCATTCGTGACGGGTTTTTATGTGATAACGATCTGCCAGTACCAAACATTCAACAAATGCAAATATATCGGTAGTGGAATAAGCTAATCCCTTACTAAATTATCGAGTGTTTGCAGTCACATATTCGACTGTTTACATAACGCCTATAATTCTAGAATAATCTTTTAAATTTACAATTATTACTCTGTTAATTTACTCTACCAGAAAGAATATTTGTTTTCAATTAAATGATTTAAATAATAATTTTTTATATCAGTATTTAAGTAATAAAATCGCAATTATCAAATCTATGGGAAATTCGTATATTGGGAGGTAGAATTAAAAAATATTTATTTTCTCATAAAAATTCTTCTATTTCGTTCCTGCACACAAGCATCATCACATCAACATAAGATGTAAATAGATAAGAGCAAAAGCTGCACAATGCATATAAATATGCGTAAACGAAATCGCGCCAACCTTCGACTAGCGCGCATAGATGTAAGTGAAATAACAATTATAAACTAAAAACAAAAATAAACTAATTAATTATTAAATTTAGTTATACTGTTTTTAGCACGTTGATTGCAACGTGTACAACATTTTCATACGTACAACTAAAATCCGTTAAAACTAATAAACATACTGAAAAATACTTTTCTAAGTAGAGGATGAAAACATCTTGTGACCGCAAGAAATAGAACGTTTTCATGACCACTTGAGCAAGCAAACAAGAGATAAGAGCTATTACACAACGGCAGCAATACCACACAACCCTTATAAAACGACAGTCGCAAAAAAACGTGTAACTAACTTTGATATATATTTTTAATTTAACTCTAAACGCTCATACACACAAAGCATTATATAAATATATTAAAATTTATATATATATATATAATTTTATTTTTGCAGGATTCCCCGTAATGTATTTTCTGCGACGAGAGCATCCTTTATGGGTTTAATAATCCCAATAGCAAGATCAATTTCATTATTTTCGATTTCAGCGGCAAGCGATCGTTTATCGCACTTTAAATCTTCGTCGGAAGGCAAAACTTTCTTCAGTGTTTTCATAAAGTGTTTAAGAGTACATGGACTCCCGCATCCTTTAATGGACATCTCCACTTCTTCACTTGGTATTCCCTTGTAATACTTGACCTATTTCAAAATTTCGTAGGGTATACAAATTAATTACAATTAATATAACTAATTAAAAGTTTTAAATTTATGCACAGCCTCGCTCAGAGGTGTTTTGCCCCCGTAATTGAGCGTCAACAATTTTAAAGTTACTACTACAACTTACCTTTACACTGAACACTCCATTGTTCTTATGCAACTCGATAAATACTGCGCTGGAAAATGCTGGTGGATGAGGAGTGTATACCCCCAAAGCTTGAAGAAGCGCAGCTATGTTCGTTTCATGACCACTGTAGAGCTTGATTTTTTGATTTTTAATATTATCATCCCTTTCAGTATATAGAATCATTTCGTCGATTATTTTTCGCAATAACATTCCACCGTTTAGTCTTTTCAGCTCGTTATTAAAATTGGCGATATCATACTCAAGATTGATACCGTCGAGTAGTTGACCTGTTGGAAAAATCTCATGGACCCAGTTTGGTAATTTAAGGTTCATGCTGTGTTCAGACATTAGATCAAACCATAAGTAGTACAGGTCGTTGGAGTTTGTTATTGGTTTTCCCGTCTGGACTGTTAGCTGTTTCATCATGGGTTTGAATATTTTCAGTTTCTTTCGGTATTCTTCCGATGCTTCGGCTTTTTCCCGAGCTCGAAGGTATCTAAAGACATTCATTTATTATTTTAAACGATTGTCTAATTTTATTTATTGATCATGCACAAGCTGGAAAGTAATGATAAATAGCGAAAAACAATCTTTTCACCTTCTTAGGTGGAATCTCGTGCATTTTTTAAAACTAAATATATTGCTCACTTTGGACACTGCTCGGGAACCATCAAAGTATCATCGAGACTAGGCACATAAGTGAAAGTTATCGGCTGCCAATTTAAGAACGTATGCCATTTTTGTGATTTTTTAGGCGGATAGAGCCCAGCTAAAACCAATTGAAGACTCATTTTGGTCCGATCACTGTCTGTACTTCGAGCACTGACTTCCGAGGCGCGATAAATGTCTCCTAAGAAATCGCCGTATTGTTTTCGAAGATACGTCCCCAATGTATATGACCTCATTTTTCCTTTCTATCAAACAATTGCATTATTGCAAATAGGTGTCAATTGAAGAACGTCGAGTCATTGAATTGTAATAGACAAATTTTAATAGACGAGTATTACGAATTAACTAAAAATATTGTAATCTGAGAAACATATGAAATACATCTACCTATAATTAAAGTTAGATCTCTAACATTACGTCTATTTTCATTCTTTAATTCTAAAAATACTGTAGCAGGGATAATTTTAAAGATAATAGTTTAAAGCTTCAATTGTTAGACAAACCTGTAGTTTAAAAAAATTGAATGTTCATAACCGTTCTTTAGGTATTGACGGTGCCTATAACCAGGAATCTAAAAGAGGATTTTGATATCATCTTTTTTAAAGGAATCTTTGGCCTGATTGGCATCAATCCTAATAAAAAGGAATCTCGAGTCTAATTCAGTTCATTATAAACAAATAATTTTATGACATGCAAATTTTCAAACTCGAAGTTTTCCATTATATTTGTTTACACATAATGCAAAAAATGTTATTATTAGATTATGACAGAGAATTACAAAATTAGAATTAGTCTTTTTTAATAATTTCTATTCTTATTTTTACAGGAAATGATAAGTATGTTTGGTGCAAACTGATGCAATCAATTCATCGATAAGCTGTTCCAGAATTAAAGAGCGAAAGTAGATTTGATTTCAGAAATCATTGCAAACTTTTATTTATACACAGAATTAGAAGATTTGTTTAACAGTGCACTCACATTTGTCAGTCCACCAAGTCCCACATGATCAAAAGTACTATATCTATAAGGATCATTTGGATACACCTCCAAACCATTATTGTCAGGAGCTCGATCGCCATGTCTGAAGACCTGACAATAATTGTTACTAATAATTTTTCACTGGATAAAAACGAAAAATATAAGTCTTTCCGGGCCCTTACTACGTTCAAAAATTTCAATTCTGCTTGGACATTGAGAGGAACAATCATCGGTATAACAGCCAATAAGAAAATTGCCGCGGCAAGAGTCATCGTGCAATCTTGTAAGCTGCACACCGCAATATCGACCAATTATATGAAAAATTTATGCAACACCTTTGAAGCAAATACAACGCGTATGATACAATATTTCTAATAGTTAACAATTCGCAAGAAATATCTGTGCTTTAAGCTCTAGCCGTTCCACCGGACATTGAAAACGTATATACTACTGTGGCACATAAGGTACAATGCAAAGCCTAAAAATAGATCGATAATAAAAGAAACACCTGCCTAGCCATCGTCACTTCTTTTCAACTAGTTTATCGCGGTTACGTGTGATAGCGCCCCAATGCTTTATACCTCAATGCAGCTGTACAAGTATCGTAATTATTAATTGATAATTAAAAGCAACATTTCATCGTATATCTTTATGATGCTTGCCTATCAATATTAATAAATGAATAATTAAAACGATATTATTTCATATCTTTACGGTCTTACGGTATGATCGAACCATAAGTCTATAGTTAATAGAAAGAGAACGAATGTATGGCTATAATTAAAAACTTTATATTATTTTTAGGAATCATCTCTTTGGGATGACAGAGGCCATCCAAGACTTTTATTTTATCGCTGATAATTATCAAAATTATCAAAAATTGTAAGTAAATTGATTTTACTTCAACTATCGTACAGACAGTATGATAATTACTAATTTATACGTATGAATTTAGTTTTTGACAATCAAATGTTCTTAGTACAATCTAATTTAATAAATTAAGCGGAACTTTGAAATCTTCAGGAATCAAACTCCGTATAGCAAAAAATTTAGACATATATCTTTTGGCAGGATAAAACTGTCTGCGAAAAGTAAATTCTTATATAGCTATTAAAAAATAAGCTCAATGGAATCTTGTAGTATGAGCAATTTCCTATGAAAATAGTCCATAAAAAGATTAACTATTTTGCTGTTTTAAGTTGTGTTGCCCCCTTAATAATGACGCATCATATATAGTTGAATTCGTAAACTCAAGTACGTATTGCATAATCCAAAGAAACATTATTTTGGAAAAGTAATCCTATCGCTCCACAATGCTGATGTCACAGAATATTTACGCTTGGCCTGATATATATACCTATATGTATATATATGTATATAAAAATTAAACAGTTACTGTAGTGGATAATGTCTAAGCTCCCCAGTACTATACGGATTACTTTGGATAATGAAAATCGTGTACAAGAAAAATAACAAATACCTAAAAATTAAGTCGACATTTTTTTATAAACAATAAATTATTACATATTATAGTTTCAACATTGAACTTCGAATGTCGAAATTTCAAAATTTTACCCATCTAAAGCTTTTTCCTTTAGAAATTCATTTTAATAATGACAATAAACAATAAAGTTATTATTAACGAAGACTACACAGCGCATGCAATCAAGGCGTAAAATTTGCCATTCCTTTTATAATAAATAAATTGTTTATTGTTTAAGTAAAATTTTTCGAACAATTGCAATTTGTTCTTCAACTTGCTTGAGTCGTCATTTTTTTCTCTTCTCACAAGCAAGCTCGTCCTTCGAAGGTATCACATTTTTCAGTAGATCTATAAATTTCTCCAGGGGACAGAGCATCTCGCATCCTGGAATCTTTTGCGCAACCAACGTCGGGGGTATTCCCAAATAATAAAATACCTAAAAAATATCGGTCGCTTATTAGAATATTCAAACGAATATATATGCACAGCGATGTAAGTAAATGACGAAGTCAAATCTTTAATTATACCTTTACGAAATACTGAGCGTTTAATTCATAAAATTCAACTATAACGGCACTCGAATATTCAGGTACATGTGGTTTGTAAACGCCTAACGTTTGAAGGAGAGCGGCTACATTAGTTTCGTGCCCACTATAAAGTTGTACTTTTGGATGTATTTCCGATCGACCTTCTTTGATAGCTAACATGTCATCTACGATCTTGTACAAAAGTTTTCCTGCGAAAAAGAAAAAGATTATTTTGTTATTGTTTCGTCATTGATGTATTAAATGAAAATAATTTTTATTCAAATAAATGCCTTAGAGTCTCTGCCTCTTGCAATCAATTTCACGCGTTGTATCTTAATAATTCCATTTGTGTTTTAAGAAAACACTGACAATTATTTACTAATATTGTATGCGCAAAAAAATTGTCTGACTTCTTATCTGTTGACATGAATTATGATAAGATTGTGATTGAGAATCTCGTTTGACTCGATCTCGCTTAAGTTGGAAAAATTGTTGTACATCTTTACATAGTATTTAATAGATATATGTATATGTGTTATAACTAAAAGAAGAATTATTATACAAAAGAAATCCGCTCGTTTAACAGTACTACTCTGAAGAAAAATGTTGATCCTCGTCTGTTAAAAACAAAGCGATTAACAATGCAAAAATCAAATACTAGTAAAATTGAACAATAGCGCGTAAATTACTTTGGAGTATAATGAAGTTCGAGATGTATTCGAATGTGTACTTAATTTTAAAATTCTCAAGCTCGTTGAGATATTAAATATTGATTTTTTAACTCATTGTTCGAAAATTCAATTTAAAATTCCTATAGTAATTTTTGTAACGAATCTAACGAGGATATTTCAGTCTAATTTAAACGCAATGTATTCAATCGTACAGCTAATTTTTGGCAATTCCGTAGTTTTCCTCGACGAAACTATCATTTTACAAATAAACGAAAAAGTTCTTCTATCATTCCGAGTATTATTTCATTCAAAGCATCACGTCCCATAAATTAATTGTAAATTTATTAGTTCAACAGTTTCGTTTAAATATAATTTGAAATTTTACTTAAACAAAACTATTCCTTTGTCATTGCATAAATTAACATACTAAATTGAAAATATCTTGTCTATTGAATTTACCTCCATTGAGCCTCCTTAGCGCCTCTGTGTAGCTGAACATCTCGTACTCGAAAAGAATACCCTCAAAGAGTTTCCCACTCGGAAAAATTCCTCTGGTCCACGGCGGAAGATCTAAACCCATGTAAGACTCGGCTACCAGAAGATGGTATAAATTGTAAATATCGTATGGAACCGCAGCCTCTTTTCCCGTCAACTCGGTCAGATTCTTCAGGAAACCCTGGAAGTCCGCGAGTTTAGCTTGGATCTCTGGCAGGTTTTCTGCATTTTCACGCTCTTCCAGGTATCTGTAAAAGCGATTGATTAAAAGCGATTGATTAAAAGCAAATCTATTTTTGGTTCATATTTTCGTCGTGAAGTCGCGAGTATCCATTCTCAAATAGGATCTGGAAATTGAATGCGATAATAATGAATTGCATAAGGAAAAAATGCAGATTATTCAATATAACGATTAAAATTTAAAAAAAACTTGTTTTTAGCATGTATATTAAAATATCGTGATTATCGTTTTCTTTAGAATCATCCACTTATAAGTCCGTTATCTTTACAATCTTGCATTTTCAAGGTAGACGTTAGCGCAACGTGATAAAAATATATTTTAATTATATTTATATCCTGATGTTTTACATTCACGAATACGATGTTACTGTATTCCTTATTGGCGTTTAACGATGGTTCACAATGGTTAATTGAAAAATCTCACGTTTTTATTTTTACGTAAAAGTTCGTGTCTTTAACGAAAAGTACGAATCAGAGCGCGAATTTACTCTCTACACGAGCTAGTTTGTTGTTGATACAATGATTGCACGGTATAGAGCCTTTTTGTGAAAATTGTTAATTATAATATTAGCCGATTATCGCGTGGAATAAAAGTTGCGATTTTGCAAATACAAGTAAATATTTTCTTACTTAAACAAAGCATTTTTTTAACAAATAAACAGTTTTTAATGAACCAATAATCAGACAACGAATCGTGTTCATGTAACAATAAAATTTTTCTTACTCAGGACATTCCTCGGGAATTAAAAGCCAGTCATTGCGAGAAGATTCATACGACATGGGAATTGGTTGCCAATTGAGCTGGTCGTTCCACATTTGGATTTTATTCGGTGGATAAAGAGCCGCCAAAACGAGTTGAAGACTCATCTTTGTCCTTTTGTAATCTGTGCTTCGAGCGATTACCGATTCTGGAAGATACACATCGCCTAGGAAATCATTGTACTGATTTCGGATTAATTTACCGAGTTGGTACTCTCGAAATTTGCCTTCCTAGAAACGAGATTTTGTCTTTTTGAAGATTATTTATTTTAGCGTAGTTTGCGCGTTCATTAAAATATCCTTGGATCTATCGGTAATTACACAGGTATTTGCAATGATTGACAGTGTAATTCTGTTATTACGCAAGATAATTTAGTAACTACAACATTATCTGATAATTATTAATTTGTAATTAGCTTTTGTTAGTTAAATAATAAAGAAAATCTTTCGACGCGTATTGAACGAGAAATGATGTTTCGTTCGATATATTGTAATCGTTAATTGTAATTGAAAACTTCGTTGTAGCCATTGTATTTATGAGTTATCGATGGGTAATTCTAATCATTGACGATTAAATTATGTCTATCGAGACATTTCTAATTTAATATTCAGTTAATACTTTATTTTTTGTTATACTTGGTAAATTACGTAAGAATGAAAAACTTTAGTTTTCGTTTTACTTCTTCAGATGTTTAATTAAAGTCATTGCGAAATTGGCAAATAAATAAAAAAAAAATTTACAAAATAGAAATACCAACTGACAGTTAACAGACTTTCTATAAATAAAAAATGTTGTATAATCATTCATTACTAGAGTGAAAAACTTACATTCGTCATTCGAGCCAGTGTCATCAGTCGTTAATTTTTATCTTTGACGATGTAATTGGTCAGTTTGAAATACTTTTAATTTACAGTAAAATTAGCTTCCAATTTACGTTTTTCAATTTAAACCACTCTGTATAGGAGTATATTTATTTGAAAAATGTAGACAAGGTTTAATTAACTTTGTAATATTATTGTATAAAAATACATTATCTACTTGAACTTCTTTGGAAAACTACACCGAAAAAAGTTTGCTATATTATCGAAGAAAATTTACTTATTAAAAAAATGCTTTTCTCAAAGATGAAGATATTTTTCTAATCCAAGTAAGAATTTACCATACTTGAACAAATTAAATTTTTAAAAAGTCGTTTCTTTGAAAATGACAAAGCCATATTTCAATAAATATAAGCAAACTTTATCTCCGGCGTGTATTCACAGACAAAAGGTTCGTATTTATTTGTATTATAATTCTCAATTCTAATTAATTCTATAAAAATGTAATTTAAAAAATCAATGAGTGTAAGGTTAGCTTAAAGCAACGATTTTAAACCATTAGCAATGTGATAATTAAATGATTAAAAATTATCGAGCAATTATTAATTATTGTAATTAAAAACTTACATTCGTTAATCCGCTCAGTCCCATTGGATAGAAGCTATCGTTGTAATAGGGATCCTTCGGGTACATTTCGACCGGGTCGGGTGCTCGATCACCATGTCGGAAGACCTTGTCATGAACAAACGCAAAAAGACACGAACAATTAGAAGAATGGGAAGTCGTAAATTCTTCCGAATGCATCTATATAGTCTCAGTCGATTCTTTATGGAATGTTGCACGCGTGGTCGATCAATCTTCTAAATATACTCACAACACTGACAAGCTTTAATTGCGGCTGATTCGCCGCGGCTAGAGCTGAACCGATGTGGATCGCAATAATCCAATAAGGCAGGTAGTACCTTGTCGTCCACTCCATCCTTCGTTTCTACGCCGACTATAATCCTCTCTGCCCCTGAAAGGATTGTTAAACGCGTATGCGGTTATTATACCGAAACTACGCGTTGATCGTTATTTCGAGAGGGAAAAATCGGTTATGGCGGGAGAACACCGAATGTTCCAACCAAAAAGTTTTACGTTCAACTGCGGTAGACCGGTGCATAAGAATTTCGCATTCGGTTATGTGCGTAGAGCACAATCGACGCGTGTCTGCGGGTGAAAAAAAAAGTGAGAATGCGACGCGATTTATGCGTGTGCGTATCCGAGCGAACGTTGAACGCGGAATTAAAGCCCGGTTGTAACGAAATGTACTAATTGTATGAATCCTGATAACACTGAGTTACGCCGATCTAATTAATTTTCCTTTCGGATCTGATAAAAAGAAAGAAGAAGAAGAAGACAGAAGAAGTTTACCGATCGCTTCGATAAGGTAACTGTTGTGACCGAGCTTACCGATTTTCGCTTAGCTTCGTGTTCAGCGAATTCGTGTGCTATGCATATTTATTTATAACACTTACAAGGTGTACACTTATTTCTCCACTGAATGCTTCAGCGGCAATTTATTTATAACGAAGTTTCAAATTTGTTTATACAATACTATAAATACAAGGTGTACACTTATTTCTCCAGTGAATGCTTCGGTGGCGATAAATAACGAAGCTTCAAATGTTTGCTTCTCGATGTCGAGTTACCGATTCAAAGGGCACGGAATCCTATAACTTTATGCTATATCCATGCAAATTACGCGCGAGCGTTAAAGCAAGTACCGGCACTGCGGTGTAAATCACTCGCCGATAAAATCGGTAATAAATTATTAGCAGCAAAAGTGTTGTATCCTCCGCGATCGATATCTTCACAGTCCACGACACTTCGCGAATGAAGAAGAAGAAGAAGAAGAAGCGGAAGAAGACGTAGCTTTCGCGTTTTCTGTCCGATTGACCACTGAGAACCGCATAGACGACTCGATCTTTCTCTTTAGTCGCGGAGTGCTATTTACCTCCTTTACAGTTGCTATCTTCTCTTTCCTTTTTGGCTCTGTCCTTTTCGCGTCAACGGATCATCCGCACAGTGAAAAGTCAAGGCGCACGTGCTCTTTATACTACCGCGGATAAATGCCACCGGTGCGCGACTAATTGATAAGAGTCGAGAGAATGACTCGTGATTCGAATATTATATACGAGCTCTCGGTTTTTCCGCGAATCTGTTATACTTGAGAAGTATAGTATCGATAAGGTGTATATATATATATATCTAAATTATACTTACGTATGCGAAGTGAGATATTTAAAGATAATCAGACGTCCCGATTTAGATATAATCAGGTAACCCAATTATTTGTTTATTTATTTTTTGTTGACACATTGGAAGTCATTTTTTTCTTTCAAAGGATTTTACACAGTTTACAATGCTTAGACGTATGCAAGGAAATTCAATGAACGAAACGTTCGAGTAAGAATTAGCGACTTTTTACTAGGATAATTATAGCGATAAGAAGTAGACTCTTTGCATATTTGCATAAATATACAAATAGTATAGCGTATAGTCTGCGATATATAATTGAGAGTTTCGTATCGAGTAAACTAAATATAAAAGAAAAATGACGTTGAAATTCACTCAAACGGTTTCATTAACCGCCCGTGTACGACGTATTTCTTCATTTTCAATCAAGACCGATAAAGACACACACAGCTGTCGCAATACTCGATGATGCATCCATTTAATATATTTGCTTTTCGCTCTCTATATATATTCGCTGAATACAGTACTGTTAGGATATCGCTTTATTTTTAGCTTCGCTATATCATATACACTGGGACATTCAGTTTTCTCGCTTTCTATACATATATGTATACGATATTTATAATATATATGTATAATATATACATATATCTAAGCGCATTGTGCGCTGTTCACTTATGCTCGAGACTAGTTATTCCCTTGAACCATCCCGCATACGATTGCGTGACAGAGCGAAAGCTTCGTGGACTGTCGTAACAGGTGTAAAGAGAGAAAAAAAAAGAAATAGAATGTTTTTACTTCCGTTATAGTAAAAATAATTGGTCATATAATAAATCTATATAACATTATTATTACTAGTTATGCATTGAATTTTCATCTTCGTAACATCGGCTTGATATGCAGTCAGCGATTATAACAGTCGCTCGTGACGGTAGTCTTAAAGCCGCGTGAATATCCGCGATAACGAGGAGATGCGCCGTTTACAGCTTCTCTCAGCATCGATATAAGTTAGACGTCTGTCAGTGATAAGCGGTGAAGGAGGTGTCGGTTGGCTGCGGTGCCACGTAAGACCTCATTTGAATATATATATATATATATATATACTTATAGTATATATATATATACATATATCTGTATACATATCTTCGCGTATATTTTAACGAAGAAGACGAAGATGACAGGAGGACGTCTGCTCTGGTGTCTACTGATCTGGGCAATCACGACGATAATTACGGCTAAGAAGGAACTAAAATTTTTGCACGTCGTGAGTATAATTTTAGATTTTACTAGTTTCGTTGGTAGGAAAAGTTTCGGGTAATCGCTATCTCCGGAGACGCTAACGCAAACAGAAGATATGGTTAACGCTCGGATTTGGAGCTTGGATCTGTTGAAATTAAAATTACTTTTTATACTTATGAATGTATGTGGTGATTTCCTATGTATCGAAGTATCGTTAGCTTCCGCGCAACACTCAAGGATGGACGATAAACGTCAACGATACGTCATTTATGTATATACTTATGTCCGGCAAATTTTCAGTTATCAGCTAATAAGTTCTACGTTCCCGATTACGATTACAAATCGGTTGAGCTGAAAGTCCCAAATAACTTGACCTACAAATACTTCGTCGAAAATGCCTTGGACATACCCAATGTAAGCTAATTGCTATTTATGCCTGTGTTCATTCAACAATATTTTTAAGAGATAGGAAATCTCTGTTATTGGCAAGCGCAAATTCCTTTATCTTTTAGACGGCGAAGATGCATTTGTACAATCAGGGAGTTTATCTACGAAACACGTACGGGAACTATATCGGCTCGATATATTTGGATGAAATCATTCGAATGCAAACGACTGAGTATCCAACTTCAATAATAGCTGGAGAATTAATCAATGCCGGACTCTGGCCACCCGTTGAGCCCCAGATTTGGAAGGATGACTTACCTTGGCAACCGATTCCTTTTGGTACTACATCTTCTGATAGATGATCTGTTCGGGATGTTTATTCGACAATTATTTTTTTTAGTCTATACACCTGCTGCAGAGGATACCTTACTTCTGGGCCAGCTTTGTCCGAACTTTGAATACGAGACACAAAAGATTCTGAAGAACCACTTCACCCTCAATGCTGAACAAGCAAAAGTCATAAATCACATTAAGACTAAGGGGCAGGTCCACCTCGAGAATCCGATTGAGGTGTCTCTGTTATATCTCGTTTTACAGAACAGTGTATGTTGAATACTAGTGATTCCTACATTCTGTAAATTTGTTTAGTTTTAACATAGTGAAAATAACAATTCTAGATTGAACTCAAACAACATCATCCAGTTTGGGTGAAGGAAATTTTCCCCAGCAACCAGCTACTTAATCTCACATTGACAGGCTATGAATTGCTCTCAAAGACCACTTTCCAGAAGCAACTCAACGGTGGCTCGATACTCAAACAGGTCATTGGGGACTCAAAAGACATGATAAAGGGAATGTTACCCGCCAACCGCAAGATCAATATCTATAGCGGAGACGAGCGCAATCTTGCTGGTGTTCTGAACATCCTGAATATCTCGATGTCTGACGAGCCTAATCCTGGAGCTGCTTTGATATTCGAGTTGTTCGAAGAGGATAAACATCACTTCATAAAGGTAACTGATAATTTACAATGTCTAACTTTCGGACTGACCGGCAATACGGAATTCTCACTTTTTCAGATCAACTACTACACGGGTTCAACTAACGACACCATTCCATACAAATTGGAGAGTTGCGAATTGTTCTGTCCATTGCAGACTTTCGTCGAGCTGGTGGAAGACTATTTACCTGCGAACGGACTATCTCTTTGCGGATCTTTGGTTAATTCCCCTAAATTAACCAAACCAGGAACCGGCGGAGCTTCCACGCTTACTGCGACTTTCACGCTTTTATCTCTTCTCGTGCCATATTTTCGAGCCATGATATAGGTCTGATTTGAGAGTCGACAATTATTAGATTAAATTTATTAACTACAATTAAAATACTGTATCTATATTATCTTAATGTACTATGTCTTATGGCTGAAGAGAGAATAAAATTATCTTACCTATACCATGAATATGTTTACGATCATTCTTCAACGCGAATAAATGGAAGTTATCGAAACCTTTTTTCTTAAATTAGTGTAAAAGAACTTGTTGAAATACGGTATTGCAGTAAACGAAACCGAAGGTTATCTCAATAAGGCTGTGACGTTGGTAATGTAATTGCTGCGCTTAAATGACCAAGCACTCGCTAAGTACGTCTTTGCCACTCGTCGGCAATAGTCGATATACATTCAACGATTATAGGTAGAGTTTTCGTGAACCTTACGTAAAAATGTGGTCCTTATCACAGGCGTATACCCTGAACATGATCGGCAATTTAGTTGGGATGTTCTACGTAGCCGACTATAAGTCGGATTCGTTGATACAGATGAACGTCAACATAATAGAGAAGAACGTCATTGCCGAAAGTTTTGAGTTCACAACCGATGCCATGAGAATTACTCACGCTGTGTCTCAAAATCGTTTCCCAAAAACATTCCTTTTCGGAGCAGCATCTTCGGCATATCAGGTCGAGGGAGCTCACAATTATTCGGGTAATGTTCAAGTCTTGTGCAGTTTGATTTATACCGCTTGCGACGGTAACGATTACATCATAATGTAGTTTTTCGAACACATTGATAAATGTGTTTACATGTATATCGCTGATAATCAACGATGACTCGTGAATGTAAGGATTGTGTGTTGCATAGACAAAGGAATGAACGTCTGGGATTATTGGACACATGCAGATCCTTATCTCATCCTTGATCGGAGCAATGGCGATGACGCATGCAAATCGTTCTACAAGTATACGGAAGATATCGCGATGATACAGAATCTGGGGGTGAGAGGAGCTAAATAGAGTTCGTAGCATTATGCCATACGGATAATGAAAATGTCTTGTTCGTACAGGCTAATGCAAACCGCATTTCACTTTCCTGGTCACGTATACTTCCCAGTGGGATGTCCGATTACGTCAGCCTCGAAGGTGTTCATTACTACAACGATCTGATAAACAGGATGGTTTTGAACGGGATTACGCCTGTGGTGACGATTCATCAAAGTGACATCCCTTATAAGCTCCAAATGATGGGTGGCTGGACAAATCCAAATATGACTGAATATTTCAAAAACTTCGCTAAAGTTGCTTATTCGTATTTTGGCGATAGGGTAAGTTGGCAGTTAATGAGTTGATAAGCGACGATCAACGATTGGTATATCTTTATTAGGTCAAGTATTGGATAACCATCAACGACCCTTGGACATTGTGTAATCTGCATTTCGGTGACGCATTGAGACCGGTATTCCTCGACAATGGAATTGGCAACTACATTTGTGGCTATAATGTTCTAATTGCTCACGCAAAGGCTTATCGACTATATCACGAAGAATTTCAATGGCTTCAAAATGGTACACTATATCCATCACTATAAACCACGGCGTCGATTTAAATCTTAAACTATTTCCAGGCAAAGTGGGCATAAGTATCGGCACCAATTGGTTCGAACCAGAGGATTACACGTCCCTCGATGATCTGGAGGCTTCCGAAATAAGCTTTCAGTTCGCCAACTATTGGTTCATCAATCCTTTACTCGGAGAAAACGGTGACTACCCGTCCATCATGCACGAACGAGTCACTATGGACGACAGGTTCCAGTTCTTCCAACAACCTAGACTGCCAAAGTTCAGCACGCAAGACATCGAGTTGGTGAAGTTTAGTCTTGACTTCCTCGGCATCAGTTACTTTACGACCTACGCTGTCAGGTCACTGGAAAGTAGTTCTGAAGTTGTCTACACGCCTAATAGCATTTTGAATAAACCATCGCTCGAAACTGATATGAAGTCCATTTGGCTGGATTATAAGGAAGCTAAAGGAGCTTTCGACATCAAGGTATGAACGTAAGTTACGAATAACAATTGGAGCTGAATATACATGAGTTACGATGCGCAGAACACGGCCGACAATTTCCGTAAACTGCTACTAAAGATAAACGAGGATTACGTTTTGCCGCCAGTTTACATAACAGCTAACGGTTACGCGGATCACGGAGAGATCGTCGACTATGACAGAGCAAAGTATCATTACGATCATCTCAGCGCTATGTTTGCGGCAATGAGAAACGGAGTTGACATTAGAGGATACTTTGCTTGGTCGCTCATGGACAGTTTTGAATGGCAGGACGGTTACAGGTACATTGTTACGTGCATATTACGATTATTGCGTGAAGTTGTAAATAAATCCTAGCGTTTTTCAGGAAACGATTTGGATTGTACGGAGTCGATTTTGAAGACGTTAATCGTCCAAGAATAGAGAAAGCGTCGATTTCTGTTCTGCGAGATATATACACAACGAAAGTAATACCTCCAAAAATCAAAATCGAAATAAAACAATTCGACTAGAATAGTATAAATCAATTGATATTAAAAAGAAATATTCATCGTCAATTTGAACCGTCGATTTAGAATTAATTTTTCAATTTATTGCACTGGACGATGATGACAAACTAATAATGAAGCTCTCGTCAATTTCGAGAATCGAAATTTTAGTAAACTTATTGGCTAATTATCAAATATTATATTTGATAAAAATGGCAATAAAACTTTTTTCTAAACACAGTTTATTCTTTTGTATTTTATTTATAAATAGAAAGGAAAATTTGACGTGGAAATAAATATAATAATGAGAATAATTGAATGTGGGAAAATTTGCTAAAAAAAAATTATATTTTAAAAATTCTTCCATTAGAGTTAATGTTAGAAATTTCGTGATTCACTCAACGTCTAAGGGGAAGAACCAGTCGACTAAAAAAGTCTTAAAAAACCTAAGCAAAGTCAAATAGGACTTCATTTGAATTAATGATTTTCTTAAGTTTAAATTCTTATCCGATAATGCTTGAAGAAACAGATAATTCGAAATTTGCGTCAGAAAATAGGCGTTTCGAAGTAGAACTCATCGACCAACTCGTCGTTCTGTTGAGAATCCAAGGATTAGACAATAAAACTGAAATTTTTATTTGAATTAGGTTTTAATTTTTTACTACTGAAAAAAGCGACGCAGGATTAATTGAAGAAGTCAAACATTTGATTGCTTGTAATTTTAATTTATTCAATGTAAGATAACGGTTTCGTTTGTTCTACAGAGAAAGATGCATGACAGTGAATAATTTGTTAGCTTTCTAATAATTATACACGTTGGGCAATTATGTTACCAGTGCCAATAATACGTTTCTTATCATTTCTACATAATAGCAATTAATCGCAAACGTACCCGTGATTTTCGTAGCACACGCTTGTTCTGTTCTGGAATAATAGTAGACCAAAAAAAAGTTCTATCATTGCAAATCGGTATGATGTTTTTTATCTCATTTCATTGTAATCGTTATTAATCGGCATCGGCGACAGTCAATGTTTTTTTTTCTTTTTCTCTTTAGTCTATAATTTTTCGTCAATATAAATTGAACACATATAATTGGGCGACCTTCAAAGGAGTCGCTTGGATTTACATATATTTCTTTTTCTATAATCACGAGTATTGAGAAATCTCGCACTCCTGATAAAATTTATAGCCAGCTATTTTTTAATTTACGGGATAATCTTCAAATCCCTTTTTCTTCGCAACTTTTGCCTGTTCCAAACATGTACATCGGTCATATATACCTGAAATCTGATTTGACACATTTTTTCTGAAATTAACGTGACAGCATCTGTAGAATTGGGAATCGCGTAATAACTCTTTTCTTATGGTTATTTAGTTGATATTATTCCGATAAATTAATTTCTTTGTTATTGGTATCTCAATCGAGACAAACATTATTTACAATTGACTTTTTATCTTTCTTTTTTGCGTCACTGTTAAGTAATATATCCAACGAAAAGAACAATAAGATCGTTCGATTGAATTAAGAATAATTCGTTTTGTCAAATCAATCGGTAAACGTTAACAGGTACAATGGAATTAATCGTGTACGAACGATACATCAATTAATAATATTACAAAATACGAGCATCAACAAGATTCGCGATAAAAGAGTAAAAAAGATCGAAAACACATCCTTTCCTTATAAAAATGTACATTTTACGCATGAAATTATCAACGCGGTCGGTAATGTATTTTTGTTTTTTTATATAAACGAATTCAGATGATTAAACGTACATTATTACGAATACATTCAATTGCAGCAATTATTGGCCACGATGAAAAACAACAACCTCAATCGAATATTATTTAACTTCGATTAATTTTCCAATTCAAATATAATTTACTTATTACAATAACAAGAATACAATTTAAAAAGTTAAAAAGTATTTTATAAAAACTTAAAATAAAAACATATTTCATAAAATTAAAACAACTTCCGGAGTATATACTATTCTATGTACATTGAAGTAGTAATTGTTCAACGATATGAAATTGCATTACATTACTCGTTTAAAAACTAAACTAATTAATAATTAGTGTAATGTTTCGTGACGTTTTTGTAATCATTAACTGTCGCATATCGTTGTATACAGACCGAAGCGCAGTGGTAATTGTAACATTGAATACGTTATTATATCTGTCACGGGTCATAATGCTGTTTGGAATATTTTCAAATATTTCGTTATCCATTATTATGACATCATCATCTTAAAGAGAATGATTCTGTTAATGAAGGACTGATAACGACATTTTCGTGAAATACAATAACTTATAATCAAAATTTATTGTTTCGAGTAATTCGGCTGTGCGTACAAGACGTGCGTTTCAGAAGGCACAGTTATTTTAGGTATAACTGTAAATAAAATTATTGACGAAAAATGTGTTACGTACGTTTGTATTTTAAAGGTTGTAACTCGTTTCTTGTACGTTCATTTCATAAATGAATTGAAATAATATAACAGTAAGACTTTCAATGCTTCAAATTACGTAATAGGCGTAATGGAAAATGTAAGGTCATTAACGCTTCGGTTCATAGTAGCGATATACATGCATGCCAATACCGTCAATTATCTAAAATACTATCTTGAGGTACTAGAAGAAGATTTCTAAAAGACGCTCTAACACATATTGATCCCATCATTTAATAAAAATAAATAAAAATGTCCAAAAACATTACATTACAGATTTCAAACTAAAAAGTTTAAATTATTTTGTTAAAGTAACTTTGCCTCAAACATTACAATTTGCAGTCAATTTTTTTAATTTAAACTTAAAGATTTAGAATTTCAGTTGGCTCTCTTTCTATCGCTATCTTTGAAATTTTCGAATAAAAATATAAATCATAGAAATTGTAGTAACCTTTACATTATATATTTTTTTTTATCTCGACATTTTTACTTCGATTTTTTTTAACATTGATGATTATTCAAGACTTGACAATACAAAATATTTCTTTTTAAAATGTATCTATCCATCTACATTTAACATTATTCATTTTATTCGTATGAATTTTAAATTTTCAAATGGAGGAGGTCCGATATTTTATTGTAATTTATTCTATAAGTTAAAAATTCTTAAGCATCTACGTTTACTACAATTAAGTTTATTTTCTAATAAATAATCTTTCAATTTAATGCTACTGCTAAGTTCATTCATATGAAGCATTATCGATTATTTTAAAGAAACAATTAATTTTTTGAATATTGTACCCCTTCCATTGTCGATTTTTTACTTGAATAGTTTTTAACAAAAAATGTTCAGATGTATTCATCAGGAAATTCATTAAAACGATTTAATATTATTTTCGTTGATCATAAAAATCATTTCAGTTTTGAATAAAAAAATATTCAATAAAAAAATATCGAATGATCCACAATTATTATCTACAATTATCAAACGGCATTAATTGTAATTATCGTTACGTAAGACAATCATACAATTATAAAAATTCTGCCAATATTTATTTTTTACTGCGTAAGATTTTAAAATTATATCGATCACATAATTCTGAGTACAACATGTTAGATCTAATTTTAAATCA
Organism: Apocrypta bakeri; assembly: GCA_018906985.1. Taxonomy (NCBI): domain Eukaryota; kingdom Metazoa; phylum Arthropoda; class Insecta; order Hymenoptera; family Pteromalidae; genus Apocrypta; species Apocrypta bakeri. The sequence goes on from JACCIA010000002.1 coordinate 6,141,526, forward strand.
TATCGTAAGAGATATTATTATTCTTACTTGACTTCAGCACCAAGTGACAGTTTCTCACAAAAATCATAAAAATAATAATGTTTACATTGGAATATTCGCGTTTCATGATTGGCAGGTCGTCAAGGTAATCATTAAAATGGTGAACTCTTTTTGAAAGAGTCGGTTTTCGAAAAAATTTCCAAGCCCAACTTTTTTAAAAAGCAGACAAAGCAAAACTTTTCGTAATCACAATACGGTTTATCGTGTAATGATAAAATTTTTAGGATATCTTGCGGTGTTAGTGATTAGTTTTAAATATATAGATATTGCTCTAAGATAAACGAAGACTAATACTGATATTTTTGTATCAATGGTAACTTGTAGAAGAATTATTGATATCGCTTAGTGTTGATTTGTCAGTCAGACTTGCAAACTAAAACATTGTATTGTACATAATACGTATATGTCATATGAACTAGAAAATAGGTATAGACTCTTAATATTTTACTTCGCAGAGTTTTAGAATAATCACAGTTTCGGTGAGAACGAGAGACAACAAGTGCGATAAACAATTTCAATATGGAAGTTTTTTTGTTTTAATTCGAAAGAATAGTAAATAATAAAAATCTTGCTCGCGTGATGTTAATGTCAATCAGTTTTTTGTCTTTAGGAATGCTCGAGTAATCAGAGTCGTTAAATAAAATTATTTACAAGCTTTGGTAATTGACATCTATAAATCAGGTATAGAAATGTTCCCTTACTTGTTTTTGTTAGACAACGCTAACTACTGTGAAAATTAGTTTTTGTGATATCTTAGCGTATATATATATATATATATATATATATCGCATTAGCAGATTATTCTGAAAAACTTTAAAGAATGTAGGTATTTTGTTACGATCATACAAATAATCGTTTAACAATAACGATAGAGACATCTGTTAGATTAGCGTGTCGAATTGTTTGGCAGATTAGATTACGCACAAAAATGCGTACTGAGACAACAGATGCTGATCCACACTATCACTCACGCATGCACGAAAACACATTTATAATACCAAAGTTCGATTGGCACGTCGATTTGTTCGTTTTCCTCTCAGCTTTCCAATGACTCTTCACTATTCGCCATCCGATGATTCAGTTGAGCTTTCTGGCATAGAACTGAACCAGTTTCCACGAGAACCGCTGCTTCTGTGTATTTGCAAGAAGAAAAAAAATATTAATTTATGTAGCGATCATTTTAAATAACTATAATTTGACAATGCATAAATAATACAAATGTATTAGAATTGATGTAGCGAATGCTTTTGAAAATTACAATGTATTCCATAAATAGATAAATAAATAAATCGCGACAAACGAGATTTAAAAAATGACATAAGAATTCACTTATTTTCTAATGAAAGATTTCTTTGCACAAGAATGGTAATTCGAAGCGAGTGTTTAAAAGTTGCTATTAGATAAGCTTAGTCACGTTTCTGGGGTAAGGGAAATTTGCAGCTCATATGTCAGACAATGAAACAATGCAACAAGAGACTCTGATATCCGCTTACATGCCGATAGTACGTCCATTTAAAGACTATAAATATCGCGGTATTCGCATTAACTTGCTAAAATATATATTTATATATAAATGCATATTACGGAATTTCAAGTAATTCATTATGAAAACTTTTCTGACCTTAATAAAGGCGAAAAATCAATTATTCCATCGTACCTTGTGCGTTGACGAGTACTAGTTGGCAAAGTAAGAGAGGTTCGATAATATTGAGGAGTCACACTGGAGGTAGCATCTTCTGGTCTTCTTTGTAACGTCATAGTTTCGTGGGGCGATGTAACGAGTTCGTCCTCATTGTCCAAATAGTATCTAGACCCAGTAGCACTTTTACAATTTTCACATTCGCTGCGATAGTCATCCGTATCGTCGTGCAGTGGTGGTAGAGCTTGTGCGTTACACGTACAAGTCACTGAATCAAAGCTTCCCTCCTCGTTAACTTCATTCGCTGTGGCTAGTGGAGGCTTCACGAATAACAATGAATTGTTAAAAACTTAATGAACCAATGAAAATGATATATTACGCTTAACCAATGGTGTACCTTGTAGTTACATAAAGTCGAAGATAAATCCGTAAGTTTAGATTCGACAGATTTCGATGATGTAGAAGGTGAAGGATCTCGAGAGCAAGAACTATCGTAAAATGCATTTGTACGTACTGCAGCATCACCGCTTGATAAGGTAGATGGTACGCTCGAGGGTATGACAGTTGACGGAATGGTTGATCTAGGCGATGGATTACCATCTCCAGATGTATTCTTTGGAAGAACTAAGGGAGTATCGAATAATGGAGCTACAGACTGGTGTACTGGATATTCTCTTCTTAGTCGTAGACTGCCACTGGTTACTAGAGTTCTAGGTATTGTACGATGCGTTGCTCCATTTGCATTTGGAAGTGTCGCGGAGATCGTAAAAGCTCCGCCTTGACGTGGAAGAGTAGTGTGCTGTTGGTAATTTTGTACTGGTGCGCTTGGAGCATTTGGCAACATGAGTTGATTGCTTGAGGATACGGTGTGTTGAGGAGTTTGGGAATATTGAATGTTGGAAACGCTGTTCGACAGAGCTGGAAGAAAATAAATTAACAGATCAGTTCTTTATGTATTTTAAAATAAAATTATGACCTTACCTGATCTACTCATTGGAGTAGGTAAATTTTCATAAGTATTATTAGAGCTTCCGGCGAAGCTTGTTGTACAAGAGCCAGCGCAGAAATCTGAAGCAGCAGCTGATTCGCTTTGATTTAATTGATAGCAATTATGTGCTGCTGGACTACTCAAAGGTCTATTATTGGTGGGAATTAAAGGAGACGAGCTTGTTGCGTTATTTTGCGTCGATAGAGTAGGAGAGCTGACAGGTAAGCCATTCTGGCTATTTGTAACAATGGAGACGTTGGCATGTGCATTGTGAGTAGTAAGGTAGGTATTGGGAAAGTTTAAAGGAGATAGTGCGTGAGGACTTATAGATAACAAAGCCTGTTCAGCCCTTGCAGCAGCCACTGCTTCTTCGTATGGCGGTGGAGCTTCTCCACGAGGGAAATAATTCCCAGGTGGTTTCCAAAGAGGATAATTGCCATTACATGGCATATCGTCCATTGGCATTCCGTGTTGAACACTGTTCCTATCTAAATATCCCATACTGCCCAGAGATCGTTGGTCTTCTGCTATTTGATGGTTCTGTCTTTCTGCTAAAAATATTTACAATTATTATTTCTGGTAAGAAAAAGTATAGAATTGTTTGTAAAAACAGAATGCAGTACCTCTAATTTTTCGTTGCCTTAAGCGATGAATTAAGAATATTAGCAGCCCAAGAGATAAGAGGGCTGTTATGCAGCTGGCTACTAACCGCAATCCCAAATCATAATTTGTACTGTCCCCAATACTTGCACCGCTACTGTCTGTCTTATCATTTGTTGTAGAGGAAATAACATCATCCAGGCAGATTAATTCACAGCACGTTTCTCCAAACCGAAAAGATTTACAGTCCTTATTAGGTAGGGACTCTTGATTTTTGTACTAAAAACATTTTCAAATCAAATTATTAAAGACCAATAGGTGCTATTAATGGATTAAAATTAACATTCTCCTTCGAATAAATAATTCACCCGATCTAAAGGTACAAGACAGCTTGCCTGTGTGCTAATTCCGAAATAGGAGAACTAGAAAGCTTACTTAGCATAATGAACAAAGCGTGATAAGTCTGATTATACCTTGCATAGGACTGCTTTACACCGGTCTGGGTTGCCATTATCGCATACGCATAGAGTACACGGTTCGGGTCCTGGTATATAGTGATAGCCCGTCTCGTGAAGCAGTCCATTTATATCTTTACATGTAGCACCGCTAGCTAGGACTTTGCCTACAGGTACCCAACGACGAGAATAAAAAAGATCAGAATCAGTAAACAAATACAATCGTCAATTCAATTTGCAGCTCAAACTTTGTGAAAAGAGACGTAGAAAGAGGAAGAGTGAAAGAGAAGAGAGAGAGAGAGAGAGAGAGAGGGTATTGAAAGGGCCTGGGGAACTGTGTCGAAGAGTAGCTTGTCCTACTTTTCCAGCATATACACGCCAGGCAGGTAAGATACACGAGCACAAAAGGGAGAGGGAAAAAAAGGAGCGAAGAGAGAGAGAGAGAGAGAGAATAATAAACACGCGCGTGTGTGTGTGTATGTCTCGCGCGCAACAAAGAGCACGCAACTCTTTAGAGAATGAAAAGCAAAGTAGGCATAGAATAAAGCGAGAATCTCGCACACATATATATAAGAGAAAATACATATAAGCCAACAATAAGATGTATAATCACCGTTGAATTGCAGGGTGAGCGTGAAAACCGCATATCCGAGAAGCTCAGCCCTGTATCTCATTCTGCGCTCGTGTTATCTCATCGTGGCTAGGATATGTTTCATATCCCGCTTTACGCTCTTCTTTCTCTAAACGAAAAAGATAAAATATACATAAGCCCTTACTCGTCCCACAGGTACGTTACGACACTCGGCACCTCCACGCACCAGCTGTGCAATACACTACGAATATCTATATATCCTATATACCTCTCGAGAGAGGAGACTAGTGTAATAATCCGATCCGGAATCCTGGTTGCGCTAGCTCGCGGTCTTCGGGCGCAATGGACAATAGCAGTTCTGCACTGTGTTCGTGTGCTCCCCCCCTGAGCATATACAACACGCTATAACTCGCTGCTCGACGCACAGCTCAGCGCTGCGTGTACGTGTGCACTGCTCCGATGCTGGAGGATGACTGGAGAGTACTGTGACCGTCAGAGAGATAGGTTATGTGTGTATTATATATATATATATATATATGCGTTTGTACAGTGACAGGAGAGGCCTTTGCGCATGTTGAAATACGCTCGCTCGCGCGCGCGCTGGGATCGAGACCTTTTTTTTTTCTTCTTCTGTGTGTTATAACATGCGTCTGTCTCTCGCTCTCTCTCTCTCTCTCTCTCTCTCTCTCTCTCTCGCTTTGATGTACTTCAACATGTATGAGCGGTATATATGGAAATTTCACTACTGGGTGAGATGGGTTTTTTTACGTTTTATCGAGTTTGAGGTTATAACCTGAATTCGTAACTTTCCTACGGATGTAATGGCTTTTCGATACAGTTATTATCGCGATTGTATACGTGTACTATTGCTATTGTAATTTATACATCGCAGTATTGTCTCGATGGAAAACGCGAGTGTGTCGTAAATAAGATACCGCGTGTTTTTCTGCTCGCTCGGATATGAGAAATCGGAGGACAAAAAAAAGTAAACTAACCAGTATATGAAATACTAGTGTGTGTCACGTGTCGAACTACTTCTAGATTTAAATATATTGATCTCCAAAATGAACTCTATATACTATATATGCAAGACGTAAAAGAAAGAGTAATACTGGAAATGTGTACAATAAATAAAACGGAAGATTTCAAATTAAAGAAATGCATTTCGGAGTTGAGAGTTAATTTTGGATTAGAGTTCGATTATTGACTAATCTAAGGCAAAATGTAATTATACGCGAAGAAGATAAGATATAACATCTATTTAATACAAATAATTAGCGAATCTCTTCGATATTTATTATGAAATACCATTATACATGCTATGATTAATTTGTTAACAATACGTGTGCAATTAAGGCGTCGTTACGTCATTTCGATTATTTTCTTGCGTATATATTAACGAAAGTAATTATGATTTTGAAATTCAAAAGCTCGTATAGCAATTTCATCCTGATAATATAACTGAATTTCGTTGCGTTTAAGGGCACTTTCTGGTTTGCCGGATTAAAAAAAGATCGAAAATTTTAATTGCATAATTTTATAGCCGAACTGCGTAGAATTTCGCGTTAAAATCACAAAGTAAAATTCAGAGCGATTAAAAAGTTACGGGCCTCCGAGCCAGTCGCGCGCAGGCACGTGACGATCTTAACGTCAAACTTTAAACGCATTTTCCTGAAAACCATATTTTTCGACTTGATGGAAATTACAACTCTCGTATCCGGTCTTTTCTAAAACGTATAAAAAGGCTCCATTTGTGGAATGGACTATTATTGCATCGATATCTGTAATATTTAATTGTTTAGCAAGAAAAAAGTATCGGCAATTTTAGACACAATTGAGAAGAATTTTTGAAAAGTCTTTTTAAGCCTATTCCAGAATTACGTTTATTCTTAATAAACAAAAATCGATCAGTTCGTTGTTTCTGACGAATTTTGAGACCTCGAGGACTTCCGCCAGGATTTCGCTCCATATTCCTGCAGTAAATTGATAAAATCGCCTACAATTTTTTTTTTAAATGTACCTTAAAATTCTACAAATACAATATTAACAAAATTTGGTTTTCTACGTTTTTGACTCTTTCTACGAAAAATTCTCAAAAACTGTCTATTTCTTAACCCAAAACCCGAGAAGGTAGCCTTAATACGATTGATGACAAATCTGTTTAGCAACCGTAATTTGGTTTCAATTTACTTGTAGAATTGACTAAAAAATTGAAGGAACATTGTAATGGATTTTCCAAGGAAGAACCAGCTAAGCCATTAATATTATAACTATACGTGCGATTGGAGCCGTCCACAATCGCAGAGAAAAAAATAAAAGTGAAAAGGTGCCTTCTTTCAAATCGCAGCATGTGTACGCCTACTAAGAATTTATTTCTGTAACAATAACAACCAGCTTTTCCACCGGTCGAGGAAATAACGTTTTCCAAAGTACATAGCCGCAGCTCGAAATTCCCTCAAGTGGAGGACCGCAATTGACACTATTATGGTAGAAGCGTCTGTGTGCACTGTACGATCCAGGCGCATATCGGCAGAGAGTAAATGGTCAATCGATTAGAAAAAGGAGAAAAAAAAGTACACTTTGACTGACGCGTACGCAAAGTGCAGTCTCTATAGGTCTACTGAACTTGTTATTACGTATCCTTTGCTCTTTACGCTGATGGCTTTTACGCGCGCGCTTCTGTGTGTGTGAGTGTGTGTGTGTAATGTACGTCGCTCTTACTGCTCTCTGCACTTTGATCCGAAGCAATTAACGTCTCACACATACACGTCTTTGTCGATCTCGTTGATAACGCGAGAAGAGGATAACGGAATCGCTGACGCGTACAGATATACGTATATGACGGTTCGGTAGCTTTGACGTTATATAAAACGAACTTTCTGTCTCTTCTAGGTACAGCGTATAGTCGTGTCATTTGTACGGAATGCAAAATGTCAGCTCTCAATGGTCGAAATTGCAAATTGCAAAGGCTGTTATCATTTGATGTAGTCATTGCTATTCATCAGCCGACCGGCTTCATTACATTGGATGATGGCATTCGCGAACGAGCGTCTGGTTTATTGGCTTGTATTATTATTAAATAACAATTATGTACGCATAAAGAGGCGATTTTGTCAATGAAGACTCGTCGTTATCTGTTTCTTTCTCTCTCTCTCTCTCTCTATATATATATATATGTGTGTGTTTTTTTTAACGAACGATAAAAGTAAAACTGATGAGTAATTGTGAACGTAAGAAAAAATGCGTTGTCTATTAACATATTCTTGAATTATGCAATCGTCTGGTCGTGAAATATATTCAAAACCATCTTACGTATCTATGCAGTATATTTAGTCGAGGAAATTCAGAGCGACGTTTCTCGCGCGTTTTTTGCGCTTACCGAACAAGAGAAAAATACGTACTCCCGGTGAAACCGACAATTTCAGACCGTAATGTAGAAACTAAGCAAACGTTTTTCGGTAACATCACCTCGAAATTTCAAATGTACTCACGGAGCTGACGTTGAATAATAAATGTAAAAAAACGAAAAAAAAAAAAAGAAAAATTCGTAATTAAATTCGCAAAATGGCAACAATTAACGAACTCGAAGATCAACCCGAAGATGTGCAAAACGCGACTCCGGTCGAAATGGAGGTAAAAAATGGTGAGATCGATGAACTTTCATCTCCCAAAGGTGCGAAACAAACGGCGGAAACGAAAAATGAAACAACGCCGAGGCATCGCTGCCAAATAGAAGTGAGTTGATTACAGTTTCAAATTTGAAAATACGCGCAATACGCCGACAACTGACTCAACGCGTTTTCGCCTCTACTTGTCGTTCGCGCGCACATCTGGCTTCTGCACACACCTATCTTTAAGCATATGTATACACCATACTTATCCCTGTGTATACGTGCATGAGTGTGTGTAAGAATGTATGCGCGTAACTAAGTATGCGTGTTTAACACATGCATACACACGTATGTAACGAGTCAAGGAGACGTGAAATCTCCGATACGGAGATTAATCACACGCTGGAAAATGGGTGGAAATAGAACGCGGTGAAGTCGATAGACTGAGCGACAATGACCTTCGCTCGCGCAGACCTCGTTAATAAGTCTGGATAGACTCGTTAATAATACGCGTATAGACTCATCGGTGTATGTGGAGTAGTACCGGAGTGGAGAAACCGATATGCAAAACGGAAATGATAAATTCGAAACGATTTCATTGTCCCTGTGCGCGTAGAAACCACCGACGGAAAAGGTCGACTGTTGCGAAATGAAAAGGCGGCATCTCGAAGAGGAGCAGAATAGAAAAGTGACTGTCTACGTCCACGGGAAGCCTTGTGAACTTGTAAAGCACGACATAATCCCCCGTCACTGTTTTACCAAAGACGAATATCTCCAGTTTCTCGCAAAACCCAAGTACGTATTATAGATGTGTATAAAGTATACGTTTATGGATTCTATATATATGTACACGATTACGTGTTCGGAGTGGAAATTAGTATCGAAGAGTGAATTTTTTTACTCGGTGAAGAGAACAATGCTCTAGTTTACTCTATGGAGTATACACCCCCTTAAGCAAAAATGTAATTTCATTACAAAACTAAACGTTTTTTCTGAAAAGTATAAGGAAAATATTATTTAATAAGACCTACCAGTTTATGATATTATCCTATGGCTTTAGAGATATGACTTTTTTTATTTCGTATATAATAATGTTCGATCAACCATTTCAATAAATTAAAATCATTAAAATCAAATTTTGTCCAATTTTTACCATTCAAATTTCTGTCAAATGTAATCAAATCAATAATTGGCAAATTTTTCATTTCGTTATAATTGTTAAGGAGAAATTTTTATTTTACGAGTGGCAGTAATTTTTTATAGGCCTCTGACGACTTAATCCTTTTTTTAAAGAGGATTTGAGTAATAAAAACTGAGTGACGGTCGTTTAATTTCCTCTAGACGTACTTCTAGCCGAAGAATCTCATCCGAAATAAATTCATTTTCTAGTGTTCGTCCGGAGTCTACTCAAATGTGCCATCCTTCCATTTCAAGTCGAGTTTTATGTTAGTTTACCTTAAGTTCGACGAAGCGTTTGCCAGTCTTCTTTGGGGGCATCGATAATGATGTAATTTTTATGTAATGTTAGCCTGTCAAATTTCATTTTATAAACGTATTATTAATTATATTCTTAATAAGTCTCAGAAAGAAAAAAACAGTAATATGGTTTTTTTTTCAAACAAATTTAATTATCTATACCATAATGATATATACGATAACTTGTGTCATATATATCATTAAATAAAATGTTTCTTTTAAGAAAAAGGTTCAGATTGGTAAACATATTTTAATTTTTTGTTGCAATTACCTCTCTAAACTTTGAATAAGTGTTAAACCCCTCTTAAGGGAGTAAATTAATGAGTAACTGATTAATTTGTCAAAAAATGGACAAATCAATCAAGGGAATTCGGATTTTTTATCCTAAACGTATACGCGTAATACAAGATCATCAAACACTAAAATCATTCGTGTAGTGTTTTTAGGCTTCAACATTGTCTCTTGTAGTAAGTGTTTGATTTCTCTATTTATACGTCTCGTAGTCAATCAATTTGATAATTTTTAAATTTTCTTCTACTTTCTAATTTAATATAGTGAAAATTCTGCTACATAGTGCATATATTTTCTATTTGTAAAAGTCAGAATGGCGCGACCACGAAAGTAGAGAATATTCATTTTTATTAAGAAAGAGTGATTACTACGCCAATTTAATAAAGTTTTAGAAAACAGTAAATAACATTATTATTCCCTCACTGCGAACTTTGTTCATTAATTATTTAATTATTACCTTTTCTTACATGTGGTTTACCATTATTAAATTACTTACATCTCGTATAACCGCGAAAAGTCATTAAAGGGAGAATTACTTCAGAAAATTAAACCAGAGAATCCATGATGCTGCTCTATAGGAACATTTTAGACATTGCTTAACTATAGCAAAATTACAATTTCTTGTCATTAATATCAAATATAATAATTTCTTTTAAGCAATAAAAGAAACGTTAATAGATCAGTATTCATTATTGTAGCGTGTCTAGCTTGTCTTTAATTTAAATTTTTTTAGAGAAAAGTGTCCATCAGACTGTACGAAGAAAGCGGTGAAGAGAAGGTTTAGAGTGATGTCCCCGAGGATCGAAGAATTAGCGAAACCAATGGGAAGAAGGTTGAGACATACGTTAGAGGAAAAGTCGGAGATCTTGTCAGCTGAAATGAGAAATAATCTTGTCGAGATACTCGAAGGAGAGACTGCTCTTACAGCCGAGTAATTGTCATTGCTGATAAATGAGAAACGTTTCGCTTTGTATTGACCGTGGAATTTTCTTCTAAAGGCAAGCCGAGAACCTCGTTCGAGACTGCAGAGCTTCGAAAAAGCCACCGAAAGCCAAGAAGCGTAAAATCAAATGTCCTCCACCAGCGAAACCTTGTCCACCCGTTTATGAAGCTGGAGACCCAATTGATCCGGAAGTAGCCGACCACCAATACAGCATGTCTAAGCTCTTTGTTTGCAGTATTTTAAACTACAAGTGTCCCATTCCTCGCGAAGAATACGAGGATATAGCTGATACCATTCTGGAGATGTTGAGCCAGGAGCTGGAGTACGTACCCGTGGGTAATGAGGATAGAAAGTCCAGGCAGATGAGAATACTGTCGGACGGCTTCGCTTGCTGGATGTCGGGGATCCTCCTAAGGATATCCGAGAAGCACAAAGCTGAGCTGGAAGCGGAGTGTCTGAAAAAGAGGAAGGAGATGGAAGAAGCTGCAATGAGGGAAGCTATGATGGCAGAGGATGCAGACGACGAACAGGAATCCGATGACGATTACGACAAGATCAACGACAACGACGACGACGACGACGAGCTGCTATCCAAGACCGAGAGTGTCGCCAAGAGCACTATGCTCGAGGAGGAAGCCGAAAAGGACACCCAAACGATGAAAACAGAAGTGAGCACAGCCCTCGAGGATTCGGGTACTCAGTACGAGCAAGAGGAAGCCGATCTCGCAGCAGTTCCATCCAAGAGTCACCTGGGCACCGAGTTCGATGACGAATCACTCGAAGAGATGAGTATCAACGACGACGCGAGCCACGTGCAGGTGGAAGAGGAGGGTATAGACCAGGAACAACAGACGGAAACCGAGGTGAAAGTCGATGTGGACACCGACACCCAGGAGATCGTCGGTGCTCCATCCTATGCATCTGGCAAGTCTCCGGAGCAGGAGGAACTCGACAAAATAGCTTCCAGGATCAGCAAGGCCTTCGAGACCGACGTACCCTTCATCACCTTCGCCAAACTCGCAGACACCCTGTACACGATGCTCGAAACCTACTGCGAGAATGAACTCTGCGATCCCATCAACAACCGCATCCACCGAGCTATTTACGAGAAAATTTCAGAAGCTATAAATCGCGAGGATCCAACTCTCCTGACCGAACGCACTCGGGACGTCGTCGACGTGATTTCTGGCAAAATCACCAGCTGGCTTAGGAACACCCTGAACGATCAGCAGATAAAATTCTTGAAGGAAGAAACACCAGCCAAGATCGAATCCAAAGAAGTTCGCGAATGGTCTGGCTGGTTGGAAAACCTCACCGATCAGGCCGAGGTCTGGTGTAAGTGGATCGAGAAGGTCACCAACTGAAGCTCAGAATATGAAAAAGAAGGGAAAAGTCACCAGAGGTGCCTGGCAAAAATGGACTTGTGATGTCGAGACCAATGCTCTCAGATGGAGGGAGACTTACCTGAAAGCTGCTCATCAACAGCATTTTAACACTATGATGATGGCCGAAAGGAAAGTCCTGAAAACTGGTACCAAAATCAAAACTCCCTACGTCGAGAAGACAATCAAGAATATAAATTTCGAGTCACCGTCGAGATTCTAATGAAATCGTCGTTGTTAAAAAAAAATTGTAAAATATATACGAAGCTCGTGGTCGCTATAGATGAACGTGAAAATAAATACAAAAAAAATAGCAAATTAGAGAAAGTTTAAAATTTTGTCATTTTCATCGGAGGACTTTTGTAAAGTCGATTATTAATATAGCGAGAGATGTGTCTACACCAGCGGTGAGAGTTTGCCAGCGGCTTTCTATTGGGTTCATACACCGGAGACTCCTTTATTAAGGCTACTCCCAATCGTGATACACCCAGACACCACAGAGGAGAAAGTGAGAGGCGCGCTTATCGCGAAAGCGAGAATTGAGACTCTTTATTAACAAATAGGAAATATATATATATATTTTTTTTTTGCTTTATTCTACAAGAGCGGATGTTACGGCTTATTTAGGCGCCTTTAACACTGAAGATTCGCGTAAAGATATTATTTTTTTGTTTTTTTTTGCTGTCGGGTATACATGGATAAGCTCAATTTTACCACGGATTATTACATTGTTTATTTACAGTATTTTTGTTGTCGTTAGAATTTTAAACAAATTTAAAAAAATATAATCTACATCCGAGAGCTTGTTTTCTCGTCGATCGTTGTAAACACTCAATAGACACGTTGAGAACGTACGCTTTACGCACGGAGTTTCTTCATTTCTTCTACATATCGTTAAATTACATATATACACGTACACATTGTTATCTTCTTCATTTTAGCCTATAAAGATTATACAACTCAACGATATACAAAACACTTGTGAATTGAATCTATACATAATATGTAGAACAATGTTTGCCTCTCGCGGAAGCGACGACGCATATTGACCCAACATGAAAAGGGTCCGATTAAATCACAATGCCATATAGAGTGTCTTTGTCATCCTCGACGTCATCGAGAGACTTTCAACAGGAGAGAAAAATCAATTTTTCCTTTTCATTTTCATTTCGTTCACGCTGTTTGATGCTCCATTATATCCATCGGTGAGTCGACCAGCAAACCGATCGCTGGTTGCCTGTTGGGCGAGTTATCATCGAAGACTATCGGCTTCTGCGAAAAATAGAAATAGTCATCGTTTAATATACAATACTACATTCCAGTCTGTGCGAATCACGAAAAATTGAAAGTAGGAAAAAAGTGAAACACGCCCGTCTGAAATGGTACCTGTCGAAAAAAGCGAGAGGATTTCGGTCTCATCGATATATGCGACGAATGTAGTGGAGCGTGTATAAGCATGATCGTGACTGTGTGTATCTGTATAGAGAGGATCTTGACCTACTGACGCCGAGAGAAAGAGGAGGCGAAACTGGTATCGGTGACGCTCGACCGAACGGTACTTCAGTATATATATATACACACAGACACACACATATATATAATATATATATATACGCATCCTTGGGATCGTTCGTTCGCCCGTTCGATTACAATTTTAGCGAAAGGTAAACATCGGGCGAAATCGGCCTACTAATGAAAATGTGTATAATCTCTCTCGCTTTCCTAGTCGCTCAATAATCGCTAAATTCCGTCGTTACACTCGATCGCTTGCGTAGACCCTCGCATATGTATAATTATATATTCGCGACCCACATTAGCAAGGTGGATTCTCCCACGCGTGAAATTCGAAATTCAAAAAATCGATGGACACGTACCTACTCCTCTTACGGATACGTGCACATCTGTAAATTTACAAATCACGATACAGCGTGTATCGCTATGTACAATCCGTCAGGGCGATAACCCAGATATAGCCCCCCCACTTTCCGTCCTCCAGTCGACGAGGCTCAAAGTGTGCCGGCGTCGATCTACCGCTTGCTTTCCCACGAAGTGGGGGAGCATCGACAGGAAGAGACTTGGCAAGTTGGAGGGGGGGAGTTCCCCCTATAACCGTGACATTGTATGCGCGCGCGCGCGCGCGCCTGCCCGAACGGGAGCGAGACGACGTCGGCGCATCGACCGACTCCACGACTGCAGTGCACACGCTTCGGCTGTCCGCGAATGGTTGGTTGAAAAATACATTTTTTTTCGTCTTCTCCTTCGTTACGTGGATAAGAAACGCGTCGCTCGAGCTGTTCGCAAGGACGGACGACAGTGAGGACACCGATTGAGAGTAAGTTACGATTTATTCGTTCGTTACACTGCCTTGGGGATATTTCGAATCCGAGTGTGTACGGTGTGAAGCTGCGCGCGAGCTTGCGGACCTAGCCTGAGCTTACGTCGAAAGCTAGGTCGGCGTACCGAGTGTGTTTGTATGGATTCTCGCGATTCTGAAGTAGAAATAATGTTGTTCAACAGAACCAGGCGAGTTTCTGGACTCTTCGAGAGATTACGTTTACGTACACGCAGACGCTCTTATCTCGAAAGTTCTCATTCCAGAAATGAGACCGTTGATCGCGACTAACGCTCGAATTTCATTTGCAGAATGGCTTTAACGTGTTGGGAAAAGATCGCCATAGTGGTGATAGCAGCGGTAGGTCTACGGCTTGCGGTTCGAGTGTCGGTTGCTCTCTGGAAGAAGTTGATAGCTCCGAATCTGGGTCTGGGTATAGACGTCGCCTCCCAAGGTAAATGGGCAGTGGTTACCGGTGCGACCGATGGTTTGGGCAAGGCCTTTGCGCAAGCTCTGGCCAACAAGGGTCTGGACATTGTTTTGGTGTCCAGATCTCTGCCGAAACTGGAGGATGTCGCTGCCGAAATCAAGCAGACCTACGGTGTTGAGACCAGAGTCGTCGAAGCTGACCTTACGCAAGGCCAGGCTGTGTACAACAAAATTGGAAAGGCTATCGAGGAACTCGAGGTAAATACGCGTAACTTTCTCTCCGCCTTGTGTCGATTCTCAAGCAAAAGATTGTAGGAGAACAAGAAAAATAGGAAAATAATGCATTACAGTCGTTACGAGGCAGAAGCTCAAGCGTGTACTATTACGTTCTGAACGAGCGGCGAAAATTGCTACCGTTGCAGGTCTGCGAGAGGTAAAGAGGCTCCCGCGGTTGTATTAATTTTTTGTTTTCGTCGCGAGGCTTCCTATTAGCATCGAGTGACTGCAGCTCGTTTTCATGTCCGTATTATATGTGTATCTGCACCGTGAACTTTCACGCTAAACCGCGCGTATAGAAAGCAGCTCGAATATATACGTATATTACCTGTCTACTTTCACTACAAGAGTATCTCCTGTGTAACACACACGCCGAGTATACGATGGCTTCTATGTGCAGTGTCTATGCGTGTACCCATTCCAGGGGAGATTTCATTTTTTCTTTCCTAACGAACGAAACGCTTATTATTAGGTCGGAGTCCTGGTCAACAATGCTGGAACGAGTTACGAACATCCCGAGTTGTTTACGAACTTGGAAGAGGAGACTATAGCGAAGATTCTGCAATTGAACGTCGCCGGCGTGACCGGTGTCGCTCGCCAAGTACTTCCGGGTATGATGGAACGACGTAAAGGAGTCGTCATCAACGTCGGCTCAGCTGCTGGAGCTATGCCGAGCCCCTACTTGGCTGTTTACTCCGCCAGCAAGATGTACGTCGATAAACTCAGTGCTGATCTCGCGGCTGAAGCTGCGCCGAGAGGCGTGACTGTACAGTGTGTTTTACCCGGGCCCGTTGCTACCAAGATGTCGAAAATCAAGTGAGTTCTGACTTTTCATATTTTTCTTATTCCTTCTTTTTTTCTGCAGTGTAGGTCATTACTCATGCACTTTGTCGCATGATTATTTATGAGGCTGAAACGCTCGAGAACCGCTGTTTTTGCGGTCGGCAAGCGCTTCTTTTTTCGTCACGTTCCGTGGATACACTGACGAGATTCCGGGGAAATATCGATGCGATGTTTATTCGTTATTCGCGCAAACGCGTGCACGCGCGAGTCGATCAACGATGAGTTATTATCGAGAGCAAATTGTTTGAACAACAATCGATAAACGAGGTGAAAAAAAATTATTAGTAACGATTGCCTATCTATTAGATAAAGTGAACTCGATTACGTTGTATAGCAATGATTCGCTGTATATATTTACAGATTGTTTACTTAAATTTGTATTAATAACTCCCGGTGGAATGCGGTGGATACGGACTTATTACTTATTTAGCGATAAATAAATCATTTTAGCAATCTAGACGATGAAATGGAAGTGTACTTATGTGCATTTTATAAAACGCGTATGTATATATAATATATACAGATACGTCGAATAAATTCCAGTTAATTGTCCCGTGTAGTGTATTTTGCTGACGAAGTATCAATAAATGTAACATATTCCTTGTCATGTGATCATAATTATTTCTTTGCGACCTTAAATAGATGTGCGTCTTTCCGTATTGAGAAACCTATTGAAATTTACAGACGAGCAACGTGGATGGCACCAACACCCGAAAAGTTCGTCGACGCAACCCTGAAGACGATCGGTATCGAACAGAGGACGACGGGATATCCACCGCATTGTCTGATCTTAGGATTCGTCAACGGACTTCAATGTATCTGCGAAAAAGGTGCCGTTTGGCTCGTTGCAAGGACGATGTTGAATATTCGGGGTCGAGCTCTACGCAAAAAGGCCAAAGATGCCGAAGCCAAAGAGACATCCGGATCGGCTGAACAGCCTCTCCAAGAATAATCTCGAAATACTTTTTTTTCCTACACCGTGGTAATGTGGACTTTTGATTCGCACGTACTTGCGTCGGTGCGGCGTGCGATCGACTGGATTTTTGTTTTTTTTTTTTGTTTTTTCGAGCACGCGTACTGCTTAGCGTTTAATACGGAATGTCGTTCCGAGGATATGAAAATTTGCCGATGTTTTCGGTATCGTAAGCTCGCGGTGGTGGGTGAGAAAAAAATTTGCAACCCAGCGGAAAATGTATGGAAGTGGAATACAACGATGTAAGTGGACGATCGGTACGAAAATAAAAGAAGTTTTCGATTTCGTATACGATACGCAAGACGTCGGAATCGCTAGGAGGTCGCCAATGTGATTGACCTCGAAGTCATGTTTAATCGATGAACTACACGGACGCAAGCAAACGGTTTTGTTAATCAGTGCCTTCTGTGCTTTGTTGGCGCAATTCTCAAATATTTTCCCTCGCCCACGTGTACAGCGCATATGTGTGCGTGCGTTAAGTATGTATGTATTTATGCAAGTTTCGACATGTAGATCGGTTACAAACGTCACACCGATATTCTTCAATGCGTCGGCGATTCGGTTGGTTTGTACGCGTACACGTTTATGTTGAGACAGAGAGAGAGAGAGAGAGAGAGAGAGAGTGAGAGAAACGATGGAATGCTTTTTATTTGAGAATTCTTTATATCACGCGCACTTTTGTTATTTGTAGTTTACTTATACATATATATATATATACATATACTTTGTAAATACGATTAAGTAAATGCATTGTTACATTTGAGGTTGAAGTTTTTCTTTCTTTCGATATGAATATTTTCCGAACATCAGTGAGCAGGATGTGTTGTGATGTATCGCGAAATTTATGCGTGGCGTTGCGCTAAGTTGACAGGGTTTAATCGAATGTGACTCGCTACGAGCAAATAAGTTCAAAATTTCAAATGCTAATAAGCGCGTACAGCGATTTGCGAAATTACTTGCGAAATTTTAATATTTTTTAACCTTTGACGTGGACACTGGATAAACGGACGAGGTACAATGCCAGTGTTTAGGCGCGCATTGAATCTTCAGATTAATACATTATTTTTTTTGCGAAAGAGTATTTATGTACATTAGCGAGAAATTGTATTTTTCTCTCAAAGCTCATTTCCGTATTTTAAATTGCTTTTTCTTTTCGATGCTGCAATTAGTATTAACAAGCATTTCATGTCAACTCAGAGATTCCGTCGAAACATATTTTTCCTCTCGTCAAATAACGCCGACTCTGTTTCATGCTTTGACAAAAATAGACCGACTTCGTTGCGCAAATAGCAGTAGGATATTTAAATTGCGCGAAAAACAGTCGACAATTATGATAGCGAATTCGAGTTATACCGGAACGAGTTTGGCTTTCAAAATATCTGGTCACTTTTAACAAACGCTTTTAATTAGACAAAATGTAACTCGTATTTTTCACCGGAGTAAACAATTACAAATTTAAAGAGACAAAACAAATTCAACTTACAATCGTTCGCAGCGGCAGCTTCTCGACAACGACGCCCTTTGACGTCGTCGAGACCGACGCTTTCGGACTAACCGGCGCCAGTGCAAATTTGCTACAAACAGCAGTACTTTTCGTCTGGCCACTTCCAACTACAAAAGAAAAACAAACGATCGACTACTATTCTCGCTCATCAAGCTGAAAAAATTCTTTCTTTCTCCGCAAATATAAGTGAAACCATCGTAAATACAAGGGATGCAAAAAACATACAAATCGTCATTCTTGACTAAAGAAAGAGAAAAAAAGGACAGGGCAGGTTGCCGTTTTATAGACAAAGCTTTTGTATATATGTATATATGTATATATGTATATATATATATATATGGATGATATACGCACCTTTGAAGAGGCCGTGCACGGCTTGACGGACACTATGAACTATTTGTTTGCTGACGCCCGGGGACTTCATATCTCGTTTCTGGAATTTCGAACCTGCAACAGAGGGATTTGCGAGATTGTTCGCTCTTTCGCTTGGCTTGTGATGTGGCTATGTAATTTTTATTTTATTTTTTTTTTCTTATACACATTATACGGATAGCGCGAGGCAGACTTTTGCTCCATTTTACAGTCCCGGGCGCCAGCTTTTTTTATTCGTATCATTGTTTATTTTTGGTGTGTGTATCTATATATATACACAATTGGTGATTATTCGTGCTTTTGATTTTCGTACAGCTTCGATATAGGTATAGATGCAGTATGATTATTATCTCTCGTGCAGGTGTTTTACATACATAGAGATATTGTTAATGTTATTACTTTGGCTTTCGTTCAACGTACGACGTGCATTTCGTTAGAGATTTGCGGTTTTTCTCTACAAACGTGTACAATCAATATAAGTGCTGTTCATATAGATTTAAAAAATATGAGAAAATTTAAATAGATATATATGATATATGATATATGTATATGTATACATATTAAATACATATGGATTTTTTTTTCAAGCAATATTTCATCAACTACAGAAAAGCTTTGACAGATATTTATAGGAGACAGGATATATTCGAGAGCTATTTCGGAGCGATAAATGTCGATTGGAGGGAGACAAAAAAAAGTTATCAATTCTCATTTTTCCAATACGCGATTATCGCCTCGACAGAGCCACTCGACAAACAAATGTGCGAAATTGAAAAATCTTACAGATGACTTCTTGGTCGAAGTTGATTTGAAATTACCTAGGCTTCGCTGTATGAGATTGACGTCGGCATTGGTTTTCCTCGTAGTACAGGGCAGGAAGCATCGGCAGCATTCCTTTTTCAAATCGATGGCGTAACTTCCGTAAACTAATGGATTCGCGCAGGAATTGCCGACTGCCATTATAAAAAGTGATTCCTGCACCATCTCGTTTACTTCACGAGCGCTTTTCTTATCGATTACGTACCTGCAACAGTTGTACCGTTGAAAATTGCATCGCAACGCGTTTACTAAAGGTCTAGGGAAGCTAGGAGTGTGCACTTGTTGCGATAATTGCCAACGTCTATTTTTAAAGAGCAAGCCTCGCACGGCATGTGATGAATTTATAATGGCTAAGTTGCCGGAAGCTTCGGGTGAAAAATGGAAATTTTATTTTATTTTTTTTTTCAGCAAGAGTAAATGGAAGAGAAACAGAAATGTGTAATATTCTTATTTTGTTAGGGGCAATATTAGATTGCGCAGAAATAGAACTTGGAGAAAGGTCTGAGAAAGGTTGGTACCAAAAGCATCGATCGCACAACAAGTAGAGCTTTTCATAAATTCAGATACATGCAATTTTACGAGTCGATGCTATCGCTGAAAGCACTTTACAAATATTACGCGAGCGTTGTGTACATTTATTTAATGTTTGCATCAATTTGTGCGAATAAATCGAAACTCGATTATCACAAATATTTCATATAAGCCGTGTTTAATACGGGATAAAGAGATGTTACTTAGTTTTAAATAATAAATGTTGAACGCTGTTTAATCAACGGTAAAAGATCTTCTATCGAATTATTTACGCGATAAAATTAATTATACGTAACCGAAAGTTAAGTACACGTGTAATTTCATCAAAATCGAATAATTACGCCGAATAAACTAATGACTCTATTTATTTAAATGAAAAAATATACGTTTCATTCAGTCGTTTAATATTTCTGCAATGATACATTATATATTTTATAGAAAGCACCATTATTTTCTGTATAAGTATTTATGTATATTGCATTTAAATAAACGCATTTGTTCATTTTCGAAAAATTATCTAACGCATTTACAAGCAAGCAAAATTTGCAGTTTTAGTTACGTACAATTTAATAATTTTTTTCTTTTCAGACTGTGCTATTTCGAAAATACCATTTCATTGAAGTTTACGTTACATAATGTAATAAATACTGAGTACCGAGCATGAATCCGAACGAAATAGCTCTTTATCTATATGTTTTTCTTGCTTCGATCCAGCAGTATGTTAATAAATAATTTTCCCTTTTTTCCAGTGCACGAAATAAAATTGAGATAAAATAAATGTTACCATAAATTCATTGTGATATAGGGTGTCCAGCAGAAAATAAAAGCCACCACTATTATGATGGTCATTTTCAGTGTTCGACTTCGGGCTCTTTCAATGCTCGACATATCCGAGCGGCGCAAACGCATTCGGCTTCCTTGATTGCTATTGGAGCTCTCGAGGGTACCGTTGCTGCTAGATTTTGTTACGACTGTAATAAAATGTCGGCGATATTAGAAAATTTATCTGAAAATGTTGGAGCAATTTTTGAACTTCGTTTGTATTATAAAGCGCAACGTATGCGCTATTAGATTTTTTTACACTTAGTTTAGAAAGCTTGATACGCTATATTTTCCAAAAAGATCTTTCGAGCCTATGTAATTTTCGATAAATATGCGCAAGTTAGAAGAAAATACGCATAGGCGAATGGAAGAAAAATTTGCGATGTGTATAGTGATTCCGCTTGAAACGAACTTTTCAGTTGGAAATGAATTTTTTTACACATGAGCCATGAAATAGGTCGCGCGCACTGTCAAAATATATATTTTTTATATCCTCCAATCTGCATGTAAATTTATACTCTACGCTCATTTGATATTCGCGCGTAAATTACTTGTAATCCATACATGTCGATGTGTCGATTAGGCAGTAAAGTTCGTGTACATTTACATTTGTATTTATCAATATTACATGAAATTTTGTGCATCAATCTGAATGTGAAATCGCTCGTATATTGAATTGGAATTGCTGCACGCGCGCAATGTAAGCTGCTTTAATATTGAGCTCCTTTTCGACGGTAAGACTTTGTCAAATAGCACTAGCGCGCGATAAATTTGAATAAATGTTTAAAATAACGAAGGTTAACAGGGTAATATGTTATTGTAAAAAAAAAATCTTTTTATATCGTATACATTTACCTGGTTTTTCCCTGGATTTGCTGCTGATCTCGCAAAGTATTTTTAGATAAACCCAGCATATTATGGATAGCGGTATGAAGTACATAGTGAGGATGCAGAATACATTGTAAATGTTCTCAACGAAATCCGACGGAAATGCTCCGAATGTAACGCACTGCGTAAAATTTTTATGATAAGGATGAGTCTCCACGTGGAAAACTATGCACTGTAACAGAGAATAAAAATTCACTTACATATATCACGGTACAAAGTACAAATGTAATTCTCTTTGAGGTATCAATTTAATTTTAAAATACAACTCAGTAATGTTGTGTATATAAAAAAAACAGGTTTTAAGTGCACTTGCGGTATTGAACACCTTCTCATCAAACGGCTTTCTCGAATAAGCAGTATTGTAATTACACGCGTTGAAAAATAAAAAAAACTCTGTTTGAAATACAAGCTAATAACATTGTATCGAAAAATCAGGTTTTAAATGCTCTGGTACTATTGAACGCGCGCTTATCAAACAGCTTTCTATAATGGGAAGTATTGTAATTACACATCTTGAAAAATAAAAAGCTCCAGTGAAGAAATTTAATAGTAGAGACGAGATAAGACCGGATGCCACATCAACACCTAATTAGCAAAGAAAATCAACAAATTGTTGAACATCGTAAAATCGATTTAAGTGTTTCACATATAATTAGAAAGTTCAGCAAGGAACACGCGGAGTATAAGATAAACAAGTGAACTCAATGATATTATTTAAATCATAATTTAGCGTAAACGGTTGATAGATTTTATTAACTGTTTAAATAAATCTGCCACGTTATTTATTTGATTCCAAAAACTAGTTCGTTTTGATAGCCCTAAGGGAAATATTTACCTGAATCTACGTAAGTATGGTATTTATTTGAATAATATATTTTTTAAAAGAAATGCAACTCATTATCATAAATGTATACGTATATATTTGTATCTGAATCGCATAAGCAATACGAAATTAGATTTCAAATAATAACTTACTCAATAGTTACATATTAAATTCGTTCATTCATACTTTAGAATATCAGTAATGCATTTATTTAAAAGTGAGTAATTCATATTAGCATCTACTAAATAATTAAAGTGAATATTTTCCACTTAAAAAAATCAATTTTTTAATCAAGATATTTTTTTTTGTATTCAGAAAACATCTGCTAAATGTGCTTTAACTGTTTCACTACATATGTTGCAAATATTATGCTAATTAGTCATATTCCGTTATTTAGAATTTTAATAATCAGAATTTATATGAATAAAATAATTGTCTCTCGTAATAAACCATTTTTCAAATTCTCATCTCAATCCCTTAAAACATACAGTTTGCAGAGCTTTTTAATCTGTTTTTACATAATAACAATAATTTATTTGCAGAAAACATGTAAATTATATGCTAATAATATTGCAGCAAATATTCACGTACGAATGTGACGAAAAAAATGTGTTAACGAGATAAATCACGGAGAAAATAATAATATTTTGCAAATTATTCTCACTTTAACGTTAATAATATCCACGTACTGATTCAACGTGCGTTCAATGCAGCTTTGTAAATTGATGGGAGCTTAATTGATCCAATGTCAAAATCCTTGTATTAAGCGCGCCCGTCGTTTATATCAAGCGAAAGTATTCGTTTTAATAACGGATTCTGATAGTTTAATATTATAATATTCAGAGACGTTAATTGAGAACATCGTGCTATACGAGCCAAAGTCACCTTAACGTATTATGCTCAGCCGTCGACTCGAGTCGATTATGATCATCTTAGACGTCGTATAATTGAAGTGTCGAATATGCTATTGGATTATATATACCTGCCTGCGTCAGTAACGGTATTGTACGCGTATGTTATCTGTGTACGAACTACCTATATATATGTATATGCACTGCTGATCCCTTATACCTGTGCGCATACATGATCAGACTCTCTCTCTCTCTCTCTCTCTCTCTCTCTCTCTCTCTCTATCTCTCTCTCTGAGACCCTTTAACTGTAATATTGTGATAACGCACTCGCATACATATTCGATCCACTATAGCGTTTGTTGCCTGCCGCAGTTCAAGATGTGCACTTGCTTTCTCGCAGTGAAATAATACCCAAGAATATGAGATAAGAGTATATGTAATACGAGAATTCAAAGTGCACTTTTGAATCCTGTGTATACCGAAGAAAAAGTTTTTTGCTAAGTATGTGAAAATTTTTTTTAATAAAAAGTTCAATTCCTGACATTATATACAGAAAATATATGTACTTTAATTGCAGTAGTATCTTTGGGCTTTAGAAAACATTGATGCATTTATTGCCGTAGTCGAATAAAAACTTTATTCGATAAATGCGTTAAGTCTATTTTCAAAATATGAAACAGTGTATTATTTATTTAAATATAAAACGTAATCATTTAGCGTTTCCTTCAGTATTTACCAAACAACCGCATTGTTTATGCGGCACAGATACACATTTATTGACATTCGTCATATTTCGTTTAAAAAATACGCCATTCAAATCAATACCATACATATCACAGTTTCAAGTCAATATTTCCCTACGACTATCCAAATAAATAATCGTTTTTTCGAATAAAAAAAAAATTTATTTTTCCTTCTAACGATGTCTTTTTCGTTGCTAGTGTGAAAATAACATTTTTAAACTACGCGAACTGTTCGCATCGCAATATCAGCAACTTTTTCTGAGCTTTATTTGAAAATTA
This sequence comes from Apocrypta bakeri, assembly GCA_018906985.1. NCBI lineage: Eukaryota > Metazoa > Arthropoda > Insecta > Hymenoptera > Pteromalidae > Apocrypta > Apocrypta bakeri. The sequence continues at coordinate 6,166,027 of JACCIA010000002.1, forward strand.
CGTTATATGCACTCGAGAAAGTCCGTTTTTTTTCAAATTAAAACTTTCCCGATTTCTTACAAAGTTGGAAAAAGTTTGGCATTCCGGTTTGTATCCAACATTTCTGGAATCCAACGTAATCCGTGGGTAAATTTTCGACGCCCCGATAATCCGCACGAGAGTTTTATAAGTAACTGGGAATTTCTTTTCCGCCCATGAAGTAATGCGTTTCGTTTAAAGTAAACGTTTTTACCGCTGCGTCCTTATTGCTCGCGTGGAAAGAAATTTTTTGCGGAATTCTCGACGTAAATCTTTGCGGAAGCCAGGAATCGCGTTGATTTCGCATAATATGTTCAAAATTGGAACAACTGGAGAAATAAAGATAAAGTTTATATTTCGTTAAAAAAAATATATATCTATGTAATTATATATATAGAAACGCAAAGCGAGATTTAACTAAATTTTACGCGTGCGTGGGCTCTCCCTATGTAATAATTCATACATTGCTTGCGTACACCCACGCATGGTATTGAAATATCGAATATCTATTGATCGTGACACGCGAGTTTATTTTTAATAACTGATATAACTGTTAACTTTATTTTTTAATTTTTCGCAAAAAAGAACCCAACTGTATCATTAGAGCGGACTATATATATATATATATCTTCACGGAAGCGCATTTAAACATATAGCACTAACGTCCTTCGACTACGTTAATGCGCACCTTCTTTTTGACAATTATCCCATAAAAGAAGTTTGTATAATCTCGATTAAATTATGTCGAGTATGACTGAGAGATAATATCCTTCTGCTGTATTTACTCGAAAAATATCAAGTTATAGATGTATATATATATATATATATATATATATATCAAATTTGCTTGAAACTCGAATATGAACTGCGCATTGCTGCTTTATACATAAAAATATATATAGGTATATACGCAATGAGAGCTTGTTTAAAGTATGTTCGAAAAGTACACTCGTTCATTAATTCAAAGTCACACAATTAATGGATGAACGTCGGGTAGTCGTGCAAATTCATCGTTACATTATAAAGCGAAACTCACCCACCGATGGGTAGTATATGCCCCTATATCTGTTATATTATTGGTACGTTTTGAGCCGCGACAATTACGCAACTCAACAATCGCCTGTGCCTAGCACTAACTGATTTTGACTTCATGAAAGTTTGAACGCACGTCTGCAAACTGACAACGACAGCTTGTTAATTGCGTATATATATATGATAGATAACATGCTCACATACGCACACTGTGCGTATATATATATATATATATATATATATATACGCACATATGTACATGTAGACGTATATTTACATATACAATGTAGACGTATAAATATATATAAATAAAATATACATATAAAACAGGTTGAGATATACGCGAACTATTGAAATTGAACGACTCAGTACAGCGTAATAACAAATTCAACGGTAAAGTCTATATCGGCGTGTTTTGCGCGACTACGCATACATTCGAGGTATTGAAAGTCATTCATTTGATTACAGGAATCTCTCAAACTATTCTAATGGCAAAATACGTCATAAAAGAAACTGCCAAAGAATCAACCTCGCGATTGAATAAAAAAGCTCTCACTTGGATTGTTTATTTTAGTATCGCTATTCTTAAGACAACAAAAGAAGAAGCTTCGAAGGAGGTCTTTCTCAATCTGGTTTGTGTAGTCAATAGAATGTCTCGAAAGTAAACTGTATCTGCCGATGAAATAAAAAAAAATATATATATATAGAGAGAGAGAGAGATTTTTCTAAGTGCGCAGAGTATCGACAGGTTTGATGATTTAACTTGAAATTGAATTTGTCATTCTTTGCGTTTTACGTGGAAAAAGAGAAAGAAACATAAGAATTAAATATTGGAATTTATTTGAGAGACGTGAACTGTGAATATCTGGAGTATAAAAAGTTGTAGATTTGAACGAAATAGTTTAAAACACTGATACTCACCTAGTGCAGAGAAGATCATTTCGAGAGAATAAATTAGAAAATTAATTTCGTAATTTATAACTAATTATGATGATTCTAGTTAGTGTACGTTATACGATGTTAGCTAATATTTAATCTTAACGTTTCATAGTATTATATGGAATATCGATAGTAAGAAATGAGCATTAAATAGCCAGGTAAGTTGAAAGGTAGAAAGGAAGAGTTTAGTTTACGTACCGATATCGTATTATAAAATCATAACTTAAATGTATTGCCATTATTGAAAAAAAATACTCTTCGCTGTTTATTTTGTTGTTAACACTTTCATTGTAACTCTATATCTTGAGCGAGTTGTGCTAAAATAATTAAAGAAAACTCGTTTTCAGACTAGGTTAATGCTTTTAATTTAAAACAACTTTCTGTTCTCGTAGCTTAAGATACTGTTAACAGAAATTCGCTTGGCGAATCCAGTCTGTATTAAGTAATTAAAAAATACCTACAGAAGCAACAGAGAAAAAGATTTATTTACATCGCAAGAAGTGGAATGATCCGACGAAACGCCTCGATTGCAGCAGCCTATACTTCGAATAAATAAGTAAAAACAAATCAAATCGATTATAAATTCTTTTATTCCATCGGTACATCACGAATAAAGGATAAATAAAATGTTCTCCCGTTACTGCACGATGACAGACCTCGCATTACATCGTTTTAATTAACGAATTCCACACACGTCTGGTAATTATAAAGTTGACAGCGTCATCTCGTCGATTTGTTTCTCACCATCTTGGTACTCTCGGCGTTATAACAAGCTCTGAGCTTTCAAAAGCTCTTGTTGTATAAAGCTCAAGCTCGCTCTCCTCGATCATCATATTTTTCAAAACAATACTCCCCCCCCTCTCTCTCTCTCTCTCTCTCTCTCTGTTAAAAGGCTCGAACCGACGCGTGCACTCTTTCGTCTTTAACGCGTAGCAATCGCTTCCGTAGCAGCGGTCGCGACGAGTAATTTCTTCAAACACTCGACTGTCGCACGCGCACGAGTTTCTGATTTTTTTTTACTCTCTTTGTGCGAAAGAGGAAGAATAAAAGCATCTAATCCAGATGATGAAAGCGATGTCGAAGGACTCTCTCGAAAGATTATCCTCGAGTTTCAGACTTTTTTCTTTACTCTCTCTCTCTCTCTCTGTCTCTCCCGCACTCTTGCGCTCTTTTACTTTTGCTATGATTATTATTATTATTATTATTTCCGCAGAAATTTTCGCGCTACGTTGGAGAAAATTTTATATTATACGCTTAAAAACGGCTTACCTGGGGAATAGCGTAGAGGACGCTGAAGAACCAGGCGACGCTCAGCATGAGTTTTCCGCGTCTACGAGCGTCGTTCACTCTCAATGGATAGAGAACTGCGAAGTACCTGCGAAGAGAGAGGAGTGTGTAGGAAATAAAAAACTAAAAAAAAAAATTTTTTTTTCTCGCACAACTGTGTATACTATTGTTCATGCGAATGTCCTCGGAGCTTTCGAGATGCAATTGAGCTACTCTGTACGCTCTTGTCGTGTATAGACGTATATTTATATATATATGTATATATATATACGCAGTCCGATCCTTGATGAAACGAACCGTATTGTCCGGCACGTACGGCTTTACGACAATCTACACATGTGAGTGTGTGAACGTTCATGCGGATGAGAGACACAGAGCTTTGTCGAGATTGCGAGAGACGATGAATATGCTCTATTTTGTATACTACTTATGGAGTTTTGAAAATTGAACGGATTGGCTTTTATGAGCTCGACGAGATTTGAATAATTTCAGGATTTTCGTAAAGAGTATAGTATACGCCAATCATTTAGTCAACTGATTCTTATTATTCCATTGCGCAGAATGTTTGAGATGTATTAGTGTATTCAATTCGGGCATTGTTTGCGTCATACTTTTTGACGTGCTTCAACAAGTTATAGAATATTTCGTTGAAATTGCTATTTATTCAAAAATAACATTTTATTGTATAGTTTTCGAACAATTTTTAGACAATAATCGTTGTGATTTCTCTAAAAAATCTTTGCGGTATCGTTTAAATGCGATTAATATAAATAGCATTTTATTACACTTATCACAATATTTTTAGTCAATTATGTAAGTGTATTTGTGTATAATGTATGTTTTTTGTTGTTGTCAAGCAAATTTTCAAGCATCAATTACTTATAACTGAAAAATGTTCAAATAACTGCTGATTATCTAAAAGCGATTGTGAAATCATTTACTACTAACAACAATAACATTTTAAAATAGTTTCGACAAATTTGTAATCGCAATGATAAATTAGTGTTGTCTGAAAATTTTTCATACAATTGCAATATCTATAAAAATCACAATGAATTAGTTAAAATACTAATAACGCAAGTGACTTTTGTATACAACTTTTATATACAAACCTGTCCAAGGAGACGCAAATGAGAATATTGTTGGACAGATAAAGGCCGAAAGCCCTTAGAAACAAGAAGAGCTTGCAAGCATAATTTCCAGCAATCCACTGTACAGTCAGACGCCATCCAATCTGAAAAAATAATAAAATAATCTTGGTTCTCGAGTAAAACACTCTGACTCCTTGAATCGAACAAAGCAGTTCTTATAGATATCGACCTGAATACGCGCCAGGAAAAAAAAACCATTTAGTTGTTTTCAAACTTCAATTCCTTGCTTAACGATTTTTTTCAAGAACCAGAGACGCTATATTTGCAAAACGGAGGCTCGTTTCCGGCAAATAACGAACCTACCAATGCGGGGAAAAACTTTAATTACTGTTTTAAGGAAATCGAATTTATTACAAGGTTTCTGCCTCTAAATAGGGTCCTTTAAATAAAATCAAATTATATGTGTATCCTTGATGCTAATGTAGCGTTTTATGTATAATCTCTCTCTCTCTCTCTCTCTCTCTCTCTCTCTCTGCGTTCCCGTTTATAAATAAACTCTTTTTCTACTCGGCTGTGCGAAACTCCATTAAAATCGACGGTAATTTAATTTCCGGGCATTATTATTGTTGGGTCCAACTATAAAGCATATCATAACTCTGTGGAATTCAGTTAGACCGACAGGACGATGATCCAATTGCAGGCTCGCGATTCGAAGCGGACTTTGGATTCGTAGCGAAAGTTATAACGTTGTCGCGTCCAACTTTTTGAATTGAATTTCACGATTTGATGAATAATTTATTATCGACATAAAACGTCTTCGAGAGATGGACGACTATAATGTATGCGTTTGAGGAATGAACCGCGACTTTTTCATTATTGATATACATTGAAAGTTCGCAGAAATAGGGGGTTGAGATCAAATTATTAATTGATAGTTCCGGATGCTCAAAGCAGAGGAATATACGAGGAATCGGTGGAGCACTAATTAGTCAGTTCGAAATGCCCGAGGCACATTCACTTTGTTATAGAGGAAATTTTAGGATTTTATTCTAAAAGGATCGTTGACGATTGTAACTTCCGAGTTTGAATCCTACTTCGAGTTATATTGTATATTTGCTTGCGATAAGCTTCGCGGCGAGCCTCGAATGGCTGTAGATTCGGTATTATATTATATGGACAATCTGGGGCGAGAAATTTTTATAAACGCGATTTTAAATTCAATTTATATTATGGAGTATGAAAATCGAGGTCACTTTATTGATTTTTATGCTTTTTACTTCGCATTATTCAAATGATTAAAAATCTGAGCGTTTCTTATTTATTTGTCGGAAAAAAGCGCTATCAACGTGTTATCACGTAGCTTTCTATTTTAATCAACCAGAAAAATTACGTTAATAAATCATGTAGGAGGTAAACGGAATTTTTCAAAATTAATTTATTTTCTCAACGTGTCATATGTTGTTAAAATAAGATTTCTATAATACATGGAAAATGTCGAATTATTAACACGTACCTACCATTTCTATAAAATGCGTCAGATTGTAAAGCTTTTGTATATTTTGAAATGCGTTAAAATTTTATGAAAATATGAAAAAGGTAATAATCGATTATTGGAAAGAGTGTAATCAATTATAGCCACTCAAAAACCATCAACTTCATTATTTTGTTTTTGTTTTTTTTTCAATTTTGAATTTAGAAACTAGTTGACAATTGTTATATATTTTTTCGTGATTTCATTAATATGTTTAATCTCTATTGTGCTATTTTTTAAAATAAAAATCAGTTTTGGTATTCAAAGTTATACCCGAACTCTTTTGAACATTGAAGTAATATTTTTTTTTTCATAAAAATGAAAACAATCTGAAATAGCTTTTAAACCTTTCCGACTACATGTATTTCATTTTTATAGAAAGGCGAACACAATGTTTCAAAGCATGAAAATTAACCAGAAAACGAAAAAGCACTACTAAGGTTTCTTTTATAATTAGCTTTTTTCATTAAAATAATAAATCGTAAGGATTTTTTTAAATACAATGGCAAGTTATGTTCATATAAATTTAGCCATTTTCCTCTGGAAACGGCGGATTTTAATGTCCTACATCGCAATTCGTATTTTCCTAAAAATGCCATTACACACGATATATTGCGAGAGAATCCCGGTGAATTTGATGAAATTTCGTATAAGCTCAATTTCAAATGTCTCTTAAACCAATCCTATTTAATCCTAAAAATATCGCGTTATTCATCACCTGTGAAAATAAATACATCATCGGTTGACGGGTCGACCGCAAAAATCTTTTGTCAACCGATACTATAGGAATTTTACGTAGGTCAATCAATTTACCTCTATATCTCGCGTCAGCTTTTCCGAAAGCGACAGATTAATATTTTTTAGGCACGACCGTTATACAGGAGAGCTTTATAGTTTTACCAGCGCAAAACCATATTTTGTTATACCGTTTACAATTATCGATCAATCGAAGTGAAATTTTGCACAAATGTCCCTTCTGTAAATGCTAAATAGTTCTTTTTGTTTATTAATTTTTTTTAACTTAAAAAATGTTAAATAACAAAATGTTGTAGAACTATTATCTTCATGAGATTACAGACAACCTTCAAAACATTTTTTGGAACATTACCTTCGTATTAACAATGTGACCTAAATTGAAATTCAGACTGAATTGCGATTTTATTGAAAAATCGCTTTATTTGCGAAAAATTAATATCTATTGCTTTTATGCCAAGAAGTTTAACGCAAAAGTTGTAGATTATCAACGAATACAACTATTCACATTCGTAAGTATCACAAAAGGCGCTGAGAAAACAAGTTGTCCTTACACAAACGAATTTTAGCTATAAAAAATCTGATTTTTCTACAAAATCTTAACAACTATGGGTTTCACTTTAAAATGTTCGACGTGAAAGTTTTCCTTACAATGACACAACTTTTCCTCGTAATAATAAATTATTTCTAAGCATTTCTCAAAAATTATATTAGAAAGCGCAGTTTTAGCATAAAACTGTCGTTGTAGAAGGAATATTTCAATAAGATTGAAAACAATCTCAACAAAGTTGTCGAGGAGACATATTCTCATCGCAAAAACGTGACCTATTGATTTTAGTCTGATTAAGTGCAAAGAAACGAATTACGATTTTATTGAAAAATCGCTTAAAATCATTTAAGCGTGAAATTTCATTGCGCTAAGAATATCTCAAGAATCTTACACCGTGAAAAAAATGTAGCAGCCATTATCTCATCCTAACAATGTGACCTAGTGAAAATTAACTCAGTGGAGTTCTTATAAATGACCTGTAATAAAATTGAAAAATTGCCAAAAGTAATTTTTGAATAGACGAATATATAAATAAATTTGATAGATAATTTTTAGATAACGAAAAAATATATCTTCTCTCATTTACATCTCTACACAATGTGTAATATTTGCTTTTTGATCATTAGCATACATTTAATTTTGATGTACTTTGTTGTTGTCGTTTGATGCGACTAAAAAGAAATTACTGGATAATTTATTTTATTTCGCAGAAACAAAAAAATTCTAGCTTTTTTTTTATAAAAACGGTAATTGTTTATTTAATAATTTCATTATGGCAATACTCGCCCATTTTATAGCCGCTTATATTAAGTGTACGAGGAATAAATATATTCGAGATGTCTTAGTCGTTCGACGAGGTAATATAAACTAATGATGGGCGGTAGAACGCTCGAGTCAAATTCGAATTCACACAGACATCACGCATAAGCGCCTTACGCACCTACACATACTCAATGACAGGCGTTGGGATAATCAAGCGTGGGCACACGTCTCAAAGCAAGCACATATTATGTAAATGGATAGAATACGTTCTATAATAGAAATTTTATTGAAAATTATTATTTAAATTGCATTTAACAATAATGTGGTAAATGCAAAACGCTTCAGTGGAAATTCTCAGTGACACAGCGCGGTAAGTCAGCGCGACCCTTGGGTCGAGTGAGGCTCTCCAGTTATTTTTTTTGGATTCGATGGAAGCTTTTCATCGAGACGCAACAAACTGTATTGCGAGTCTTCGTATGCAACTGAATTCCCAATAATTTTCTAAATATGCTCCTGACCTCTTCTCGTCCCATCATCTTCCATGCGTAGCCTTGAATCACGAGCGCAAAAAAAAAGAAACAACAAAAACAGTATGTTTCCGCTGTCGAGACACTCGAGAGGGAAATTATATAATCAGAAACAGATTAAAGCAAGAAAATGCGAGACGTCAAGTTGCGCAAAATGAAAGTTCAATTTCTGTAACAATAATACAGCAGAGATGTGTAAAAATACTTATCTTCTATATCGTCTTTTTCTTGGAAGTAAAAAAATCTCCATCGAGGTCGACGTTTATTAACTCGTTGGAAGCAACAAGAGATCGAATACAATTTTTCCACGATACAGAGATCAGGCTTGTCGATGAGGAGATAAACATCCAAATATACGAAGTTTTCGATTCTTCGTTATACATATATATGTACGCAAACTTTCTTTATCCGTACAGAATAAGCCGACGGGTAATTCAAACTTGCGCGAAACGTGCGCCCCATTTTCCTAATAATTCTTAGCCAACTATACGACCCCCTACTGACAGTCGAGGTTGGACGTGCATAATATACAATCGGATACGCTTATGCATCAAAAATTTGAAGAACAAAAAATAGATCTTGTGCATGCTAAATTATGAATAATCTGTGACATAAATTTAAATTAGAAAATTAATGTCGTAGTTGTTTGAAGCTTTATTAGAAAATTACTTTTTTGATAGAAGAAAATAGTTTATTAAATAATACTTAACAATTATTGTTAATTTAGGTAAACATTTACAGATAGTTCGTCGATACTTTTTTAATCGAGGACGACATTTTTTTCCATCAAAAAACCGAATTTTTAATAAACAAGTTCTCTTAACTACAGCAAACTTTGTTCTCAGTGTACATTACATATGTATAGCTGGAAATAGTCAATTGTCACGCGAGTACCAAAAAAAAGGAAAAAAAAACGTTCGTAACGTCGCACGTGCGCTTTGATTTTTTATCGAATCTCCTGTCGAATATACACACATTCGATTCTATCAGTTATTGACTAATGCTTTTTTCTGATGACATTTTGTGAATTTTCGGGAAAATAAAAAAAAACTAAAGGAATCACTCTTTGAATTTCGCACTTTTCGCTCGATGTCACGAGAAATATAAGCTCTTTTTATTCTCGTACTATTTGATCTCGAATTTTCGCTTTTTGTCTATCACTTCCCACTGCTTCTACACGCGACTAGAGCGTAAAAGGACTTTCACCATATCTTTATCAGTCAGATTTGATTAGACTATTCGTTTAGGAGTCGAAGTGGAAAATAGAAAGTATAAAAAAGAAATTAGCTTTAGGATATTATCCGATGGAAAAATTAGCTGAAACGACCTGTACACTCGAGTGGAAGATTCGATTAACTTTTAATTACGATTTATCATTTAGTTACAATTGCAGGATACCAAGGTGTAGAGAACGATGTTTTTATTTGAGAGCACGTAACGGACTCTGATGAACCTATCAGAATCCGTTATTGAAACTGATTGTATATTGAATATTACCACGAGAATTAAATATATTTAGATTGACAGTAAAAAGAGCGTTAAATGATGTTCAATTTCATGTATGCTATTAAAGTGTGAAATACAGGTACGAGAATGTCTGATGTATTTCGTTATAATAATTTATTTTAAATGTTCTACAGATACAATTGATAAAATTATATGTGCATATATAGAATTGAGAATAAGAAGACTTTATTAGATTTATTGCTTAAATAAGAATAGATTTTGACATATAAAATCAAGATATTACGAGAAAAGACTTTTCATTTAAAAAGGAAATATACAAAAATATTTAAGCATACAATAGTTGATAGAAATACGTGTATTGTTTTAAAAGCATATTTCAGTATACAAGCAAATCCACACTTTGCACTCGAAGATTTCAATTCATATGCAATCTCCGACCGAACTTTCGCCCTCGATTTTACCGAAAATTCATTTTCTAATTTGTTAATAGCAAAGTTTCAAGCTTTGTATTTCGACTAAAGTTTATCCATATATTTAATGCGCATTCGGTGCTATACAATAGAAAATACATCTTTCGTATAGATAATTAACCAGTTTCGTTGAATAAAAGTGATCGCGATCAAAATTAAAAGCAGATTTTCATTTTATAAAGTACGCATATAGTACAATCGTCATTGTGCGTATGCTCTATTATACCGACAATGCGAGTGTCTCATTGGGAAGCGGAATTGAATTCTTGTCTTCAGTTAATCATATAATGCATTTGTATATATATTTATTACTTACGCAAAACTATTACTATTGTATTAGGCGCGTACGTTCGTGACAAAATTCATATATACCTCTAAGAATTTCTTTGAGAAATATTCTAAGAATTTGAAAATCAATATATAAATTCCTGAAATAGTGCGCAAGAATGACAGTATAGAGACGAAAAAGAGTACACTATACCAATAGAGACAGCATTCTGGACTTTACTCATCGGAAAACTCTGGGTCGCATTAAAAGTTTTTCAAGCGCAAAGGCACATGCGAATTACCATAGGTAAATGGATTATGCAATTTCGCGATTCGACGTCAATATACATATATACATGTATATATATTTTTTTTTCAAGTATACGATCACGATTGATACGTTCGGACGATACGACAAAGCAGACATCCCATTTACTCGGTGTTTATCCTCAGTTGATGCGACTGATGTTTAATACGAAACCTACGAAATATATACATATATATAGAAATTCGCATACATTGGATTATCCGATTAAATTCTCGTTTAAGTCGGAAGTAATCAAGACCGTTTCAACGGTGTTTTATCCGGCGGACCGTTGCGATACCGGTCGTGTTCAAGACAACGTTCCGAATCAATTGAAAGCTCGCCTCGACGCGCGTACAAACACGGGATGTGTTTTTCCACGAGATTTATGCATGTCGATGAATCGCTCGCGTATACACTGAATGATGCTTTTTTTTTATCCGATGCCATTGCTTTCTTTTTCGCGCGGGAATGTTTTAATTAAAAAATAGTTGACTCGACTGATCCCGTATCAAGCCTCGGGAAAGAAAGTCGTCGAGATTCTATTTCTGTTATTTTCTTTTATTCTCTTCCTCGCACTGGTTCAATCAGAGAATCGAAACGTTTTCGCGCTCGTGCTTTCGAGGCGAGATTGTATCTGGCTTGAAATGTTTATATGTATGACGCTTAAGCCAGAGGAAGCTACGATAATTGACGCTAATCGGTTTATGGCAGCGCCGCGTGTGCATGAGATATGAAGCATCCTAGCCTAGATTTCGAATAGCAGTAAAGGTTTATAGTCGTTGGGTTTTCCTACAGTTACTTTACTACAACTGGAAAAAATGTATGCATTCGGAAATGTCATTCCTTTGGAAAGTGCTAAGGAAATGTTTACTGAAATCTAATTATGGCTTCGTAATCGTAGTGTGGAATTCGATAACTCTTCGGTTGCATTAATACACAAGCGTTGTTACTGCAAACAAATAAACATTTATTTGGCAACGTATTTACCATCTATAATTCCATAGATTTGGAAATCATTCTTGTCGTCGATAAATATTTATTCGAATCCTAGAAGTAGTGATAATTATTTTTTTATTTAAAACAATTATTTACCAAATAGTCAAGTGAATTATCAGTTGCATACAGTATTTAGCAGACAATAAAGTTAACTTCGCAATCGCAGATCAAGTACATGCAATGCGAACGAAATGAAAGAATAATTATATTACGCTGTAAAATGGGTTCCAAAAATTCAATTTATTTATATTTTAATGATGAAATATTATACGCTTTATTAACGATACTACGTATCTGTATCAAATAAATAATATGACTATTATCATCGGTAAAGCTTCATTTCAATTTATATTCTATCATAGACTACATATTATTACTTTTTAATTTTCGAGTAATTAAAAGCAAAATAGAATTGTTCCCAAGAGGAATTTTTTAAAAGATAATTTCTTTTAGCGTGGCAAACTTTTTTATGAGGGTACATTTGTAGAAATAGGGTGGAAGGAGTGGAGGAGTTGGTTATTTAGATGATTCATTGCGATTCATTAATTTTAATAGGTCTAGGGTAATTGCCTTTGAAAATTTGATATTTCCCACGAATAGTTGTAGTAATGCGATGATATCAGAAAATAATAGTTTCAAATAAATCAGTTTTCGAACTTGATTATATTTATTAACTTTATATTTATTATATTAACAAATCTATTCTAACTGCGATTGAAAATTTAATACTTCCTGTGGATAGTTTTGACTATGTGATGATATCAGAAATCAGAAAATAATAATAGTATCTAATAAATTAGTTAGGCTAAGTTGTACTTGCACAGATGTAACCGAAAGATTACTTTTTAGAAAATATCTAATAAATAGCACAGTCGTTTAATGACCTTTCTGAATTCTAATTTAATGCGTAATAAAATTTAATTTCAAATATATTGCGCATTCGTGTTTTTCATCGTAGTAGTCGTATACAGTTTCAAATTCAGGTATAAGATTTCAGCTTTTATAAAATGTTTTATTTTTCGAATCTGACGTTATCAAACAATATATAGATATAATACACAATATAACTTATAAATAAATTTCATTGCAATGTTCGGTGTATCGAAAAGGTTTTTAGGTCAATTGGTCGGTAAAAATTGTGTACTCCGTCGAGGTAAATGAAAAAAAATATGAAGTTTATATTTATTCTGTATGTAGTTTAATAAATAAATTATAGTTTAATAAATAAACTAAAGCGATATGTGCAGACTATAAACTGTGTCCGGATTTACTCGTTTATACACTATCAGAAAAGTAAGATTCTAACGACACATAAATTCTGCTGATAAAACTTTCAATTTTCTTGCGGAAAAGTTAATAAATTGCCTAAATGCCAGATTCCTCTACCGAGAGTGTTTCAATTTTTCAAAGGAATTTGTGAAATTTCCTCGCATCACATCGATGGTTACGCAGAAAAAAAGTTCGTTAAATGGAAAACACATTCTTCTATAATAAATTAATTTGTGGAAGTGCGAAAATGTTTATTTTAATTAAAAAAAAACTATATTTTGCTGTAAAAAAATCATTTATTTGAATCTACAACTATTTTCGTCAATACGTTGCAATCGAATAAAAAACACACTATAGGTGAGGACATACCAATTTCCATTATAAAACTAATTTAAAGGAATTGATACATTACATTGTTTTTTTTTAATCTAATTTTTCATAAAATTCTATCAATGTTTATCGAATAATGTTTTTACCCTAATGTTTTTTATCGATGCAGGTACATATTTATCGGCATTTATCGCATATTTCCAATAAAAATACGTTTCTCAAGTAAATACCATGTTCGGATTCAGGTAAATATTTTCCTAGGTCTGTCCAATTAAACCAAATAAATTGTTTTTTTTTTCCATCGCATCCTGTGTACACTGCACATATACGAACACAATGCATACGCTTTAAAAATTCATAAAGAAACGTGATTGGTTTCGACGCGTACACGTTGACAATACACGAGGCATCGACAATCTCTGATAAATTATCCCTCGTTATACTCTGAATAACAAGTGAAATGTGGAAAAAAGCTCACCTCTATAGGTATAGTGAAGAAAGCGACGAGCAGATCGGCAATAGACAGGTGGCAGATCATAAGCGAAATTCTGGATTTGCGATACCTGCCTCTCCAGAGAGTCAGAATACCGTGAGGTTGCCGATCGCAGCGACTATAAAACAGACGCAGTAGACGATGATGATAGTCAGCGTCCGTCGGGTGAAGGTCATGTTTGGCGGCATCGTTGGCATTGCCATACTCGTATTGTCCCTGAAGTCATAGCTGTAGAACGTGTCGTTGCGAAAGTCGCTACGATTCGACAATGCGTAAACACGTATTTATATGTTTCTCATTTGTCGTTCAATAAATATATAAACATTTCATAAGTAAATTCAACATTTGTTTTCTCCGCTACGAATTTTCATTTCTCTAAACGGTAATGCGAACGATGTACAGTACCACAAACATAGATATTACTGTAAAATGTAATTTTTCTCGAATGAATATTTGCCAAATTAGTCGTTCGTTTGACGATTGATAACGAGATTCGTAGTTTGCGCTTTTGACATTTGTACTATTTAACAATTTAGATTTCCTGTTTAAAGTCAATATGTGCGACGCGTATCATTATACATTTCAAAATCATCGTTCAAAAACATCCGTACACAGAGGGCACATTGGTAATTCAACGAATATCACCGCACGTCAATATGAAACTGCTTTATACGCCCATCGGAGAGTCATTTCATGGGACAGAATTTAAATTAAATCAACGAATGACGAATTACTCGCGTAATTCGAAAAATTCGAACAGAAATTTCGTAAAGCTCATGGAAGCTTTCGCGAATCAATGAAACGCGTGTCAATCTGGAGAATCGACGGAGCTAACTTTTAAATCGTCTCCCGCACAACAATAAATCAACTGTATAAAAATAAACTTTCCATCGATACAGCTCGAAAATGACCGATACTTCCAATAGGATGATAAACAAAACTCGTTAGCCAAAGCAACGACAACAAGAAGAAGAGCAACAAACATCCGAAACCGTTGTTGAAGCAAGCTCTAATCACGAGCTGCCAATGAGAACATTGTTTTCCCTCGACAGGAAATTATACTTCCTACATCCGGTAATTAGCATTTTCCCGTCCACCGTGTAAACAAGACCGCGTACACCGCGCGTACACAGTGTGCATACATACGTATATCGTATACCTACTTGTTAAAGTCCTGTAGTAACTGCATCCTTGTCCCCTGCAATTGATCCATGACTTCGTGCCTCGCTCGTGCTCCACTCGAGCTTTCGCCCTAATGTACGTACGCGTACGTGGAGATTGGATTAACGGACGCGTATATACGGGATATCGAACGTCGTGACATCGTCTACGTGACGCTTTCGTAGCCGAGCCGGTAGCGATCGGCATCGGCTCGTCGATCTTCATTTCCGCGGCTCATGTTTACCTCCTTGATAAACACTCTATATATATATATATGTATCTCTGTGTCTGTGTGTATTATTACATAGACACGCACCTATCACTTCAAGTTATTGTACTTCAAGCACGAGCCTCACTGACGACGTTTTTTCTGTCGGCGCGTCGAGTTTTGCGATTCACCACCTGACGTTTCATTCCGAAAGCACCGACGCGAGAGAACGTCCAACTGCATATGCGCGAAAGAGACAACGCCGTGCTGCTGCAGCTGCTGCAAGCTCTACTCCAGCACGCAAGTCTGCGCCCTCCTCCTTCCCCACCCTCTTTTAGAGACTTGTACGCCCCCTCGGATATAGTGCATGTGTGTGTCTGTGTGTGTCTGTGTGTGTGCACGCGCGACGAAGAGCTGCCTTGTACGGGAAGCACTTGGCTCTGGCACTTTTTTGAAAAAATTATTCGACTCGATAACTGCTTTCACCCCTCGACAATGTATTTATTTGCCCGAATGCTCTTTCCACGGAACAAGTGGAAATCGAGGTAAGAGACGACGAGCTTTTCGACTTTCGGATTATTTACTATTGGAGTTTGGGATTCGTAATCGCATTTTGAAATAAATAAATATGTATACGTCGAAACATAAATATCGTTCTCGATGTATTTATTATTAACGATACTCCTGAGAAGTATCCGCTTCAGCTCTGCGCTTCGATAACAAAAAAAAATATGAAAATCACAAGTACGACGATGAGTTTCTCTATGCAAAATCAACATCAACGTCAAGAGCATATACGTTTACGTCATTATGCTCGAACGAAAGCTATATTCTCTTGGCATCGATATACGCAGGTGTTCAGTCGCAGATTTCACAGAAAATGCGGTCGCATTATTATTTTCTCAGTGAAAGCTCCATCTTTTGAAAAATCAGCGGCACGACAATCTCGTCGATTTCCTCCTCCATCTGGTATTCGCAAAAGTCCAATTTCACATCGGCGCTACCTACTCCCAGAACTTCAACAATCTCTATAACAGTCGTCTGACTTTTACCACCTACGCAGGCCAACGTCTTAACCTTCGACACGTTTTCCAACGTCAGCCTCAAGCTACTACCGTCCAGTCGAGCGTTCAGAAATTCTCCGTTACTTTTACCGCCGTAGAAGATACGACCCTCGGCGCTACAAGTCGTAGTCTCGCCCACTATACAGAGAAGGTTTGCCAAGAGCCGGAAATTTTTTCTCATCGCCTCACTGCTGTTGCTTGGTGGATCCTGTGCGTGTAAAATGAAAAGAATTAATTTGCTTCTTATTAAATTTGATGTAGCAGAAGATATCATTGATTTTCATGGTGACCCGCTTGGACTTCTAATGGATTTCTTTTAATTTCCTATCGATTTTGTTTAATTTTGCTTAAATGGCTGTGATTCGGTGGAGATTTTTTTACTTGGTAAGTATCAAATTTTACTCAACTGAAAGTGTTGAGCGTACGTGAAATCTGTTTCAAAAGATTATAATTGTTTTCGATATTGCCAAACACAACGAATTGTGGATAAAAAAATTCACACATTTTTGGGGATAGTTTGGATTGATTTCGATCGACTTCCAATTATTGGGATGATCCGATTTTTATCGGAAAATATTTCATTCGATTAACGAGTGAAATGTCCATTTTGAGTGTTTTTAATTTCGAAATATCATTGACACAGTCTTAAAGTATAACTCATAAGTTATGCCATCCGCATAACTTTTTCAATGTGCCAATATGAATTTAAAAATATAATTTGACTAAAAAATCGATTTTTTTTAATTTGTTGTTTGAAATGGTAATTCATGGTTGTATTGAATTTTTTAATTTTACAGTGATTATTTACTGTTTCGAAAAATTGTAAAAACGTAAATTTTGATTGTAAGAAATTCACTGAGTTTATAATAACAATTTGTAGGTCAAAAGAATAATTTAAAATAGTAATATATGATTATCTTGAATTTACTGATTTATAGTCATTCAATTTACTATTTAAAACAATAATTTATGGGTGTAGGGAATTCGCTGATTTTATAGTCTAAGCTATAATCCAAAAAATAATTTAAAATAGTAATTTATGGTTATCAGGAATTTAATGATTTTATAGTCGAAACTTACTATTTAAAGTAGTCATTTATGGTTGTAAGGTATTTACTGATGTTACAGTGAAAAGTTATCGTTTTGAATTTCAAAAACATTTGAATTCGTGATTTCAGGTAGTAAACGAAATTCACTGCTTTTACAGCTTATTGTAATTGCAATGAATTTAAAAAAATGACTATTTGAAACAGTATCTTCCGGTAATAAACCATAATTAATTTTTAATTTTTGAACAGTGAATGATGTCTTTTCTAATCGGTATATATATATTACCATTTTAAAACAGTGTATTTACTCTTTTTCGAAGGCGAAATACTTTCACTTTATAAAATAACATTTTGAAATAGTGAAAATAGTGATTTTTCACTATTTCAATTTTACATACTGCGGATGCAAATATAAGCTTCTTTTTTGAATTCAATGAATTATTGCCAGATGAGAATGAAACGGATTGATATCGACGTTTACGAAGATGAATTCGGAATTTAAATATTTTTCTACTAAATTTTATCGAGAGCTACTGAGGTACGCGCAGATTACAAGGTGTCCGACGAGAGAAAGGAATATCCACTTTAAGGGATTGTAGAAGCGAGCTTTTCCGGTTATACGCTTCGATTCTTATTTCTTGTATGTTTTTCTATCTGCGATATTGCGCGTCGTTTCGTTAAAAATCATAGGTACAAAGGATTTGGAATATTGCATTTTTATGAATAAATGATTTAAATATTTTAATATTACATATCACGTTGGGATGACTGAATACCATATTTGTCGTCGACGTTTATTAAAGCCCCGCGTTGTTATACAAATGCCAGAACTCAATTTTTAGAAGGAAAAATACACAAAGGAAAAATTGTATGAATAAAAAATAAATTTCTATCGATATAGGTGTATGTGTAATATTCGAAGGCCATTTCCACTGTGTTAAACTGAGCAGATCAATCTAAAAGGAAATAGCGAAATTTTCAATATCGTCACTATTATAGTTACGTGAGTTTTTATTATAATGAATTTTACGACCAATACGTTTTAACTTGGAAATCGCGAATAGACGTCGGAGGGATATATGAATGATTTGTCACGTTAAGGCTCAAGTGACCTAAAAATGTCATTTAAGGATGTGTTATTTTTGAAACAGCTCAGTATCGCTGGCGTAGATATATGTTTTTTTCTGCAGATCAACGATTTTTTAAAATTACTCATCTTTAATTCAATTAGTAAATAAATAGCTTTTTAATTAACGTATATGAGACTAATGTATTTGTTTATTTAAATGTGTACACAAACTATGATTTTCAATTAGAATCCGAGGCACTCAATCATTTAAACGTGAATTTTTTCACTTTAATAATACAATTAAAACGTAGATGAGGGGATGACCAGCTATAAAATTAGCTGCTTTGTTGGTACAGCTTAAAGTGGCACTTCTCTCTACATATTACAATAAAAAAATAATTTTTGTTCATTTCTCGGATAACGAAAATAAAATTTTAAGTTCTCCTCGCCACACTGTTTCTCTCTCTCTCTCTCTCTCTCTTTCTCTAACTATTGCGTTTTATATATTGCGTTAATTATTTATAGCCAGCACACTTTTATATCGAGTTGTACCTGTTTCTAGAGCGATTTTGCTTCTACTTTTATTTTTACTTTCATTATTATTTATTCACGACAGTAGCTCGTTTCATGTATACCCTTTTAAATGCATTATATTTTATGCTATTGTATTTTTACTCTGCTCATTTACTGAGCTAATTCTAAATATTTGATATTTTTCGAAGTCAATTAACACTACGAACCTTTTTGTATTTTATTCTCACGCTCTTTCGTAATTTTGCCAATTGTTTATAGGATTAAGAGTCCTTTAAAGAAATAAATCTAATCTATTTCTCTTTCCTTTCCACTTTCTCTCTCGAATAGTTTTGAAATTACGAAATACAGTACCAAATTGATCTAATCAGCGTAGCTCCCACATCCCCTGAAATTCACTCATACGCTTTCTGGAGTCGTGAAAATAAGCTTCGCTAAGCAAAACGAAATTTCCTTTAAATACTCACCGCGCAGAAAGTCTACGATAACGTACAAACGTACATAGAATTGCAGGTGCAACATTTTCAGACACGTATATATAATATGATATATGGAGCATTCTTTGTGAACAAAGCTAGTCCTGTCTAAAAATCGGATCAACGTCGAAGACTCCTTGGTACGTCGGTTTTCAGGTATGAATATATAGATTTTACCGCAGTGGGAATTTTTAGTTAGTTGATCGTTAAATAACAAAATGTAAAAAAAAACTAACCTTCTTTTTCTTAAATGATTTGTTTTCTCTTATATCTTCATACACTCGATTTTCATCAGAAAAATGTCCGCGATACCATTTAACGTTATTTGATTAAACAAAATGGCAGCCTATTTGCAAAAGTTTTTGTTCACCTTAATGATGGATTCTTTTGTTGTAATTTTTTGTTCTGGCAAAAAAAATTTCACGAAGATGCCATATATCATTATAAAAGTGTCTAGAAGATCTCAACTAGAGAATCGACCTACCCTTTTAACTGTATATTTAATAAAACTATGAATTATCACGTAATAAAATATCAAAGAATTCCTCAACATTGGTCCATATTTACTCTTGATATATACATATATAAGGCTATAAATAGAAATGGACTTACCGCAAGGTCAATCTTGTGAAGAGGAATGACTCGACCTGGTCGCAAGAGAGTAACGATTTGTCCATCGGCGACGGGAACTGAAACTGTGCTTCCCTTGTTCGTGGGACCGATCGCAGTACCGTTGTTGAGGTGACGCCAGAGATGTCTGCCGGGAAGCCACATGTGCAATTCGTTTCGGTTCGATTCGGTAACCAAACCTGAAATCGTTTGTTTACTTTATATGCGTCAAACAAACGCCGAAATAATGCGAGCAAACAATGCAAAGTCGCCAAACAATACCATCCTCTTTATCTATATATATATATATATATACACGTATATGTACAGGCACATTGATCAATGCTATTTTCTATATCAATATCTATCCAACGTAGCTCGAGGCGAAACTCGAAAATATTCATATTATCGTATTCTCAGAGAGGAAAATAATGAAACAAATATTATGTTACATACGCGATCTGCTTCTTACGGAAGCGTCACGTTAAAAAGAAATAGAAGTTTATATAACAATAGTTGTCCCGTATCGGATATTGAAACTGTAGCTGTTCGGCCAAAAAAGACCTGAAGTGCGTTATGCGCAGAACTGTTTTTTGTATTTTAACAAGACACTTCAGAAACCTATACTGAAAAAATGGCCATGAAAAAACATTTTTGTAAATAAATTTAAAGTTTAACGTTTTAATTCAGAAAAATGAGTGTTCTACCCTTTAGCGCCACTAATATTAAATCAACATTGAGGAAAACTCGTTTTGTTTACTGAATAACCAGCTCATAGAATAGATTAAAAAATTTACAATGCATAGAATGCAAATAGTTTACGTTCACTTAGGGAGTTATTAGTCATAAAAATACGTTTCTCTGAAAAATAAAGAAAACGTAGAAAATAAAATGATATTTCTATTTATAAAGTACATCCGTATTATATCTATTTTCTTGACGAAAGTGTTTTTTATCTAGTTTGAACATCACTATTCCATGTATTAAAAACACGAAAAGCATCTCTTAAAAATGGAATATTAATCCTAAAACCAATAACTTTTAACAAAATCAAAAAAGGTTTCGTCCTCGAATTCCGATAATAAAAGAATAAAGAACGTTTTTCACTGGATTAAAATTGGAATTACATAGATTCCACGATAAAGCGACTCCTTTAAGCATGTGCGTACATCCAGTCGAATGTAACTTCTAGTATCTTAAAATATTTTTCTACGCCGACAGAAAGATTCATTTGATGTAAAATATGTATTAATAGTTAAGAAATGTTTCATTCGACTTCTTTTTTTATTAAGACATGATTCGTTGAAGACGAATACCTACATTATATTTATAGTTTTTTATGTTATAATATAGAATTTATTAAACACAGTATTTTTTCAATTAAAACACGCAACGAGCGATGACAATACCTGCTCAATTATTTATTACCCTAATTCACTTTTTATGCAGCTATATAACGTTAACTGTTAATATAGGGTTATTACACGTATTTCTCCTCCTAAAACTATGAATGTGGGTAAAAAAATATTATTACAATGCTAAATTGTTTGTTCTTAAAAGTATATTAAAAACATTATTTCATGAGACCTATATACCAGAAGTTGATATCGTCCTGTGTATAAGGACATACATTTTTTTAATTTTCGTATCGGTATAAGTTATAGCTATACGTCTTGAACAGTTTGATGGATTTTTAAGATTCAAAGCTTAAATCACGTAAATTCTATATAATTTTGGGCAACAGTATTGTAATTTATTAGTTCATTGTAATTTATATATTTTTAAGCGAGTCTCAGAATGACAAAAGAATTATTTGATTGTTCTGTTCTCACTAATTAAATTTGTTCTACCATCACATATGATAATCATAATTTCAAACATATAATTTTTTAAATCAAAGTATTCTTTATTAAATCCAAGCATATATTTTTATTCAAACAGATAATTTTTAATAAACAAATGTTCTTGTATTTAGAAAACTTTTTTCACTGATTGTCGATAATCCGTTCTTGTTCCGTAAATCAATTCTTTTTTGAAAAAATTTGTCGTTTTTGCACATATTGTGAAGTAGAAACATGCCGGGTGTGGTAAGACACGATTGCTTGGAATTTTTAATACTATCAAACTGTACTTATATTAATGTTCTATTTTGTTTGTACTTTTAATCTCGATCTCTCTCTAATATCGATTTTTAATTGGTCTGATTAAATAATGCTTTTTAGTTAACATTTTACAGAAAAGAAACACCAACGAATACGCATTTACATTGAATATCGCGTTAAATTCGTTGGTTCATGCGAACGGGGACTTCGAGGCACATAAATATTTCTGTCAGTACAAAACCAAAGTGAATACATAAGCTAAAAAAGAATAAGCTTCGGTAAAAAAAGGACCAACTCCTCAAAGACAAACAAGCTCCATCTCATCTACAAAAGTAAATATCACGTAGAATCTATTCTCCGAGACAGGGAAAGAGCGGAGTCGCGCTATTGCTTCGAATTTCAATATAAAAGCGAGATCATAGTGCCGCATCGCAAACTTATCGGCTCCTTTAACAATACTCGGCGGAGAACGCTTGGTTAATACAGCTCTTGTACTTACCAACTAAGAGACTTTCACCCCAAAAGAACTGGCCAACAGTCACGTTTGCAGGTTCAATCTCGTTAGGATAATGTAGTCGAGTTGTCGAGAGAATGGGAAAACCAGTTTCGAGATACGAAGCTAAGGTCGTGTGGTGATAAGTTGAAAATGAAGCTCGAAGTCGTAAAAGCTGGGCAACGTTTCTTGATTTGCTGCTCGACAGACGTACCGAACCTGCTGACTTTTCCGGAAGACTTAAGATCCAAGGCCAAACCACGGCAGCACCGTACCATCTAGAAAATTAATATTTCCCCTTGTTTTTCTTTCTTTTTTTTCATTTCTCTTACGCTACAAGGATTATCCGCTTCGATCGTGAAAACGAGGCAGCGAATACAGCGAAGGTAATATGTTTCATTTTTCTGCGTGTTTTATTATGCAAGCTCGACGAGTTGACGGGTAGTGCGCTCCTTTTTTTACAGAGGAACGGATTACGTGCTAACAATGGATTCGTGATCTTCCTTTTAAAAAAAGCTCTATCGTCATATCCCTTTAAATCCCTAATCAAAGGCCTGAGGAAGTTTCATCTAATTTTCATCACCATGAAATGTATATATATATATGTGTGTGTATCAGGTCTTACGTTTCCTTTAGGTCATTTAAAATATGCATAAGGCGGCACCTGGTACAAATTCATAGTGGATTCAGGTAGGATAAACGTATACCTTACTATATTTTAATTAAAAAGTCTTCTTATTTTTTAATGCTTTATCAGTTTGCCTAGTATAATTTACTAATAAATTCTTAAGTAGTTGATGCATGAATATTCTCTCTAAAATTGAAATAGTGGAATGGTATCATTTATGATGTATTATATTTTAATCAAATTAAAATATTATAAGTGTATAAATACGAAATGTAGAGACTTAAGTTCTTTGTAAAGTGAAAATATTTTCAATTTCTGCAAAAGGGTTGAAGTATCGTTAAAAACTGTAATACTCACTGATTGAAAAAATGATTTTTCACTGTAAAATCATTGATTTTCATAAAACTAAAAATCATCGCTTTAAATAATAAATTTTCATTTTAAAATCAATTATATACTGAACTGTGTAATGAATGAATATTCGCTACGTACAAAAGTTGTCATAGAATAGCTGAATAGTCAGAAATTATTACTGAAAACTGAATATAAAAGGTAATGATTCATTGTTTCTGAGATAATGATTTTACTGTTATTTGAGCTCAGATTCCACTGTTTCTAAACGAAAATATGTAGAAATTTTATTTAACAACATTAATGTGAATGTAAATACGATTATAATTGTAATTGTTATTTCTTTCTATCTGAAATCAGTAAAATAATTAATTCAGAAATAGCGAATCTTAATACTTTACCTTGGATACTCGTATCGATACGTTTATACTCTGTATTCACTATTAATTGGTGAATTTTTTATTGCAATTTTTGTCGTTAATGAATGTTCACTAATTACAATGTACAATTGTGTTACAACTTCTAATTTAGTTAGAATTCACAGTTTAAAACAGTGATTTTTAATTCTATGGAATTTACTGATTTACGACGAAAATTTACAGTTATTAATTTGAAAACTCACTATTTAAAATATTGATTTTTGCTAGTGTGGAATACTCTAATTTTATAGGCTAAACTTATTTAAAATAGTTACTTATAATAGTTATATGTAATTAGTTGGTTTTAGAGTAAAAAGCCATAAATTTACTGTTTGAATTTGAAGAATTTTTCAAAACCGTTCCGTAGTGGTAGTACATAATTCAACGATAGTATACTTAAAACCCCCTATTTGAGGTAGTGATTTTCGGTAGCATTGAATTTACTGATTTTATAATAAAAACTAGCTATTCAATTTAGTAATTTCTGGTTGTACGGAATTCACTGTTTTTACAGAGAAAATTTAAGAGATTTTTTAGTGTTTCGTAGTAACATTAAAGATTGAATACACACGGTGTCAATAGTCATTTTTCAAATTCAAATCAGTGTATATCATTCTGAACAGTAAATTTTCACTCTCTCGCAAAATCAATTACTATTTCGCAACATAACACTTTAAAATTGCGAAAACACACCGCCAATTAGTATCATTTCACTATTTCAATAAGATCTGTGTCAACGTGAAATTTCATTACACCGATATATCAGCTACCTCTCGCACAATTCCTGGTCGAGGTTGGTGGCTGTATCCTCCGCACTGCAAACGTACATAGCGGTCGGGAAGGAACCTGTCATTGAAGCAACTATTCCCGTCTGTAAGAGCTTTTGTAGCGAATCCCAAGTGGCCTTAAAAGTGTGCGCATTGCCAAGTTGGCCCTTTAACTCCATGAACGACGAACTTGCAGAGACGAAGTCAACGAAGCTCGGAGCGTACAAGTTGTGGTGTTGATAGTGTCTTCCTTCGTTATCCAATAGGTCGTCGGATAGGGTACCAGTTAACATCAACGCGCGCAAACCCTGCGGAAAATTAATTTTCTAAAGGGTTACTTAATTTTACGGTGATCGGATCTGCGCAATCCGGCTAACACCTTTTCTTCGCTTTTAATTAACTTCGGTGAAGTCTCGAGATCTCGTTAGCCCGTTGCCTATATGCGAACTATACACACAAAGTAGTTGTGTACAAAGGATTAAATCGATTATGGATATATTCGGCGTTTTAACGCTTGGATCCAGAGCGCAAAGTATAGAAAAAAAAGAAATTTAAATTTTATATTGACCGCGAACGTTGAACAAATTTGTTGCGCTTCAATTGACAAAATAAAAGCTTGGAATTTCGAATCGACAGATATGAAATTCTTTTTTCGGAACGCGCGTATGAAAACTAAATTGTTCAATTACCGCGAATTCATGCTATTCCGTGGTTACCCGATGTTTTTAATGCACTTCTACTGTACGCATGCATATGTATTTTCGTAAGTGTATTACAAACACTAAAAACTTTCTCGAACGTCAAGAATTAGCTTTATATACTTGCGAATAGCCTAGGAATAAAAAAATTCTTTCATGGATATTTATCCACGAAAGAATTTTTTGATTCGCTCCAATTCCTTAAAGTTATATTCAAGTATTATTTGCCTTCCCATTTTCGCTGTAATACATTGTACAAAAAAAAAGAACTTTTTTTGTGCGCTATGTATTATGTGAGAGCTTGTCTATATCCAAAGCTATAAGAGCCGTTTCTGGAATTTCCAGCACTATAGCAGCAACGGGCGATATAAAACTCGCGTCGGAAAGGTTTTATGCACTTTTGATGTTCTGTTCTTTTGCGCTGTGAGTGTTTAAAAACGTTTTATAAAGAATTTCACTAAAAAGTCGGATTCCGAATTTCCCGCCGTCGAGATCGGCTTTGAGAATTATTAAGTGTATAGATATATACGTATATTTATACTCACTAATTCTCAAAGCCTTTTATCTATATATATATACAGTGACACGGATGTGCACAAGGAAGACTAAGAAAATGGTTCTCTATTTCGATCGAGCTTATTTCGTAGCTTTTACTATGGCTCTGGATCAATGTTTGCGAGTAGCGTAATTTCGTTTTACCGTTGCGCCGACGGTTTCGAGAAAGTTACATGCGAAGTATGAAAATCAGAGTAGAAACGTTTCGTACAAGAATTTTCACGCAACAGAAGGTCTTTTGATTTGAAAGCTGAGTTTCGATCTACGCGCGTAAGACTCAAAGTCAAAAGCAACTCAAAGACTGATAGTTCGATTGACTATTTTCGAACGAACCTTTGGAAAATAGTCGAATTCGGTGTCTTCGCTACTCGACCTTTCCATCTCGTCCTTGGGCCAGTGATCTCTCAAGACAATGAAATCCGCTGAAAAATCGGTTATATATTTCTCGAGGCTTTTATTCGCTAACTGTTGAGCTTGCAAACTCCTCCAGTTTGGGTAGACGACGGGATGACCCTCGTACGAGCCCACGTAGTCAATGCTGACGTTACGGAGCAAAAAAGATTGGTTGGACAGAGACGACTGGAGAGTAGAGTTTGGATTGTTGTAGAGCTGTGAATTTTAAACGTGATTTATTTTTTTTACTTTCTTAATTGGCCGTTTAACGGTGGTGAGTTAGGTAATTTGTAGTAATTCAAATTTCGCGCCGGAATGTACAACAGCTTGTTTGCGCATTCTCAATTCATAAGGTACAAAATAGATTCTCTCTCCATTGCGAAACTACCTAAAATTGTTTTACAGAGTTTGAAGTTACGGTTGGAATATTTCTTAGACTGACGTTTGAATAATTTCATAATTTCAATGCCATTCACGAGGGAATTCACTTTTGAATAATATCTGACAATTTAAATGTCCTATTTTGCGAATTTACACGGACTTCAGACATCGTAAAGTGATGAATAACTACATAAGAGCGAACATCCATTTCTTAATTTTTTCTTTCTTTTTTTTCAATTTGACATTTATCATTAATAACGAGTAAATAACTTGGTACTATAAAATTGAGGCGCGAAATTTGAATTTTTTAATTGGCTAATAAACAATAACATATTATTACTATAGGAATTAATAAGAATTTTTAAATCGCATTAACAACATACCTCGCAGCATATAAAATTATAAATATAATACATATTAAAATTGAACGAAGGAAGACGCAAACCTCTCTCTTTCTCGCTCTCTCACCTTGCGACTAGAATAGAATATTCTAGCAAAACGCGCTCATAATGAGCTTATACGTCAAACGTAAATTCAGTACTGGAGAAGTTTCGAGGAAGATAAGAAACTCCGATTGTATAAACGAGTTTTTAAACCTGTCGAGAAATATTTCATTTCTGAACTTCTGACCTCGAGGCGTTGCAATGCTGTAAGTGCATCTAGCTGATTCCATGTCTTTTGTAACGAGACTCTTGGGAAGAGAAAAAAATAAAAACGGAGAAACTCGAAGGGTAAACTGAGACCTTACATTTACGCGTAAACAAGATACTTGTTATAATAACCTAAGTTTATAATAACAATAATTAAAGCTCGCTGAAGGAAAAAGTAATTTTCAAAAGCTTTTTCAAACACACCCGGACTCATTAAAGCTTTAATAACACGAATCGAGCACGCGCTTGAGACTACACCAATAATTATGTGTAAATTATCGCCGGAAAATGCGCCAATAAATAAAAATGAATAAAAGTTATAAAAGTATAATTCAACTCAAAGAACAAAAAAAAAAGCTATCGCAAAAGCTCACGATTGCGCACCAACTCCTCCGAATGAGCTCAAACGAAATAGAAATAAATAATAGAAAAAGACAATCACGAAAGCCTGAAAATGCTCGAAATATCCGTCGTTAATAAAGTAACGACTCTGCAAAAGTCGAGCACGCAATTAACCATCGAATCGATAAACACTTCTTCATCGACCCTGACCCGAAAGCTCCGTCCCTTTGTCCTCTTTCGCCTACTTACCATTGGCGTCAAGTGTGAAGCAAATCTTTTTCCAGCATTTTCCAAAATATTTTTCGCTTCGACGATTATTGTCTTAACAGCCGGCGAAAGCTCAGGTTGTTGCAGACCCAAGTTTGCGAGCTTGCGGTAGAGGCAATGGGAGTCCCATGGAGCTTGCAGCTCCTGCATCGAGACGATTGTCGATTTGAGACTCTCCAGTCCTTCCTTAGCTGAACCGAGTTTCTCAATGCTGTCTTCGACCTCGGGACAGATGTGAAGTCCATAGAGGCTTGATTCGAGGAGGTCAAAGCTTACGGGTCTCGTAGCGAGAGATATTTGCTGAGAAGCTTCAATAGCGGTAGGTCCGGTAAATACCTCGATACCGATTTCATCCGGTACGGAATATCCTCGGAGAATTACCAGATTTGACTCGTTCAGTACCTGTCGAATGTTTATTGAATGAATGTGGGCGGTACTGATTCTCGCTGAGTAAGAATGAAGTATCGATCAATTTCCGCTCGAGGCGGCGTAATTACTCGAGGGCACACGCGCGAAAACTCTTTAATTATCGAGTCAATGTCGGGGACATTTTGATGAGTTTAATTTGCATTTTATGCTGCTTCAAAAATTCAAATCAGCAATATTGAGTACATGTACTCATTCGTTGCATGTTAATGAGGTCGTTTGTGACTCCTGTACTAATAATTTATACTACAGCGAAATCTTGTACGGATGTACGTCACTTTTTTACAAGAAGTACGATGAACCTGAAATCTCTAAAATTTAAATCATTTTTTAGCGATAATAATTTTGGTTAATATTTTTTAAAACCAAAATATTATTTTTTTAATTCAAGTAAATTTATCTTTTAAAATTCGTAATTTTGTAATAAACCTTTTTTAAGTGCACCAAAAATCATTGATTAAAATAGTGACATTTTCAAATTCAAATCAGTAAAATCACTGCTTTAAACACTGGATTCTCAATAAATTTGAAGTTATATCTGCACAAAATTTCACAAGCAAAGTTTTGGAATTAATAGCGGATATACATTGAGCATTGAATTTTTAAGCGAAGATTCGCACGATTTATAAGTTTTTGAAGTCAAAAGACAGGTCACACAAGCAAATCAGTGAAACCTTCAGTACTTCAAATTTACAGAGCCTGAATAGGTTACCAGTAATTAATAACGTACAATCGCGTAAAAATAAAATCGACTAGTTCTCTTAACTTCAAAGTTCCTCTAACGAATGAAGGACTATCATCCAATTAATCTGCGACTCATGTATTTGAAGTAAACATAACGAGGTCATAATGAAAGAATCTACGTATACATACGTATACATATAGCAATGATGTTCGTGCAAACTGACCTGAATCTCCAGTGGTCCAGTAAAATCAACGAAACACGCCATAGCATTGCCAAATTGATCTATGGCTACAAATCCAGGTTTAACCGTCGCGTTCTCATTGTTGTACATGAAATTTCTGGTCCCATTGAGTCGAAGACTGTCGAGGCCGTATATAGTACCGGTATTATTCGTCATGTACAACGTCCATTCCCAGTAGTGGTCCGTGACTATAAGCGGACCACGAGCCGTACTTAATAGCAGTGTACCGTTCGAGTTCTCGTTGCGTCTAACGCTGACGGAGAAATTCGGCTCGTGAAGCAAAACCTCGACGTTGGACTTTCCGGCTGTTTTGTATTATACACGCTTTAGTTAGTTATAATACCGAGCCTCGAGGTATAAACGCTCAGGGGGAATTTAAGTGGGCAAATAATTTTCTTAAGCCAGTGGGAAGCAACGGTTTACTTTGAAAATTCAAAGAAAACAATTTACTTTGAAAGTGCATATTGTTGAAGCCAGCGGTGATTCGCGAGTCGTATGTATATATACGCATGTTTGTATTTAAAAAGTAATTATAGCTCACTTTGTGGAAAAAATAATTAGCTTTCGAGCTATTGTGTGGGTATCGTGTCAAAGGTCCAAGCCCCGAGAGGCGATGAAGTCAAGGGATTAATTACTCACCGGAAGCTAAGTTACGGGAAATTGCATTGCATCGACCGTAAGAATACCTGCATACCCAAGACAAGCTTCTTCAATATCTTCCCTTCTCGACTGCCATCCCAAAGAAGGTCAAAGAGTCCACTGAAGTCGGCGAAACTTCTCTTCGTATTTTTCGTTTCCTTGGCTCCGTTGCTGAATTTCTCTTCGTTCGTTCTCAAAGCGATTCGCACGCGGTGATCGCCGAGTTGCTCGACTTGCAAGCTCAGTCTCTCGCGAGTAGCTTCGCCGTTTGGTCCTTGTTTTCTCATCGATTTTATCAACGTATCTGAGGGTCGATAAATTTTTTTTAATTACAACTTTCGTTCATTAAATCGCGTATACGGAAAGGTATATATCATTAAACAACAAGCGACGCTTTCGTATTTGTCGGAGCTTTTCAGATTCTATAACAGACGAGCTTTTGCGTCTCAAATACTCCGGGAAAACCCGAGAACTTCTGTTTTCCTTGTTTAACATTCGTAATAGGAAACAAGTTATCCCCGTACTTTTGAGATACTACTGGCGTCCACGGTAATTTAATACTTAGATTTGTATTTGGCTGAAATTGAAAAAGCACTCGTTGCCATAATCTTTTTATTGATTTAAAAAGTATGCATTCTTCGCGGTAATCTTATAATTACGTTATTGTCGCTGGTAAGAAAGAAGGAAACCTTACATTTATTTACGCGAAGAAATCAAGTTGACTTTCACTACGAACGACTGAACGATCTTGAAGGAAACGTACAAACGTACGAAATAAAAAAAAATCTCGCAACAAAAGTTCCGGATAAATAGCAATGAAGGAAAAATTCGTTAAGTCCTAAGTAATTGCGCGGAATACTTTTTCAAATCAGTCGGAAATTCGTTCCGCTCGCATAATGAAAAATAGCGAGTCTCGCATTGTTCCTTTTACGCAGCGGTAAACAAAGGCAAGGCAAACTTGTAAAAGAAAAGCTCGTTGATCCTTTAACGCTGTTATCCGATAACGTTCCCAAGTCCGCAGTGATAAGAAATAAATGTAATTTCGCGATGAGATAATGAAGCTCACCACCATTCCCAGTGCGTCCCTCGACTCTGTATCCGTAGGGTGAGGGAAAAGGATGATAACAGATGCCGAAGTCCTGTCGCCAACAGCAACCAAGCTCGAGACATTTCGACGAATCGAGCTTAATCGCTTCACTTAGACAAGGTACATAATAGCTCGACTGCAACTGACAGGTCGACTCGGTCTCGAAGTCGGCAACTTCACTGGATAGCCAAGCGAGCAAACCGAAGTATACGGAAACGACGAGAACGACACCAGCCAAGAAAATCGGAAGGACGTACTTCGTAAAGGGACTGTAGCAACAGAAACTCAGAAAGTCCACTGGACGCGAATAAATTTGTTATCCTCGGTTCTTTGAATATTTATTCGCGTGCGGTATGAACTCAGCTTACTCTGACGTTGGAATAGCGAGATTTCACTATTGGAAAGTGGGGTTTCACTTATTTTAACGTGAAGCAAGTGTATTTAGCTTTTTCATGTAGTGGAAATGATTGACTTTGTGAAAAAGAGTAAATTCACTGTGTCAAAATGGTGATTCGCATAGATTGGAAATAGCGATTGTTTGCTGTATTCAAAAGTTACTATTCACTTTTCCATTCTGTCGATAATCGCTATTCAAATCAGTAAATTGCGTACTATTAAAAATCACTGTTTTTAAAGCTAAACTTTCTTTCTTAAAAGTAGGTTAAAAACTGTATTTAATATGACCTATCAGAAATTGATGTTATCAACCAGTTTAGCGATATGATTGTTTTAAATTTTGGCTTTGATGCAGACAGCAGTTTGAACACCTTGATGGATTTTTAAATTCAAAGCTCGTGTTATTTGTGACTACTGAATAAATCTAATTAATTTATTAATATTTATATTTTTATCGATTTCTGGTAGGTATCGCGAAATAATGCTTTTAATAAACACTTTTGAGAAAAAAAATTTACCTTTGGAATAACATTAAATTTTGTATTGCAAACATTCAAAGTTCAGAGATGGAATACGCGTAAATAATCGACTTTAAACAGTTCACTATAAAATGAGCAAATTCCATATTACCAAAAATAACTGTATCAAATATGTCAAATGTGGTCTTCAAATTTAAACGATAAATTTTCACCGTCATATCATTAAATTTCATATAACCATATGAATCACTATTTCTAAGTAAACGATTCCACTGCTTTTGAAGTGAAAAGACGGCTCTAATAACAGAATCAGCGAAATTTGCACTATTTCAAATTTACAGAGTAAGTAGTTTCGATTCATACATTCCAATATATATTTATATATACATATATATATATATTAAACTTTCGACGAGGATGATTGGATATAGGAAAATTATTAGGAGAGATGCTCTTTTATTGAACTGCGGTGGGGAATATAGTTATCATCTCAGGGTTGAATTAGGAAAGTAATTTTCTAAGGTATTACTCAGCGTTATCTAATTTTAGATCTTGAAAATTCGTCATATCATAGATCAGACTGTCGACTGAATGCATTTGGAATATTAAATAGTCATAATAAAAGTTCAAAGGTATAGAGATATTCTGCTCGTCGACGTAGACACGTTGATATCATAAAGGTGAAACTTAGAGACGTTCTATATTGCAAGAGAAACAGAATTTGCGCTGTTAAACTTTTGTATCAATGATGTGTATTAAACTTTTAAATTGTAATCTAGTTTGTTAATTGAACATAAAAAATTAAACTTTGTTTAGCAATGAAATAATTGGTTGGTATGAAATAAAGTTTCTTCAAATAGAGAAAAAAAGACTTTATCACTTTTAGAAATTATAGCAACAGAGTTCCAAATGAAATAATTACATACTGATAAGTATTTGTTGGCAATAATTGAGTTCAATGTGAAATTGAATAAACGCAGATAAAGCAAAGTGAACTTAATACGCATGTATATTCGTAAAAATAAAAAAAAAATATGAAAATATAGATTGAGGTGTGTACAAACATAATGTTTACTTAATGCAAAGAGTGTTAAGTAGCAAAATGTGTAACAATTACATAGCTTATAATCGATAATGTATCATTATACAAATTTAAGATACATAACAAAAACATGTCGAAGACTAGACATGCATGCATTGGACTACAACAGAATTGAAAAAAAAGTCATAATCGATAAAAATAATGATAAAAAGCTGAACTTACGAACAAAAAATGTATCAAACCTATAGAATAAAGAATTTCATGGTTAGAGCATAAAATATGAATATATAGGTAAGATACAATGAGCTGAAAAACATATTATGGCTTATAAAAAGTTACATTTTTTCTATACTTTCAGCACAAAGTTTCGAGCTTTCAAGACTCTTTACCAGTCTGTATACAGGTAATTGCGTTTACCTCTTATATTCTTACGTTATGTCTCTAGCTGAATGAAAAATACATAATGTAAAATCTAACTAAATCTCCTAAATTCAATTTTGATTATATACTCCATATATATATATTAAGACGTTATTTAAAGTTGTTCAAACTGACATTATATAATACACATAAATATAGACATTGAGCTTAATCATAAGAAACCGAATTATCAGAGTTGTTTTATGTGTGAACTGCGCGGAAAACTGAAAAAAGAACAATCGCAGAACCTACCTGGCTTTTTCTTTTCGAAAAGTATTTCGGAATCTCGATAGTTTGTGTAATCCATTTCGTTGGTCAATGATATTCTCGTCCAACACTACACGCACGACTAAGCCTATTACTTATCTGCAACGGTTATCGCTGGATCACGGCGAGCTGATAAGCCGACAAGCGCATTGCGATAATTCCGCGAAAAAATTAGGTGTATCCCGTGAACGGATATGTGATACTTGGATTTTTCTCACATCCGACTATTCTGTGAAATTCAAATAGTCGCGTATAACTGCTTAGCTGTTTATTTTCAGCATTACAATATTATATGTATGCAAATGCGAAAAATAACGAGACATAACTGGTTATAGAGTGAAAATATTTCACGTTTTGTAAAAGTCTAAATGTACTGTTGTTTAAAAATATTGACTGCCTGTAATAACAAATTTGTTATTATTACAAAGAAAAACTATTTTTTTTTAAAATATATTCAAATACCTTATTTAATATCAAAAAATCTGCCAAAAGTTGATGTTATCATTATTTCTTACAGACATTCAAAGTTCGAGGCAGCTATAACTATAAGTCGCCTGTAAAAAGTCAATTTTCAATCAATTCGAAGTTATCTCGTAATTATACTCTGACCTGCGTTATTATCGAATATTCGATAAACACGAATATTGGAACGAAATTTTGATCAACTAACTTTGGTCAAGCAAGGACCATCGAATACAAAGTGAAGATTCTCAATACTATCAGTAAATGAATTCACTGTTCTTCAAGTAAAAAAGACGCAACGAGTCGACAAATTCTCACTATTTAAAACGAAGAGAGTGCAATCAACTCGAAAATTCACGACTCAAACAAAGAAACGCACCAAAAAATATCGCAGTGCTCAATTTTTTTTTATTTCTCAAAGGAAACGACAATACAAGTGCAGAACGTCGCAAAGCAAGCTCCTTTCAGCCCTGAACGTGACCAACAACCTAAAATGTCAAAGGAAAAATCAAATGACCAGCGAAAACCAAATTCACAGTACCGACAAATAGCGTACCTGCTGCACCGCACCCAAAGCTCCCCGTGCAACATTCTGCATAGCTTGTTTGCCCATTTCGACGACTCTTTGAGCTGCCTGAGCTGCAGCAGTAGCCGCTTGCGTAGCAACACTTATTCCTGTGCTCAGTGGATCATTAACTATCGACTGCCTGGCGACCTGTTATGCGTGATACGCCGTTTATAATTACAAGGGATATATTATCGTGAAATATAGGTATGCTCAGTGTATATCTATACATATATAAAGAACATAAATACATATATACACCAGTGTACAATTGGATATTGGGATAGAAACTCACCCGATCGTGATGCTTGTCCCCGGAGGGTTGTGAATCGACGAGCTGAAAGGTTGTTTGGTTGATGTAAATTGTGATTATCGCGTTGTGCGAGATTTCGGTTACAAACGTTCGATGGACAGAAAGAGAGCAGCTCGACCGTTAATAAAGTGATTATCGCTGTGCGTTGGTATTGAATTTTGTTGAATAAGCTTTTAAATGTAATGTTCGTCCTTTATTTAAACGTACTTTTGAATTGATATTCAAACGAGTTCGCGCATTTAAATCTAGTCGACTAATAATTTTCTGTTTGTTGAGGGGAGAAAAGGACTGTTTAAGTGGAAATGTAAATACAATTGTTGCACTTTACGTTTAATTAGGACTACGAAATGATATAAGTATTGCGTTTGTAAGTATTGCATTGAATTAATTGAAAGATAATTATTCTGTTATAATAACGGAGTGAATTATTTTGACATTTTGATATGAGTTACATCTATTTTTAAATTTTGCTTATCACATTCCGTACTAATGTTTAATTGACGTTTAAATAAGAGTATTTTAGTTGAATTAAATATCTCATTTATAGTTTTGTAAAAAATTAAAAAAAGTATTGATATAATTAAAGATAATTTTCCGGATATTTACTGTCCATTAATTATCAATCAAAGATTCATATTGGAATTGCGTTGTATTTCGATAATTGTCAAAAAAAAAAACGAATCATTATACAGTAATAATAAATATTCATAATAGAGTATTAATCGAAC
The DNA here is from genome assembly GCA_018906985.1 of Apocrypta bakeri. Taxonomy (NCBI): domain Eukaryota; kingdom Metazoa; phylum Arthropoda; class Insecta; order Hymenoptera; family Pteromalidae; genus Apocrypta; species Apocrypta bakeri. The sequence continues at coordinate 6,202,079 of JACCIA010000002.1, forward strand.
TAAAGTATTTGAATAACAATATACGGTAAAGAAATTCCTTAAATCAGCTTAATCCGAGCTGCGTTTCTTAACTCCGCAGCGTCCAAACGTTGTAAATTTCAATAAAATATTCGGCTTAAGATTAGAACAGGAATTTAAAAATTATAAACAATTTCCTTTGAAAAAGCACGAGTTTCCGATTAATATTGACGAATACGTGAGATTTTTTTGTGAAAGTTTAAGTGATTTTAAAAATCATTAAATCTCAAAGATTAAGTCATTATACCAACATTTTTATATATTCTACATTGCAGACACTTTTGTCTGTACAAAAATATGAATTTTAAAATGCAATTTTTCTCAAAATTGTTTTTTTTTTAATAAAAATAGGATTATAACTACCCATTCATCACTACATTTGAAGTCAGATTATAAAAATACAAGAAATTTCTGGTTGTAAATCGTTTATTCTAACGTAAGTATTTTCTACTAATCTTAAGCCGACATGTGATTAAAAATTGCGTCGTTTGACTTGTATTCAACGTGGTCACTAGTGAGTTAAGCATTACTTTTAAATTATTTATTTGTTTTTTATCGTTAACCGGACTGTATGTGCTGAGAATGCAACTGTATTTAAATCATTAAAAGCTACGTTTAAATGCAAACCGGTCTAGTTAAATAAATACAAAATGAAATGACAAATCCCTTATGCGTGGGGAAAAACTGAGATTATTGTAAAAACGAAAATGTTAAAATATCAAAACGACGTACAAATCCAAATTCTACCCTTTACCTCATGATTCGCAACGTTACTTCCGTAAAAATTATCTGAATATTCAAATGATTCAAATTCATTGCACTTGAACTTCGCGTCGCAATTCTCGATAATGAAATTACAGCCCCTTGAATTTTAACTCTCAAACGCGACTGAACTTTTCGCGTAAGCTTAACTCGAAAAATGTGAAAAGAGTTTCGAACGTAAAGTACCGGTTTCACGCTACGAAAATCTTATAAGCAATTCCATAACTCGCGCAAGTGCGAGAGATCAAGCACCTCTCCGAATTAAATTTCAAACTTGCCCGCCTAACTATTCAGTGAACCCCCCCCCCCCTCTCTCTCTCTCTCTTTCTCTCTCTACTCCCTTTGAAATGAAATTTTACAATCTCAAGAATCTACCCCCCGCTTCTTGACCGAAACTTTCTCAAGCTCACCGTGAGAACGACGCAAAGAGCGACGAGTACTAGACTATTAGCTTTGAACATCTTCGGAAACTGCGAGTACACTGTTGTTCGAGAGGAAGCTTCCGCGTCTTTTTATAACGACTCGATGACAGGATGTGGAGTACTATATTCGAAATCGGTATAGATCGTTATCCAAGCGCTATTACGCGCGGTAATACCGGTTAAACAAAAGCTACTGCTATACTCGTGTCGAATTAAGCCGCAACGAAAATTGTACACGAGTGCAATATATCTTAAGGCCACTTCTCGTTTACACACAATTATGTAAAGTGTTAACGACGCGCAAAAAGTTCACGTAATATATGAGCGATTTGCCGACGATTAATCTCCGCTACTATATACGTGTACGAGCGCGAGAGCATCGATTTGTTTCGCGAGTATAGTCGTTAAAGTTAATGTGCACCGATCGTTGCTTCGAGATACCGTAGATAGAAATCGGTAAGTATCGCGTCGTTGTTGTTATTATTATTATTATTATTATTATTATTATTATTATTATTATTATTATTATTATTGTACGGATAGTTTATTCAGTATTAGCTTCACCCGATGCGACACGTGTTTATTTGACAACTAAATGCTGCTGTATTTACCGGGAAAAGACAATTTGTTTATTTTTTTTTGTTCGGTCTGTGAGCACATCGGTTTGAGGGAGTCAAAGTAGTTGTAATATTAATTACGAGTAAAGTGACTTGCTCGATAAATTTTATCTAGTGAAATTTTACTTGTGACCCGTATTTTACATCGAAAGCAGTGGGATTATTAACTTAGAAATAATTAAATAGTGAAAATTAATTTTATCTTGGATATTTAGTGTATATGCAGCATTAAGTTGTGAATATTTATGGTAACTTTTGTGTTCGGTGAACATTCGCTAATTACACAGTGCAGCGTATAATTACAATAAAACTTCAAGTTTAGCGAGCACTCATTGCTTAAACCTGGAATTTATAGTTATATAGAAATAAACGAGTTTACAGCGAAAATTACCTATTTAAAATAGTGACTTCTAGATGTATGGAATTCACTGGTTTTACAGTGAAAATCGACGGTTTTTTTTTTAAATCGGTAGATCAATATTTTTAAAACAATGATTTTTTGTACGAAATCCACTGGATTCACAGTGAAAATGCATTCTTTTAAACAACGGAATATTTCAATGAGTTGATAGAACTATTTTTAAACTGTGCATTTACACCTTTGCCAAAAATGTAATACTTAATACTTACCATTTCTCAGTTGGATACTTGTAACGTTTTAAAATTGCGAAAACACGATTTGGATAATGGGGAGTATATTTTTACAATCAGCAAAAATTTTTCATTCTTTTGTTAAATACGTTCAACCTCAGCATTATCATCGCAAATTGTACAAAATTAGGTTCACGTAAACGCGACTATATGCAATGGCCATACATCATTCTTTTATCCTGACGCATTGAAAGAGCTATTTTTTTTCTCTTAGACAATAAAATTGACACTCCTGATTACAGTGAACAATAACAATTAAAGCAGCGTATTTTACTCGGAATAGAAGTGAAAAAGTACTATAACTCCTAGTGGCATTTATCTTTACTATATACTGTTAAGATAAATTATCGTGTGTTTTGACGAAAAAGAATAATATTTAAAAATTATGATTTTCCTTCAAAATAGTTGATAAAGGTTTGTTTAATCGTAATAATAATGCGTATATTGCATGACCTGCATTCTTCACCTTTGAGCGAAATGATACGTTCGATTTAATTAAATCGTTTGATGGATTTCCAGTGATGAATAGCTAATCTAGCTAATTATCGGGGTGATCGAATATACGAGTAGATGCTAGACACGATTGTCCAGACATACGCGTCTTACCATAGCCGGCATTTTCTACTGTGCATTATATGCGTGTAACAGCGAGAAAGAAGCAGATATTCCCTTAAAATAATAATTGTATTTCATGAACCAAAATTCATAAAATACAATTCTACAGTCGAAAATGATAAGCTTAACAAAAAGTGTTTTCAATATACTCTTAAGTAAAAAACTCCTATCTGTGCAATAATATTACATTTTTTCATAAAGCCTTTCAAAATCCAGGAAAGAAACGCATTTTATGAAAATCGAAAAGTGTAAATATTTAAATGTAGCCATTTATTTATTTAATCATTATTTTAACTCTACGATTTTCTCTTGGATTTACAAAAAAATTATCTCAGATAAAACGTAAACATTTCTTTTAATTTATTTACACTGATCAGACCGAAGTAAATATTTTCTCACGACTATGGTAAAAACTATTGCAAAAGAGTTAATTGCCAAAAATACCAAAGCGAACGAGCCAAATGCAGTATTCGACAAAACTTAAAAAAACTTCGAAGTTAATCCATCCAAAACTGAAATATCAGGATTTAAATCTGCCATTCTAATTAATGTGCAATTCACATTAAATTGGTTATGTATAATTTGTATATATCTGGAAAGCAGTATCTATTTTATGCACATAAATCGCTAAATGTAAATTACACGAATATATATATACTGATACTAATATAATACCTTCAGGTGATGCGACATTAAATAAATTAATAAATAAACAAAATTCATCAACCAATTTTAATACCGAATTCCTACAATAGTTTAATACTAGGAATATTCAATAAAAAAGAAACATAAAAAAGCAAAGTATTCTTGTCGAATACAAATACTGTCCGTGAACCAATTCTATATCTTAAAAGAATTTTCCCGCTTAAAATATTGATCGAAGCCATAATTAAAAAGTATTTAAAAACTTCTATTCTCTGTCTTTAAAACTTTCGACGGTAGCTTTTATATTATTTACTTTCGTCGAACGTTCTTGCTTGTATTTATAAACGCATTTAATAAACTCTCTGTACACGCGTGTGTGTACACACACATTATATATATACATATATAATATATATGTATACATCTGTGTGTGTGTGTGTGTGTTACATTCAATCGACAGCGTGAAAACAACAAAAAGAAATAAACATTTAACGAGAATCTACAACATACGCTTTTCCGTCAATCAATTTCTCATTGTATCTATAAATTTTCCATTATCTGTATTATCAATAAATTAAACTTCACCATACGCGCCAGATGTTCCGTATTCTTCAAACCGACAGAATTTCTCCTCTCCTTTCACCAAAGCGCACTGAAAACGATTGTAAATAAATACATACTGCCTTCGAGAATCGAACTTTAATGTCCGCGAGAAAGAAAGGACGATAAAACGCATGCTTTGCGTCCGTGACGACCGTGACACTAAGGCACTAAGACACTATGCATATATATATATATATATATATATATATATATATATATATGTATATGCTTATAATATACATATGCATAGATAAATCGTATGTGAGAATGTGAGCTAGACATATGCATATGTATGTGTGTATATCTATAGCTATACACACGTTGTTCGCACAATCTCCGAGAGCTTCTGCATGTGTGCAGAGCCGGGTAACTCTTAACCTCAAAATTGTTGTTCTTGTTGCGAAGTATTGCGCGAAGTGAAACGATTTGGCGCATTCGATCGAAGTTTAGTCGACGAAATTCCATTGTGTTTTCTTGGTGTCGACATCGAAGGACACCAGATTTTGGAAACTACTGTAGTTATGCTGTGCGACGTGAAAAAATTCTGGCAAATGGAGACGAGATTTCCCCTTATTTTTGGCGAACATTTTGCGTTCAGGAAATCGCATTATAGAGTGAAATAGTGCTACGACAAGGAATTGTTTATAGTTTGTAGAAAAACTTTTTTGGTTCGGTGTTTTTTTAGTTATTTTGTTGTCAAAGTCGGTAGTGCCTGTGTGTTTTGAAGGTTTTTGAAAGGTTAGGAGATCTTGTTGATTTTTTTCGCTTCGGAAGAAATTAATCGAATCGGTAAGGTGATTTATTGATTTTTTACGTTGATTATGATCTGAGATTATTCATTTGTTATTGTCTTATGATTTCAGAATTGTTCACTTATTTCACTGACAGGTACAACTAAGCTAAGATGAAGCTGTTAGATTTGGAAAAGTTCCAGCAGCTGCAGAGCTCGCTGGACTCTATTAGAAATATTTGTATACTGGCTCATGTTGATCATGGAAAGACTACGTTGGCGGATTCTTTAGTTGCTAGTAATGGCATTATCTCCAATAAGTTGGCAGGCAAGCTACGTTATCTTGACAGTCGGCCAGATGAACAATTGCGTGGGATAACTATGAAATCAAGTCTCATTACGTTGTATCATTTGTACAAAAATTCAGAATTTATTGTCAATCTTATAGATTCTCCAGGTCACGTAGATTTTGCATCGGAAGTGTCAACAGCTGTCAGGTTATGCGACGGCGCTATCATTGTAGTTGACGTGGTTGAAGGTGTTTGTCCTCAAACCCGTAGCGCTCTGTCTATTGCATACATTGAAGGTTTAAAGCCTGTTCTAGTCCTTAACAAAATAGATAGACTAATTACAGAAATGAAATTGTCTCCCTTGGATGCCTATGTTCATTTAAATCAAGTACTGGAGCAAGTCAATGCTGTCATGGGAGAACTGTTTACAAGCGATGTAATGGAAAAGGACGAAGAAAAGGAAAACGTAAAAACCAGTCAAGCAGAGACTTTGGGTGAAAGAAATTTAGCAGACTGGCAATCGGCTCTAGAAGAAATAGATGATTCAAATTTATACTTCTCACCGGAACAAGGAAATGTATTATTTGCTAGTGCTATAGATGGATGGGGTTTTGCCATCAAAGATTTTGCCAAAATTTTTTCCAAGAAACTGGGATTCAGCGAAAGAGTTTTATCAAAAACTTTATGGGGCGATTATTACATAAATGCTAAGGCTAAAAAAATTCTGAAAGGAGCTCAAGAAAAAGCGAAAAAGCCATTGTGCGTTCAATTTATTTTGGAAAATCTTTGGGCCGTATACGACACAGTAGTGGTAAGAAAAGACAAAGAAAAAGTAGCAACAATGGTGGAGAAATTAAATATCAAATTAACCGCTAGAGATTTAAGGCATTCTGATCCTAAAGCTCAGCTGCATGCAATATGCACACAGTGGTTGCCTCTGGCTAAGGCATGCCTTGATATGGTCTGTGAAAATGTTCCACCTCCGCATGATTTACCCAGCGAGAAAGTTGAAAGATTAATCAGTTGTAGGGAGGAGTTTTCTTCTATGCCTGAGGAAACACAAGCATTGAAACAAGCATTTTTAGATTGCAATGCAGATGAAAAAGCACCTGTTATAGTTTTCATTTCTAAAATGTTTCCGGTAGATAGGAAGTCCTTACCAGAAAATAAGCCAAGGCCCCTTACAGATGAAGAATTGAAGCAACGCAGAGAGTTGGCTCGACAAAGACATGCTGATAAATTGGAAAAAGACAAATTACAGGACACCGTACCACTGAATCACATAGATGGCTCCTCTTCCAACCAAGATATGGAAGAAGATAAGAAAGACGAAGAAGAAGTTTGCGAAGATAGTCTCATCGCGTTCGCCAGAGTGTACTCAGGAACATTGAGTATCGGTAAAGAAGTATACGTCTTAGGCCCAAAACACGATCCCAGAATTGCCTTAGAAAGAGAGAAGGCCGGCGAAGAAATAGACTCTTCCATTCAGCTGAAAGATTTGAAATTCGGCAGGCACATAACGAAAGTAACCATCTCAAAATTATACCTCCTTATGGGTCGAGAATTAGAACCCATCAGTAAAGTGCCAGCAGGAAACGTCATAGGCATCGGTAATCTCGAAGAGCACGTGTTAAAAACCGCAACCCTATCTTCAACAGTGGCATGTCCATCGTTTTCCGAGTTGACCTTATTAGCTGTTCCTATACTAAGAGTAGCTCTGGAACCAAAGCACCCGAACGATTTGCAAAAGCTCATAAACGGCTTGAAACTGTTGAACCAAGCCGATGCCTGTGCTCTGGTCCACATCCAAGAAACAGGTGAAGTGGTTCTCAATACAGCCGGTGAAGTTCATTTGGAAAGGTGTCTCGAAGATTTAAAGCTTCGATACGCCAAAGTAGAAGTTAACGTCTCCGAACCAATAGTGTCTTACAGAGAAACAGTCGTACCGCCTCCCAAAGTCGATATGGTGAACGAAGCCATAGCCGAGCAGAAAACCGACGACGCCAAGTTGGAAACGTGGACGTGGAATCGGCAATGCTATTTCGAGATCGACGCGAAACCGCTGCCAGAAACGGTTACTAAATTACTCGAGAACAATGCGGAACTTATTAAGGAGCTGGATAAATACTACAGCGGTAAGAGAGAAGAAGCGAACGAGTTGCCTGATTTATCGACGCTGAATTTAGAGTCGTCAGCCCTGACGCAGAAAATGCAAAAGAGCGTCGAGACTTTAAAGAGCGACCTGCTTGGTGCTTTCAAAGAATCCGGTTGGGAAGAAGATATTCTGGAAAAAATCTGGTCGTTTGGTCCCAGAAAGTGCGGACCAAACGTCTTTCTCAACGAGAGTACATTCGTGAGGAGACCATTCTGGGATCATCAGAGTAAATCTAGCGATCCTCGCGACGCGTAAGTACATATAATATAAGAGAAAGAGATAGAGCGAGAGCGCACGTACAGCTCGTTCATTTCCATATCTTATATACGCAAGGCAATAATAATTTCAACATTTTCTCTTTCGAAAATAGATACTACAACAGCATGATAAACGGCTTTCAATTAGCAACTCTATCCGGACCGCTTTGCGAGGAGCCCATGATGGGTGTCTGTTTCGTACTGAAGAAGTGGGAGATCTACGAGGATCCACAAGGGTAATTACGTCAAATTTCACGTTTCGACTGAAAATTTTCACGCTTCTGACATCGTAACGAGCCTCAACCTCGTCAAAATTACAGACCAACCAACACCTCGTCTCAGAGTCATCTTGCTGGACAATTAATGTCAGCGTGCAATCAGGCCTGTCGAAAAGCCTTCAGCTCGAGGCGACCTCGTCTCGTCACGCCCATGTATTCCTGCAGTGTATTGGTGAACTCCGACGTTCTCGGTAAGTTTTTCAAATAATTATTCCATCGATGACTTTTCGAAATACGGACGAGCCGTAAAGTAGGCGGTGCATCGCAGTAAAATCCAGATCTCATGTACTTTCCTAATCGAGAAAACTGAGTCACCGAGATTTTTCATTTTCGAATTCAGGAAGCTGTATATAAAAGGATTCCGCGTATAGATCCTTTTTTTTTTTTTTTTGCTTATCTTTCCTCCTGTCGCGATTTTACGGCGCGCGAAATGCCATTACGATTTTAGCGTCTCGAGTGGATTTTCCTGGAGAGACTCGTCGTAAATTCATTCGCAGACGCCATAAATAATTTTCGAAACGGGATTTGCACGGCGCGCGCCTGCTTATTGGTCAAGTGTAGACAGAAATAAATGGTACGCTTTTTCATGTTATTTATTGTCATCATATTTGTCATGATAATTTATATTTACAAAATATAGAATTACTAGTCGCGTATACACTACTGTCGAAGAATCACGTTTTTTTGTCTTTTAATGTCAACATTTTAATGCGCTAAGTATGTATGAGTTTCTGTTCTTCCTTAAGGTTTTAATATTATTATTCGAGTTAATAGTGATACAATTACAGTTTATGATAAATGTAGGAGAAATAAGAGTCAAAAAAACAAAAAAAAGAACACATGGCCTTTACCTAATAAAAAACGCTGGTCAAGTTCTTCACAGCGTTTTATTTATTCAGTCAGCAAATCGTCGACCAACCGACGATTCGACCTGTTAACCAATCTTCATCAGAATACTGTGGAATTGTTTCTCGCTTATCGTATCCAAAGCAATTTCATGATCGATTCGATCGTTCCTGTTTCGTAAATAGAATAAAAAAAAAAGAAAGAAATCGGTAGTCGCCGATAATACAATTATAACATGGCATTTCTATTGCGCTCGATACCTTTTACCACATTCTTAAAGACACCAACGTTGGGTGGAATTTTTTCTATGATCGTCCCTGTATATGCGCACGTTTACGCGCGCGCCCGTGTGTGTGTGTGCGTGTATTTCTGCGTGCATTGACTGGATCGTCGTTTTCTTTTTTCTTTTTCTTTTGGAAAATAAATAACTGCGAGTTATAACCGTAAGAATCGTATATATAAAAGCAAAGTGTCTACGCTTGGGTATGGACGGGAAAAAAAAATCACGACGCACCTCGTACACAGTTACAATCTTACGCGCTACTGCGAGTATAAATGTATAGTATTAAGGCAAGTTATTATATGATAATTTCATTAATAGAGCATCTAAGTATCTACGAGTTTACGTATACGTCAATTTCTCCTCGATTAATATCTCCCGTATCAGGTTGAATAATAATTTACTATACGATAATAATACCGACTCCGTTTTATGCTTTTTTTTTCTTGTTACGGTGTCGGATGATTGTTTTAATTCTGTTTTTTTTTCTTTTTCGTTCAATAAGAGAGAAAAATCTAGTGTGTATAGAACCCCCGGGTTTGCAGCTTATGCGCCGAATAAAAAGTCGGTAGTCCATAGTGGAAACAACGCGCGAATCAGCGAGTCACATCTTGCGAAGAATAATTTTTCCCAAGAATGACTCTATAATATATATATATATATATATATATATATATATATATATTATATACATATATATATATATATATATATATTCAATGATCGACTTTTTGCTCGTGCAAGGCCAGTCATCCGATACCGCCCAAAGTCTTCCTCTCCTATAATGCGATGAATCCTCTCTCTCTCTCTCTCTCTCTCTCTCTCTCTTTCTCGCGTAAAAAAAATTTCGCGCGCATCTAACGGCTCTCCAGCCGTCGTCTCGCGCTAAATCTCTTTCTAAGCTTTCGAAACAATAAATATTATGTAAATAGCGTGAGATGAAGAAGAAGAAGAAGAAGTAGAAATGAAAGATGGACATCTCCTCCGTGTAATCTAATGTAGAAGAGATTAAAATCAGTCCCAGTTGGCCGTCCTCATTAATTCGGGCACCAAATGCCATGGGAAGCCATCGTTCGAAGCTTCCTCGCCTCTGCTTGGCAGACCTGTTGACATATACACGAAACATTTTGAAAATTCTTCCAACGAAGAGAAACTATTCCACGTATTCTCGGCTCTTACCAAGGATGCTGCGGATGTTTCGAAGAGGTCGACCTCGTCGACTACCCTGGACGCACATCATACCGTAGACACGGATGCCTGGGACACTGGCGTAGGTTGGCTGGTCGTGGCTCATCGGTCCCTCTGCGAATGCATTTTTCAAACGTATTTTATTATCGTAACGGTGAAGATAAGCTGTACCTCTCACTCTCTCTCTCTCTCTCTCTCTCTCTCTCTCTCTAAGACTCGCGATTCGAATAACAATTTGTACCGCTTGATAGAAGCGTGAGAAACCGTGGCGGAATATCTATAAATGATTAATCGGACGATATAATTGTAAACAAGCTTTCGAGAGAAGTGCGTCTCGCGTGTATCTGCGAAATTTCAAAATTATCCTCGTACTTGGAAAAGCACATTATACCACATCGATAGAGAGAGAGAGAGAGAGAGAGATAAGGTTTTTTCACTCGCGCAGAAATTGATTATCGAGCGCGATCGCGCGAGTGTGCATATATATATATATATATATGTGTGTGTGTGTATAAAGTCGCGTGGCGGATATCTAGGCGCTTCTAACGGTAATAGTAAATCCAGGTAATTTTCCGGTAGCGCGGCTCGTCACAGTAGAAAAATCAATTACCCACAGCAGCCGACGCGTGAGAGATACAATTTTAGCTTGCATACTGAGTGCTAGAGAAAGAGAGAGAAAGATATAAGACTTGTATAATGAGAGACTCACCGAGAATGTTGGTATCGGGACAGCGACAGATCACCAGGTAATGGGACTTTCCTGTTCGCACGTTCTGGAGCGCGAGGAGAGACCAGTCTCGGGGCGCTCGACATTCTCGCATCTCGGCTACGGGCTCGCACGTCTTCACCAGAGTCAGCGCCTAGAATTATAGAGCCGTTTGTAAGCGCATTTTCTTCCGCGATCTAGCACTGATGTCTTTTTTACAGAGTTTTGTAATTAATGAATATCGATTCCGTCGTTCGGTTACGTCGCAGCAGGTGCGCTCGCATCTCGATGGAAACCTGCGGCTACAAAAAAGATAAGCTTCGACGGCGATGGACGCTCGTTGAAAACCCCCAAGCGCAAACTCATTCTCACGTGTTCTGTTAGATCATTAAAGGGAGTTGACTTTGAGATACGTATATACGATCTTGACATTTCTCATTCTTTGTATGCTCAGATTGACAATATTAAGTCTTCTGGAGTAATAGTGAATTTCGAGAGTGACCAGTTTTTCACTCGGGGATTTAGAGTGAATTTTTTCACTCTGGAGATTACAGTAAGATTTGATTCTTGTATTAATTCTTAAAGTATTTTTGCCCTGAAAAACCGCATTTTTTTAAATGTAATATGTAACTTTTCGGTAAACAATTTTTTATATGTAAAATTTCCTTTTAATTCCGATAGCTATCTATTAGGATAAGAAACAAAAAATTTCTTATTATTAGCAAATTAATATGTACTTAAAAAAATATTTACTTATATTATAATCGTATTATTTATACGATGCAGATTTAATGTAGATATTTATATATATTGTCTTAAATAAAACGTGTATTTTTTAATTCGAATAAATATAATGATTAGATCCAAGTAAATATTTTACAGGATTATCCAAAGAAATAATCTTTTAGTATCAGATATAAATTTTGGTTTAATCCAAAAAATGTTTTCTGTATACGCGTACACTATTATTTCAAATACTCGTTATCCCAGTGAGCTTTTCAATCAAAAATTCAGAGTGATTTTTTACTCTGTAGCTTTTGTGGAAAAGAGTTTCAAGCTGGAGCAATAAAAAATTGGGCTACTATTTTCTTTGTAAAAAATTACCACAGTCATTTTTATTTCTACGTCAATTTTTCCTCCGGTTTATGAATAAAATTCAAAATGAACACATTTCTGTCCGAAAGAAACTGTTAAAAGAAAGAAAACTTTCATCAACTTTCATTATTTGCTATAATTATAAATTAATTAGTATTCATTAGACCGAAAAACGCTTTACAGAGAGCCGCCAGCCTGTCTAGATCTTTTCACTCTAACATTAGCCTTTCCTGAGCAATTACTCTTAAAATTTAAGCGTGAATATTTTTACATCTAACTTTATCCTTTGCAAATCTCAGCGTGGGAGTTGCATACAAACGGCCAAATGGTACAAAGTGTGTACACGTCGATTCGGAATCTCGACAATAGCGAAGTGCGTCGTTCGCGTCATTGTGTCCATAAAATGTAGTTCGAGCACTAGCGGAAGAGATGAAAATGGCAAATGAGCAAAAATGGCCTCGAGCGAGAAAGACAGAAAGAGAGAACTGATTAAGGATTAGTTAGCCGCTGCAGTTCTTCATTTGCCGCCGTTAGAGAGATGATCCGATACGGAGAAAGGGAAGCCTCCTCCCCCGTTCAGCTGAGAAAGCTGTGCTTGCTGCGCTATAGGGCCTTCTTTATCGTTCTTCCGCATCTCGTTATTCTCGCTCGTGCACTTCATTAAGAACAATTGGTCATGAACTTGCCGCTCGTTTCACGATTCTTCTTCTTCTTCTTCTTCTTCTTCTTCCTACTGCGAGATAGAGAAGGAGGAATGAGAAAGCGACGATTGACTCTCTTTCCAAACGAACAACATCTGTCGCTATTGTTTCGATTCTCCTACGCGTATGTGGGCTCTCTTTTCCACTCTATTCAGCACAGCGATCGAATTGCTTATCGTCGTCGACTAATGAAAAGGAACCTTTTTTTCTTTCTCTCTGTCGATCGACGTGCAGATATATGGATCGACTAATGACACTGCACAGATATATTCTTTTATTTTTTTTTCTTCGCGGGAACGCGTTTTGTATTTTGTGCATCGAATAAAAATAAGTTTGTCGCTTTTAAGACCACTTATCGATTAAACAATTGATTTTTTTTTAATTTATAAGGTAATTTTCTGGATTGACTAAATAAGTATATTTGAAATAAAAATTTAATTCAATATATTAAATAATTTTTAATAATAATAATTCGTTTAAATCTAAAATTTTCTATTTAAAATTCTCTAATTATTATTGACTAGTAATCGAAAATTTTCACACGAATCGAGACTTAGTTTATTTAAAGAAATATTTATCGATACTAATCAGGAGTTAATAAATATTTTATCGATATAATGAAAAGTAATTTCGTTTCAATTATAATAATTCATTAAAGTATGCATTTGTAATTATTCGATTGAAACACACGTTATTATAATAAGATTCAAGTAAATATTTCCATGGAACTACGCAAAGCACTCATTAGTTTGTTTTTTTTTATTTTTGGACTAACGATTATTTTTCTCGGTGTACCATAAATACATAGACAAGCTAGAAACCATCATCTGTGTGTTAAATATCTATACATACATCCCGAGAAAAGTCGTGATTCCTGTCGAGTTCAGTATATCAAAAAAAAGAAAGAAATAGAGAAAGATAAAAAAAAATGAAAATACTGAAAATTACAGGCTGCACAGAAAGAAAGAATCACCCCCTCGTTGGGTTCCAGGAAGCTCCTAGATTTTATATATGATCGGAAACGACCAATTCGCTGCTCACGATAAAAAGCAAGTCTCTCTCTTTCTCGCTCGATTATACAGTTAGCTCGCGATATAGCATTCCAGCGCTGCAGTTGAGCCGCGGAAATCTACGAGCGCAAATGAAGAGAGGATCTCGCGCGTCATCGTGATTTAAGCCGAGATCGTAGACCGAGATATAACGTGTGCTTGTGCCTATCCATCTATATATACATACTATACATATATATAAATACGTTTGTGTATAAGACAGCTCTGTGCTCTATATAGCGGAAGTGCAACTGCACGGAACGACGATTGTCACGATTCTCCTCGCACTCTCGAAGAGACGGGAGAGTCGATGTGTATATATACAACCGACGAGAGCTGTCACACTGGTTGAAAGTGAATGGCCGAAGACGCCGCATGGGGTCAGCGTTTTCTTCCTCGCTATTTATCTCTTTCTGTGTGTGTGTGTGTGTACATATATCTATATGTATGTATATACATACTCTGTCACTTTGTCGCCTCTTTTTCTCTCTCGTTCTCTCACTGGCCATTTGTCTTTCTTTCGCGTCGTTAGCCGCGTCGGATCTGTATGGACTAAGCGCGCGTATGTATGTGTGTGTGTGTGAGAGAGAAGCACGCGATTTATGTACACGCTTGTTAGATCGAGTTTATGGGAGAAGAATTCGCGGTGGTAATTATCGCGCAGGATATATATCGAATGGATCGACATTCGCGGTCCTAACGAGAGACAATTTTCACGAGCAAAAAGGTGCTAGCTGGGAGAGTTTTTATCGATTGCAATATATATATATAGTTTTTTTTTTCTCACGATAGTTTTATCTCACGCCCGAGAGGTAAACGTTTGATCGTTTAGGCGCAAGTCGGTATTTAATGAAAACATTAGCCCGACGTACGTAGCGAAACGAGAAATCCGTACACGTTGGACTAGCGCGCGCTGTCGAGATCTACGTAGAGAGTAAACAACGACACAAAGCCTTCTCGGAGACAATAGCGGCAATAATCGCGCCACGCGACTCTCTATATCTGTATAGCTCAAGTGCACGTACGTAAACGCTTTGAAGTATCCCCACGTGCATACGCGTATACAGGAGCAGATCGGCATCGCTTCTCGGATTCCCAAGCGATCAATTTTTCTCGCGCGCCGCGCCGCGGAACAAAGTCGAGCGATAAATATGTGTGTAAAGCAGCATCGTTTATAGACCTACACGTATGTACAGAATCACATATATATATACGTATAGATATATGCATGCACACATAGGTTTTGTCGAAAGAGGACTCGAGATATCGGCCTCGTTTCGCGAACGCTTCTCTCACGTTGCTACAGCAGCGGAGGAACGGTATATACTTGCGGCTCGATCTTATTATGCCTTCTCTCTCTCTCTCTCTCTCTCTCTCACTGTCTTATATATACATATATGTCTAAGTATATGTATATATTGTATATGTATATATATATGTGTGTGCAGAAAGAGAGAAGAACGTGTGTTGTACGCGAGAGCAGCTCCCACGCCTCGGTCTCTCGACCTATCGATGCATGTATTTATGTGTGTATATATACGTACGTAGACACAGTGATACACGTGCATATGTACATGCATTGTAGAAGTACGATTCGGCGATGGTACAGACCCTTTTCCTTTCGGTACGAGTAGCAGTATAGCTTTTATTTCCCGCTAGCGTACGGCCGATATGCACCAGATATGAATTTAATGCCGCGACCTGTGCATTCTCTCGAGAAGTCTTGGCGTGCGCGCGCCGTGCGAATTCGGCGGATCGGTCGGAATTTCAAGAATTCGAAATAAAAAGACGCGCTGAAGAAAAAGAAAAGCGCACGAGGAAAAAATACTCTCGACAAGCAGCTGCCATCAAAAACGAAACTGCCCAGTTTAAAACAAGCTTCTTCTCTCCCCAAGACCCATACGTAAAGAGAGAGAGAGAGAGAGCGAGCGTTGTCGGGTTATGTACGGAGCTCTCTCTCTCTCGCGCCCTTAAAGAGCAAAAATAGCCGGACGAGCTGGAGAGCCAGCTCTATATACTCGATTGCACTATAGGCGCTCCACATTCCTCGGCGCCTTGGCTATCTCTTCCTGTAACGCTCAGCTCATTACCCTTGCCGCGGCTAATTCGTATATAGCAGACCGACGGCAGCGAGCGAGAACCGATTTCCCGATCGACGTTTCTAGTCCTTATCTACCTCCGAGGGGCTATTTACGACGTTACCCCAAGGGACTTCTCTCTTTATGAGCTGCTGCTGCTGCTTTTGCTCCTGCTCCTGCTGTTGCTCTCGCTTTATGTACTGCCTTAGCTTCCGGCTTCGTTCTATATACGTATACGTACACGCACTCGAATAAGCGACGAATGAGTTGAGAAAATTCGGCGTTAATTTATGCGCAAGCGCGCGCGCGTGTTCACAGTTCGCAGACGGAAAAAATACTTGATCCGATCTAACCGAGCGATTAGCCGATGCTAAATAGACCGAGAAGTGAGAACGATTAACCGTAGGAGTTAAGTGTGGATTGCAGTGCTTATATCTATCTACATCTGTCCATCTCCTTTAGATGATACACATACGTGGGTGCGAGGAAGTGCCCGTTCGTATGGTTGCATATATATATCTGCATATACATATAGATACAAGAGCGTGAACGCGACTTTATACGCGATAAAATAGTATGCAGACCTGCTTCGAGAGACCGCCTCGATAGATCTGGGTATGTGGAGCGTTAAGAGCGCATAAGAGATGAAGTCGAGTGTATGTGTGGGTTGCCGATCCTGTCGCTCCTATATAGCGGGACTGTAGATGCGGACAAGATTGTTGGTCCTTATACATACCGGCAAAGGAGATTATTTTTACATCTGGATGTAAAAGGAGGAAGAGAAGGTGGAAAGAGCGAGAGGGGGGAGGGAGAGGAGGATGATGATTTACGCCTGGTTTAGCGCTCATTACAGAGTCGAGCGCTCTGTCTTTTGTTCGAGACCGCTAGCTGTAAGTATACGGTGATGATCTTCTTTTCCGCGGTAGATCTCTTCGCTGTGATATCGAGGATGTGATTATTCGAAGGATTGACGACTATAAGCTGGACACGACACTTTATCCAGGTGTTATACTGCGAGATTACATTTTCAAACGCTCTTTAAATTTCTCCGAACTGCGCTTCGCGTAATCATCGTCGTTCCGAAAGCGACGTGTACGTGCTTGAATGCGTCTAAGTGTACGTATAGATTTAGCCGTGTGTATATATGTATATGAGTAAATCCACAAAATACAGGAAACAACTGGATACCTGAAAATTGTAAAATGATTCGCGAGGGTGCATAGATTAGATCGGTGTCTTCCGAGTAGAACGAGATATTTACGCATCCGATTTAGATCGCCACTTGGGTTTTATGGACAAAGGTAGCGTTTCTTGATTTTATGCAAAAAATAAACTAGTTTTCAAATACATTTTGAAGTTCAGGAAAAATTGATTATTTATAAAAATATCATCCGGATTGGATGTGAAAATGAAAAATGTAGTCACCGGAACATCGTATGGATTTTCGTAATTACGCGTTTTGTCCAATTTAACATTGAACGTACTCTTAACTTTCCTCTCGGGCGGGAGAGCGTTTTTTTTTCGAAATCAAAATATTTTCGTCCAACTTTCTTTTTGAACGACGCAATTTAATTAAATCGTACAAGCTCACGTAACATTTTTATTTCTCACTTGTTAATCCAAATTTTATTTAATTAAATCCTTATAATTTGTATTTGATCGGTCTTTTTTAATCCGACCTTTTTACAATGAAAGATAAAAATGGTTTACTTAAACTTTTATACAATAAATATTATTGAATTTCGCTATATTTAATTGTCTACAGGCACGTTGTCAGATAAAAAATATGATTTTCTGTATGTGCATAGCCAACTAAATCTAATTGTGAAATGTATTAAATTAAATAACAATTATAGAGCTTTCATTGAAAACAGAAATCGTTCCAAAAAGCCTTCCGAGTGCAAAATTGTACGTATTTAGAATTAAAAAGATTTCTCAGGCATCGCGTGACTTTAGGTATTATGCAGCAGCTCATAACTTTTCAATCATAAGATATTTTTTGATTATTCTTTTTAAGAACCGAAGGGCTTTCCAGGTTCTTTCGAGCTAAATAATGTTCACTAACATTAATTTTTTAAAATATTCATAGGTACAATTACGTAGTTTATTAAAATTATAAAAAATACACTTCAAAAGCTTTAATTTGCAAAAAGAATTCTTTAAAAAAACCTCTGCGTTATATATCTACATAAGGTATAAGTAATGTTACGAGCCTTGAAGCTCTTCTTTCGCAATAACTTCTTTTTCCCTTGTCTAATCTAGACAATTTTTTAAAATTATTTGACGGAATGTGAATATACTTTTTAGC
Organism: Apocrypta bakeri; assembly: GCA_018906985.1. NCBI lineage: Eukaryota > Metazoa > Arthropoda > Insecta > Hymenoptera > Pteromalidae > Apocrypta > Apocrypta bakeri. The sequence goes on from JACCIA010000002.1 coordinate 6,220,373, forward strand.
TACAAGCTTCCGGTTAGCAAGCTAACGCTTCACACAATGAAAATTAACAAAATCCACGGACTCAAAGGTCTTAAAAAATCGTTGGCAACTTATTTTCCGTTTTAGTCCATAAAACTCGAGTGGCAAGTGCAAACGAATGTGCAAATGGCTCGTTTTACTTGGAAGGCACCTAGGAATGAGGAAAATAGTCCTCGGTCGACGTGCCCTCTCGAATAATTTTGCGATCGTTGCAACCGAGTTATTTCCTGTATTATGTGGATTTACCCGTATATACATAAAGTACACGACGCGATGGAAGTTAATGAAACGCGTAATAACGCGCTTCAGAGTACGTACATCTAAAAGCATCAGCATCAGCAACGGAGATTAATCGACCTCCTGGATTACGATGGAAGTAAAAAAAGAAAAAAAAATTAAGCAAAATAAATACGAAGAGACTCACCTTGGTACGGGAATCGGTGACGAGCTCGGTGGTGTGGAGATCATCGCTGTCGAGGGAAGCGCTACAGGGATCGCGATAACGGCCTGGACAAGCGCACAGAGGCTGCGTGAAGTTCAGCCTGACGTAGACCGCGTTGCAGACCTGTTGGACCGCACACTCGGGTAGCAAGTAGATGTGTTGGTTGTGAGGATAGTAGTGGTACTTGGTTGGCTTGGCTAAGGCCGCTGACGCGCCCTCCGGCAGTCGAACTCCCGTCTGCAATAAGATGGTGGAAAAAAATTCAAATTGAATTCTTCACGAGATGGGCTTGATGCGTAAATCATGGGATGCGCGCAAGTTTCGTCCATTTGTTCTCCTTTTCTTTTCGAGATTCCTAGAGCGAGAGCATTGTTGTTGCGAACGATTCAGTGCGCGCGCGCGCGCGTATCGGTGTGTATGTGCGGTCGATAAATAATAATGTTATATTTTAATAGTAATGGCATTGTTTTTTAATAGTTTTATCCCATTCGTTTTATGACTGTATTTATATACGGATAATTTGAAAGTTTGATTAACATGTTAACGAGTCGATTTCCCAGCAGATGAAGCTCGCTTTTACGAGACGTTATTTCTCCTTCTTTTTTTCCTTTGCCTTTCGTGAAAAATTCTTTAAAAGCGTATATTTTAAAGCTGTTACTATATTCATCAGTAAAATAATAATGAATAAATATTAGCTTCTGGAGGAGAGTTTTACTGCAAACATTTTCCCTCGTAATGCACGATACCAGCTCTATACGAGTGTTTTTAAATAAACGCACAGTTATATACGCGTATATACACAAACACAACTAATACAAGTAAACATACATATATGAACACAGAGTATACTACCTTAGAATTTTTTTTCTATTCTTATTTTTGAAAACTCATTTTATCGCTGCGAATACAGCATCCGCATATCCAACTATGTGTACTAACTCGTCTTGGTCTGTTTGTACATAAAATATACATAAAATTTGTATAAGCGCTCAGTAACACTGATTCCAACTTCTCCGACGCGTCGTTATTGCCTCGTGTTTACAAGCGATTTGAAATTTAATAAAACGGCTAATCCAAAAGTTCGAAAACAAGTTTCATTTCTACCGATCAACTCTCAACCTATTGTTCGACGAATGAGATGAGTTGTTAAAAAATAGAAGTCGAAAATACTGTGAATTCACCCTTGTCTACGGTTCGTAGAAACGCCGAAGGCTTAAATCTGCGCGCATGTAGCGTAATTTAATTCTGAATGGAAATCTCATGTACCGTGTGCTCGACTGAATAACCCCGTCCATTTTACGCGGAAATACGATTTCCATATAAAGCGCGCGTGTAACACACATACACATATACACACATATACACATACACACACACACAGCAGACATAAATTTTGACTTCAATTAACCGAGTGACGGATCTTTGCGCATTCAACGCATTAACGAGAATCAAGGATAGAGAAAAATAGCTCTCGCGTCTCTCGTTTGCGAATCTCTTAAATCACGTTCATTATATCGACGTCCGGGATATGTCAGGCTTTCGATTATATGTATATATGTGTGTGTGTATGTATATACGACATAGCGAAACGTCAAAGAGTCGAGTCGAATCGATACTCCGAAGCTCATCTATGCTTTCATTCATATATAGTAATGTTACATCGCGATAATAAAGCTCCGTTTCAAAGCTCTGCTAGATGTCCGACGTTAAAGGAGTATTACCATAACGCAGAATTATTCACTACCGGCAAATCGATCTCCCCCTTCCCACACTCCTTCTTAGTCACTCGCTTCGCCTCACGCTTTACATCGCAATATTACTGGCTTCCATACAGCTATTCCCAACGGCTGTACATATCGAATCTCAATCGCTCCAAGTCTCACGTACATTCACGCTTTAAGCCCTTTGAAAGCTCGTTCGTTCTTACTCCATCCGGCACGTGTCTTCGAAATAGAGAGAAAGAGAGAAAAAAAAACAACGAGCAAAAAGCAAAAGTTCTTATCCGCGCGCGCGTGACCAAACGCGTTGTACACTTGCAGTCTCGCCCGACAGTCAACGATAATTGATAGCCACCATATGAAAAAAAAATGTAAAAATAAAAATGAAGAGGAAGAAGAAGAAGAAGAAGAAGAAGAAGAAGCTCCGAGTCACGACAAAGAGACGACGCGTGTACGAGCAATCCTTTGAAACGGGCCGGAAACCCGGCGAGCAATCGAGCATTGTTAGCGCAAAGTGTTTCGCCCGCAGATCGCGAGATAAAGAGTATATGGACTCGGGGAGTTCTAGTACTATCCACGTTGTAATAATTGGCACGCGGCTGCCTACTATTGCCTCTTTGTGTATATCTGCATACGTATACATATACATATATATAGGTATATATAGGGGTATCTATATATATGTATAAGCAAAGGGTATAGGAGGTTTCTCGGTGAAGCTCTTATCCACTTAATAATTCAGGCCGGGGATATGCTAATAAGACGCGCGTCGAGATTTCAGTTTTACATAGACGCACTCGCGGGGATTATATAGAGACGTGCAGCGCGGAAGCAACGGGCCGCACTTTCCTCGTCGACGTTACGAGGTGAAAAACATTGCGATCTATGTGAACGCGTGATTATGATTCTATACGTTCTTCTTTCTCATAAGTGTGCATAGGTAGTGTATCGAAGTGAATTTTAAATATCCGATGAGCGATGGACAGTGATTATAGTTCCGTTTGTGTGTATAAGACACGCAACTGCGGGAAAGAAAAACTCGCGCGCGAGAGGGAGAGAGAGAGAGTCCGAAGTTTTTCAGCGAGTAAAAAAAAAAGAGAAGCTTAATTGTGAGTTACGTTCTCTCTTAAGCCAACCGAGGCGCGTTAGAAAAATCTCTTACCTCCTCTCGTCACGATCAATAACTCAGAATACCCTCTCGTATACACCGCGGACTCTTTTCTCCCTCCCCTTCACTTGGAAATTACTCGATTTTAGCATGCTAATAGTTTCGCAACTTTTTCGTCATTTTCTCCAAGCTTGTATACGCTTCTCTCTCTCTCTCTCTTTTCCAAGCAGCAGCTGTTGCGTTATAAACGCTCCGTCAAAGCTCAGCTTGCTCAACGGCATTCTAATGATCGGAAGAACCCCGGCTCGCTCTTATGGGAAGAAATTGAAATCTCTCCCCCCCCCCCCTCTCTTTCTCGCTCTCTTTCTCATACACGAAGCACCGCATTGTTGAGAACTGCAAGAGCAGCGGCAGCAGCGGCAGCAGCGGCAACAGCAGCTATTCCGCAAGCTCAAAGTGTTGACTAAAAAGGAGGCAGCGTATAGCCATAAGGGTAAAGGAGGAATTCTAATGCTAATGCGCCTTAGGGAGTATATAGTATAGTGTCCGCAGCGAGCGAAATTGTCGGTCGTACGTCTCGAAATTTTACGCTTGACCGAGAGCCTCGTCGAGGGAGAGCTTCTCTCGAGAGGGAAAACGGATCTGCTTGTGCTATTGCGAAAACCCGGAAGTCTTGCGTATAGCTCTGGCTCGTTAACGTGTATGTAGGTGTGCAACGTCCTTAGCGAGAGAAAGAGAGAAAGATGATTATACTGCGTTGGAACAAGTGGAAACGCCCGACTCTTGGCGCCACGCACGTCGTTCCCTCCGACTCTGGCTCCGACTCTGGGATGTATTCAATTATATCGACAGCTCGTGTGTATATATATATATACACACGCATATACACGCGCAAATAAATATATATTTATTTGCACACGTACGTGGGAAATGCGATCGATCACGAGAGATTTCTTTACTGTTACGCATCAAAACGCCGTTTGAGCGTTGTGACTCCCAGAACGCTCCCAGAACATATATATATCTGTATAGCGTATAAAAATAATGAGCTCGAAGAACGAAAAAAAATATATAATGATATCTCGTTACTTCCTACACACCCTTGTAGTTAGGTCGGCAACGATTTTAACCGCGGTGAAAAACAAAGAATTATAACTTCTCTCTCTTCCTCTTCAATTTCGAATTTTCCTCGATCATCTCCGTACAGCCAGTTTCTATATATAGACCGTAACGCGCTTCCCGAAATAACTCGGTGCGTTATTACAAGTGGAGAGTCTGTGTATATTATCCCGTAGAGAAAGACAAATTCTCACGACCTTGGCCTTGCCGGTCATTCCTTTATAGACGGCGTCACGCAATCCGTTTCACGAGACACGCGGCAAGCGAGTAATTGCCCTCTCCCTTTCTGGAAAAGTCAGACGTGCGTGAGCTCGCGCGCGAGATAGGTCAGTGACGCCCTTAGACCGTGTGTTTCAAAGAAGCAGTATGTAACGCGTGTGTACGAACGAGAGAGAGGAGATAAGCGGCGCTTCTCGTTAATTAATAGCTATAGACGTAATTAACGCGCGTCTACGACATACTTTAATGAATTTCAAATGTACGCGCGGCGAGTATTTTAAGAGCGAGTTTTTCGCGTAATTGCGGACGCGCTTAGCTTATATACGTATATATACATTTTTTTTCCAACTGTCAGTACTAAATTCGACGCTAATCTGACGCACTCATCTCGAGAGAGTTGCTACTCGTCGCGGCTTTTTTTTTATTTTCTACACTCTAGTGTATATATAGTGTCTTTACTTGATTAATTATTAACGAGTGTTTGTTTTCACTTCTGTCTCTCTATCTCTCTCTTTCTCTCTCTCTCCAGAGAATTGCGCTTCAGTTTGACTCTTGCGTTCTTTATTAACAAACGAAAATCTCTTATTCGCGAGCGTAGAGACACGCACGTTGTCGCGCAGTCGTTAAATCATCGCAATTAAAGTTTCGAGGGAAACAGAAGTAGCTTCTTTTTTTTCTCGTCGTATATAGTTCGCCAAACTGTTAATTATTTTCAGTTCCAGATCTCTCGGGTCATGAGAGTTGCACACAGAGCGAAAGCTGCCGAACGGATTGTTATACAGAGGCTGCTTGGAATTATGTGTGTACCATATCGATCATTTGGCTTGCGGGTTCTAACTCTTTCTCTCTGTGTATTTATGTGTGTTATATATATATATATATATATATATACATGATTCGTATTGATCATTAGCAGCTACCGAAGAGATTCCCGTTGAATTATCGATGTCGCGAACTTTTGCCTTCGGGCGGACCGGATTAATGTATACCTCGTGTTGACTTTAATTGGGCTTGTTTACTTTACTGCTTCTTCCTCCCGAGGGAGTAGTAGTCCTTCCTCTCTGACTTAGATTTTGAATCGTAACGAGAGGGATGAATTATTTATCGGGACTGGCGGGTAGCGGGTCTTATATGTATATACCTATACACCTCAATTACCCCTCCCGTATAGAAGCTGACGTTTATTACCCTTTCCCTATCTTTATATATATATATATATATATATATATATATATATAATTTTTTTTCTCAAACGAGCCGTGAAAAAGTTATTCTCTATTATCGTCTATACAGAATATATATAGTATATGCAAACAGCGGGAAGAGAACAAAAGTCCGGCGCCAACACCCTAGCCTAGAAACGATCGAGATAAATAGTAACGCGATAATCTCACTCTTTCTCTCTATCTTCTACATTATAATAGTAACCCAGTGACTCGTGGGAAAGCCGTTGCCTCGGGGCTCGAAAAATCATTCCAAACTGCATCTTTTCTACGGGAGGATATACATACACATATATACAAATATATCCGTATACACGTACACCCGCGGATACTCCCACGCGCGTGCGATGCGAATTTTCTCTCTCTCTCTCTCTCTCTCTCTCTCTCTCTTTCATCCGCTATTATGGCGTGTACGAGTAGGTTACGGAGCGCAGCAGCCACTGCGAACTTTCCCCGCAAGAGAAAGAATGATGCGTCTGTGGCTAATTAATTATATTGCGGTTGTATTTACGTGTGCGCGCGTGTATATATATATATACATAAGTCTAAACACACGATCACCGTAGCGTCGGAGAATTTTCCCTCCGCGACATTCAATTTGCAGAAATAGCATGTAATTTCAACGGAATATTTAGTGCGATGCTTATACGCGTGTATAATCGCGTTAAAGACATTATTACTCTGAGAGTCATATACAGGCACGAGTTACGCATTTGTTGTTAAAATCGCGAAACACGTGCAATTTCAGAACGGCTTCGCGGAAACCGCACGTACGCGTTGTGCGTTTCCTCGTATACGGAGCGACGACGATGAAATTAAGTTACCGAGCGTGATGCACGTCAAACGCGAAAATAAATTTCATCGGAAAGCATTAGACTCTCGAGCGCGTGCAAAAGGACTTTTCCCACTAAGAGCGAGAGGTAGAGTACCGGAGAGAGAGTGAGAGAGAAAAAAAAGCGCGTCGCACGTACACATGCATACAGCGCAACTGAATAACCCGAAGTCAAATCCGAAACGAATTCGTCTCGCGGCCATGAAACGGCTCATTAATCATCGTTCTCAGCCCTCACACAAAGTTACGCGCGAGAGCATTAGCTTCTTTCCTCTCTCACTCTGTCTTTAAGGATTTATCGCTCTTCTAGGCTTATATAGGCTAGTTCGATCGTCATCATCATTATCATCACCATCATCATCATCATCATCATCATCATTGCGTTCGTCGTCGCGGTGTCGCTCGTAAATACAAGATGCCGTTCTAAGATAAATTAATCGTTGGTATTGTCGCGGTTTCCTTAAGTTTACGTTTCTTTCATTCTTCCCTTGTTGGAATGGACCAATGACTCAGTACTGATATCCTGTTAGCTGATGCCGGAGAAAACTATCAACGACGGGCTGTACTTTTAAAGCTTGTATTTTTATTAATTTTTGCATTTACTATAATATTATAAAATTATAATATCTAATGTATAAATTAAATTATATGATTCATTCGTCGTTACGAATGAAACGCTTTATCGCCTGCGCTTGGCTTCCTACTACGAGATTTATCGCTACTCAATTGGAAACTTGTTCTTTCGTGAGATCTAGATTTTTTTACATATGTTTACGACGATTTGGAATTCATTTTAATGAGATGTTACGACATTAACAGCTATAGTAAACTGACGCTTAAGGGGGCAAGATACGTTTAAGTGAGGCTATCTAATGTAAAAAATTTCATTTAGTTAGATTAATCGCATCCTTTACATATGTAATGTTGTAAGATACGTGTATCTTTAATTCGAGCGTAATTTCACATTTCCCTTCTTTGTCCATTTGTAATATGTTGTTGAAAACTCACTCTTCGTATTATTCAAAGTGAATTGATGAAGCGATTGAGCTGAAAATATGGTATAAATACTCTTTGATACATTCTTTAAAGCTTAAACATACGATTTTATCTTTAATGACTATAAAAATGATTGATTATATCTATTTTCTTTAAAATCTTCGTGTAAAATTTGTTCTGCTTATCCGATTAGAAATCTCTCCATTCACGCTTTAAAGAATGCGTCAAAGAGTATCGACATCAATTTTCAGCTCGATTGGTCCATGGATTCGCTTTGAATTTTATGGAAAGTGAGTTTTCAACGATCTACTGTAAGTAGTCAACGAAGGAGCTTAGAGATGTCAAACAAAGCTTAAATCAAAGATAAACCTATCAAAAACTTCAGTGTTATATAAGAAACTAAAATTTTGAATTTAAGGTAACCCCCGATCCAAGGTGTCTTGCACCCTTAAAATTATAGATGGACGTAAAATTCTCTTAAGATCAAGCTCAACTAGGTGAATTCGTATAAAAATCTGGTTCCAATCTAGCGCGCGAGTGCAGGACCAATGTTGGCGAACATTATTCAACCGCTATACAGTTTTAACTCCGGTTGAAAACTGGCACGCCAGCATTGGGTCAATGCATTGTAAGAGTGTTGGCCCGTTCTTATGATCCCGGTATGAAAGCGAGGTTTGACCAGTACTGGTAATCAGTGAAAAACCAGTACCAGCAATTCTTAGCACATTTATTTATATTTTCCAGTTTCAAGCCACTGTTATTCAATGCAAACTACTCGTACATTCATGAATTAGTCTTTTGAACAAATAAGCTTTTATCCATAAATGTTTTCGTGAACGTTTTATTCAACGCTAAGACAAGGTCCATAAATATAACTCTTGTGTTCCATAGGAAGCTGCGAGGGATGATTGAACGAGCGCTCGTTTTCCTCGTGGCTACTCGAAAGATGGAACGTAAACATAACTAAGATTTGATTACGTACTGACCCGTTGTGTTCCAGTACCGGCAATTCTTACCCAGACTTATCCCGTAATCCACTCATTCGGTTCAGTACCTAGAATTCCTTGCGAAGCTCGCGAAATTCGATACACGAGTCTTGAGCTCTGTACACGTGCATCGCGGAAGTTTTCTGCTTAGATGTTTATTTACGACGGGTCATTATACGAAAATCGTCGGCATACATCATTGTTTACGGTAGGCTTGAGAAAGGGAAATTTACGGGTAGGACTTCTTTACGCGTATAATGCGACACTTCTAAGTCTGGCATAAATCATACCGGCCACCCGTGAACAGGAGCTACTCAAGACCGTAGTCTAGTTGATGAACTCGTAAGTCTTGACGAATCGACTCGGAGTTAACTTATCCTCCAGCGCACGCGCGCGTCTTGTTATTTATGCTAGGAAAAACTTTTTCCGTGATAATTATTCATTTTTATTTAGTCGTCTCTGTCGAGTCGGTCTATTTAAAATAAATGTCTATACACCGAGAGATACGCTTGTACACGTTATAATTTATGTTTATTATAGAGTCTGCTGGTAATTAAAATTTAACCCGCGTACGTACAACTATGTGTATATTTAACTTTCGATGAATGAGTTTCCGATAAAGAAAAAGATCCCAATTAATTAACCTACCATTGCACACAATAAAAGCACATGCGCACGTCTCGCTAATTCAACGGTTGTATCAGCCGAGAAGATCGCGTTAATCGCGTCTCCTGCTCTCCAGCAGACTCTCGCTAATTAGTATCGAATTAGGCAGTCTCTCGACTCCATCAGCATCACTTTTCTCTCCCTCTTCTTATATACACATCTGCTCGCAAGGCACTTTTGCCATATACATGCTTACATACATATATATAGTTAGAAAGAGACAGAAAGAAATACGAACGGAAAGTAGCTCGCGTGGCCGCAATTCAGTCAGTTTCTCTCTCTCTCTCTCACTCGCATAACGTATGGCGCTAGCTGGAAGTCGCGCCGATAAATCGTTGCGGAGAAAGACGTACAGCAGCTTCTCTCTCGCGTGATGTAGGTAAAACTGTGTGTTGTGAGCGTCCGATGCAAAATCGACACGTTTTCGCTAGACGTCATGAATCACCCTCTGGCGTTACGTGTTGCTGCGCCGAGCGCGCGGACGTAGACGGAAACGTAAATTCTCTCGCTCACGTGCAGTAGTAGTAGTAGTCGTTGTTGTAGGTAGTCGAGAAGAGCGAGAGAGAGAGAGAGAAGAGGCTTTGCCTTATAGGTCGGTAGAAAGAGAGAGAGAGAGAGAAAGAACGTCGGATAGCGGTTTATTATCAATTTTGCATGAGCAGCTGCTGCTTGCGCACGTTACTGCTCGTAACCTCAGGGGTCAGAGCCGAAACACGGGCTTCGAGAAATTTTTTTTTTTATCCTCCCTCTCCTTCTCCTCGAGGACTAATCGCTTATTCGAAGGTCGGATACAGTTACGCTATTCGGGAAATAAGTAATTTCTGAATCAATTTCCTCGCGTACAGTCTCGCGGATATATATATATATATATATATATATATATATATATATTTTCCTCATTTATATATGTGTGTGTGTGTGTATCTGTATACGTTCATTCTCGTTTTAATTAAGCGTTAACCGGTAGTCCAATATTTCTGATTAAGAGCCTAGAGTTTATGAAACTAATTACCTTTAATTTTTTCTGCAATCAAGCTACTTCATTAGAGAGAGGAAAAAATTCGTGCATATACTTAGTAAATTAAATGAATTTTTCCATACCCCGCCAAGTATAATTAATTTAGAAGCTTTAATACATTCTAACCGTATAGTCTCAGATATATTGCTCAATTAAATCGAGATGAAGAAAAAAAAACAGAAACATTTTTTCACGAGGATAGAGAGAAGCACCTGCTCTTTGCTAAGTTCACCTCTGTGCATCTTTACGCACATTCATATATACACACATGCACATAAGCAGTAGAATTAGCTGCAATCAAGCGAACTTTAAGAACATAATAACCATTGAGTATTATAACATACATATATCCGTCTCTTTGATATTAGACGTACTGAGAGGGCAAGAGACTTAGAGAGAAAGAAAGAAAAAAAAGGACTCTCAGCATTCCTCGCTCGTCGAGCATTACAGTATTTCAAAGCGGGTGTAATTAAAGTACATTTCGAGTTGCGCGCACTCGTACAGATATCTACAATTACTCGATTACCTAATTGAAGTGCGCTTTTTTTTTAATTTAACGCAGACCTTGCGTTTAATAGCGTATAATATCGAATTAAGAACCAAGCTCGTGTATAAAGGATTTTCCCATCGGAACGATTTCGATAACGCGTCGCTCGTTTCTCTTCGTGCGCGCGACGGCGGGCGCCGATTGTGTGTCAGACTACATAACGGCTCTCGTGGATAATTTTTCGCCCGAAATTCGGATCGTGACCCTAAGCACATCTCTCTCTCTCTCTCTTAGTCTCTCGCTATCTCGACTGAAATTACACACGCTCAGCTATATAACTTATCTAAATCCTCTTGCAGCTTCATCGCGTCATTATATATCTCACGGCGCGAGTATTATACTGTATAAAACACTCAGCTCTCGGAGTATGAGAGAGAATCCCTTGCTAGTTTTCGAGCGCGTAGTTATATTCTCTCTGTCTATTATAATGTGCAAAAAGGCTCTTTCAAGTTATATACAGAGAGAGGGATTGAATCCGTTGCCAGAGCGATTAAATTGTCTACCTTTTGACGATGGAAAACTACCTGCGCGTCCCTTATAATAACGTATATATCCCGAGCCTCGGGATACGTGTATAATATGTGTGTGTGTATATGTATATCTGTGTGTCTGTGCGTATGTATATGAATATGCGTATGTGTTTATACACACAGAAGAGAGAAAGTGAAGAGTACGTTCACGAGCAAATTTATGGCTAATTATTTCGCCCTTGTTAGAGTAGCTCGCTCGCGCGCTTGATCCGCTGGAAATCTAAGAAATTGTCTACATTCTTCCTCAGATCTTTCTTTACGCATATAGGCGTCGGTCTCGATAATTAAGACTTCGAAGTTTGTCGGCTACTACATATACACATTCAAACACACACACTTATTTATATTTATATATATATAGTTTGTGTGTGTCTGTGTTTGCGTACAGCTCGAAGCGTAAGACACTTCCTCTCTCTTTCTCTCTATCCTCATATCTTTCTTCGGGGCTTCCGTATATTATCGAGCCTCGCCAATAAGCCGTCAGATTTAATTATCACGATTTATTATAAACTACTCCTAGCGTTTCCTCATCCGTAAACGCGCGTATAGGTTTAACAACTCCGCGGCACAATATAATAATAAAATATATGATATTATATGGCTGAAGGGTATGCACAGAGAAACGCACACACACACATACACACGGACAAGCTGTGAAAACACGACGCGAGGAAACTTGTTATCAGCTACGCGAGAGAGAAAGAGCGAGAGAGAGAGAGAGAGAGAGAGAGGGAGAGAGAGAAAAAGAGATAGTTAGGAATTGATGCGATCCGCGTGAGGTACTTGTAAACCTATACCTCCTCCGATATCACGCTGTAGACGACGGCGGCATTTAATCAAAGATAATGTCGCTATTAATTTTTCTCAGGAGATAATATACTTTCGACGCATTCGCGCTCGCGATATCTTCATTCGTTTTCCAATGCCTATTTGTTGAGTTTATTTTTACGTTGGAATATAATATTGATCGAGACGCGTTTATACGCGCGTACGTATAAACGCGTGGAATTGGTTTCACCGCAGAGAAATTGAAAATTAATTTATTAATAATCGCAACTTTGTGCGCTTCGCTATTTGGGAAGGGAAAATTGCTTTACCCGTTGCGATACGAGGTAATTTTTTCGCCCCGGTGCTTATTTAAAAGTGAGAAGCGTCGCTTTGTGTTTTTGCCTACGGACTCAATATTGAAAATAAATTTAATTTATCGATAAGGATCAGATGGGTTTATTCAATAAAATTGAATTTTCGTATTGTCGATGTGTATACACGATACTCGTTAATTAAATAAAGAAAAAACAAATAACCAATCGACGATATCGACGATAACGAGACTTTCATTACAGTACAATATAGTGTAATCAGACATATATGCTCATCGTTCCGTATCCCATAATTAGCCGCAATCTTAGGAATCCAAAGACACGAGATATAGAACAATCGCTTAACTAGCAGCACAAGAATATTAAAAAACATTAGGAGAAAAAAAAGACACGTATCTCGTGAAAAAATTCCACATCCCAAATCAGGCTTGACGAGAACAATCTCAACTCTCCTCCCTCCAATTATAAGAGATATCTCGGCCAAACACCCTGTGCGCTATAAATGAAGGTCATGCGTTTATTACAAGACGCTTTTCTCATTTACAAGCCTGACGCGGCGGAATTTTCACGCCTCTCGGTTCATGTTGGCATTGGATTATAATACTCTTGTACACGAGGATATAAATAGAGAGAGAGAGAGAGAGAGAGAGAGAGAGAGAGAGACAGAGAGAGAAAGAGAGATTCTATCTCCTTATATATTATATCGTAGTGGAAAGCCCATGAAAACTTGAAACCCGGAAAACTCATCAGTACGGAGGCGGCGGCGGCGGCGGCGGCGGCGGCGGCTCTTCATTAACGTTGCGTCCGCGACCTTGTCCATTCGCGCTTCCTATGCTATTGCTGTATCAAATTTCGTTACGCATACATGCGCTCTTCATTTATCTCTCTGTCGCTACGTTCGTTCGTAATTAAGTAAACGGTATATGCACGTTTAACGCTGCTGTTGCTGCGTGATCCCATAAAATAGACATTTGAAAAGGCTCTAGAAAACGTATATATATATGTATGTATATACACAAGTCATATTGTACACAGGTACAGGAGTCGCATCAGTTTTTTGATGTCGTCCAAATCCAGGCTAACTTGTTTATAATTTTCCTGTGGTAAGAGCCGCTCATCCGACGAGAACAAGCTTAACGATTGCATTTATCACGTGTGCACGCACCGGCTGAGCGACTATGAATATGAGATTAATTATACATTCGGGGGATTATTTTTCAAAAGCTATGGTACAACGATCATATCTCGAGCGCAGCGTCCGTCCATGTGTGTGCGTATCCGTTAGACGAACCGTGTAAAAGCGCGCGCGCGCTCGCGTCTGCAGTGGTAGCAGCGACGTAATTACTCAAATCGTTTTATTTTCGATTTTTCAAAACTCGCCTTTACAACGAGTCTCTTTTCCCTTAATTGGTCGCGGCATCGAGCTTTTAGCGACAAAACCGCGCACCGGGACATACCGTACATACAAGAAGTTGAAGTACATAAGAAGACGAAGAAGCTCGGAATAGATGAATTATTCATGAAACTAGGGAGAGAGAGAGAGAGAGAGAGAGAGAAAGAGAGAGAAAGAGAGAGACTAGTGGATGACGAAAATGAGTAATGCTCTGAGTGAAATTGCTCTCGGCAGTAGACTACTCCAGTTATGAGACCCTCTCGCGCGCAGATGTGCACCGTGGAAGATCATCAGTATATATACGCGAGATTACGAGGCGAAAACTAGGTCCTCTACTAGCTCGCGGTAGTAGTAGTGTCTTATCCCTTTCTCTCCTCCGGAATGATAATCGAGGATTTTACTAGCTGCTAGGCTATATTTATAGAAAGTACGCTATACATATATACCCACACATATACATATTTACAGTGTACAAGTATACATCCTTATGTACCTCTCGACCGATCTCTCATGGTGTCACGCAAGTTTTCCACGTCGTTTTGCGTTTATATACACAAGCCAGTCACGAGTGCAATTAGCCCGTGAGCTGGAAAAGTTCGCGCGCCTATTTCAACGGTTGTTCTCTTGCAATAAAACATTTCAATGATAAAAAGAGAGAGACAGGGAGAAAAGAACGCGCGAATCGATTAGAGGAGAGTAACGAATGAACACACCGCTGCTAAATTGTCCGTAGCGCGAGGCTTTTTCCTCCGCAGGCCATTAGCCAAGGCTGATCCGTTCTCGTGTCACGCCGCATACAGAACAGAGAAGAGCTTCTTCGCCATTTCTTCTTCCTCTTTGTTTCATTTTTTTTCTTTTTCTTTTTTTGTTCGCTACTTCCTTATCCTCGTGCCTACGAGAGAGTGCGATAACCGTTTGGAAACACGCGCGAAAGACGAGCAATTTTTGGCTTGCAGTGGAATAATTTAACGCAGGGTACGTGATATAAAAAATAATGTAAAACAGTCGAATGTAATTGCCGAGCGACTCGGCGAAGCGCATCGTGCGTTTCATTAAATTTTCAAAACTATATATATATACTGATAAACCGCGTCGTCGGTGGCGCGATATAACGGGTAGTACAGTCCCGCGGCTTCGACTCCTTTCATCATCCTGTAGCTTGTATCTTCTATATATATATGTGTATACGTGTATATACAAAGCTTAGACTCGATTATTATGTGCTCCGTTGTATTATATACAAAAGGAGGCGCGCATCGAACCGAATGCCACACGGTGACACGGAAAAGAGCCACATAGAGGATCGAGTATTTTCCCCGCAATCATATCCTGCGGTGTTGAAAAATCAGTATGTATGTGTGTATCGTATCGCGAGAGACGTGCTCGTGTCGGCTGCTGCTATTGCTTTTGTCCGCGGATTTGACGAGGGACAAATTGGATATTTTAACGAGATTATACGCGTCTTTGTTTTATCAAAGGAAAGCGTTCATATTCCTATAATACACATATATATATATGTGTATGTGTATACATCTATTTTTTTTTATGACTTTATACCTGTAGGTACATCCACGTCACTCTATTCGTAGAATTTCAATTAGTTCAACGCAACGAGGAGAATATTATTATAGGCTTGACTCTCCAATTTGTCGCGCGAAAAGCCTGATTCGCTTTATTTTTTTGCTTCAAGAAGGCTTCGCTCTCGTCACGTCGAGAGAACCGCACTAAAATATTCAGAGTAGGCTAATCAGAGGATCGCGACATCCCTCATCCAGATTCCGATCTGTAGCGCGGCTGCGGTGACGTCGCCGCAGCTTCCCGTTATCTTTCTCTCGCTCGTGGCTTCCTTTCGCAGACTTTTGTTTCCTTTATTACTACTGTGTGCACTCGAAAAGAAAGCCACTTTAAACTTTTCCTCTATCTCTCTCTCTCTCTCTCCCTCTCTATTCCACAAATTATGAACAGCTGATGGACACGCGTTGTCTTCGTGTTTCGTTGTGTTTTTTTTCTCTCTCTTTCTCCGTCTTTATTTTCACCGCACTGCGCTACGGTTCGAAAGTGAAATCCTAAGCGCAGCAAAAGCCGATTAGCATAAGAATGTACATGTGTGTGTCTACAGGAACAGCTCCAATTGTGTATCGACAGCCAGTCATCGTTTGTTTTCGTTCTACGCTAGGTGCACGCGTACGTGGCCTGGTGACCTTGAATCGTCGTGTATAATATATTATAACATCGAGAAAAATCCGTAGTAGGAATCGTCAGTACTGGTACAACGAGTCAATACTGGCCCTCTTCTGTTAACCGGGAGTGGTCCAACATTGGCGCGGTATCGGAATGATAAGAACGTGCAGAGTTTCAATGTTGTACTGGTCCAATTGTGGTGTGGTATTCGAACGACAGTTTAACTTTCAACTCACTTCAGTTCTATCTTCCGTAGAGGTGGTTTAGTTACATCTCATTAACGAATGAAAAGGAGTCTCTTGAGTGTAATACTTGGAAGGACATGTCATTTTCATCTTTTGATGATTTCAGAGAATTTGATGATTCTTTACACAATAATATTATATATGTATACAGTGGTGGCACAGTACTGGTTCTCAAGTATGGCCCGATCTTGTCACTCCAGTACTGGTCCGATCCTGGACCAATATCGACTCACAGTACTGTTGACCGGAGATCAGCCCTGGGCCATTTGTCAATTCCTACTGAGGGTAAAATAAAAAAAAAGAAAAAAGAAATTCAGCTATCGGTTAGAAATCGATAAGTCATTTCTTTATACGAATTTCGATCATTACACAGCGTTGAATGATCGTTTGGAATTGATCGATTCATCGACATCAATTACAAGCTCGGATATGGAGGTAGCAATCATCTCGTCGTAATGGTTCCGATAGAGAATAAGAACCGAAGAGAAAAAATGTAATATCACACCTGTTCGACGTAATAATGGAAGCGTAAAATCATCTAACGATCGATGCGGCAAAGGGAGGAGATCGAGAAACAAAAAAAAATATCTAGCGTCTACAAATCGAATTACAACTCGCCGATGTATACGAATTACCGTTAGCCCTTGACACTTTCGACGCTTGCCTGGTCTTGCATATAAGAGCGCGTTTTCCAAGAGAAAATACTCTTGGTTCATTTACACTTTCTCGTTCTCGAGTTTTATTACAAATATTGTTGAGCATCGCGCAAAGTGACGTACGGTAGCGCAGTAAATATAGCGTAGCGACTAAATTTATTCCTAAGCGAAGAGCAACCTGACAGCGCAATTTACATTTACACGGACGCGTCTACAGCTTCTCTCTCTGTCTCTCGAAGAAATTGTCTCTCTATCCCTTTAATCTTCCGGGAATAATAATACCACTCCCAGTCTACATTTTTCTTTATTCCCTTACATCTCCTTACTCCATGCCGGTTAACGGCAGCGACTTTATTTACTCATCTCTCACTTGTGTCTCGAGTCAATTGGGGCTCGTATGGCGTGTAATTGCGAAAAAAGGCTTACATCCCTCCGGAGATACAACGTTTGCCCCTGTTCCCTCTAATGACGTGAATTGCACACCGCACCCGGTTTGTTCCTCCCCCCCCCCCCCTATCTAAGCTTTATAAATGCACAGGAGCTATGGCAAGGTTGTCCTCCATTACACGAGCTTCGTCATAAATCGTCGGATAAATTGCTTCGAGTCGACGGAGAAAGAAAGGAAAGTTATTCGCGACTGATTGACGATGAGAAATGTCGTTGAAAGAGGGAAAGGGCTATTTGGCGTGTACGTAAAACGCTTGGAGAGAAAGCTTCAGTGAATTGTCATTTGACTTCATACCTATACAACATATCCGTACATGCGTTTAATGTTCATGTATATACACGCGTAATAAAAATGTCGAGTGTTCGTCCGTGCGTTTAAATGTGAGATGTAAATGCTGCGAAGTCGGTTGTTACTTCACTGGGTGGAAGAGCAGCAAAGGGAGTAGGAGTCGTTGCCACAAGGTAATTTAAATTTAATCACGTACTTAGACAACTCGGAGTTCGCGTCAACGGTGCGCAATGCGAATATACGTATATATATATATATATATATATGTGTGTGTGTATACATATTGTATATACAAGCAGTGCGAAAAGAGTAATAGCGCGGAAAGTTTTAGGTGAAAATTCAAGTTTGCACCCATACCGAGCATTTAATTATACGCGAGAGTCTATAATGTTCTTTGAATTCTAATCGTCGCGCACTTCGGGGAACTTGCCTGAGTGTACGCGAATTGCTCGCGAACTTTCACAATTCCTTAGGCGAACAAACATTCGCGATTATTATATACACGGGTGACATTTGACTTCGCGCGAACTTTCAACAGTCGAGAAACGTCAACGTTCACGTCTATAAATATACCCCCAGCAAAGAGTCAAGTTTTCCAATGTAATCACAAAGCAAGCGTTCGCGCGCGCGCGCGGGAAAAAAAATTCAAACAATGCCGAAGCTCGCGCGGGAACGTTATAACGCAAGAAATCGAAACGTCCGCAATCGAGCGCGCGCAACAGGCATAAGAAAGAAAGCAAGAAAGGCGCGAGAGATGCTACCTCCGGATAGAAGACAAATCGGGGAGGAGCAGAAGTAGCAACTGCAGCAGAAGCAGCCTCGAGACTCTATACCTTCTTCCTCTCTCTCTCTCTCTTTCTCTGCTTGCCGAGGTAAATAATCTTTCTGTTGGTGTGCTGCTGCACAGCTTTCCCGGTAAATTCGAGGCTGCGGCCTTTTTCCGCCTCGGCGCACGCCGTGACCTCGTACACGGGGGGATAAGCATCATCGTGAGCTCTTCTCTCTCTCTCTCTCTCTCCCGGACAGTTTGCGTATACAAATACGTTTGTTATGCGCACGTTGAGGAGCGAAAATATCGTGTAGGCGCTGAAGGAGTAGATCGTAAGAAGCGTTAATTCGTCAATGTTTATCCCTTCTTTAGGGTAGGAGGATGTGACGCGAAGGAGGTGCGGGGGGGGGGAGGTAATCTTTTCGCTGAGCGTTATTTTCACGAGGACGCGATGCTTTTTATGCTAACGAACCGCACCGCTGCTTTTTCGCGCTCTATACGGCTGTATAATCAATAGCTATGCAACGCGGGTATGTATATAAAGCTTCGATATATGCATGAATTCGTAATGGCGTATGAATATTCCGCGAGCCGCGCCGGCGTAAAATTCGGATGTGCTTTTTCTCTTTCTCTCTCTCGCTACCTCTTTGAAGAGAGAGAGAGAGAGAGGAACTCGATCTCCGATTATCAGTCCGTTCGTCTTCCCGCTAGTCGCTCGTTGCCATAAAACCATTTTACTGTTCTTTCGGCGCGCTGGCTTCTCTATATACCTGTGTATAACTGTCCCGACTTGGAAACTATGCGCGGCTCTTCGATCTATATATATATATATATATGTGTGTGTATGTGTGTGTGTGTGTATACATATATATATATATATATATATATTCCTCATTGTGGTGCGAGCTTTGTGAAATTCTCGCGAAAAGAGCGGATGTTGCTGAGAAAGCGATAATGGCCCGCATATATAGACGTCGCGTCTTGTAATTGGCAATTTGCAGTTAACCCCCCTTATCCCTCCCACTGTGTGTCTTAAGCGCTCGTGTGTAGCTTGAAATATCACTCTATTTCGTGCGAGAAATTCCTGGTTTATGTTTCGTTGCCTATTTATTTTTTCTACTGTTTCATCTTTTCTTGTTGTTTCGTTGAAATTTCACAGAGGAATATATTTAAAAATACAGCTACCCCGCATATGTAGAATTAAACAAACAGCGTCACTCGGCAATATATATCTATATAGAAGAGCGAAAACATATCCGCACATAAGAGATAGAGAGATAGAGGAAGAGAGAGAGGGAGAGAGAGAGGGAGAGAGAGTACTTCGTGAAAAATTGTAAACACGTCGCGAGGACACGAACAAACTATATGTTTTGGAGAGTATATATCGTGGAATATACATTTCACAGTTGAAGCAGAAATAGATTCGTTGGATTTTCAATTTGTCACCCAGCGGGTCTTGCTATTGTGAGCTAAATAACACACGTAACGAACGGCATCGTATGTTAAACACCTCAAAAACATTCTCGTAGGATATTTTCATACTCGATGTTGAAACTTCCGCAATTTCATTTGCAGCTGCTAACCCGATGCGCTTGATGTTGACAATTCGCAAAGTGAGAGAGAAACAAAAAATAGAAATTTATAACGCTTTCGCTTGGTAGACGGACATCTATTTTAGCCGCTAGAAATAATAGAGAAAATTCCGTAAGAAGAAAATAAGCTGCCGTTTCGCAGTAATTAATAACTTCTCTCATATCGCAAAAGCAACAGTAGTAGCTCTCGTGGTCCCATTGTTTTCCACGCGAGAACGCAAATTCGCAATCCGTCTGCATGCAAACTACCTGCCGCGGCGCATACACGTGCCATTTTTCATATAGTTAGGAAATCTTTTTCCTGTAAAAGTTACCGTAAAGCTGCCGTAATCTCCGGAATATTTTAACTTTTACGGGGTGAAGAATTAAAAAGGAAGTCAAGGCGATATGGCGAACGTCTGGTTGATTGGTTGAGAATTTTTCTAACCTCAAAAGCGAAACATCATTCTTCGATGATGAATGAAAAATTCTGCACGATCGTTAAGCGCGAAAATACGGTAGTTGCAGGTTCTTTCCATTGTATAGAATGTTTATGATTATTGAGTTTTAGTCGTCGATTATTAATTAAAAAGAACAAGGAGAAACACAACTCGAGGTGAGGAAGATTCTTGTTTTGAAAATCCTTCGGTATTTTAAATCATACAAAAATATTCATTTTTCTTCCTTTCCCGGAAAATACCGTTGCTATAAGGAATCTTCTGGCCAATAATAATACAGAATGACCTTTTTCGTTGTAAATCTTTCGAAGCGCGAATAACGAGCAGTGCTATTGAAGATGTTCCAGGACAGCCCCTACAGCAAATGCAACTTGTTACACGTGCAATTTCAATAATAAAATATCGATTACTTTCTTCGGACGCGTTTCAATTTCCCTTGGATACGTCGATCTCCCACAGCAATGAATAATCCAAAAAGCTCAACATATCAAACGAATAACTATAGAGAGAGAGAGAGAGAGAGAGAGAGAGAGAGGATCGCCTTTGTCTCCCAGAGTGCGAGAGCTTGTATGCGAATTCCTATCCTTTCTCTTTCGCAGCCGCTGCAACAGCAGCGTTTCTTCTTCTTCTTCTTCTTTGCTCGTTCCTTTATATAGGTATACATCTGGCGCGTGTATACATATACTAGTCGATGCATATGCGCGCGGGTAGACGGTCACGTATCGGCTTGTGGTTTGAATTTTCCCCTGGCCTTTGGCTCCCCCGGTGTCCGTATCAAGCTGCGAGATCTTTCGACACGCCGTGCTTTCTTTCCCCGCGAAATATATTTCTCCCTCTTTCTACCTCCCGCTCGGCGTCACGTACTTTTATTATTATTCCAATTGTCCACTGTTATTATTATCATCATACGCTAGCTGACTTGCTGATCCTATTATTCCTCGCAATATGTATACAATAAATTCGAAAACTCATCGATAATTCAAACTCGCGACAAGTCCCCGTGAGCATTCTCGAAAAACAAAAATCTCTGTCTCTGTTATTTGCATATATATATATATATGTGTGTGTACGTACATGTATACACCGCGAATAAAAAAAAATGAATAAAAGCGCTGACTATATACCGTTCGAAATTCCGTGCGGTGAAGCGGGCGATATAATCGAATAACGAAAGACGCAAAAAGGAAGGCCGCAATCACGACTCTTTCTTCGTCTATCACTTGTCGAATGGTATAGAACGTAGTCGCCAGAAAGAGAGAAAGAAGAATGCCGACGTCGGAAGTAGCATTATATTCGAGCGGTAATAACATCATAATAACTGCAGGCCGATATATATATATATATATATATATATATATATATATATTATATATATCTTTCTCTAGCGGGTGCGGTGCATTTACTTTTTCCGCAGAGCTGCTACTCGTGGTTTAGGAGCTCGTGGTCTTCCCGGAATTTTGTTGAGTGTGTATGTGTGTATATACACGTATATATATAGATTATAGATAGATACATGCATATATATATATACATATATATATATTTGTACATGCAGCGGGAGAACACGCGAGGATCATAACTGCTTTAACGTGTAATTTTTTTCTCTCGGTCGGGTAAAAGAGATGAATTTGCGTTTAAAGCTAGAGAAACGAGGAATTACTTAGAACGCTTAAACGTACGGTTTTCAACTTATACCTAAGTATATATACATATATCGCGAAGATCGCTAGGGAGTACAGAGAGAGTACAGAGCGAGAGAAAATTTTTCAATTTCCATTCGTTTCCAAGTATACACGCTTCGATACAAAAGATAAACACTTCACGGCCAATTGAATATCTCTCGTTCTTCTCGCAAACATCCTACGAATCCACAAACGACACGGTCGCCCGCCCGTATTATACACACCCGTCAGTAGAAGAGAAATATCCTAACTTACCTCACTGGCGCTGGTGTAATTAGTGGTCAGCTTGATTTGCGGTCGGATTTTGCCCGGCGACTCGCGGGTCTCCTTGGCGGAAGTGGTCGAAGGCGTGGACGAGCTCTCCCTGCTGCTGCTCTGCGTACTAGCCGAAGAACTGCCGATTCGCTTGGTCGTCGATGTGTAGCTACCGCCACTAGTTGTACTCTTCACTCGAGGTTCGATTGAGACATTGCGGGAGGCTGCCGTCGTCGACGTCGTCGTTGTCGTCGGCGTTGGAGAACTGCTGCTGCTGCTACTACTGCCGCCGCTGCTGCTGCTGCTGCTGCTGCTGCTGCTGCTGCTGCTCGTCGTTGGGCTTGTGGTTAGGCTCGCGGTACTGCTGCCGTTATTGCTGCTGCTTAGGGTCGTACTGGTAGTACTGGAGACGGTACTCGGAGACGAGGCACTGCTGCTGCTGGTTTTCTTCAGGTTCGGGCTCTTCGACGGATTGGGAGAACTGGCGGACACTGGGCTCTGGCCACAGGAGCAGCTATTGACGAGGAATAGGGCGACCAACAGGATCAAGATCGGTGGACGCATTTTGGATTTTTTTTTCTCTTTCGTCACTCGGGCTGGATGATTTGAGCGAGGGCTTGCGTTGATTCCTGGACGGCCCACCTCGCCTTGGCTCGTTTGTTATGTCTGCGATTCAAAGAAAGCGATTCGTTAGCATTTTTTTTTTTTTTTTAAGCAAAAGGCAATTACGAGTAAAAAGTGTCCAATAGCGAGGAAATTTTCAGAAGAACGACATTTGGACAATCTGGAGCAGCTATCGCAGCTGTTTGTGTACATCTCGTTATTTCAGATGGTACGCAACGCTCTCGGTTCTCTTTGGTAGATGCGCGTACGTGAGAACTCGCACAATTACACGAAAAAAAAATCCTTGGCGCCAACGCGAAATCTCTCTCTTTCTCTCTCTCGCATAAATCCCAAAAAAAGGAACAACTTCTCTGCATTCCTAAGCAGCCTCTTAATAAAACGTTACAACTAACAAGATTACTATGTTAGTGGAGCGTGATCCCGTAAATGAAACTATAAACCATTTTTTCTCGTCTACGAAATTCGCTCGTCCTCTCTTTCTCTCGTATAACAAGACCGCAATGACCACATTCACATATACATGTATATAGAGTGGTTGATAAAGTCCCTCTATCCTCAAGCTGTATCAATAAACTGCAATTTAATCGCAGCTTCATTAAAACTATAACGCCGTCGGAATAATCCGAGCGGTTACCATGTATAAATTACAGCGGCGATTTTCTCGCTCACTAGAAATATGTTAATTCATTGAAATCCTACACTAGCAATTAGAGCGGCGTATATATGCGAAAACGAGTTTGATAGATCTGCTCCCGATCCCTATTCATTGTTCGTCGTCCATAAAAACCGCCCGACGAAGTAAAAATAAAGCCGAGTAGAAGAAGTAGACCGACGAATCGGTATTCCTTGTATATATGCTTCCTACACATATATATATATATACATACGTATATCCAGAAAGAGAGTGCGATATATACAGCACACTTCATCTCACCCACGCGCGTAAATTGCAAGGCTATACACAGTCCCGTATCATCGAGACGTTAATCGCACATCGAGGCGCGAACTGACGACGACACACACGAGCCAGAGAGAGAGAGAGAGAGAGCGTTTATGGCCGAGGTACCGTTCATCTCTCTCTCTCTTACTCTCGAGGATATCTCTTTGGCGCGTATGCAAACCGTTGCGCATTACATCATATACACTCTCGTTCCCCTTTTACACCTTTTTTTTTTACCACCCGGAGGGAGAGTTTTTTGTCCCGGCTGCTCCACATACACGCCTCGTTCCAATTTCCAACGAGATTATAGCAGTATAGACTCGAATGTACACAGATATATCGTTGGTCGGCGCGTTACGGGATTGCAGAAACCACTTCGGAAGCGGACGAGTCCGAGCCAGCGAGTGAGTGGCAAAAATGTCATTTACGGAAAGGAAGAGAAGGAAAAAGAAGGAAACTGATTTAATTGTGCTCGCGGCCGTTGCGTGACTGGTTTTCGTACCGAGAGAGAACGTCGAGCACCGAACCGACGGGAAATGGATGTACAGCCAACTCTTCGAATTTGATTGTTTAGACGGATGCGAGGTGGAATGATGTTTATTAGCAAATTCAATCGAACTATATATACATACACAAATAGCTTATACGTGTGTATGTTCATCGGTATATCGGTAATAAATTTCGCGGAATGTTAATCGGATTTAAAATTAGATATCCGTGCGGCGGCGCTTTGCGCGTATTACGCGAATTGGCAATAAAAGAAAGGCCCTTATTACAGCGCTTGCTTTTATATTTAAGTTCTTGGTGAGAAACTTTAATTAATTTCCGAGTACTTATAACGATTCATTACAGGGTATATATATATCAAAGCGAGCGCCAACTCGTGTGATATAGAGACACGATGGTGTATTAAAAAAAGGAACATGTAACGATAGATAGTCGTCTGAAGATTAATGATTACACGCTTGTCGACACGGATTTTTCCATTTTCATCCGGTTCGTTCGCTCTTTCTCTCAAACTGACTCCGTGTAATTATAGACTTCGTAAGCCTAGGCGTTAAAGCAAAAATCACATGGTCAGATCGTCTTCGCAATAATTTGAAATTAGAAGAAGCTCGTCGAGCTTCTTCGGTAATTAACGCCGCTCGCATGCATATCTATATATACATAGAGAACTGTACGTTATCCTATACAATTACACACTCGAGAGCGCGCGCGCTAGTATGTGTGTCTCGTACAAGCATATACATAGAGCAAAAAGAAAAAATCATATTTTATCCCGCTCGGAAGAAAAGAAAGTCTTTTCGCTCCAGTAGGTTTTTTCCCCTCCTGAATTTCTAGGAAAATAAAAATTCCCACGCGCTCCATTCTTCGAAATTAAATTCCCCAATCCTTTTGAGCAATCCGAATTCACGAAATCGATCATAGCGAGTAAATGCGAACAAAGTGCGTCGAATGCTCATCGATTCCAGAAATCTCTATTAAAAGCTCGTAGCTGTCCCTGGATTTACAACTCGAACGGAAATACTCGCGAATTAATTGCCTCCACAGGCTAGATACATATACGTGTACACATATAGATCTCTATAGACGCACATGCACATACACATACACACGGGTACTATCAGGAATCGTAGGTGTGGTTGTCAGTGTTGCCGAGGGGATACAGAGAGAGAAAGAGAGGCAGTAAGAGCCTCGGAGCTTCCTTAACGGTAACTCGCTATTTTTTCCAGACAATCCTCTTCTGCAGAGAGAAAGAGACCGGACCCTCTTCCACACACTCGAAGCACTTTGGCTCTGCGGGAAATTCGAGCAGTCGCGAGAGAGAAAGAGAGAGAGAGAGAGAGAGATTGTTGTTGCACGATAACGGCCACGAAGCGGCAGCGCACGTGACTCTTTCTCTCCGGGACGAGCTGCACGAGAGACTTTGCGATATACGCCGCGCACTTGTCATTTGCCATGCTGCCCTTTCAGCTGCTCTGAGCACTGCTGCTCTTCTCGTATTTCGCTCTTTCTCTTGCTTCTCTTTTGCAAACGACGTAGGTGCAGTTTGCTGTTAAATACTGTTTTCTCGCGAACGGTTAAAAGGGTTGCCGATAGGGGTTGATTAGATTACAGAGGCTGATTTATACAGGAAATTTCATTTTGGATTGAGAACATTGCTTTTGCTTTACATCCTCGATGTTTCATTAACTTTCGTTCCTACCAATGATGCAAAATTTACGCTTTCGATTACGTTATATCGCCATACCAAGAGAGAGAGAGAGAGAGAGATTTTGATTAAGCGACAAATGAAAATCATAGTATGCAAATAATGCTGTAATCAGCGTATATCGATGAAAATTCCAAATATTTTCTCTGTCGCGCTTAGCCACAAATCATCGTCATTAAAAGTAGTTCATTAAAAACCCGCTCGTAACTAAGACGCAGTATGACAAAACAAAACGCGTCGCTTTTTATTGGCGGATACGCCGTGAGTCGAAATTAGGTCAGGACGATTAATTTTACGATCCCATCTAGTCGAGATAAAATCTTCTCTCTCTCTCTCTCTCTCTTGGTCTCCTCGCGTGAACAAAAAGCCGCGTGTATTTCCTCAAAAAGAGAGTGAGAGAGAGAGAGAAAAGAAATTAATCTGACAATAAAAGTATATCCGGGAAATAAGGATTCTCGCCCGCGGAAGTATCACGCGGCGACATAATACGAATTACGGATGATTAACGCAGCGACAGGTGTAAGCTGATACCCGAGAGAAGCGTCGACGTCGATCGTCGGGAAAAAGAAGGCTCGTTCGCGGAAAATATTTCACGGTTTATTAGCGAAAGCGCAAAATAGCCGCGCGAAGATTAACGTTATTGACTGTTAAAATCCGAGCCTCACGTGTACTCTCGGGTACACACGTTAACGCGCGCACCGGGACGTCCGA
The DNA here is from genome assembly GCA_018906985.1 of Apocrypta bakeri. Taxonomy (NCBI): domain Eukaryota; kingdom Metazoa; phylum Arthropoda; class Insecta; order Hymenoptera; family Pteromalidae; genus Apocrypta; species Apocrypta bakeri. The sequence continues at coordinate 6,247,328 of JACCIA010000002.1, forward strand.
GACTATAAACTACCTTCTCTCTCTTTTTTACGCTCTCCCATCTATATATAGCTTACAACTCTTGGAGTAGTACAAGTCGCTTTTATCTCTCGTTATATACATATATTAACTCTATACGCTTTAGTACATATGTACAATCAAATTCCGCTCGTGAGTATCGCACTTTCATCACACTACCTGCATAAACACTGGCGCGTGTCCTGGTCGATGTCTCTCCGTCCTCTCGTTGCAACTTTATACTATTTACTCGTTATCACTTATCAGTAGCACTGTGTCTTTCGTGGTACTTTCTTACGTATACAAAAATCCGCCTCGAACCGACTCGTGGATGAGACAAAAACGAAGTACGAAGACGAAAAAAAAAGTTTCGCCCGGCAGACTGACAGCTCTTATATATGTGCAACGTGTTGTATTATGTATATATACGTCTATGGTATAATAAAGCAGCGCAGTGCTTGGCTGTGTGTTGTTGGAGTCCGACTGCGAGCTCTCGTAGGAGGGGTCCTGCCTATGAGTCCCCGCTAGTCCCACTTACCGACCAACCAGAGAACTGAGACTACCGGGGATTCCTAGTCGGCATCTCCGCCAATCCAACCGTCGAGTCTATACTGTCGGACTCGCTCTCTTTCCCTCTCCTTCTTATATCTATATACGAGTATACGTAGAGCGTCGAGCTGCTAGTACACTCTCGGTGCGCGCTCGCGCCCGGCTAATTACCGAGGCTAACGAGCTAAGGGTCCGGCCCTTCTGTGCTTTCTCTATCTCTCTCTCTCTCACTCACTCTTTTTGTCATACAGCTTTGGTGTCTTTAAAGAAGTACACACGCAATATTTGTTCTTTTCTTTTCTTTCTCTCATCTTTAATAAGTAGCTTTCACACACGTACGCGTACATAGGCGCGCACGCAAAGAGCGGATTTTCTGATTTTCCGGAAAGATCGCCGGTTAACGGGTGCAATTATCGCGTGGGAAGTAAATGTCGCATCGCTCGCCTATCCACATCGGAAAGCTTTCAGGAGGCTTTCGCGAGCTGCTCTCCTTCACGAGCGGCGCGTTACAATCGCGTATTAAAATAATAATGGCGAGATAAAAAGGGTTTCATTGCCGGCATCGATATTATATACGTTATATACGACGCGGCGAAACGAGTTTACATCTTCCAGGATAATTTCGAGAATTATACGCGCGGCTTTACGCCGGGCAGTTAAGGAGTTAATACTCGCGCGAGCGGAGTTGGAAAAATTTTCTCTCAGCGCCGGCGTAGAGTACATGTTTAGCAGCGGCGGTAGCGCTCTACACACACACACACACACGCGCGCGTACACGGGCTTGCGGATATTATTAAAACGAAACTATAGCGAAGAGTAGTAAGAGTGAAAATTCCGGTAGTAGCGTTGACCTTTTCGAAGCGCAACAGCAATGGGATAAGCGCATTCTTTTTTTTCTTTTTTTTTATTCTTTTGTTTTCCCATCGATTTTCACGGAGCTATTAATTTCGAAATATATTTACCTTCCATACGAGAGCCTAATTAACTCTCGATAACATCGGCGGCGAGTCTATATAACATGATCGAGAAAAGAAGCACCGTTTTCCGTGATCTTCTCCTTCCTATATATGTGCACATAAAAGAGCCACCGTGTCGCGCGCGACATCGATTCGTCGCCGCCCGATGCAAAGAAGTTGTACACAGCCGTCGGCTCCGACGAAAGAAGTAAAAGGATCTATCGCGAGTTCCGCGTAAAATCTTTGGGCGGGGGAGGGGGAGGGGGGAGCTTGCAGTCGAGACGCTTTTTGCGGGGGCAGAAGGATAAGTTATATAGAAGCCGCCGCAACCGCGCGGAAATTACTCTGTCGGCGCTTTACGAGTATACACAGGAGTTGCAGGAGCTAGTAATATTTCTATTTTTTATATATATAGATATCTATGTTCGACGTAAGGATTCTCGAGCAATAAGTTTATCATCAGCCGGACATAAATGTCGCTCTTCTCCTTGCCGAGGTGGGAAGTGCGATCGTATTCGCGGTAACACCGCCGTTTTATCATTCTCCGGATGCGCTGGCGCGCGCGCGCGCGCACGGCGAAAGCCTGGTATATACACTGTGTAACTGATCTTTTTCTCCAGCTATCCTCCCCCTTCCTTCTCTCGTTTTTCTTGTCCCTCTCTTTCTTTTCTCTTCGAAAGCGCGCAACGCCCTACGAAAAATCGTATAATTAACATCCCGCGCGCCGCGGCGGTTCTTCTTCTTCTTCCGAGGCTTTTCTTCAGCTTGAGCAAGAGAGAGAGAGAGAGAGAGAGAGAGAGATAGACGCGAGTCAATGGGGCCAAGCATTCCTTTGCTATAGCTACCATTCGGATTGAAGGTTTCTATTTAACTTGCTGATTGCCGCTCCGCCCGGCGATTCTTCTGCCCCGTTTCTTCTTCTCATTTTTATCTTATTCTTTCGCCGAGAAAAGCCTCTCTTTTTTTCCGATTGAATCTTCGAGACGAGAGAGTGTGTGTCTATGTGTACGTGTGTACATCTATATAGACATGTGGGTATGTATATATAGATACATTGCCGCGAGCAAGAGCACAATGGGCGGAACTGTAATTACAGCTTATGTGGCCACGTATACCTTGGTAATTGCGCGTGTTTCGTGCAATTTATTAATTAATCGCGCGCGAGACCGTGCCATACCGCCTTTTCTGCTTTTCCTCCATAATAATATAACGCATATAGACATATATATGTACCTATATATATATAGACATATATATAGACGTATGTTCAGAGAAGCGACGGGACGAGTGTGAGTTATTAAGAGGCTAAATCGATCGCCATTAAAATGACCAATTGCCGCGTATTACCAGCTAATAGCAGAGTAGCCCTATACACGACGCTTTGGATTATTAATGAGCCAACGCGCGATACGACAGCTATACTAGGCACGACGGCGCGATAATAATCCTCGGAAATAATCAGACTGTGGAATTGGAATAATATACTTCAGGGAACGTCTCAATCGAGATGAAAGAGAGACACAATCAATTCCGATGAAAAGTTCGTGTCCCACGTGTCGGCATCACGCGCGAAGTGAGAGAGACAGACAGAAACGGCAAGTCATCCACGTAGAAGAAATGATAGAGAGAGAGAGAGAGAGAGACAGAGCGAAAAAAAAAATTCGAGTCCGCAAGATCGTCTGAGCCATTACTATATATCTCCTCCTCGCCTTTAATATCTCTGCTCCAAATACTTGTGCAAGCCTCATAAACAAGCTCGACTGCATCTCTCACGAGTCGATGTATAATTCGTTTTGCTCGATGCTCTCGCGGATCGATAATATTATCACCCGGAGCCATTTGTCGACACGGTTCCGCGCTCGCGTGCTGATCGATGCGGAAAAACGCTCTCTCTCTCTCTCTCTCTACTCCTCCTCGTGCGGCCGACAAAAGAGAGAATTGAATGCAATTCGAACGCTCAGCGCGTGTATGCATGTATATATGTATATATAAATACAACGAAAGCACTTGCCGCTTATGCTCTCGGGAGCCCAAGAGCTCGAAAAAATGAATCGAGCATGAAATCGCTCCAGTTCCCATAGGGACTGCATTACACGTATGCATCTCCCCATGTGTATAGGGTCGGAGTTCGCGGTAAGTAGATACCGGTCGAGTTTGGCAAGACGCAATGCTTCGCGGAGAGGCTACTTACGTATCATATCGCGTGCACGAGAGTTTGACCGAGTAATTCTTTACTGCGGTGGCGTCGGTGCTTTCCTTTGCTCCACGGAACGAGGTCAGTTCTATAGCCTTGAAAATTTCGGCGCGATACAACGATGCATACGATACAAACACGTTTCTCGTTCCTTGTGTATACACACACACACATTCCAGTCCTGGATGTTTCGCTTGTTTTTCTACGGCTTTTTCTTTTTTTTCATGTCTTTTTTTCTTCTTCTTCTTTTTTTTATGGACCTCGAGTTTTACGCGCGCGAGAGAAAGAGAGAGGAAAAATCTATCTTGTTTTTAGAGTAAACGATTCGAGTAGCGCGAGTGCTTTCGTTTTAGAGGGATTGGCTTTGATGAGAAAGTCCAATGTTTACGGTTTTATTGCACGTCGATGTTTTCGAAGACGAATGGCTCTCTTTCGTGACGTCGGCTGCATGTGCTTCATCTCTTTCTCCCTCACTCGCCGAAAAATCATTACAAAACTGTTCAGTGAAACAATCGAAAACTATACGGTAAAAACGGTACATTCCGCGAGCTGTATATTACGGGGTGTGTATACATAGACTTTCAAAAAGAGCCGCTGCTAAATGAATTAGCGGGATGCTTCTGTGCGCTCTTGAACGAGAGTAATAGCTTTAAAAAAAAAAGTGGGAGATACGGATGAGAAACGATTTCGAAAGATCAGTTGAGTTTTATTATGGCTTTTTGTCGAAAGTCAAGTTTATGATATTATTCGTGTGATTTTGTAACGAATTGCTTTATTTTATGTATAACTGCGAATGTTCCTCTTATCCGTGACAAATTTCCTGTAAATGATTATTAAATCGAATTACTGAATGAACTGTTTTGCAGCCGCGAAATTAATTCCATGAATAATGTTGCATTAATTCATTCGCGTCAATATGCTCGACTTAATGTAACGCTTACTGTAAAAGATATGGGACTAGAGGAGGAAATTAATCCGCATATCAAATGCATCTACGAGGTAATATTCCCTAGACATGCTTATTTACAATTAATAAAACGAGTTCGTTAAGATACTTTTTTTTTGGAATCCGTATTATCCGAGTGAAAATGGTCAGCCACGTGTGGTTCCATACAAAATCAAGTCAAACTAGGCAATTAAATGTGTACTTCAATGAATATCGGCCTACATATCGTCCGTTAAATCTGTTATGGCTTCACCTTCGATTTTAAAAAAATAACCTTAAAATTCGTTGGAAAAACTTGGTACACGAAAATTTTTCACCGTTACCGAGCTTTCTCCTGTTGAGAAAGTCAAAATCAATGTCCACCCAATAAATCTAGTATCCGCTATTCCAAAATAAAAAAAGTAAGAAAGTAAAAACGGCGAAAAAAATCGCGATCCGATTCTTCTCTTGATACGTCGATATCGCGTGTCGCCATGTCACTCCCACGCAGTAGGAACAGGAGCAGCAGCATCTATCGATTCAACTCCCCCAAGAGCAACAGTAGCGCATACATCGTCCCGTCCGCCACTTGTGCGGTATTTGCTCTTTCTCTCCATACACGTATAGTATACATATATATATGTTCTCTGCGGTAACTGTTTATCCGTTGCTCGCCTACTCTCTCCCTCTCTCTCTCTCTCTCTCTTTCTCTTACTCGCTAATTATACAGCCTCCCCCGCACTTTAATTAACAATTAGGTGGACGAAACCAGAGACACGCTCGCGTAAGCTATGTATATAGAGACGTATGTGGATACAAATATATATGTCTACGCGCACAGCAGTAGTAGCCGCTGTTATCGTAACGCAGCACGTGATGCCGTTTGAATGTATGCCTCGAGGCTGCTCTTATGGTAATTCCGAGCGGAATGAAATACTTGTGGAAGCCGCGGGATAAACTGTCTTTAAGAGAGCGAGACGGCTTTAAAGTTTTCCGTGACTTATGAACCGAATAGAACGACGGAGCTTGGCTTATGAAAGTCTATGGACCTTATTGGCTTTGACGCGCTCTCGCTCTCTCGGTCTACATTTTTTCTCAGGGTTTCGTATAAGACGGAGAGACGAGAGAGAGAGAGAGAGAGAGAGAGAGAGAAAAAAATTCTATCCTCTCCGCCGCAGTGTTAATTTTCAATTCCAGAGTCTGCGGGCTGAGAAAAAGCGTAATGAAGCAGTTTCTTTGTGGAGTAGAGGTTCTCCGCGCTCTATGGGTATATATTTATATATACGTTATACAAGCAAAAAGTGTAAACGCTACGCAGCTGATATATCGCGTCAATAAAGTTTTTTCCCCCTCCTTTCCACGAAATTACCTTCTCATTAAGATAATAGAAAGTAAAACTCGCAAACGGCGCGCATTGTCCGAAAAATGTGTGCTCTCACCCTTCCCCTTCCACCGCTCACTCTCTTTACATGTATATACGACGTCATTAAGGCTCACTTGTCGTTTTTTCGGACTGATATACACGAGAGAGTTAATCGAAGAGTTCGTGAGGAAGTTTGATATACGTCGCATCGTTAAGTACACATTACCGTCCCGCATAAACTCTATGGTAATCTCTCTCGTCGAATCTAAATAGTCAGAGACACGTATGTATGTATGTGTGTCCTATAAATTCATAATTTCTCTCTCTCTCTCTCTTTCTCTCTCTCTTTCTCTCTATATTCATCCACTTGTCTCTTTCTCGCGCTCACTTGCAATACTGAGCTGGTTCAAAAACTACTAGCGGAATTTATGATTATGCACGCGACGATTTACCGATCTCAGCGAGATGTGGGTTAGGACTGGCATGTTTATGGGTCACTAATTCATCGGTCAATTATGAAAGGCGCCATACAGAGAAGAAAAGTACAGGTCTGTCTTCGATGCTACGCTTCCAAGGCGTTATGTAATTTGCGGAATTGCTTTTAATGAGTCCGACTACTGCTCCGTTCGTGAAAAGCTTCAGGTGTTTCTTTTTCGACAGGAATCTCGCGCTACTCCAGGCTGTCGTACATTATCCAAGCTTTATTGATTGAATATCGCGCGTCGATTCCAAAAGAAATCGTTCAACGATGTAAAAAAAATTTTTTTTCCGTTTTTTTCGTTTTTTGTTCACTTATAAAGGCACGCGCGTACACCGTAGCGTAACGAAAATTGTCATCGTCGAGCAGCGGCAAAAAGATTACTCTAGAGTTATTTGCTGAAAAAATTTTTAATCAAGCTCACCGTGGTACGTGCCCATCAAGCCTGTAACCTTATGCCCCTCGAAACAATTGCCAGGACAAAAAGTACTTTCCTATACACACATATACAGAGAAGAAACAAAAATTGTGATAGAAAAAGACACGTTCCGCGATCTCTTATAGATAAAGTCGATTCCGAGCTTTCAATCCTCTCGTCGTGTTAATTAAGAGAAGAGGCCTCTTTGCCGTTTTCTCAGGCGCATCGGGAGAGAATCGGTTGTCGATATAATACATACTTGTGCCGCATAGTTCTCTTTCTACGTTGTTATATTTTTCCTATTTTTTCGATATATATATATATGTATAGATCGATGTCTTGCGGTCGAGCCCGACTGTTACACACAGCCAGAGGATAGTTTCTTCTCCTCCTCTATTTCTTGCAAACGCTTGGAAACGAGACGTATCCTCGGCCACGAGTTTGTTGATTTAGAGTCAATCCTGTATCGTTGCCGACTAGAGCCCACGACTGCATTACGATTTTCAACCAAGCGAAACGTTTAATCCTTTCGTAAACGTCCACCAAAGCTCTCTCTCTCTCTCTTCTGCGTGTATATATATAACAAGATTTACTTATCTCGCGACTGTAAAAGAGGTAAAGATCGTACAATAAACAAACGAAAGCCGCAGGAAGTTCTCCCGTATATACGAGGAATTTAGATTTTAATATAGATACCGAAGCCGCGACTCTTGCATTCAATTACACACCGGCTCTCTGCGTAATGTATGTACACACAATACACACGCGTGCGGTGCATCGTATATGCAGATGCGGCCTGTAGATTGCCGGCGCGCGCTTAATAGATCGAAAACGCCAACGAACCGAGTGCGCTCACTTCAGGGCTGTCTAATCGCAACGGTGCATGATACACGATATTTACCCTCGTTGGTAATTCAATTTTTTTTTTCTTTTTTTTTCTCGTACTCGTCGAGACAACGCGTTTATCTCAATTTGCGCGCGCAAGCGGCACGGTTAGACGCGCGCTCGCTTGTCGGGTGAAAAAGTTATTTCATTTGAGAATGTTTACTGCTCGCCCAGAGCAGCTTATTATGTAATTCCCATCGTTCTTACGACGAACTAGAATCATTTCCCGGCAATATCGCCGCGGTTTTGCGCGTATAACAATACTCGCTCGCAATTAAAATTTATTCACTCACGTGTGTCTGTATGCGCGCATGGAAATGTGCACGCGCGTCTACACAGACGGATCGGGTGGTCCATCCCTGAGGCGAAAAAAAATCGAGTCAGCGTTTCTCTTTCCCCCCCGCGAAGAAGAAGAGGAGGAGGAAGAAAAAGACCAGTTTGTTTGTTTCTTTTTTTTCTTTCCTTTTTTTCACGTATTTTTTTTTCTTTCTTTCTTTCTCTCTTGTAAATCCAACCGCCTCGGCAAACATTTGTGACGATCCGCTCGTAAAGCTCCGCTCGTTACGTGCATCGGCGTGTGCGTAACGTATATAACAGTAATTATATCGAGATGAGCTATGTATAGCCCTCTCGCATAATGCACGCCGCACAATAATAATCTCGGTCTATACGTATACACTAGCCGAACTAACTTACACAGCGACGCCGATCGAGCAAACACTTTCGCGTTTACTCCTTTTTCTGCTTCTCTTTCTCTCTTTCTCTTGTTCGGATGATGCGTCGAAGTATTATCTTGCGCTATTTTTTTATATATCTATATATCTATATATCTGTCTATCTATCTCTCTCTCGCTCTCGCGTACACGAGGAACTACGCTCTATTGAGAATCTCCAGCGTATACTCGACATTCCAGTTTTCAAGGCAAATGTGCAGGCTCATCGAGCGGACGAGAGTAGCATTTCTTTGGTCTCGCCTTGAAAATGCGCTCGGCCACTTTGGTGGTTAACAAGTTCAAAGACGCCGATACCGTTATGTAGCCGAGCGACGACTCTCCGCTTCAGGCACGACCTTCCCGCTTGCGCTGAGTTTTCTTGTTCTTCTATCATGCTCTCTCTCTCCGATGTTGCGAACAGTTTTTTTTTTCATTACTCCGATGCGTCTATTCGGCGGGTGGAGGGAGGGGGCGAAAGTTTATCGCGAAGCGTTTTTTCTCGGTTAGATGGACGTGACGCTACGCGTTTACCTTTTCGATGGAGGTTGTTGGCTGTGTGTGCGTATATAGATCGGTTTCTCGGTAGAAAGCGCGGGAATCGAATTATCGCAAGAGAGAGAGAGAGAGAGAGAGGGAGAGAGAGAGAGACCGGCGATTAGGGCAAGTCTTTTTTTATTATTCAGTGTGGGAACGAGTTACGTAACAGGATTTTTGCTCTTTGTTCGGCTTCTTTTTACTTTTTTTTTTGTTTTGAACCGATCTCAAAACAAATTTTCGTACTAGAATCCATGGGAATGTACACGTGTCGGGCAATACTAATAATAATAAAATGCAAAATTCACGTTTGCATCTCGTACAGCCGCGATCGTTTCGTAACTGCTTATGCGAAGTATCTCTCGGGCAAATCTTCGCGTCATCCTGTTTGTTTATCCGTTACACGTCTTCGGCAGGCAGCAAGAGTTCGGTCGCTTGGGAAAAGAACGAGAAAAGAAGAATAAAAAAAATCGTGTACAGCATGGTTATACTCGGAAATATACACACACAGAGATATATAGGTGTATACCAATGTATATATTATATATATATATACAAACATCGTACAAGGTAGAGAATGATTTTCGAAAAGTAAACGACAGCAGAGCAGCTCCGAACGCGTTACGTCCATCAGTCACCCGCGCATTACGCTTTTCTCGTTTCCGTGATATATCTCGCGTTATATTCACTTCTGCAGCGTAAGACTCGCGCATTACGACGAGCATCGCGCGGCAACTCGACTCGTAAGAACAAGAAGAAGAGCCTACAGTGCGCACCTGAGTGCGCAACTTTTTGCCCTAGGAATTTTTCAACTTTTCTCTCGCGCCTCTAAGCCCCGTATGGAGACGATGCAGGCGCCATGTCGCGCTCGAAGAAACCTGTGTCTGGACTGATCGATGGCCTGTTCTTAACGCGTGCCAGCAATGGATGCGCTACCATGCATATGCATACGTCTATGTGTATATTAGAGCGACGCGTTTTGTCGTCATTTTTCAACATTGTATTTATTTATTTTTTTTTTTATTTTTTTTTTCGAAGCTTTAAAGGATAGCTTTATACAAGAGGAATTTGCTACGTCGTTTTAAACGAGGGTAATTATTTGAAATATGCGAGTTTTGTAAAATGTTTCGCATGCTGAAACGACGCGACGGACAAACTAGCTGAGATGAGAAATAGCGTAATAAGAATAATTTCCTGTCGTAAATATTCGTACTGCGTTACATTATGGCTTGTTAACGTGCAATGTACCAGCTCATCTCTTTGACAAATTCACCGGAGTAGACGTTTTTATTCGATTTTTTTTTCTTTCGAATTTATTTTCGTGCACCGCTTGTAGATAAAACCTGCTACGTTGGAAAAAGAGTTTTACTATTTTCCGGATTATTTGTTTATTAAACAATTGCTCTTTTTGAAGAAAGCACTGTGTGCTCGAATTAAAAAACAAATTTGAAAATAAAATTATTTTCATATCAATATTCGAATGTATGTTTATTTAAATATAGTATGTAATTGTTTAGTAAATAACGTTTTCAGATTCAAACAACGTCGCATGAATAACGATTTAGTATATTGAAACAAATATTTACATTCATAGCGAAATAATCTTATGAAAGTAATTAACAATAAATCGATAAAAAAAATTACATTCAAATAAATATAACGATCTGTTTATGCAAAGAAATCAGTTTTTGGAATCACGTCTGTCCAGAATTTAGGTTAAGTTTAAAAAAATGATTTATCACCAAACTTCTCAAGTCGTACAATAGCTTGAAGCAATAATTATTATCGCTGAAAGAAATAATCCGATCGAAGCAAAAATTTAATCAAACGGAAATATCTTTTGAATAGGATATATTAATTCAAATAAGAAATTTCCATATAAATCTGTGTACTTAAAAAGCCGCAAACAGATGTAAAGCTTATAAGCCGATGTAAAATTCATAATTGGACATAAAATCTCAACGAGGAAATGAAGTATAATAATTTTTTTTTCATCGAATATCATAAAACATTGATCTCTATAAAAATAATACAAAGTGAAATGATACTTACGCAATGCGCATGATCCACTAAATTCATAATGAATATGATTTCCACGTAATTTTTCATGTCGACATGATAAACGAAATTATTCCCATTCGATTCAAAAGGAGATTTCATTCAGTGTTTAGAATAGATATAACTGATTGGCCTGTTATCTATCATTGAAATTTTCAAAGAGCAAGCATTTTTTTCGAATGAATTCAAAACCTAGAAATCACAGAAAGGAACAAAGAAACTCCACAATGACTGCGGTAACATACGGATGTGTATGTATATATAGATATACATATATATGTACCTGTACACGTTATAAACGAACGTGTTTACGCTTTGAGCGCGAGATCAAGCTCATGGTATATAATCGAATGGTTACGGGAAAGTGTACATCGAGGTTATGATGAATATTGAAATAGCGATGAAAGCGTCTCTTTCTCTCTTGGCGATCTAACGACGCTTTGGAAAGATAAGCGAGTCTTTTCCTCGCTCTTGATCGTCCTTTTCGAGAGAGGGAAAACTCGTTTTTCGAAAATCATCGATGAAATAGCGAACTCGCCAGAGCATAAATTCTGAATACATATAACCGAAACGAGGCTGCTGCTGCTGCTGCTGATGCGGCTTCACCTTATTATTGCGAGATGATGGATAGCGCGTTTTACGGGTGGGTATACATTTTTATTTTCTCCGATAAGGCGACTGGAAGGCGATAAGTCCTGGAGAGAGATAGATTGTTTGTTTTTTCAGAAATTGACTTTTATCGCTACGTGCGATCGGTAAGTAGAGAGATAATTTACTTTTCTTTTACCCTTCGATACGTCCTTTTGCTTTTCCGGCAGTTAACGCGCATTTAGAATAATTAACACTTACGGATGATTTATGAATTGTAATTGCCGTTGGATTGCAAAAGTTCGTAGGTGTAAGAACATACCGTATTTATCTTGCGAACTAGTTTCGATTCCGTTTGACTATCCCAGAATGCAACGTAGGCGGTATAGCTTGGTATAAAAGTTCGAGACGCTCTCTTTTGCGCTTTTGAAACTGCGAACGCTTTTGTTTAAAAAGAAAAAAAAACTTTTTCGAACTTCGGCTCTTCCCTTTTTGCATAATTAGACTCTTGATTAACGCGTGCCTCTATGAATAAAAGAAAAAAGTTTCTTCGAGTAAAATTTTAAGCAAAGGATCGGGATTTAAAAGGGAATCTGGTCTCTTTAACTGCGCGTGAAAATTCGGATAATCCGACTGGAAAATTTCTTTCGACGAACCACAATCCCCGCTCTTTAAAGCCTCTTCGATAACCCAAATCCTCGCGGGTAAGAAGAGAAAAAAAAATAGTCTCGACATCCTCTTTGCAAATAAACAGTATCTAAGTAGTTCCATAATCTCCTCTCTCTCTTATCCTTCGACCAATACGTCGTCCACGAGAGCTCAGCTCGTGTATACATATACACACACACGTGCACATGTACATACCTCTTACTTTCCGGCTCCTACGGCAAAGCGAGTGAAAAAGCATAGCTGCCGCGTACCACGTGTATATATACATGTGTCTCTCTGTATATATATGTATATATATACGTGTATGTACATATGTGTACATACTACACACTAGTAGAAAAAGTGGCATGAGCCGGCTGCTGCTGCTGCTGCTGCTGCTGCTGCACTTGACACACTACAGCCTTTACAATTGACTTTCTCCGCGACTCGCGCGAATCATATCGTGAACACACGTTTGTGTGCGAGCGTGCGTGTGTGGCCTTAATATCCATTTTCCACGCGGTGGGCCGACATCTATGCAAAGGATACTGCACTTATATGCATATATATGCGCACTTTGGAAAGAATGAAGAAAAAAAAGGCAGAGGATGTTACAAGCGATTCTTATCTCGTCCGCGGCTCATCCTCTCCCGATGCGCGAAAACTTTCTACCCGCCCGGATATTATATATGTGTACAGCATACGCGTGCAGTTATATATATATATATATGCATTACATATATATGCGCGCACGTGTATACGGATCGAGAGACAGCTGGCGCGGCTATATACCATATACCACTAGGTCCGCGAGCGCTGACGACGTTTAACGAATCTGAAAAGCACTTCGAACGATGCACTTGACATGGATACGTCGTGCGTCGCAGCTGTGATAAGGCGGTCCTCCTTTTTATTTTTTTTATTTTTTCTTTTTTTTTTTTTTTTTTTTTTTTTTAATAAAATAGAAAGAACAAGCGTTTTTTTCCATGGATTCGCTTTGGTTAGGATTAATCGCTCGGGACAATTCAATTCTCCTACATACACATATTATTTTTCCCGCACAAACGATCGCGATTTTTCAACTCTAGCGCCTTGGCTTTCTAATGAATCAAAACGTGACTTTCTATATTGATTTTAAGCGGAGCTCTAACGACGGCACTAAACAATGAACTGATTACCCGAGAAGATAGTGGCGATATAATATACGTACTGTATATGCGCGAGTGCGCTAGAGTCTCGATTACGACGTTAATCAAATTAACTTGCATTGTATGCAGACCAAGAGAGAAATGGTCTCTGGGTAGCGATTAAACGTTCACGCGAAATTATTATTAAATACTCTCCTTGACTTATTAGATTTTATATGCGGAATTGAGGCTCGTGCTATTTATACAATATATCTATATCTCGCTATACTTCAGACCTATAAGCAGGAGATCGAGGATCGTAGATAAGCTATCGGGTACAAGCATCGCTTTTTCGAAAAGCCATACATTAATTGACGTTCCTACGTGTCTCTCTACACAGTAGCATCAAGATATATTCATATCAGATGCTCCAGCTTTTACCTTTTTTTCGCTCTCTATCTTTTCCCTCTCTCTCTCTCTCTCTCTCTCTCTTTCGCTCTAAAATTTATCGCCTGCGCAAATCTTGCCGCGGTACGATAGAGATCCGCATCGATCTTCGATGATTTATCGCTTCCACCCCCCCCCCTCCTCTTCTTCTCTCCTTTCGCGTACGATTATAAATTTTTACCCTAAACGAAATTGAAATCGCCCTCGCCGACGCGCGCCGCGCGCAATTACAATCGCGCCTCCCTTCGATCTTCGGTTGCGATGACGCGATTAGCCCCGGATCCATAAATCAGTTAAGCGAAGCATCCTGTATGGAACATCTAGATACGTACGTGCACACGCACACATTCACGTCTGCTCGAAAAATTAGCATTCGAAATAAGGAATCGCCAGCGGGTCGCGAGTTCGCTTACACGTCAAGCGTGTATGTATACAGATATATGCGTGGAGTACGTAGATTCGAAGAAAGTTGAAAATTTATCGTTTGATCCGGGAAAGAGTTTTGTGTGTGTGTGTGTGTTCTTTTTTCAGAGCACCCTGACTCTTTGCCAAGTGAGCTTCGGAATATATTTTCAGCGATCGAATCGCTCGCTTGCGCACTCCTGTCACGCGCGCGAACGCTACTATATACACCTGATGCGCTCTCGTTCGTGTTCTTTATATATACGTGTGTCTGTATGCAGATCCGAGGCTCTCTATGTTGGTATATATATGGTCGGTTCTCCGACAGATTGACCGGTCGAAAATTTGTTTTTCTTGTGAATTATTTGGAACTGTTCTTTGGTATATTGCACTTACCTTTTTATTTATTTATTTATTGTCCAGAAAAATTTACAATCTTACACACTAACTTAAAACTAAGCGTACCAAATATTGCAAAGATATATTTTAATATATACGTAGAACATTTTTATTTTAGTTTTGGATTGTTAGGTATTTATTCATAAGAGTATCGTAATGAAACATAAACGATTTTAATACAAATATTTGTTGAATATTCAGTGGGTTAATTCATATGTATTGATTTCTATTAATAATTCTTAATATTCTCAATTGTATGTTTAGTAGTACTTTTATGGTGGCTTTAAGCGCACCACCCCAAGCTATTATCCCATAACTTATTATACTATTAAATAGAGAATAATATATTTTCATCGGAGTTTTTGCATTTAAATGCCTGGAAATTACAGTTGCTTTGTACTACTCTGTAGATTTTCTGTATACGTGTATATAAGTACTATATTATATTATTCTATGTTCTACGGCTGTTCAATTCGTAATATGAGATAATTTAACTGATATCTTCATTTCACAGAAATTCCGACTAATATAGATAGCTTTTTTAGTCAATAAAGGATACCTGTCTCCGTTTTTTACGCTTTTTAAAATTTCATTTTAATACTTAAATGACTTGTAAATTATATTGTGACTTTATTTATTCGACTTTATTGTAAAGTCTGTTGTAGCAGTTTTTATGAAAATACGTTTCTCTGCGGAGCCACGAATTATTGAAAATATGCATAAAGTATACAAAAAAAAACAATCTTAAAAAATTCGCGAAGATAAATAGAGTACCAAAGTACAGATTAGAAAAAAATATTCAACCTGTCAATCTGTCAGAGAATCGTCCATGTATATATGCATTGAATATAGAAAAACATAATTCCGGATATAATATAATGATACGAACAAAACGTAATAAGCCGCTTTTCAATCATATCCCGCGCGGTCGTGCGCATTACTCTATTATTACTTTATATACGTACCGTATATATATATATATATATATATATATATATATATATATATAGAGGTAGAGATAATCGTCACCCTAGAGCGATGATCTTTTCAATCATTATGTGTATTTATATATATACACACACGGCTCATTGCGGCCATTAGTATCGAAAGAAAAAGAGGAAGAGATGAATCCTCAATCCGAACAAGTGTAATACGCGCTAACAGTAAACAATGCTCCATCCATTGTTACCCGCGAAACGCATTTTGTTTAGTCCGATTTCTCTCTCGTCCACGTGCGGTGAGCGATTTTATTTGCCTTGTCGCTCGACAAACGAGAGAGGACAGTTTAGGGAAGAATGTCATTGTACACGCGTATAAGCGAAATAACACGCGTGTATTAAATTCCTGACGCACATATACGTATATACCAGAGAGATGTAGTGGAACATTTTACGAAAATTAGCTTTGTGCAGTGCTGCGTACGACAAATACACACACACGCGCGCGCGCGCGCACACACTCAACGAGTCGTTGTAACAAATTGCAAGTTTTTCGCCAAAGTTCATGTAATTGCGGCTTTGTTCCCCGTCACGAAGGAGTGTACTTTCAGTGTTCTTATCTTCGTATACATAAATATAAACGCGTACGTAGGTAAACATAAATCCGCGTGCACTAACGAGTTTATTTTCTCGCTTTATTAATGATCGTGAGTTTTCGAAGCTGCTTTCTCCGTCAGTTGAGTAGATCGGAACAATTATTTCCTCCTGCAATAACAATAATCCCGACGTATTCCCTTATCTTGTACACATCGATACGTATATAGCATGTATAATGTATATACATGTATATAGGATAACTCCCACATGAGACTTGTTAGTACGTGTCTCTTGAACTCGACAACTTTATAACGCGCGCGTACCTAAAGATAACCCTGTGGCAAACAAAGTTGCACAAAAGACCATCGAATAACAGTTCATTTCTCTCTCTCTCTCTCTCTCTCTCTCTCTCTCTCTCTCTCTCTCTCTCTCTCTCTCTCTCTATCTCTTGCAAAAGCAGTATCATCCCACTCGTCGACTCTACCTCCCATTACTTTGTCACATCTTTCTTTCTCTTTCTCAGGTACAGAATCGCATCAGTACGAAATAATAGCAGGTTTCGAAAAGAGGTCGAACTATCCTCAACGATAATGATTATTTAGCCCTGATCGACTCGGTGATCCCTATTATCTCGCGTTCTCTTCTATTCGGTTAACACCGCAGAGGCGCCGCACAATGCCTTCAAAGATTATACAGCCCGGGAAAAATTATCACTTTGCGCGGCCACGTCAATCTTCACAGACGAGGATGTTTCCTCTTATTCTCTCCCTCTCTCTCTATACACACACACACACGCATATACCTATATACATCTCTATATATAAGGACACACTTTATACGCTGAGAAATAGATAAGGCCGCAGAGGATAATTGTCGTCGGGGATGATGTTCCCTGCATCGCGTGACTCCCTCGTGTAGTCGACTGCGTGTTGTCGGATAGTTTAGCGGAGTGGATATATCTCTCTCGCTCTGTTCAGGGCCAACAACCTTAACACACCGGACGCTGCGAAGCTTGCAAGAAGCTATATACGCGGCGCACTTTTTCTCACCTTTTTTTCTCCCACCTCTCTTCCTCGTGTTCCTCGGAAGAATAAGTGTATTGGATTGATTTTTCCGCGCGTGCTAAATCGTTCGCGGGATCGTTACCGCTGGAAAGCCTACTTCCGCCAAGTCCTCGAGGACAATCGTCCGGAAAAGCAATTTTCCATTGCCTGGAAGAGAGAGAGAGAGTATTGCTGAAAAAAATAAAAACATCGAGCGCTCCGCACTCTAGTTTGAGAGAATAAAATAAAAGATAAAAAAAAGGAACTCAACGAAGGTGCATCAGAAGCTAACTATTGTATTCGATCCATAGCGTGTAGTATCGCAAGTAGAACGAACCTTGACATTGGTCGGAGAGATTGCTGTAGCGCGCACACGCTCGACGCGGCCTTCGATCGACTGTTCTCTCTATCTGCACAGATGATCCTCTCTTCGTCCTGGTATTCGACGTTTTTTACTTTTTTTTATATAGAATCATCGCATGGACGATTTGGAAACGGAATTTTCAAGGGCTTTCATTATAATGGCTGAGTGTCATTGAAATTCGAGTAAAGTTGGTGTCCCATGGAAAAGTAGCCAAGTACACGAATGCGAAGCGCGTATAATGAAAATGGCAGGGATGCGATTGTCAAATCATCCGGACAATGCGATTGTGTCGAATTTCTGTAATCGCATCGTGCGTTTGAATTTGAGTTATAAACCCGTACGCAAGGCCAAACTTGTGTGTACTGACAGTGAGTGAACCACGCGTATACCAATACTCTCTGGGTAGTCAATTAATATTACTAATTTGACCTATAGGTATATATATATACGTGTACATTTGCATAGAAGATATCGATGAATAATTTCTGGATACATGTCTACGCATCAGTTATAAGCGACTTTCACGAATCCGTCGAACAACGAGACATCTGTCTGTTTCGGAACTACTAAAATGTATGCACAATGAATGTTCAGGTACACGTATCTCGCAGCAAAGCTCGCAAATATCGCTGCGAAACTTTGGCTATTCAAATGTCCCGCTCTATGGCAGCTATTATACTCCAGTCAATTAGGCGAAGTTTTCAACTACTCCACTCTCGTTTGTATTTGATATGAAGCTTGACGAGAGCTTTTTGTAGACATTCCCGGGTTGTCTAGTGATCCTTTTGCGATTGAAATTCATCGGAGATTCTCGAGTTGCAATAGAGCACGAGACAAAGATAGCAATTGCGTTTGAACGTAACAGGACTTTTTTGCGAACTTTGAGATGGTGAGGCTAGAGACATCTGGAGGAGATAGTGTTGTGGGTCAGGTAGGAGTCTTCTTTGTTGGCGGTTGCTTAGACTCAGCGGCGTATGGTAAGGTTTTCCAACTGATCCTCTGAAGATTTAGCGGAAATTTCAAATTTTTTTTTTTATTAGAACGCATTTGTAAGGTTTCAATGAAGTCAAGACAAATTATTATTTTTTTTTTAACAGCATCGTGATATATTTTATTAAAATGTAATTATTTAAACACGTAATGCGGCCGATATCAAATCGACTATCCTCAATATCGTTTCGCAGTCGCTAATAATGGTACAATTAGTAATAATTGTATCGCAGTAATCTTAATTTAACTATTTGTTTCTTTCGATATATTTACAGTCGTCAGTTAATGGCATGGAAAGTAATAACGTAAATCGATTGATACACGCGTATAACGATACACTTGCATAACGTCGATTCCACAAATGGTAATGATGTCATTCATGATGCGATTTATAGTTATATGTAATAATCGTTATATTATCAATCAATAATATACGTTGTAATTATAGTTAAAATAAAATAATATTAATAATGTAATAATAAATGATAAATGATATTTAGCCAATGTAGAGAATTCGCCGTGTTTACATACTTGTTTGGAAAGACATAATATTAGAGAACAGTCAGAGTGACGATATAAAGTTTTCAGGCTAGAATTTGGCGAATCTCGGCTAGGCTCTCTCTCTCTCTCGCTCTCTCTTTCTCGCTCTCTCTCTTTCTTTCACTTACATACACACACAATAATAATAATATTAGCGGTAAAGTTTATCGCTCTGACAATTGGTAATAAGGGGGAGGGCGATGATGGGTATGATAAAATAGCGTATATCAACATATCAGGAAGAAAAAACCAATATAATAATATTATCAATAATAATAATAATAGAAAATAATAATTAATAACGTTGTATTTGACAAGTAGCCAAATGGCCCAAGTCACCTAGGTGAGTCGATAAAATTTGAAAAAACTCATCGTTAAATCATCATAGAAAATATAATTAACTATACACATTGTATCTATACAAATTCAACGATAATCTCTACCTTTGAACAGGTATTTCTCTCTATAAAACATATCGCGGGAGATATAACAATACAATAATAATATTGTCGAAGGGGCGAGAGGGGGGAGGGGGAGAAAAAATTGGGGCGCGTGCGTCTATATCGTATATCAATCTATCGATAATAATAAATCAACTACTACAACCTTCTCTCTCTCTCTCTCTCTCTCTCTCTCTCTCTCTCTCTCAGACACACATTCTCGATCGGAACGATGTTAAATAACTCGCGAGAGATAAATAAACATGCGCTCGAGTCGATACATTTGTACTTGGTAATAAAGGACTCCCTCATCTAAATCATCATCATCTTTCCTCCTCCTATTCGTACAAACACACACACACACACATATATATATATATACGTCCAGTCGACTCGTCATTTATAAAGTACAAACTTACTGCGGGGTATCTGTGTGTGTGTATGTGTACGTGTGTGTGTACAGATACGCGGGTAACATTTTCCTTTTCTTTTTCTGCGAGGACGAGTCAATGATAATCCGTTTTATCTATGTAGCTCGCGACAACGGTTTCGTAAACAATATGCTGTAGTAACAGCTCCAGTCACGATAACGATTTGTTTTGTATCCGCTAATAATAATCTTAGATTTCTAATAATCATAATGATGATGATGACGAAGATATTGATAATAATATTAATAATAATAATAATAATAATAGCAGTAGTAATTAAATAATAGAAATAATAATAATCGCACGCCGATTAAAAGCAACAGCAACGCCCTACGCGTTGCAGCTGCGCATCTCTCTTTCTCTCATTTCCTAGGGTTGTGGGCGGCTATAAAAAACAAGGCGCGAAAGAGGCATAACGCGCGCGTGTGTCATCCTCTCACGCCTCCCCGCGGGTACGAATAATGTATCATAGCTTTTCTTCTTCTTTTTTTTAAATACAATAATAATAATAATAATAATAATAATAATTCTGCGTATAATAAAGAAAAACATCGCGTCGCCAATGCGCTCTCGAGACACTCGACGAAAAAAAAAAATTCTCTCACTTCAATCTCTCAGTCTAGAACGATATCATCCATACGTCGCGGTGAGACCCTGGCGTAGCGACAACAAATTAATAAGGACAACGCCTCGGGTCTGGAAGACTCTCTGGGGGTATACATATCTATATATAGGAATGTGGTACATAACAGCGATGATGCGGTGCGTTATCCCGATGGCTTTTCTTCTCTCTCTCTCTCTCTCTTCCTCTCTTACTTCACAAGGGTGTAGACCGGCTCGTTCGCATGACGCACAGGTACGCAGTGTCCGCTGTAGACCTTGACTCCGAGACTGTCACCATAGTAACTCGAGGGTAACGAGCCCGGATCCGTGTGTCGCCTCGGACATCTGTGGGCTTTCGGACACTGGCACAAAGGAGAAGCGTTCACCTCCTCCAATGGCGAGGTTGGCCTCTTGTGAACGGTGAACAGTCGGCAGGGCTCCTTTGGCTGACAGCGCATTCTCTGTAGAAAATTCGTTTCGGATTAAATTCTTTGATCTCAAAGAGAAGGCGGCGAGAAATGTAGGAGGAGGAGGCGGAGGAGGAGGAAACTGTTGCAGTATATACTTACGCTTTGGGGTGAACAGGCGAAAGAGTAGACGTAGGCCGGATTTCCTTCTGGCAGTAAGTAGAACTGTCTCTTAACGAGGTAAGCTACGCTACCGGGTCGACACCTGCAATGCATCTTCTGGACGGTCGAATTCTTTGGTCCGGCACCTGGTGCTATGGTCCACGTTATGTCCCTATAGGGAAAATCGAATTTTGCGTTGTAGAACGTGAGACGACGGTGCATAAATTTCATTTAACGGGAATGAGGCTTAGCGTTTTTTTCGTGGCGTTTATAATTCAACGTTTACTCAAAGGCAGATCGCGCACTGCGATCTCGGATTTCCAGGTAACGTATACGCGATATTGCGGTGTTAAATTGAGCCTTTATTCCGTAGATTTATGATATAAAACTGCGTGAAAAACGGTGGAATGTTTTTTCACTAAGCGTACGTACTAGTACGGACTATCCACATGTATGTTAATTATACTCACTTGAAGTAGCGGCAGACGGGGAGTCGCTTGACCGGCTCGCAGAGTTTGTACTGACGGGTCTTGTCGACGATGGTGTGTCCGTCGTCGGCATGGAGACTTCGAGAACAGGTACGTCCCGAGGGACAACGACATTGTCGTTCGACCCAAGGGTCACCGTATAAGTCAACTTTACTGCAGACCTCGGATTTGTCTCGACATTCGGGTAGGTCCGCCTCGCTCTTCTGGAATCAAACCAATTGACTTTTAGCGCATGGAACAACCGCTACGTTTATATTGCACTATAATAGTTTTTCCAGCGGAGAAAGCGTCGATGCACCGGATGCATCGAATCAACTTTTCGCGAGAATTTCCGAGTAAAAGTGCACTGGCGACAGGTAATTGCCTTATCTTTCCGGTCTTTTTTTCACTGCAAGCGCGATCTGTTTAAAATGCCCTATTCAGGAGATATTATAACTGGAGGAGCGAGACAGGCGTGTTCGTTTCATTTCCGTTTAGAAGCGCGAGAGCTAATCGCGTTTTTGTTTTCAGTCACGTACACGCGTGCGATTCGCCGCGTATGTATACACATGCGCGCGCGCGAGTTACGAAAGAAAGAAAAAATAACGCCGCGTTCGATTTTCAAGTGTGTTATATCTGCAATACGCGAGCTATATATATAAATGCAACGTGATTCCGCAACTGGCGGTCTACATAACCACCACGTGGGACAAGATCAATTTTAATTGATCAAACTTGCGCGACTTGTTATCGCAACCTCGTAAACTGCGGCACTATATAAGTGTATATAGAGCTCGATGGACAGTGGCTCTCATCCCTGTCGTAGTTGTAATGGGCAGGAAACGAGTTTGCAGGAAAGCGACCGATTGAAATTCGAAAAAAAGGAGGAAGAAGCGGCTGCCGAAGAAAAACGAGAGCGTATAATTATCCCGAGAGTAGCTGCTCTGCAGCTCGAGCGAGGAAAGAATATACAGATATATACATGTATATAGAAGAAAGGACGGAAGGCGGCCACGGAAGGAAGGAAGGAAGTATTTATTGAATGGAAAAAAGGGAAGAAAAGGAGGAAATGATGAATGAAAGAAAATGCAGGTATGCAGGAAGAAGAAGACGAAGAAGAAGTCGAAGACGAAGGAGGAGAAGAAGAAGAAGAAGAAGAGCAGAAGGCAATACTACGTGGGAAAACTATTGCATGAATTGTCAAAGCCGGAAAGGAGACCCCTTGGAAATTTATTTCCGGCCGCAGTTCAGTTATCAATGAACGATCAGGCCTCTTTGAGACAGAGGAGTGAGAGAAAGAGAGAAAGAAGACAACAACCCCCGCTGGGCAGAAAAAAGCAAGCCATTGGGATTTTCCCGGCGGGAGGCTTTTTCCGGCGAATTAGCCGGACATGGACGGTAGTAAAAAATAATGGGGAGAGCTTGCCCGAGCCCCTGAATAGAGAGGCTCCTTTAAGAAATGGCGGAAGTCGTCGTCGCCCGGAGGGAGAATAAGCCGGAAGTCCCCACAGAGAGCAGCGGTAGCTATATGTACGCTATGTATACCTATATATACACACACTGTAACCCACAATAGGCCCAGCAAATCATAACATCCGAGAGAGACTCGCTCGTGCTTATCCTTCGGAAATCCAGCTTTTTATACCTGTTGTCGTGACACATATATATATATATATATATATATATATATATATATATATAAACCGAGCGCGCGGAAGTGCGCCCGGTGCATATTGCGCGGGAAAATTTATAAAAGATCCAACTCGCCCGTTGTGTCTCTCTATGCCTGCTGTAGTACTACCGTTTCATTCATACTTTTTCGGCCAACTCCCTCTTTCTCTCCTTCTCCCTCTCTCTCTTTCTTTCTCTATAAAACATCGACGGGTAACGGTTGTCGTCCGATGCGAAATTCGAAACACAATACTTGGAACGCAGAGCAAAGTCAAGATTATGAAAATAAAAAAAAAAGTACTACGCGTAGTGCATTCTACCGATGGCAACGTAAAGGGGTAACGAATTAATTGGAAGATCGATCGGCTCCCTACGCAGAGCACTTGGTACAGCGGCGATGGTTATATATTCAGCCTCTGGCATTAATCGTGATCCCAATCGTTTAACGACCTTAACGATACGTACACACACGCGCCCGTATGCAGCCTCTCCTCTATAATAATTATTATTATTTATCTTTTTTTTATTGTTATATACAATTTTACTCATACACGCATACGAACGCGTACACTATGTATAGTCGCAGGCAGACAATGAGCTGAGCGAGTCTCTCGTTAATACATGCACACGGCAGTCGACAACCAGAGAGAAGATAAAAAGAAAACCGTCTCGACGTCGAAGTGTCTGCCAAGGCAGACACGACGATCTTCATCGACAACAGGTCCATTCAGAGCTTGTCAGCCTCGGCAATCACGCACGTCCTGTTCTCTCTCTCGTCGACGGGAGCCTCATAGAATCCAAAGCCCGGATAATTAAAAACGTTTCCGTCGAACGACTCCGTTTTCGTCGTTCTCCCTTCGTTTTCTTTTTCTTTTTTTTTTATGTCCTCCCTCCCCTCGAAAGTTTCAATATTGCCCGCATTTATAACGAGTATTTGTGTACTCGCGCGATCGACAATTTCCTGCTTTTTATTTTTCTTTTTTTTTTTCTTTTCCTCCGATGCGCGAAATCATTTTTCCCGACCTACATTCCCGCGCGTGAACGACTCTCTCGCACGCGAACGAATGAATGCACACAATGAGCGCCGCACCGCACTCGCTTTCTGGCGGCGCGCGCGCGCATGAATGAAAACACACGTGGGTCGCTCGCGCGCAGCAGTCTAAATGGACGGCCGATACACACGCACGCGCGAACGTTTATACGTAAGCGATGCTTCAATGGTCCTGCGGTTTTTTTTCTCCGCAAGAGATATTTCACAGTCCTCTTTTCAATTCTTCTCTTCGCTTTTTTTTATCTAGAGCAACGGCTTTTCTGCGAAGAGAGCTTAATTCTCGCGTCGCGAATATGTACATATATGTATAGGCTCAATGAAAAGTTTAAATACTTAATTGGCGGCGCGCGCTGCATTATGAAATGCGACTTACATAAACAAAGTCATATGTTTAAGTGCTCGCCGAGGCCGCTTGCAGTTGCAGATATACACGTATTTATATATTTGCGTGTCGGTCTAGTGAAGCGAGAGAGAGAGAGTTGAATGCATGAGAAAAAATTATTCCAGTTTACACGCGACTAGGATGTTAATACTCGCATCGCCGAATTAATAAAAATACGCACGAGTTAGCAGAGACACGCGTATATTGCACCGGCTCTTTTTTCAGCCAGATGGCGCGAACCAGATTTGTCTGACCGAACGAGCGCGCGTATGCGTGCGCTTAATAAAAGGCGAAGAAGAGAAATGAACGTATATGTGTAATACACGTATACGTAAGAGAAACCGGGTGTTATTTGTTCATCGAAGTGCGAGATGAGAGAGCTTATTCCCACATTCGATACGCATATGTGCATCGTAATAATGTAATAATCGAAAATCCGATGTATATAGAAAAGGAAAGGCTTTCTCGGGATCGCGCACGTGACGCGTAGTAGTATAGTAGTAACCTGTCGAGGCGAAAGGAAATCTAGCAGCAGGTTTACGGACTGTGGGAGTCCAGCTTGCGTATACACACGTGGGGGCGTGAGTGGAACGTTAGACGCGCGGCATATACGCACACTCGTACACACATACTGCAGGCTCAGAGTCGGTCATCTGCAGCAGCCGCCCGGTGCAGCAGCAGCAGTAGCAGCGAGTGCCAGGTGTCGAGTTGCTCTCTGCGGTCGTGGGAGAAGCCAGAGACTCGTGAGAACTTCCGGATGAGAGCCCGGCCTTCCGGTAGCCCTATTATTCCATTTTAGTTCACTGCCACCGTGTTCTCTCTCTCTCTCTCTCTCTCTCGCTCTTTTACTCGCTGGATGTTCTTCTTCGCCGCTACCGCCGAGTGTACATACAGTGTGTCACGTGGTTTTATGCACACGAAGTGCGTATATGCGTGCGTATGTCAGTGTACTATGCACAGAGAGAGAGAGAGACTTTTCGGCTCGAGCATTTAGTCAACGGGAAGTCAGCGCCGGCTTTCTTTCGACCAGGATTCAATTGAATGTATCGAGTTTCTATGCGCTACGTACAGTGTATGCGTAGTAGGAGAACGAAAGAGTAGAGGGAAAGAGAGACACGGGAACTGGCTGTTAAGCCGGCCGCACCGTTACGTAATTACGCGCATACCTTCCGGAAGTGGCTTTTACGTGTGCCGATCGATTCTAAGCGCGTGCCGATCTTTCGGAGAGTAACGAGGCGCGCGCGCGCGCGCTCGCCGACCTCTGACCTCGACTTTTTACACTTTCAGACTCTCTGTTTATCGAGAGCGAGAGAGATACGACTCGTGTAACTAGGCCATGCGAGTATTTACGCATGTATATGTATGCGCATTGTTGCGCGCGATGCAGCGCCCGAGCACGTGAGCGAAAATCGATGCGCGCGCTTTTTTCGCGCACTCCCGACGCAACGAGATCGGTATATACGTCTACGATACGTACGTACAGAAGCTACTCCCACTGTTGTTGTTGACAGAGAGAGAGAGAGAGAGAGAGAGAGAGAGGCGTCGAACGAGAGAGTATGAGAAGGAAAAAGATTGATCAGCGGTAACTATACAGCACCGGAGGGGAAGAAAAATTGATGGAGCTCTTCCTCTATCTCTTCGATTAAAAAGCGCGTGTGCATGCGCAAGAGAGAAAGAAAAAAGTGACATGTATATTTATACTCACGCCAGTCTGGTAAACAACGAGCGGCTCCTTGTTCGGATGTTTCTGATCGCCGATCAGTACGATCGTCGTATCGGGTGATTCTCCAAGCCTCTGAAGATCGGCAATGATGCTGTTATCGGCATTGACGATCGGCGAAGACGACCCCGTCGACGACAACGACGACGGCGACGCCGATGCCGTCGACGAAGGTACGATGGATTTGAGCAATTCTTCGCCGGTCTCGTCGTCGAACTCCATCCCGAGGAGGCTGTCGCCTGCCGAACACACCTGCCTCGTTAGACTGAACGCCACCGTCAACAGCCACAGCTGGGCCATCTCCATAGTCCTTCCTAATCTCATTCTGAAGCGATTTGTATAGCTGCCTTCTGATTTCTTCTCAAGCTCTATCTCTGCGTGTCTCTACGCGCACTCGAGCGTTGCTTTCTTTATTTTCCGAATATATAAATACACGTGTGCGTTATGTATATAAACAATACACGGACGTCACGTATGTGTTCCGATAAAATCGTCTACTTGTACGTAGCGTGTCAGAACGTCTCTCTGCGATCGTCACTTAAAGTCCATCTTCGGCTGGAGACACTCTGGTGAATACCTGCAGCAGCAGCAGCAACAGCAGCAGTGGTATAACGTGTCTGTACAGGGAGCGACGGGACAACGTGGGCAGCAGATAGCACGCTGACGACTGCCGACTCGGAGCTCCGGAGCTAGAGACCAGAGAGCAAAGTATGAATGGTTGCCCCCACTGCTCTCTGTGCCTCACTCACTCTCTGTCTTCCCCCCTCCCCGCCGCCCCTTCCAACCTCCCTCGTCCCTTTTAGTGTACATGCTTTTGCTCTACCCCCTCCCCTTCCTCTCTACGATGGATACTCTACCTCTCTACCCCCTCCCTGTGTATGGCACAACACTCTCTCGCCTTCTTTTCACATACAAACAACAGCTTCTCGTCGTCTTGAGGTATATTATATTGTATTATATATATATATATATATATATATATCTATATATATATATCTCGGTGGGGGGAAAGAACGATCCGTAGATGCTGCCGAGAGAGGAGACCTACAAATTTACCTGCGAGAGTGCATACTATCTCTCTCTCTCTCTCTCTCTCTCTCACTCGCTCTCTGTTGTATATATTGTTGCTCGGAAAAAATATGCCGAGGAATGCCACGAGCGCTTGTGCGCGTATTCGCGCATACGTCTAAGCGTATATATACACACACGTACAGGTGAACGGAGAGGAAGGACGATTCATTCATAAATACGCGAGTTTGCTCGCAAGACGACTCGCGGCGGTGGCAGCGGTGGAGGCAGTGGTTGCGTTAATTAATTAATGATGCTTTGCCAGAGGAAATGCATTAGAAATTTATACGTATAACGCATGCACGCGTAGGTACGCTGTTGAATAACAAGTGCGCGCGTACGCTTTGCGCTTATCTATGCATAAGCATTATTAGGCTGAAGATAAACTGCAAGCGAGTTCGTCCACTCTTTTCTTTTTCTTTTTTTTTTCTTTTTTTTTCTTTTTTTTCACGGATAACAGTATAGAAACGTACGCACTCTTCCGTTATAGGAAGCAGCAGGTACTTCGCGCGTAGCTCGTACATACATTTGAAAATAATGTCTCCGAGCTCATTACATAAATCCAGACAGCGTCTCGTCCATCCTCTCTTTGCGATGTACCTCACGTATTCTGGTACAGCTATTTCTACACGCGGCTCGGATCGTGTTTTCCTCCGATCCGTCTCTTATATACGCACGTATACGCGTACGAGTGCATATTCCGGAGACGAGAGAAAATGCTGGAAATATACTAATCGCCCGATCGTGAGTCTCTCGCACGAATGACGGGACGAGCGAACGAGTGGGGGGATTCGTCAATGGTGATTGTTTTAGTTGCTGTCGACTCGTTTTAATGCGGGAAAGTCGTGCTTTGTCATGCAAATAAAGCGATCGAATCTCTTCGTATTTCGCTTGAATCATATATGCGCGCGGGAAAAAGGAAAAAAAATGGAAACTACGCATCGTCAATGATGTCTCATCTATCGTTGCTTCGTCGCGAGATCTTTCAACTAAATCAATGAAGCCTACTTGCGACGATGGAAAAAAATTTCCGCTGAAAAGAACGAATACAGAACCGTGCAATCAGCCTTCTCTCCGTTCTCGCACGTGCGCCCATCATTCATGTTTATTGAGTATATAAATATATATATACATTTATATATATATATATACATTCAGGAATCGCGAGCAGGCCACTTTAACGCACTGCACACACACGTTCTCTTTTCTTACGCAAAGAGGCTCAACTCTCCCGTCTTACATGTGTGCTGTTTTGAACGAAGAAAGAGAGGGAGAAACGGCGCATCGGCCCACGCGGTTGTATACCTTCGCGATTCGCGTGGGCGACACACCTCTGCACGTTACACACAGAGTAACGACAACCTGTCGTTACTCTCTCGCTCTCGTGTATACGTACGGACACGTGAGTGTAATTTGCGCCTCGTGTGCGAATTTATAAGAATCTCGCTGAAGCGTAAACTCGATTTTTTTCTCCCTCTTTCGCCGATAAATACAGGGAATCGAGAATTTAACGATGGACATGTATATGACAATGAAAATTCTATCGGGCAGCACGGAGGTTGAGAACCAGCGCTTCATTGATGGAGGCTGCGCGCGCGCTCCATTCACTTGCCCCTCCGCTCGCGCAGTCATATATATACTTTTACACTAGGCTATAACCGTATATATATATATATATATCTGAGTGTATGGGTACGTATATACATAAAGCGTTGAGGGGAGAGAGAGAGAATGAGAGAAAGAGAGAATCTCTGGGCTGTTTGGATTTCGAAAAGGAGTCAAGCTTCGTAGGTGGGGGAAGGGGACAGGTGCGCGCAGGTGCCGCCACAGGGCGCGACCGGAAGTCCGATTCCACACCGACGAGCTAAGGCCGCAGTCCAAACAAACGGCCTTCTCTTTGCTTTTCTCTCTCTCTCTCTTTCTCTCTCTCTCCTATCTCCGTCGTGTATAGAGAGGTATTCTAATAGGAGGGACGAGAATCTCTCGTCATTAGCGTTGGGGAAAAATTTTTCTCGAGACTCGGAGGAAGTCAAGTGTTATGTATGTATCTCCCTCTTTCTCTCTCTCTCTCTCACTCTCTTGTATACTATACATCTATACTATCAGTGGCGATTGTTGTCACTCTTGTATATTAGAGGAGAGTTGGGATCCCGGAAATAGCCGTGGCTAAGGCTGTGGCCGTTAACGGAAAATAAAATATCGAAGAGGTTGAAGATTTTTCTTTTCCTCTGTTCTCTCTTTCTATGGAGCAGATCTCGACGTTTCTTTTCTTTCCGTTTCTTCGTTTTTTTCTCTCTCTCTCTATCTCTCTCTCTCTCTCTTTCTCTCTCTGTCGCTCTCTCTCTCTCTTTTTTCTCCGTCTCTTTCTTTTTTTTTGACCCTTTGACTCGAGAGCAACGGCATCTTTCCGAGTCGATTCCCCCGGCGAGGAGGTTGTACGTGGCGAGGCTCCTTCTCGACCACAAATTACACATCTCAATGAACAACGTCACCGCTTCTTCTCGCTTTTTCTCGAGTTTGTAAGAGAGAACGCGCGCGTGCGGATATACCGAGTGAGGTCTATATCTATATATATGAGCTGCCATGAGTCTTTCCAAATTGAAGAAATTGCTTATGGGACATATAATCGAATTTTTATTTCGAATGTTCTTGGAATTTTGCGATCGTACCGTGCGTGTCTTATATACATGTAATTTATACGTACTTTGCGAGAATTCTTTTTTCTTTACGTATAGAGGATTTTTATAGAGCCGATGCGCGCCGAGGAAAAAAATTCGACGAAACAATTATTCGATTCCGTTCGATGAATACCGTCGTATTTCATTTCATTTCATCGATATATTCATATTTTGTAATCTATTCAATATACCGCATCTTTATTACCGTTTCATTTGACGAAGATTTTTTTATTTTTCGTTTACGCGCGTAAATGTGCTTGTGCAGTCAATTGGACACCTCGTATTTCAAATGAATGGTAGTTAAATCTTTTATTGGATATTTGAAAATTATATGGTATAACTTAATTATTATATATATATTTCTCAAACGTCCAATACGTAGTTTATGGATAAAAATGTCTGCTTGTAATAATGAGAAAATATTGGAACACTAATGTATACTTAAAGTACTCCATGTACACTTATAGAAAATACATTTTTTCCACTTCCGGTAATTAGCATAAACTGTCTTATCTCCAGCTTTCCTCTTAATGTAGACTTTTTAGATAAAATATATACCGTTATGGACATCACTCGTATATTCCTTAACAATAAAATTATACTGAAAAATAAAAAACAAAAACAATAATGTATTCTTTAAATGTGTAGTAGTGACAATTTCACTGAATTTAATAGTGACCCGATGTTTCATTTTAAAAATAAATTAAATCAGTTAATTTTTAAATAAGTTAAATTATTTAGAGATGGTTAATTAAACTTTAATTTCGAAATACAATATTGACTATTAATTGTCGAATTCTTCAGGGCAACTTTTGCATTTAGCGAATATTCACTGATTACTTATTAATTACTTGGTAATTAATGAAACGACGTATAATTGTAATACAAAACTTTAAATTTAGTGAACATTTCCTGCGTGTAAAGCAATGATTTTTCGTAATATGAAATTAGTGGATTTTCATCAAATTTATAGCAGCATACAACTGTCTGATATAGCAATGAAAAGTTACTGCTTAAATTTGAAAAATTAGTATTTAAAACAGTAATTTTTATTTTTAAGAATTTTATAGTCTAAATGCACAATGCATAATACTAATTTATGATTACATAGAATTCATTATTCTAGCAGTGAAAATTGACAGTTTAAAATTGAAAAATTTAGTAATTGATACAACGATTTTTGGTTAGTATCGAATTTATAGTTACAATTCATTATTGAAAATAGTATCATTTTGAACTCAAATATAATCGTCATTAGAAACTGTGACGATTTTAGAACTAATGAACGCATACTTTTGCAATGACGAATAACAACTTTTCAATCAGTTTATATTAGCAATTTTAACATTCACACTCATTCGGGAGAAAAATTATTTTAATTTTCTGAAAAAAATCGCATCTACACACTCACTATACGCTTCGAAATCGTGAAAATTCACTGTTTCAATTTCAGTAAGTATAGTGCATCGACTGTCATCCCAATGAAGCTATTTTTACGCAATAATCGAGCGTATAACAAATCGGTACAAAAAGCCAATCGCTCCAACCATCCATATACAAAAGCCCCCAACAACTTGCCCGTCATATATATTTGTACACAACGAATAAAAGAAGGCAGAACAATAAAAATTAAAAAAAAAATAACAAAAAAAATCTCTGTTCCAGGAAAATTGTACGCAGTATTCGGCAGGAGACAAGGTCGAGTGATCGCTGCGGACAGCGCTGGATTCGGTGGTCAATTTCGCGTTCTCGCACTTCTTCCCGTACCCGAGAGCTTTCATTTGGCCAACGAGCTGCGCACGCAAACTTCCGGACTGGCCAGTCCGCAGCTCGTTTTCAGTCACTGGGAGGTAAGTCGGTGACACACATATACAACACAAACCGCTATATATATACGTAGACCGACTATAGCCTAATCGAATTTCCTCAAAGTCGATTGTCAGCAAGTTCTGAACTTTCTGCAGGTGCTGCGATATCTATATATATATACATATAACACGCGGATACTTTACTGGGAAACCGGCATTTGAGCAATCGCCACTTCCGTTACACTTTATTTCCTTTCGATTCCCTGAATCAACTTTGATCCTATGTGTGTACACATGGTTATATATATATATATATATATGTGTGTGTGTGTGTGTATTAAATATATACACATACGTGTATTCTAATTCACGTCCGGTTCTCCAGTGCACGAAAGTATATACACATACGGGCCTCAATTTTCGACTTTCCGAGCGTAAATTTATGCCGACGATATATTATCCGTACATATAACATACATTATTCTTTTCTATCTCTCATTTTTCTTTCCTCTTACTCTTCATCTGAGTAACGCACCTTGATGTTGACCGACGACTCCGTCGTCGTTGTCGTCGTTGAAGAGAAAAAGAGACTTACATAGAGCGTTGGGCATTCGGCGGGGAAATGGGACGAGGCGCGAGTCATCCGACAATTAAAGGATTTTTTTTCTCAACTGAGACGCCGACGATGTACTTCAACTAGCGGCGG
This sequence comes from Apocrypta bakeri, assembly GCA_018906985.1. Lineage (NCBI taxonomy): Eukaryota > Metazoa > Arthropoda > Insecta > Hymenoptera > Pteromalidae > Apocrypta > Apocrypta bakeri. Next base: position 6,280,075 of record JACCIA010000002.1, read on the forward strand.
TCAATGATTCAATCGTTATAACACGCCTCGACGCCGCGGTAATGGATATACTTACGCTTCGGGCTCCGGATATTCTGGTCGGGAGGTGGAGGCGAGGAAAAAAAGAAACGAGGAAAGGCGGATTCATTTTTTTTCCCTTCGGTGAACGACGAAACTTTGCCTTTGAAATTGAATAATTGGACCGGTAATTAATAGCGAGAAAGATACCGATATTGGGAGAGTTCTTTTTTTTTTGCGGGTAAAGCTGCTGTCATTAGTTTTACCGGTCGTCGCTGATGTGGAAATGCCTTTTTTGAAGCATCTGATTGACGAGGTGAGGAAATCTAAAGGGAGAGGGGAGTAGATATTTAGACGACTCATTACTTCTTTGAGCGGAACATTTGGCTTTTTTTTACTCTCAACCCGAGCTCGTTTCGAATCTGACTTTTCCGATTCTGAAGGGAGTGACAAATACACGCGATTATTAAGAGGAAAAATTGATGTAAATTTTTGAATAATCGATTTTTTTATCTGGAAAAAAGCTCATTCGGTCTTATAATTCCCGATAGTGTTACGCGGCAAGCATGCATTAAACAAACATTAAATAAACCATTTCTAAATAAATTACTTCGAAGCAAGCATAAGCGTCAAGCGCGCGAAGAGAAATATAATGAATCGTCGAAATATCGAGTCTCCCCCGCCTCCCGAAATGAGAGAGTGGAATCGGAAGTGTCGGATTAACATTTTTGAGGAATGTAAAATAATACCTTCATTGGAAGCGATATTATTAATAACGAGAATGAAGTTTGAAGAGAAAAAAAAATAGTACACCCAAGAATTCACGAATCTTTACCAGGAAAAAAAAATTCAACCGCAGCCGAATCACACCATAAATCAAATCGGCATACGTTTCACGGAATACCCCTCAATGAACGAACTCTCGCGTCGAGCATGAAAAAAAAAGAAACTCCGAAATCGCGAATTTCCAGTAGTACACAGTACTCGACGATCCAGCTGCTCCCATAGAGAGAGAGAGAGAGAGAGAGAGAGAGAGAGAGAGAGAGAGAGAGCGGAAAAAAGAATTTTCATTGACGCTGTACCCAAGAACCTCATTCAGAAGACTCATCGGCGAGTTTCCCGGGAAGCCTCAATGAAAATACTACGAAAGCTCTAATATCGAACGAATGATCTCGGAAGACATCGAACAATACAATGGTGCTGTGCAGCTACGCGGGAGAGTCTCGCAAAACACGAAAAATTTATCGCACCAGGGCGTGACAAGTGCCGATCACAACAGTCGAATTGTGCGTCTCGGAACCGGCGGCTCTCTTCTCAATTACACCGAAGGATATCCTCTCGAGGAATGCCATTGACTGCACTCGTATATATATCTATGAATGAACGAGAAACCTCTCGAAGCAGAAGAATGAGCGACTCTCGTTTCTCGAAAGAAACGCCGCGGGAGCTCGATATCCCTCTGCGAATTTCCGGGAACGCGTAAAACGCCGCGCGCATTTACGTATTAAGCTCTCTCTCCCGAGAGAGATAGAGAGAGAGAGAGAGAGAGAGAGAGAGAGAAAAGCATCTCGAGGGTGTAAGTTTCAATCCCCTGTGGTGGCATTGTTCGTTGAACAATAAAGCGGTGACAGGAGGAACGCGGCGGAATTCAGAGGAGAATGAGGAGTCAAGTTATCGACGGCCGGCTGGCTTTCCAGCACACGTACGCGTGCGCATGCCCAGGGCGTGTCTGGGAAAAAAGGAAAGCTCTCGCCAGGTATAGAGAAGACCCTGCAGCACTTCTCTTCAGGTATACATACAGAGGAGATCAGAGGGATTAGCGCGACGGCGTTAATTCTCTGTTTTTGCCTCGAAAATAAAAGAGAGCGAGCGAGAGAGAGCGACGCGTTCATTAGAATCTTGTACCTATATATAAAAGAAGATTTTTATCGAGCTTTTGTCTATGGGGAGTATTTCTGCGGAATATTGGTGGGTATGGGAGGAAAAGGAATGCGCACGTGCAATGGCTTCAAGGGATAATGCTTGATCATTATTGCAGCTCTCAAGATTGATTGATGGGCTACGGAAGTTATTTTTTCCCCGATATTCCGTCTGTATTCTAATGGATTGGCGCGTCTGATTACTTCAAACAATCGTACAGTTTATAGAAACATTGTCTGTTGTATAAAAATAAAAAAAATTTTGCTTGGGTGAGTCGAGGAGTCCGGTGCCTTAGTTTTATTGCTGAGTATTGACGCTATTCGAATCTTTGTTGTATTTTTCGTGAGTAAACGACGTTAAATATTTATTTTAATTAAATAAAAAATTAATTTTAACGTGCTTTATTAACATTCGAATCGAACCACGCAATAAAACTTTTTCTTTTCGAAGCGATTGAGAAATTAATTTTAATGTGTTTTATTGACATTTGTAGCCAAACCACGCCGTAAATCTTTTTCTTTCCGAAACGATTAAGAAATAAATTTTAACGTGCTTTATTGATATATCTCGATCCTTAATTATTTGCAACTGAATCTACGCAATAAATGTTTTAAAAGATTCATTCTAACGTGCTTTATTGACATTTGCCAGCAAAGTGCGCCATAAATCTCTTTATCATTTCGAAACGCTTGAGAAATAAATTTTAATGTGCTTTATTGGTATTTACCGATTTATAGTTATTTGCAAGTTAAAGCGCGCAATAATTTTGTTTCTTAACAAAATGATTTCAAAATATGTTCTAGCCCGTAAAGCATAGAACGATCCTTGAATTACAGCGAGGCTGTATAAAAATTATTTTATTTATTTATTTTTAATCAGAAACATCACGCGCATGAATCGTTGAAATCGTTAAAATCTTAAAATCTAGAGACTTAATGATAGACATGTAGAATAATATTATAGGCTATTCGTTGACAAAATTTTTCACGTTCTTAACACACATATATCGATACGTATTTAAAATTATAAACTTTACAAATTCATAGCTGTCTATAATTCGAGAGAAAAATATGAATTTCATAAATTAATATACATTAATAATTGAGTACTTTTTCGATTGATCCATAAAATTGAATCACGCACTCGTTTGAAAATACATCATATTTCATTTGCACTGCTGTTCATATAAGCAGCGCGTATAACAATAGAAATCGCACGCAAAACCGATTTTACCAAAATCTAAAGCTCGCACGTTCCGATCGTCGCAGTAAAATTAGAAAAACAAGGAAAATTCAGTGAAGCCTTCTTTTCGGAAAATCACCGGTAATGAACTAAACTACGCATTTACCGCATTAATCCCTTTGCCTAGTCATTACCGCAAATCTGAGCAATTATCAACACAACCGAATTCCTAATCCAACGAAAACAAAAACATCCCTTCGCCCTCTTTATAATCGCTTTCCCAAACGACGAAATCTCCACCTCATCGTATATAAACGAGACGGAATTCTATCGAGACGGAACTCTGGGGAGGTAAACGCGTGGATTATCGCTCAAAATAAACACACATTAACCGCGCGCGAGCATCGTAAACAGTTCCGCCTCCGTAGCTTAAAAGTATAAAAAAAAGGACGAAAGAAAAGAGAAACGCTTCTTTGCGGCAAACAAAAGGATTTTTCAAAAGCCCCGCGCTTACAGCCAAGGCGTATATAGCTATATACATTGAAGTAGGCCGGAAAGGTAGCGTGCGAGAGCAAGAAGAAGGCAAAGAAGCAGTGGAAGAAACAACGCGACATCGGAAAGCGCTGAGGAGGAACTTCCTGTAAACAAGAATGAGTAATAGTAGTTATACCGTATACGTATATATCTATACAGTAACTAGCGAACGAACTCTTCGGTCGACTCAACAAGTAGTAAAAAAAGCTCGGACGATCCGAAAAACCCGTCGGTCTCTCCGCGCTCAGCGCTTTTTCCCATGTAAAGCGCGCTTATCCCGCTATACTCCACTTTTCAGCTGCGCGGAGTCGCGCGTCCTTTCCGAAGTGCATCGGAGGCGCGCGCGCGTTACGCACGCTACTTAGAGCGCGTGAGAGAAGATGAGAAAGATGATGAAAAAAAAAAAAAAAAAAAATTTTATACGTGCATATAATATATATTCAAGAGCCGAGGATAGCAGGTTGTGTGTATATGTTATATGCGCAAGCTGTGTACCAGCCACACGAAAACAAATCTCTCTCTCTCTCTCTCTCGAAACAAAAACTCGCAGCTATATACCTTTCTCTCTCGTTCTGCCATCTGCTTCTCTTTTGGGCTATATACACCACCGGTGGATCTTTCTCTCTCGCAGCATCTATTCCTTCGCTTCCTCCTGGCTCCTGGGAATCCAGAGGCAGGTGTCCGCGTCTTGGAAATTTCAATGCACACGGGCCCCTGAGAAAACTCTCTCGGATATAAAAAAAAGAGAGAGAGAGAGAGAGAGAGAGGCTAGTTGTAAGCTTGGCCTTTTTTCTCGCTGTGTGAGAGACAGGAAACGCCGTCCGGAAAAGCAGCATCCATCAAAGCTATACTCGCACATGTACAATGTGATTTGTAAGCCAATTTGTCGTGTATAGGTGTCGTCGACACACCTATGTATATATACATACGAAGAAAGAGAGAGAGAGAGAGAGATGAGACTTACAGTAGCAGTGATTCCGTGATGCGTAAGAAAGTAAAAAAAGAGCTAAGAGAGTAGAAGGAATGCCGCTCGAAAAGAGAGGCTTAATTCGGAGCGCTACCGGCTTACGCAAGGCCTCGGGACAGATAAACTCTTGTCTGTCTTCTCTCAGGAGGGAAGCCGCGTTTGTATTCTTGCGCTGCTACGCTCTTTCATTCACCAAATTCCGGTAGCTCCCCCTCTTACATGTATATATATACGTATATATATATACACATATACATTCACTAGACACCGCCAGACACCGGAGGAATTATCTTACATCTCGGATATATGCGTTCTCTCTATGTATATACATTATACAGCTATCTCGACTGTCTCTCTTGTGTACATATACGTGATGACGATGGGGGCACAGCGATTTACATTTTTTTTTACGACAGACACGGAGGATGGAAATATATTTCGCATACGTATGTATAATAATACGCGAGCAAACGGCTAATTGGCCCGGTTGTGCTTTCTGTGCAGGGATTTACGTACGATTTTCACGTGCCCGCGATCGAGATCGGAGATTCGCTCGTTCGCTTCTTTCTTTTCCTTTTTTTTTCTTCTTTTGCTAAGGAGATCTGGTCGTTCGATTTCAGAGAACATGAGGAAAGACGAAAACGCTATATGTTGTAATGGAAGTCGAGATGCTGTTCAGTCTTGTAATTTTCGAGCGATCGATTAATACTTTGGCAATTTTCTTAAGTTCACTGTGTTTTTCCAGCGATCTTTCACTCCGGAGCTTAGAGTACGATCCGAATGTTGCGTCGCTCTGAGACTCGCGAGCGACATCGGAATGATATCTTTGTTTGCGATATTTCTTCAATCGTTCGTTATCTCATGAAAGATCGTTCGAAATCTCGAGTGAAATTCAAATCATCAAGTGTAAGCGCGTAATTATATTTAAAAATATCGATCAATAATTACATTTTTTTAATGTAATATCTACCGCGATTGTTAGATTAGAGTGAAATAACGCCATTAAAATGTACCTTTTTTATTTCGATTTTTTTCTCGATTGATTATTTCGATACTTCGATTAGAATGAAAAGGAACTGTGACTAAGAGTAGTGTATCGGTAATTACAAGAGTAAATGTAAATTATAGCCTGCAGAGACGTGCTTAACTCTATATAGAGAAGTTGACCATTACCCTTCTCTTTTAGTGAAAAATTCACTCTTTTAGAGTCATTATCGCGGTAAAATTACGAGACGTGGTCGGACGAAAAGGAAATCTTGATTTTATTCTGAATTATATTTTAACATTAACTGGTGTAATGATTGACCTGTTTTTTTTTAACAACAGAATTATTGATAAATACTCCAGCTTATCTAAAAATGCTACACCAACTCGCTTTTCCTCTAATTAATAAATAGTTTGTTACAATATATATATATATTATTAATTTTTTAAATTTTCCCACCGACGCACACTTGCTCTAGAATTCTCCAACTATCCGTACCGTTTAAAAACGGGCTCGGAGGCGACAGCGAGGAATTTAAAAAATTCACGGATTATCCCTAATCCATCGGAGATTTTTTTTTAGCTATATCCATCCATTTACATCCTTTTATTTTTATCTCGCGCAAAGTATTTTATCTCCGTCCATTAAGAGTTGTTCCTTCATCGAAAGTAAGAAAGAAGGAAAGAGAGGAAAAAAAGTACACACTTTGGTATTCCAGAAAAATCAATATTATCCTAGCCCATTGTCCACACCTATAGGTGGCAATGTGCATAAAACGCTTTCTATCCCTATAGGTATATGTGTATATAGGTATAGTTAAAAATGTATAGACACACCGACAGACAGACAGAAATTGAAAGCAGGGGGACACGTGCGCGCACATGCAGCAGCCGGCGCAACTGCAGCCATACACACACACACACACACACACACACCCGGCGTTTTGGCTCTGTTAGAGAGAAAAATTCTCACGCTCTCGCATGACATTTCAGGTGATCGAGCAGGATCCGTTTTGGGTACCGTCGACGGAAGACGAGTACCTGCACTTCGGCGAGAAGGCAGACAGCGGAAATCGCGCCAAAAAGTACATAGACTCTGTTCGTCGCCGGAAAGGACTTCCGCTCGACTCGCAGCTCGTCACCCACGCCGAGAAGCAACGTACGTTGTCCAAGAAGAAGTAAAACAACGAAGACGAGACGCTTTTCTTTTTAACATCGGAGGCTTATCGCCTAACGCGAGACACACGCGAAAGGCATTTTCCGGATTTACTTTTGCCTTTCGTTTATCGTCTATATACATATAGATATATGTGTATATTTGAATACTAAAAGCGCGCTCGCTTGTCGAGGAGTTTGCTGGAAATTGTTGGATACTGCTTGAATTTGGAATAGTTGAAATTTCATTGATTTTCAATTCGAAAATTTAATTTACCTGAATTGTAAATTTCGCTATCGATTGGCGAACTTTTCGCGATCACTTTTGTGTTTAGTGAAACAAGGTATGATTGCGTGGTACTGCTTTGAATTGAGTGAAAATGTACTGTTTCAAATGGTGATTTTTAGTAGTTTTTTTTTTGTTAAATTTATTTATTTTACGATTGGAAGAAATTCATTGGTTTCGCAGTACAATTTGATTTGTATGGAATTTACTGATTTTAGAACGGAAATTCAATGTTCAAAAGGGTGATTTTGTAATTGCAGGGAATGCAGATTTTGTACCGAAAATGCGCGATTTAATACAGTCACTGGTTCCACAGTTTAAAAATTTCCTGTTTTACATTTTAAAATCGCTATTCGATACAATTTTATATATAGTAGTAAATACTGATTTTCGAGTGACAATTTATTATTTACAATCGTGATTTATGGTCGTACGAAATTTACTGGTTTTACGATAAAAATGCACTATTTTTAATTTGAAAAATCACTATTTCTGAGAGCGATTTTTGCTCCTATGGAATTCACAGCAAACATTGACTGTTTTGCACTTAAAAAATTCGTATATGAAACAATGATTTTAATATAAAAATTCTCTGTTAAAGTAACTTTCCATTAGTAAGTATTCACGTTTCAAATCAGTATATAGTACCATTTCTAAACAGTAAATCAACACTTAAAAAAAAGTTATTTTCACTTTACAAAAAACAACATATAGTTGTAACATTTTAAATAGGTGAAAGTACATTGGTAAACAGTGAAATTTCATTATTTCCATATTAGAGAGTATTTCATTCATCGAGTGCTGATAATTGCATTGATCAAATCGAGCGCCGCGTTATTTACGATAATTGTACATAAATTGTGACGGTCCTTTGATAGGATCTTGCGATAGTTTAATACAAAGATCTTATTTTTTATATGATTATTATAAAAAGAGGCTATTGTAAATTTCGTTGAACGATGAAATTACACAATTTCCAGTAGATTCTCGGGACCAGCTTGGATATGTGATTTTGCGCTACGATTATCATTGTTACATAGAAAGAGAAATAAATGTTGCATTAGACATTTTTTTTTACAATTTGCGTAGTTTATTGAAAAAATACATAACATAATATATGTACAGTTTATGATACAAAAATAGTATTATCAATCCTCTTTAATCATCACCGAAAACAATTTTCTTCCCTTGGAATCCTTGTTTCAGAACGTCCTGCTGTTTCTTCTTCGCTTCCCAGGATGGATGAAGAACCTCCTTACCTTTGCTCTCGAAGTTATCTTTACCTTGCTTTTTGAAAGATTTGTCGTTGCCAAATTTATTGTTCGGCCTGTCGTTGAATTTATTGTTAGGTCTATCACCACCGAACTTGTCATTGGATTTGCCGTTGAATTTATTGTTAAATCTATCATTCGCCCTGTCGTTGAATCTACCATTTGGTCTGTCGTTAAATCTGTCGTTTTGTTTGCCATTAAATTTATTAAATCCAGGTCTATCTCTGCCATTTGATCTATCATTATTGTGTTGACCTTCCCAGTTTGAGTTATTCTGGAATTTGTTAACTTTGTTGAAAAATTTGTCATTTTGCTGTCGCGAAAACTTTCTCTTATTGAACCTATCGTTTCCATATTCTTCATCCTCCTCTTCGTTTGATTTTGTTTTGGGAAGAGCAACGCTCAAATAGTTCTGACCACTGTCTCCGGAAAAGAAAAACGAATCGACTTCTTTTTCTATTTTCAGGGATGATTTATCGGAATCGGTATGGATATCTGATTTGTCCTCTGGTTTGGATTCCTCCTCTTTTATGATATCGGTAAACTTCTTCACAATGGCTTGTTTACTAATGACTGTTGAGCTATCAGACTTTTTCTTTTTAACGTTAGTATCTTTATTAACACTTTGTTCACCTTTCTTTTCTGCCTTTTTTCGTTTACCTAACAAATTTTTTGACTTTCCTTTAGTTGTTGCTTCATTTTCCACTAGTTCAGTTGTTATAGGTGCTACACTCTTTACGTTCTCCGCATCTGAATCTTTACTTTCTCGTTTTGTAATATCTTTTTCTTCTGTCTTTTTATTCTTTTTACCTTTTGTAGATTGCGTACTCTTAACATTGTCATCCTTTAATATTTGACTAATTTTCTGTTTCTTAGTTTCTTTTGGTTGGGCGTTTATATTTTCCTTTGGTTTCGTAGGTTTTACAGGTTCTTCTATATCTTCATTCAAATCTGAACTTTCTTCTTTCAGATCAGTGGTCCCCGATAAAGCCACGTCATCTTTGCTTACATCATTGCTGGCCTCAGATTGATCATCCGGACATTCATTATTTTCTTCTGAGCCTTCAGTATCTGGATTTTCAATATTTTCTTCGGAACCATCAGCCTCACTCTCATCATCCTTATCAATTTCGTCACCCTCCTCATTTTGATTTTGTGCTTTCTTTGCCTTCTTCCTTTCCTTCCATTCAAGTACCGCCTTCTTCCTTCGTCCTGGACCTAAAAATTCTCCGTAGTTGGGATATTTACTCTTGAACTCCGCAATTTTCTTACTATATATTTTATGATTAGCAATCCTTGTCATCATTCGAGTCAGAGGTTCCATCTCCTGATCGTTAAGAATCTCATTAAGATTCTGCGTATTTTCCAAAGCAAATTTTGTAATTTCATCTTTTTTTACTTTCTTAATGGAAAGTATTTCAGCGGCTATCCTATCAGCTTTCCTAACATTCTTAGCTTTCTGCTGTTCGGTTCCTTTCTTTGCTCGTAACTTAAAAGCATCTCTCGACAGTTTCTTAATAGTCTGTACACGTGCTTGCTCTGTGCTTCCTCTCAAAAGTATAATCTAGAACCAAAAGAAGCATACGTATCAACAATCGCTTAAGTACAAAAATAAAATTAAATCTTCATCCTTATCAACGTCAATTCCAAACGAAACTACGTAATCACTAAAACTTCTCTACTCCTCGACAAACCGTCACGAGAACGTACTTCACCGATAAACAATTCAAATCAAATGTTTACCACCACGCGACATAACCTCAACAACTGAGCACATGCGCGTGTAAAGTACAAAAAACAGTACCTCAGGAATCCACAAATAACCTACCTCGTTATTAATCTGCTTCTTACTCATTTTGTAACGACGCAATACGAGCTTACACGTGCGCAAATATATATCGAAAAAAAAGTATATAACGAGCCGCGTTGCAGAAAGAAGACGCCGCGATACAGCTCACAGCTGGTTGGTAACACACAGACACACAGACACAGACACACACACAGCCACACTGACACGTGTCTCCGCGCGTGCGTTCCCGAGATAGTAGCAGAAAAGCCAAATCCAAAACAAAACTCCCTGTATAACACTGTGACCCAATTCTAGCTATCTCCAGGCACTTGTCAAAACCAAGCATCAACGAGAACGTCTCTTCGAAACTGGAGTCGTAATCAACGTTTCATCCCAACGAATAATAGCGAGGAAAAAAAAGAACAATCATCGGGTCAAGAAAAGCACTGTTGGTAAGTCTGCTCGCGAAGTCGCGAACGATATCGCTCGCGCGTAGGTGTCGCTTCTCGACAGAGCCTGTAGTCCGAGAGAGAGAGAAAGAGAGAGAGAGAGAGAGAGAGAGACGGAGTATCCCGAATAAGCCAAAGTAGTAAGAGTATAGGTCGGTAGAGCTAGTAGCCGTTGTCTCGAGTAAAGGAGGTGTCCGAGATATCGTAAAATACTATTATTATTAGCGGATATTTTTATTTAGAATACGCTCAACCTGTGCCCGCTCGCGTTCGCGTATGTTTACACGCTATGTCAGCGCCCGCGTCCTATTGAAAGTGGAACAGAAGCGAGTCAGTGCAAAAGAGCCAGTGCATCGGCGAACAGCTGAACCGTAGACACCTCTCCGAGAGTGAGGGCAAGGAACAAGGTTCGCCTTATATTATTAAACTGGTTTTTTCTTTTCTTTTCAATTTTTCATTGACGAAACTCGGATCATCGCCGAGCGCGTACCCGTGTACGAAGTAAGGTCGCACACGCGTATATAATATTTACAAATGAACTCGTCGCGATCAGCTGGATAAAGTGTACGCGAGCAAGTAATTTCCGACGTGTACTTCTCCTGCTTCTTACGCTCATCGCGGAAAAAACGTAAGTTAACTCTCGCTTTTAATGCGCGACTATTTTATCGCTATTCCGATAATCGCTCGTTGCAGTTGTGTCTTTTCTGCATATAGGCGTATACGTGCGTGAGATTTATCGACGTATGTGTGTGTTCTCCTACGTATCTATATACGTAAGCATCGACTGTGATTCCATTGTGCGCGCGATTGTTTCGCTCGTACACCTACTTACAGCTCTTTTTTTTTTCTTTTTTTTTTCGATACGTCAACCTCTCGGGTTGCAGTTTTTCTTGCGGTTTTGGACGATTTTATTTTTTGTACGAGGTGTTAGCGACTATCTCCGTCTCCCTCCTTTCTAACCCCCTCCGAAAGCAGCTTCGGCCGTGATTTTGCACTTCGAATGAACTTATTGATTCAACCTTGAGTTCGCATCAGCTGGTACGCGAATCTTTCGATACTCACTAAAGATATATCTGTTTCTCTCTCTCTCTCTCTCTCTCTCTCTCTCTCTCTCTCTCTCTCTCTCTCTCTCTCTCTCTCGGTGTATCAGTTATATATCTGCATATCAGGTTAGTGCGGACTCGCCATTGTAGCGCACTTTTCATAAACATAATAGGTGTACGGATATAAGTATAAACACAGAGCGCGAACGAAGCCTGGTTGGCGAGAGCCGTTTTTGCGTCGCGACGTTTTATCCGCTTTAAAAATACTCGGTGGATGAGAGCGCGGAAAAAACATTCTCAGGGATAGCGCACTTATATTCTTTTATATTTAAATAAATGCACATAACCTTCGTGTCTCTGCAGCATCTGCATATGTGTGTGTATACAGAGCTCATACGTAGTCGATAGGTTTGGCTGCTCGGATGTCTGTATAGAGGAGTATACGGAGAAATTTTTCTTTTGGTTGGAAAAGTTGTGAGAGAGATAGGAGTTTTTTTTTTCTTTTTTTACAAGATCTTGCTCTCGCTTTGGGAGTCGCGTTTATAATTACGAAATAGCTCGCACTGACGCGTATACACTCAATATTGCAAGTTGTCAGTTGACCTTGTAATATATTTCCTTTTCTGCATATATGTCAGATTCTCTTTTACCGATACAGATCTTTGCTTGGTTTCAAACTGGACGTTTAGTTCCTGCTGCTGGTTTGATTCTGTGATTTATCCAAATTCAACATGAGCTCGGTTAGATGCTGCTTGATTGGGGCCAGTCGGATAGTGTCCTCGCATCATGTTTCTAACCATGGTGAGTAATCGGGAATTTAATTTATGTATTTGTGACTTGAGAATAGGTTTATTTTTAAGTCGGAAACACAATTTGCTGATGTAATTTTATTGTCATCAATGTGATTGTATTTTTAGTACACAAAATTGCACGGGTTGTTGTTGCTCGGACATTGAAAACTAGTACAGTTTTGGCAAAAGCACCGGTGGAACCTACTCCTCCTAGTAATGACACAGGAAGTAGCGCAGCTGCAGGTGGAACGACAGGTGGTGGTGGAGATAAGAAAAACAATCTCATTTGTCCAAAGTGCGGGGATCCTTGTACGCATGTTGAAACATTCGTCTGTAAGTTTAATACCAATCGTTCAGTCAGCATAGCTTTATTGTATCTAATTGAAGTTATTCTTGTTTCATGCAGCTTCAACCAGGTTTGTGAAATGTGAAAAGTGTCACCACTTCTTTGTCGTTCTATCTGAAATAGATTCCAAGAGGAGTCTCAAGGAAGCTTTGAGACCTGAAGATACTAAGCAAGGATTCTATAGAAAGCCACCTCCTCCTCCTAAGAAAGTAATTACTATCATTGACGCATCAATTTTTATATTTATCGAATGCAGTGATAACTAATTAAATATGTGCATTTCAGATCTTTGAGTACTTGAATAAGCACGTCGTTGGTCAAGAATATGCCAAGAAAGTTTTGAGTGTAGCTGTCTACAATCACTACAAAAGGATTCACAATAATCTTCCACTTCAAAATGCTGCTCAAAGCAATGCTGCTCCAGTAGGAAATCAGGAGCTCAATCAATCTTTTACTCACAGAGGTCTCAAGCCACGTAAATAAGAATTTAGTCATTACCAGCATTCACGCTTATTTCAAATTTGTTCTAATTCAGTAGTAAATAGTTTATCCGTATGAAACATAAATTAAGACTTTTTTTCTATTTCTTCTAGATCTTCTCCACATATCTAGTATTGGAAATTCCTTAGGCGTTGGTTTTCAAACTACTCCTCCTGGCAATGAACAGCAACAAAAGCCACCTGCGGGCACCCAGTCGGTCCCTGGCTCAGATATATTGGACAGCAAGCATCATCAACTAAAATTAGAAAAGAGTAACATACTGCTGCTAGGACCTACTGGATCAGGAAAAACATTACTAGCTCAAACTATAGCTCAGTGTTTGGACGTTCCATTTGCCATTTGTGATTGTACTACACTTACTCAAGCTGGATACGTTGGAGAGGACATTGAAAGTGTAATAGCAAAATTACTCCAAGATGCCAATTATGTAGTAGATAGGGCACAGATGGGAATCGTATTCCTAGACGAAGTGGACAAAATAGGAGCAGTACCTGGAATCCATCAATTAAGAGACGTTGGTGGAGAAGGTGTACAACAAGGAATGTTAAAAATGCTCGAGGGTACAATAGTCAATGTCCCGGAGAGAAACAGTTCTAGAAAATTACGAGGAGATACTCTACAAGTAGACACTACAAATATCCTCTTCGTAGCATCTGGAGCTTACAATGGTTTGGACCGATTAGTTTCAAGGAGGAAAAATGAAAAGTATCTTGGCTTTGGTGCTACCCCGGCTTCAGAAAGTCCAGGAAGAAGAGCTGCTAGTCTAGCCGATGTAGCCAATATGTCTCCATCGACAGAAGATGATAACAAAGAGAAAGACGTGCTGCTCCGTCAAGTAGAGGCAAGAGACCTTATTGACTTTGGTATGATTCCAGAATTCGTTGGAAGATTTCCAGTTCTCGTACCCTTCCATACATTAAACAGAGACATGCTTGTAAGGATTTTGACAGAACCTAAGAACGCTATGGTTCCACAGTACCAAATGCTGTTCTCCATGGATAAAGTAAGTATCGCTGAAACACTCTGTGCATAGTGTGCCATTGCACACTCATACTATAATTAACTTACGATTTTAATACCTTCAAGGTGGAGCTCACTTTCACTCCAGAAGCATTAGATGCTATAGCATCACTGGCGATGGAACGAAAAACTGGTGCAAGAGGTCTAAGAGCTATAATGGAATCACTTCTATTAGAGCCAATGTTCGACGTTCCAGGAAGCGACGTGGTAGTGGTTCACGTAACCGAAGGCTGTGTTCGAGGTCAAGAGAAACCTCGGTATATGCGACGAGGCGGTGAGACTACGGTTGAGGATGAACTTCAACAAGCGCAGCATGTACACAATTAACACACATTTAAAGTGCGAGATGGTTCAGTGCCCAGTTGCTGATTATTCTCCATAACTGAATTTCAATTCTACTGAATTTGAAACTATTTTTACGAAAAATATTAGAAAATGTTCGATGATTAATTCTGTGGAATATTTGATAATGCTATTATTTTACTCTGACAAGAATAATTAATTCGTAAAAAAAACAAAACAAAACATTGGCAATATCATTCTATATTGGTGTTTTTGTGTGCGTGCATGTATGTTTTGTGTAGGTGCTTGAGTTTCGACTTTCTGAATCCAAAGTATGCAGAGTTCGACCTTTTCGATTAATATTATATAGGGCTGTCGCGGATAATAAAGAAACAGAGGAGCTTAAGGCGTGTATTTCAGTATAAAGAATTTTCCTAATTCAAAATCTTCTCTTGTGTGAAATATCGAGGTTCAATGCACCACTCGCATTGTTACGAAAAGGATAAATTATTTTTATGCGATCCCAAGTAGATAGTTAAAGATTATTTGTAATATATTGTACATAGCAGTAGATAAGTAATCGAAAATATTAAAAGAATACATCCAGAAAGTTTAAAACTCGTAAATATTTAACAAGTTTATCCTGCAATGAAAAATCTCGAGACAAAAAAAACAACATACTCTATTTATAAGATTCAATCAAGAGCCGACTTCAATTCTGTAGCTCTAAATTACAGACATAAAATTAGTTTTTTATAACTAAGTACGAAGTGAAGAAGTAAACTGGCTCTTGAATACTGTTGTTTAGGAGGTTCAAAAATCTTCTAAA
Organism: Apocrypta bakeri; assembly: GCA_018906985.1. NCBI lineage: Eukaryota > Metazoa > Arthropoda > Insecta > Hymenoptera > Pteromalidae > Apocrypta > Apocrypta bakeri. The sequence goes on from JACCIA010000002.1 coordinate 6,295,421, forward strand.
ATTCAATAGATAATTTAAATTGTATGAATACTTATGTTTATAATAAATCTATTAAAAAAAGGAATTAAAACAGTTTCGTTTTTGATTGAATTTTTTTTTAATAATCCATTTAGTAGCATAGCAATCACTAGTACACTATACTCAGTGTTTGCAAGTTGACATCTTGAATGTCCTTTATACAATCTGACTAGCGACATGGATTTTTATTTACATATAAGTTATTTTCAGCCAAAGATAGTAAATGCTACATAATATATACAAGATTTCTAAAGAAATCATAAAAATCCTTATACATTGCATTATAATAAACTAGATATCTGAAAAATGTTCATTGCATGATTAAAAATTAAAGCTTCAAGCAAGTATTATTTTATAGAAATCACATCATAAAAATTTCATTCGATATCACTGAAAATATTATTTAAATTTCATTATAGTAATTTGTTGGTGGAGGTTTTGTTAATTTTGGTTTAGGTTTCAACATAGTGCCTATCTCAGTTAAGATCCATTTGGTTGATTTTAATACTAATACATGAACAGCGAACTGCATCAGTAAGGCTCCAAAACCTTTGTATAGACCTAATGGACCTTCCGTAGAAATAATAGTGCGATAACAATCCGCAGCTCCACTGTAGTCGGTTAATAAAGCTGTTACACTACGTCCCGTATCTAAATTATCTATAATAGTACGCGTACCCTGCATGTGCAGTCGCTGTATAACAGTTTCAAAAGGATAAAAAATTACATCAGCCGAGCACATAGAAATTAATATAGCTTGTATCTCTATATCCTGTGCTACCGATTCAGACATGTCACGACTGTATGCACCCTGTAGCAAAAAATATGATAAAAAAGTTAAAATACCAAGTAATATTTTTGAAATGTAGAAATTTTATGAAAGGAAGCTTACTCGTGATTCCTGTGCATATTTGTGCCTAGTTCTCATTATGTAACTTGCAATTGTTTTGACAGATATTGTAAACAGGTATTTTACGACTCCGCATGCAATTGTTGGTGGTAGTAATGCATAAATTGGAATGAGACGTCCTTTGTTCCTTACTTCTAGTAATCTTATTGCTCCATCTCTAAATACATCCAATACTCCTGGTCTTTCGGATGCAACCTCAGACTGAACAGTCTCAACTAACGAGGCTGAGTAGAAAGGTGTAACTATTCCAATAGATACACATTTCAAAATTATGTGCTGTCCGAGTGATTTGAACGACAAGTGCGTGATCTCTCTGTAATAAAATAGTCGTGAATAGAAATATACAAAAATCAAAGTTTCATTCAAATAAGTATCCACTTACTTAGGCCAAGGAGTAACCTTCGATACAAGATCCTCCACAGCCATGGTCAACCCTCTGACCAATAGAACCGATCCAATACCTTTCCATAACGTATTTAAACCTTGAGTCTGATGTAATCGGATAATAACAGGTATCAAAGTGATCGGACCCACGTGATACTTCAAAGAAATTGGATTAACTTGACATTGTCTCCGTAACACTAGAAATGGATGTATCAACAGATTCTCCGTTATCAAGCTCGCAAGACCACATCCTCGACCTATATATTGTTTAACCATCTGATCTGCAAAGACAAAGCAATGCTCATGAGCATCGTCACAGCTACAAATATAAAAAAAGCCAACGAGCAGGAAGAAATCATCGTCACACTTACCATTGTCGTTGGGTGGACTGTCATCGACCAGAGGATGAATATTAGGTATGTCTAAAGGCCGTATAACCTCGCGGCCGCGACCACGGTAAACCGCTTGGTACCCAGCTGCATCTTCCCAGGACATCGCGTAATCGTTTCGGTAATTCGAATCAGGATAATTTAAGTCTCCCATCCTCTGGCATAACTATGTCAACAACAATAAGATATGATTTTGTTTAATTAATTTTTTCCCTAAAACGCAAGCGCTATTACAACAATCCAAATCTATATTTAACACACTATGAAATTTACTTTTTTTCGACGCGATGTTTATTTAAAGATGATTCGCTATATTTTCCAAGATTTACGGTTCGATTCGGATGCACTTGGGCTTTTACAACTATAGAGATAAATAGGCACTGTACTGTTTTATGTTTGCAAAAATGATTCGAAGGTCACAATTTTGTCATCGCTCGAATTCACATCCCGATAACGTTTTATATAGACGGGAAATTATAATTGAGGTGTAACATGATTCTATTATTACTTATTTATTAAGTAGTTGATCTGCTGCGACGATCCATTGTAAGTGTACACCAACAATTCGTATGAAATATATATACATGTTGTTGCAAAAAAGTGATGCCAAAACACGAGACACCGATAACGCGGTAAATTCAAAATTATTTTATTACTAAAAGAAGAAGATTCAAAAACTTAACGGGATAATTATTGATATAAATTCAAAGATAAAAAGTTTCAATTTTACAAGCTGTAATTATTCATTGTTTTTATTGAATTAAAGGCACGAACGTGGTGTATGTACGACGACGCCCTTATTACACTTTTCGCGAGGTATTTCAATTTTGCTGTCAGGACGGTGGCATAATTTATCACTGCAACGTTGAGATCGTTCGTGATTAGCTCTCAACGTCAAAACTTGTTGACAGCTTAGTTGACGATTTTTGTTGTAAAATATGAAAAAAAGTTAAATATACGATGGTAGTATTGCAGCCTACTTTACCGACTGTAATTTTCAAATTTGCGTCAGAATCGGCCTCGTTAGGTAACACTTAAATACGATGATTACGTGTAAAAATGGTTCTAATACGGTGTAGTTTGAAAGTTTTCTCAACAGAGGTAGTAGGGCAACAATTTTTTAATCATCGGCTACTGTTGCTGTGAGGTTATGATCACCTGTGCTCGTGCAAAACACTACATACATTCTGTATGATTTTCTTCCGAGATTTTTAATAAAAAGTAAATGATTCGATAAAGAAATAATTTTATGATTTAGTAAGTAACTTTTTTAAACTAAAACACTTGCTGTTGCAGAACTTTCAGGATGTTTGGAGCTGCTATAGCCGTTTCGAGGTTACAATTTCGAGCCGCCGCAAACTGTCGTAATCTTCAAGTTGTAAATACGTATAAACAATGTTTTTCTCAAGAAATATCACAAGGCAAAATGCAAGAGTTTGCATTGAGCATCAGAAATTTTTCCAATTGGAGGTCACTATTGTACAAAAAACCAATTAGGTAACATTTTGTGATACTTATTCTGTACGTTATTGTAGATTAGCTTAGATTGTTGTATTTTTTAGAATATTGTTAAATAATAGTTTTGGACTCAACATCTACGTTTGTGTTCTATATTCAGCAAAACTCTTAAAAAATAATTTTTGAATTTTAAATTATTGAGTACAATCTATAAGTTATAACAATTTTATTATTCAATGCTTACAGAAAGAATGATCTAGCCCAGGGCAGTACTTACAGACGTATGTCCCTTTTTCGATTAAAAGAGAAGTTACCACCAGAAGCAGTAAAGCCAATTGAAACCAATCCCTTGAAAGTCAACACAAATATTAAAAATAATGTTATGCTATACAGATTTGAGAAACCGTACTTGTATAAAGGTTCTATATTATTTGCTGGGGCTGCGTTGATTGGTTGTTTAGCGATGGCAGATAATGTATTCATAATTTTGTGCAAAGAACTTTTGAATCCAGCAATACCTTTGATGACAAGGTTATATAATCATATGTTGCCTCTTGCATTTATTGGTATCGGCATAATAGCAGGTATAAACGTATATTATCCCATTTAAAAGTACATTTAATTACAAATACGATTAAAATTTTAGGTCCTGCGATATTTTTAACCATTTGGTTCATTACGAAGCAAACCATAAAATATATAGTGCTTCACAAAGGTGGCAAATCAGTGACAATGGTTATGTACCATCCTCTAAAGGGAGAGACAACTATGACTCTACCCGTTAACAATGTAAGGCCTAATACATTTATACAGTTAATGCTTTAAACAGCTTTCTTTAAATTTCAAAACTTTTCAATTATTTTTCAGATAAGTGCTTTATCCGCGAGAACAGCTTCTAAATCTTATCTCCCAATAAGGATTAAAAATATGAGATTCAAATATTTAGTGGATAAAAATGGACATTTTGTTAACCCAGATTTATTTGACGTTACTGTAGGTATCAGAAGATTTTAACTAGTTTAATCTCAAATTTTCTTTCGTGTACAATACATTACTGTAAATATATACATATAATATTTATAATCAATATCCTTGCTTATTTTTACGGAAAACTACACCGTCGACGCCCGGATAAAATTTCTTTAAAATTGTCCTCCGAGGTAGGGGTCGAAAATGAAAATATTAAGTTGGTACATTGAAAGTTCTTTTATTCATAAGATTTCTTTATTTTTTGATTTAACATAATTACAGGTATTCGATAATTAAAAGATAAAAAGATTAATCGATTTATATTTACATATATATATATGCATATTTATCACATACTTATGTACAATCAAGTGCTTAGAATATGTTCGAAGACTTTTAAAGTTACAATCAAAGAAAACATCGTAGTACACGCAAAACGCATTCATCGTTCTCGCATAGAAACATTTGAATATAGCGTTAAAGATCGAGTTTCTTCATTTTAACATTATCACGAGTCAACGCATATTTCTTACTCCCATTTCATTCCTTTTTTTGGCAAAAGTGTCTCCGCCGGATCGAATCAGTACGTATAACTCGATAAATTGTACTTGTGGACGATGAAATAAACGATGCTTATTTTATTCAATCCCGACACTTTTAGCGACCTAATTTTTTGTTATTTCTTTTTATTTACACACACACGTTTAATTGATCATCTGGGTGAAGCTTTGAAGCAATCGACTCTCGTGTTTTTTTTTCCTGCTCTTCGTTTCTTCATCTTTTTGTTGTCATATGCGAAAGTGAATGGAAAAAATGACGAGTTTTTCTTTTATACTAGTATTTTTTTATAGTAAATAGCAATTTTCCATACAATTTGTTTTTTTTTTCTCATAGCTCGAAATCTGACGCAGTTTTTTTTTTATTACATCGTTTATGCATAATTTTCTTTTTTATATTTACACTCGAAATACAATACCTACGAGATAATTTTGATTCGACACTAGAATTTTTTTTGTTTTTTACATACAGTCGATTCTCCCTCACTGTGTGACGAGTCTAGAGTATCTTTAAATTTAATTGATTACGTATATGTAGTCGAAAATGTTTTCTTTTTGATATATATATATATATATGTATATATATATATATTTACTTTTTCTTCATAGAAAGAAAGTTAGATAAAAGCGAAAATCTTTTTTAAAATTTTAGACTCTTATAATTAGTAAATTTATACGCTCTAGTAAATTTTGGACAGTACGGAAGATTTGACTGTACATTTACGCGAAAATGCTTCGTACAGAGATGCGAATAAAGCAAATTTCATTTGCCGTTTCTTTTTCTGCCTCCTTATTGCATTTACATGTATTGCCGCGCAATCGTTAGAGATTTTCCTTTATTTTTTCGATACCTTACCGGAAGTAGTCGTATGCAGAATATTATAGAGACTGTTTAAAAAAGTTTCCATTTCTTTCTTAATTTAGCGACTTCCGGTCCTAAACAATACACTTAGCACGAAATTTGTTCTTATTACGCATCTAGAAGAGTATCTTTTATTTCGATAAAATAAAAGTAAAAAAAAAACAATTTTTTCTCGCAATACTCTGCTTAAGGCGTCGAACGCTACTCAACTTTAAACGTACTTATCTCGGGATACCACTACACGATTTTTGCGCTCGCAGCTTTAAATTTACACTTCCAAAAATCATCGAAAACGATCGCCTCGATCGTATACATTCTTTTGTATTTAATTTACTTTTTGTTTACTTTTAAAATGCATTTGTTAAAATTTTCCACAAATATACACGAGACGCTCGACGGATCCTTAAGCCGAGCAAATCGAGCGATCGATTTTGCATGTGACGGAGCGACGAGCACGAGACGTTATTTTCTCATTCGCTCTTCCCTCCTTGTCCTCGTTTTTTTCGTTATACCTTTCTAAATTGAAAAAACACGAAGTTTTACTTGCTTTTTTTATCTTTAAATATGATATCGAGTACATTACAGCGAAAAGTCGAACCCCGTAATTACACTGCACACTCATACATTCGCATTCGTAGAGATCGATTCACCTATTTTTTCGATTTTTTTCTTCCTTTTTGCTTTGCGGTACAGAATTTTTTTTTCGTCATGCTCCGAGAGAAATGTCGTACGTCAAATGAGCCTGTGTGTGTGTTTTTTTTTTCGTTCTTCCTTTTGTTCGTCCAGCTCGAGCGAGTATCCGGAGGTCATTCTCGGGGAAAAAGAGACTTTATTATAGAATATAATTTGGAGAAATTGAATAGCTCTTTTCTTTGGAGCTGGAGTTTTTTCGTCATTTTCATTTTTTTTTTTTTTTAACTAAGCGTCGATTTAACGAGAAGATTATGTACTATTCGCATACCGCGTTATGCGCGCACACGTGGTATTATTTTCCGTTTCGAAATTCTTATACACATTAAGAATACATCGTGAAATTCGTTACAACTACGAAGTGGTACATTCTTTTATTTGTATTTTTTTTTATTTTCATTTTATACTCTTCGCCATGAAAATGTAAAATCCACGATAGTATATAGAGAAGAATTTTCCCGTTCTCGAATATCCTATTAAAATGCGTGAAATTTTCGGAAATATCGAAGGTATACCTTACAGTCGTTATATGCAAAGTGAAAAAGAGAAGACACCGGATACTCCCTGGAGGGACTCGAACTCGTCGAAATCGTGTCACAGAATACATATAATGTATATATATGTACAGTCGTATAATAAGATTCTTTTGTTTTTTTTTCTTCCTAGAATTTTCATCCATTTCACAAATATCGCATCCACGAAAATAGAAAATCGCACAGCTGTGTCGATGATTACAATTTCACGTTGAATGATTTTGCGATGAGTCTTCGGCTTTTTAATTCGCTCTCTCTCTCTCTCTCTCTCTCTCCCTCTCTCTCTGTGTGTGTGTATGTTTTGGTTTAATCACTATTATAAAAAGTACAACAAAGTTTTCGATATTGTTCGTCGTCGGCTTTTCATTTAATTACGGAGGTGTATATGGTAAACGGCTCTGTTTTTTTATTATTCTTCATTATTCTTTTTTTTTTGTAACTGTTTTAATTCTGTTTCTTATTATTTTGGGCTTATTGCAAAAATAAAATGCTGCTTTTTTAACATTTGTTTATTTTGAGGTTGCGCTTATGGAAGGACATGTTTATCGTTTATTGTACGTTAATACACCACATTTCTCGTACATACCACTTAATTCTCTCTCTCTCTCTCTTTTTAATTCGTTTTTAAAGTAGCTTTTGCTTATGATAACTGCCGCGAAAACAAACGTTTCTACAACAAGTCTAGTTGAAGATCTGAGTAACGAGAACAAGTTTCAATGACACAATGAATAAATATGCTTATTTCATTAATTAAATAATATACATTTACGTTTACGTATATTTTGTATATAATATAAATATAAAGCAAAAGCTACCTTAAACAATTATACACATCTGTCTATGGCTCTCACTTGAATTCTGCTTAACCGTCGATTCACCGACTACGTCTTTTGTAACTTTTTTTTTCATTCTCTCATCTCTCTCTCTCTCTCTCTCTATTACGTGTAAAAATAGAAAACATTTCGATTACAGATGCGCGACACGGAGTCGACGCATTAAACACTGTCTGATGCATCATGTGAAACGGGCTTGCTTTTCTCTCATCGTTACTTTATGTATTTCTTCATTTCATCTTCTTTTTTTTCTTTTTTTTACTATTACAATCTCGTCGCTTATTTAACCTCGCGCGTCGCGCGAACTATTGCGTTATACAATCGTATAATAGATAATAATAATAATCGTAATAATAAAGATAATCGCATGCGGCGATGATATCGTTTACAGTAGCAACGCGTTAATATTCTTAACTTTTGATACGATAAAAAATTTGTATGGTGTGCGTTAAAGGGGGAAAATGGAAGAAAGTATATATATATATATTGTGTGTGTGTATATTATATATACCGTATTCCGCTTTACGCTTATGTTTCTCCCATTTTTTTCTCTTTCTTTCTTTTCGTCGTTTCTCGTTAGACGCACATACACCACCATCGCTTATAATGTACCGGCTGTATCTGTGTAAATACACGCACTATCGCTTTGGAATATGATGTGTCGTGTGATCGTATGATCGGCTAATAAAAAATTCCCTTAGACTGTATACAGCATATCGTATATAACGTGTGCACATGTGCATTCGTACATTTTCTTGTTTGTATTTCTTTTTTTCTTTAATAAATAATGATAGAACGCCGCGTCGCGCCCCCGTATATCGTCTATATATATATATATATATATATATATATATATATGTATATATATATATTTATATATATTTATAAGTATAATACGCATAATATAACCGATAACAGTTATTCGTTGTCCCACTCGACGACTATACGCCGGTTTTTTTTTTATTTCTTATATTATTGTTACATATCTGTACCGTTAAAAAGGCATGAAATGAAAAAATGTTGCTTATTCGCAAATATATATTGGATGTATATCGTATATATATTATATAATATATACCAACGGCTTCTCTCGCTGACATCGCTGCGCTCGGGTTTTTCACTTCAATTATTCATCTTAATATTTGTATATAACGCTTCTATATTCATTTATTTATCATCACTTTATTCATTTATATCACTATTATCAGCTCTGGTTCATTTGTCATTAATATTCATTATTATACTATTATCCATTTGGCGAAAAAGAAAAATGACGAAGTAAGGCTGCGGTTGATCAACCCGACGACGAAGCATCGCTTAATGTCAGCGAGGAAGCGTCCATACGCATATATATATACGGCGAATTGTTTTATTTTTCATCTTTATATCAATATAATATAATCGTCTCACGCGTCTGATCCCCGCTTTATAACAGTTTAAATACCTATGGAGCAAAAATCTGAGCAACAATATTATTTACTATTATACATCATCGTTACGAAGGCAAACTGTGTAAAGTATGATCGTCCAGTGGGAGAAGATACAGCTGATCGGCTACACCGTAGCGTATATTTTATTTATTTTATATTTTATTTATTCACATATAAGCGTCTTCGTCTCATCTCCGCGGCTGTACTGAAATTCGCTTTGCACATATATAAGCACGAGCCGGGCTTTGGGTTTGTTTCTTCTTCTTCAATCCGTATTATTTCTTTTTCATCCTCATCTTATTAATTGTTCATTTGTTTTCGAGCACAAGTGACACCCGTTTGCACAGAAAACTCACTCTACACGCGCACGCAATTCGTCGTTCGTTTCTATACGTACAAAGCGAGCGATGATTTGCTTCAAAAGCAATGATAACTGCTCTAATCGTCCGACTATTGTGATATAATTCCTTATAAGTATGCACTTGTTGTTTCGAGATTTTGAAACGAAATCCGTATGCTGCGATAAGTGTACGTTATCGAGTGAGATCCGGATGAGAAACATAATAATAATGATAATGTTAATAATAATAATGTAATATTGGTATACAACACAGTCTGGTCCCTTAGGTCCCAATAGACTCGGTTATGATTTATGAAACTTTATTCATTTTGTACTGACTCGTAACCTGTAACGGAAAAATTTTGCTTCCTGTCCTGTCGCTATTGTGTGTTTATGTTATCTATTACATCGATTAATTTTGCTCGTTTCCTCAATAAAGACGCTTTTACATATTCTTGACTTTTCGCCCACGACACACACGTTTCTTTTCCACTTTTATTTTCAGTATTTCGAGAAGAAGACTTTTGACGACACCTAGGTATACATCGTGTATTTGTTTTTTATTTATTTACTTTTTTGCTTTACTACTACGAGAGAAGAAATTTTCGTTATTTAACCATTCATTAATTTCTACCACCATTTTTTTCCACCCTTCGACGTAAATAGCTTCGATAAATGACAATGACAGTGAATATTATTACTCGTTATTTATTTTTTTGTTTTTTACCATTTTCTTTTTCCACAATACTTGCTATAAATGCTTGGGTTAGAGATTACGCTAAATGTCCACGAGAGTTATCCGGAAAGAATCTTTCGAAACGAGAGAAGAATCCCTACAGCATTTTTTATTCTCCTTGACTTTTTTGTTAAATACATATCGAGATACGAAAAATTCATTTTATTTATTTGTTTATTTTTTTTTCATTTCCATTCTAATTATTTACTACGATTAGCTCGCTCTGTCTTCCCCCCCCCCCCTCTCTCTCTCTCTCTCTCTCTCTCTCACGCACACACTCACACAAGCTTCGATTTGAAAATCCACGAGGCGTTACACGCGTTGTCCCTCTATATAATCAACTTCATGATCCGCGACGAGGATTGTCATGGAAATGCGCGCGATATATATAGGGTCGGTTTCGATTCGTATACTCGAGTGCGAATTTGCACAAGTAAACAGTCTATTTGCATGCCTCGGCTGTCCCAAGTAATACACGCGTCGTTTAATTAAACCGACGAAATAACACGACGATCTTCTACGTTCGAAGGAAAGAAGCCATTTCGAGATACGTATTTATATATGTATCTATATATATACATAAACACATATACAGATATACATCCGTGGGCTATGGCTCTTTTACATTCGAATCCCATCGCCTTGCTGCGTCGTGAAATTTATGCGTCTGCAATTTTTCGACTCTGTGCGCTCAACCTATATATGCCGGCACATCCGCTCGAGCGCGTGTCTTGCTTGGGATCATAGCCGGAGCCGAAAAATTTTCGCGGAACAAATGAAACGGGGGTGGGTGAGGGGAAGGAGTTGGGTAGGTGGGGGACGGGGGGTTGAGGATTATGATCGAACGAACGGCGAGTGAGTTTCCATTCGTATGTATATTATATATTATCCGAAGTGATTGTTGAACGGCAAGCGAAGAGGTATATAATCGCGCGGTTTTTCTTTTTCTTTCTACCTCATTTGCATAAATCTCCGCGATGCGCGAGTCTACATTTCTTTTTTCAGCGCTGCGCGTACGCGCGCATTATCTCGTTGAAATGAGCGAACAGGTTTTTGCTTGACAAATTCACGTTAATAACCTGTGGTTGAAAAATACTTTCGCTCGCTTATACATATAGATTGTATTGTATATATATGTATATGCATGCACGTTTACGAATGTGTATTTGTGTGTGTGTGTGTGTGTGTGTGTGTAGAAGCTCAGCAGATGCGACGATAACGAAATTCGTTAAGTGAAAACTCGGAAGCTCTAGTGCGAATTTCGGCGTCGGAGGAAAAAAAAAGGAAAAGTAAAAAAATAAATAATGTAGACTCGCGCGCCCGCGCATGCTCGGATTTAATCTATGTACGAACGTCGCGTTTTCCTCTTCGCTACCTTTTGGCGTAATGTCGTTGGGTTAAATACGTTGTATAGGCAGCTATGGTACGAGATTATCACGAGTTGTGTGCGGATATATATAGTATATGTATATGTATATAAACGAATATAGAGATGCCTCGTAAATCATTTGTGCCTCGATCGGTTTACGCGATAAATTCTCTCTCTCTCTCTCTCTCTCTCTCTCTTTCTCTCCCTCTTTTCTTATAAACCCTCATTTCTTTTCAATTTTCTGCTTTTTTATTCCTTCTCTCTTTCCTTTCGTTTCGAGTTTAAGTCACACTACAGTACGTATGTTCGGTTAATCCCTCAGGCGAGAAAACACTGCTTATGTGTATGCATATACATACACACACAGACACACACACACACACACATATATATAGGACGACATTCTAAGCAGAATCGCTCAATGTATAATGTGCGTTTTAGCTTTTTCTTTCCCGTTTATTTTTCGACCTCGCATAATTTACCATATAATGCATACACTGTATTCGCCCAATGTTTTTTCGCGCGAGGGCTGTCCGTGTGTGTACATATATATATATCTTATACGCTTCGCATATACTTTTATATATATATACACACACACACATATATATATGTATACGACGGCGGAATCCCATGTGCTTTGTACGAGCTTGCGAAGAAAACGCGCGAGAGTCTATCTCTCTGTCTCTGTCTCTCTATCTTTCGTTCTCGCTTTCTCTCCTTGTATTTTTCTCTCTCCTTACGTATTGAGTTTGCGACGCCCGCGGGGAAAACTTTTTTTCGAACGGAGGGATGAAGAATGCTCAATCGGCCTTTAACTTTTTCTTTTTTCGCGTGGCTTTCGCGCCAAACGACCTAATGTCTGCGGCGCGCGGTCTCTTGAAGTGTTAAGAGGATAATATTTGTTATTTTGAACGTTTACTTATCGTTGAGATGCGCATATACGATTGTGAATCTTTAACGGAGACGAGCTGTGGAGAAAAATTGAGATTGAATATTCGCTCGGTATACCTTATTTTTACATGTACATTTATATGTATTTTTTACACATATATATATACCTGTACGCATATAGCCTGAAAAGTAAAAGAGAATCATTACGATAAAAATATACATTTTTGCAGGATGTAAGTACGTCGAGATGAAAAAGAATACGTCGAATGAATTTCACATCGAAGATTGCACACGTAATTGGTTCGATTAAACGAAATATCTAATTAGTATTCTCCTCGATGAATGAATCTGTTTTTTTTTCAATCTCAGCAACGTATATACTTACATTTTTAATCAATTAAGTATCATATCAATATACATCGCCATTCGCCATAATTTAATTGGTTCGTATGAAAAAAGAAAATCATTTTATTTCTCAGTATGTATGTATATATATTCGTAATTATAAGTATGCACTGGCTGATTGTTTGATCGACGTGTATCTCTTCGTAAACAATAATATATATATATATAGAGGTGTCATTCGGCTACCGGTTCGGTAGCAACTGATAAAATAAGAAAAACAAGAAATAACCACAGTAGTCTCTCTTATCCTTTCTTTCTCTCTTTCTCTCTTTCTCTCTTGGTATGTAAGTCCATACAGCCTTGAACAATTCTATCGAAGATTTTTCGACGTTGAGCTTCGCTGTTTAATATTCAAAGTCTCTGCTGTTTAAAACATGAAATTCGAAATGTATGTCGCTGGTCAAGTGTCGATCCTAAGATTCAACTCACGGACTCTACGGAGAAAAGTGCAAAAAAAGCCAGACGATACTTTTGTCAGTAGTTTATATATATATATATATATAGAAGGGGTGAGGATTTCTCCAAAGCGCAGAGTACATCGCAATCCGTTTATATCGATCTTCGAGGTCGTAGATTAGGATCAATCGAAGAAGGTTTATCGCGTCGATAAATTTAAAAATAAAAAGACACGAGCAGATCGCGCATGTCAAAGGCTCTTTATAATTATTCTAATGTTCGCACCTCGTTTCTCGCGTAATTATATATACGTCTCTGTGCTATTTGCGTTAAAGTATCGTTAAACTTTTTAACGATCAGCTTGGTCTGTCGTATAAAATACATACATACGCTCCGCCGTTGTAACGACAAGTACATGTTCATATAATACATATATAAACATATATATATATATATATATATATATATATATATATATATATATATATACATATGTATATATATATATGCGCAGAAGCAAGTGCAAGTGTTATCTATAAAAGTAAAAGAAAAAAGAAAAAACGATGCGCGCGTCCCCCTTGTCAAAATGCAATTTTATGCACAAAGCTGGGTAATAAAAGCCGGCAATGTGAGACGTTTTACATTGTACGCGTATACACATATAAACGCGCCGTACGTAGCAGGATAAATATTAGATTCGGAAAGCTTGGTAAGTTAGCACTGCGAGGAAAAAAAATAATACCCCTTCTGAGCTAGAATCTACAGGTTTCGTAAGAATTTTCCGAGGAAACGAAGAGGGATGGAGAAGTTAGAAAAACAAATCTATATTTTTTCCCGATATGTTTCCTCAAGTCTACGTACACATATACTCGCGCGCGTCCCTTTTGTATATTTTACTTTAAATTTCTCTCTCTCTCTCTCTCTCTCTCGCTCTTCTATATCCAACGCAAATACGGAATCTATTTCTTTTAGATATTCTATTCGACCGGCACATTGGATTCTTTTAAAAATTTTCCCTCGTCGTTCGTTCTGCTTTTGGACTGCAAAAATATTTAATAAATCATATTGGAGATATATACATGTTCTTCGTTCACCCGCCGGAGTTATTTTAATGCCTTCGAGGAAAATAAAGTGCAGATTTCTCGATAAAACGCAGTTCTATATTTAGATTCGTTCTTTTTTTTTATTCTTTTTTTTTTCAACAAGAAACAGAAAGAAAAAGAAGCGGTATAGAAAGAATATTTAATTCCGCGTTAAAAAAAAATTTAAAAAAAAATTGAAGCCTCGTCTTCTCTCGCGTTATCCCCGTCGGAGGCTTTTTTTTTATTGGTCGGCACTCAATGGTCGAATTCTCTGCTTTATCGATAAACGCCAGATATGATTTACGGAGGGAAGTCATCGGAACGTATATAATCCCTCGCGTTAATGCAAGGGATATATAATGAAGGAAACGTTCGCGATAAAGCCAGTGCGTATATGATATACATGTATATACATATATATAGTCGACGCGAGTGATTGCGTGCACATATATATATATATATATATATATATATACACGTATTAACATTTTAATTCACTGAAATTTATGTGCTCACTTGCGCGATTATGTATTCGCGCTCTCTTTCTCTCCGAAATTCAATATTGCACATTAGAGTCGTTATATCGCTAACTCCCCTGTCGATGCGTTTTTTTTCTTTCGCATTGTAATAATCGATTGAAAAATATTCAATTTCGAATTTTACTGCTCGTAATGCTCGGGGTTTACGCGAGTAAAAATTATGTCACTCGCGTTTTATCGCCAAAGCCATTATTGCGAAAATAGAGCAAGAAGCATTGCCGATCGTTGAAAAGGAGGAAATAAAAAACGAAGAAATAAGAATGAAGGAAAGAAACAAAGACGAAAAGCACTGCATTGTTAAATAATATCGCGAAACCGATCAATCTTCCATCCACCCATTTCATGTTCCCCGTGTGGAGAATATATACATATATGTGCGTATCCTATATCCTCTTTCTACATCTCGGCAAGAGAAGTCTCGCAGGCTCTTGGACGAGAACAAAAACGGTCATACACTCTCCGCGATTCCGAAGGTCGACGCTCGTTTTTCATTGGCGTAGGCGCAGCCCACAGGTTCTCTCTCTCTCTCTCTTTCTCGTTTCATCTCGATATGCAAATCCGAGTCGTCTCGCTCTCGTTTATGCGCCGGTGCTTTTTGCCCTTGTTTAATTGCTAATTTTACAGTGGTCTGTATAACGCTAACCGCTGTGTATACGTATATATATATATATATATACACACACATATTTATACACACATATATATATATATATATATATATATATATATAAGGCGTTATGCTTTTTCCTCTGGCGTTTGTTTTTTTTCTCTCTCCGTCGGCTGGACTTTAATAGGCGGCAGTCTCGGAGAGGCTGAGCTTCTGGGTGTAATGAAGAATGGGAAATTAAATATTCTTTTTGAGATAGGAGCGCGCACCAGTGTTATATAGTAGCCCCGACGGAAACAGGGGAGTTTTTGTGTTGGATGGTGGGGGGGAGAGATGGCTTCGAATCTCGAGGTGTAGTGTTTTAACGATTGGGTGGATGGAGAGAGAGAAAAGTAAAGTAGGGGCTTAGAAACTCGAGGATTCGTCGTAAAATTTCGAGACAGAGCGAGAAAGAGCGAGAAAGAGAGAAAGAGAGAGAGAGAAAAAAGACAGCAACGTTTACGTTTAGGATTTATCGCGAAAAATAAACGAAAGCCACATTGGAAACGATAGGCAAAAAATAAAAGTATCGGAATATCCGAAGCAACAACCTGTCTCTTCCCTCGAGTTACGCAACGCTCTTATTCTCTCCTTGATCTTTTTATTCCTCCGCGTGTACGAGGGAGTCGTCTTTTCTTTTCCTTCTTTTTTTTTGTCTTTCTCACTCGACTACTGTTTAATACACGCGATTATCCACGTCCTTATTTTCCTCTGACGTCAATGTCCCCGAGCCAAAAAATTCATCGATTCTCCACGGAGTCCCATTCCGCGCGCAAAAAAATCCACCTCAACCGAGAACGAGAGAGAGAGAGAGAGAGAGAGACTAAAAAAGTTCGTGCAGCAGGAAGTAGCCGCGAAAAAAGGAAAGCTCAGAAATACACAGCGACTATATATGCGAGAGATCCTTTTTACTCTCCTTTCTTCGTCGGCGTCTCGAGCGCGCGCGCGCGCACCTACTCCCGCACTGGAGTAGTAGGCCAAGTGGAAGGATGCTGCTATATAACTGCTATAAGCCAGTGGCGCTTCGAGGTGTAGGTTGCGCTGTTTATGTCGAGGCATTGCGCTTGTCGTGTGCTTTTTCTGCCGGGGATATCGCATCTTTCTCTCTCCCGAGAGTCGAACCTGAGATGCGCTCGTTCTGTTGTTTGCCGAGGACGACCGATCGCTTAAAATTACTTTGCTTTTTCAAAGAGTATGTATGTGTGTGTGTGTGTGTGTGTGTGTGTGTATAATACTATATAGCTCGGAGGTGTTTCCCTCTCGTTGGAATAATAGCGACGCGAACGATTTTTGTAATTAAAAGCGCGTGACGTTGTGGTTATTTTATTACGGACGAGTTAAATGGAATGCAGGTGATTTGACCTGGTGGATGTGTGCGAGCAGATGGTTGGACAAATATAATGTTCTTAGTTTCGGGTTAAGAGTGTTGTGGTTTGTTCTTTGAACGATGGTTGGATAATATTTATGGGTAAATAAATTAATGGGTTTACATTGAGAAAACAAACGATTTTTTGGAAGAGGAAGATATTTACTCGAATGGAAAAAAGAACGTTTCGGCTCTGCTAAAATTGCTTTTAGTAACGCGTTACAATATGGAAATAAAAATTTGATTGAATATAGTATTATTTACATTTAGATAAATTAGATTATTAGATTCAATTAATATTTTCCTGGGACTATTATTATGCAAAGACATGATTTTTTTTTAAATGTGCATGATACGTAAAATAATTTGTTGTAAGTCAAAAAGTGCTTTAACTTAAATGTAATACGTAATTGTTGAAGAAATCATTGTTACAAATTGATTTTTTTTTTAAATTCTATAAATATTGATTAGGGGTGAAAAAATGTCAAATGAATTACGTATCAGTAACAATTATTCACGGCAATTTAAATTAATATTTCATTAAATTTACATTAAGATAAATGCAACGATTATTAGATTCACGTAAATATTTTCCTGTAACTTTTCAAAGACATGATTTTGTTTTCAGTGTATATACATCATACAATACGAAATTCTGCAGATGAATCAATAATATAATATACACGAATTTATCACACGTATTATTGATTATTTTACTTCGTCGGAACACTCCGCTTAACCGTATAACGTAAATTATTGGCATTTATTTTCGTTTTTGTTTTATATTATACGCAATTGTAAGAAATTATGCAGAATTTTTCGGAGCGCAAAAAATATTCAAAAACTTGTATAGAAAAATTTGCATGTCGTATGTGTCTGAATAGAATTTTGTTACACAGAAAATTGTTGTGCAGAATTATTTAGAATTTTTGCATAGAGTTTGGCAAGCTTTTGTACGTCGCATATAATTCAAAATAATATAGCCGCAGGTAAAATATAGTACTAACTTGAAAGTGTCGCGTTTCATTATTTAGTTACTATATTTATCAAGTTCATAAATATATTCGAACGTTAGATATGCTTAGAAACAAATTAACAGTTGTATTTAAAATCAGTTTAAATTTTATCGTTGAGCAAAATGTAAAATATGTAAATTGAATGAACAAGAAAATAGTCCGAAGTAACTTCTCAAAAAGACATCTTTCTAATCGGGAGAAAATAAATGTTCTAGTAATATCTTAGGTTTGAAAAGGATTTATGCCGCAAACGTGAATCACTTACTCGAAATCCTTACCGGCTGGTAATAATTCTATGGGTTTGAAAAAGTATACTGTCACTTCCAAACATATCCAACAAGTCGAAATAATATACAGTTGAAATAAATTTTAATATGTAGTATGTCAAATGCACCCCAACCTAAAACCGCCTTGTCACTATCGCACAAAGAATGAAATTTATCGAATTAGAACCTTGTTTTGATATTATCACTTGTAAGCTAATTTAAACATATTTAATACAAAAGAGTCTAAATAAACTAGATTTCCATTAAAAAAAATCTATCTTTATCATTCAAGTTTATTCCTCTTGAATAACACTGATGTTCCAACTGAATCAAAAGGATTTCATAAAAAAAAAAAAAAAAAAAAATTCTTTATACGTCAAAAGTAATATTTTTTTACAGTCAGCAATTATCAATGATTTCCCTTCAATAGTTAGCATAGCAAGATCCACCCGATTCACCAAATTCCATCTTCTTTCTTTCGCCAATAATAAACAAATTAAACAAACTTAGCGTGACGATGAAAAATTCAGCTTTGAATGAACCGCAACTACGAGACTTGCGCGCACCGACTGTTTATAAGCCGATTTTTTTTTATCAGCTACGTCTTCCGATGGTGTATCATCATTTATAATGTCTCGTGTCACTCGCGACCTCGTACTTGTTTCTCTCCTTTTCGAGAGTGGATCACGGGAATATTAATTATGTGCTACGTCACGCGTTTTGCGGAACATGAATTATTTTCACACGGGTACTCGTTTGTATGTACACACACACACACACACATATATATATATATGATATGTATATGATATATACATATAAATACGCAATCGATACCTCTGGGTTGGTTAACGATTTTTATAAACGATTTCTTCTCGCTATCTCGTCTTGCGCGTACACACTCGTAAATGTACAGTGTCGCCAATTTTCGTATCCGACTCGCGTAAAATTCCGAGCAATTATATTACACGCATTCCATACTCCGGTGTAGACCTCATTTCCTCGAGCGTAAACTCACCGAGTTTCCCCCGCAACAGCCGTAAACCGTACCGACTCGAAACCCGCATAATTCTCCAAATCCCGTCCCTCTTTCGTATTTTTTTTTCTTTCCCCGTCAGTCGAAACTACACGAGTCTTATATATACCTCTATCCGCGCCCTAAATTCACAGACCCTTTTTACTCCTTTTTACCCTACTCGGAGCTCAGCTTTGACCTTGTTTCGAGGTAAGGATTCTTCTCTCTTATTTCAATGGGCTACACACGCACTTGCCGGGGATATTTTTTTTCTTTTTCGTTATTGTTATTATTATTATTGTTATTGTTATTTTTTTTTTAACCGGAGGCGAGGCGCTCGTGTATAAACGCGCCTCGATATATAACAGGTGAATGGATTTAAATGCTAGGTATATGTGTGTATTTATATCCACACGTATACAGAGTTTTTCGATCGAGAAACCACATAGAACTACTTTTTCCTTGAACCGAACTACCGGGTAATCTTCTACACGTTAAACTACAACTGGATACTTTCGAAAAAATACACTTGTTCACGCGAGGCTCTTTCGTTCGTCCTCTTTCTCTCTTGAAATTAGACTCTATTTCTCTCGAAATGTTTATCGGCCAACGCATATAGTTATAGTAATTATAACGTAAAAATTTGCATTTTATTTTCTTTGAGGGGGAGGAAAAAAAAGCGAAGCAGATATATCCAAATTAACCGAGCTCGAAAGAGCAAAACCACGCGAGGCGAGCTGGAAAGAGGAAGAAAAAAAAAATTATCCCGCAGTGGAGAAACTCCCCTCACTCGAAAGCCTCTTCGCTAGAGCGTCTCGGTCCCGTGCGCCGCACTCTCATTTCGCGTCGCCACATTCATCGCGATGATGCGACGGAACATGCGATTGCGAATTTCGGCGTAGTCTCTTTGTATGTGTGTGTGTATATATATATATATATATATATATATATATATATATACATATAGTTGAATGGGTGGGCGTGGGAGTCGTTAAGGTGGTTAAATCTCGCGGTGAGGGGTTGGATGGATCGATGGAATTGTTTTTTCGAGAGGATGTCGTTATTGCTTTCTTTGGGCTATTATAGAACGTGAAGTTAATTTGACGTTAAATTTGATTTTGAGACTGTACTGAGCTTCGTACTGAAATATATGTGGTGTTTAAAGTTTAAGTTAATGCTTTATAACGGAGAGCTGAAAAATGCTTTATTCTATTCGAGTGGTGAGATGCTAATTAACTTTTTTTTTGTAACATTGTTCCGTGAAAATGGTAGTGGAGGTATTGTGTTTACTTTATAAAGTATTGTTAATTATTTATAAAAAAAAGTGTACTTTTGCAAATGCGCGTATAACAAATTTTGGCTATTGTGTCGTTGGTTTCTTTGTGCGAATTGTTTTATGCAAACGAGCGAAAAATGATACAATGACGAAATTCTGGTAATACTCGAATAAATAAATTTTCATGAGACTGGATTGATGATAATACATATAATCATTAGTCGTTTCGATAATCATGATTTTAATACAGTGGCTCGTGAGAATTTGCTATTTTCGTACAGTTGCGACTAATTCAGTGACATTCAATTTTTTCGTTGGACATAGATACTCGAAGATTATCCGTCGTTTTCGAGAATAAATTAGGATTTTTTTTTGTGTAAATAAAATCATCAATATCGAATATTAAATCCCGGCAGATAATCGTTATATCACGCGTTATTACATTATTTCACTATCAGCCTCCACAGAAAATTATTAATAGTCAATACATATAAACAAGGAAGAAAAACTGCACGATCATTTTGCCTATAATGACAGATCAAACGATTTTATGTTAAATTACAATTTCATTGTCAAGCTGTCATCGTTGTGTAATCGGCAAAAGCCGAAAAAACGTTCGCAGTAAAATAAATGAATAGAAATTTTCAAATGGAGTCTCCGCTCAATAATTATTCCTCAATTTTTCTTTCACCTTCCCTCTCTTTCTCTTCATTAAAAAGCAAACAACCTGCGAAACAGAAATGGAAAAATAAATCGAAAAACCGAAAATCTGCGCAACGAATCAATCAGTTTCGCGTCGAGTGTATACGTGAGCGAATACATGTGTGTGTGTGTGTGTATGTTTCGAAAAATGGGACGTGCACGCTAGAAGGCAGAATGAAGCAGAGGTAAAGGAGAAAAGAAATATATATATATACGTGAGAGGTAAGAGGAGAGAAAAAGAGAATAAGAGAATGTACTGATGCGAACGGCTAAGGTTTGCGTTTGAGCTATATAAGTGATTTACGATGCATTATTCATGCGGATGATAAATACATACGTATATATATATATATACATATATATATATACATACATATAGATATGTATATATATAGAGGTATGTATGTATAAATTATTGGTTTATCAAATTCGGAGGTTCACCGAATCCGAGGGATTTTTTAATGGGCGGAATTGCTGATTTACGAGGGGTTGATTTTATCTCGAATATTCTTTATAGACGAACAGTATTTATAGACTCGAAATCGGCTCTATAACTTCCATATTTGCTCCTCTGGTGACATTTGCAACTTTACTCGTAAGAATATCGCGTTACACGTGAATCTCTGAAAAATCAAAAGAGATAGAGAGAGAGAGAGAGAGAGAGAGAGAAATTCCCACCGCCTAATTACAGTCTTTCGAGGCCTCGTACGTCTCGCAATATTAAGACCGCAAAGTACACTCGAGGACTGCTAAGAAGGTAAAAATGTCCAGGTATCTTAATAAGCATACAAGAGGACGTAATCGTCCGAATGGACGAAAAGTTTTTCTCGGCTATTATAACGAGCGTCCGAATAATAATCGAACGGTCCATTATGGATAAGATTTTACGTAAGCTTAATAATGCGATATTCATGGTACATATACAATATGCACATTGCAATATACCCTCGATGTAATCGCACGTAAAAGTAGAGGCTCGTTGTGAAAGCTCGTCGAATTGAAAAGTGTATATCTATATACATATATAGATGCACACACATCGCGTGTATTACCGCGCGTTGTGTCGATGAAGTTATTGGGCTGTGACTCGACGAAGATGCGCAAGTTTGATAAGCTCGTTGGCGGGAAATTTGAATCGTTTTCTGCGATATAATTTTCCCAATTAAATAAAAGTCTTTTATTCGCGGTGTAAGTCTCTATATACGTTATATAAGCAATTAATGCAAAACTACATACATATATATATATATATATATATATATATATATACAAAACTTTTATTTATTTTTCGTCCGCCCTTTTCCTCTCATTACGCCTCGTGCATGCCCACACAGCCGCGTTGTCCGTGGCGACGGTCGGCGCGTTATCGGCGAGTGTCTCGAATCGCGCATGCAAAGGGTCTTTCTCTCTCTCTCTCTCTCTCTCTCTCTCTCTCTCCGCTGCTGTTGCAAAGAACACGAAGAGAAAAAAAAATCACGTTACACGACGCGCACTCGTGCGGGTCGATAGAATCGAATCGAGAAATCGGATTTAGTCGCGACTTGTTCGTTTTTTCGTCTTCGCCCTTTCTCTCTCTCTCTCTCTCTCTCTCTCTCTCTCTCTCCTGTTTGTCTTCTCAACGTTGTATGTATACGTTTTATACACTGTGTGCTCAGACGTATAAGCGCGGAAAATAATCTTTCTATTTAAGCGTCTCTTTTACGCGTATAATCTATAGACGCGACGGAAATACACGAGACATCGTCAACATCCCGTAAATACACTGTAGCAAGTTATGGTGTCGGTCGAAAATACCTTCACGTGAAGTAAGAAAATAATGAAGTTCAAAAGATAAAGGCAATCGACTGTCTATAGTTATATAGATATGTATATATATAGAGAGAGAGATATATTGATATATATACATATATATTTTCGTGGAGCTCTTTCATCGGCGCACTCTCACTCTCGGTCCATCTCTCAGCAGAAGCCAGTAGTCTCTAATTCTCTCTTTGTCCCTCGCGTCTCGAAGGCTGCTGCTGCAGTTATACGCTCGCTCTGTCGTTGTCGTCCGCATTTTCTCTCTCGCTCGCGCCGCCGGACGACCGCGACGTGCCAAGTTCGTGAACCTTGAACCCGTTCGTGCGCGTCAACTCGTTTCGAAAGTCAACGACTCCGAGCACTTATATCTCTCTATCTCTCTCTTGAGTCTTTCTCTCGCTGCATCGTCGTCTATAAACTCGCGCGAGAGTTTTACTCTCTCCCTGTCTCTCTCTTTGTTGGAATTGGTCAAAGTCAGGCCCTTTAATGTTGGCAGTCTGCTGCACGTGATTATGCACGATGAGAATTTGCGTTTATCACGTATTTTCAGAAATTTCATTGCGATTGATTTTTTTTTTTTTGGTCGACGCGTTTAAAAACAGATTTATTGAAGTAGTGCTTGATTGAAGATAATGTTACGTAGTTGTGTTGTACAATTGGAGAGGCAGTTATGAAATTGAATTCCGCGCACTTTTTGAAGACTACGAAGCTACGCAAACCGCTAAATGACATAATTTCACTTCAGGAAATGTGGGAGCTAAGCCGACGAATAGTGATACTACTTCGAGACATAATTCTTATTGTTTGCTTATATTGTACTTTATATCTTGACGAATCAATTATTTAATTGGAAACTTATAAACAGATTTTACGTGGATTGAATGTTTAAATAATTCGCCTGTATTGCATTGGATTGTTTACAAAATTTAACAGAATCAAATAAATATAAGATCTGTAGGTTATTGTTAATAATAATGTTATAGATAATAATTATTATGAATTATTTTACTAATTAATAAATTATTAAACCTTATTCCATCTTCTTGTTTGCAAAAAACGAGACGGATTCAAACAAATATAAAATTAAATTACATTCGAAAACAAGTGTATATTTATGGAGGGTTTTTACTCATTCCATCCTTGAACTTTGAAATGTCTCAAACGAAAAATTTAATACTACTATACAAAGCTCATCTTTTCTTCTTAAAATTGTATTAATAAAAAATATTGTTTAATAAGAACCAGCAGTAGTTATATTGTATTTTTCTGGCTATTCTTAATTTTAACGCGTTTCGTAATGAAAAATGCAGAATTTCGTTATTTTTTCAAACTAATTCAATTATTTATACCATTTAATAAAGTTTTAAATAACATAATTTGAGCTACGAATCTTAAAAATCCATCAAATTATGGAAGCTGTATACCTTTCGTCAAAGCCAAAATTAAAAAAAATTCATATCACTCGACAAGATGATAACAAGAACATCTGGTAGGTCTTCGTAAATAATGTTTTTTAATATACTTTTAATAAAAAAACTTTAGCTTTGTAATAATATTAAATTTTTTGTTACAGTCATTCCAAGGTCTAGAAGCTAGAGAACAAGTGCAAACCCACTCGAATAAAATTCACTTATTAACAATGGCTTTTTTGACTAACATTTAGATTTTCTAATAACAATCGAACCTCATTTATATAATAAAAAAAAGATACGTATATTTACGGTAGAATTTTTGTTTTATTTGCGATTTACGTCACAGAGAACATAAACCATCAATCAATGTATCTCCTACACCCCCTTAAAAGTCATTGAACATACATTTAAGTAGATACACTCCAAGACGACTCAGACTTGCCTCTATTCTCCGAAAGAAAACCGCGTGCGGTTATACTCAAGATGATCCAGTTAACCGACATTCACAGAAAAAAAGACCCCCCAAAACTGGGCCATCCCACTGTATACTCACGAACACACATACATACAGTCACGTACTTCGTTTTTATTCGTGTTTTACCTACATATCGTGCCCTCAACGTCGCGCTCGAGGCTAAGAAAAAGACCCAAGTCCATATATTTTTCCTTTAAGGGCTACAAGCACTCTCCGCTCTAATGAATCACGCGCGGTGTGTGAGAAGCCCTTTTTTTTCCTTCCAACGGCAACGGCAGCAGCCGAATAAGTAGCGGCGGTTTTCGGGGCTCGAGTTACGGACAGGTACACGCAATTACACGCCCGAGACGAGGAATCGACTTCGAGATAAGATCGCACGGATTTTCGGAAAGACGCGGCGGCGGACCGCCTCTGAAACTGTTAATTAATTAGTTTGTCCATTAAAATTTAACTGCCGATCATTTCCGACGATTTTAATTATTCCGTATCAGAGTCGCGCGCACGCGAAAACTGTCCGTAAAGTCGGCTATATATTTTATCCTTGGACACTATCCGATGATTATTTTTCTTTTCTTTCGAAAGATAATCGCTCGCGCGGCGTTTAATTAAGTCGGGAGATTTTTTTGCGATAAATGTTCCTGCGCAAACAAAATTCGCGAGCCGAGCCATAAAATATACTCGCTCGAAGGAAATTAGCGGAGCAACTTTGTGTATATATATTTTATATAGTCGAAGCATCGATATACAATATAGGCGACATTATATACGAGAGTGCGAAGAAAAAAAAATCCTCGTTTCTCTTCCTTCCGTATTACACAATACTTAAAGTCTCGAAAACAGGCCTGTATCGTCGAGGAACATCTAAATAAAAAAAAAGAACAGAAATACACACACGCACACACAGACAGACAGACAACGAGAAGCGAGATAAAAATTAATTAAACGACGCTAAAAGTCGACCGTAAAACTCGAAAAAATTAGTCGTTGTCGACTTGCCCTACTGAGGACAGTAGACGAGGAAACAAACCGGACAACCCTGTATAAATCCTTATCTAAAACGTGCGTCCTCGACGAAAATTTCGAGACGAGCCTCGTCTCGTCCTTTGATTTTCCAAGCTTTGTGTACATAGAAATTGTTTCTTTCTTTTCGAACTAGTTTCTCACCTACCGACTTTGATCGTCGCGCCTTTTACGGTGAAATTTAAGTGCGCGCATGCTCGATTGTTCGGAATTTCTTTTATTTTGACCGACGCGCTAGAGAGCTTAATTGACCAATGATTTTGAACTTGATTTATTTAGTTGTTAATTCGATCTGAGGCGCTTTTTTGTAACGATGTCGGTATCGGCTCTTGATTGCGGTTTTATTGTTGGATTGAATTTATGCGGATCGTTTCATTTTTTTCTCTCTCTCTCTCTCTCTCTCTCTCTCTCCCTCTTTCTCCCTCTTCGTGCGAATCAATTTGCATTATTAATACCTTTGAATTATCGGACTTCCTCTAGTTATCCGCCGATTGAAATTACGGAGTTTGTACAGCGCGAATCTGTGTATTTTCAGAAATCCAATCAAGATTAAATTACTTCATTTACGCCAAATTCACGTGTACCAACTCGTTAATATTTCGATTACAAGTGTACTTTGTAGACGTTAGCGGTGAATTTATACGTATAAGAAAGGAATTTTGCGGCTCGCGCGTACGCGCGCGCGTGAAAGTCTCAAAATTCGCGAGGATAGACCTGCCGCGCGGCGCAATTTCGTTTACATGCTTTTTTCGGGCTTTCGCACAATTAGCCGTACGGCCCGTAAATCTCGCGCAATCATCCGGTTTATAGCAGAGAAAAGAAAGAAAAAATGAGAGAGAGAGAGAGAGAGAGAGAGAGAGACGCGCGTACGTTCTTCACGTGCGATAGCCTATGGATTAAGACGTATAACGTCCGACTTTCTTTGCGTATGCGCGTACGTGCATTTTTTATGCTCAACTTCGTTATCACTGATTTTTCGGTACACGTCAGTCTCCGCGGACTCTGGTTGTAAAGCACAGGATTTAATCTCCAGTTGTAATTCATCGGGACGCAAGAGTAAAAAAATAAAAAAAATAATTTCGACTCAAAATATAAATTCCCCTCGTCTAATAGCGGCTCTTTCTCGGTCGGTCGAACAGGGCGTTCCTCCGGCGCGCAAAATCCCTCTCGCCGCAGCGACATTAATGAAGCTACTACTACTTTTGCAGGTCTGCGAAGGATGTAGACGGAGAAAGGGAGAGCGAGAATCATTTGACCACTGACCTTGAGTCTGCTCAACGGTTAACGATTTTCCGCGCGCTGTGTATGTGGATAAGCGTCGATAACGCACTGTCGGTATTTGTTTTAAATTAATGTCGGTATATAATGCCGTATTTGTTTTCAGCTTTTTTTTCTCTTATCCCGAAGGAAATTACTCTCTCTCTCTCTCTCTCTCTCTCTCTCTCTCTCTCTCTCGGTCTGACGACGATTTCTTTTCGGAAAAAATAAAACAGTCGCCGAATTCTCTCCGTCGGTAAATAAACTACATTCCAGGCCCATTAATCAAAAGAGAAGGTACAGAGCGCGGTACAAAGATACCGCGAATCGGGGTGGTGTACGTAAAAAGAAAGTATACACCTTTTTACGTAAACCTTTCTCTCTTCGCGTACGCGCACACACGCGTACATACGTCTTACATAAGTGGAACCATACAACGGTACGTGCCGTTGCGCGGGTGAAGCATTAATTGGGTAAAGGGTGGACGAGCGCGTATAGATGGGTGGGGGGGGGGGGGGTTGAGTCGAAGAATTACCGTTCTTCGAGAGGAAAAACAAAAATCGGTCAAGATGAAGAGACGTCGCGAAAAAGAGTAATTTTCTCCTCTTTTTTTTCGAATGAAAAATCGCGAGTGTGGAGCTCTGGCAAAAGGGCCGGTATTGGCAAAAAAGAGGCTCTATCTCTCTCGCTCTCTTTCTCTCGCCGAGCCGTTGATTGAGAAACGCTGTTAAACAGCAGGCTAGCCAGCTCTCGACCGCGAGACACAAGCCGGCTCTGCCAAGGCCACGCGCGACGACGGTCCCACTCCCCCGCCGCAGCCGCCAGACTGCTGTCTATAGATATACCCACACATGTGTATATAATGCGAGAGAGGAGAGTCCGAGTCAAGGGCGTTCTCTCGTCCGCAGACTCGCTCCGAAGAGGCCGAAAAGAAGGGGCCTTACTTACATTCGCACACGCCTATACGTATACACACGTACACCAAGAAATCTTCCTTTTGCTCCCTCGTGGTCTCTTATTCTTCGATTTTTTGCTCGACTATTTTTTCGCTTTGCGGCTCTCTCCCTTTTGCTCCTCTCGGTTTTAATGCACACGCGCTCCTCTTTTTCCTTTTCTTTCTCTCTTGGAGAAACTATTTTTTCGTTTAATACGAGAGAGAGAGAGAAGAATATATACATGTATATATATATATATATATATATATATATATATATGCCTATACACTCCTCTCTCTCTTAAGCGCTTGCGCCTCATTCACTAATTCTCCTTCTCGCTTTCTTACCGTCCTTCTTCTCTCGCTGGATCGAGTCCTTTCTTTGGAGTGAAGCTCTCTTGTCGTCCATTTTCTCTATTTCGAGGCTCTTTTTGCAGCGCGGCAGCACAGCAGTTCTCTTTTAATATGCGATTTAAGGACCTTTTTTCTAACTCGCCGGGCTCGCGCGTGCGCGTCGCCTCTCTCTCTCTCTCTCTCTCTCTTCGTTCGCTAATTCTCTTTCTCACCTTGTTGCCGTCCTTCTCTCACTCTCAGATCCTTTTGTACATACTACTGCTGCTGCCGCCGCCACCGCCGTCGCCGCTGCTCTTTTATTGCTTCGACATACAAACGCTCTTTATTTTCCCTTTGCTTGTTTGTCCGACGATCTCTTCTGCGTCTCTTTTTTCCTATTCTCTCTCTTTCTCTTTCACTTTTAATATTTGCCTTCCGATCTTTTATTTCTCTCTCTCTCTCGCTCTCTCTCTCTTTTTTCGCGTTCTCTGTAGTGTGTGTGTGTATATATGCATAAACTCTCTCTCTCTCTCTCTGTAGTTGACTAATTCCATTGATGTTGTTGGCGGGAATATTCAAATTTCAATGACGTAGAAAAATCTTAGAGAGGAAAGTAGCTAAATTACGAAGTGAACATTTTTGCTCTTTTTTTTACACTTGTATGTATATATATATATATATATATATATATATATATATGCTCCGGTGTGCAGGAGCAATCTCTTCAAAATACAAATTTCGCTTTATCTCTTTCTTTCACATGCCTATCTCGACTGCAGCCCTCTCCGTTTCTCTTCCATCAATCTACGGCATCTCCCTGGCGATTCTCTCTTTCGCTCTTATTCTCACTTCAATCTTCCTCTTCTCTCGTCTGGCTTCTCTCTTTCACTGATACATTTCTCTCGCCCTGTTATTATCTTTCGCTATAACTGACAGTTGTTTTTGATTAAAAAAAAAAATTATATACATAAAGGAAAGAAACTCGTTAAACTTTAATTACGAATTAATTATGCAGGATTTTTGCTTGTTTAATTTTTGTTTTTTTTTTTGTTTTTACAAAACTATTGTTGATTATAACCGACATAGTTTGGCCTCACACTCACCGCTGGCAAATTTCTATAAGACTCGCTCGGTAACGGGTGTCTTCTCTTATCTCTTGCTCGAGCCCGATAACGCCTTTCTCGCACTCGCTTATACGGAGTACAAAGCTGCTCGTTTACATCTCATCTTCGCTCTCGAGTCGCATAATTCGCGTGTGCAGTCGATGACTCTTTCTTCTTAGTTCTTTTCTCTCTCTCTCTCTCTCTCTCTACAGGCCTCTTAGAGAATTCGAGAGCGAGACTGTCCTCTGTGGCTTCCTATCTCTTTCTCTCTCGAGCCCCGTGCGGTTCCGACATTTTTTTTTTACTTTCTTCTTGCAATGGTTTTTTTCCCTTGGAAATTGCGCGAGAGCTGGTTTCGTTACGCTGCGGTTTATATTTATGGCTTACTTTTCGCCCCGCGCGTCGATTACGTGTGTGTGTGTGTATGCATATATATACGTGCGTGTACGTGTACTGATTACTCTCGAACTAAGTGTACGCAAGCGTGTTTGTTTCTTTGCGAAATTGTACTTCAAAGAAGAATAAGAAGATGAAAAAACGAATCGCTCCTCAAAGTCCATCTCTTCCCGAAAAACCGATCTCTCACCCACGCTTCGGGGCATTAAAGCACATATTGAAATTCCGCGCGCAAAAACGTGCTTTCGCACGCTCCGTCGCGGAGGGATAGAGAGTGAGAGAGAAAAAAAAGTTACACACACACATGCACATACGTGCACACACTAAGATCGAGCGGAAGGATGACTTTCATCCACGTCATAAAGGACTTTTGCTCGAACACTTGTACATTCTAAGTGCCACACGTGTATGCGTGTATGCGTGCGTGTGTGTGGGGGGGGGGGAGGTTCTTCTCTGTAGCAGACTTAGTAGCTCGATTTTCGTCGGTGTAATGAATTTTAAAATTGCGCGTACAGGAGACACAATACGTAATTCACGTTGCAGTTTCTGTTAATTTCGCGTCTGCAGCTTCTTCTCTTCTCGGCTCGCCTCTTCTTTTTTTTTCAGCCATAGCCGACGTTGCTTCCTCAGTCTGCGGCTTCGGTGTGCCGACTTGCCTCTTTTCTCTCTCTCTCTCTCTCTCTCTCTCCACCTCGGGATCAGACCTGTTAATTTTACCTTTTCACGGCGATGCACTTTTATACTTGTATATAAAGGTAGAGTAGTTTTTTTACTCACAGAGTATGCTTTGTCTTGCCGCTTTGGATTTGAAAAGTTTCCTCTGAATATTTTTTTTTTTTTACTGATAAATTTACCGTCGACCACCTCGAAAAACTCGTTGATTTCCATTCGGTTCGTTAAGAATAAAATAAAAGACAGCGTACGCTGGATTAAGAAAAAAAAAAGATTCACACCCTACTTACTTCGATCCGCGACGAGAATTCGCCGTTAAGATAAAGCTATCTCTCTTCGGGAAGAAACGAGAGGGTAAAAAAAAAACATCGAGTAATACGCCTTTCGAGAATCCCGAGAGAGTCGTTGCACGCGATGGACTGAAATCCTGTCAAAAGTGCGTCGCTGCGCGAAGTCGAACCGAATAAAGACGTATTTTATGCACCTGTGAAAATACATATCTCTCTCTCTCTCTCTCTTTATACATATATATGTAAATGCAACGCGTGAGATTTTGCTGATGCCGAGCTTGACTTACTCTCGGAGTAGGACTGTACGGTTCAAAAGTTTGTTGCTCGGCTCTGAACACCCTATGCGAATGTAAACTTTTATGCGGGTAAATTTTCTTTTTCTTTTTTTTTGTCTTGCCAATTTTTATTTCATGCTTCGCAAACAATTTCAACCTGTCTTTCTCAGAGTTTTTTTGAAAATTTGCAGAAACCGCCATCATCTCAGACCACAACCGCGCCCAAAAAACGTAATCCCCTTCTCCAGCGATTTGCAAACACCGTCGAGTGAGCAAACTCGTCTTTCCCGCTTAAAATTCACGCGCTCGTCATCTGTTCGATTGACACTTATATATGTATACATACACACACACGCACGCGTTAAAAAAGCGCTTCTCGTTTTTACTCAGCTGCAGTCAAACGGATAATTACGGAGTTTCTCGAAGCGTTTCTATACATATGTATAGGCTTGTAATTAGAAAAACGCGAGCGAGAAATTGTTTAAGTCGATTATTTATCGAATTGCGCACAAAGGGCGGAAAATTTAAATAAATAATTATAAATTTTAACGAACGGCAAATAACGCCAAATCATCGAATCCAATGTGTGTATATGTATGTGAGTGTGTGTGTGTGCACTCGCCCCCTGATGAAACTTAAAACTGCACGCGAGCGAGCCGAAACGAAAGGAGAGTATTATAAGGGGACTTTCGAATCGAGCGGACCCTGAGATCGAAATGAATCTCGCGTGTGTACAGCTTCAGGTAGCCTTTCAGAGGCACGCATATAATATAGTATATAGGTATATATATAAATATGTATAGTATACATATACCTATATATAATATATATATACATATACTTATTCAGACATGTGCGTATAGACGCAGACACACATACACACATATATGCAAAGAGACGACTGGTCCCTGGAGGGGATGGGGAGATCACATATACACAGCGTACGAGGCCCTTTAATTGGAGATTTCTCGTTAGATAGGGACACGCCGGCACGACTTGTTTTAGTCCTTCGTTCTCTATTGGCTGCGAGCGGCTACCGCGCCCGCATTCTTCGACGTTGAGTGAGTCTGCATAAAGGGCCTTGCTCGCGAGCCACTGCCGCACCGGCTTTACAATAACACACTTATACACACATACAACGCCGGCGAATCATTTGCATCGCGAAGTGGTTTTATAGCATCGGATTATTATACACTTTATTTTTTATCCTTTTTCATCCTCCACGCGCATATATATATATACAGCCAAGCGAAGTGCGACAGGTTGCTGAGCCGTTGATTTTAATATTATACGATTTAAAATTCGATGCGATTGTTATTGGATTATTATACACATACAGATATGTATATACGTATAGGTGTTTTTGAAATTTTGTTGAAACGCGCTTGTATTATGCTATAAACATTATCGAGTTCGTAATCATTTCATTACAGCGTACGGAAGCCTACGCATCATCAATCGCTTCGTAATTACACGCTCCAACAGAATCTCCGTTCGTATCTCGAAAGGTGAAAAAGCGTAACAATCTCCCGCATATCGATGGAGTCGAAGAATAAAAAGGAGAGAATATATAACCAAACGCACAATGTATATATACCTCGACCAGAATGCGATCAACTTATCTCTATCTCTCTCTCTCTCTTCTCATATAAGACATCCAAACGACTATGTGTGCCTTCGAAGAGAGAGAGAGAGAGAGAGGGAGAGAGAGAGATGCATCTTAGTCGTCCACTACTGGGGCAGGTGATCCATCTGCTATACCGATCGATCATGTGTGCCCGCAGCAACAGGAGCGCGCAGTAGCTTTGATAAGCCCCCCTTACTCCTTATTCTTATCTTCATATCTTTCTCTCTCTCTCACTCTTACTTGCCTCGTGCGGAGAGCGATCCAATTTGAAAAAAATTTTCGAACGGCTCCTGTCGATCCTCCTAATCTCGCATCTCGGAAATCTAAATATCTTTCTCGTGTACTTTAATCTCGGAATGCGATGATGTATAATGCCGCGCGTTTATATATACATATATATATATATACGTGCGAAGGATTAATAAAAGGAATCATTCGAAGTTTAATTGATATTCTGAACGGTATGCCAAGCGTCGAAGAGCTGGACAGATTTTGATATAGGGCTCGATGTTGATAAAATTGTGATAGATTGATGCGTAAGTGATAGAGGCGAGGTGGAGAGGGGATAGTGTATACGTTCTGAAAATTGACGCACTTCTACATCCGAGGCAAGCGACTCGATTGACGCAATTACTCATTTCCTTGCTCCCATGGATGTGTACGTTTATGTACATACACACACACACATACACACACACACACATATACATCAGTGATGCGAAAATCATTCGCATCTGAAAACAAAGTGGTCGAACGAACTCGCGCGCAGTGTGCGCAGTATAATAAGCAGACAAGCCGTGTACCGATATATTAAAATTCCGTTTCGCAAAAAAAATTTTTATTTTTTTTTCCCAGCTCAAAAAGAGGCAGGATTTAGAAGAAGTGATGATCCCCGAATGAAAAGGGAAAGTGAAATTCCCACATTAAAAAAAAAAAAAAAAAATTGGTATACCAATCGCAGACGCGCATCGAGCACTTATAGAGATTGATCTCGATAACGAAGAACCACATCGATATCTCCCATGTACGTATATAAAATTCACGAAAAATTCTACCACCCAAAAACTCCATCAGACGAAAGAGAGAGAGAGAGAGAGAGAACGAGTCTCTTGCCAACGGCAGCAGCACATAAGACAGAGGCTAAAAGCAGACAAGAAGAAGAAGAAGAAGAAGAAGAAGAAGACGCAGAGAGAAGGAAAGATCCGGCCGCTGCGTCGTTACTTGCACTCATGACGCATAAATTCCCCAAGCCGGCGGCGGCTGCTGTGCAGGTTCTCAACCGATGATTTAAACGCGCGCGACGCACTGCGACGCCGCGGGGAAATCGCCGAGCTCGTGTTTCTGTCGGGATTATTATTTCTCGGTCCTCGCTCTCTGCGTAGTGCAGTTTTTGGAATGTGGGCCTTACTATATACGCGGTTCTTCGATCTTTTTTTTTTGTTTGTTTTTTTTTTTTACATTTTTTCCTTAGGATTTACGGCTTGCATTAAGGGTCTTTAGTTTGTTATACAGTGTTTATGCAAATTACTCACTCGGAAGGTTTAATTGCTCTTTTTATGGGATATTTTTTTCCACGGCACATATAGCTACGATTGAATTTTAAATTACACGTTTCCGAGCTACCGAACGATTCTTGTCTCTTTTTTTTTCTTCTGCTCGTAAATACTTCTTCGGCTATGCGTGTCTGTATGTATATATGCTTACTATTTCATTCGATATTTTTAAACTCACGGACACCGGAGTGTCTAATAAACGTCGTCGTATATACGTTAATTTTTTTTTTCTTGCCTTTTTTCTCTCTCTCTCTCTCTCTCTCTCTCTCTCTCTTTCCTATAACAACATTTTTCCCGCGTATATTAGGACGAATTCATCAGAGCCGAATAGTCCATTCGGGAAGGATATCCTTAAATAACGATGACAGTTCGTCGAAAAAATTCTACGAAAACGACAACGCACGAAAGAGAGAAAGAGCGAAATTTATCGTCACCCGATGCAGCTAAAGCTTCGATCGACTGATGCTGTTCTCGCGCGTGTATGTATACCCATACACGTATACTTCCATATACCAAAGAATGAATGTATATATAGGTATATATGGGAGCCGATAAAAATTCAGAATCTGCGGCGTATTTTGTTTACGACACGAGCGATTAGCGAATTTCATTTTCAATTGCTACCTTTCGACGATTCTCCCTGTTGAGAATTTTGCGAAGGCATTATTCGTTGCCGCGTATATGTGATATATATGCAGGTTTTAAGCGCAGTGTAATTCAGAAGCGGTGCAAGTTAAGAGAGTGAAAGAAAAAAAAGCCATAACGTAACTGATATTTGTTCAAAAAGATTTCCTCCCGTTAACGGTCTTGGATTATGAAGCCGTCATTAATTTTCGAAATTAAAAATCGCAAGTATCGAGTGTAACGCACCAGACGACGACGACGACTACGACGACGACGACGACGAACTTATAATCGCTCGTATAACTTTTTATTTTTACGACTTTTTCCTTATACGAAATTTAGTGAGATAATAAAAACTTTTTTAATGGACAAAAAGTTCGCGCGCGAATCGCGTGTACGTGTATGTGTGACCTCTAGATCGCGAGTGCGCATTTCAGTCTATATATCCAATGCATCCAAATCCTTCTTTTCATTTATTATTATCGGTCAAGGATGTTTATAAGCGTGTTTATTGGCATAAATTCACGCATCTATAACCGCCGTTAAATTTGCAATTTTCTTCTTCTTCTTCTTTTTTTTTTTTTTTATTTTCTCCTCCCACTACGAATATCAGTTTCGCTGTAACGGCGAAATAGCGAAAATAACGATTATACAAGTATTTCCAATCTTAAATAAATCCCTCGTCTATACATCCGCAGCGAAAAATATTTCTGTGCACGTGTGTATATATATACGCACACATATACACAACGCACCGTCTGCGAATCAGCCAAAAGAGAGTTGTGGATCACCTTGAGCAATAAGAGAACAAGGAGCCACGCAGGATCTCCCCGGGAGAAAATATAATATTGAGAATAATAATAATAACAATAATTGTCGCGAAATAATCGATTTCACACTATACGTCGAAAATAATACGAAGAGAATCGACTTGCTGTAAAAAATCCAAATGAACTATATATATAGATGTGTGTCATTTTTTCGCACATCTCTCTTACCGTCAGGAGAATTTTAACGATCGATGTAACGACGTTCGATCGGTTAATAGCCCTGTTAATTGGCTCATTAAAGCTTGCGCGCTCTCTCGCTCTCTCTCTCTCTCTCTCTTTTGCTCGCAAGTCGTTAAAATTTTCACTAAAAGTACTAATTTTTTAAACACTCCCCAACCGAGTCAACCTGTCAAATTATATACCTCATCGATCAAACCGGTAATCGTGTATATAATACGCGCTATAGGTTAACCCAAATACAGAACATAACTCGTGAGAATAATATCTCTATACATATATGTGTAATATAAAGAGACATGCACACAGGCAAATAAAGAGTTTGCAAATACAACGAAACAAAGTGCATATAGCAGCGTCCGGCTATATACGAAAGTTTTATGCTCAAGGACACGCGTCGGCGCATATTCCGAAACCGAAAGTGCGATCCCGCGAAAATCTAACATCTCGCACAACCGGTCTAACCGGATTCGGTCCGACGCCGGGTTTTAAGCTTGTCTCTCTTTCTCTCTACTGTTGCTATATTCGCCTCTCTCTCTCTCTCTCTCTCTCTCTCTTCTCTTTCTCTCCGCCCCTTCGACGACTGGTTTTTTGGCAGCAGTTCGCTTCGGATTCATCGTGTGTATTATATGAACGTATATATATATACTGTTGCTGCTACATCACTATCTCTTTCTCTCTCGCGTCATTTGCAAAAAGCTTTTATCCCGGATATGTACTGACGTGGAGGGAAAAAACGCACAGTCCGTATGGGTATAGCTACCGATGGGGAATGTTGTTGATCGGTGGTCGAGGAATTCAAACCCAGTGACTTAAATTTCACGAGTTTACTGGATATGTGCAGCTTTTTGTTTTTCAATCATGGAAATTAATATGTCTTATTGAGCTATATAAGTTTGCGTGCAGATGGAGATATCGTATTATATTTATATATATAGATACTTTGATAGACATTGTACGAAATAATTTTCGTTCCTTATGTATATTTTCAGAAAACGTGAGACGAGTTTCCCTTATATCATTGTTTTCTTTACGAGATTTCACTGTGGTCATTTCTTTTTTCCTTATTCTAAAATGATTAAATTTACTTTTGTCGAATCGATGTTATTTTATCATTTTTTTTTAATCAAGCGATTTCTCGCAAAGATCAAAAGTAAATTTTCACACTTGTTTATGATTATTAGTATTTTGCTGGGAAAAACTTACCAATGATGAGCTTTCAATCGTTACTCAACAGCGATTCAAACAATCAGACAGTACAATAATCCTGTAAAAATGAATTTTTTAGTCAATCGCATATGTGTGTTATCTATTGGAATGAAAAAAAAGTGACATCATTCCACCCACGTTACTCGTACACAATAAAGAAACTGAATATAATCAAGTTATTCAACGGAACCAGTGAAAATTACAACGCAAGATAAATTATATCCAGCGACGTATATACGTGTAAACCTAAAAATAAAGGAAACGGAGAATCCAGGAAAACATCGTGTACAAAAAAAAATACAACAAACAATAAAGAGTGTGTATGTGAACAAATAAAACAAAAACGAAGATAAAAACATTTATAAGGCATCTCGTGTTTATTGTAAGTTTTATTGGTATAAAAAAGTGAAAATGGAAAAAAACAGAACAGAACAGAACAGCCGCAGCCGCGACGAGGCGCGCGCTCGCGCATATTTGAAATTTCCCGCGCAAAAAAACAATGGGTATACAGCCGCGCGGGCCTCGTCGCGGCTCGCACTCTCACTCATTCTTACTCTCAGTCACAAACAAAAAATAATAGCATTAACATACTGTATATATATATATATATATATATATATATATATATATATGTATGTGTGTGTCTATATATGTATATTGTATACATATATACGCACGCATGTACGCGCTCGCTCTCCTGCAAAGTTGCGACCCTATTATAGGAACCTCGTTCCGATCTAGAAATAGTCTCTCTTCGCGCCCGAGCGTTATACGTTTCTTCCTTTCGACTGTTTTACAGCCGAACTGAATGTATATATATGTATATAGCGATGCACTCGGTGATACGTTTCGCTCGATTTTTTAGATATTTCTTTATTTTCATCCTTTTTTTCTTGTCACCTCTCGCGCTTTTCTTCACTCTCTCTCTCTCTCTCTCTCTCTCTCTCTCTGTGTATTCTAAAACTTTTCCTTTCGTTCCCTTATTTCTTTTTATTTTCTCTCTCTCTCTCACTCTATCTCCCTCGAAAGTACAAAGATCGCAGTCTTTATCTCTCTCGTGCTCGGCTTTTTCTTTTTTGCTTACTGGTTCTCAGTTTTGCGCGAGATTATGTACCGATCTATATGTATATACACATATGCGCATCGTATATATATGCTTCGATCGATTCGGTGAACAGCCCTTTCCTTAACGAGTTAAAAGTATATAATAATAAAAAAAAAA
Organism: Apocrypta bakeri; assembly: GCA_018906985.1. Taxonomy (NCBI): domain Eukaryota; kingdom Metazoa; phylum Arthropoda; class Insecta; order Hymenoptera; family Pteromalidae; genus Apocrypta; species Apocrypta bakeri. Next base: position 6,333,711 of record JACCIA010000002.1, read on the forward strand.
TGAAACGAATAAATGACTTTTGTTTTCCATCCAGAAATCGAGAGGATCGATCTTTCTAGCCTGTGCTATATACGCACGAGCGTCGATTCTTTTACTATATATACTTATTACTTTTTTTTCGTGTCTTACACGCACACCGCACTCTTTTTTCTCGGTACAAAAACAAAAAAGTACACAAAATGAGACGCGTTTGCAAGCTCTCTTTCTCTCCTATAGTTTACAAACAAAAACCTAATAATAATTAATAATAGTATATATATAATATATATATATATATATATATATTCATATATAATATAAAATAATATAATATACTCCGCTCAACATATACAGAGACAGTCGTGATTTCGAAATGAAAAGGAACAGCCAATTTTAAACAAAATATAATAATAATAATTTATTTTCCTAAATATATATTTATAAGCGAAAATAAGAAGAAGAAATAAAATAATAAGAAGTCCATCGTCGTCCGTACATAAGCGCGCGCGCAGTATATAAATTCACTCTCAATTTTTCTCATATATACTCCTTTCCTTCGCGCTCTCTCTCTCTCTCTCTCTCTCTCTCTTGCCGCCTATATATAATAAATCGTCGGTTCGACGTTGCGCGCAGTGTGTTATTCCACTTGGTCGTATTGCACTCGGTATATGTGTATAATCGAAGAAGAAGAAGAAGAGAAAGAAGAAAAATAAGGACAAGAGTAGTGGTCTTTCTCGGAATTAAAGCTCACGCGTATGAATGTATATTGTATGGGTATATGTATGCATATATACCATCGAAAATTTGGACGCAAAGCGCGGACAAGCGAGTTGGGCATCCTGTTAAAATACAAGAATCGATCTCGGCGATAATCTTAACTGTTCCGAAGACAGAGAAATAAAAAAGAAGTGCGAAGATAAAGAAAATAATAATCACTCGAAATCGCCGTTCGTGCCGGTCCGGAAAGACAAACGATGTATCTTCGTGAATCTAACCGTCTTTTCTCTCTCTCTCTCTCTCTCTATCACACTCTTTTTTTCTATCTCGATATAAAGTCTTATGAATTATGTCAATAAAAAACGAGCGATAAAAAACAATATCTCATATCTGTATACTATTGTAGGAGTCATAGAGTTCATCTAATTATCTTTATCTCGGTTTCTCATCTGTTCGTATATATATATAAATATATGCGCGAGCTTACAGTCTAGTTTCAATATAGATTTATCGTGTAATTATTATATGGTTTCATTGAGCGTTTGGCGGTTGACGGACACGCATACGTTGTACATCGCTTTCTGTTCTATACGTGTCTGTTATATATAGATCCCGATCGGCACGAGAACGCACAACAAATTGGCGATTTCGATAGTCTCATTCTATGCATATGTATATATGTCTGTATACATTCTCAACTATCGTATGTGCATACATATATACATAGACGAGCCTATAATGTGTAGGCAGATCCGAATCTGTATGCGCACTCGCTCATCCGGCTGCGTAACGAAGCAACAATGCGGTTGTCGCGTGCGTTTTACAAAAATCTGATAGACGCACGCGTTTGCATCGGATAAGGAAGACGTTTGTGTGTGTGTGTGTGTGTGTGTGTGTGTATCTGTGTATAGGTGTGTACTTTATACACTATATTTACGCATGATAATCCGGGAGTTTCGCGGTATGACATTTGCGAAGAGAAAAATCGTCGACGTCGCAACGTAGTCACGTATAGAACGAGTCGGAGAAAAACGATTTTGAAATAGTTTTCCAGCGACTTTCAAAATTGTTATGAATTGTTGTCTACCCTCCCGACCTTCTCTCTCTCTCTCTCTCTCTCTCTCTCTCTCTTTCTCCCCGACGAACATACTTTTCAGTAAAAGAATTCTTTAAGTTCTATATTTAACGAATGTCAGCGATAGTTTAATACATAAAATATTTAGAAAGAATTAAGAATAAAGTATGTATATATATTACATTCAAATATATTAATATTTAAAAAATATATATACATATTACGTTTATTGCGAGTAATTAAAATATAAGCAGAAAGTATTCTGTTTTGGGCAAATTATATTTTTGCCCGAAAAGAAAAAAGAAAGAGACTTTTTATTGCAAAAGAATTCTCTTACATTTCTTTTATATTCCTCAAACGACCGAATAAAGTTTCTGAAAAATTAATATTTACGAAAGAATTCTTTTTTAACTCTTAATAAATTACAATGTAGCTGCGGATAATCGTAAACGTTTCTTTTTAAATTCTTGAAAAAAAAAACAAAAAAAAATGAATTTTAAAAGAATTCTTTTTAAATTAGTATAAAATTCCTTTTGCTCGTCGGAGAGTTTTATATATATACTGTTGACGACTGTACTGCATTTCGAGTTATACACGCGTTTCTCCGAGATTCTAGCTTCGAGATGATGTATCAGAAAGAATTCCGAGGCTATTAAAATTTCGTCGTTATTATTTCGAGAACGTTTTTCTCAGCCGACCGTCGGAAAATCGCGAAACCAACGTTGCGCAGTCGCTTATGGCACGAATTAAAAAAAAAACGAAAAAGAAAAATAAGGGTCGGGTCGAGCGAAACAAGCGTAATAATGACAGAATAATAGCGCAGGAGATGAAAGGAAAAAAAGACGTCGCGATAACAAAGTCTGCCGGAACTCAAATATTTTTCCAATGGAAATTTCATCTCTCGAGAGCGTTTTCGACTTCGGAGTAGTATATATATAGCGCGTCGGCAAAAAGCATTGGATTTTTCGATATGTATCCATATCGTGGAAGACATACTATCGGTACACGATTTTTCAAGCGAAATCCCCAAAGTCGATCCACCTTGCGAGAGTCTGAAATTTTCATTTCGAGATAAAAAGAAAAATAGAAGAGCCTCGGTTAAAGGTGACGTATATTCGTTTCCTTCCACGTTCCATTAGCGCGCGGCAATCGAATGTGCGCTCGAACAAGATGTACAGTGCGTGAACACTGGCTAAAGGCAAAAATGAAAATTTCTTTTTGCATTTGTGAATATGGTAAGTGTAACATGTGTATACGTGTATAAAATGGCATTGGTCGCGTTTACAGAGCGAGATGCGACCTAACGATAATAAGTATATAAACGTCGCGTTGGCTAATGTTTGAAGGACATGCGCGCGTGTTTACATATGCATCGGAGTATAACAAAATGGTAGTCTTCGGTGCGGCGAGATAACGCAATCAACAAAACAAAATGGCTTCGTTCGGCGCGAGTGCAAGCGCGCGCGATTTTTTTTTTCATTTCTTATACGGAAAAACGTCGATAAGCGTTGTTCACACGCATATGTATATTATGTATGTAAATGGTATACTTGCGAGAAAAAAAGACGGAACTTATGGCGCTGATAGTCGAGAAGGTTTTACAATAATCGTAATGGTTATTATATCGGAAGAAAAAAAAAGTTATAGTATACAATATAGCGATAAAATAGAGTTGTTATAAAATAATCAATAATCGTAGAGATAATATTGGTGATAAAAATAATTACAATTATGGCAATGAAGAATAATAATAGTGATTAAAAAAAAACAAGGATCTTTCTTCGTATCTACATGTTCGCCCGCGCGAGTTTCGGACTTTGTATATATATGTATAATTTATACACAAGTTAAAAGCTGTATGTGTGTATGTGTGTTCTTCCTCTTTCTAGCCTTCATTCAATTTCTCGTTTTCTCAAAGCTCATTCAGCGAGAAAAAAAAACAAGTATGTATATATATACATAAAAAATGCATATGTTGGAAGAACGAAAAAAAGGATAAGAAGGAGGCAAAAACCCTTAAGTATGTTTCACCCTGTGTTCGCCTGCGTATACGAAATGCAGAGATCCCGACTATATGCATAAAAAAAAGAAAGAAAAAAGAGAGCGCTTGCCTATTTTAAACCTACGCAAAGTCTTCGAAAAATTTTTCTACATCCCGCTACAAACGGCAACTCAACAGTCGCGCAATTGCAAACAAATTTCAATATTACGTGAGATTTTTCTTTCATAATATCGTTTCCCTTAAAACGTAGTAAATGCAAAAGAGTTAAGTACGCATCGTGCGTCTGATGTCTCTAAATGCGTCGCTCAGACGTTCTTTGTCGTACGCGCGGAAAAGCTCGACAATATATATGTATGTATTGTGCGGGATGTAATATATGTACATATATATATATGTATTGAATCAACCACAAAAGGATAATCGGACACTCGGAGAACGTAACTATGTATATTTACATAATGTTACTATGACATTGCTGTATATTTATAATTATTCGCTTATTGAGAGTGAGAAATTGTAACTGCAAACCGGTATATAATATCTGTATTAAAAAATATTTCTATTTCGAGACTCTTTTGATTCACTTTGCACTTTGCGTCGCTAGATTCGTTCCCCGAGTCCGTAATCCAATTCTCCCTACAGCGAACGTATACACTACTAGAATATTGAAAAAATATGAGAAAAAGAAACATAGAACGAAGAATTAAAAAAAAAAAAAAAAAATTTACAAGTATTGCACGCCTCTATCACTATTTCAACCTGCAGACCTGAATAAACCGGAACGTCGACAAAGAGTTAAGGAAGAAGAAAAAAAAACGAGAATACGCAGTCGGCTCTAAAGTGTATGTATATATAAGTGGAAAGAAAAAGAAAACGCTTATACATGTGTTCTTTGATCGCGCATAATACAAACTTAACTTTGCTCTATTATACATATTTATTCGATTATCCGTTGCTACTGTGTAGAAAACAAGTGATTCCTCTTTACTGTTGTAAAAGAAAGAAAAAACAATGAAGGGAAAAAACAGAGCTGTATGCGTGTACAGTTTGGCAGTTTTGTATATTATTACATATATATACGAATGAGTATCGCGCACCAGCGCAGAGGAAGAACAAAAAAAAAAGCATCGCACCCTATTTTAAATCTATCCACGGTGAGCTCTCTCTCTCTCTCTTTCTCTCTTGGCTGGTATACGTCTAATCATTACACGATAAAAAAAGAAAACAATGACAAAAGAAAACATAAAAATATCAAGAATCAATAAAATTATCAATGTAGCAATATGACAAAAAAAAAACGGACAAAATCTGCGTTGAGGTATATGTCGTGCACTTCAGAGGAAGAGGAGAAGAACACGATTTCGTTCTCTCGTTTGAAAAGTTAAAATAAAAAGAAAATAGAAGAAAAGTTAAAGGGCTTCACCTTATATACGCACTGTCTTTGAGCGCAGCGAATGAGCATTCTTTCATCGGTACCGGAAGAGTGCGAAAACCACCAAATATGCGCACGCCGTTATTTATACATATCGTACGTATATAGTATACATAACAAAAAAAAAATATATATATATATATATATATATATATTCGGGAAAGAGACACGCGACCTTGAGAAACTGTCTGGTCCGAATTATACGTTTGGCTTTTGTCGTTCGCACGCGTGTGTGTTCTCGCTCGAACCGCCAATTTGTGGACGTGCCACCTGCGCGCGTTCTTTTCAATTTCTAAATCTAAGCCTAATTTTTTCGACCTTCGGGTCCAATTTTTTTTTTTTTTAGTAATATCACGTGGGGTGATCGAGATTTTTTTTTACTCGATCGATTTTTGGAATTTCAGTCGTGCAAAGGCACTCGATAAATTGGCGGTGCGGTGAATTTTGAAAAAAAATTCTTTTTTTCTCTCCTAAGAATAATGGCGATGAGGACGATGACGTCGATGACACGGTGACACGGTAATTTAGACGCGTCTTCCGACGCTTATCGAGAGAAGCCGCTACGTAGACGCGAGTTTGAATCGTTAAATTTTTTTCTTTAAGAGAAAGACTTGGAGAGCCACAATCATCACATGGTAAAAGCGCGATAATATATTTATACATCTTGACGACATTTTTGACGCCTCGCACGTATCGGTTAGCCTGTGCGTCCGTATATTATATTATGCGTTTACACGTTTTCTTCGTTTAATTTAATATGTATATAATAATGTATACGCGGTATAAGAGCTGACTTACAATCTAATGAGTCGTTTTTATTTTTATCATTTTCTTTTTCATATTAACGTGACACCTCTTGCATGACACGATTCATTTATATCCTTAAATTTCCCCCTTAATAACACTTCGCAGAGCGCGTATTTTTCATCCTTCATCACCCGGACCCCCCCCCCCCCTCCCCACCCACCCTTCCCACCCTCTTATTTAGTCCTGTATAATCGTCGGAGTATCATTAATTGCAAGTATTCATAATCCTTATACTCATCGTATGTATACACGGGCTTGTATACGCGTATGTAAATATTTATAATGCACATGCACATACGTACACACGCACGTACAACTAAAAAATACGATTAAATCACTGCACCATTTAGCAGCAATTCCGAGGCACTACGAATAGGCCATATTTGCGTCAAATATGGCCACACAATTATCATCTCAAATCTCTCTGTTTCTTGTTTCTCTCTCTCTCTCTCTCTTTCAAATTAAAAGACTATATAGAATATCTAATACATAATAATTAATATATATATATATTTATGTATATATATATAATATATATATATTTTTTATTTATTCTTCATATATATCCGTATCTCGTACTAAGTATAGATCATAGGTGTATTGTGTAATATACAATAATAAGAGAGATCACACGTTTTAATGTAGAAATTTAAAAGACTTATCGTCCTACAGTACGTAAAATTTCTTAAGTATTGCCACGAAATGTACGAATGAAGTCCATATGACGATGACGTTCAAGACAATTAATCAACGACGCAATAAAGTTATATGATGAAAAAAAAAATCATGGCGTGCGTATATATGACGATGGTACGATCATAACGATAATGGTAATGAGATGTGAGAATGACTATGATGATCGATGATGATAAAAATGATAAAAAAAAATTACGAATGACACAACGTGAGGGCTGATACGAAGAGGAGGTCGTGGGTGGGTTGGGGGTAGGAGTAGGGAACGAAGGATAAAGGGGTCATAATAATGATGACGATAATTTGATGATTCGAGAAGACACGCGAAAAGTCAAAACGCGCTGTTTCCCTTGGAAAACTTGAGCTACAATTTATTATCGACTATCCTAATTACTCTACCGCTATACGGTGTCTCAGCCTTCTTCCACGTTCCCTCCGTCGTTTCATTAGCTTATCTAACTGCCTTATATTTTTTTTGTCACTTACTAATTCTCCCCAACCTAATCGTTTGTATTCTCTACGTTTCAATGCGCTCTTTTATCTCTCTCGCTCTCTCTCTCTCTCTTTACGATTCAGCACCAATCTGATTCTCTCGTTATATTTCAACTAAATATGAACAACCAATCGAAATACATACGTTGCTGTGATACAATTAAACTATAAAACCTCGGGCCGCTTTCGCGTCTTGTATATTATAAATATACAATCGAATTACGTAACACAGGACATCCCCCCGGAGTTTCGTAGCGTATTTTGCTCATGTTTCACATATATATATATATATATATATATATATATATTCGATATACATATAAAGAACTATCTTATATAAATGCAGTCGCGCGCGTTAAAGCCGATCTGCGAGCGAGAAATAGCTTGGCTCATCTCGCGAGTCGCAAGTCGGACGGGGTGTGGGGAAAACAGATTTTACCCGGTGCGTACACACACACACTTGTGTATGCGGACTCGTAAATGCATGCGTTCTCTTTCTCTCTCTCTATCTGGTTAATCTTCGATTTTATTTTGATTCCGCCTAAAATCTTATTTAATTATTTTACTCTTTTACACCCGGTCCTGCTGCTGCGTATCATTATCTCTCGTTACGCATCGTCGCTCTAAAAAAAGAAAAAAATAATTAATAACGATGCATCCTTCCCACAACGTAAAATACGCGCTATACATATGTACAGACGTTCGTCGTTATTTTGTTCAATTATTATTTTTTTTTTTTTTTGATCCGTCGCCCCTATATTTTCATTGATCGGACGCACACTCGTATGCGATTGCATTTCTCGAGACGCTTCGATTCCTTCTTTATCACCATCTAGTAGCCTACTACCCTATCTCTTTTATTCCCTGTCGGTTCTCGGACTCCTTTTCTCATTCTTAAACCTTTGTTACTTTTTTTCTTGTTAAAACATAGGCAAGTTAAATATTTATCACAATCATTTCAGTCTAGTCGAAAATCGAACATGTTCAACCCGTTTGGCGAGAGAAACTCATTGTGTGTGTTATGTTTAAGTAAGTCTGTGAAATAATGAAGCTCGAATGAGAAAACGAATTGCAAGAAACTACATGCGATTCTCGCGTGTCGAACTTCGACGCTGTCTTAGAATTATTATAAAGTGTCGAATGCAATCGTGACGGCATAATAGCGAAAGAGGTTGAAGTACGACCTGCATCGTCCTTGGTTTTTGTCATCGTGTCGAACGCGGCATCGGACAAGTTTCATTCGTTGATGTATGCATTATTTTGTGTTTATACGTTACCTTCTATGAACTCGATTGCTTTCATTCTTAATTTTTGCTCTTTCTCTCTCACTCTCTCTCTCTCTCTCTCTCTCTCTCTCTCTGTTTCTGTCTCGTCAGAAATCAGAGAAGACGTATAAAAATCGTTACAACAGAAAATAAGACAAAAAATCCAGTGGCAAAAAAAAATGAAGAACACAAATTATTGGAAGAACGATTCCCTATGGACAACAGACGGGTGATGTCGATTTCCTTCCGTTCAGGGATAGAGCTGCTGCAGAGGTTGCTGCGGTGATGGTTGCGGCTGCTGATTGCACCTGTTCGGCGCATCCGGCGACGAGGAGGACGAGGCTACCGACGAAGGTGAAGACGACGCCGACGAGGACGAGATCTGCTGTTGATGGTGTTGCGGCTGCTGCTGATGGTGGTGTTGCTGATGCTGATGATGATGTTGATGAAGATGATGATGAGGATGATGCGTCGGACTGCTACTGGCGGCACTGCTGACCGCACTTAGACAACGCTGAAACCTCAGCGGTATTCCTGCTGGCTAGTACGCTGCAGGATGGACGGCTAGTCACTGGGGCGGCAGCCCGGTGGGCGGCTTGAACTCTCCGGTGACGGCGACGACGTTCGACTGGCCCGGAAATTGAGCCGAGGATACGGCCGGTTGGTGATTGAAGGCGGGCGCATAGCACTGTGGGAAGTAGAGCTCGGGTTTGACCACAGCTGGCGTCAGACCGCGCGCTACGGTCACGGGGCCCAGGCCCGCGGGCCCGTTGCCTGTGGTGCCGCCCGGCGGCTTGGTATCGCTGCTGCTGTTACGTCGAACCTTGGCAGCATGAGGGTTCATGTGGTTGTCGATGTGCTTCTTAACTTCGGGTTCCGTGGCGAAACGTCGCCGGCAGTTTGGCATGGGACAGCAGAAGGGCCGGTCGCCCTGGTGGGTACGCGTATGCTGGTCAAGGATGGCCTTCTGTCTGAAGTCCTTGCCGCACTGCTGGCACTTGTAGGGCTTCTCGCCGGTGTGTATCCGGAGGTGCTGATTCAAAATGGTGCGCTGCCTAAAATTGCGTCCGCAGTAGACGCATCCGTATGGCTTTTCGTTGGTGTGGATGCGCAAATGTTGGGTCAGATGAGATTGTTGCCTGAAGCGCTTACCGCACTCGGGACACGGGTAGGGCCTCGACTCGATGTGTATGCAACCGTGTTGCAGTAAGGTTGACTTTTGCTTGAATTCCTTCTGACAGATGGGACAACGCACGTAGAGGGGCATACCCGCCGAGCGTCCGTGTTGAATAACGTCAGGTAGGCAGCCTTTACCGCCGTTAGTCGCTCCGCCGCTTTGCTGCTGCTTAATGTACTGAAGTGCACCAAAGGTGCCCGTGCCACCACTGCCGAAGACTGCGTGGTTTCCGCCTTTCGGGTCCTTGAAGTAGGCCGGATACTGGCTGGAGCCACCGTCACCGGGCGCGGGAGAAAACGCGCCCGACTGCGTGTCCGTATCGCCGAACGTCGAGGCGACTTCTTCTTTGCCCTCCTCCGGTGGGAACGGTACGTCCTGTGGCCACAAGGTCGGCGTCATACCGTTTTTGAAGATCAAGTGCGGACTCACGTCTGAAATGAGAAAGGGAGAACAAAACGTTTTAATGAGGACGCGCCAAGCGGGACGACGCGTGAGTCGTAACGTGAGATTAATAGCGTCGCTCTTTCGTGAATATTAAGTTTTTTATTGGGAAACGCGAGGTTTGTCATTTTTTTTAGTCGCTACGGTATTATTGTATACTTCGCTTATATTTGTATTAGTTCGCTTTTATCAGTTCCGGATGCGCGCGTCACAGGGTCTGAAATATTATGGATATAAGGCAAGCATTCTTTGATTGTTGCGGGTCATTCTGATCCTGAAAGTTGGTTAACAGTTTTGGTTAGTTGGTGAGGTGGGGATAAGCGCTCATTAAATGAAGAAGCAGGTCCTACTACGTGCGAGCCAGGGGAGGTTTTACTGATGATTTCAGTTGCTGAGCGATGCAGGATTTTTAGGTTAGGTTTAGTAAGAAGCGTTTTTCTGCTGGATCGTCAGACTAGGTGGTGGTGTTAGGCACAGCAGTTCGGCGCTTCCCTGACGTCTTGTTAAAAAATCCATTCTTTGGTCAGTTTACTTGAAAAACGATTTATTAAACATAATTGATAAACATTTGAAAGTTGTTAACAATGTTTCATGCTCTCGGCTTCCAGATCTATTTTGTTTTTTTTTGTGTTTTTGCTTGTTACCTACAAAGTAATAATACAATAGTCATCGTAATTTGGCCAATCATACAAAACCTGGATTTCCGCAAGACGAAAGGATTATCGAGTTTGTATTGTAAATATACCACGAGGACACGAGAGATAAACGGTATTCCGGTGTCCTCGCGCGGGTAGCGGCCTCTAGCGTCGCTGACATACCCGTAAATACAAAAGAAAGCTCACAGGATGAGTCATAGTCAGAGAATTAAGAAACAAAAATACAGAACCGGGGAACGCGACCACCCCCGGAGACAGAGCCACAACAGTAGCGGTAAGTAAAAAATCTAGCAGTGCTGTATAATAAGTCTAGTAGTTATGAGGAATCGGTAGTAGCATCGATAGCAGTAGTAGTAGCAGTAGTATCGGTGGTGTCGGCCTCGGCCTCCTCGGGGGAGTCTGGGTTAGGCAGAGAGAAATGCTCGCCTTGGTGTGTGCGGACGTGCTGATTCAGGATCGCCTTCTGACGGAAGTGTTTCCCGCACTCCGGACATTGGTATGGCTTCTCACCCGAGTGGATGCGCAGATGCTGATTGAGGATGGCACGCTGCCTGAAGGTGCGCTCGCAATAGGCGCACGCGTACGGCTTCTCGTTGGCGTGTATGCGCAGATGCTGGGTCAGATGGGACTGCTGCCTGAAGCGTTTGCCGCACTCGGGACAGCCGTAGGGCCTGCTATCGGTGTGGATGCGCTCGTGTTGTAGCAGAGTCGACTTTTGCTTGAAGTCCTTGCCGCAGGTGAGGCACTTGAACAGTCGCAGTTCGCTGTTCGCAGATTTGCTCGATTTGCCATTTTGTTGAACGATATCGGGTAAACCGGAGCCCATGTTTCCGGGGCCTCCGGCGCCAGGTCCACTGTACTGATGGGCGTCGAGACCCCCTGGTCCACCGTCACCACCCTGCCCTAACGAGGTTAACATAACACCGGGCTGCTTGAGATAATGCAGCGCCGAGAAACCGCCGGGCGCAAGCATGTGAGGTGGAACTGATGGCGACGGATGGGGCCTTGCCTCCTTGAAGTAGTGTTGCGGATATTGCTGCAGCTCGCCACCCGATCCCGGGAAGCAGTCGTTGCGGTCCACGTCGTGGGCGCTAATCTGCTGCTGGGGCGAGTGTTCCTGACCCTGATTACTCTGTACTTGTTGCTGCTGTTGTTGCTGCTGTTGCTGCTGGACTTGCTGCTGTTGCTGTTGCTGCTGCTGTTGCTGAGCGTTCTGCTGCTGTTGTTGAGAGGTCTGTTGCTGTTGCTGTTGCTGCTGTTGTTGGCTGGACTGAATTTGGTCGTCGTCGGGCGGCGTTAAGGCCTGTGGCTGATCGGGTGGGGCCGAGGGATATGGAGATGGCACTGGCGAGGCAAGACTCGCGGGCTGTCCGCCGTTTTCCCCTTCGACCGGTGGACCACAGGCCTGCTGCGGACTACCTGACGAGGAGGAGCTCTGTGGGGGCTGTTGTTGCTGTTGCTGCTGCTGTTGTTGCTGCTGCTGTTGCTGTTGGGCGTAGAGACTGCCATCCTGGAGAGATCCCGGGCCAGGGCCCCACTGGCTTTGGGGTCTCTCCATGTTGTCCTTGTACAACACGTACGGCGTACCAGTATCTGTAAGCATAAAGAATATGGAAATTAAATATAAGTTTTCTGTGTACCCCACTTTGAATAATGAAAAATTATTCTTAAAATTATAAAACTCGCGAATTTTAATGTGTGAATGCATAGTAAGAATAAGAAGGGAAATAAATTCACTGAATTCTCTGCAATGAGCATAAACACATCGCACAGTCGTCAAGGCGATAGTGGAATCAGAGATATATCCGAGTGAATTTTAATCAAGGGGCACTGCTCGCTGGTAGGCTACATTATACACTGATTAACCCCGTATCAGCGAACGAATTTCAATTCGAAAATTTCTCACGACGCAAAACAGATGCACCGCCGACAAAAGAATATTAATGGTGTCTCCAGACGAACGTCGCTATGATCGATGACGTCATACAGTTTTCTAGGTAATTTCTTTCCTTTCCCTCTCTCTTTCTCTCAGGTCGCAGCGACGATCCGTCAAGCTGGTCATGCAAAACGGACTCGAGGCTGCGACAAAAAATGGAAGAGGAGCTAGGCTAAAAAAATGACGATGGCAAATACGCAACTCAAGTGTATTTTCGAATCAGGAATCTGGAAAAACCAGTTCTCTCGACTCTGATGCAGTTCCGTCTCTGATCATATACACAGCGAGATACTCACGACTGTAAGCACATTATTGTGCGAATATTATTATGGGTATCTCTACATTACGGATCATTTGTTTTAATTTTCGTTATTTCTTTATCAGGATAAGCTTCGTCTCGCGGATGAGAGACTATCTCCGCATGGAGAAAAAAAATAACGAGTAAAGACATTGAATTTTATTTTCTCCACGCTTTAACAGATTGATCCAAAAAAATTTATTCAAGCCATTCGATGATACTTGCGCGCGAAAAAACACATCGAATTTAGTCGTATTATCGCAACGAGCGATAAGATACGTCGATGAACTTACGCCGGAGATATACACACGTGACGCGGCACTGGGAGAGATTCCTATGTGGGAGAGAAGTTATATTTGCATATGCTGCAGTCAGCTTGGATCTTCAATTCTATTGTTAGCTCTGATCTTTTGGTAGAAATATTTTTTGGTCAACGGAATACGGATAGGAAAGATGTTTGGTTAACGAATAACCGACAAACTGGCTGACCTTACTTATTAAGCTAATATTTTTTCAAGAAGAAATCGACACCAGGGAAAGTCTCTGTTGGCAATTAGCTAGAAAATTTTCACCTGAGCCCAATTGCCGGCCATTGAGCAAACTCGCAGGCAAGAGCAGAAAAAAGAGGACCGCAGCATTGAAAAAGTAGAAAAAAATATCCATTGATCGGAAGTAACTTTTACTTTCTCTTCTCCTTCTTCTCCTTCTCGAGCAAGTATATATTCTAAAACGCTTTTTATCGACACTCAAAACTTAACTTGGTTAGTCTCGCTCTCTCTCACTCTCATTAAGTTTATCAAGCAAGTTTGACCTCGCGTTTTGTTTCATCCAGTCGTTGATGAGTCGGCGGCCGTTATCCTCATTTACAATACAATGATGCACACACCATCTTCAGCGGCGCTTTCAATATACATACAAATGGAGAGTGATTAGCTAGTTCGCATAAATGAAAGGTCCGCAGAGCATTGATTTGGCAAACTATTGACCAACAATTGTTTCGATCTTGGCTTCCGCTGTCGAGTGCGAGCAACTCGTTTACCAGTCCGCAAACGAGAGACAGACAGATGAGTGTGCAATTAATTTTGTTTTTAACTCGAGGAGATTTTGCATAAACGCAGTTGAATCACGGCTTAAGCCGACGCGTTGCTTCGTTGGTCGCAGGCGTCAGTCGACTGTATTGCGCAAATACGAGGTATATCGTGTTTCCTCGAATCAGTGTGCTACAACAAATGGATCTACTCATCTTATTTCCCACAAAACGTCGAGATCGAGTCTTAAAAACGATCAGAATAACCCTCTCCAATGATCCCAATCTCATTTCCTGCGCCATCAACCCTCCCTTGTCATCCAGCTACGCATTAAACCAATCTCGAGAGCTTGCAAGCTCTCGGAGAAAGGTTATTGTCGAAGTGCGTGTACAATACTGTCAGTGGGTGCATCTTCGATTTCCGTTTTCTTTCCGAGGAGTCGTGCGACGTCTTTACGATTTGTTTTGGCGGCTGCATCGCGAGACAACGACGGCGCGCTGGCGGCAATGCGCGCAAGCTCACGGTCTCTCTTTCTCTTTCGGAAAAAAAGGGGAAAGAGAGGAGGGCAGCATAGCAGGTAGTGTTGTATAGCTTGGGAAGGGATGGAAAAAGGCGGAGGAGAAGGAAAAGAAGAGGGATGCATACGGCGAGGAGAAATAGAGGGAGAAGGCGACGGCGGGGAAAGAGAGCTTGCGCTTGCGCAGCTTTTTCGTCGAACGGTATTTTTAAAGATTTTCCTTTCCACGGCGGCGGCTAGCACTATATAGCTTTAAACGGGCGGGTCGTTGACGAGCCTCTCGCGTTCATTGCCCGATAACGTCGTCGTCGGGGGCAAATTTTTATTTTCAACGAAGGTTCGCTTTCTCTCTCTCTCTCTCTCTCTCTCTCTCTCTCTCTTTACCGTTCGTTCGCTCCCGCGTTATTTATTTTTTTTTCGCGTTTTCTAACGAGGGACCCTCGCGCTGGCAATTTTTTTTTGCGTTGCTGCAGCGCAAGCTCGCGTTCGTTAGATTGGATTGCACTTCGATTTTTTTTTCGCCCGTCGTTCGCTGTATATACTCTCGATACTACTGCTACTGCTGCTGTTGTTGCGCGACGTCGTACGCAGTCGATGTTGTTTATGAATCGCTGTCTCTCGTTTGTGTATACGCGTTTCCAGTTTTCGTGATTGACTTTGGGAAGGGGGAGACGAGAATATTTTTTTCCGCAGCGGGATGTCCGATGGTGTGGTCAAGAGTTTCTTCAAAAAATATATCCAACTCTCTAGCATTGAATCTCCTCGTAAAGTATTTCGTACAGTTCGGTTCTGATCGAATGAGAGAATGGATCACTTCCAGTTCGTCCCGCGCACCTTTCGGAACATCGAATCCAGCTGGAAATCGATCGTCGAATAAAACGTATTTCGCACGGAATAGCGAGCCTAGAACTCGAAATTCGCACGTGTGGTCGTAGAAAAAAAAAACAGGGAAAGAAAGAGAGAAAGAAATCGAAGCCGCTCCTCCAATTAATGCACGCGAACCAACAACTCTTTCCTTTCGAGCCATTCCCCTGAGCCATATAAGCTCGTGCATACGAAATTCTTGAAACGAAGCGTATAGTCCGTGCGAACGAACACAATATCGACCCGGTCTCATCAATCTCATTATCAAATCGTCTCGATCGCCCTCGTAAGTTCGCTCCGCAGTCAAATATTTATCGCTCGACTGAGCGGATAGGATATTTTTTTATAATTGGCCGCTACGCGAGTGGGCTTTCGAAAAAAACGGTTCCTCTTTTTTTGTCTGGATGGACTTAGGAGGCGTGTGCGTGCGTGTGATATATTGTATAATTTTCGCTCGAATACGTGTATATACATATATTCATTTGCACAAATGTCTTCGCGACGGTATTAGACGTTGCAGCTTTTAATGCTGCTACGTTTTTCCCCGCTGACCTCTCGAATTCATTCTGAATTACGCGTTTTTATTTACAGTGCGTTCTTTTTTCTTTTCTTCTTTTTTTTTGGTTCGTGAGTCTCTTTCAATCTCGTTCTTCCGCTATACATCGCGAACGCAGCGAGAGTTCCTCTATTTTTAAATCTTCCTTTCTTATGAGAAGGAACTTCTTCTCTTTCTGTCTTGCACGAAAATAAAACATTTCTTTTTCCACGTCTCTGGTATTTTCCTTCACTTCCTGTTTCGTTTGTTCAACTTATAAATGCCGTTCTTTTTTCGCGCGGGGCCTTACATGTTCTTTCGCGAGTTCTTTTTATCTCGCGCAGCCTATGGAAACGGTTAAATAACATAATGCTGTACAAACTCTTATAAGTTTTCTCAAATAGAGTATAATTACTTCTGCTAAACGAGATTTTCGATTCGGTCCGTCGCTCGCTCGAAACAATATGTAGCAAAAACATCGAACGACCTTGAATTATATATACGGATACTCTTCTTTCTTTTTTGTTCGGCTCGTCCACGCGTATAGTGAAATAGCGATAATATTCAACGGTGAATCTGCATCGTTGACGATAGCTCTATTCCAAGAAAATTACGAAAAATCTCTATCTACGGTCTGGATAAAAGTCCAAAATAAATAACATAACGCATTATCGGTTCAGCGACGTATGATGTAACGAAACGTACATAGAGACGCTCTCGATATAAAAATCTCGTATACAGCATACCGTCATCTGTGAAACAAGAGACTGAGAAGAAAAAAAAATTCCACTTCAGACGCTCTGTCTCTCGAAATATCAATCGTCACAACAATTCCCACTCGCTCTGGCTTCTCGACTAAAGAATTTCGCAAGCCGATATATATGTATACACAAATATATATATATACAAATCACGAGTATAATATTATATACCTGCAGGAGGAGAGAAAAAGGGTCTCTCGCAACCTCGAAATATTAATTAACGCGGCTGCCCTTAAAACGACGCGGATTTCAAAATATCCGCCTATTTGAGATCGACCTCCGTTCGATTTCACGCTCGTACGTATATATATACATACATCTATAATATCTATACATACATACTATAGTATACGTGTACGAAGGTATATATGTGAGCGAGTGCGTGTCTGGAGAGGAGGTAAAGGTCGGTGAAAATAATTTACGAGAGTCGCGAGGCAGCCAGACTATGCTCTCTCACTCTCCCTCTCCCGTTTCATTTCGTCCCTGTGCAGCAACAGCAGCAGCAGCAGCAGCAGCAGCAGCAGCAGCGTAGCCGATAATCTTTACCGGCGACCGTCTCCGTCGTCTGTATATATACATCGGACTCGAGACACCGGGAGAAACCTGTTTTCGTCGAAATCATGGGAGGGAATATCGAGACCGAGAGAGAGAGAGAGAGAAGTCCCAACCGGACCCTGCAGCTCTTCGTTAAAGGCGAATCTCCGCGCAGTCTGCATGTGTGTATAAGGGTTTCGATGTTCATGCGAGATTAAAATTTACGGTGTTTTAAAGAGAGGGAGAACGGAAATCGGCCGTAATTAGCGATGCGGGCATGCGGGGATCGTTTTTTCCCCCTTTCTCATTTCGTTAGAAGGATTCGACAAATTTTCGACCGGTAATGAGAGAGGACGAGGTTTATATGCATATACACACTTTGCGAGAGCTTAATTGGCACGATTGTCAGCGTTGGATGTTATATATACTTTGTTGCGAGTGACTAATGTCTCGCGATCATAACTCGAAATAAGAGAAAACAAATAGTTGAGTGTCGAAGAAGAAGGAAAAAATAAACGACAACGGAACGATAAATAACGTCACTGGGCATGTACACGTATCGCCACGCGCAATCGGCAGTGGCGTGCGACGAAACGAGAGCGGCGCTAGCGAGAGTTTGCACTCGAGAAGGAAAGCTCTCCGTGGAACTAGCCTATGCCTCTGGGGAACTTGTGCGATCTACAGAAATTCGTGAAAAATCCTGGTTATCGCGTTCACAATTTCTGTCTGTATATGTGTGTGTGTGTGTGTGTGTGTGTACTTCAATCCGCTATCTAATTACAGTCGTAATTCAACTCTTTTTTTTCTAGACACTTGACTGAGTACTTTGGAAACGTAAATGACTCTATTGTATATTCTAGATTCTATGTACCATACACTCTATAGATATCGTCCATTGACTGAACCAAAACTCTCAAGAGAGAAAGAGAGAGAGAGAGAGTCAAGTATGAGGTTCCGCGAAGTGGACGACGTCACAGTTATTTTTTTCCTTCCGCGAATCCTTCTCTCGGACACGACACGAAATTTATTAATACCCCTATAAAAAAGCCGAAAAATTTTTTCTAAACTCGCGCCCTCTCCGATCTCGTCGTAAATCAGCGATTGCGTCAGTATCTTTCTCTCGATGTTTGGCCGAATAAATTATTATATCTCGAGCGTAGGTATATTTATAAGTAGATGCGTTTGGGTTGTCGAAAAAAAAAAAATTCATTAAATCGGAATAAAGGCTCGGGACTTTTTGTTGAAAATTCAGTCTGGGGATTTCGCGATTCTTTTATATTCAATATTCTTTTTTTTTGGCTTCGCTTTAATTATGTTATGCGCGTTTGCTTTGTGGCTTCGCCCTTTCTCTCTCTCTCTCTCTCTCTCTCTCACTCGACGCACGACTTTATTTGTCTTATCCATTTATTATAATTGCTTATATCGCGTGTATTGTTTAACAGCAAAGAGAGATGCGCTTTGATGATTTTGATAAAATGACACTGCAGCACGAGGTCGAGGTCTTTGGTAGAACCAACTGTACGTTTGTGAACGGTTAAATACACGATTAAAACATTTTTTTTAATTCCAAATTTTTTTTCTGCGACGCGGCGGTCATCACGAGTGATATCTGTGCTGTAAAATGACTTTTCGCTTATTTTTACGAGGCCGCGGCCAAACAGATAAATGGACCGAAGTTACTTTTCACTTATATTTTAACGGCGCTATTATATATGTATATAATAAAAAAAATATATCGGAATCTTGAAAATTTACACGACATTCCCTTTTTGTAAAAGCATGTCAGGCCAGTCGAGTTAAATACGGCTTTAACTCTAATGGCTCGTCAGATAACCAAACTTTTGGCGTTTGTACATAATTAAAGAAAATCATTACGTACTATCTTTTTCGAATAAAAAATATCGTTATACCGCAATCTCTCAATATCTCTTATGTTCGGCCTTTCACTACGATGTTTAATTATTTTTAATATACTCAGAGAGTAATAAATAAAAAAAAAAATAACGATATATTGGGTAATTATTACGTTGGTTAAGATAAAAATTTAATTTAATTTCACGAGAACATCGCATTCTATTGTCAATAATTAAGCGAATACTATCACATTTATATGTGTATACATATTGTATATACATATATACATATACACTCTTAACACTGTTTTAATATTGATTCTAACCTGAAGAATCTTCTATCTAATCAACGCGATAACCATAAAAGAAAAAGAAGCTTAATTTTCAGCAGGAATGCTTTAATATACTTTCAGAGGACGCTGAAGATTTAAAAATATAGTGCACGATGAACATAAATTATTCAGTAGCCAAAGGTGACGCTGTGCTTTTTTTCTTCTAGAAAATCGGCGATTAATCTTTCTTATGAAAGTCTGTCAAGCGACGGACTTGATACACACACACATATACGTATACGTGGTTCTCTTCTCTAAAGTCTTTCAATATCGCGATTCAGTGTTTATTCTCCTCTATGCGAGATAAACGAGCTGGAATTAAGGAAAAAACAAAATTGGACGGTTATTATATCGAATCGTTGGTTGTAACAAATATAACTCTCGTCATATATATAGCTACAATAGACGCGATCTTTTATTCTTTTGAATATAATCAAAATCGTTATATATATATATATATATATCTATATATATAATATACATATTTTTTAAGTTACATTATATAGTGTCTAGAGTTAGCCGATCGTGGGTGTGCTTTTTTATCGGTTCGACGATAAATTCAAGACACATGCCAGAAGCTCGAGTCGAGCTACAGCGAAAATATTATGTCTGCAGCAACATTCCGTCCTTAGATTTTTTTTCCACGTTATGAGTCACACGAGGAAACGCGAATCGCAGCAGCACACCGGCCTTGTGTACACCTCTTTCTGCTTGCCGCTCGCACCAATATCGAAATATACACCATGTTAACGATTATTAAATTTCAAAACTCTTTGGTTTCGAGAGAATAGTCTCGTAAAAGCTAGACGCCACGCATCAACCCAACGCAACAAACTCGTGGAACGAGAGTTGAACAGCCGAAAGCTCTGGCCTCCCTCAATGATCGTCACTGGCTTGCGCACATGTGTCTCTATCTCTCTCTCTCTCTCTCTCTCTCTCTCTCTCTGTACACACGTTGTTGAGCGAAACAGACGTGTATATATACGCACACTCGCACACGCATACGCATACATATACGAATTCGTATACGTACATCGGCGCTCACACAGAAACAGCAGCAGCAGTAGCGACGTCGAGAGACGCGCGCGCAGCGCCCGAGAGCTATTTCTGTAGAAAAGGTCTACGTACGCGAAAAAAGCATCGCGACGCGACGAGGGAAAAGAGAGAGAGAGAGAGAGAGAGAGAGAGAAGAGACTCCTCGTAGTCTGCGACGACCGAAAAATCGACGCGGAGCTTGCAGTGAGAGCTTGCGGCGTTGCTGCTGCTGCTGCTTTGTTTGCGAAAGAGAGAAAGAGAGAAAAAGAGAAAGAGAGAAAAAGAGAAAGAGAGGCGTGTGTTCTTGATGATGATTAAGAGGGAGTACTTTTTTGGCTATTTATAATAGAAGCTGACAAAATTTCAGAGAGATAGATGCTACGTTTTCAAGTTTATTATGCAAGTTTCGATCCTACAGAACTTTCGATGTAACGGTAGTACTTAGCGCACGTTTAAACAATTAATCCGGATAATTAAATTAATCGATTCTCGCTCGAATTTAATTGCTCTTCTCGCGAAGAAAAAGAAAATTAGATCGACAGAAGACAGTTGGTACTTGCTTTCGAAGTAAAAGCTCCCGGTCAGGGCAGTTCATTACACCACACACGGAAGCTGTACAAAAAAGCACAGTCGTCGATGCCCAAAAGCGGCCGATCAATTATATATACTCTTGCTCGGAGTCCAAACGTGTGCACACGCGTTGTATATATATATAGCATACAAACGACTGTCCTCCAAAGCGCTGCAGCAGCCTCTCTCGAGTCATTAGCGAGGCGCGACTCGAAATTACCGCCAATTTCGAAGAAGTACTCGCGCCCTCGTCTGTCAGAGAGAGAGAGAGAGAGAGAGAGAGAGAGAGAGAGTTGCTTCTTTCTCTCTTCCAGTCTAATATTATAACGAAGTTGTCCCTTAATGCGCGAGCGTTTTGCCAGCTGCATCCTAAAGCCATTTCGCCTGCGTTGCACTTGGAGAGAGAAAGAGGATTTCGAAGGGGCTAAATGTAGTAGACCCGCAAATATCTCTTCCGACGACGACGACACAGCGTATACTCGGCCAGAGAGTGGAATATAAGGAAGATTTAGCGTAAGCATTTATTCGCGCTCAGCAGCTTCGAGAATTAAAAATTATAATCAGCTTCTTTTTTTCATCCTCTTCTTCTGCTTCTTCTTATTTAAGCAAATTATAACGGCGGTTACTTCGAGTTAAGATAAAATCCGTGCGCATCGTTTATACATAAAAGAATTCTTAGCTATCTTTCTCTCTCGTCACAGAGGCAATTAACGGAACGCACTTATAAGCAAGTCAGTAGCAGCAGTTTCTTGACCGACGCTATCGAACGTCAAAAGCCGCTGCCGCCGTATAGCAGTATCCCGCCGTCATATAAATGTCGGGAGCGAGCGCCGGGGCATTAATTCCGTCGATTCGCTCCAATCAGCCGACGGCCAATGGTTACTCATGTTCCGAGAGAGAAAGAGCGCTGCGTATCTTTCGAGAACGCGATCGCCTTCTCGCGTAAGAATTTTTCATTTTCATTCCTCGCGATTTTTTTTCGCGTCAAAGGGTAAGAGAACACGAGAAAAATGCAGAAAACAACAACATTCGGTTTACACAAGTGCCAAGCCGCACTCGTGAGCTCGTTTTCATTATAAATCAAGGGCGTATACGAGGCTCGATAAAGCAATCCGAAATTTCGTGTCGCAATGCTTCGGAGAAACATCTCCGCTATATCGAGTGTATTCAATTATAGACTTTGCAATGCAATTAAAAACAACGCGAAGAATGAAACTTCGAGTTAACGCCGGTAATTAAGCGATGATCTTATTTCAATTTTTTTCTCCCCCACCTCTCCCAAAGGAGTATATACACACGCTTTAACTTTCACCTCGAACTTTTTTGTCCGACAAATTTAATTAAGAACAATCATTCCGAATCTTCGAGTATAATTCAATAAACGCTCGAGTACGGTGAAAGAGGAAAAAAAAAATGAAAATACATCGTTGTGAGTCACCTGACGTGTACAGCTTTGCAAGTGTATACATGTACATATCCTATATGTTTATACGTAAGTAAAGTTGGAGAAAAATCGAAAGAGTGAAAAAAAAAACTTGAGTCTCATTTATAAAGCCAACGTTGTCGAGTTGCGGCTACACTGACCTAACCTCAGCGAGACGTAATTTGCCGGACGCTTGTTTACGAGCGCGTCGATGCAAATTTTCATGCCGCGAGACTCTGCGACACGATGCGTGAAGTCGAAGAGTCGTCGTTATGTGGCTGTAGAAAATACGTTTGACGACGTTTTTAGGATGCAAGTTAATAATACTCGAGTTGATCCCTATCGTTTCTTCAAGATGTACGTATCTACATAAACATACATTTTTCTTAAACTTCACAAAAGGTACGTACTATATGCACATGGACTTTCATAATTAATACAGAAGCGAAAAAACGCATATATAAATTACTCGCTCGAAAAGAGAGATAATTTGTCAAGATAGTGTCACGAGTATATATGATGTATATACGAAAGTGAAAAACGAACTTTCCTTCGTAACAAATGAGCTCGAGGAATTTCATTCAAAATTCACGCACCTGGAGTAACGGAGAGAAATAAAAATGCCGAGTTAGCGTTAAACAAAACGCGCGGATGGAGAGGAAAAAAAAAAGTTTCGAATTCGGGTGTCCCGAATCAAGTTATTACAAGTTGCGGCTACGTCAGCTTCGTAGTGGAAAAAGACTCGCAGGAGAGACGGCGTTATATTGGCCGGACAGTAGCGCGCGACGATACATTAGACGACCCTAAAGCAATCAAGAGACTTATACGATCGTCGTCGTCGCGGCGAAGGAGAGAAAGAGAGAAAGAAAGAGACAGGCTTCAAAGCGACTGCAAGTCGTTCTAAGAATAGAAATAGAGTACAATGACCATCCATACGCGACGAGCATTTTCATGCAAAAAGTATACATCCTTTTTTTTGCGAATAGAGAATTTCTCCTGGTGTAATTTTATCGGTACGTATACTGCCGACCTTGACGGTATATTTATGTTATTACTATTGCTTTTTTTTTTTAATTTTTTTTTGTAATTATTAAAATGCAAATCACGTTGTTGAATTACGCGTTCGATTGTGTGTTGCAATTATTATATATCGACGGATAGACTCGTTTCTCGCTCGCAATAATGTTTGTATATATATATATATAAAGTTTATACTTCGCTTAATATCGGCATTCTATCAGAATTCTTGTATCAGCTCTCTCGAGGGAAGATTTCAGCGCGAAAAATGCAAAAGCTATAAATCGAGCAGAATTTTAACGATTTGATAGAAGAATTTACGCAAGACAAGCACTTCATAAATTGCGAGGTATCGAAATTCCTCAGAAGTTGGTTTAATGCATTCCACTCGGTCGAGCTTTTTAATGAAAATAGTTACATGAAATCGAGAGCCAGAAAATTTCCTCACTTCTCGGTTTTACATATAAATACACGGGTACAAGCGCGCGTAATCTACGGCTTATTTACATTCAATCCTTCGAAATTTTCGACTCGACTTTTCCTCGCCAACAACTATTCCCGCCAAAAAAACACAACAACCTCAAAACGTATACGTGCATATATATATAAAAAAAAAAAAATAATACTACACACACTGTGTCTCTCGCATCAGCAATTACTCGCAGCCGCTGCAATATTCGCTGCCGCGGTGAACTGTCGCAGCGAGCGAGTTTATAAAGTCGTCGGCGTCGTAGAGTCATCCAGCCGTAGAAAACGCGCGCGAGAGAGAGAGAGAGAGACAGAAAGAGAAGCCTACGTCCGGCGCGCCGCGTGCCGCATTTCGATTATATTCGCTGCTGCTGCTACGCTGCGTTGTATATATGTGTGTGTGTGTGTTTTTTTTTTGCGAGTGCTGCACTGCCAGCGAGGATTGTTCGTTGTTATTTTTTTCTGCATCGAGCTATCGATGATATTGTGCGACGAGCGTGAGTTGAGTGCTTTTTTTCCAAGGGAGATATCGTGGGAGAGGGGATGGATTTTTATTTCAGGGTGTTGAAGGTTCGAATTTACGATTTTTATTCGGGCCGATTACAAGAGCTTTATTGATTAATAATCAGTTACAGGTGTCGATCCGATAAACGTTTAATTGGGCTGAGAAGAGTACGGTTCGATTTTAATTACGACGTACGCACGCGTGTCGAGCCTTAGAAAAAAAAAAAAAAAAGAATATTTCACTCGTATGCACCCCTTGCGTATGTATTCAACAATTTTCCAATCAACGCGCCTATCAAACAAAGCGCGAAACGTCGTCGCGCCAATGACTCCATTATACGCACGCATATATAGCAGCGGCGTAAAACTCACGCCCGAAAAACCGCGCTCGTATGCGTGTACATGTGATGCGCGTATAGCCTTTGTTCGCGCGAACGGATGAATCACGCGAATGATGCTCTCGCTCGGTCTTTCGACGCGATCAGCTGCTGCCCGCGGCGCGAAATCGATTAGTCAGCTCGTGGACGCGACGATGATTTTTTCCCAGAGTTTGGAGGGTGATGGCTATAGATTTCCCGGTCCTTTTTGTTTCGAGAGCTACTGCGGCAATCGAATGACGTCGTTCCGGGTGATCGTTGACGGAGACAGAGGAGACAAGCAACTAGTGTATCGCGAGCTTTTTTTTTGTTTCAAGGGAGAGAATTTATGTGGCTTTGTCGATGATTTGAGGTTCCGCGTGCAACAGTTTGAAGAATTTTTAATAGCCCTCGTGGCGGGACTTGAATTGTTTAGCCGAGCGCGGCGTGTAGAGCAGCTTCTGGAATAGCATCGTAAAATACGAGAGGGAAAAAGAGAGAGAGAGAGAGAGAGAGGAGCCGTAGGCGCGGAGCTTTCGAGAGAAAATCCAAACGGAAAAATTTTTAATTAAGTTTCTTGCACGAGCTTTGCGCACAAAGGGATAGAGGTAGTCTGCAGGTGTATATGTATATGTGTATAATACATGTATACAGTATACTTGATCGTAGTACGCGCCTTGAGATGAATTTACTTTTTCCTCTCTTTGTTTCTTTCGCGTTTTAAGTAAGTACGCGTAATATCACATGTTTCGACTTGAAATCTCGTTCTGTCTTGTGTGTAAGTATATATATATATATATATATATATATATATATATTAATATACAGCGAAAGGTCAACGCAACGCAGAAGGAAGTCCCAAGTATAAATAAACGATAAAAACGGAACAACAAGTCTCTTTCTCTCTCGTCTCATTCTCTTCATAAAAGACCCCCTCATTGTACAGGCACGAACTGCTCACATACGTGTCGCTTGAGAGAGCAACAAGCGAAACCGCACGCACACAATCGAAAAGCGGGAAATTCGAAATGCCCGCGCGTTTTCGAAGTTAATTAAGAACTGCGCGTGCGAACGTGAACAATGGCATTTTTGCCTTTTGAGAGAAGCCGCGCTTCTTCATTGTGCGAAACGTTTTCGCCCAGTCGAGAGCGAAGAACATTTTTCGTGCTTAATTAGTAAAATTAATTAAAGAGAAATTCGCGAGATGTTAACTTTGCGGATACGAGCTATGATGATTCGATTAATTTTCGAGTGTGTCTTCGCTAGATTAAACTGTTCCGATCGATTTTTCTATTTGCAGATTGTTATCGTGTTTAAAGGAACTCTTCTTCGTGAAAACGATATAGATACCGCTTCGTATTCTATAAATATATAAATAAATAAATTCATTACAACGTTAACGACTAGCTGTCACGGAGTGCTCGTTGTGTATCGTCGATATACGCTGTGCAGGATATGGAAAAAAAATACGGCAATTCGATCATCCGAATTACAGGGAAAAAAATAAAGCGAGAAGAAAGAAACAACGTGTATGCACTATTTTCAATGAATATTTCATACGACGTATAAAACTCGTATCGAGTTTCAAGGTAGACAATCGAAAATCACGAGACACGTATGTATATATCGTGAATTATCGAAAAATCAAGGTCTTGTAAAAGCCACAGACTTTTGACTTCAACGACACAGTCGTTGTAAAAGAATGAGAACAATTATTCCTTACTTCGCCGTTGTGGCTAA
Source organism: Apocrypta bakeri (assembly GCA_018906985.1). NCBI lineage: Eukaryota > Metazoa > Arthropoda > Insecta > Hymenoptera > Pteromalidae > Apocrypta > Apocrypta bakeri. The sequence goes on from JACCIA010000002.1 coordinate 6,360,218, forward strand.
ATAAATTATCCGATGCTGCTTTATACTTTATAACAATCTAAATGAAAATATAGACCTACGGTTGAATCAACCAAACATATTCAGAGTGCAACACGATTAATCACGGCGATTAAAGCGTTGAGTCAGATTAAGAAACAATCGACCTCTCGAGCAACAACTTTAATCAAGCACAACTGATAAAATCATTTCTCATATTTAAACAACAAAAACACGAAAGACAGAAAGAGAGAGTGAAAGAGAAAAACGAAAACTTGTTCCCTGACAAGAGAGATAAAGAGCAGCGAGAGAGAAAAAAAGCTCCAACAACCGCAGTCGGGCAACTTGAAAAAGAAATGAAATCACCATAACCAGGCCAATACGGCGCCGTAAACGACCTTTACGGTAAACATCGCATAAATCCTAAGTTCCTGCGGTGTGTATGTATATACGACAACAGTATACACACAGTCATGAATCCGCCGCATTGTTCCCCCTCCGTTGCGCACGCACAAAGTCAATGTCATGTATTATCAAAAAAAAAAAAAAAAAAAAAACTAACAGGAAGGATCAAGGTTACCTTCCCGCTCTAACGCATTCGCGAATTACCTCTCTCTCTCTCTTTTCGTTACAATCAACTTATGCGCACGATGAATATTCAAATTCATCCAGTCAAAAAAGAAAAAAAAAAGAATTCCCCAGTCGCACCTGAAATCGGTAAAAACAACGTATAAACACAAAAGCATTCCCCTCAATGAAAGCGGGACGATTGGAATTCTCGCCTCTCGTCATCATGAAGCCAGTTCAGAGAGAGAGAGAGAGAGAGAGAGTGAGAGAAAAAGAGAGACCGAAAATCAGTCAAAGGTGCGCGCGCGCGTGCTCGAAAATTTTGAATGGAAACTGCACCCCCTCCCCTCTTCGATGACAGGTTCGTTGCGTATACGCAAGCGCGGCAGTCTTCTTTTTTTTTGAATGATTCGAGGGGATGGACTCCCGTACGTATACCATTCAAACGATATCTAGCCATATATATATACATGTAACGCATTGCGGTTTCAATGGGGGGATAGAGTTTTCGGCGCTTCAGAGGGGGAGCGTTTGATGACGATGAATGGGAGCTTGAGGGGTGAGAGAGAATCAAGGCCGTCGCGATGCTTTTGACCTTGGCGTCGGTGCTCCGCTTTTCAGAGAATGATCGGATTGTTTTGGTTGCTCAATTGGCCGATAAAGTTTCCAGTGCTGACGGATATAAATATATATATATACTATATATATATTTATAGGTATACGGGCTCTAATTCTCTGCTTGAAAAATATCATTGCCCCTATGCACTTTAGTCGTGTAATCGACGTCTTGTGTTATTCTCTCTCTCTCTCTCTCTCTCTCGCAAAACCGCGTGCTCCAAGTGTAAACAATGGCGCAGCGTCATTGCTTCTTTAACTCGGCATTGATTCTCTAAGGCCCGTGCGCGAAGATATGAAGTAATATTCGCGTGCGTATTACAAACTCTGCGCGTTTAATTTGTTTTCTTTTTTCCCTCGCAAGCGCATAGGTAAGGCTATTTTAAACGGGCGTTAAGCGGATTCGTTACAGGTGCTCTCCTTTTTCGGGGAAAGAAAGCGAAAGGTTTGAATTATATAGCGAAGGGATTAACAGCCGTGAGGTTCTACGAAATGAAGCTGTTACCTCCGGCTGACCATAATGACTCAATCTACTTAAGCTTTTCAGCTTAAACATCGCATTGTGAATTACTCCGAAATGAAACTTCAAACTTGCAAAGCAGAGACTGAGAGCTCGCACACGGAGGAACGCACAGTCGATGATTCGTTAACGCGATCTAACTGGTTCGCACTTGTGTCGCTCTCTCTCTCTCTCTCTCTCTCTCTCTTCGTAGAGGGGAAAAACCCAGAGTGTATAGTATATACAAGCGTCTCCTTCCACACACAACATCGCACGCAATACGAGTGTGAACGACCGACGATCGACGGACAGACTACACCCAGAGAGAAAGAGAAAGAGAATTGCGAAGAGAATAAGCTGTAGACATATCATGAAATACTCACCGGAATTGTAATATTCCTTGAAGTATCGTGTCGCCGCACGCTGGACGATCGAGTAGTAGAGGTTCACGTAGGAGGTCGACTGATTCTGTGCGGAGAGCGCCATTATTTCTTTTTCTTTGAAACTTTATTATTTTTCTCTCTATTTATATTATTATTATTCTCTTTCGTTTCTTAATCGTTCAAGTCCTTGTTATACCGCGCGCGCACGACGAAAGCGCGTGTGTGTGTCGCGCGCGAGGTACAAGCGAAAAAGCGAGACCTTAGCACTCTCCTTTATTTTTTGTTGACGCGCGAGACGGGCGATGAAAAAATAAAGCGTCGAACCAAGAGAAATAAGGAAAGAATCAGGCCGACGGACGCCTGTCTATGATAACAATGACCGACGACACTCGCGCACTGCCTGTCACACCTATATACCGGAATAATAATAAAAAATGATAATAATGATAAGAATAATAATAATCCCTTAACGTTGCGCGGCGCGCTTTTCCTGCACGCGCGAGTCTAGCGTGTGTGTGCGATGTACGTGTGTGTATACATATACACACTGTTGTGAGGCGGGAAAGGCGCGCACTTTGAATTTCCGCGCGCACCGCTTTCGATCAATCCGCTGGCCTCTTCTCTCCTTTTCTTTGTTAATTATTATTATTATTATTCTCTCTCTCTCTCTCCTTCTTTTCCTCAATAATGATATTGCACTGGCACACACGTGGTTATACAGATAATAATCCTCCTCGTCGAGGCCGGCGCTGAGAGTTCGTCAGCAGCGCAGCACAACGACGTCGACGACGACGACGAACACCGGCCACTAGTCGGTTCTCGCATGTCCCTTCAGTTGTTCGTAGATCGAAACTTTGCCCGTCGGTGTCACTCTCGCACTAACATATCAACTGCTGTACTCTCTGCTTACGGCCGCTACTATTATATCCTCGTGGATGGAAGAAACGATAGAGTCGAGAATATATATATGTATATATATTTGTGTGTTTGTGTGTGTGTATATATATATACATATATATATATATATATATATATGGAGACGACTCGCTCTCTCTCTTTCTCTACATCTCTCCGCGCGAAAAGGAGACGACGACGACGGCAGCGACGGTACTGCAGCACTGATAGCAAAAGAGAGACACGACGCCGGCTGCTGTGTTGCAGACTATACGTGTGTACAGAGAGACAGAGAGTGTCTGTGTGTTCGTGTGAGTGTGTAGATATATGTATATATATAGACACACACGAGCACTGGCACGACGGTACTATACGAGGAGAGTGCGAGCGAGCGAGAGAAAGAGAGAGAAAACGACACACACAACACGCACGCACGCAGCCGGGGCCCCCCCGAGCGGTGTATACACACGAGACGCGCGGAGTAGAGTAGTGTGTTGTATTACTCGCCGCCGCCGTCTCGGTCTTGGCGGCGGCGGCGGCGGCGTTGCCACGCTTCCAGTGGGAGAGAGAGAGAGGGACCGGCGCGCTCTATCTCGAAGCCAATCCAGTTCAGAAATATCCCCCCACTCGTCCAAGCGCTATCTCTGTGTGCGTGCGTCGGGAGGAGAAAAAGCCAGACAGAGTCGGAGAGAGGGAGTCGCGAGGAGGAGGTATTCCCTCTCTTCGATTCCCAACGCAGTCCATGCTCTAGAGAGAGAGAGAGAGAGAGAGAGAGAGAGAGAGAGAGAGTTGGGCTCGGCCAGGGTGAAAAAGTTACGTTCGACCATCGCAGTCGCAGTAGTAGTAGTAGAAAAAGGAGTGGGGCTCGCTTCCAACGTAGAGAGAGAGAGAGAGGGAGCTAGACGCGAATGTGGAGAGGGAGCAACGCTACTGCTGGAAAAAAAAGAGGTAAAAGAGGGGGTTGCTTCGTGGCTATAGGTATATACGCGTGGGTTATGTTACCCCTCGATGCGCCACCGATGCATCGCGATATATAGAGAGGAAAAAAAAGAAACGACGCGACGAGGACTCTCCCAAATCAATATTACTCGTTTAAAAAAAGCACCAGCTGTAATCACGCACGAGAGAGGGACTCCGCGCGGGAAGGATTTTTTTTTCACGCGGATGAAACGAAGGAGGCGCTATAATTACGAAATAAGTTAAAGAGTAAGGAGAGGGAGGGTGAGTTTACGAGTGTTGTGAAGTTCGACGTTTGGGAAAACAATAGCTCGTAGAACGGCGTAATGAAGATCTATTGTTAAGTTATGCCTCGTCGGTAGAATGAAAATACTTAATTAGATTTTATAGTGGTGTTAGAGCTGATCGAATTCGTTAAGCACTTTATTAGACGTCGAGGTTCGACTTGTGATTGGCTAAGGCTCATTCGGCTAATTGAGGAACGTTTAACTTTCCTACGTAAAGAAACAACCCGCGCATCCCCTGCAATCATTACCCCGTCGAATCGCGTCATTCAACGTCAGTAGTAACGGCGCACATGGTCAGACGCGCGCAGTCGTCATCGTTCGTAAACTACCCGTTATAAAATTCAAAAGGAATAAAAAAAAAAGAAAAAAGAAAATCTTCCACCACGCGAGAAACTAAGCAACAAGGACAAGGTTGAGCCTTTCGTCCTCGCATTCCATCCTACCGAGTCTCAGACCGCAAGACAAATGCGAAATAAAGGGCGAGTCTGAGAGAGAGAGAGAGAGAGAGAGAGAGAGAGAGAGATAGAGCCGCGATCGAGTGTATATACATAAGGAAAAAGGGGGAGAAGAAACGGCGTGTCGAGTAGTGGGGGCGAGACGATTGAATGCGGGGAGGTTCGCCCGACGTTGAGACAGGTCAAGTTGGCCGTCTAGGCTCCTCGTCTCGCTTTTACTTGGTCTTTGTGTCGGTGGGAGTGAAAGAGAGAGAGAGAGGACTGCGTAGGAGTCGCGCACGCACGCGTTTCCCGCCAAGACTTCAGACGCGTGCGAGGCTTTGCTGCGCGCAGGTCGGCCGAGCTTTCGTTACAGCGCGCCGATTTTTCTTGAATCTCCGAATGTGCACACGTTATCCATACGCGTTCATGGAATGGTATCGAGTCGTTTAAAAAAAAATCTCTAGCTCTCAAGGATATAAGTTACCTCCGAGGCTTTTCCTCTTTTTTTTTAGTTATAGTTTTCCGAGGCTTGCAACTGTATGTATTCCCGCGAGCATCGATCTTGTGTTTCAAAGCTGTCCCCAGGTAAAGGAAGGCTTTTTTTTTTAAATGCAATATTTTGCGAAAAACATTTCGAAAAACTCCCTTAATCGAGTGTCGTTCTTATACGGCCGTTGGAACAGCCTCGAAAATCCTCTCTGCGCGTTGTATTCGCAACGAAGACGGAGCGAAAAAAAAATCTCGCTCCGAAAAAAAAGGAACTCGAGGGGGAGGAAGCTGCTCTGGTCAGCAGTAGCGCGAGAGATAGGAAGAGTAGCGGCAGGAGGAGGACGATGCGGGCTTGCAAAGCGCGCGGGGCATTATCTCCTAAACCTAAAATCGATACAGTGTGCCGCTCCGCTAGAGGAGTGAGAGAGAGAGAGAGAGAGAGAGAGAGAAAAACGTCGGTGAATTTTCCGAGAGATAAATGGCGGCTCATTGGGAAAACCCTTCCTCTTTCTCTCTCGCTCTCTTTCCCTCTATATCGCAGCGGCGGCCGCTTCGATCCCCGTGAGCTGCAAGCTCTCTTTCCTACCCCTTCTTTACCCCCTCGCAAGCGCTTTTTGCCTCCGCGCTTCCCTCTTTCCTTCTGTACGCTGTGCTCCTGCACAGAACTCGTCCTTTTTTTTCCTGCACCCTCGCGTTCGTTCTCTCTATCTCTCGTGTGCGCGAAAGCTCGCTGCGGCGTTAATAAAAAATTTCCGAATAAATGATGGAACGAGGAGGCGGATTTTGACGGTATATACCAGAAAGCGAGAGCGAGAGAGAGAGAGAGAGAGAGAAAGGTATGTACGTATATTTGAATTCAGGACTCTTTCTCTCTTCGAAGGGCTGTTCTGCGTTGATTGGGAATTTGAAAAATGAATGGGTTATTGGCTTGAGATATATACTCTTTAGTTGCTTTTGATTTCGACGAAAGTATATATCAGCAGTGGAATACGTCTCGATCCTCGTAGCTTTGTATGTATACGTAGTTTAACATAAGCCGGATAACCGAGAGAATTTCATCCCAAAATTGCTCCAACGACTTTTTCCGATGTTTTCGTCATTTGTGCAGGTATTAAGGGGGAGAGGAGATTTTGATTTTTCTTTCAACAGGAATATAATTCAACGCGACGCTAGGCAAGAGAGAATTATCACCGCAGGATTTCGAAATATATCGAGGAATAATTCGACGTAGTCGCAATGAGAATATTAAAAATCACTCGGTAATATTGCCCGCATCCACGAGCAGAATGAATACGCAATAAGACGTTACAGCGTCTGCCTCGTAGATCATTCTTCACCCAATGAATCTCGTGCATTGAATTTTCAAGTTCCATTGACGTTGCAGCTTTCTCTCTCACCTTTCCCTTCGAATGCGACGCTCGAAGGATATATATTCTCTATTGCACTTTTTCTGCTCGACGTAGTGAAAATTTTACAACCAAAACGCTGTATTCCCTTGGGCATATTATGTGGAAAAAAAAAAAAAAGGGCTTCTTTGAATTTCGTTACACACATACCGCGATTGTCGTCGCGTGTAATGACGCCTCAGTTTTATAAGTGCATCGTGAAGAAAAAGGGGTAACTTTTTCCTTTTTTCTCTCTTTCTCTCCCGCGTATACCCGAGTATAAAATGTATATATACTCATATACACTTGGTTTACGCGAATGTATGTATGCGGAGAGTCAAAAACTTTCTTTTATTCATAAAGTCGCGAGAGTTACGATAAAAACGTCGTTGCTCGATGTAACAAAGTGATGCGGTAAGTCTATATGCGCGTTTTACTTATATATAACGACGAGGAAAACCAAGTTATAAGTTCATTTTCGCACTTTATAAAGACTTTGTAAAATCGCGTCAATTAACCGAATCACGAGAGCTTTAAAGCTTCACGGCACAGTTAAAAAGTTCAAGCGGACCCTTCGCTAAAGGAAATGCACCGCCGGCGAGAAACGCATCGCTTAGGGTCTTCGCGGTATGCAATGTATATATATATAAAGTACATATATATATTTAATACACATAGAGTCTTCTTCTCCCAGAGAGTTTAGAGGAGAAGGACACTATATTTATCCGGCAATGCAATATTTCGATGTATCTTCAGTGCGCGGATGCGTTCGTCTTCTTCTCTCTCTCTCTCTCTCTCTCTCTCTCTCTCTCTCCCCTGACGTTGAAATTCTCCCTCTTCTTTCAAGACTCTAAACTTTCTCTCGTCGCGTTTTATCATTTTTCTTCCACCGACGAAGCTTTTGCGAACGATTTTTCGTATTTTTAACTCTGGGTTATGTAAATTGTCGGCCCACTTTCTAGTGACTCGAGCTTTTGTTACTTTTATTATTTTCAATTATAATTTAACGAATAGACTCGAAATGGAAAATGATCGAGTTACATTGCGCAAATCTAGTAGCGAGTGTAAAGTTGGATTTGTAGGCGAAAATTTGAAACGTTGATTTGTCGAAGAAAAATATTCGAGGAGAGAAAAAAAAAGAAAAATAAAGCGCTACACTGCGCACGGTCCGAGCTTTTTATTGCATTCGTGCAGAGCAAACAATTTCCAGTATCGATGAAAGCCCATCGGTAAAGTGCGCATAAGGTTTTCTTCGTCGAAGACTAAATTGGCACAATATGGATAGGGAATCCTTTGGTAAACGCAACTCCGAGAATATTCAGTATCGTCGTTATGTATATATTAACTATATACACCGTACACGTATATACATATACATATATATTTATACATATATATTCTCGAAATGGCAATAAAAGTTACGCAAACCTTTTCACAAGAAATATTGCTTTTAATCTATTTCGAGCTGCAGTTGTATATAATATCAGTTTGTTGGTGATTCCGAAGCAAGGTGTGCGCTTAGCGCAGTTGTAAATAAAATTAATTAAAATTTCGCATCATAAAAACTGATGGAGCGAGAGAAAGAGAGAGAGAGAAAGAGAGAGAGAGAAAGAGAGCCCACGGGGGCGTGTTTGTTTTACATCAGCCCGTGTACGTATACGGCTTCCATCGGAGTTTTAAAACAAAGTCATATTTTCCCTTCTCCATACGCGGTGAAGATTTCAGTAAATATTTTCACCTTTCATCGTATCTATATATATATATATTACATATACACACGTTACTTGTAAAACATTAGTTTTGCCTTCTATAAACATACAATTATATAATATATATATATATATATAATATATATATATATATATATATATTTCGTTACGCGCTCTCAATAATCAGCATAAACTTCGCGAAGCAACTAAAAACGAAGAAAAAAAGGAAGCCAACAACCCTGATGTTATCGTCTCGCACGTACTCGGAACGAGCTCTCTCTCTCTCGCGCAATTTTATCACAAAGAGCCGAGCGTCGTCTTCTCCGTCGCGTGTGCACCGCGGGACAGACGCTCGCGCGTGGTTCCTTGCCCTCTGCGGCGTCGCGCTTTATTTATATCTAAAGAGTAACGAGCGAGTGCATTGCAGAAAGACGACGCCGTCTTTGCTCTTGTCTTTTTTTAGCGGGTTTGTCCCTTTCTCCGTGTAAGCACTGGCACTTCTTCGTTTCTCTTTCTTTTTTCTCAAGAGAGAAAGGGGAAGACGTAATTTTTGTTTCCTTCGGATGCGTATTATCGTTTACATCCTCGCAATGGTGAGGGAGAAAGAGGTGTTAATTGAACTTTCAATTGCGGGGAAGAAAAAATATTTTCAATTACGAAACAACCTCGATGAAATTGATTACAAAGGAGAGTCTTTGGAAAAGGGCCTACCGTACGAAAATTAATAGCCGCAGTGACGAAAAACAAACAAGAAAAAAAAAATGAAAAAAAGAGAGAGAGAGAGAAGAGCCTCAACGACTCGGTTCAATCAATCCTCAAACGGAATAAAACTAAATAAGCCCCTTTGTTACCTCGACAATGCCCGGTAGCGGCTCTCTCCCGAATAATTGCAAAACAATATAACCCGCAAATTAGATAATAAAAATCCCGTTAAGAAAGCAAAGTGCCAAACAATCGTTGGCCCTTTTTGTCTGTCTGCCTGTCTCCTCCTCGTCGCCTTCTTCGTCTTCCTTTTCTCTCTCTTGCTCTCGGCTTCCTTCGCGTCTACAGCCGCGAAAACTGCGGCTGTTTTCGCCCGAAGCGAAACAGCCACCACGACGTCGGGCAGCTAACGCTTATCTCGCTCGCCACCTCAATTAGGCGATGCGCCCTTTACGCACACGCAAGTGCAAAGACCCTTGAGTGCCGCGACGACGACGTTTTTCCCTCCTAAGTATGTTTTCCTTCGACTTAATGCTCCGGTGATTTTCGCGAGAGTATATATATATATCTAGAGTTGATTTTCTTCTTCTTCTTCCTCTTCTTCTCTTCTTTTTTTTTCTTCCGTTGGTGGTTTAGTTTTACGGCGGCGGTGGGATTCGTCAAGATTTCGGACGATTGAGCTGATGCTCGAGGGTAAATTGAATTGCTCGCTCCTTTATTTTCCCTCTCGGCTTATATATCTATTTCGACGACGGGCTTGCCGTATTATCGGGCCTGTCCCGGCGCTTAGAGGATGTATTATCGCTGAGGAAAAAGCTGCGCACTGAATTATCGCACGTATATACACATGCATGGGCAAATCGAAAAATTCGTCCTTAATTATTCAACGAAAACAAATGGGGAAAAGCAGAGCGGAGAACTGCGGTAAAAATTACCGCGGTGTAATGTCTCTCGTCGTCGACGCGCCGTTACGCTTTTAGAGCTGCGAAATTCCGGCGTATCCCCATCCTCTTCTTCTGCCGCATAGTCCCGCAGTAGAGATGGCAAGTAAGACTCCCAGAGAGAGAGAAGAGAGAGAGAGAGAGAGAGAGAGAGAGCGAGAGAGAGAGAGCGAGAGAGAAAGAGCGCAAAGGCGCTAGAGTCGCAGCGGTGCTGCAGAAGCGCAGAGAAGAGAGAGAGAGAGAGAGAGAGAGAGAGAGAGAGAGATATTATTGCAGCAGAGCTAGTGTCAAGAGAAAAGCGCGGTAGTCGCTTCGGCAAAAGTGTATAATTAGTTGCACAATTCGTATACAGCAGCTGTGCAACGACCGTACTACTGCAGAGATGATGGTTTTGAAATCGCTGACCTCTTGGAAGTCGAAACGTAATCGTTGTTTACAGAGAACGATTATGTATGTATATATATACACAAGGTACTATCGATATTTTTTCACATTGTAAACGTTTCACCTTAAGAGAGAGAGAGAGAGAGAGAGAGAGAAAATTAGAGAGAAGCCTACTTAAGCACATAAATTATAATCACACGCTCATCTGACTACAAAGTAGTCCTCCACGTGCAAACTTTCAAACCGTTAAAGCAAATCAGCGTCCGTTCGAGTATGCGAGTGTCAATTGCGCGCATCAAAGAAACTTCAGCGACGGACAGTTTCTCCCAGTCTAGAAACAATACGAAACGACTCGCGATCGTTTCCTACGAAGTCAAAGCCCTTAAGGACCGTTTACTCTCATTCCCTACCTGAAGTTTCAACGTTTGGAATAAAAAATGTAATGCTCTTACTAAGCCAAACTTCTTTTCTTAAAAATTTATTCAAAAACATTATTTAATAAAATCTATGAGAAGTTGGCGTTATTACACTCCGAAGTGATACGATTTTCTTTTTCAATTTTTTTTTAATTGTATTTCATTAAATTATTACTAATGATATTTTTGATATGTCTCGGATTATTTGGATTACGACCTAATTGTATTTTATTCATTTATTACTATTTATATTTTTTATGAGGTCTCAGAGACATAAAAGCATCATTTCGACGTTGTTTTTTAAGGAAATTAAATCAATTACACCGCAATATACACGTGATAAATTTTTAATTCGATGGCTCAAAATGACAGAAATAATTAAAAAAATGTATCATGTTCTTGAAGCTGGACCGTACGCCAAAACCAAAATTGAAAAAGAATCATGTCTGCAAAGGATAATAAGTAGGTCTTATTATATTATGCTTTTAATATAAAAAATATTATTTGTTTAAGAAAAAAAGTTTAGTCTTTTAATAATAATTAATTTTTTGTTACAAACATTCAAAATTCAGGAAGGAAGTAAGTGAAAAAACATCGTTTGTTATTTTTTTTTTTTTTAAATTCAAATCTGTACCATAATATGATACATATGATAAAATAACATCATATGAGCAGAGCATTATGAAATTCTATTAAGTTGTTCAAAGTTTAAAAAAAAAATCGTATCTCTGCACAAGACGATAACATCCACATCTGGTCGGTCTGATGAAATAATATTTTTTAATAATATTACATTTTTCTGTTACTGATATTCAAGGATCAGGGAGGAATAATTTCCCAGTGTAGTCTTAGTTAAATATCGAAAATAATACAAAACGATTTTTGGTTAAAAAAAAAAATTCTAATATATTAGGTAACTAACTTTGTGTAGACGAAGTATACAGCCAATTCGTATGATCCATATAGGCTTTGATGCTATCCACTTTAGTGAGTACTAGATATTTATATTTTTATTCGCTTGTCTACTTTTTACCAGACCATGCGCAAAACGTTCCTACAAAGTACCATCATTGATGCTCTGATTGACTTTTGAAAATAATTATTCTTTTAATTATTTTCACGGTTACAAGAGATACGTAATTAATAAAAGAATACCAAACCACATGCAAACAGATATATAATACTTAAATGAAAAATTATCTCATTTCGTATATTTCCAGCATTCAACTCAGGTTGATCCCCTTAACCATCAGCTCAAAGTTGATACTTGGCAAACAAAAAAAAGGACACGGCACAAAATTGACGAAAAAAAGCGAAACCCTCCAATACGACTTTTATCGCTCATCCGAAACAAATTTCTCGCTCAGTCATTTGCCTCTTTTTCATCTCTCTCCATCTTCGGACTCTGAAGTTTGTTGACCTTGCTACAGCTGCCGTCGAGGGAGGTGTAGACGTAAAAAGCTCAGAAGTGGGGTAAGACGTTGGAGAGGGGAGTACATATAAGAGAAGCTTTTCGCGGTGGTGGTATTATATACAGAGGGGGTGAGTGGATATAAACGCGCAGAAAGGAGAGATTGCGAAGAGGTATGTTATAAAGGAGAAAGTTGGTCCCGCAAACACGTGTCTCGACTCGATAAATAATTAGACGCGCGGTTACGAAGCCTATTTGCGTGAACCTGTGGCGTTTGCGTTTTGCCCCGGGAACCCGCTGCTTTATGCCATAGTTCTATATATACGTATACGATATGGGCAAGTGTATATAGTGAGGTAGTTGAGTGCCGGTAGTTGTATCGTGTGCGCGCGGCGCATACAAGCTGCTTTGACCGAGATGGTTTTTGCCTGTTTTTCTGGATGCTTTTTGTCGAGCTTTTCTTTGATAACGCTGATGGCTCTTGATCGTTGAGCTGAATTGTTGTTTTGTAAGAAAGAGAGGAGAGAGAGAAAAAAAATGCTCAGCGATGGAATATATTCAGCGTATATAAAGAAAATTATTTTCGTCGAAGCGACTACGAAAATTCAGGGAAGTACGGATATGATGTTTTGTTTTGAATAAATTAAAATAGTTATTACATAGTTTTTTACATATTCGCGAAGAGTTTGAATAATTAACTAGGGGAATCGCTAGCAGAGCTACTACTATCCTTGGTTAAAAAAAATTCAGCAAAATATTCTAGATGAAGTTTCTGGCCAATGTACACGTGTTAAAATGAGGTTTATTTGAAAATTCTGGTAATACGGTGGTACAGAATTTCTGATAATACCTTTTTTAAAAAAACTTTTTACCGCAAATTATATCGAAAAATATGATTCGTGTCCTAGCTAGCTTATCGGAATTATCGTATAGAGAGTAATTCGATTTATATGCAAACGTTATTATTCTACTTATATATCATTTCGCTTTCCGAACCCAAACATTTCCTTATATGAAAATAAATATTTGATTTTTTTCATATATGGTATTCAGTAAAATCAAGAGCTTGAGATTGATATTAATAGCATAATGCTATATAAAAAATGATTTTTTCGCATTAAATCGATTAAATATTCTTGATTAATTCCAATATCGATGTACATTTTTAAGGAGACAAGACACCTTTTTAAGTTAAGATATTTATATTAACTTCAATCATTATCTACTTAAAGGGGCAAGACACCTTTGAAATGAAAATTTCTAAATTCACAATTTAAGGTATTAATAACAATGCAGTTATAATTTACACTTATTCTAATAATACAAAATAATTTTACATTCAATTTGAAAGGTCTTCTATAAGTCACTTACAACAGAAAGTAAAAAATTCACTCACCGTAGGATTCAAAGTCAACCAATGGATGGATTGAGTTTAAATTTGGTAGTAATACTCTTTGATACAGTCCTTGCAGTATAAATGTAGTGCTTTGTAATTGTACGATTAGAAGAAATTAGACATTCTAAAATGAGTAAATTTTGTTGAATAATTTGTTAACAACTTAGTTTTATATTTTTAATAATTTGTCTGTACATTTAATCTTAAATCTCTACATTCACATTGAAAGGACTTCAACAAAGAGTTTAATTACCCATTTTGAGCTCAATCCATCCATTGATTGACTTTGCATCTTATGGTGAATGAATTTTCAACTTTGTATTGTAACTAGCATCGAAGGGACTAATAGAAGAGCTAGACCTTTCAAATTGAAAGAAAAACTATCTTCTCTAATTAAAATAAGTTTACATAGATTATTACTGCATTGTTGTAAATTTTTTTATTTTGAATACAATAATTTACATTTCAAAGGTGTCTTGTCTCCTTAATTTTGATGTTTTAGATACGTATACCTTCTATTTGAGCTTTATTTAACCATTTCTAATAGGTTGTTGAAAACTCAATCTCCGTAAGACTCAAAGTGAATTAAAGGACCAATTGAGCTGAAAAATAGCTTAAATAATCTTTGATACATTCTTGAAAGCTCTAATGCAGGGATTTCCAATCGATTGAGCAGAAAACATTTTACGCGATGAAATGTACCAAGTTTTGAAAAATAGTTATAAAGTCAGTTTTTGATTTTTAATTATTTTTCCGTAGTTAAAATAATTCCTACATTCATCCTTTTAAGAATGTATTAAAGAGTATTCATGCGAATTTTCAGCTCAATTGGTCCATTAACTCATTTTGACTCTTACGGAGAGTAAGTTTTCAACGACCTATTATAAGAGGTTAACGAAGGGACTTAGAGATGTGAAACAAAAATATACGTACCTACAATGTCAGTTTTAAATATAGCTAATTCGAATTTTTAATTTTAAATAACCTCACTCAAACGTGTCTTACCCCGTTAAACGTAAAAATTACAAACTCCAATTTATTCGTATTATGTTCCCACCCATTTTACGATAATTACACAGTACGAATACTTACCAAAGGTTAATTCAAATGGAGCACGCAATTACGAGTTAATTAAAAAAAAATTATTCCAACTATATTCGAACATCATCTGCAGTATTACAACAGTCGAAACTAAACTTTACGCTTGTCGGAGAAAGTACAGAATCCGGAATCGAGTCTACATCGTAGCGCAGTCGTCTACTTACGCAGTAGCTTCAACGGCGCCTCCCTCGCCAAGTCACGTATCCACTGACGGTCCGTTGACGACCCTTATACGGTTCACGCACTTTCTCTCTCGAAGCGCAACAAGTGCCTCGGGCCTCTCGACAATCGTGCGCGAGCATAACGAGCCTCGTCCCGTTTCTATACTGTTGCCTTGAATTATACTATACAGCCTCTATCTCTCCGATTCTTTGCCTTATACACCTATACATATATGTATGTCTCTCTGTGTGTACATATAGCAGTGGTTGAATATAATTTTTCTATATCGTTCAGAACGAGGAGAGAAAAGTTCTCGTTATCAATCGCGAATTTTTATTGCAGTCTAGATTCTGCGAGTTTATAATATAACGGAAGAGCCGGGAGAGGAATGAAATTTTTATTTTAGGGAGTTTTTATTGAGAATTTTAATAGCGTTATAATGCGCAATATCACTTGGAAATTTTTCGATTTTACGACGAAGGGATGGAAATTTTTCGGGAATTATAAGCTTTATAGATACTGCTATGGCAATATGTTGAACCGAACATACTCCCAAGAGTATTGAATAAATATTAATTTTAGTTTAAAGGAAGTTTATGCTTATTTACTCCTTAAATTTTGAATAAACGTAACATTATATAATATTATTACGAATATAAAGTATATTCGAAAACAGTATACGATACTTATTTGTTACTTAAATATCATCTTCCGCAGAGAAATGATTTATTTTCAATTTTGACCTGGACGTATACTACAGTTTGAATAGCTTGATGGATTTTAAAAAATCTTATTTTAATTGTATTTTATTAATTTATTACTCTATTTACATTTTTTATGAGCCTCGGGGTGAAAAAGCTTAATTTTGTTGTTTTTTTAAATAAAATTATTCATACCGCAATGTACATATCATAAATTTTCAATTCGATAGTTCAAAATGACGGAAATAATATAATCATAAAAATCTATCAAATTGTCCAAGCTGCAACGTAAGCCAAAAAAACCATTTCTCTTCGCGAGAGGTATGTAAATTATTTTCTTGAGAAAAAAAAAGTTTAGCTTTGTAATAATAATATTATCCATTCTTTGCCAGACACATTCAAAGTTTGGGTGAGAGTAACTAATTTGTACCACAATGATACATATGATAAATTTTTAATTCGATAGCCCAATACCGCATAGAAATCACATCGTTTTAGCTTCGAATCTTTGGTTACAGCTATCCAAAGTTCAATATTATCCACAGACAATACTGTTTGCAGTAATAGCTTTGACATATTCCTAGCAACTCAAGGTTATACGACATACATAAAGAATTGATCAATTCCGAGCCACATGTAAGCAGATATATTAATTAAATGAACAATTATCTTATGACTTATTTCGTGTCATTTTCAGCAATGAACTCTGGCTTAGCCATCAACCGCATCAACTGAAATGTTAATACCGTTGAAAGAAAACAAAAATATCTCGACTACAGTAATATTTTCACACGGGTGTATAGTACAGTCTAAGAGTTTTTTAATGCCGCTCGATGGCTTTTTCAAAAGGATGGTCGATCGAGCGTTCATAAAGTCGCACTGTCGAAAGGGAAACGAAACAACTGTTTGCGCGCTATCCCTTGGAATTACCCGAGACATTCCCTTAAAGTCTTTGCAACCTCGTAAAAACACTCGCAAGTACAATGCTTTGAAACTCATTATACAGCAGCAACAGGAGCGGTACCGGCAAAAGATCTAGCGAATCACCTCGATAACACACCAGACAAGAGCGAAAAATCCCAACTTCTCTCTTTCTTAAACCAAACGATCATTAACAAGCCTCGCGCATTTTGCTCACGCACACAAACGCAGGCGTTTCATTCCAGTCGAACAGTCACCGCCGAAGAAAATATAAAGACCCCCTTCGAGTATTAACAGTCTCTCTCTCTCTCTCTCTCGGTTTTGAAATTAGAGTTTAAACCGTTGGCAGCTGCAGTGCGCGCCGTAAACACTAAATTTGTAAATATCCCTATTTACAAGTGCCCACATGAATATTCTCATAAATCTCGCCCTTGAATAATAACTCGGCCGTGCACTGCACTCCCTCTTTGCAACAGCAGCAGCAGCAGCAGCCGAGGAGGAGAGTAATCTATGTAGTACACCTCAGCGAGGGGGGAAAAGAGCGAGAGAGAGCGAGAGAGAGAGACAGAGAGAGAGGACGACTCTCCTGAAGGCTCTGTCAAGGTCGTCTTGCCCAGGCTGCAACATTTCCCCTCTGCGAGCTATACAGCCGTACATTCACTTCTCTATACACCGAGCGAGAGATGTGCATCGCGCTTTTCTCTCTCGCTCTCTTGGGTGCATAGAGGCATGTATGCGTTTAAACGTGCACCGAGAGTAAGGGGAGTCCACAGAGTGGGCATTGATATTACCAGGCTTTTCCAAGGATTTCAGGGGTTTAACGTTTATTTAGGGGGACTGTCGATGAGAAATTGTGCGGGATACGTTATAGCTCTTGGGTTGTATTGGAAATGCGTATAAAATAACACTTTGTATCGTGAATATATTGAGAAATGATTGTTACGAATTATATATCTCACTTACCTTAATAAAAAGTGGCGTTCCCTCTTAATACTATGGGTAAAATCGCGTAATAAATACAATGGGTATTGTAACAAGCTTTGGAAGTAGCTTGTACATTGAACGTATTAAGGAAAGTTTTTTCTTCGATCAATCGTCAATTGAATAAGAAATAACAAGAGGATCGGGAGGTACTTTAATAACGTTTATTTATTTATACCAACAGGAGATGAAGGTTATTTCATCAGTGAAGGCGAAAATTCGCTTCTTTCGATGGGAAAAATATATTTACATCGAAAATGTCAAAAACATTAATTACCAAAGAACTCTTAACACTATGAAATCCCCATAAGCCAGAGAGGCCAGACTCAAGCCTTATACAAGTTGTACAGCCATATAACGCGCGCCTCGAATTCACCGCTCTCATAAATATGCGAACAACACGAGGCCGTACTGTAGTTATATGTACACACAACACAAAACTCAGGGGTACACTATCGAGTCTATTAAAGGCCTCTTCGGGACTTCATTCATGATGAATCGAACATTATGTTAGAGACTTGTACGCTTGTGTCGAACGATTTATTTAGGATCGAGATATCTACTTGGAGAGATATCGTATATAGGTATAAATTCGATAATCGACTGGATTAATGAGCTTGCTATATCGAAATTTGAATTGGGTTAAATTTACTGTTTCAGAGTGGATGGGCACTGGTTTTCAATCTGATACAGTCTATATTTACGAGATGCATGGTGATAGCAATGATGTACGCAGCTTAATAATATATAGTATATATATAATATATAATAATATATAAATGTATATATAGGAACATAATGAGAGGTAATTGAAAAATGCGAGACGTTAGTACGTTTATTATTGTAGTAATTTTATTATTCGACACGAAGAAGACACTAATGGAGAAGAATCAATTGCATCTGCTTTGATACGATCAAAAGCTTGAAAATTCCAAACTTTTTTCCCTTTCGCACACCCAGTTTCATCATCGGTAAATCGAGCGTGTTGATTCTTGAAAAATATTCTCGCAAAAATCATACTGATTTGCATATTCAATAGCTCTACCACGAGCATGTTGAACAGAGTACAATAAGGAATAATATAGAGTTGAAAAATCCGTTAAAATACATCTTGGCGCCACGCAGGAAAAATATGGATTTTCCTCAATATTTTCAAGCAATAAACACTTCCATAACGATCAATAAAACTTAACAATTTTAAATATCCGAAGTAGAAAAAAGATCCCTCCACATTCTCCTTCATAAAATAACAATATCTCCTGAACAACAGCCAAACCGGTAAAGTAGCTCTCGAGAGCTATGAAGCCATAAAAATTATCCCCACCTCTGAGTAGAAAAACCATCCTCATCATCATTATCTAACACCATACAGTCTCCGGAAAACAAAACACATAACCCGGCAGTCGTATCGACTTCGCATTGAAAGCAAGAGAGAAAGAGAGAGATAGAAAAGGCAGCTCATAGTTACTCGCTAAGTAGTAATCCCCCAGCTGCGAACCACTGTAATTTCCACAATAAAATTCCAACTTGCGCTCACATACACACCGAGATACACAGACATCTCGAGAAGAAGCTCGCGTTATCGCCGTGGCAATATCATCGTCGATCCGAGAGTAGAGACTTCGTAATTAAAATGCGCGTGCGGTAGCCTCGGCAGATCGCGCTTATGATTGCCGGACGGCCGTCTTCCGCGTGTGGGTAATTGCCGCGCGCTCCTGGATCATGGGCGTGCCGGAGATGGACGATGCTTTTCCTTTTATTTCAGCGGGTCTTGTTGCGAGAGATACAACTCGCGCTGGTCCATTTTCTCTCTTCTAGGAGAAAGAGAGAGAGAGAGAGAACATTTTTACGAGATGCATCTCAGCTCTCTATGTGTGTGTAAGTGTGCAGACGGCTTCATCATAGGCGAGAAAGCGACGATTATCGTCGGTATTGTAAGCGTTTTCTTCGGAATGGTTCGTCGAGAATTCGCTTGTTACTTCCTTGAGCCGTTGACGTTTTTGAGATAGGCTATCGTGGAAAGTGCTGTTACGAGCATTTCGAGTGAGAAAGAGAACGAAGCGAATTAATTATGTGCGAAAATGAGCGAGATGCGCACGCCGAGTGGATTGAATCGTAAAAGTTGTAAAATAAAAAGTAAAGAAACTTAGACAAGATCAAAAGATCGCGTCGTTAAGCGACATCTTTTCGAATTAGTCGGTTTGTCGTAAAAATTTAATTGTGCGTATATACTTTGTAGTATATATATGTACCTCGTGTGATTCGCAACGTTCGTTTTCGTTTTTTTGGACGCGCGAGTGCGCATATCGGGCGTTGATATACAGAAATCGTTTGCGTCAACCGCGCGAAAATGAAATCAGCTACGCGGTTTATGTCTTCTGCTTCGTTCTTTCCTTTTTCTTCTTCTTTTTGCTTTCTGTTCTTTCTTAGCCTCATTCCGCCGGTACTCTTTTCAGCATTAACGCGAAACTCGAGTACATAAGTACGAGCTTGAACGATACGACCAAATATGCGCAGCTAAAAACTTCACGCACTCCTGATACGACGGTATAAAAAGTTTCATATTTCGCAAGTCCCGTCCATTAATTCCCGCGACTGCACGCAGCTCTCGAAGGTACTGGAACTTATAAACAAACGCGACGAACTAATCAAGGATTTTAAGAAAAACAAAAAATCACAGTCAAGTCTACAATTACGAGAGCGAGATCTCGTATACAGTAGCGAAAGCTCGACTATATTATATATACATCCAATATCCCACCCCGAGTACAGCGAGTATAACAACTTCCTACACGAGTTATGAGCCCGTATTTTCAAGCTATCAGTTCGCATCGCGGCCAGCATCTGATAGCGGCCTTCTAAAACTGGAAGTGTTAAAATCAACCGTTAGGCTCGTTCCTTCGAAAACGAAGGAAGAAAAAAAAAACGCCGAGCGGAGAGTCAAAAGGGAAAAAATGAAAACGCAAAAGACAAAAAAATAAAGCACCACCTCCTCCTTAGAAAAGACGTTAAACGCATCGCAACTTTACCCTAATTAAGAACGGCCGAAGCCTCCAAACCACTAGTTAGTTACAAGGAGTAATAGTAGTCGGAAAAATACGAGTACGGTATATATAGACACGAGAGAGAGAGAGAGAGCGAGAGAGGCTGAAGTAAAATAAAAAAAGGAAATCGTCCATCCGGCTGCAAGAAAACTACTCTTCGCGCCGAGTGCGTTTTGTCCATAATTCCCTCTCTCTCTCTCTCTCTCTCTCTCCCTCTCTCTCTCTCATTCTAGAGACTGCATCATCTCCTGGAGTTGTACACTGCGTATATAGAAGCTCTCCTCTTTTATATAACGGCCATCGGCTGCTGCTGCTGCTCGGCAACGACCGGAAACGCCGGCATTAGCCCGCTGAATCTTCGGAGAGAGGGAGAAGGATGATGGAGGAGAGGGAGAGCGAGATAGAAACGGTACGTAGCAACGCTATCATTATCCGGGATCCAGGGCTGCTGCTGCTGCTGCTGTTGCTTCTGCTGCTGCTGCCGGATGATCGCTCTCTTCGATCTTTAATTCGCATGTGCCTCTCTTCTTTCTCCCTCCCTGCGATTTGCTCGTTTTCTCTCTCTCTCTCTCTGTTTCTGTTCCTTTTTTTCGCCTCGGTTATTTTCTTTTTTTTCCCCTATACTCAGCCCGCTGGATTCTCGTTTTTCTCGTCGTTATTTATTTTATTTGCTCGCGACCATCCCTTTTTGCATCCGCGCGCACACTGCAGAAGCAAGAGATGGACGCTCGCGGTAATGCCTACGTACGCTCGACTAAGTTTCTGATATCGAGAGCAGACGCGTGTGCTCGATGATGCACCTACGAGTGTACGTATATGTATATATCTGTACATATATATATATATATATATATATATATATATATGTATATATATACACGTACAGGATGATCGGATTGACATTTTTCTTGTGTTTCCAGATTTTTCAGTACTATCTATCGACGATCGAAATTGTACGAGACGATCGAGTTTATATGCGCGTATATATAACGGTAAGGAGTAATATAAGTATACTGTATATAGATCGTTCGACGTTCGAATTCGCAGTTAACCCTTACAGGCACACATACAATGTGTGTGTATCTCCATTATAATAGACGAAAAATTCGAGATATTAGATAAAGTGGCGAACGCGCAGGCGCGCGCGCGCGAATAAGCGTTTATCAGCCGTAAGCGCATTATAGCACGTATATATACCGAACTCGTTTATTTACAATGAGCTCCACGGCTACCGGTCGCTCGATTTGCTTATAAATAACCGATAAAGTATTGCCAAGCTCTGACCGGCTTCGCTCTCATTACACGCCTCTATAATATATGTGTCCTGTGCATATATACCTGATACTGTCGCGCTATGCTAATCTACGTATATACATATATATAGCGTGAAAGAGAGAAAAATTCCGAAGCGTTGCGGCGCATATAGAAAAAGGTGTCACTCGCGCAAGAAAAAATACCCCGACGCGATCGAAGCCGACACCTTGAATCTTTCGCGTACTCGATTATATCAGTATAAAGTTTTCTGCCTCAAAGAGACCATATATATATACACACACAATCAAGATCTATATATATATATTTATATATATATATGTGAATATATGACGATTCGCGACTATGTATATATTACACTCGTCTTTAATCGGTTTGAGCGGAACACCTATATATCTTTTCCGACGGGAATTTTTCGCTCTTCGTCGTTATTATTTATTCTTTTTTTTCCTTTTTTGAGAATCTCGCCCGAGCCTGGGGAGATGTTTGCTTTATATACGCGTTGCGGAGTAATGATTTTATGTCGATTGGATTGTGCAGGTGGTTTCTTGCTTGTCGGCTGAATTAGATCTCTCGCTCGCTCGCGCTGATTTGCGGAGGATCTTTTCGCGGCCGTAAATAGAGGAATTTTTGCTCGATATACGAGTACGATTACGGTCTAGCAATTTACAGTAAAAATTTTAACTGGCCGGCTTTTCCTCACGTGTGGGTAAATACAAGCATAAAATTGCAAATTTCACCGGTATATGTAAACTATATACTATACATGTATATACACTGGCACATATATCTGTATACGTATAGCGCTTACGGTTGATTTACACTTGATTAAATTTCTCGTTCTTTTCGATGACTCAATGCCCCGATCGAGATGATATTAAACCTTCTCTATGCAGAGAGGAAAAGTAAAAATAAAAAAAATAAAAAAAAAACACGAAGATGACGAGAAGCATTGACTTCTCATTCGACTGATGTAATCTCGGTACATCCATCGGCGATTAATTGCGTCTCGATAATTGTTCCTATTGACTTTTCTCATATAATGTGGTTTTAATTTAATTGCTTCGAGGAGAGAACCCGTCACTGACTTTTTCGCGCAATTATGCAAAGCCACGTCGTTACGCTTGCGATTTTCATTGGAAGCTCACGGGCCTAGTCGTGAGCGACGCATACATTTCGATCGAGCGGACAAGTAGAACAAGCCGGACATGGCAAGACACGCGTCATTCGAATCGACGAAACTAATCGGAATAGAAAAACACGCAGTATGTCGTGTAATTAATGCAACTCCGGGCATCGACGATCGATCACCTTATTATGTACGCTGCGAAAATCTAACTGCTCGAATTTCCATAAATACCGCTTGACAACAGGCTTCTTCGAAGCTCTCTACGAGAGAGTACATCTAAAAAGAAGACGAGGGAGAGAAAAAAAAGGACCGCAAGAATCTCGTCTCTAATCTCGACGATAGGATCGTAAGACTCCTCGTATTTCCATCGATAAACAAGGAGAGAAAAGAAAAAATTAAGAAACAACGCACACCGTACGGTAAAAAGGAGAAGAGTGCGCACCTCGCGCAGCTACTGTGTGCCTGTCCTCCTCAACCCCTTCTCTTTTTTCGCCCTGTTTAATCTCTCTCTTTCTACTCTCCGTGTGTACTTTCACTCTCGACTTTTTCGTATGTACCTATATACACGTTTGCACACACGCATACGCCTTTCTCCACTCTCTTTTCTTTCTCTCCTCTTTCATATATGTATATGTGTATATAAGAGTCCTGCGCTGTTCGCCAAGCTGCTCGCGCACCTTCTCTTTTTTTCCGTCGCCCTTCACTCGTTACCGTCACCTCGACGTTATATGTGCCCCTCTTGTACGGGATTGTCGAGAGAGAGAGAGAGAGAGAGAGAAAGAGAGAGAGAGAGAGAAATCCAAAGCGTTTTATACAAGTTCAAATGTAAGTTATTCGGACAGTCCGCTTTCGCCTCCCTAATTGAAAGTTTCTTCTGTATCGAAGAGGACTTTGTATACGCAACATTATTTTTGGCGAATCGAGAGGTTACGTGGATCTATGGGAACCTATTAATTAAGACCGTGTTCTAAAACGATCGGCGATGATTATCGACGATAATTTGCTAACGATTAGCGTCGACGAGCAACCAGTTTGAATGATAAAGGAAAAAAAAATGTACAACGTTAAACATACCGCGATCGAGTCGGTGGTAATTGAGTGACTCGACTCTATATACCGACTGGAAAAACTCGCTTTGAAGACAGATTATTTCGTGCAGAAATTACGCATTTTTCTCTCGTTGGAAAAACTTACGTAAATATACTGCGACGTGTACAGCAACGAAGCTTGATACGATAATAATCCGGAAACACGTCTCGTATCGATGACTTCTGCTATATATCAGTGACTGAAAATGTTTGATGATAAGGAAAAAGCTCGTGTTATCCAACAGGAGCGTTATACTTTTCCTCACCGCGCAATAGTCGTGTAACGCAATTCGATGCAATAATAATCAACCTTCGACTCTCGCGACGGAGAAAGATGAAGAAGAAGAAAAAGAAAAAAGAAAAAAAAGAATCTAGAAAAATCAATCGCGTTTCCCAACGTATTCTCGTGTACAGCGTCTCGATCCTCCCTAATAAACCATATAACATATATCTCAGGCACAGAAGCGAGAGCAACATCGCGGTGGCGCTGGCGTAAACGCGTAGCCAGAAACCGGTTGCCCCCCCCCCTCCTCTCCCCTTATAGTCCTGACTCTTTTATTTGCCCAACAGCTTCTCTCTTCACAGGACGTCTCCTCTCGCGCTCGCATACACAGGCAATAACTGCGCTTGATTGATAGAATATTTCAAAAGCTTATTTTTCCTCTATTGCACACGAAATAGTCTCGCTTATGCTTCCTCACCCCTTCCCCGTGAAAAGTTGCCAAGTTTAATTACATTCGTCGTTAAATAACACCGCGCACTGCATTATTTCCCGCTATATCCTCCGATTTCTCGCTCTGGGATATTCGATATCTTTAATTAGACTCTTGCTCGCGAAGCTAAACGCGCTTTTTTTTAACGAGGGGCGCGGTCGCTCGAAAGTTTTAAGGCGTTTCTGATGGGACTTTAATACGAGCGTTACTTGAGGACTTACTTTTCCCTCGCGCTTGTACGGCTGCGAGATGCCGTATATACACTCGCTTCAGGAAAGTGCAGTTGCTCTCTCACTCTCTCGCGGGATTTCGAGGTTGATTCTTAAGAGGTTTTCGGGAGATGTGGCGTGCGTTCTTCTTCTTCTTCTTCTTCTTCGTTTATTTTTATTTTTTTTCCCCCCGTCTTTTTTTGCGCTCGGGTGTGGTTATGCCGCGCGGACGAAAAGGCGATACGATCGAGCAGGTGAAAGAGGAAGGGACTTATTACGGCTTTCAGGACATATTTCAGCAAAATGCGCCGTGCGATTTTTCAATTCTTAATCGCTCGTACGAAGACCGGAGAAGAGAGTTTAGCTTGAAGATTTCTCGGATCACAATCGGCGTTTCGACACGTTGATAAGGAAAAATTAACGTCCGACTCGATAGTTGCGCGCTTTTAAAACTTGATCTCGCGTTTGCTTGTATTTGTGCGCGCGTGTGTGTCTTGTGTGTATATATGCACATCTAGTCGGATGAAAAAGTGAATGCCAAACCACTTTTAATAACGTGTTCTGCGCACATTTTTCTCCCGGACTTTCGAATATTGAGATAAGCCGCATAATGCATTACGAAATGTAATGCGCGCACTTTGCAGTTTATATACATATCTCGACGAGAATAAAAGAGAGGA
Source organism: Apocrypta bakeri (assembly GCA_018906985.1). Lineage (NCBI taxonomy): Eukaryota > Metazoa > Arthropoda > Insecta > Hymenoptera > Pteromalidae > Apocrypta > Apocrypta bakeri. Next base: position 6,385,667 of record JACCIA010000002.1, read on the forward strand.
GTGACACGATTATCTTAATTTAAGGATCCGTCGGGCGCTTTCGTGCCATTATTTCGACGATTCTTTGAATGACGTCTTTTCGCTCGGCACCTCCTACTTCAATTTTTTCGACTTCAATCTTCAAGCCGAGAAGAGTGCGCGTTCAAAAGGAACTGGTTTCGCGCACGCACACTGCCGCCGCCCAAATTTATAATGTCGGACTGAAGTCGGTCAAATATTTTATACATCGCGAATCTGAGAGATTAAGTTAAAAATTGACTCTGCAGTGTATATATACATACGCACTCGCACATACACACACACACATATCTATATGTATAATAAATGTATGAATTAGTTACTATTCCCTGAACCGTATTAACGTGTACCGATAAGATAAATTATTAATATTTCTGAGTCGTTTATCGCAGTTGAATCAAGACCGAAAACTCAACGTCGAGTATTCCTTCGGTTTGCTCGTGCGCGCGCGCGCGTTCACGAGAGATATGACTTCCGATGAAAAATCCAGACATTAAGTCGTGTCTTTGGATTTTTGCCTAAACCGAAACCGTGTAGGAAATTGGATTAATGAGGCACGGATAGAATTTTTGCCAAAATAATTAATTAATCCAAGGTATAAAACTCTTATACTAAGCTTAACTGTTGCGGATTAATCAGTGAGCAATTGAATGCGTTCTCGGACGAGCGGAAACGAATAAATTCAGGTAGCTGGTACGTTGCGACAAATAACAAAAAAAAAAAAAAGGAATCACGACGCGAGAGAATGATACCGATCGATAGTATGAATTTTCCAGTTTGATCCGGCCAAAGCGACTTTTACGAGGGCATTACACATATTTCTCTAGCCAATTAGTGCCTAGATCAACGCCGACTTTGTATCTCTTTAATGAAAGCTGAGAAAATTTTGTTTTCTTCCAGAATATTCCAGCCATATCGCGCAGCCGATCTATGAATTTATAGAAAATTCATAAACACACTCGAATTGAGATAAAAAAAAATTTTCCGCTTTACGCCTACCATCGATCAACTTTTCACGAAAACGTCCGTTATTCAACGAGCGCGGCTGCATCAATAACATATATATTAAGCATTCGCCGTCTCGCAAATGACTAGAAATAAAAAAAAACACACACACACACACTCTACTCGCTGGAAAAACTCGATAATACTCATCGCCCTCGTCGCCCGCGAAAATTATATACACACTTCCGAAGTGGCCCTTATCACTTCTTCTCCGAGCCCGCGTGTAATTCTCTCTTCGTCGTCTCGAGAGCTTCGCGCGCAGCAGCTATAGTAGTCTCTGCGTATATCCCTCGATAAATTCCGCGGGTCTCTCTCGCGTTAAAATGAAAGAGCGCGAGAAGACAAAAAAACGCACGAGACACACGCGCGGCTCTGTTTCTCGTTAGCGCCGCGGAGAAAACCGGAAAAGTCTATAGCGCGTGTACGCGCGACTCTTATGTGTCGTTGGGAGGGCTTTTGCTGAAAAAAGGCGAAGGAGGCAAAAAAAAAAAAAAAGAAAAAAAAGGACGAAGCGGCGACGCCCGGAAATCAATATCGGTAATTACGTGGAAAGCGTATGTGTGCGCGCGTTTGAGTGTATATCTATGTATAGGAAGGAAGCGACCTGCGCCGTTGAGAGAGAAAATTCGCGGTTGAGGATACGTATACAGTGTGTATGTGTGTATTAAACGACGAATCAATGTGTATATATGTATATAGACGTATATACAAGAGCGGAGATTTTAAACGACGCGATGACGGCATTATTTCCGTATTTTTAGCGAGAGCAGCCGAGTGAAACATTTTAATGGCGAAATTGTCTGAGGTGTTGCGCTGGGAGAGAATTTCTTTTTTTTCCTTTTATTTTTTTTTCGTGGTTATATAGCGAACTCCTTTTGCGAGACGCTCCGGCTGCTGTGCTTCTTTCGTATTCTTCGAGAGACTTGGATGGACTTTTCCGACTGATTTTGTGGACTGAGCCGTTTAACTCTGCTGAGAGAGAAGAGTTCGGTTGTGTTAAATGTCGCTGATTAACTGCCTCTTCTCGTCGAATTTTATTTGTCGACGGTCGAGCATTTTTTACTCGAAATAAATGAACTAATCTGGAAGTTTGATATGATAATTGATCGTTTCCAATGAAAAGATTACTGCAGCCGGTCGTTGAGCAAAGATAAAGCTTTTAATTCCGTATATATAGATATACATCTCTCCTACCTGTATATACTTAACACATCGTTAGAACATCTAATCAGATAATTATGATAAGGCAATGATAAATTCCAGCGAATTTCAAGATAATAAATTCCATAATGCAACTGCACATATCCCAACGTCCATCTCGCGACTTCAACAGTCGGTGCGCGCCGTGTCCGCTACAAATGTCTATCCTGAATGTCGATATCGAAGAACCGCAAATAAAGCCTCGTCCAACTAATCCCGACATTAATTCGCTCGATTGGCCGGATAAGCATTTCTATTATCTTGTCTATACGAAAGCTCACCATAAATTCCATTCTCTCTCATGAATCTTCCCGGTGCTCTTTCAAAATTCGCAAGATAAACCATCTCTTCTAGAAGCTGAATCGCGCATCGAACGCAGCGCAGTAAATTCCGAGCGGTGCATCGGAGCTAGAAAAAGGACGGAAATTAAGGAGAAGAACGCGAAATTATAAAAATCCCGCGGAGGAGAGCAGTGCGAATGACCGGATGCGCGCCAGGTGCGCGTATTCTCGATGCTTATACATGTATATATACGTTCATATACGTGCTGCTCCCGATGTGCCCCCACACGTACGCGTAATGCGCCGCGATACGCTGGTCATTAGCGGAGATGCCGTGATTACCGCGCTCCTCCTCCCGCGGCTGCTTCTGAGGGGAGGCCGTCGATTTCTCTCTTGCTGAGAGAGAGAGAGAGAGAGAGAGAGAGAGAGAGAAGCGTGCGTGCTTTCCGATATCGCGCTGAATCTCTTAGCGAACGTATACCTGTATGTGTCTGTATGTATGTGATTCTATCTTGTCTGAAGAGGATTTTTCGTCGGCGAGAATGATGGAGAAAAGAGAGTGAGAGAGAGAGAGACAGAGCTGTAGCTTTTAATTGGGTTCAGTAGGATTTACGAGCTTCTTTGTTTCGGCAGGATTTTTAATTATTGTTTACGAATATTCCTTCTTTTTCGAGATTAAATTGACCTGTTTAGGGTGGTAAGCCTGAGTTGAATGCCGAGTATAACAACAAAAAGACAGCTGAATTTGTATATACTTCAATTACGTGCATGTAAAGCAATCCGTATAATGTTTCTGGATTTTGATATTGTCTTCTCTTGCAAGTGATGGATTTTTTTACGTTTTTAAGCCTTTACTACAGGTTTTTCAGGTTTATGCAATCAACTGATTTGTACTAGTCTGTGCTTGAAATGTTACTTTAGCGTAGCAGCATGAATTCTATGATTTACTTTTCTAAGATAACACACTTCATTTAATTATTAGATCTATTTGCAAGTGATTTACCATTATTAAATTACTTATCTATCTCTTATAACTGTGAAAAATAATTAAAAGAAAAATAATTTTCGAAAATAAACCAGAAAGTTCGAAATGCTACATTGGGAAAACAAAATTTATGGTATATTTAAGAAAATTTATTTGAAGAAAAATGTCTGTTTTAAACGAAGAAAATGTATTCGTGAATTAAAATACAGCATTCACGATTTACATATATTTATTTGAAACGAACGTCTAATTCAATAAAACTTTACTTACTCATCAAAATTAGATTGAGTACGACATTAAATGCATTTTTTTTAACTAAAATTTTTCTTTACTTTCTATTAATATTTATATGATCTCAAAACATATCATATCATATATATAACTAATTAATGTATTGAAATAAATATTTATTAATATAAGTTAGTATCAAAGTATTTTAAATAAATACAATTACTAGATTCAAGTAAACATTGTCCAATACTTTTTCCGAATCAAATAGATTTTTGTATTATTCTAACAGTTTGTTTGGTATACTTTATAGGAACATTAAGTATGATTTACTGGAAATTGAAAAAAAATCAAACGCTTGCAAAAGTGAAAAATATCAACGACCAGATAAATCATATGGATTAATTTAATGCACACGGGCCGCGTATTATACGTATACTTGAGGTATAAAACATTACAGTTACTTTGATGAAGTTGTCTTATTTCTGTGATCAATAAATGGTTTTGTATTATTTTCAACGTTTAACTCAAGCTTGCCCACTTAAAGAAACGAATTGCGTTACAAAATTACGAGAGAGTTAGTCCCTCGAGAATCGAGACGGAAGCGACCTCTGACGGTGACTAGTAGATGGATGATGGGATTTTCCGAGATTTCCGTATTGTAGTGTGTGTATGTAACACGAATAAAACGGCGGCATTTTCATATTAAGCTTTTTCGAAAAATTCCCGCTGCGTACAAGTATGCGAAAGCAAAAGGATCGTTATTTTCCACTATATCCTATTCTCTTGTAGAACATTTCCTAGAAAATGGTGATTAAAATATCTGTATGCATATCTACTATCCGCAGCAATCCGCATCTGGACAAGATTTTCAAGGAAATCATTAGTGCATTTATACATCTCTCATTAATAAAAGTAGCTTAAGGATGTGTATTTTTGTTCTCTAATAGAACTCTGAATGTTTGTAACAAAGAATTTAATACTACTACAAAGCTAAACTTTTTTTCGTACAAATGCATTAAAAAACATTATTTAATAAGTTCTACTAGAATATCTCAACCTGTGCAGAGATATGACATTTTTTAAATTTTTGCTATTGAGTAAAATATTCAAAGCAAATAATAATTCTGTTATCTTGAACTGTTGAATTTATCATATGTGTAATTGTGATATAGATAATTAAATTTTTGAAATACCAAATCCCACGCGCGAATATATTACTATTATCAACATGTTCCTAGGAAAGTGTGCAAACCTTTGTATTTAGTATTGTCAGATTAATATTTATTTCAATAGATCCTGTACATATAGACAATGTGTTGATGCATTTTATAATTTACCAACGTATTATCCATATGCAGGTTCTTATATATATATATTGAAGAGCTAATTATTAATTTAAGTTTAACGTTTGTCTAGACAATACCATTTGTAATAAACTTCAATTGCCAAGTGGCATAGAAATAACACCCTTTGAGCTTTGAATTTTAAAAATCCATCAATCTGTAGTCTACGCCAAAGGGAAAATTAAACAAATATCACATCTCTTATTAAATAATGTTTTTAAACATACGTTCAAGAAAAAAAGTCAACACTTTTCATAATATTAAACTTTTTCTTATAGTCATTGAAAGTTCAGGGAGAAAATAAGTCTAAATCCCTCTTAAAAAGCTGAATGAAAATAAAGGATGTTGGCCATATATACGTACTATAAAATGCCGAAAAACTTCAGCAACCGCGCGCCGGACTTCGGTATATAACACTTCGAAAATTCTTCGTCTCGTAAATCAGCGGGCGACGGCGCAACTCGAAAATACTCATACACATAGCGAGTATATACCTCCTTCTCTACAGCCTCTCACCGATCGAATCTTCTCTTTATTTAGCAAGCTTTCGAGACGGTTAGAGAGAGAGAGAGAGAGAGAGAGAGAAAGAGAGAGAGCGTAAAAGCTGCAGTAGCTTGTGGCGCGAATGACCGTGGACCGGCAGCGGCGTGCGAATGACGAATGGTGAGACAGTTGTTGCGCATCTCCCTGTGTGTATGTGCCAAGAATATCTTCCTCGGTTGGGGTCCTTTGCCTCTCGCTCTAACCCTGGCGACTTCCCTTCGCCGAAATTCCCGAGCTTTTTGCTTGCTTTTTTGCCTATCCGTCTGTGTCTTCGCGCGGAGAGCAGTGGCTTGGGGATTTTCGTTTTTTCATTTTTTTCTTTCTTTTGGGAGAAAGGGAGAGAGAGCGAGACAGACAGACAGAGAGTTGCTTGATTTGTCGATGCACCGCGTACGTAACGAGGGCGCTGACTGCTGATTGCTTTTTTTTGAGGGAGAGAGAGGCTTCGATTGAGCTGTGAGAGATTTTATAGTCGATAAATAGATTTCCGCGTTGTTTTATACGTGATGGGATACGTCCATGATATTGATTCGTATGTACGGCTTAAAAGTTCATTGAATTCATTGTATTCGCCATAGGAATTATGGAGAAAACGGTGACTAAGGGTTAAATTTATTTTACAAATGATATCCCGCCAGCTTATGTAATCAGCTGCACTGTTGGCCAATAGTCTTATAACGTTGAACCAATACTGGAGGGATAAGCACGGGTCATAGTTTGAAGTCAGTAGTGTGCCAACTTTATGTCGGTATTGTGTCAATATTATACCTAATATTATGACAATAATAATATAATATAATACAATGAACGAATGAACTATTTGCCATTACACTTCTCTGTACTGGATTTTTCACTACTGAATTGTAATAAGCTTGCTCTATTATTACACATGTCTATGATATTTTCGAAATTATTTTAATGAGATGTTACTGCACTAACGGCTATAGTAAACTGACACTTAAATGATTATAAATATAAGTAGAAACGTGAAAATTCCCGTAAGATAGAGCTTAAGCAGCTGAAAGTTGAACCAATACTGGAGTAATAAGAACGAGGCGTACTTTAACTCTGGTTCCAATCTGGTTCGCCAATATTGTGTTAGTACTATGTCAATACTATATAATATTTATGAATCGCACTTAATATTTGTTACGGTTTATTTGAAATTCGGAATGAAAAACATGATCTTTTAAACTTAACTTTTCACTATCGATTTGGATTGTCTTTGTAAAAAAGTCAAGAGCTCTCTTTTGAGAGCTCTTGACTTTTTTACAAAGAGTTATAGATAATTTTACAATCCCTTTTGAATGACGTTACTGTATTAAACCGAACCATAAATTATAAGTCTAAAATTAAAAATTTTAATTAGTTGTGTTAATCGCATTTTTTGCATGTTTAATACTGAAGTTATATATACGTACAATATTACATCTCAAAGTCCCTTTGTTGACCAATTATATTAGGTAGTTGAAAACTCATACTATGCAAGATTCAAAGTGAATTAATGTATCAATTGAACTGAAAAATGGCATAAGTACTCTTTGATATATTTTTTAAAGCACAAATGTAGGGATTTCAATCGACTGAGCAGAACAAATTTTACATGATGAAATACGAAGTTTTTCGAAAAAATATTATATGTTATAAAGTCAGTTTTTTTTTATTTTAATCACTTTTCTAGTGATTCAAAAAAAAATCTCTATATTCATGCTTCAAAGAGTGTATCAAAGAGTAGTCATACCAATTTTCATCTCAATTGGTTCATTAATTCGGTGTTAAATCTAACGGATAGTGAGTTTTCAACATCCTATCAAATAGTCAACTACGGGACTAAGAGATCTGAACCAAAGTTCAAATTAAAGTTATACATATCTACAACTTCTGTATTAAACCTATAAAGAATGTTATTAATACAAATAATAAATATTTTTAATTTTAGGTAGCCTCACTTAAAGGTATCTTGTCCCTTAAAATTTGACATAAAAGATCGAGCTTAAATAGACAAAGGGTTCAAAATCAGCTTCATTGGATGAATACTGGGTAATAAGTCTGAACGAAATCTGATACCACAGCAATGGATCACTATAGTCCTGCGCGAAAATATTACTGTAGTCAACATTTAATTAATTGAAATTAAAATGTCCATATATGGGAACAAGTATAATGCATCAACACATTGTCCATATGTGTGTCTTCTAATATTTTGAAGATCTCGTCTAAATAAATATTAATTTTATAATATTTCTGGTTAATTCTTATCGGAGAATTTGCAATTGGTGTACTAAAAATAACTTTCGCATGTGGTATGCAAAAGATATCAATGTGAATAATGCCTCAAAGAAGACTTCTTACATTACGGAAAATCGATCCTGACTGCACATACTCTCGCGATTAATTCTAAGCCAGATGATCTTCACGTAAAAGTATCTTATTTCTTTTCATTAGGTGGCCATCGGCGATAGACGAGATTATTCGCGCTTTAAAAAGAGAATAAGAGATCTTCCCATAAAAATGCACCGCACGCATCCGAAAACAGGTTTGCTAAACATTGAGCTCAAAAGGCTACACGGAACAACGTTAATAATGTCCAATTTGAATTTATCCAAACATTACTTCGTCGCCTCCTCCAAAGCTCAACTGATAATATACGACATATAAATACACACGCGATCCTTTTACAAACTCTCGGTTTATGTCAAAACGAGCAAGTTCATTTTTTCCCCCTTCAGCCCCAGACTAACGATACGAAATTAGCGCATTGGGTCATCCTGCGATATATATAGATATATATATCCCAAGCTTATTTCAGCCGTATCCGTCTTCCGAGGTTTTTCTCTTTTCCTTACACTTTTTCAACAGCAGCAGCAGCATCATCCTTTTGTGCTTGCTGACTCGCTCGCTCGCAACACTACTCCGTCTTCGTTTACTTCTTCTCAAATTTTCCTTTCTCGCTAACCCCCCTCCGGCTTGGATGTCCAAGATTCCGGTTGTTAAGACTCTCTCGCACTAGAGTGCGTGTCTTTCAATTACCTTCCGCACAGAGCGACAGAAAGAGCGAGATGAAATTCTTATTAAGTTTTAACTTATCTTCGTTTTTTTTTTCATTTTTTTTTACAACGAGGATCTAATTCTCGTTGGAAACAGGTTATATAGGATCAAACGCTTGATGAAGTTCCGATTCCTTTTGTTTGTTTGCATAAAATATTGCTGTATATGTATGTACGTACGTATGTATATACACACGCCGATGACGCGACATCTTGAATTATGCGAGACGATTCGAGATTTATAATATTCATTATCGTGATTGATTGTATCTGCTTAAACGTAACTGTGAATTTCATTAAAGATTAACAGTTTAAACAAGTGCTTTTATTTTTAAATCTTGGTAAACGCGATTAGTCCGATCAGAGTCGGTACGTATCAAAAAGTTTAATATAACCAGGCGAATTATAATTGGCCCGATCGTCGCCAACAGCAACACAGCAGTAGCAGTCGTAGTAGCAAGAGCAGCAGGGGCATCACCACCGTCGCCTCCTATACCTTATTGGAAATCACTTTGACGCGGATTTTTCTTGAGCCATTAACCGCGATGATTTATTATGCAGCAGCAAAATGACTTTTTCTCGCGAAAATATCCGTACGGCGAACCTGAATAATTTACTCCTTATAATGATGGATGATTTTTACATGACTATCTTTGGCTTCTCCTTCTTTCTCGTTCTCTCTCTCTCTCTCTCTCTCTCTCTCTTTCGTTCTCAAAGACACACACACACACACGCGCGCGCGCACGCACGTCTCCGAGATAATCATCGAACGAGATGCTTTTAAAATTTAATCTCGACTTGACTTTTCGATCCCGCGCAAGTATAGATGGCCATAGTGAGGGGATAGCCTGAGATATTATACGTACATATACACAGTGCAGACTTTTGCATCTCTAAATGTTAAAAAGCCGCGCTTAAGAGCGCTGGTTATAATTTTTACGACTCGGAGCGCGTACGCAAGTAGCGCAATGGTAACAATCCGTCGGAATTATATCCGCAAAGGCGTTGATAAAAAGAATGGAAATCCTCGTGAAGAGCAGTTTGAAGAACTTCCAAAGCATATACATATACATATACACACATATATATATATACAGAGAGAGCATAGCCATTACTCGAAGCTGGTCGTAACGACCAATACGCGATTTTCACCATCGTGCTCGGCTACTGCAACCGGAGCCCCTCTCGCGTTGCTTCCCCCTTTCGCAAGCATAGCATTTCAATTCCATCCTCTCGTTCCATCGCATTAGGCGTCTCTCTCTCTCGGCACTTATCCCTGGTCGGATTTAATCCATTTTTTCCGTCCAGCCACATCATCTCTCTCTCTCTCTCTCTCTCTCTCTCTCTCTAGCTGTAAGTGTATCTACATGTACATATATAGATATACTTATGTATATCTAAAATATATATATATATATATAACATTTACGCAGCGCGTGCAGCTATCATCTCGGCATCCTCTCCAGCGCTTTTTTGTTGCTCCAGTATAACTCGCTCGGCGAGTATAGTGCATAGCTGAGGGAAAGGTCTTACATCGCGCATACACAGCCACCGCCTCTCGGATGGGTTTTCAGTCTGCGGTTCTACTACCCTCACACGAATGCACTGGTGCGCGTATGTATATGTATGTATATGCACACATAGAAGCGATGATTTCCTTCTTCTGGTTAATAACCGGCTTATCGAGTCGCTTTAGCCCCGATACATATACATACATACATATATGTATATATAAAGCGAGAGAGAGAGAGATAGAGAGATGCTGGACCAGAGAGAGAGAGAGAGATGCTGCTGTTGCCGAGCCGCTATCAGGCCGGTCTATCTATACGCGATATTCTGCTGCTATCCGTGAAGGAAGTGCGTGTTACCTGTAATAGCCTGGAGAGCACAGCTCGAGCGGTCCGTCGACTAGAGAGAGAAAGAGATAGAAGAGAGGGGCAGGACGCGCGCGCTGAATCAAGGCCGCTGGTTTATCGCTCTTGTATAACCTTCGTCAAGGACATGGGCAGGAGAGCGGCTCGACTGGCTCTCTTTCTCTCTTGCGAGTATATTTCTATCCCGCTTCGCTTCTATACCAGCCTCTCTCTCTCTCACTCTCGTTCTTCGCGATCTAGAGGCTCTTAGAGAGAGAGAGAGAGAGAGAGAGAGAGAGAGAGAAGAGTATCTCTCGCTGCGCGACTCGATTATATGCGCCTGCGTTCCTTCGTCCTGCTCCTCGTCTTCTTATTCTTCTTCTTCTCTCTCGTCTCTTTCTTCTTATGCTGCTGCGCATACACGCGTTGCGGCTCCCGAAGAACCAGCAGCAGCGGCAGCAGCAACGTTTTCGAGTGACTCGCGATTTATATTGTGCTGCTGAGTCGAGGAGTCTCTTCTTCTTCTACTTCTTTTTTCTTTTGTCGGGGAAAAATTGAATATAATGCCAGGCGCGTCTATGCGTATCGGCTGCTTCGATTAGAGAGCATTTTTTCGGAGTAATGAGTGGCGCGGATGTGCTATATGCGCGAAAGATGACTTTCCGATTGGTCGCATTTATGTTTCCATTCCTAGGGGCTTCGGCTTGAGATTGAATACTTATCTCTCTCTCTCTCTCTCTCTCTCTCTCTCTCTCATTTACTCTGTCTGGATAACCGTTTGGACGTAATATACCTGCACTGTTGCAGATTTCGAAAGTTGAATTTTTAGAACTTCTTCTCCGAGAGAGAGAGAGAGAGAGAGCTTCGTTGGTAGCCGTGAAAGATTGAAAGAGAGAAACTGGTTTCAAGGTTCAAGGTCACGTTTCTGTTACTGCAAGTAGACGTTTTTTTCGCGCGACTTTATGTTTGTTTTCGAAATTTTAGTGCAAGCGACACCAGACTCGCGCCTTGTTTCTTCGGCATCTACAAGGAAGAAACAGCGTGTGCGTAGCAGATTGGAAAGAGAATTATTTCCTAACGACGTAAGTGGATAAAGCTGATAAACTTATTATATTTTGAATCAAGGTCTCTCCGGTCTCTCTTATTCGCCGCGGCACTTTCGGCTTTATTGGATTTTTAGACTGCACCTTTGCGAGGGGTAGGAGAGAGAGAGAGAGAGAGAGAGAGAGTGAGAGAGAGGGAGGGAACCGGAATTTTATTCTGGGAAATTTTTTTTCATCCTTTTGCGCTTACGTCGAAAGCGTTATTTATTTTGTCGTTAAAAATTGATTGCACCACATTCCGCAGCCGGATGTTATACATTGTGTGTACAAGCGCAGGCGCGCGTACACGGAGACTTTTCCTAATCTTTATACTGTATCGTTACAGTAAGAGTGTAAATAACGTATCAACTCGAGAGGTGGTATACACACTTCATTACGTCCAAGATTCGCGGTAATTTCGCTAAACAACGTGTTCAATCTTCGATGTATACGATAACGAGCATAACATCCTGTGGCCAAGCGATAGCACTGGAAATTTTCAGGAGCATTAATTGTATATTTAAGGACCATGTATCTCTCGTACAGCGTTAGAACTGGCACTTAATTTTGTCGGTAAATCCGGTTCCTTAACTCATCTAATGTTTAATTGGAAATGAAAAAAATCGCGTTATATTTGAATAACGCGAGCATTTCGAAGTCGTGTTACCAAGCGAATTACGGATAAGAGAGTTTATCTAAATTTATGAAAAATAGTCACTCGAATGTGTAACGTTCCGTGCGGCGAGAAAATTGATCAAATAATATAACAGAACATCGCAATATGAAAATCTAAGCAAACATTTGAAATACTTAGTAGTGTCCATAATCAATTTGATACTTTCTAAACGTCAGTTCAATGTCGCGATTCATATACAAAACGAAATCGATATATAAAGCTCGCTTGTGTAAACCGAGGTGCTTGACGACTTGTTTGATTCTAGCCGAGAGATTCGAGGTTTGGCGTAAGCGTTTAAACTTTCTAATGCTACAGATCTTGTTAACCGACGCTGTTGCCACTGTTACGATATGTATTTCAGTTGGAGAGAAATTTATTGCTGAAAAAATAGGTTTTAGTGCACTGCTGTCGTAGCAACCTAACAATATGTCTTGTGTACATTGTTAAGGTGCTGAAATTAAATAAAAAATATTTCAGCTTTACGAAGGCCGTATTTTACTTTGAATAATGGACAGAAACGCGCGGTCGCGTGCGAAAATCAATGAGACGAATAAATATATTGCCTATTTGACGCGTCGTATTGTGACACCTTCCATTCGGAATTCTTTACGCGCCGTACGTTGCAGTCGTTGAATTAAGCGGTGACAATGAAAAGAAAAAAAAAATTGAAACAAACAAAGCCGCGTGTTATAAAAAATGTCGTCGGCCTGTGTGACGAATGCCGAAACGCTTATTTAGCAACAGCACTTTTAATCTCGGTCGACGATTCATTTGGGGACGAACACTATCGCGGACTATATATACGTGTGCAGGGCGTAAGTTCTCGCGTGACACAAGGCACTAAATTATTTCTTTGTTTCGCGAAAATATGTTCATCGCCGCGCGTCGCGCGCCACCGGATGCGAGCCCCGGCACAATTAAGCTCGCGTTCATTTGCTTTGTACTTACAAGCATCAACGACCTAATGCTCCAATATTTAAATGAGATTTGTACACGAGAGGAGATACTGAATTATCGAGTTTATCCCTGGCAAGAATACTGTGTCAGTTTGGAACTCCTGTTAGCAGTATTATAAACCAGTACTTGCCCAGTGTGGAACTTATACTAAGTCAGTACTGTAATTGTAAGAATTGGTCATACTTTCAAACCAGCACTGGTTAAGTACTGCGGCCAATACTGGAATGATATGGAATGCGTCAGGATTTAAAATCAATTCTCGTGAAGTACCAATCAAGATCAGTACTGGACTATTGAACCAATACTGTTCTTATAAGAATGGGCTATACTTTGAAACGAATTTTGGTCAAGTTCTGTGCCAATACTGGACTATTGAAGCAATACTGGGATGATAAGAATGGGTCATACTTTAAAATCAATACTGGTCAAGTACCAATACTTGACTTCTGAACCAATACTGAACTTATAAGAATGAGTAACAATTCGTAACCAGTAGTCAAGTATTGTGCCAATACTGGATTATTGAACAAGTTATGGAATAGTATGAATTGTTCGAATGATTTGAATGGGTCATTCTTTGAAACTAGTACTAGTCAAGTTCTTGACGCGAGTACTGCACTAGTAATGAGCCAATATTGTGAATTGTACTTAATATTTTTGACCGAGATTATCTCTAGTTCAGAATGAAAAACATTATATTATCTTCTCAACTTGACTTCTCGCACCTCGATGTGTATTGCAATCTTGCTCTTTTGAAAGCTTTTGATTTTATTTACAGAAGCGTATGATAATTTGGAAGCCATCTTATAATGATAATACTGATATCTGTAGTAAATTGAAATTTCAATGATGACATTCTACATGTACATTTAATGTTTAGATAAAATGTTTCTTAAGCTAGAGCTTTAATAGGTTAAAGGATTCTAAATCAGCTGTATTGGCCCAGCACTGGTGTATATTAATCCACCGCCACAGAATTTTAACTTTGGTTTAATCGGTCACGCCAACATTCAGCCAGTAGATTACTATATTGAAAAATTGTTTGATATATTTAAGAAAATGCATGTATTAAAAAAATACTTTTTTGATAGAATAAAATATTTTTTTCAATTACAATACAAGATTCTCGCTTAAACAATATTTATTTCTAACTGTAATTAAACAAAAAAGCATTACTTACTGCATACAAATAAAAATTTGCTCGAATACATTAAGTAATATTTTTAATACCGAAAAGTGTTGTAAAGTAAAATCAATATGCACTTATTTCGTAAAAAAATTTTTATTAACGATATTTTTTTAATTCCGTATATAAATATTTATTGTGAATCAAAAGATTGCATATGAGTAACGAAGCAGCATATTTAAACAATTGATAACAATGATGTTATGTACATGACACAGATGAATATTTATTGACAACAACATTCGTTCACAATTATTTTATTTAGATACATATTATCTTAAATAAAATGCAGATTTTTATTTACTCAATTAAATACAATAGTTAGATTGAAGTCAATATTTTCCTAGAATTACCAAAAAGAATAATTCTTTTGTAATCAAACAAATTTTACTTTAATCCTAACAATTTTTGTTTTCACAATTCTCTCCCGTTCTTATATCAATATCGAATCAAGGGTTTACCAGTTGATTGTCCCGCAGTTCCAGTACCGGCAATTCTTACCAGAGATATTTATACTTTCAAGATTCAGGTCATTTTTATTCAATGCAACTTCTCCTTTATGTATGAATTTTACTTTTGGCCAAATTAGTTTTTACCCAGAGATATATGAGTTTGCGATGTAAGTCGCTCGAGACATTTTATTCGACTAAGGCATATAAGACATGGTCGATAAAATATGCAGACTGTGAAAGAGAGAGAGAGAGAGGCGTAGAAACTCGATTTTTATATTCCATAGGAAGCTGCGAGGGATGATTAAATGAACGCTCGTTTTCCCCGTGGTTGCTTGAAAGATGGAACATAAACATAACTAAGATTTGATTATTTTACGTCACTCCTCGTTTCTGCGAGCGATTATCGAAACGCGAAAGACAAATATCTTTTAGGATATATAGTCAACGCTGAGAATACGAAGAAAGTTTCTATGTTTTATTTTCTTCTGATTTATGTATACATATACCTGTGTAAAAATTTCGTTTCCATTAAACTTCGCGAAATCTACAAAAAATGTAGTTCTGAAATTGATATTGACAGATATAACCGCGTTGCAAATGAAATTCAAAGTGTTAGATCTGTTTTGACAGATAAGTAATGTTTCATTGAGATACCCGTTGATTGTAGGACACAGCGGTTAGAAAATTCTCCGAATTTCTAATAGATTACACATCGTATATCTTAGTCTTTATTAACGAACTAATAAATCCGCGTACATCTACAAGTTTAACATGTATTAAACATAATAAATCACTACAATAAATCCATATCGCTCGGTAACAAATTCACGTCTAGTAATTATAGAAATAAATCAAAGGAATACAACGGCACTTGATTCAGTCTTTCGTCGCACTTTCAGAGCCTTAGCCACCCCTGAGTGATAATAAAAGAAAAATAAAATCGATACATCGATGCGTAAAATTCCATGGCTCTCCGTCGGAAGTACCTCGTCACACTCGCTTCGTTCGTTCGATAACGATCGAAGAACGAAGATCGAACAATTTTTCCTCTGGTTCTGGTATACATCATATTCACAAGGCTCAAAATTCTCCTCTCTTTCTCTCGTATCAAAAAAAAAAAAAGTGCCTCTGACATCTCGCGCGCGTGCTCGCGATCGCTCGACCGCGAGAGAAAAATCCACGGACAGGTTCGCGCGCGAAGACGTCGCGTCTGCGCGCAGGTGGCAGGTATACGGGTTGGCAGGATTTTTTTCTTCTCTTTCGCCTCGTTTTCCTCGCGCTTGATTTCTCCTGCGGCGCCACCTCCTTCTTCTGGGACTTGGGAGGGGACCTATGGTGGGGGGTATAAGGAGGTGTTATCGGACTTGTATGCGAGGGGCCCAGTCGAGCGTACTGCCGGTAAAGGACAGAATGGGGACTGCTGCTGGTTTCTACGTATGCGATATAGGCCTGCGGTAAATATCGGATTGATTGGCTTGATTTATCGCGAGGAAAAATTCTTGAGCTGATATATAATTAATGCTATCGATTAGCTGTGAGATAATATATGTATAAGGATCAGGAGTTTCGTTCGTTAGAACGATTTGATGAATTCTAGTAGTTCCTTGTTATTTGCGTGCCGATCTAGTTGCCGAGTCATTAGAGGTTTAAACTGCTAGATATTTGAAGGAATGGTTGTTGGCTCATTCTTAAATCGAAAACGCTGTAGCGATATCATTTTTCCTCGTTGAAGGTAAAGATCAATTTTGTTACGTAATTGAGTATGTTACACGGTGAAAATAAAAAATTTACACGATTCCAAAATATCATTTCTTTGCCTAACACTAGGAAAATATTTATTTGTATTTAATTATATTTGAATATCAAGTTAAATTAAAGTAAATGTTAGTTTAAGTATATTAATTCGATATTTTCATTTTAATTATTTATTCAAATATAAAATTTGTTTAGATATACAAATTCGTTACTCATATGAAATAGTTACATATTATAGTTAAGTACGTACGAATTGTAAAATATTTTTAGTTTAAATGTATATTTTCTTTGTTCACCAAAGCAATTTTTTAATAAATAAATTTCATAAAGTATAGCAAACTTTATTTTCTAGTCTACCAATCACGCCATATCCCTGATAAAAATCGCTAGAGTTTATCAATGTTCTTGCATCAAATTAACGTGTATTTACTCTTCTGACATTTTATTATGTAATACATTTTTAATTTTAATCACGTTAACGTAATACAAGGTTTTTCACCATTTCGTTAACAAGTCGGCAAGTTCAACTAATCAATTTTTCATCGAGCTTTTAAAGCGGGTGAAACGTTGATTTTCGTCGAGAATGCTTACATTTAATTAACAACTTAACCAATAAATACACACAATTTTCAGCAAAAGGTTCCCACACAGCTTTCAATTTTAGCTACTCACGAATTTATTATTCGACACTCTCGAACATGTGCTCGGTTCCGCCGCCAATGCAGTAGCAACTGGCGAATCCCTTACTCCCGATATTTTATACAATATATAAACACACGAGCGTAATTTATAAACACCAGCTTATCGGGCGAACTTATCAAGACCGGGAGTCCTTTTATCAGCCGAAACAAGCAACAAGAATCCAGTAACAAATCGAAGCTCGCTCTCATACAAAATTTCAACATTCCCACTCGACTCGAAACACATTAATAAATTCTCAGAGATAATAAATATCCGACTTAAAAAAAAGAAGAAAAAAAAATTTCATCCCGGTGCAACGCGTTATCCTTATCAAAGCGTGAAACCCTCGTATTCGCGATCTATATAGACTCGGAGGATTAAAATTGTCTATGCGCATGCCACACGGCAACGGAGATGAAGTGGCGCCGAGGACATTCGCGGCGCGTGTTAAGGGACATTTTCCATTGGACGCAAGTAATTGCGTACGCGAGCGCCGGCGTCATTGCGTGCCAGGATGTGGCCCGGTGGCTCTCTCAAGCCGGTTAATGAAGGCACTTTTTGCGTCTTCGCTCGGATAGTCGCATCCGACGATAAAACGTCGCGGAAAGAACGTATATGGCTTCTTCTTTTCTCCTTTTTTTCGTCTATATACTCTTTATTTTTCAACGAAGGAAGCGCGTATATGTATGTGGTTATTTTTAGTACCAATAAACGTATTATTAAGATAAAGTTTCTTTGATTCGGATTCGGCTTATTTGCTGGACGAGGAAAATCGCAATCCTGTAATTGCAACGGAAATGATAACGATATTCCCTTTCCTTGCGTGTACTGGCTGCGCATACAGGACAAGTACGTAATCGCGTTCGTTAATTCGATGTAAATTTCGATATTTGTCTTCCCGTTGTCTCCTGATCGAATAGCTTGGGAAACTCGCGAAACAAAAATTCGTAATCTCAAAATCCAGTTACCAAAGCGCGTATATATAGAGTAAAGTCTGAAAATAAAAAGAAAAACAAAAAGAAAAAACGGACACGGCGATGTATAAAAATATCAAACAAACTGCTCAATTATCTCCTCAACTTGTTGTGCACAAAACGTTTTTAATGAGTGAAAACACAAAGAGAGTGCAAAAAATAATATATTTCGAAATAACATACACGCCCATCATTAAAATATCTCCGGCTCACGCGCAGCTGAATTTTTTTGCCAAAGGAATATAAGTGATGAATGACGACTGCCGACTCTGCATATACCTATATACACACCGATACATGTACACGCACGCATAGACACGTCGACACAAAAGCAGCACGTGAAAGTCAATATTTACCGAGGAGTGATTTTCTGAATGAAGCATCCCGAACTTTTCATTTAATTCGCGCACGTATACGTGTGGCACGTGATTATTTACGTCGTCGCGAGTGTGTATAGCACAAGAGAGAGAGAGAGAGCAATTACCACGAGAGAGTCATATTTTCAGCGAAATAATTCGCGTAATCGTTCCGAAATTCCCTGCGCAATTACGGCTGGGAAAAAATCACGCGAGGGGGCCCACCGTCGACGTTTAAATTCGCGATATAGAATTCTCCAGTATTATATATACGTATGATACTCCCGAACGAGTTTTCGACAACAGGATAAGTCCACTGATAGAAAGAATCATTTGTCACAAAGTCCTTTTGTTCGCATGAACCACAAATTTTTCATTCCGTTTTATGCAAATGAATAAATGCGTCAGTATTAAAGAAATGCCCATTAACAGTTCAATCTTCAGCGTAAGGTAGTCGCTTCTTACGTTATAATATAAAGCGAGTTAGGGAGGGTAATTGTGCAGTTATCATCACTGCGGCGTGACTTAACTTTAAACGTGCCGAAGGACAGAGCAGTGTTTTTAATAAAGTGTAATTGTACTGTAATATAAAAAAATTATATATAATGATTTTTATATAGAATGGCGTGTAATAAAGTTAAACGTAAAAATGGATTTATGATAATATTTTCTTGTGGTTATTTTGAATTTACAGAAATTTATGATTACTTAGCGGATTTACACTTGTCACCTTTCTGGACTTTGAATGTCTGTAAGAAAATACGTAATATTGTTACGAAGCTGAACTTGTTTACTCAAAAGTATATTGGAAAACTTTATTTAATAATACCTACTAAAAGTTAATATTATCAGCGTGTGCAGAGATGTGATTTTTTTTTTAAATTTTAATTTTGATGGATTTTTAAGATTTAAAGCTCGAAAGATTTTATTTCTAGATGTCACTTTGGACTATCGAATTGTAAAATTTATCATATTTTATAATGCAAAGCTCAAATCTTGTTATTTATACATATCTTTTTGGGCTGTTAAATTGAATTTTATTAATTTATTGTAATTTATATTTTTAACGAGTTTGAGAATGAAAAAAAAACATGATTTTATTGATTTATATACCATTATGAAACATTTAATAAATGTTAAATTCGACATCCAAAAGTAAAAAAAATAATAACTTCTGAGCTTTCTATCTTAAAAATCCATCAAGTTCTTAAAGCAATATCTTACTCCAAAATGAAAATTATAAAAAACATATCTCAATGGATGATAACACGATTTCCGGTAGGTCTTATTGAATAATGCATTTAACACACTTTTAAGAAAAGAAGTTAACTTAATCTTAGTAATAGTACTAAACTTTTTGTTACAGAAATTCAGAGTTCAAAGAGGGAGTATATGCCCCCTTAGAAGACTATCGATATTAAAATCTTAAGTTTTAATTTATACGCTTCACAAACCCGGTTATCAAGATTGCTATAATAAACACTTGAACCTGAGCCAGGTTTGTCAATTTAATTTTTACATAATTCTGTACAGAATCATAAAGTGCGTACTTTTCCGCCGGATTACATATATGCAATAAATCAATAAATAAATAAATGAATATTAATTTACGTAATATTACAAATTCAATTTTACGTGTATTACCCATTGAAGCATCATGTCTTAATCCTTAAGAAACGTCGTAGAAACTCTCAGTTTTATCCTTATTAACGAACCATTTCTTACAAATAAATACATATATATGCAATTGGTTCATATTAAAATCATTAAGCTGATCATCCTACATAATTCGACATTAAACGAATCTTTCCCTCAGTGTTTCCGATTTGTATCGATCTTTCGACGCCACAGCCTGTTGATACCAACGAAGAAATCGCAACGTTTTCGATATACACGTCGTCAGTGGAAATCGAAGGTAATTCACGCCACATACTCCACGATCGAGAGCCGTTAAAAATACACCATCGACAACGACATTATACATACAAACAATCTGCGCAAGCTCAATCACCACGCAAGTCCATCCCCTCGACATTCTGAAAATAGTAATTTTGCAAGACGATTTCTCGTCGATGCTGTTCGTCGTTCCCCCTCTCGCATATCCCTTCCCCCGTTCCACATTCCCCCATCCCCTCTCTCTCTCTCTCTCTCTCACACTGGGTTATATACATCGGCTTCCAACCCTCCTCGTCCTTCTCTTCTTTTTTTTTCCTCTCTCGGCCATCTCCCGATCCATCGCGCCCTCCTCCTCCTCCTCTTCTTTCGAACACACGGGACAGCGCAGCATCTCTCTGTCGCGTCTACCGTTCCCGCCTATTTGCGATCCTATCCGTGCGCGTTAATGCACGCGTGCGCGCGCTGCTCTTATCCCGCGATCGGTTTCGATCAGGGGGCGAGGCTAGGAAAATGGCTTCGAAAAATAACGCGCTCCCGACTCTGAGAATTTTCCAAAGGGGGTGGGAATCCGACTCGTTACGGGGGTGGTCGAGCGATAATTTTCATACACCGACGGGAAAGTTTCGATGACGATTCCGGATTTGTCATGGCGGATTCGATTCTCGTTCCCACTGTTAAATCTCGAGATATACACATATATATTATGTATGTATACTTGGATATATAACCGATTGGACTAAAAGGAGGGGCACAACGGATATCTGACATAAGTTAGACAGTTTACGAGACGAAACGTAAGCGAGATATACGCATAAAGTTGCTAATTAGTATTTTAACATCTAGCGCGGAACTTCCTTGATGGTCGCGAGTACTAGTGCTTCTTTTTCTCTTCTATTTTCTATCGGTGTACACGAACGATTATTCCATTTGACTTTCGACGAAACTCGTACATAGGCGGTTTCGCCTGTTTTCGAATTTGGAAAAATGGCTATTCAAGATGTAAAGTGGAAATATCTTGTCAATTATAGAGGTAGATTTGTTATTTACGGCGCAAAATATGGAGCATTTCGCAACGAAATGTACCGCCGAGGTTGCTTTACGTCTTTATGCGTAAAAAATATTTCGATTTTATTTAAGGATAAAATATCTTAACGGTTTCTTATCAATACGTTTATATTTACAGTGTAAAATTTAATGCCAACGATATAATGATTATAAACAGTTTACGCAAAATAATCAATAGCATAAAAATAATTTATCATGTTCGACAATCTTCTATTTTCACTGACAGAACTTAATTTATTCCTGCGCTGTTATTCATTATGCTGAAATGCTATGCATATTTTATTTGTTCCATACGGACACACACTCACACATACACACAAGCACACAAGCACACACACAAACACACGCATATTATATATGTATACGAAACATTGAATATGCATGAAATAAACCGCATCTAATTGCGCACAAAGTATCCGCGCCCCGTATATTAAGAAATTTTCAAAAGAAAAATCATCCGCTGATATGCATATGTATTATATACACAGATAGTGAATTAAGAATACAGTACAGTACTCTACTTCTGATAAACCTTTTTAAAGTGAAGTCACAAACTTTCTCCAACTCGAAAATAAACTTTGAGCAAAGAAGGAAGAACACGAGTCGATATCGCAAATTCGAATAAACATCAATAAATTACTGCACCGTAACGACACGATACGCTAATGCAAAAATACCAAACATAATTTGATAACTCTGCGTTTGGAAAAAAGAAAAAAAAATAACAACTTGTATTGAATAAAAAAAGCTCGACGTTATAATAGTTAAAGCGAAGGAAGAAACCATTTGAAAATCAAAGACAGTAAACGAAATTTAAACGAAAGATTACTTCCCCTTGAAATCCCGGGAACAAGAATTTCACGCTTTATCCAATCCCGAGTTCGTTATTCAAATTATTGTAATCGCACAATTTCCCGTCATGGTAAAGAAAAAAAAAACGACGAAAGTTTGACTTCTTTCTGACCGTCCGATAATACCATCCGAACCGGAGTGTTCAGTCTCCGATTTTCCTGCAACGTAAGGGGCTGACCTTAGGAGGTGCCGAGATAATATTTGCAGAGGAAGCATTATCGACGAAAGAAGCACAAATGAACTTCGACATTCGACGTTGAACAGCTCCAGGAAGTTAACTGCAACCGGAGAATGGAAAATTATCGATGAATACAACAGAAGAGGAAAGAATTCCTAGGATGGAGTCGATGGCGCGAACACCTCGCCAATTGCTGCTGATAGTGTTTCCTTAAGACGCCTGTTGCCAAGGTAGTCTAACGGCCTTTATAACGCACATGGATTCGAGATATTATACTCATTGAGCGACAATCTGCGTCATAAATTTGAAACTAGTTTATCCCGAAATCATTTATCCGCAAACCGTATGCTTATAAGCGGAATGACTCTTTTATCTAATGTACGTATATACATATATATTGAACTACTTTACCAATATAGATTCTTCAATGATTACCATCTAGTTTTCAGGAAGACCATAAAACGTAGCCATTAAACCGAAGGAGAGAGAGAGAGAGGGGGGGGGGAGAGGGAAAAGAAAAAGAAGCGCTATAGCTTCGAACAAATCGCTCACTATACTGAAATTCAAACTCGCTCTCGAAATTAACCCGAGAGGGTACACGTAGAGAGATGCATACACGTATTACAGAAGAGCATTCGAGAAAACCAGCAATCCAAATCCTGTTAGATCGAAGTCGAAGCACTCCATAACGGAGCTGAAGCTCCACTTGGTGGCATTATAAGCGCCATTAGCCATTTCTCCGGCTGCTGCCGTTCTATAGAAGCTCGACGAGTGCGCGCGCGTGTAATTTCGCTTCCTCGCACTACACGCGCCGGATGCTAATTATCGCGCGAGTACTGTGTTTTTCCCGTATAGCTCCTCCTTCGACGTTCTCTCTCTCTCTCTCTCTCTCTCTCTCTTTCTCCTCTCCTTTTTTTCTCCTCCTCGTATCCTCGAGGCTGATTGCGCCCGATAGTTAATTTTGGAAAAATTGCGTATACGCGCAGAGGCTCGGTGTAAAAAACGAGGGTGGCTAATGAATTTTCAAGGAACTCGCGCGGGAGAATGAGATCGAGCTAATTAGGAAGTCGTTTGTGGAAATCGGCTGCGGTTGATTGAGGCGTATAATTTTTTTTTCTCCTTTCTTTCGCTCCGTCTTTCTCTTTCTAGCGCGTGGCAGTAGCTACTGCAGCTTCTCGTCGAGATAAGAGGTCGACTCGCGTAGAGATTGTCGTCGTCGTCGACGTTGTTCTTCTCTGAGCGAGTTTGAGGAAAGTCGGACCGGTAATTGCGTTTAATATGGAACAATAAACTTGATGGCGGTACGACGGGCTTCCTGTGTACTTAAATGCGCGAGTGCGTGTCGATATTGTAAAATGAAATGAGACGTTTCGGGATTATATATTTATATATATATGCGATCTTCTATATCTATATATACGATGAAGTCGCGCGCGAGTGTTCGGTCTGGGACCAACGGGAATTAATACTCGTTTTTTGTTACGATTCCGAGCACTTATCGCCGGGCTTTAATGTCGGTGCGCAATTTTTGTTGCCCGTACCGCGCGAGCCTTATTGCCGCATCAATTTTTTTACCACCGAGCGACTCCGATTGCTTATAAAATTACGTACTTTGTCAAAAAATGTATCCTCTAAATTTTCCAGCCGATCGATTATATCTAACTCAACGATCTCGTTGAAGATATATCTATGTGCAGAACACGGATAGAAAGATTCATTTAATGTAAATTACGGAGTTAACAGTTAATGAATACGACTTTAATATGAACCAAATGCATTATGCATCAATAGTTATGAAATGGTTCGTTAAGGTTCAAACTGACTGAAAACTGTTTTTACGCTGTTTCTCAACTATTAGGACATAATGCATCAAGGGTTAATACATGTAATATTGAATTTGTAATTTTTCTTCTATTAATATTTACTTATTTATTTATTCAAGAGGTTGCTACTAAAATACTTTTATTTATATTTCAGATGGATGTATCTAAACAGTACGACAGAGACTAGAAATCAATACGTTGTACTGCCAAAAGTGAAAAGTGATAATTGACAAAGGTAGTTAGTTTGTTAAAAAGGTAGATATATTGTTGCAATTAAGTTTTTTTTACAAAATATCAAATAAGTTTAAAGATTTAAATTTGAGCAATATATATTATAACATATATATACATAAACATAAAAGTAAAAAACTATACAGTTACTCAATAATATATTCATGTAAAGATAAATTTAAAAAAAAAGGGTAAACTTTGTCAACAAGTAGTTTATAAAAAGATAACAACTTCAGTTACATTAATTTTATTTATTTCTTTTTATAAACTACTTGTTGACAAAGTTTTCCGGTTTTAAATAAATTAATGTAAATAAAGTTTTTAAGTTTTCAGATTCAAGTTTCTGTGCCAGTTTACGTACAAGTATACTTGCTGAAATTATCTAATAATCAGTTTTACTTCTGTAAATATTTCACGCTGATTAATAAATAATAATACAAAATAATATATTTAAAGTAATCCAGGAGATGAAAAAAAGGTCTCCTGTTCACTGGTCCGATACAGAATTACTTGAAAATTCAATTGACAAACCTGGCTAAGAATCAAGTGTGCATTGTAGCAATCTTGATCACTAGGTTTACGAAGCGTAAAACGTAAACTTAAGACTATCATTATAACAATTGATACATCTTTTAACCAAATATAAAAATTCTGTAAATTCAATAATATTATCATATATCAGTTTTTTAGTTTATCATAAACTACTCTGTGCACAAATCAACACATGTGCATATATATATATTTTTATTTTATTTTATTGCGCGAATGGCGAAATTATTAAAAACACTATTGTTTCCCTCGACGTGTTTGAAATTAAGACACCCACCACGCGATTGCGATAACTACATAATTAACCTCCTCAACTGACTCGTCATTAACATGAGAATCGACTGCTTAGCACTGAAGATTTGTATCGCATACTATAGACAGCAAATCGTGCGTTAACTGCTAATGAATATTTCTTTAATACTAAGGAATATTCATTTGCATTAAACGTCATGATAAATTTGTGGCTCAAACGAACGAGTACTTTGGGGCAAATAATTCTTTCTATAAGTGTATATAATGTAATATTAGATTCGCTGAGTCTATATCGATTACAGTTCAAAATTCATTAAGCCGTCTGTTTCTTCCTCCCTTTTCGCATATACATAGAAAACCCGTTCGCGATGATTCTCTCTCTCTCTCTCTCTCTCTTTCTCTCTCTTGAAAGCTCGGGTAAGGAAAAAGAAATTAATTCCCTCCTCGGAAGCAAATCCTCGCTTACGTACAGCCATCAAAGCAATAAAAGAATAAACGTCAACGTCGATCCTGGAAAATTCCCTTGAGCGTGCACTCGCATCAAAATAATCTCGCTCGATGTATCTATATCCAAAAGGTACATGTCCAGACTCTCCGCCTATGTATATATACATATATATCTTCGAAATCGAAGATAACTCTCGTATATAATACGCATATAGCTATATGCAGATATATATAGTACGTACATGTATATATGTATATAAACTGGCTATATAGAAACGGGGCAACCACACGTATAGCGAGTGAAACAACAAGACGATCGAGCCTTCGCGTTCGCAACGGACGCGAGCAAAACGAAACGAAATCCGGTGTGCGCTTCTAAACGAGATCAGGTATGCAGAATCAGTAGCCGCTCCTTAAGCACTTCGCTCCGTCTCTCTCTTTCTCTCTTCTAGCTTCAGGCGCGCGTATAATCGCGCCGGGCAGCGAGGATTTTCCAATCTACTTGTGTGTATATATGTACGCGTGTGCACGCGCGTAACGGGCTATTGCCCCATCTATGCCGCTCGAGCCGAGGCTGTGGCGCCGATCAACATTTCTCCGCTATACGTATGTGGCAGCGCGCGCGCGCGTGTGTGCGTGCGTATAGATATTCGCATTAATGCCATGTGCGGACTCGGCGAGTATATTATACGAAGAGATTCGTGCGAT
Organism: Apocrypta bakeri; assembly: GCA_018906985.1. Lineage (NCBI taxonomy): Eukaryota > Metazoa > Arthropoda > Insecta > Hymenoptera > Pteromalidae > Apocrypta > Apocrypta bakeri. The sequence continues at coordinate 6,412,293 of JACCIA010000002.1, forward strand.
GAGGTGGCAATTGGATGTTTTCGAGGTACACTACAGATAGCCGGATATTTCGAAAATGTCTTATCTCTGATAAGACGGTAGTAGCTACCGGATCCGTCGGCGCGATGTACCGATGTACCGTTCTTGTTTTTTTTTCCTTCTTTCTTTCCACGCTTCTTCGCGTTATCGTCGCCAAGCGTCGAATATCTCACGCGTGTACACCACTACGGGAGAGATAGAGAGTGAAAACAAAAAATCTCGTAATAAATTGCAAGCCACGGGGTAGGCACCGAAAAAAGCATCGATCATTAAAGCGATTACTCGGGGTAAAGCACGCACGCGAAAGAGGGAGGGAGAGAGAGAGAGAGAGAGAGAGAGAGAGAGAGAGAGAGACGCTGTCAAAACTGTCAGTGTCCACTTTCCCGACTAGTCGAGAGCTGCAGTAGCGTATAAGGGGCGCGCAGCTACCGACGTCGCGGGACGTGCACTCGATTCCAGAAGGAGCACCATAACTCATGGGGCATAGAGTGAGAGAGAGAATTCGCTCTCTCGTCTATCTCTCTCCTCCTTTATCTATCCATCTTAAAAGAGAGCAAGTAAAAAGGGGTGGGAGAAGCAACCGGCAGCAGCTCCTCTCGACGGAGGTCAGAGTCGATTCTTCCGCGTGTATCCTGCTGTTCTCTCTCTCTCTCTCTCTCTCTCTCTCTCTGGATATATATATAACGCCTTCGGCAAAGGCTGGCGTGATCGAATCCAGTCCACCTTGTTTTATTCTTCCTGTCTTTCTCTCTCTTTCTTAAGATCGTGTGTACGTCGAGGAAAAAAGCCGTTGCCGGTAATTATGCGGCTTTCTGGGTAAATATTTTGAAGATGCGAGAATGAGTTACACACACAACTTGACAGCTCTCTCTCTCTCTCTCTCTCTCTCTCTCTTCGCGGAGAATTTAAATACTTAATTCAGTTTCGGTTTGGAGAGGCGGCGAGTGCGAAGACATTTTTCACGACCTTGACGATTTTTCGAAAGATAAATGTATATTTTACAGATGCATAATTACCGGTTAGTAAGACATTCCGTTGAATTCGAGAAGAGTTAGGCTAAGGAATATTATGAGCAAAGCGCTCACTTGTTTTACGAGCGCACAGCCGTTTCGCCGCATGAAGAAGTATAACTTTTACTGCTCGCGGGATGTATATCTCTTCTCCGCGCGGAGAAGAAGAAGAAGAAAAAAAGAAATACCGAAAATACCTTCCTCGTGCTATAGACGCCGCCGTTTGCTATTTTTCGAGACCGATTGAAAATGAAACATCTCGAGCCGCTTAATAGTACACGAGAACTCGATAAATTATTTCAATTCATCAATCTCCGCGCAGTCTTGACTATTTTCCAACTTACACGCATAAGGTGCAATGACAGAAGGAGGAGGAGCTCGCAGGTGTGGGTAAGCCGTTCGTATACCACCTCTTGATAACGACTGCCGCATCAACTACGCAGAGAGAGAGAGAGAGAGAGAGAGAGAGAGAGAGAGAGAGAGAGAAGGGCGTCGGCCGGCCTCGCAAAGCGCCACTCGGTCAAGCTCACTGCCAGCGTCTAGTTGCTATTCCATCGCTTTCTTTTCGCTCTTTCTTTAGCTGCTGCTGCTGCAGCCGCCGGCAGTCAGCCTTGCCCGAGCGCCAACACGTTCCACCCTTCTCTCTCTCTCTCTCTCTCTCTCTTTCTGTGCCTCTTTCCATTCCACGCACGAGTCTCTCGGTCCGCACACCATTTTCTTCTTCTCTCTGTCTCTGTCTCTCTCTCTCTCTCTCTCTCTCTCTATCTTCCTTTTCTTTCTTTTCTCTATACCTGCCCCCTCGGATTCTGCCTCTTCTTTTTGCTGGCATATACTCCTTTATTTTCCCCCACCTCGATCTATCTTTCTGTCTGGCTATTTTGCTCTCTTACAATTTGTATCATTCTCGCACCTTTTTCACGCACGCTTGTCTTCCTCTCGCTCTCTTTCGCGTTGCGCGCACTCCTCGGCCTTCTTCCTTTTCTGTCCGATGCGTCCGTCTTGCGCTCAGACGTGTGCATTATTCCGCGCGTTATATGCGCGCAAGTACGATCCTCTATTTTTACGCCGATTAATTAGAGGAATTGAATTCTGCCGGGTGAGGCTGATCGAGTGCAAGGGGTTTCTTAAAAGTGTGCGTCGACCGTAATTGATGGTGTGTGAGACTACTTTTCAGAATACGAATGAGTAAGAGAGTAAAGGAGTGAGAGAGTGTGCGAGAGAGTGTGTGAGAGAGAGAGAGAGAGAGAGAAAAAATGGGAAATGTTAGAATTGCAAGAGTAATGGAATTAGGTATCGAAAGGTCAACAGTCGGAGTATGAATTTTAATGGGATCAATATTTCCCTCATTATACTGACTGGCTATTATATAAGTGTAACCGGCAGTAGATTCTTGAGTCAACGTCCTTTTTACAATCCTCCATGGCTCTATACCGACGGTGTGTTACACCGAAGCGCAAATAAAGTTATCTCCCTCTTACAATATGTATTTCTGTCGCGCTTCCTATTCTTTCTTTTCCTCTTTCTCTCTTACACTCCCAGCGTTTTTTCATTTCTTTCCTTCTTTTTCAGAATATTCGTCCCTCTCACTCGGATTTCTTCCTCTTTTTTCCCTCGGTCGCGCGCGAGCACGGCTCCTCGTCCTTTTCTCCCTTATTTCTTTCTTTTCCGTTATACAATGTTTGTCCTTTCCTCTCTCTCTCTCTCTTTCTCTCTCTCTCTTTCTCTTTCTGCCCGTCTCGCTCGTTTTGCTCCGCCATTGACTTCTGTTTTCTCTCGTTTGCTTTTTATTCCTTGTCTCTCACTTTTCTCTGCCAGCGCCTGTGTCTTGCACCTACTCGTCCTTGCGTCCTCGTCCTTTTTCTCTCTTTCTCTCTCTCTCTCTTTTTTTTCTCATCCTCCTTCAACTCTTTCTGTTCTTTAATGCATGTGTCTCACCGCCATCTCGTAACTTTTTTCCGACTAACGATTATGAAGCTAACGGTATTTAGTCAAGACTGCATGTTAAATACTTTTTTTTCACGCTCCTTTCCATAGTGACTAATGTCCTGCTTGTTATTTTTCGTTTAATTTCAAACGCGTGTTTTCCATTTTGTAATACTAGATCCGATCCTCACGACTCATCGTCGTTTTCTTCGTGTTTTTCCGTCGATCACTTTTAAATGCTCCGTTCCAAAGCGAATCGCTTCTTCACGGCTGCAGGAAACGTGCCATTAACGGATTAATTTAATTTTCAAAAAAAAAAAAAAAAAAAAGACGACGAATCCCATTCTCGAGCATCGATAACACCGAACATTTAATTACATTCATATACTCCTGTATTAGAACGAAAGAAACAAAGAGAAAGAATTTCAATTCCTCCCGCGCTTTCCCGCAAGTACAATTAACCTTCTTCCGTAATCTCCAAACAGCAGCAAAATCCCGCTTACAACGCGGAATAAAATCGCGCGCACTCCATTTTCCATCTTCGTTTATCTTATCTCCTCGAACATTTTCGTTTACATGTAACAAAATATTTCCCCTCTCTGCTACACACACCTACACGCACACACACACACACACACATACATATATGTATATAAACGCACAACATATAGAATATCCGCTGCAGTAAGGAGAGAGAGAAAGAGGCTGGACACCTCCCTCTCTTTTCATCCATCTCCCTCTCCTTCTTTCTCCTCTGCATTTTTGTCTATCCGTCTCTCTTAATTCCCCTACCGCGCCGATCTCTAGCGCCGCATTGCATCTCCTCTCTCCGTGTCATGCGGTTTTCGCTGGGCAGAGAATTTTCGGACGCCGCGCGAGCGAGCTTTTTTTCTTTCTCATCCTTCTTTCCGGCAAACCCCTCCTTTTATACTACCACCATTGCTAGAGCGAGAGAGAGAGAATTTTGCAGTGCACAGCGTTATCGCCTAAGTTAATTCGAGCAATGGATGAAACATGAATTGCCCGGGCTTACGTGGTTATTAATGGGTTTGTGATTTCATTTTGATTTGTTTACGGCCTTTGAAACTCTCTTGGTGAATGAAATTTTTTTTCCTTTGCCCTGATATTCCGCGGATGTGCAGTTTACGCCGCTATGCGTTTCTCTGCAAAAAGCGCGCGCCTTTATATTCTTTTTTTTTTCTCATCTCCGAGAAACACACGGCTGTAATCCTTCGGTCGCGAGATGCGATTCTTGAAAACGCACGCGTTCAAGGATTATACGCCGTGAAACGCGATGCGCGGGTATTTTGCACGCGAAGAAAATAAAGTGAAAAAAAATAATAATAATAATAAAAAAGAAAAAGAATGAAGGAGAAGGATGTTTTCGGACTTGGGTTTCTATATAGGCGGAGCTTTGGAGGAGAAACCGAGTTGATTGCGATGGAAAAATTTCATGCAAAACCTCGCGGTGAATGGGTTTAGATCCGGTCTAAATTTTACCTTAATCCAGAAGTGGATTTTCAGGTGCTACGATGACGAGACTGTTTCGATCGCAGTTCAATTTATTTATTATTTTTTTATTTTTCTTAATAAGATTCAAAGTCTTTTATACTGAGAGATTGTATATCTTGCTTACGTTGAAATGTTGTTAATTAGAAAGTGGCGATTAGCCTTTTAAGACACGACAAAAATTCTAACGATAAGGAAATCGTATTAAAAGTGCCACTTAATGTAGTTTGTTTCATTGTCTGACTAGGCATGGCTGTTTCTACTTTGTTATAGACACAGTTCCTCTATAGAGGAGAAGAAACGCTTCTCGACGATTCTTATCGTGTCGAATATATCGTAATCGTAATTGAAAATGCAGTTCGTAAAAAGACTACATTAAGTACTTGAAAATTACGCGTATTGTTCTGATAATAATCGAGAATTTTTTCGTTTTAGTTATTCAAAGCGTACTGCTATCAAAATAAAGGACATCTTTTTATTCAGCTCGTATACAGTTCGGTAACTGTAATGTAACTTAAAAACAGCACAAACAGAGAGCCACACGTTTCAAGGTATAAAAAGCGAAGAATAAAATATTTTATGGAATAATAGTCCCCCCGGAGTAATAAAAAAATCTAATAAATATATAATTTCCAGTATTAACATGTAACATGTTAATTGCTACTTAATTGCGTAAACAATGCTTACTGGGATATAATTACGCAAGCTTCTGGAAATTAATTTTTTATCATAAGTATTTTGAGAATTGCGTTCATCGAGAAGCTCGAAGTTACTTGCAACCCCAAGCGCGATGGTGGAGAAAAAAGTTTCACAATGGCTTAATTATATTTGTCCACAATTTATATAAGTAATTAATGAAAATGTTTGCAAAGGTAAAAAAAATAATAATAATAATAAGTACTTGTAAATCGTTGCCTTACCTATTACATGACCATACTGTCGTAGAAAGTGTAGCATGAAAGGGCCATCGGTGCGCTTTAACTTGCTCATAGATCATCTATCTGGAAAAAATAACGGTAGATCGAACATTAACAATCTGCCAGAGAGGAAACATTGCGGAGTTAAAGTTATATCACAAAGCAAGCAATCTATTCTTAGAATAATTACACGTTGCCTCAGCTCCCTATATACACCCTTTGAATTTCATCCTCTGAACGAACCCGAATAATTACCATACGCTTAAAGCAAAGCGCAACCGTCAATCGCACATATTTTCCTCGTATCATTCCGAACCCACGTGTGTCTGCGCTCCGTCCTAATTGCCGTGTCCCAACACCTCCATCCGAGCAATATCATCGAGTCGTAAAGAAAAATAAAAGAAAAAATCTCATCTGATTTCAATACAATGTCAGTCCACGCTCTACTCCTATATACGTGCCCACGTTGCCTTTCTCCGTGTATACGTATATACATTTTTTTATTTTCCCTCCGGAAACACGAGGGACGAAAGAGGAGGAGGTGTATATGTGTAAAGCGGGGTGGGGGAGGGGGGGAGGGAAGGAGGCAGAAAAATATCTATATATTTAGACTCGATCTCCGTACAAGTAGAAAAGTAATAAGCACTTTGTAACAAGTTCGAGAAAACATCTCTCTGCTCTCCCCTACTTTCTCGCGCTTCCGCGCAGAGCTAATTATCGACTCTCGACTCCTCCCATAGCTACTGCTGCCGCGGCTGCTGCTGCTGCTGCTGCTGCTGCTTCTTCTGCGCACTTGCAGATACGCTTTGCGCTCCGAGTCCCGAGAAAACGCGCGACTGAACGCCGGCGTGTTACCACTCGGACTATATTCGCTCTGGCGTTTTGAAGTTTCGCTGCAGCTGCGCGCGAGAATTTTTGCTAACGATGTGGTATTATTACTGCGCGCGCTGTCAGGTAGAGTTGTAATTTTCTGAAATTCCTGCAAGACCTTTTCCACTTGTCACGGCTGTATATCTGTATATATGTACACGTGTATGTATATACGTATATGTATGTATGTGTGTGTATGTACACATCCCTTTGGAGTTTACAGAACTGATTTAATGGTATGTGTGTACAGCGTGGAAAGGAATTCTATAGGCGTGAGCAGTATTAAAAGTACATGCCTCGATGATGTCGGGACTCGTTTTCTCGCGCGAAGAGCCGAAAGAAACCTCGAGACACGTATATGCATAATGTTTGTTTATCGGAGGTAAAGTAATTAAGGATTGAGTGTATTTTTATATCAAAACACCCGACACTGTGTTACCTGGTCCTATAAAGAGTTTCGCGACGTTTCTCGCACTTTACCCGGTTCCTCTCTCTGTCTCTCACTCTCTCTCTCTCTCTCTCTCTCTCTCTCTCTCTCTCTCTATCTTTCTCCCGCCCTGTAATCAAACTTCTTACAAGTGCATTCGTTTAATTTACATAATTCGAGTCGAACAAGAAAAACTCGAAATAAGTTTCCGCGTCGTCGGAGTACCGTTTTAAAAATGCTTCGGAGTTATGAAATGAATTAAGAAAGTTTTATGAAAAAAGTAATGGTCGTAGCGCTGTCATGGAAATGATCGTTCGAATGCATATTTTCCTTTCTTGGAAATCAATTGAAGAAATATAGTTGGAATGTGTTTACCGGTTACGCTTTAGGTTGAGATGTTTAAGGCTTGGTATTTTGTAGTTTTTAAACTATCTGTTATGCTATATATAAAACAAAAGTAAATATATTAACTTTATTGGTGTAATAAGCTTCTGGGTGTTTTAAACGCATTTTTTCAACCGGTTTTATTGGACTAGATACGCATGAGGTACTTGCGGAAAATTAATAATAATTTTACTAACTAATATTTATCAAGTTATAAAATATATATTACAGCTCCAAAAGTTGGATAATAAATTTCGAATATTCACTGAAACATCGAGACGAGTACGTTCTTTCGAAATAAAATTGAATTGCATTTCAAAGTTAATTGATAAAATAGCCAAGAAATAATAAATAATTGACCAATAGCAATCGAAAGAAATCTCTGACCCAAATCCAACAGCTGATGAAGTCAACACCAGTAGCCCAAATCCGGACTAAGTGATTCCGGCAAACAATCAGATTACAGCTGACATAATACCCACAAATTACCCAGAGCAAGCGAGCGTTCGCGCAGTAAAGGTCCCATTTGCATATCTATGCCCACACTCATAATCGTCGATAAAAGAAGAAGTACCAGCAGCGCAGTGAATCCAAACGGCACTTGCTCTTCCCTCTCTCTCTCTTATCCTCCTCCGCTCGCAAAATAAGGGAGCAAAGAAAGGATATAGAGAGTCTGCGTGGAAGGCTTCCAAAGAAAGAAATAAAAAAGAAGGGCAAACGTGGAGCATAGGAAAGAGAGCAAAAGAAGCCCTTCGCGTCCAAGTAACCTCGGGACGAGGCTCCTAAAACGTGGAGGAGAAGGAAAAAAAGAGAGAAGCGCGGAAAAGGGCCGTCAAACTTTCTACCCTCTCTCACTCTCACTCAGCTCCTTTGCACCCCTCGCGCGTCTTTGTCGGCGAGAAAGAGAAAGAGGGGAGAAGCGATTGAGGGATGCGCGACACAAGGGGCTGCTACTACCGGCATGACTCGGTCTGTGGGGCAACAGGTGTGCACAATACGCATAATGAATGCGGCACGCGTGTGTGCGTACTATACACATAATATATATATATGTACACACACGTACATATAAAACGCGTCTGTATGCTACATTTGTATATATCTGTATACGGAGAGCGGGTCGAGTGAGAGAGAAACCGTGCAGACGCCTTTATTGCATTTGCATGTATATATCCGCGGAAAAGGGACCTTTTGATGGGTTCTCTCTCTCGCTCGCTCGCGCGCGCGCGCGAATGTTACGAGCGTAGTAGCGGCTGTATAGCGCCTCGTTGGGCTCGTTATACGAGGGAGTGCGATTTCTCTGGGTCAAGGGCCAATTATGCGGTTGCTGTTGCGAGAGAGAAGGTACTTGCCGGATTTTAGGCTCGCGAATGCGTATAACCTTTCATTATACGTCTGTCTGCCACCTTTCTGATTATATTCTTTCTCTTAACGAAGAAGATAAAGTTTCGCTATTTTTTCTTTTTCAAACTACGTCGCGTTTTCTCGAGAATATCTCTTGGCGCGTAAATTATATCGAGAGAAAACGACGATTGATACCTTTTTCTTTTACGATCTTACACTCGATGGGAAAAAATAATTATAACTCGAAATTGAATAATAACGATAAATTAACATCGAGTTTTAACTTCGTTCATTATGCACGTGTATACGTGTATATAAATATAAATTTGCTTTATCCGTCGAGTCTTCGCAAAACGTTATATATACCTCGTAGCCAATAACGTACGAAGTAATCCTACGATAGACGTTTACGAACTTCAAATCTAAGCAGCGAACTTTAACGACGCTATACTATACAGGTATGTAATTGAAACAGCTTCTCGCGCACAGTAGTACGCGCGAATGTCTATAAAACAATTCCCATCTGTTGGCGAAAAATTTATATTTGCTTCCGAAGAAAGTTATTTACGCCTATAACCGAAGCTCGCTTGACTTTCTACTACTATCGAAGTGCGGTTCCCGTCGTATTACACGCCTGACGGTCTGAAGAAAGAAATAAAAAAAAACTTTGTTTCTTTTTTTTTTCTTTTTTTTTATTTCAAAAGTTCATCTTACCAATTATTCGCATGTCAGGCGCACTAAGTCTCGCCGATAAAATCGTATGTACACGTATAGCTTCGATTACCGTCGAAGGGCGTCGAGTTTAAATCACAATTTCATCGTTTCGTTTGGCGAATCTCGAGAAAAAAATTCGAAGGCCACAAAGTAATGTCGGAAGAAGAAAAAACGTCGAAAGTGAAGGTTGACTCATTAATAATCGCAACGGAGCACATGCGCGAGTCGGCGTACATGTGCTCGCGAAGCGTGTGAAAAAATTAATGCAATTTTTTTATTCGACAAAACGGCTTAATCCCTCTCACTTGGCTCCCTTGGCTGATGTACGGTAAAAGTAAGAGAGAGAGAGAGAGAGAGAAGGAGAGACATGCTGGACCCAAAGTCCTTTCTGGTTCAGTGTGTAATTTCCCGCTCGTTCTTATTCGCTTATATCCCCTAAGAAAGGAGCATTAATACGCAGATAAGCCGGCGTCGACGAGCTGCGTCTACGAAATCGGAATTCGCTCTTGAGAAATCGCGCGAATTCATTTTTGTCCCTCGTCGTCTTCACCTAATTTCAATTCCATTACTCGCTGCGATCTGCCCGCCTGTTAGGAAAATTAACCATTTTTCACGACTCGTAACGCGTTTAATTAAATCGAAGCATATTTTCGCTCAGGAGCTATGCATTAACGTGTACACTTGTAATTACGATCGAGGCTTAGTAAAATGGAACGCTTGTTTTTATCATCCTCAAAGCGATCGGCCAAGAAAACAGACATTTCGATAGTATTCAAGAAATCTTATTGAAAAATCATCGAGCACAGTCGGAGAAATAAAGCAAAAAGCACGTCGTTGTTCCCGTAACCGCTTTAGAATTTTCAATTTCATGGGTAGAAATTTCAAAACGCGCGAATTAAATATCGCGAGAATCCCAAGAATTTTTTTATCTCCGCTCTGCCTGGCGCATCGGGAACGAGCGACGCACACATCCGAATCCACACATATATACTCGTTCGCACATAGTTTCACCCTCTCTCTTTCGCACAGTCTCCCTTGTCGCCTTCCCTTCCCGCTTTCCGGGTCTCTTTTTTTTCAAAACCTCGCGCTGACGTAGCTTCATCCCATCGGTAGTCAGATACTATTTGATATTGGACTAGTCGCAGAGATAGAGCTACCGTACCGTCGGAACGCAATCAGAATAGTAATTAAGGATTCGGTTAACGCGCGAACCTAATTTAAACGTGCAAAAGTTTATAAGGTGCGCTAGGCTTGTATACACATATAGATGCCACAGAAGTAAATGTCTTGGTGGATGAAATGAACGAAAAAAGAAAAAAAAATTCTGATGTCTCGTGAGAAGATTCGGATAGGGCTTTATATCGTTTTACGCAGGGCTGGGTATTGGAGAAGTGAGTTCGTTAGATCGTACGATTTTTGTTGAGGAAGTAACGTCTTTGAAATTAAAAGGTGTCGCTCTGGAGAGTCTCGACTGCGGTAACTTTTGGTTATACGTATATATAAGCTTGAAGTTATTCATGTAGTGTATACGCAACATCTGCAATGCAGGTGTATAGAAAGTATCGGGGAAGTATTTTTTTTCACTGTACGCGATAATTTTTCTAACTATACAGCGTGAAAACTTGGATCCCAGCGTTGGTAAAAATTACACTATAATTTGACCAACGGTTGGCCTATTTCTGCTGGAATTTTGTAAGAATACGAATTGTTATAAAGCTTATCACTTTCGAAATTATCTTATATTTTTTTCTCTTAGTCCTATGAGAATTGTCAGTACTGGTTCATTACTGGCACCCAGTACTAGTCAAATCCATGGTTCGATATAAGATATAGAACCAGAGCTGTAAAAATGCTATCGTGCCAGAATAGAATCACAGTTAAAGTACGCTCTCCAAAAAGCAATATAACAATTCACTAGTGATAAATCTAACAGTGGCAAGTCAAGCAGTGGGCAGGCGGTGAAGCGTTCGATTCTAAATGCGTATAAAAACAAAGGTCGGTACAATACTGCCACAATTTTGATTCGGACTACTAGACTACTGTACCCGTACTGGTTCTAAGATATAACCTTTATTTTAATCACTTCAGTACCGAATCAACAATGGACGAACACGCTGTCGTTGTTCTATTCCTACTGGGATAAAGTCGACTTTCCCAAAACGAAGCGTCCACCCACGCATAGACGATTAAAAAGAAAAAAGAATATATATACATATAAAACTAAAAAAAAAATCCTTCGACAGGATCGACATCTATCTTGTTGCGTCTCGGCGGTCAGGCTTCCGCTGCAGCAACGCTATCGTCCGAGCAGCAGCTCCAGCATGTAGGAGAGGGGACCGCGGCATATAGCGTTAGACAGAGCGAGAGAGAAAGAGAGAGACAGAGAGTAAAGGGAGTCGGAGGGGTATTTTTCGCCGGGCTATGCCGCTTCTCTCTTTTCGTCGCTGCTGCACTTCGCCGAGGCAGAGAAGCGAGACGCTAAATTCGTCTCTGCCAGCTCGCCGAGAGAGAAGGACGTATATGCGTGTGCTTTTATACTGGTATAGGTGCGGCGCGCGTGTGTTATTCCGTGGAGTCTGGTGGGGCGGCTCAGACGGCGGCGATCCGCGAAAATAGGGGAGGCAGCATTCCTTCGCTATATACGTTCTCCCCATCCTTCTCTCTCTCTCTCTCTCTCTCTCTCTCTCTTCTCTCTCTTTCTCTCCGCGCTGCGTTTTTCGAAGCTTCGAGTCCCCTTCTCTCTTCGCTATATACACTCTTGCAGCAGCAGCAGCAGCAGCAGCAGCAGCAGCTTCTTCTTTATCGAGCCAAGAAAGAAAGAGAGTTTCGGCTGCAGTGCAGTGTGTATCTTGGTGTATACGCACTCTTTCTCTCTCTTTCTCTTTTACTCACCGTATCTCCCTCTATTTTTAATCCTCCGCGCGTTTTTTTATCCTAGAGATGCTAGCGCTCCACTGCAGAGGAAAGCTCTCCCCTGCCGATTTCATCGTCGCTGCTACTGCTGCCGCCACCGTTGCTTTCTTCTTTTTTCTCTTTCTCTCCCTCAATTTTTAGTAATCTATACTTTCTCTCTCTGTCTCTCGTTCTCTCTCTCTTACTCGCATATACCGTCCACGAATACAGGAAGAGAGACACCCTGTTTCCGCGTCGGTCTTTTTTTTCGCACACAGCACACACAAGCCCCCGAGAGCTTTTTTCCCTCTCTGGCAAAAGCGTATACATACCGCCCCGTTCCTTCTGCGAGCGTTTTTTTCGACTCTCCCGCTGTCTATCCCTCTTCGTTCGGTCACCGTTGGATTTTCGGCGGAGAGAGAGAGAGAGAGAGAGAGAGAAAAGGATAGATAGACACACACGTGTGTGCGTGCGCGCGTGTACACGGGGAACAGCAGCAGTGCCTCCTGTGTGCGTATACATATAGATACAGCACACAGAAGAAGAGGAGGAAAGAGAGAGGACGAGAAACGAGAGAAAACAAAAATTCGCCCGACCAGTGCGAGGGGAGAGAGAGGTGGAGGCGAACAGCCAACGAAAGAGAGAGAAACAGAGTCCTGAGCGAAAAGATCTGACAACGTCGCGGCAGTTTTTGTTTACCGCGTCGTCCGCAAGCGCGACGATGACGAAGGAGCGCCGCCTGCGCTGCTCTGCCGTCGGCTCTCTCTCTCTCTCTCTCTCTCTCTCTCTCTCTCTCTCTCTGTCTGTGAAGCTAGTGCACTGAGCCGTGTGTTCCGAAGAGTTCTATATGGAAATTTTTTTTTTTTTGTTGATGCTTCTTCTTCCTCTTATAGCGAGGATATCGCTGCCGTTCGGAGGATGCGGTGACTAGACGATGATCTCTCGAGGAAATGGACGCATTTAACGATCTACGCGAGTATGGGCCACCGGTCGACGAATCGAACGCTAACCGGAGCGAGAGACTTTTACGACGAAACGAACAGTTTCGTAAAAAGATTTTTAATTTTTCGCGAGACGAGGCGCTGAGAGCGTAACGCGTGTAAATTTCAGCAAATGATAAATATCCATTAGTTTAAATCGAAGGGAATTCCATGGAAATAAAGTGTATACGAGGCTCTAAATTATTTTATCACCTCGAGCCATACGAAATACCTTGTATTTAATCCTTCTCACGAGCACCATACATTTACATATCATCAAACTTAAATACCCTCAACGGCTCTATAATTGAAATTATTAATATCCAAAGTTAAGATCAGCGAATACAATTTCGAGGCGAATTAATCGCCGCACGACGCCCCATGCGGCTTCTGATGAAATTTATGCATCAAAGGCGAAATTCCCTAAGCTTCTTTTTTTTTCTTTTTTTTCGCTGTTAAAGAATAATAGCACGTTGTTATTCATGAGACGATTAGGGAGCTTTTTTATTGCTCACGATTCTTATCCTGTTTCGCGGAGCGCAAAAGCCTGACCCATATAATCAGAATGTGTGTGTAAGAACGAATATATGTGTAAGTACAGAGTATGGTGATTCGAAGCCGAGATCAGAGTGTTAAATGTTCTGGAGTTCGTCCAATGCGCGCGTTATTCCCAACCTTTTTCTTCCCGTTCAATGAGTTTTACGGGATTTAAATGACTTTGCGCGCACGTGGTTCTTTTCCATTTTTGCGAGGTTTCTCTATCTTCCTCTCTTTCTCTTTCTCTTTACACTTCGCCGAGTTCTTTATTGGAGTAAACAGTCCGATCCGGTGAATACTGCTAATTTTGGAAAATTATTTAAGCGCGCATATCGCTTGGAATTTTATCTCGCAAAGTTTATACCTTGTTGTACTTAAAGGGTTGTTACTTAAACGTTTCCATTTCGCGGGCTAATTACGAGGATAATGAAATTACACAACAAACATGGATCGCCGAGTCTAACTTTACCAGTGATGCCGAGCTGTTTTATACTTACAAATTCTTACGGAACTTCTTTTCATTCAGGACTAGCTGAGAGAACGGAAAAATAATCAAGCTTCGTTTTTTCTTTACCGCTCCTTGGCTCCTGGCGTATAAGCTATTTATTTCGTTTTGATTGAAAGTTTTTTTTTTTTTAAATAATTGCTTTTTTGAATCGTCGATGAAAATTACCTCGAGAGCTTCGATTTCTGTCAATATATATATTTGTATATTTGTGTGTGTGTGTGTGCGTTTTTATTTTCAAGGCGAATCAAAAGCTTTAAGTAGGACCCTAATTATTGGAATAACACGGAGGTATGTATGCAGATCTCGGTTTCGCCTCTAATGAAAGATATTTTATGCTATTGCTTCAACCGACATATTATTTCAAGCGTGTTTTTCTCATTTGACGAAGAAAAGCTTTTCGTTTTTATAGCGGCATAATTACGAAGTCGATTGCATTTTAATAACCGCAGGTTTTACCGCGCTGGTTATTCGAAATTTAAAATTAACGAACGTTTTTTCGCGAAAGGATATCGCTCTGCGAGTGAAATTTTTCAAAAAAACATTTGCTAAATACACACCTACACACACACACACACACCTTGAATTTATGCAAAAAAATTCGGCCTAAATCAGAGCAGTAAATTATTTTCGACGATTAAACTAAAATGTACATAATAAATCATTGTAGCACATACGCGAGTCGCGAATCGCCCAGCCAATTCGAAACTGTGTACATATAGTCTAGCTAACAGGAAGCAAGTGAAAAAGAATTTCTCTTTGTACGCTTTTTCATTACCTTATACAGAGAGAGAGAGAAAGAGTGGCGAACACGAAAAAGGATTCTTTAATTAAAAAAGTATCCGAAAAAAGGAGTATCCGTCTGCGAGTTGAGGGTAACAGGAGGCAGAACTGCAGCTCGACGCGATCGCGTGACGGGAATCGAAGTTGCGAAGGTGAAGAAAATGGAATAATTAAAAAGAATTAATGGCATCGGCAAATCACGTGATTAGACGTAAGTACACTTGACTACTTTTAACTCTACTTTCCCGTCTATATATACACGTCGCTTTTTTTCGAGACCTAATGTATACCATATACACATTTATATATATTCATGTATATATATATATATACGAGTGCGCGCAAAGACAGATGTTGAAGAAGAGTTTCGATGCTCCTTTTTACTTCTGGCATCTGTGCGACAGCGAAGTTGCGAATTTTCTTCCACTTTCGGTGCATGCGAAGTGTCAGGTATGAATAGTGTCTCGGTGAGAAAAGTTTTTAAAGCTGTTTCCGCGGACGAAATAGAAAATCCGTTCTGTAAGACTTCTGATTAGTTAAGTAGATTTCGTACACTACTGCGCTCGAGACAGTTTTTGGAAATCGCATTACTTTAACTTATCCGACAGCTGATACTCTAATGTATATGTATATATATATTTATAAACTTGGTAGATAATCGCAGTAATTAATTGCGATAACTTACGATTAAACCGCGCATAAATTACACGCTTTCTCTGAAATATCAACTGCGTCAATTCAAGCCAGGCAAAACGCGAAACTCGCGTTAAATAAACAACAACTCGCGCTTGCAACTCTACCAACAATTCTGCTACCGCAAATCGCCAGGCGAAAACAAACGACCAAAAATTTACTTCGGCTTATCAGCCCAGAAGATAAAAAATAAAAAAAAAAAGATCTACTCTTCAACCCTTCCCATCCAACATTAATGGACTGCCGTAACGCAACTGCAGTTTTAAACTCTTCATCATTCAGCCGGTTTAACACGACGCGCGCGTGCGCTTCCCGAATCTAATTAGCCACTCGACGCGTCAAAGCAAACGTCGCTTTTTCATTTATCCGAAAACCAAAAACCGATTTTACGCCTGCATTCTCTCTATACACCATCTAATTAAAGATCTTCCGACGCATGAAAATGAAGAAAAAAAAGGACGCAAGCTCAACGAAATAAAATAAGCGAGCGCTAATGTCCGTGATAACGAGGAGCGAGAGAGAGAGAGAGAGAGAGAGAGCGAGAGAGAGTGAGTGCAAAAAGTGTACGCGAGACCGAATTAAAAAATCTGCTTCTAAAAAAAGGAGGGTAGGATAAAAAGAAAAAGAGACAAGGAGAGCTTGCAAAGGGAGAAAGGAAGCTTCGTCCAACGCGCAAGTCGTCGGAAAAACTCTTCGAGCCGTGCTGCACTCTAGCATCCGCTCTTAGTGGAAAGCTCTGTGTGTGTATGTGTTTGGGGGCTGAATTTCGGTGTGTATTTTTAGGCAGTGGAATAAATTATACGAAGTGTGCGAGAGCTGCGCGAAAGAGCGTATACAGTCACTGAGCTTCTATCCTCTACCTTTTTTTCTTTTTCTTTTTTTTTTTTTGTTGAGAGATTTTTTTTTTCGTCTTGCCGGAGTTGATATTTAGATGGTTTATTTGGAAAGTTTCGTAGAGCTTGCAAGCTCGGAGTCCGTAATTATGAAGAAAAGACGGAGTTTCGGAGGATGGAAAGAAGAATTTACTTTGAATGTGTAATTATGTACAAATACTTGTATTTTCGCTGCTCGTGCGTCGGATTATATCGTTCGGCGATTGCGTTTGAATTTCGTTATGCAGAGATGGAACAAAAAAAATTTCCCTCTCGTTATGCGTACCGTTGCTTTCTCTCAAGGGAGAAAGCGGAAATGGCTGGAATAAAATGTAATCGACAAAGTCGGTTAAGTAAGTTAATTTAAGGTGTAACTGGGTGTAACGTAAGTCAATTTGATTTTTCGATAGCACGAAACGGTTTAAATGGCTCAGCCACCGGGATAACCGAAGGGTAAAACGTACGAAATGTGGCTGTAGAAAATATGCTTACTGCTCTTATCAGCTATATTTTACGCATGTGTAAAGATTAGCGCAAGATCTAGGAATAAATACTGATATCTAATCCTCTTTGAAGAAAATTGACGAGTTGGACTCGTTAACATGTTAATGAAATCGCATAAAAATCGCAAAACATTTGCTCATGCAAGCAAAACGTATACAATCTGAAAGTGTCATAGCCACTAATTACAAATTACATGCATCGCGTGCCAAACGAACAGGAAAAATATTTAATCCACTATCAATGTGTGACAAGTCGTTGAATTCGATAGAAATAAAAGGGTGAAAAAAACCCTGGACAAGTGTAAATCAACGTATTAAGCGACGAGCAAACGTAAAATTTGTCGTAAAAAAGAAAAAAAAAGCAACTCTACACAAAGTTTGCTTGTAATGAAACTACTCCGTCAATTTCCCTGGGCCACTGGATAAACTCATTTTAACATTTCGACATCGAAGTAGCACTCGATTCCTCGAGAATCCACCCAGTCGATTTTCGAAAAATTTCTCTTCTATTTTCCCCTCCCAACGCGTATAGTCTCTTGGAAAAACACTCGAAACTCTAGCGGAAGCATTCCACCCCCGCAAGAAGACAACGAGAATGGACAAGTTGCCGCAGTCGCTTTTCCAGTCGGATAAATATAACATTTTTTCCGATAAATTATCGCCCGACGTATTCCGATTCGTTAAATAATTCGCGCTTGGCGCGTCGTCATCGCGAAGCATCATAATTATCGCGCGACGATATATAGCGAGGATGATCATCGTCGTGAGCGCCTGTACAGCCTTTGTGTATAATCAATTCTCTTTGAAAGACCGGCGCGTCGTCGTATTTTTTTCTAATGTCGTACACACCATTTTTTTCAGCTCGTCTGACGCTAATTTACAGAGAAGGTCTGCAGTACCGCCGGCGCATAAAACAACGGCCGATCGAACGAACTCGCCAGACAGTAGAAGATCAGCGGCGCGTACCGACACTTTTTACAAGCGAATCGCCGCAGATCGACTGCCGTCGGTAATATATTATAATCGCGGTCGGGATCGCTCCTCGTTCTTTTTTTTTTCCTCCTCCTTCCACCCCCACCACAAGGGATCGCCTATATACATAATCAGCGCAGCGCATGATGAGTCGCTGTTGCTTGCCAAACTGGAAAGTTTTTCACGCCAAGTGGAATTAATGGGGCTAGGCACGCTCGATCGACGCGCGACTATGCGGCGTTGTTATCAGTATATGCGCGCCTCTCTCTCTCTCTCTCTCTCTCTCTCTGTCTGTCTCTCTCTCTCTTGCGTCCCTCTGTCTTGTGGCTATGTGTGTTTGTATGCGTGCGTATACGTGCCCAACGGCTTATACTCACACACCAGGACGCTTGTGCCGCGCGCAACCCTTTTCAAGCTCTCTGGTATTGTTTTATAGCTTTTTCAAAGGTCCCGCCTTGTAGCGCCTCTTTCTTTCTCATTTGGCGAGCGAGAGAGGGAGGGACGCTGTGGGTGCGTGTTTTTTATTTTTATATATATTTTTTTTTACCCGCGTTATTCCGCTACGCCAGAGCGAACCCTCGGATGCAAAAAGTGCTGCTGCTGCTGCTCCTGCTGCTTTGCTCTTCGTTTTCTTTTAAATGAGTTATTAGCTGAACTGCTTGGCGATAGAAGAGACTCACAAAGCCGTTTCATTTTGATGATTTTAATTATTTACGGATTCTTATGTTGCGCGTGTTTTTTTTTTCAACGCGTAGAGTGTAAAGAAAAGTATTTCGCGGAAAATTTTCGTTACCGAAATCTATTCACGGCAACAAGAGCTTTCGCCCTTTTATAGCTTCTTTAAAGATCGCGCCTGCATAGTACCGCTTTCGGTTTCATTTTCTTCCCTTTACTGCTCCGTAACTTGCGACACTCAAACTTTCTCCGATTCGTGTTTGGAATTCACGAGTCATAAAAACCGATGCTTAACTCACCTCTCTATGCCCCGAAAACGATAACAATTTCAACGCCATCAAACTATACCGAATCTCTTTTATTTCATCGTCTCGCTATTTAATCCGATTCGTAAGATTCCGTTCGTGCGACTCGTTACAAACCATCGAAAACTCTTTCTACCCCCACCCACCCCCTCCACTCAAGTACAAAAGCTGCGCAAGCTCGCAAACTAAATTTCCTACAGCAACTAGCTCTGCAAAAAAAAAGAGATCGTCGGCAAACGCAACAGTTACTATCCACAGCGTCACACGTGTGCACTTGCTGTATACATATATAGCTATACAGTCGTAACGCGGATGCTCTAATCAGTTTTGCCGCACACCCGCTCTCTCTCTCTCTCTCTCTCTCTCTCTTACTCTTTCTCGGGCAAAAGCAATTTTCCCCGCAGTTACGCTAACGACATCATCGGCGCAAGTGCGAGAGAAAGAGAGAGAGTAGCGATTGCCACCTCATGATTCGCATGCAAATCCAGAATTAATAAATACTCCATTTGTCGGTACGCCGAGAGGCTTTACGAGGCCTGTAAACGCTCGCAGACATTGAGCCTCGTTGATGCAGTCGTAAAATCCGCGCCTACGGTGCAGCGTTTACCTATACGCGGTATACATGTATATACACAGCTGAAAAGAGGAGTTTCAACTGCTGTTACATCGCAATGAACGCGTCGAGTAGACTGTCTGTGTGCGCTGGTACTCGTTGCTTACACCAATTTCGTCGAATTATTTTACAGCGTGGCATCAACGCGTAAAAAAAACCCCGACTCGTCGTTTACTTTCTCTTTTTTTTTCTTCCTCGTACGTGCGACGTCTATATACGTATATGCGTATATTATGGATACACATATATACAAGTGTATGTATGTGTGTGTATATATATATATTCGTTCGGTGCAGCGATGGAAATTTAAACAGAAGAATTTGAACACCGCCGCCGCGAGGTCGAAAAAAAAGAAGCGCGAAAAAAGGAACTAAGGGGTTGGGGTCGCTGGGGGGAGGGGGAGTTTCGAGAGAGAGAGAATAAAACCGTAGCCATTCACCGACGCATCCCTACGTTTTAAATAAAAGATGAAAAAGAAAGAGCCGGGCCGAGTAGTTGATTGGCTAAGGCTCGGCCGATCGAGAAATAATTGTGACGCGAGGGGGTGGGCAATAGCGGCCAGGGGGGCGAGCGCCAGAGAGAAAGAGAGATACATACAGAGAAAGAGTGAGATAAAACGTAGGAAAGGGAGATAGAGAGAACGCGCGCTATTGCAAAAGTAATTTTAGCGCTGGAAAATACTAGCTTAAAAAGCTCGCGAGAGAGTCCTACCCCCGGGAAAAGCCAGACACACGTATAGAGAGAAAGACAGAGATAGAGATAGAGCGAGAGAGAGAAAGAGAGAGAAAAAGGTATACGTAAGAGAGGAGGAGAGAGCGTAGTGGAGAGGGAGTCGAAAAAAAAGAAACAAAGACAGCACCGAAAAAAAGCACGCGCAAAAAAAGAGAAGAGAAGGAGAGAGAGAGATCGGACCAGCGGTGTATCTGCACGAGAGAACGAGAGAGGGAAGCTAGCTCTGCTGTACGAGAGGTAGAGGTGCTTGGCTCGCGGGAAACTTTTTTCCGCGAAAAACGTTCTCCATGCGAATATTTTCGAGGGCGCAAGCCCCCTACAAACACACGCCCGCATCCATGCTCTCTGTGCCGCCCCCTACATCCCACCGCATCCCCCTGTGTATATAGATGTACACACACTCTCGCACTGCAGCAGCAGTTCGCCTGTGCGAGAAAGAAAGCGAGGGAGAAAAAGACACGCGGATGGAAAAAACTGCGAAAGCTCCTGTATGTATGTGTGTACGGCATAGGGGGGTGGCAGTAGGGGGAGCTCTGCCCCCGAGTGAAAGAGAGAAAGAGAGGGACAGAGAGAAAGCTCAGCTGGCCAGAGAGAGAGTAGAAGGAAGCGAGTGGACGGATACGAGAGAAAACGGACCAGAGGCAAAAGAAGGGGGTGAGCGGTGGCAGCGGAAAAAGGGGGTGGCCGCCCGGAGGGTGTCCGCGCGGTAGCTTCTAGTGTACACGCGAGAGAAACTCTGGAGTGTGAGAACCTGCACGCCGAGCTATGCGCAGTTATAGAGAGAGAACGAAAAAAAAGGGGGAAGGGTTGTACGCTGACCAGTTTTTAGGGGGCGGACGATAACCCTCCTGCCTGTATATGTACGCAGTGGAGAGAGAGCTTGCGTTTGACTTAACTTCAAACCGAATATAAAAAATTGTTGGATCGAAGCCTTCGAGAAATTTTAATTAATCAGCGATACTTTGGAAAAAAAAACGAAATTTAATTCGAAATTCGGTTCTATTCTATCTTTTGAACGAGAGAGCAAGAGAGAAAGAGAGAATTAACGTCAAGAGCGAAAAAATGCAAGGTGGTCTCTCTCCCTCATGGCGCGTTATATTCGCTACTACTAGCGCGCGTGGAAAGAAAGAGAGGGAGTGATAGAGAAAACGACAGCAGATAAAAAGAGAGAGATCCTAGGCTGGTGGCTAGCTCAGAGGGACGCGCCGAGGGGTAAAAAAGGGGGTTGGGTAAAAGAGCGATGCAAGAGGGTGCACGCGACGCCGGAGAGACAGAGAGAGAGAGAGTGAGCGAGCGAGAGGTAACTATTCCTTCCTCTCTCTCGCACTCTCAGAGGAATGAGAGAGGAACCATGCGGGGTGTCAGGAGGAGCTCGCTCGTAGGGGGGTACCGGCAGGGTGGCTTGGAAGAGTTGAGGTTGCCCCAGTAAAAATCGATCCTCCCCACTCGCGCGCTCTCTTTCTCTTTCTCTCTCTCTTCTTTTCCGGACGCCGGAGTTTTTCCCGCGAGCAAAGAGAGGGAGACAGAGATGCATTGGCGGCAAGGGGGTGTAGGGGATTGCGCGGCGCGGTAAAAAGAGGGTGGGCCCACCAACGACGGGGGGTGTGTGCGTACACACTGCGACGACGGCTGGTGGAGGGGGTGGAACCTGACGTGCCGCATACACCTCTGGACTCACCGACGGGGTAGGCGGTAGGGGGCGCCTATGCAGCACTGCTATCTCTCTCGCTCGCGTTCTTTCTACCTGCGGAGACCTGCAGTAGTGCGCACAGACACCAAGTTAGGTGGGCGGACGTTTTTCACGTCGTGCAGCTCGTAGGAGGAAGGGCGAAAAGAAGAGAGGAAAGAGGAAGAGATGAAAAAGATGCAGGGGTGAGAGAGAGAGGGGTCTAGGGGGTTCGGGGGCGTCGGATGGACGGGCGAGCGGGCAGGCTGGAAAAAAGGGGGTGGCGGCGTGTACGTAGAGGTTCAGCTCGCCTCTGCTGCTACTGCTGCTGCTGCTGCTGCTGCTGCGACTACTAGCCGTGCACTTTCTCTCTCGCTCTCTCTCTTTCTCTCTCGTTCGTTTTCTCTGTCTCGTTCTTTCTCTCGTAGCAGCAGCGGCAGCAGCCCGGCAGCGCGCCTCTGTCGTCCGTTCTGCAACGATGAAAAATTACCCAGAAGCAGCGAGAGCAGTTTTTTCTTCGTTCGGGCCCCAACGTCGCCCCGCAGTCGCCGCTAGTACGTTAGAGCGAGAGCGATACCAGCCGTCTACATGTATATACTATATTTACACGGACACATACATAGAGCAGAAGAGAGAGAGAGAGAAAGAGCGAAAAAGCAGGATAGGGAGAGAAAGAGAGAGAGAGAGAGACAGAAAAAAAGAAGGATGTATAGTTCAGCTTAGCTGACAGACAGCTGCAGCGGAGCCCTGATATATCGACCGGGTTACCTAACACCAATCCACCCTCTCTCTCTCTCTCTCTCTCTCTCTCGACTCGCATTTATATACCTGGGCAGTACTGCACGCGGTGGCGGCGACGGCCCTCTAAAGGGGGTGGCCACATTGCGCTGTATTATACGTATGTATACACGCCGGCAAGGCCGAGACAGAGGGTAAAAGAGTGACGTGCCGCGCCTAAACGCGCACTACGCTACACATGCTTCCTCGCGCGCGAAACGCACACGCTACACCAGGCGTTACTCCACCTCTTCTCTGTCTAGGTATACACCTAGTGTACATACCTACTACTACCTAGCTGCAGCATGCGCAAGCCAAACGTCGCTCGCTCAGTAGCCTAATGCCTTTCTTCTCTCGCGACTATCTCTCTCACTCTCTCTCTCTCTCTCTCTCTCTCTCTCTCTGACCATTACTCGTTTTTCGCGCGATTCTAGCCGCTTTTTTTCTCTCTCTACCTTTTGCTTCTTTCGGGGCTTTAGTTTCGGCTGCTGATGCTGCTGTTGCGACAAGCGGCTCTTGCAGCAGGAAAAAGTTTTTTTGATTTATACGCGACGAGCCAGTGATTTACGACTTCTGGAAATTTGTTTATTGCGAAATTTTCCACGACGTTTCAATTGTAGCTTTTGACAATGCACGCGGACGAGGAAAATAATGCGAATTCCCTCTTTTGAGGAGTGTATCAACGGGAATCGTTGAGCGCTCGGTTTTTTTATATTACTTTTTTCCTTACACCTTACGCACACTTTCAACGGTATTAAACGACGGAATATATATATATATTTTTATGCTTATATCACTCAGCTTGTAAGTTTACCTCTCATCGTAATATATGCCAGATTTTATTAGGCTATTAATGTGGGTAATGAATACATGCACCTCCGTGTATAAACTCCGCTCTTGGTGTCTATTTTCTTCTCTTTGTCACAGTATATTTTTCAATTTTATTCGCGTAATTTTTCTGCGCCTCGTTATTAACGAGTATTACGTGGTTAATGCTGTTTTTTAACTCGATATTTCAGTACCGATATATACTTTCATTTATTTTGACAAGCGGACACGCTATCATTGCTCTTTTAAAAATTCATAAATACGATAACAGACGTTTAATTTTATTCTCAATGAATTAAATTAACGGTAGTAATAATAAAAGCAGCGAGCTGCGAATTTCTATTGAAGAGAAAAATAAAAATTAAAAAAACAGGAAGTCTTAATGGGGATAGAACAGTACAGATTCAATTACACAACTGAGCGATTAATCCCATATCAAGAATCATTAATCACTGCCACTTAATTTTCGACATTACAACATATCCGCACACAGCGTCGCGAATAAATGCAATTCGCAGTTTGTTTAAAACTTTTAAGCGCGCTGAAATTCATTCGAAAGCCACCAGACGAATTTTAGTCGTCCCTCTCTCTCTCTCTCTCTCTCTCTCGCTCTCTCTCACACTTTTTCATCCCCTGCCGTCCCTTAGAAACGCTGCCGAGCGCGTCCACTGCAGAATTCGAAAAGCGCGCGAGGCGAAAATAAAGTAAACCAAAACGAAGTTTAAACTTAGTCAAGGCGAGAGATAGAGTACCTCCAGGAGCTTTAAGTGTTTCGAAAATGCTGTCGCCCAAGAGAGAAAGCAAGTGAGAGAGAGAGAGAGAAAGAGACAATAATTTCACGGCTTGATTTGAGGCAGTTAAAGATAGGTATAAGACTTCGCTAGAGACGAAAGACACTGGCTAAATATAGAAAACGATCCCGAAGCTACTACTACTAGCCCGTGAAATGACTTCGGCGCATGTCAACGCCTCCTGCAATGTACATGTATATATATATACAGTACGTGTCTATATACAATATTTCGTGTGCCCAAGCATTTTCTCTTTCGGCATTATAAGCGCTCGCGCACACTTGGCGCTTTTTTAACGGGTCGGGATATCGCTCGCGACACGAGCTTTTTTCCCTGCTTTTGATTCGTAACGGAGGTCGTTAAACCAAGAACGCGCGGGAAACGTCTCAGTAGCAGTCTCTCGATTTCTATTTTGAAGTAAAAAAATGTCGAGCTTGGTAAGTCGCTCTTAGGTAAGTTTCTTAAGGTGTGCGCTAACAAGCAAGCCGATTTTTCGCGCTATCTCCATGGAAATTAACCAGTAATTTACGTTTACGTTACGCCGAGTGCTCCGGACGCCTTGACTTCGATTACGAGCCTCGATATTTTCCATGGATATTCGACTTCGAGTCAACTGCTTGTTTATACCTTACGACGCTGAGCCGTATATATACATATATACGTGTATTCGTTTAGATAAGCAAGTAATTTTATGCAGAATCCAATGATCGCCGTTGCGAAATTCATTATTCTTCGGGTTGATCGTCGTCGTGCGTACCAGGGAAGTCGTATGCGCGCGTTCTTTTTTCTTCGTTCGCTGCCCGTCGCGCAACTTCGAAAAAAAAAAAAATACACGAACACATAGTAGCAGTTGTGTATTCGAAACAAATCATTCTCGCACATGTTGCTTCGCAAGCTAACTCCGGAGGAAACGTATATATATAATAAATCATGATTTCGTGTTCCTTTTTCGCTGCTCTCGGAAAGTGCCAAGTGAATCAAGTCGCGGCCAGGTCAAAGACCGAGGTGCTTACTATCTTATTCTAAAAGGGCGCGTCTTTTGAAAATAGTCGAGTTCTAAGGCGCTTCCTAATAATATTTGCTTGTTTAACGACGTCGAGGTAGCGGCAATGTTGCTTCTGAAGCACACCGCTACAAAAGCTTCTCTGTACTTTGTTTTGAGATTTTAAACGATTTTACGGATTCGAATTAGTTTCGTGGGAAAACCAGTGCCAAGTGTGTGCGATGTCAAAGGCGTGAACGAGTAGATTAATTAACGTGTCAAATTTATTCGAGAATATTATTAAACTGCGTTTTATAATAAATTTACATTTTTTTTTATAAATTTTCTTTTTATTTCGAGCCAGACCAATAAATAAACAGGAATTTTTATCGTATGTTGGGTCGATTTTAAGGTAATGTCTTTTTTACGTGGAATTATTATTATTGTATTATTATTCTGTAATTAATGTAGTTTTTATATACTAATAACGGTTATTGAAAAATGTTCTCTGTGTGACGAAGAAAATATGTATTTATATTGAAAAACAATATTTATTTGAATATGTAAAGTTATTTTCAGTAACGTTACTTAATCTATATAAATAAAAGAATTTGCTTGAATACATTTAATAATTTGTTGAAATTCAAAAAGTGGATTTATGTAAATGTAATATGCAACAACTCGGTAAATAAGTTTTAGTGGTTCTATGAATATTTATAGCGATCCAAAAAATGTCATATGAATAACGAATTAGTATACTTAACTAAATGTATATACCGTAATTATAATTAATATTCAAATTAAATTACGCTAAAGTTAATATTTTCCGACAAATATCCAAAAAAATCATTTTTTTTAATTGAACGAATTTTATTTATTAGTATGTCTATTACATTGAAGGAAATACCTATGATACATTTAACGATAGTCACATTTGCCACTGGGACAATCAAATCCATTTATATTAAAATTATAGTATATAATTTCTAGTTATTTATAGTGATTTTATAACTTTATACATTTATACAACGAATTAGTATACTTAAATAAATATAATATAAACAGTAATTGAAATTAATATTCAAACTAAATTTCGTTCAAGAAAATATTTTCCTATAATTAACCGAAGAAATCGTTTTTGTAAATCGAACAAATTTCATTTTACAATGTATTATAAACGAAATATCTAAGATACATTTAAGAAAAGCTGTCTTTGCCACTGGGACAGACAAATCCATTTATAGGAATAATACAGTATATAATTTATATTAATTTTTAATGACTCCATGAATATTTATACAACGAATTAATAATATACAATAATTTAAATTAATATTCGAATTAAATTACCTGTAAGTAAAGGACTATCGAAAGAAACAATTTTTTTTAATCGAACAAATCTCACTATTTAATGTAACTATTACTTTAAATAAAATCTACGAAACATTTAACGAAAGTCGTCTTTACCATTGGACAATCAAATCCATTCATAGTAAAACGTTGCACTTCGTCAATCGAACGTAATAGCCGCGCAAATTGAATTTTCCGCAATAACGACTATCCGAATTCATTGCGATCATTAGTAACCGATATACAAACGCAAATAACAAAAGACGAACTATCATTGTCAATCTAAAGATACGCAATAAGCACGATATAACTCGAAGTAATTAAATTTATGGGATCAGGGCGACATCTTCCAGATAACGACCGCAAGCTTCCAACAAACGCATGAATGAAATCTGTATAGTGGCACATGCGATACGTGAAGCGGAATCACTTACCGTTGGTGGTAAATAAAAGCGGCGACATCTCGAGCAATTTCACAAGTTCCGTGACAGTCTGGAACACGAAGAATTATATACGTACATATATATGTGTATACATGTATACCAGGCTCGTAAGCTCAAGAGCCGTGATTTGTTTTCAGTCAACGTTTCCGTCGCATAATTTTACCATTTGCGGCTATGACCGAATCGCACATAATGTCTCGCGAGACGAGTTTCGTTTTCTTTTTCTTTTTCTTTTTTTTCCGTCGTCGATATGACGTGTCTCGCTACTTAATATACGTACATAAAAGTATATATGTATATATATTTTTAGAAGATGAAAAAAAAAAAGAAACTCAACGGCAACAATGAATTATCGTCGAACAAAGCGCCAGCCGTCGCGTTTATTTATCGTCGATTCGCGTCTGTCATAAGCGAAGATTCTAACCTTAACTCAATGTTTACATTGATGCAAATGTTCAACGTTTGTTATTCAACAACGACGGCTTTTTCGTCGTAATAAAGAAAGACAAAGGTTACAATTTGTAGCTCGGGAGGCGATCCGCCGATTACGTCGTACGATTCTAGAGAGGTGAACAAATTCTACTCACTTGCTTATCCTCGATATTGTAATTGGCGAAATGCTTTTTATGCAATTATGCATAGATCGCGGAAAGCCGAGTTGGAATTTCGGATTATTTCCAATGGCACATCCTACAAAAATATGTTATCGACGAGTTCCAAAGTGCTTTCAACTCGTCCCGGTGGCCGTTTGCGTTCGAGATTTAATTATAAAACAGATCGCTCGCGGCGAACGCGAATGTGCACAGGCAAAAAGTAAAAAAAGTTGGAGGTTATGACAAGCCGTAAGTTTCAGCTTAACTCACTGATCCATTGGAATCGAAGAAAATCCAACGAAATCGATCGGCTCCGCGTGAAAAATCCACTTGCGATTGCGGTTCCTCGACTTGAAACCAGCGCGAGAAAGCGGGAAAGCTCCGACATAAAAAAAAAATCTCTCGCTAAACACTCGGCTTTGTGAATCGGGGAAACTTTTTGTCGAGCCGATGCTAGCGCGCAAAGTTTTCGAAAGGCGCGCATGCGCAGATCGGACCTCACGGCACTGCAGCGCTAACTGCAATGTATTATATACAGAAGAGAGAAATTAATCGCACAGTTGTCGGAATTTTCGTCTTCTCTTGGCGATTACATCGTGCGAAGACGATTTTCCGATAAATAATGGCTTTTGCCATGAAAAATGTTTTCACGGCGATCAAGTCATTGACGCGGTTGGCTCCAGTGCCTAAGCGTGAGTACATTGGATTTCTGTCAAGACTAGAATTCTCGATTATTATGTAATGACGTTTCGTTCAATTCTTTCCAGGTTATATTTCTGCCTGTTCTGTATTGAGAAATTCGTCGGAAAAGACACCTGAAGTAGTTCAGGAAGATAAACGTGAGTAAAGGATACTTTGTTGCTTGTTTTTTTCTTGAGATTTGAGATGGTATCGTGTCGATGAGGAATTAGAGTTGTCCCATGGCTACACATTTGTTTACGTTGTATTGGGTCAGTGCTATTCCAGGCTCCAGAATTGTCAAATGTCAATATTTTAAGTAATCGAACTTTGTTGTGTGATCAATGGGATTTGTACGCTTTGAAATGTAGTTAAATAAATTGAGTTGTCGTAGCTTGAATCTGTATGAGATAAGTTTATTTACACTAGGAAATTTACGTATATCTATTCTGTATGGTTTGATATTTTATTGACTTTTTGATCATTTTCATTGTATGTTTTATTGTATGTTTTACAGCAACTATTCGGAAAATCGATTCAGCTAAAGTTTCGCAATTAAAGGATTTTGGGTTTTACATAGCCGAATGTTTGCCAAAGTACGTTGAAAAAGTTCAAATCGAATGTGGAGATGAATTGGAAATATGCATTTCACCCGATGGAATCATACCTACCATTAGCTTTTTAAAAGATCATCACAATTGTCAATTCACTAACTTGTCAGACATAACTGCAGTAGATGTTCCAAGCAGGCCGTACAGATTTGAGGTATGACTCTATAAATTTAATTTAAGCATTGATTTCTTTTATTAAATTTAGTTACTGTACTTAATTTCCCTTTTAGCTAGTATACAACCTTCTTTCAATACGATATTGTTCAAGAATCAGAGTGAAAAGTTACACAGATGAATTGTCTCCAGTAGATTCTATTTTTGATATACATAAAGCTGCTGATTGGTACGAAAGGGAAGTATGGGATATGTATGGAATTTACTTTACTGGCCATCCTGATCTTAGGAGAATTCTAACTGATTATGGATTTGAAGGTCATCCAATGAGAAAAGATTTCCCATTGACAGGTTACATTGAGGTAAACCGTATTTTAATTTGTTTAATTTCAAAAAAGATACTTACTTTATGAATAACATCAATCTGTAATGAAAGATATTTCTAATGTATATAGTAATATATACAATTAAAAGTTGTATCTATTAATGTATAGATAATATTGCAAAGTTTTATTTTATTAATAAATGTTACAAATTACAGGTCCGATACGATGATGAGAAAAAACGAGTAGTTGCTGAACCTCTAGAATTGGCTCAAGAATACAGGAAATTCGAATTATCTGCACCTTGGGAACATTTCCCTAATTTCAGAGGTGCTTCTCAATCAGCAGAAGATGTACCGATTAAGAAAGAAGGTTAAAGTGAAATTAGACCATTACATTATCACATAGTACAGAGATTATTTAATTAATTCATAAATTAATTTTGAGTAAGAATCTGTGCATTGTTAATACTTTATATAAGTAAATAAATAAAATTGTTCTGTATATTCATCATGCATTCAAAAGCTCAATTATACGTTCAATAAGTAAAAAATAATTATTTATTATTGTATATAGACATAAATTTTGTATAATAATCTAAAATAAATAATGCTCTTAAACTATGAATTATATATTAAAATAAATTTTAAATCTCTGGATGGATAAAGGAATGAGTTGATTATTAGGAAAGAAATGATATATTAAAACAGATATTGATTTTTCAGTTTTTTTTATTTCCAAAGTTGTAAACAATCTGAAAGAATACAAATTTTACATTGTTATTTATAAATATATTTACTAACTTCAAGATTTGCTGTATTTATCATTGAGCGATGAGAATAAATTTCAAGTAGTTTTTAAAATAAATATATATAAATACAGCACATTCTAATTAGAAGCATGAGATTGATTTTTTATTGAGGTTTACTCCTCAATGGCTAATAATGCCCGTTGGATCAATAGTAAATTGATACCAATCAGGTGGATGGGATGCCAACCCCTACCAAGAGTCCAGAGCTCTCACTTTCAATTGTATTGAAAATAAAATTGAACAATTAACTTGTATTTTCCAATTTAAAAAGTGATGTATGAAAAATTTACAAATACAACAGTTTGGCTCAATGACCAACAATTTACTTTAAAAACTACCTGTACAAGTTAACAAACCAACCAACAGTTAAAAGAGTGAGCCAAGGACCCTGTACCCACCATTTACTCTTCTGGCGTCTCGAATTCTCCACTGTTGATTTCATCAATGATATCGTGTGGTGGCCTTCCCTCAACAGTGCATCCAACGGACTGGCAGGTACCAAGGATTTCCTTGATAGTTCCACTGAGCTCGCGGGACATGGACCTGGCCCTCATTGCACGGGCAATGTTAACAATCTCATCGAATGAGAGGTTTCCACTGTGCTTAATGTTCTTGACCTTCTTACGGTCCCTTGGGGGTTCTTTCAAAGCCTTGATGATCAGCGAAGCAGCTGAAGGTACCACGGAGATGGTAGCCTGTCTGTTTTGGATGGTCAGCTGGACGGTGATCTTCAAACCTTTCCAGTCACTGGTTGCCTTGGCGATATCGTCTCCGACTTTCTTGGGGGACTGTGGATAGGATTTAACGAATAAATTGTTTGCTAAATTTAAATTTCTAGTCGTTTAACCAAATGGACTGTGCGCACGTGTATCTCAGTGTCTTACACGTCGGTTTTGGAGGTTATCAATGGAAAAGTTACTTTATCACATCGTATGCAAAAAAAAAAAAATCTTGTTAACTCACCAGACCAAGGGGACCAATTTTGGGGGCAAGAGAAGAAGTAGCTCCTACTTCACCTCCGACACACCTCAGGAACACTGTTAAGAGAAAAAAACAACAATGGTCATTACACGTGAAATCAAAAACAGCGAATAGACGATTGTCAAAGATAAGTTATGAACAATACCCTTCTTGACTTCAGTGGGGTCGAACTTAGGAGGCATTTTGGCAGTTTATTTGTTTAACAAATAACGAAAAACCGCTGATGTCTCCCGATTACAATCAGGCAACGTCCACCCGCGTAGAGCTACGTTTTAGGAAAGGCTGTTAGCCGGAAAATGGAAACACTACTGCAGCGCCACCAATTGCAATTTTCGACTTTCAAGTTAGGTTAGGTAAGCACTAAAGGTTCGTTAACCGATGACCGTCACGTTTCCATTAAACTACAATTTATAATATTTTTATATGGTTCGTTTATGTGAAATTAAAAATGTTCGCTCTATAATAATCTACGCCTGAATCAATAGCATCAATGGAAAAGATTATATTCTGTTAAATTATTTCCATCAGCTGCGGTGCTGACGAAGAAGTTTACCGTCTGATTTACGTACAGTTTTATTCCTTTTATTAACGTAAATATAAGTTGATTTAAAATCGTTATTTATCTATTGCAAATTATTTGAACATCTGAATAAGATAAGCGGAAAAACACATCAGATACATCCATTGGTTGAGAAAAAATCAAGATCAAATGAAAATATTACCGCGTCAGGAACCTATAGCAGTGACGCGAACTATCGCTCAAAAAAAAAGTAAAAAAAAAAATAATACATTTCACCGGCCACGTAGACACACATGCGTCATGCCACGACACCAGAGTACTGACAGATACGGCGCTTCTTAAAGACTTTCTTATAAGTCACGATTCCAGTTAAATGGCTCTGCGTGTACCTCTCAAATTAAAAGATCATCAATAAATACCTTTATAAAAACATATTTTTATTATGATAAGAATAAATTCCTATTACAAATGTTTATAAGTAATATTCATTCAACAAAATATTATCAATTATATCTTTCACTCAGCACTCAAAATATTTACATTAATAAATTGAATATTTGTATAAATGTAACCACGATATAATTAAGGATAAACGATAAAAAGCCCCTTTACGATTTTCAATGATTCTTTCCAAATGGAATGTACCAGATGTATACACAATAAGTTTCTTTTTTTTTTGTATTTGTTATTTTTTTTTTTATTTCAAGCACTTTTTTTACTCCATCATTTTTGCACATTTGATTTTGGCAGCACACCTCATTGACCCTTAATAAAGGAAAGACTCGAGATTTCCTTTATTATTGTGTAATAAGTTATCACAATGGTACATGGTTCTTTTTAAGAGTATTTGTAAAAAAGTTTATTCATTAATTAGAAACTCCATAAACGTTGTACTTTTATATTTAATAGTAATTCTTTAGATTTATCTAAGTGAAAAAAGTTTGTTCACTATTTACGCGCGTTGTCACGTGTTGTTGAGAGAAAAAGAAACACCGCAACACACTTGTGAAAACAGCAAAGATTTCATGTTGCGTTTGAGTAAAAAAGTCCATTTTTATTATAAAAAAAAAACGTATGGTACGTCCTATTATTCATCTCCTCACTGTTTTAAATTAACCACATAAATAATTACAATTAAATTCAGTCATCGGAGCCAATAGATCTCTTGGCTTTCCTTTGCCTTGGACTTTGTTTTGGAGTCTTGGGAGATTTGTCTGTAAAATAAGTGAGGATAAGTTACTACTAGTTCAAGAGATAGACTGAGTATTTTGTGATAATGATTATACTTACTAAGCATGCGAACAGTCTCAGAGGGAAGCCAATCGTAATCAACATTGTTGGGGTTGGAAGTACCGACTTCGACAGTCTGTTTACGCGAGGAAGAACGGGATTTTCTTCCGAAAGAAGAAAGTAGCTGTTGTCCTCCAACAAGAGTTAGAATGACGCAAGCTGTCAGGAATATGTACAGGAAAACAGTTTCTCCGTCCAAACCTTCGTCCAATTCAATGATTTGTACAGTTTCATTGAAGACAGCTTCATTGAAAGAGAGACCGTTCTGTAAAAAAATAATATTACGTTAACTAAACAGTTTCTACTTGTTGAATTAATGAATTTCAAAATAATTGCTTACAGCATCTCTGTAGTTCAAGTTAATGTTAAGTCCAAAAGGTCTTCCAGCGAAGGATTCAGATGGAACGAAGGAGTAAGCCAATGTAGCCTCATGGTTAGGCTTAACTATCTTGTTGTAAGCGATAGTAGAAAAGTTCTGGATGTAGAAATTGAAGTCCATGGGATAACGGAAAGAGGTGTTGACCGTCTCCACAACAAAGTCAATCTCACCCTTGTTGATGAATCCAATCAAGAATTCAACTGGCTTACCAGCAGGTAATTCTGCAAACATACATTTTTTATGAAATATATTCCAACTTAAAATATTTTTCAGACTTAAATTAGTCTTATCAATTCATCGCGTGTTGTTTGTAACAAAAAGTATTAGCAAATCTTTACCAAGAGTAGATAATGGATTGTGGATTGGTTCTGTAAATAAGATTGTAGTGTCAACATCTTTTGATGCAGTAGCAGCCTCTTCCTCTGGCTCATCTTCCGCAACTATGCTGCTTTCTTCTTCAACATCAACAATGTCGTCATTGTCATCTTCCTGAGCATAAGCGACCGGTCCACTTCCTAAAATTGAAACAAATAAAGAAAATTTAATACCCAAGTCGCTAATCGCATTCTCCACTCTATTATTAGATCACAACCTTTAGCTATTCTGAAATTATAGATTAACAATAAAGCAAACAACATATCCCACGCTAATGAGTGTTCGCTATAAATCCACTCCAATCTAGTATCAGAACGTAAATTAAAACACGGAAAAATATGTCTATCGTTTCAAGGTAATACATTCTCACATCAACCAGCTACAATTGAAGCTATAAATAAAGATAAGCTACGACCATCTGTGACGGTAAAAAGTCGCTCCAAAATTAAAAGTAACCCAAGCTACAGCTTATCTCCGAAGTTTCATAATGAGTAACCCTCGATTTTTTCATTTATTACAAAAATCCCAAATCCTCACCAAACGAACAAACATAAATCGAAATCCCGAGAAAATTTCATACAACAAATCGCATCCCGAAGTACAGCTGTACGAAATAGCTCACGTGTCACTTTTGAGCTCCGGATTGTCACACAAATAACCGTTCGATTTTCGAATTCGGCCGACTTAAATATCGAATAAATTCTCGCGAATGAATTCGAATGACTGTTTAGGGCCAAATACGAGAAATAGTTGACAAAAGTCTTGTGCATCTGCTTGACATCTGGAGACAAGACTCACCTGGACTAGTCGTCAGGATAACAGCCGGTAAGGCGATGAGCAGCAGCAGAAGTAGATTCCTCATATTGTCTTGATTTTCGTAATCCTTTAGTCCCGCGTGCGGACGACTAGGTCGATTTCCACGGAGCTCGCGGAAATAAAGGAGAAAATGATAAAAGAAAAGCTGCGACGACGGCGAGGTTGTTACGACGAGTGCGGCGTTACGCGAAGGGAAAGAGACAGAGAGTGAGAGAGAGAGAGCAAAGGCCTACTTGCACATGCTGCGCTCTCGTGGTGTGCCAAGTCGTCAAGTGTCCGGTAGTGGAGAATGTAACGTTGTCTTTGTTGCTCTTGTGTGGATTAGATGAAGAAATAGGTCGGAAGTTGGCTGAAAGTCGGTACGGAACGCTACGTCACAATCATTGGAGTTTAGCTACGAGTCTGGCAAGTGCAGGCTGTGCAACGCCGATGCATTGGGGGCGAGGATTCGAATTTTCAAATTTTCTCTTTTTTTTGTTTTAGTATTGTAAGTGGCTGTCGTTATTATCTACGGTAGGAACGCTAAACGACGATTTGAATTTTCGCTATCGATGTGTTGGCCATTTCTTCGGTGAGATTAAATTTAATTGCTTGAATATTTAAAAAATAGGGTGTACAGTAGGGTGTACAGTTAAATATGTTATATTTTTAAAAAAACATCACGATTGCATTTTTATTGGTTAGAATTGTAAAGTATTAATTATCGCAGTAGACGCTTTGATTTGAATTTTATGCGAAATAAATTAAAATCAAAATGCTGAAATGACGATAAAGAAGAATTGATCTTAAATAGAATGTTGTTTTAATATTGCATATTGTAATGCAAAATCCAACCGCCGTAAAGACCAGTGAGTTTCGCTTCAATTTTTTTATTATTTCCTTAAATAAAATGTTTTTTTAAATATAAAATATATATCCCTCATTGAATTACTATCAAAAATACTCATTATTAATAATCTTTTTAATATTTCTCCTAATCGAATGTTGATATATAATATTGAATACCGAACATTCGTTCATTTCCAATCAACAATAATTTTTTTATTTTTTTTTTCCAATAAAATATTATTTCAATATTCATAGCTGATTAAGTTTAAACATAATAATCCTTCGATGTCGGCATAAGGTGCATCAGTGTTAGAAACTGGATTACAGAAATCCTGAGCAGTGGCTCCCTCTATAAACTCCACCTAATCGGTTATTGGAGGAGATAGAGCGAAAGGGACAGAGAATACTTTCCTAAGTACATACGTGGACGATTCTCTTCGGAGCTCAGATTTTCGAGTGATCAGTGATCGGATTTTTCGGAGTCAGGCGCAGGCGCATTCGAGACGCGTATATTACATCTAATTCTTACCACAGCTCCGTTGTTCCGTGTGGACGACATTGATTTTCCTGATGATAAAATTAGTACATAAATTATATAGATAAAAAAAAATGTATTGCAAGATTATTGCTTTTTTCACAGAATATTTTTATTTTGTACGAATTAATACAAATAGCTTAAATTAAAAACTATAAGTACTTATATGTATACTACAGAATACGACGCTTTTTCACAAGTCGATTAATCGCTCGTATATGTTGATGATACAATTTAGAAAGTGCGCTTTGACAATATATTCGAAAGGCTTCAATGACACTGATTTTGATTAGCTGATTATTTGTAAATAATTACCGCTTACAAAATAATCGTAACTGCGATAATTTTTACAACAGTTTTATAAATCGTTATGTACTATACGACAATGTAAACGCGCGTTTAACGTATTATACACGTATAAAAAAATAATATAATAAAACACTTCGACGAAACTTCGCAAATATTTTAGTACACATGCAGTGTTCGGGCAATTTATTGCCAATAATCTCGTTCGATTTTATCGCATATAACTTAAGACTTAAAAAATTTACTCTCAATATACAGGATTATTATGTATATTTATATATATATAGTATAACTTATAATCACGCTATAATTAACCTCTACAAAATCGGCTAATCTCAATTTCGTTGATTGAAAAGTCAAGAAATTTTTATAATAGAACGTAACTATAGAATTTTGTGCATCTCATTAACGATCTAACCTCAAAAAAATGTCTATATCTCATATACTTCGAAAATACCTTCCTTATCGATGGCGATACGCGCGCCGATCGGTAATTTACGATTTAACAGAAGAAAAAAAAGTACGAGACGCGCAAATGAGCTTCTCACGCGTCTCTCTTTCTCTCCAATCTTATACTCTCTCTCGTCGACGAAATCCCTTAATTTCTATAAGACGGTCGACGCGCTTGTTTTTTGCCCATACTGCTGAGGTCGATGGTTTTTCCACTGGGCAAAACGAGCTTGTTCTCCTGGTAGTCGACGAAAGTGTTGAGGATGTCTTGATCCTGTTGTTGCTGGGCTTCTTCGTCACATTTGATACCGGTTTCGTAGGTGTACTCGCGTCTCACACCGTCGGGATCGACGTAGCCGTACTTTCCTCGGGTGATACAGTCGATACCGATTATTTCTTCCTTGAACGAACCGTCGTCGTTCTCGAAGCCCCAGATTATTGAACCGTCCGCCGTTTCTTCACGGTAGCGTCTTATGACCTGTGGATTTTAGGATATTTATGGGTTATTAGGGTATATTATATATGTTTATGTGTTTTCGTAGACACATAGCGCTACGTCATCTAATATGTTTGTATTTAACGATTTTGTAGAAGAATATAAATAAGCTGACAAGTTGAATATGGACAGGGAAATGGTCCGCGTGTATTTACGTGTACTTTTAGTTTAAGAGTGAAAATTATATAGGTATTTCGTCTTGGCTGTCTTTGTGTCAGTAATGCATATGTAGTAATTTTACGTAACAATAATAGCTATAATTATTTTAATTTGACGACATCAATTTTTAATTTTAAAAGGGTCATCTCTGATGTAACTTATGCTGATCAGAGAATTAAAAGATTTTTTATAAAAAATATCAGGAATCTTCCATTGAGCGTATGATAATTCGCAGAAAATAAAAGTTTGCTATATTTAAGAAAATGTATTTATTAAATAATCGCTGTTTTGGAAGAAGCAAATATTTACTCGATTTAAAAATTTGTTATTTCATTTCATAAAGGCAATTTTTTAATAAATAAACATTTTTAAATGTTACGAACTGTTAAAATAAAAACAGCTTAAAAGAATGTATTTCGCAGAAAACATTAAAGGGAAGGGTTCCTTAAATTGTTTATAAGAAAATCGGTATTTTAATTAAATTTTTCGTAATACATAGAATAAAAGTAAAAATGAAAGCTAACTTTCTTCAACATAATTGCTCGCTGAGTTTTAAACTGGTTTCATTGAACGAAGGTGCACTTTTTACGAAATCTTGTTTTTTTTATTCAATAATAATTTTAATAACATTTGTAAATGTTTATTAACGTCCTATAAACATACAATATTTTGAAATTCACGGGCACCATACCTTAATTAGAACACGCGAATAAAGCTTTATCAATGTTGTAAGAAAAGTAAATAAACCGGTGAGCTGTTTTAATTACAAATTACATAGAAAGAGAAAATTGTACAGTGTGCGCAATAAAATTTGAACAAAAGATAAAGTTTCGACGTTCTCCTAATCTGTCGGATGATTACTATAGTCAAATTTCCATTACTTATTTTTCTCTCCGCGGCACGCGTAGAAAAAAGTGTGTCGAGGAACTGCAGGTATTTATATACATATATATATATATATGGGCAATTCTCTGACAGATTGTCCAGACAAATATTTTTCAACTATTGTTTGGCACTATTTACCATCGTGATTTTTTTCATTTTGATACCATTGATCGAACCTTTTCAAAACTGACTTTGAAGAGTTGAATGACTTCCAACCAAAGAATTTTGGTGTTATTGTTATGAAATAGTGTAGTGATTGATTAGTTTGGTTCATCGTCAAGCTGGATTGACTTATAAGCACCTTATTAGTGTATTTATCATTATCAATTATTTCTAGCTAGTAATAGAGTTTAATTCCCAGTGTCTGAGATCTTCATAGACACTTTTTTATTCATCGAAGGCATATTCAAGGTATGATCGAACCTAATAAACTGAATCTGTCAGAGAATGATCCATATATATAAATAAAATAATCTATAAGAAAATAATCTAAGATTTTTATATCGATTTGCTCGAGCGCGACCGATGGTTTCGCAAAAACGTCTTTTTTAACACCTGCAGTTTTGCAATTTACGTAACTCACGAAAGCGGAACTCTGCCGTAGAATCGTTATGTTCATCATATATACCACTGTCCCATATTCATCAAACTTTAATATACTACATAGTATATGCAGTGTGTAAATAAGAGTTAAAATACATTGGGTTATTCAACAACACCTTCGGCGCTGCGAATATCGATTATCTTTTGAGAAAGCAATTCGCTCCTTAAGGCTATATATATATATATTATAAATATCGACATTAATAGCCTCCGACAATCGTATACACCAAAAATATTGGGAATACGATCCATCGTCAGCGATACATCAGGAAGTCCGTAAAATACGTCGTACAAGAGATTCTAAATGAAATTCCATACTCGGTTGGTTATCGAATACCGCTATTTTTATATATTAACCATACATCCGTCGATATAAAAACATTTACGTAAGTTACATTACCTGAGCTACGGGTTTCTTGGTCCTACCCTCGCCATAGTAGTCGGACTGTGCTTTGGACTTCTTCGGTGCCACTTGAGCCCTCTGTTTGACGACTGGACGAGCCTCGTTGATGTCGTACTCGTTGCGTTCGGGAAGTTGCTGCTGAGATTGCTGTTTCAAAAGCCTGACTGGTTTTTGCGGTCTGTACTGTACTGGTGCGATCACTTGTTGAATCTGTCAGATGTAAAGAAACATTATGTTCGGTCGTTTAAGTGACGCGAAGTTGTTAGATTTCTTAGTTGGAAGGAGTGTCTGCACTTTTTTGGCTAATTGATGAAATGTGGTCTGTCACCGATACTGTACATGTATAATAAATTGTTATATGGTTTATTGGTTTCGAAAAATTGAAAACATTTTTATCTGCTATTTGATAGACTTCATTGTGTAGAATATTGCGTTAAAAACACAAAGTGAAATTCATCGTTGTCAAAAACGTATGAAGCTCTTAGTTGGCCGTGCGAAGGCACGCGAGAAGCCTAACTTGAATTTTAAACGAATCGACTGTTGTTGATATCTGTAATGTTTTATTGTTAAACAACAAAAGCATATCCGAAATTTTAGGAAAAATTCAGAAAAATTTTTGAAATGTCGCTATTTTGTATATTTTTAGTCTATTCGAGAATCACATTTATTCTTAACGTTAGGCGTTTCGCATAAAATTTAATAAAATTTCTTAAAATTTTTTTATACATACTTTAAGAGTCCTATAAATTCAATATATAAAATTTACTTTTTCTACAATAAACTGAAAAAAATTGCCTATTTTTTGACCCAACAAACCAAAAGAGACCCTTAAGGGGTGTTTATTTCTGGTTTGAATTTGGATTGTATACAAGAAAACATGTAATGTCATTAGAGAGTTAAATTTATTATCTTAAATGTATTAAAAATCGTTATTTACTAATTCCCACCAGAAGTCGATGTTATCATCCTGTGTAGAGATATGATTTTTTTAAATCTGAAATTATCCATTCGTTTTATGGAATTGTGTTTTGTTCGTTTATTATTATTTATATTCTTGACGAGTTTCGAAATAAAAAAATTATAATACCTAGAATAAATTATTTACACCGTAATGTTACATATGATACATATGACAAAATAAAAATACATTAAGCCTGCGACACAGCTACAGTTAAAAAAAATCATATTTTATTATCTGCATAATAACATTCACTTCTGGTAGTTTAAAACCTATTAAATAACAGTTTTTAATGTTCTTTTAAGAAAATAAGTTTACCTCTGTAATAATGTTAAATGTTTTATTACAGCATACGTTTAAGCCTTATTTAAGCGTAATAATTAATATAAAAATTAATTGACAACCATAATTTAATTCGTTATATAATTATGTTATTTGGTATATCTAGTTGAACTCCCTTTTCAATTGATGAAACAACGATTTCTACATATACAAAGACGATTATATTGTTTATTACTGCACTTCAATGATTTTATATTACGAAATACTCTGTACTGAAGAGACGATTACTCAACTGAGTCTTATTTTATTTCATCATTGTCATAGGCATTTGCAAAATTTTTGAATGCGTAATTAAAAACGTGTATCTAAATACTTCATATCTTTACTATAGCAACTCCGAATTAATATTATAAAAATTCAGACTTATTTATTTACTCTATGTTCGGGTGAACAGTGAAATTCCCAGTATTGTATACAATGGGGCGATTTTTTAGTTAACTATAAGTGTCTACAGAGAGATTTTTAACTCTGGAGCTTAGAGTATAATCTGATTAATTTAGTAATATTAATTTAATAAAAACGTTATTCAAGCGTATAACATTTCTGTATAAACAATAATCCCTCTTTCAATAATTCTCATCATTATTATTCTTACGTAAAATTATCCATTCAATTTATAAATAACATTTTGGAAAAACCATTTTTTTATCAGTATCATCAAGTATATTATTAATAATCACGTTAAAATCTGACAATCTGTATGTCTACATTTATCCACTCAAACAGTATAATAATTTTGTTAGATTAGAGTCATAAGGCATAACTTAGAGAACTGCGTCATCAGTTATAAGAGTAAATAAGAATTCTAGCCTATAATAAAGAGCTCAGCTTTATATACAGCCAAGACCATATTGACCATATTGCTCTTTTCTGAAAGTAAAAACTCACTACTGTACAGGAGTAATTTATTTCTGTTATTGTAGTAATTTTCACTCCAAATTATATACGCATATTACTACTCCATTGCAGTTCAAACAAGTATTAAAGCCCGATTACTAAACACTGTACCAACCATCGCTATAGCTCTTAAATGAACCCTACCACTGAAAGATTCAAATCATAAAAAAAGAACTTCTCCTACTAACCTGTTCAGGAATAATATTAGTCGAAGACCTAGCAATGTGTTGAGCAGGCCTGTACTGAATCGCATGACTTTGGGGTTGCTGTCTGTCACTTTGTCTATGATCCTGATGTCTCTGTTCGTGTTGCTTCTGCTCCTGTTGTCTTTCGTTTTGCCTCTGTTCCTGCTGTCTATCGTGATGTCTCAGTTCTTGTTGACGCTCGGATTGAATGTGCGAATAGGCGCTAGCCGTGGGTACGGACACTGGTGACGGCGTAGGGGTCAATAGGTTACCCTGAGCTCCGTAAGCCGATACTTGGCCAAGGTTGGCGATCACTTGGACCACATCTTCGTCTTTCTCGTTCTCCTCGCTTACGGGTTTGATCTCCGATTTCGGAGGCAGTGATTGAGGCAGGCTGATCGACTGAGCGTGAACTATGTGAGGATGTTGAATCGTTTGGATCGGTAACGATGGATCGTCGTTCTGCTCAAGGGCGATCGATGAAGAGGGTCGGGAACCGCGAATTCCCGAGGTGAAAACTGGCAATTCTGGGATTGACTCGACGGATGGTCGTGGTCGACTGTTGATGTTGAGGAACATTTTGTTAGAAGTTTGTTCTGTGCATGTATTTGTGTTTGTGTAATAACCGGTTGGCGATCGGCAGGTGTTATTGATCGTTAAAGTAAACGTATGAATCTATGGAATGTATTTTATGAACATACTGTAAAGTTTAGTTACATTTTTAGTGAGCATTCTATGTATAAGGATTTATGTGGGGTTTGCACTTTTTCTCTTACTGAACTTTGAATGTCTGTGACGCAAAATTTTATATTATTATAAAACATTTTTTTTCTTAAAAGTTTATTAAAAAATGTTATTTAATAATACCTACTATAAGTTGATATCATCATCCTGAGCAAAATTATGGTTTTTGCTTTATTTTAGATTTGGCTATATTAGCTTATAGTAGCTTGAACGGATGACGGTTTTTTAAGATTAAAAACTCAAATGATGTTATTTTAGATTATTTTTAATGAATCTAAGAATAAAAAAGAACATCGTTTTGCTATTTTTTGGAAAATAAAATTCCATTAAATTGTTCAGCCGTCGTCAAAGCGAAAATTAAATAAATCATATCTTTAAACAGAAAGATAACATTAATTGCTGGTAGCTCTTACTAAATAAATTTTTTTTAAATATAGCTTTATGAAAAAAGTTTTATTTTGCAATTATATTACATTTTTTAATTCAGGCATTTAAAATTCAGAGAATAGTAGAGAATAGTTAATAGTGGGTTACTATAACAGTTTGAGTAGTACCTATTCGACTATAATAATTTTCGAAAACATAAATTTTCAATTACTCCTCAAATCCATTAAATAAAAGAACTCCGAACTTTATTTTAGTTAAACTTTTGAGTTTTATTAACAAATTTTTCAAGCTCAGACATACCAAGGATACCTTTTATTTCCAAAAAAGAGATACAAAAATTTCGTTTTTTATTTTAATTTAAATTTTCGAGTCGTAAATCAGAAAATTATTACTACTCAGACTAACCAATCGAAATAGGCCTTTAAAAAGGTGTGCTTGTGACTTGAAAATACTAACATTACTTCACATCTCATATCAATTTTCGAAAATCAAATCTATTACTGTTTTGTTTCAATTGCACAATTACCGCAAATGACCATTATCGGTACCATTGAATGTATCACTACAAAGCATACAATTTATTTAATAATCTGAAGGTAATGGCTTATCCGCGCAAAATTCATTTAAAAAAAAAAGTTTCGCAATAAACTGATTTACAGCTGTTTCGCACGCAGCCAATGTTTAAATTCTCCAACATCTGTAACGTTTGATTTTCCACGAGGAAAAAAGTATTACGATACTTTACGACTCATGAAAAGCCAGTAAATCAATAATAATAGATGTCTCAACAAATTAACATGACCGTCGTATGTACATCAAATTCCATGTTCTAACACAGTTTCAGCTCACCTACAAAGCTTGCGATAATAATTCTCCTTCGATTTCCAACTCCATCGCTTTTTTCCCATGAACAAATTACACAACCGCGTCTGCGAGTTTAATAAAACTCGGACACTATCGTTAAAACTCCTATACACACCCACGACTTCACAA
Organism: Apocrypta bakeri; assembly: GCA_018906985.1. Taxonomy (NCBI): domain Eukaryota; kingdom Metazoa; phylum Arthropoda; class Insecta; order Hymenoptera; family Pteromalidae; genus Apocrypta; species Apocrypta bakeri. The sequence goes on from JACCIA010000002.1 coordinate 6,455,970, forward strand.
ACGTGTCTAGACACAGATATATATGTATATATTTGTATTTATATATCGATGCAATGCAGTTTTACGATAATATCTCCAAAATCGCATTACCGAAGCTCGCGATATCCTCGAGGATGAACGGGGAAAAGAACGAAAAAGAAAGAAAAGAATGAACGATTCCCGTTTAAAACAGATTTAAAATAGACTCAATGAAATTGAACAATGTCCATGGGAAAAGTGGACTTACTTTATGGGTATCGGACGTCGAAATCTCTGGTTCACCACACTCGTCTGAGACGTAGGGTTGGATAGTCTCGGCGAAGCTGGTACTGGTTGCTTGATTCTTCTGGCACCAGGTATCTGGAGGGGCTTCTTCGGCGCTGTGTGCACGTCGTCGCCGTACTGCGCCAGGGCACAACCGGCGCAGCATATCAGCAGCTGCGCAATTGTAACGAGCGAGGAATCAGATCGAAGTCACGATTAATTGTTGCGTACAGAAATATGCGCCGAGGTTTAATTATAAAAGGGGGTAGAGAGGTTCGTCAGGAGATTGGAATTTAGATGCCTGAGAGGTGTAATGGATTGTAACAGTGCCGTTCCAAGGTTGGGTACGTGTATATGTATGTGATGAAATCCGAGATTAGGATTATTAGTTGTGATATTTGTAGGCTGAACAGGATTCGATCGAGTTTATTGTCTTTTTTTTCTGATCCCACGTTGTTATGCCGAGATATACCTGAGATGATTTATAGCCTGTTTTGCTAATGTATATGTGCACTGACAGATGTGCCCTTTTGAGTAAAAGTATGTTAAGAGAAGATAACGCGTTTTAAAGTTATGGCGTTTCTCGTGGTTAAGTGTATTATGTTTATTTTAAGGACACTGGAAACAGATTTTCGTTAAATTAGGGAAATTTATTTATTCGGAAACAGCTCTTTTGGAACAAGAAAATAAAATAAATTCTCAACTCGATGGTCAAAATCCAAAATATCGTTTGAGCTTTGAATTTAAGAAATCCATTAATTTATTTTTAAAAATCGTATGCCTACACTAGATGGAAATATCAACTTCTGACCTTATTAAATAATATTTTTGAACATACTTTTAAGAAAAAAAATAATATTAAACACACTGTTACGTATATTCAAATCTTAGTGAGGGAAAAAGTACAAATCCCTTTTAAACAAAAAATTTAAATAAAAAAGTAAAAATATTATCTGAAATAATACGTATGTTTATTTCATTCGAGTAAATTCAATGGTTACATTGAAGTAAATATTTTCTTGCGACTATCCAACAAAATCTTTTTTGTTGTCAAACGAATTTTTTTCAGTACAGATATATAGTTTATTTTATGAATATGTTTAAGTCGAATTGTTATTTTCAAATTTCAGCGATAATTCCTTCCGGCTTTTCGACAATAAAAGTCAGTTCGGCTTTTATTTCTATATATATGTATTACCCTTTTTTTTCAGCGTAGTATAATTTCTGTTCATATTTTTTAAAACGAAAATAATATAACACTACTTGACTGTTCTTTAAAAAAACTTTTAAAACTTAACATCGGTTTGTGGGTTTTATAATAAATACATATCTCATGGAAAGTAACCGTTTAAATTAGTTTATCCCCGCATTGAAAAGAAAATTCGCATTTTACAACTATTTTTCTTCGAGGGGATAATTTCTTTCAGCTCCAGTTTTTACCAAAAGAAAACATAACGACGTTGCATAATTTAATATAGTTTTAACATTCACCAGAATTTTGCGAATTTCGTACGTTCGTTTTCGTTTCGTAACCCTATAAAGATATATAGGGTGATGGAATTTAGGATAAGATACAGATCTTTATTGAATTTAAAATAAATTAATTTCCATAGCTTGTACCGCAAGCGTAAATGTAAAATTACAATCGGATTGAATAAAGAGTTACATGTGTATACAATACATAACTCGGCTTGTACAACGAATTATTTAACAATAGTTAAAAACTCTACGACAAGACCAAACATTGTAAAAAAGATACATTCCCGACAGCGCAGTCGATTAAAAAGAAAATCGTAAAATAATAAGGAATTTAATATACAATTATAAAAATGTTTAAATAAAATGTTACACCCGCAAGCCAAGTCATTCAGAGTCCCCCGGATAATTATCAATGAACGATAATTGCAAACTCTCAAACCGCCCATTATGACGCAAACACATTAATTTCTGCCTCATAGAGCGTTATTGTAACGAAAATCATAAAGTACGTAAGTGGCGAAAAGCCGTCGTTAAATCCAGTCTTTTTACTATATTAATACGTCGTTACACAAAGTCTCTCTGCGCTTCGAGAGAGAGATAGAGAGAGAGAGAGGGGGAGAAAAAAATAACGCCAGCGGCGATCGATAAACAATAACATGCAAATTTTTATTACAATACATTATACGCGACGAAAAAAGCTTTATCTCATAGCAAACACTGCCCGATATTGCTTCACGTCAGTATATATCTATATACAGCTTGTACACGTCACACAGCACCTGTCCTTACTTTCCTTACGGCATCGCGCAAAGTGCGTAAAAAAAACAGAAAAAAAGACACGACCAATCGAAAGTAAAAGCGAATCGTGAGCGGATTTATTTCGAAAAATTCGCGATGCACGTGGGAGAGAGAAAGCAACGCGACAAAAGCAGGTTAATGCGATCTTTTCCTTTTCCTTTCCTACATCTCTCTATGTTGCCGATTTATCGTACATTTCAGTCTCGTAGTGTCTTACATTCGATCAGCTGAATTAGAAACAAAAAACTGGCGCTTTGGCGGATTTCCAACCTTTGCGTCTTGCCAATATATGCGGCCAGTAATTTTATTTTCTTTCAGCGCACGCACTCGCGGCTGAAATTTTTCGTTCTAAGAATAGCGGCAGAAACAAAAGGATATTCGCTTCGGATAAGGAGAGGATATACTTATGCTTGGGGAATTTTTTTTTTTTACCCTCACTCTCTCTCCGGAGGCTTTTGTGTTGCACGCGGTGAAAACCGCACCTGCGCTCGTTGGAGTTCAAGGTCCGCTGAATGTCTGATGAAGAGATCCTATGCTAATATTTAATTTCACTTGTGTATACATGTTCGGTAGCACCGCGAATTATCTGTATATCGATGCCTTGTAGGAAACACCCGCCAATTCAAAAGAAGAATTCAACAGGCAGTCCATTAAAAAAATAAAATATGTACAGAGTTATTTTGATATATTTACGTTATCTACGCATAAGTATTATACGTATGATGTATTCTACAATACACGTAGGGTATATATTTATAAATATAATTGATATAAATGTTTACATATTTAATTCTTTTAATCAGCTGGATCTTGAAGTCTCTATTTCCGAGTTGGCTGATTCTTCAAATCTGATTTTGATCCGACTGGTTTCTGAAGTCTCTTTTTTTAAATTAATTGGTTGTTGAATTGTTCTTTTGAATTGGCGCTATTTTTCTACAAAGTCATTCGATATTGTCGCGAATATTATTTGCGCTATCGTCTACGGGAATGAAATGAAAGGATGTTCGCTGATGCTACTTGTTGGAATCGTTTTCGGTTCGTTATTTATAACTGCACTAATGAGGTTTACGAGGCAAGAATCGTATTGCCGACACTGTACGCGCACACGCTTTGTTTTATACCGCGAGCGCGTTCTATTTCTTTTTTTTTCTCATTTATTGCGGATGATTAATTTAAGTACAACCGCGGGCTTTTTAAATTTTACAGCTCGACATTACGTACGCGGTCTCTCGTTTTATTCACGTTACAACTTTCTTTATAATTGTATACAACCGTGTGTGTGTGTGTGTGTGTGTGTGTGTTTGCATGTATATAACATATACATATCAGATTTTCCTTAAGTGCAAATTCGAGTGAAATCTAAAGCCTCGAGCATAGTTAAGTGCCCGATCATACGTATATAGAGTAATTGATCTATTATTATAGATGAAAGTTTTAGGGTATAAATGAATAGCATTATACATATTGCGCACTAGTATATATAGCATTCGTTATCCGGTTATATTCATCGTTAACTATATATACACACATACATGTGCAATATATATATAATATATATACATATGTATAGATATAGGACGTATTCTTACCGCATTTAATAAAGGATACTACAAGTAGGTAGGTAATGCACGAGCAATTATATTTTGAAAATGTAGCCAATCGTTAAATATTTCTAATTGTTATTCAGATAAATGTATATGCACAAGCGAATCACGTTGCAAAAACACACATTTCTCCTCGGTTCTCGCGTGCAATTAAACGTTTTCACGCTACAGCCCGCGTAAGACCACATCTCTCGTAATTGGCTTTGGCTCTCGTTACAAAAACAGAAATTTAATAATGCTCTAGTTTTTGCGCGATGGGAGAACGAATTCGCTCCGGCAACCAAAGAAACTGCTTATGCTTTTTGCAATAAATCATAAAATCTTTCATCGACGCAATTAACAAGGATTTCGCGTGCGTACTGGCTTTTGTATCGTGTGGATTTTCTTTCGTGAAAATTCTGACATGTTGTTGTGCTGTCGTTATGATTTAACGAGTTATTTTCACTCGACGAGCACTTTGAATACAACGACGAATAATGATGCGTGTTATATATATATGTACATGTATACAATTATATCGAGTAGAGATAACGAATTAGTACAAGTTGCTTTACTAATAGCGCGTGCGATGTACGCGGTACAAGAGTAAATTGAAAACGAAAAGTGAAATTTTTCATCCAACGCTGCGGCTCTCTACGAGCCGGTGCTGCAACTAATTTCTCAATATATATATTACCAAATGTTTTATTTATTTTCGTCGAAATGCGTCCAGGACGAAACTTTATTTCTTTCTCCGCCGCGACATTAAAATTGTTTCTAAAACTAAGAAACTTCGTAAGGTACTCGTTGATTGACTCACGATTGACATCTACAGTTATTGTATACGCATTACAGCGAAAGTCTAATAAATACATACACACACACACACAAACACATTTCATTCGACCCAAATGTGCTATATTCGCAACCAGAGCATTAAAAAAAAAGCATATCTTATTATGCGTATACGTATACACTGTCGCGTATTTTCTATTTTTACTGCCAGTCAACAGTCCATATACGCGCGACAAGTGTTCGCATTTACAACGCTTCGAAAGTAGTTTTTAGTCGGCGACTGCGTTATATCTAACCCGAAGCGAAGAGAACTCGTAAAATTCACGCAAAACGCTAATTAATCCACCCCTGAAACTCCTCCTGTAGCCACACCTACAGCGCGAAGTGACTTTGGAAATGAAAAACGCCTCAGCTATATATATACGCGATGCGCACAGCCTACGTGCGAAAATCTCTGACGCCAAGGAGTAATTTGCCATTCAAATCGTAAACCGTCTGCGTGTCGGCGGAACAAAAGAAGACGAAAATGAAAATGAAAAAAAAAAGGGACGAGCGAAGAGAGAAAAGGCACAGCGGATGCTGTACACGAGTCTACCTATGTAATTCCGTCGCTCTCGGTGTATATAACGCAGCATCGATTGTTTACGCATCGGTATATCAGTGTCGAAATTTGACTTAATTTACGAGCCTCTGACGTAAGGACGCCTCTTTCGGTAGTCGTTGGCGGGAGATTCGAATCGCGAGGGCTTTTTCGTGCGTGGCCTGGAAACGAGCGTGAACTTTCACCGTGAACAAGTGATCGAGATCATTCGTAAGGTGTATTTTTATAATCAACGACGTCTTGTCGGAAATGAATGTATTTTTTATTTTTTATTTTTATTCATATCTCGACTTGCTTCCAGGCACGAAACGCGCGGCTCCATTGTGACATCTCGATTGGAATTTATACTTTTCGAAGATTGATTATACCAGCCGCGCGAGAGAAGGTTCGTAAAGGGACTTTCTATAAGCGCGCGACAAAAAAAATCGAAGCCCATTACGAAAGCCGATTCACACGTCGTTTACAACTCGCGAATGACACGCGCGTGTGGCAACTCTCGTGCGACGAGGTGCATTTCCGTAAAAATGTCCCCCTATTTTTTCCTCCTCACCCGGCCAATGTAAAATAAATGCGAAGTAGAAAGTTCGACGCTTCAGAAGTATTTAAGAGCGAAAGAAAAAATTAATTTACTGTCTCGGCTTCGACTTTACAGGCTCGTCTTCGTGATTCACGTTCCTTTCGCGAAGTTCACGCTCGAGAGGAGAATCCGTTGGCAAGAAATTGCGCGTGTGTTTTCTTTGAAGCTCTCCGAAGGAATGACTCGCCGAAAGTCTCCGTTCGTTTGTGTACAGCGAACTTTCTCGAATAAATATTTATACTTTTGCCTGGAAATTCTCTTTTAGACAAAAAAAAAAACAATTTTTTTCGTATAAATATGCAATGAAGCAATAAAGCGTCCTTTCATATGTTTTTGAGGGACCGTACCTTTTGAGCTGCGTATAAATAACTCCTTTGAAGGAGATTTACGTAACGCGAAAATTTCTTTTTAACGAAACGACTTGGTATTATTCTTTTTCGTTTCTTTTTTTTTTGTTTGTCCTCGAGTATCAGTACCCGGTGTTATCGGGTTAATTTTATCGCGTCGACACCTATTCGACTCGGTAATTAAGAGGTCAATTGGCTGCGATTTTGCAGTCGTTGTATTAAAATATTTACGACGAAGAAGTCACGTTAGGTAACGGACGTTCGTTTTACGCGTAATTGCTTTTTATCGTGCTTATAACAATCTTTTTTAAAAGCCGCGCATAAACGACGTATGTACATGTGTAATTGATCGCTCGCGTGGAATGTAAAAGGGGAAGCGCGCGAAAATTTGAATCTCTCTTTTGAACCTTATTAGCGAGCTCAGCTTTGAGAATATATTTAATTAAAATATATCATGGGAAAATTGCCACTCCCCAAAATACCGTTAAATGCCGTTCGCCGTAATTTGGAAGGTAAAAAAAAGCCTCACGACGATTAAAAATTCTTCTCTCGTTTCCTCCATAAAGTGTAAACACCTGCAACCGTATACAATTACATACTCTTACAATTTTCGGCTAACGCCAAATAACCGTAATAAACTATTAAACGCCTCGCGTTTTCGGTACACAAGTCTATACTTAGAAGTACGAATTCGAATTGCGTAACACTGTTATCAGTGCGGTGACCTTTCTCCGCCTCGAAGCACGAAACTAACTTATATATATATATATACACAGAAATTCGTCGTAATCATAGCGGACGATCACTTAGAATTTGATACTCGATTAAATAGAATTACGTAACTTTCAATTCGAAATTTCTCAACCGATAATCCGACTACTAATAAAAGAAAAAAAAAAAAGAGTGTATCAAAATGCTTCGAAGGTCGAGAGATCGAGTCTCGTCGATGTAATTATTCTTCGATCCGAGGGGGAGAATAAAGAAAATAGTTTCGAATTCCAAAAAAAGAACCTCGCACAAGTAAACGATCTCGGATTAGCTTCTATATACGCTGGAAACAAAAGACTCCTCGAGTGTAGTATTACTTGCATACCAGACGTGCGTCCGTAAGTATTGTACGTACATGCGCGTATGGTACTTCGCAACGTATAACTATATAGCTCGGCATTGTCGGTCGAAGTATTTTATTTGCGGAGAAAAAATTTTAATCGACCCACCGTTTTCCGCGAGCCAATTTCATTCAGAAGTCTCGCGGGATTTCGCGTATATAGATATATGTGCGTATATATATATCTGTGTATATATATTTCAAGGAACGTCGCGTCATCGATCGTCGATGCGCCGAGAAAATGAGAAAGAAAAAGCTCGCCGGCGTTGATTAAACGTCTATACGTATATACACATGAGTCAGCTATGCTAATGCAGAGATACACCTCAGGGATGAAAGCGCAGTATTTCTAGACAATGCTGCATAGCTTCGCTTCGGAATATTAATTTTTTTTTTCTATTTCACCTCCGGGACGTTTGGCGATTTTGTTCTTTCTTTTATAGCGTCTCCCGATTGTATAATAATGTATTGTATATATATGTGTATAAATATTTTGATCAACTTAACGATCTCCGCCTGATGTAAAGACTCAACGAAATTTCGTCTCATTAGGAATTTAACGCTTAGACGACATGATTATAGAATATATACCGAGATCGTAAATAACGGCTCGACTTTCCATCAGACAACGCGTAAATCTCTGGCAATAATTTTAAGAGGCAAAAATTAGTTATTTACAACGCGGCACTAAACATTCCGCAGACCTTTTTTTTCAAATCTCCGGAACAATTCAATGTTACCGTTTACACGGCATATCCTGAAAGCTATTTACCGATCTCTTGCACGAGCCGATCGTAGCCAACGCAGCGTGAAGTCTGCTGCATGTTATACCCCGAGGACTAGGAAATTGTTCTTTAAACTATGCTTAACGTGGACTTTCATGATGTATAAATACATATATCTCGATGATACGAGAATCTGAGAATAAATTCGCGTATGTCATTACCCTCGAACGTATCATTCCTTCCATGTATTTTTTCAATCTACTTCCTTTTTTCCCCTTTATGTAGTCGACGACCGATTTCACATCGCGATGCGGAATCGTGATGAGGAGAAATGAGACTCATTGTTGCAGCGGAGCCAATGTTTCTCTCCGCCTTGAACTTCATTGCAAGCGACGACGAGTGAAAAAATCCGAAAACTCGGGATTTGCATTCCCGCTTATAACAGCAACGAAAACGACGCTGGAGTCGAGGAGGTCGGTAAAAAAATCGCGAGATTTAACCAGGAAAGCCCGTTCGCGCGTCCGTATGAAAGTGAAAGGTATATATATGTACATCTATGATGTTTTTCAAAGTATATTATATATAGGCGCGCGTCGAATAATACTTATAAATATACCGATCGACATCGATGGCATGGGATAAGTTCGATTAACGTAGAGACCAGTTTCTCGATAGACTCGCTTGCGTTTCTCTCGTGGCAAAACTTTCAAAATCGCTTGACAAACGTCTCGAAAATATATCTTTTACATAAGTTTAACGAACTTTGCGTGCCTTCACTTGTCGCGGCGATTCCAAGTATAGGGACGATCGGTAAGAAACCGGTTGGTCGCGCATCCAAGTGCAATGCTCACTGTGCATTACGCAAACGCTTACATTTCAAATTTAAAAACCACTTTTTCACTCTTTATAAAAGTCTACGCAAAGATATGCGAACGAAATATCATTGTCGTCAATGGGTATCGGTATGCAAAGTATGCCCTATTGTGCGATTATCGCGAGGAAATTATTTCACTTTCGATTAAATAACTCTAGTTCCCCTAGAAGTGGCGGCGTGTTGACGTGCAGCCGATACGCACTCTCACGCACACGTGTTATTCAATCAAATTTATCATCTCCGTTGAACTTGCGCAAATTCTCCTCTGAGACAAATCGATCCGAGTTTAGCATTTTTATACGCGTTTTAAAACAAAACTCGCGCCTTCGCGCGCAAACGAGAGTAACATTCCCAACCGAATGAAGCAATTTCGCGAACAATAAAAAAAAAGTAAAAAAATAAGAGCACATTGCGCATTGCGAATACAGATCGAACTTGCAAAAGTGCAACGCCTGGTCTCTTGCCCAACGTCGAACTTCGTTGAAAAAATTCCACTCATCCCTCCAATCATCGTTAAAGCCAATTGTATTTTAACGAAACCGATGATAATTCCGCGAAGAGACGTTGCCGACACTCCCCGAATGAACAGTCACAATGTTGCATATATGTATATAAACAGCGAGAGGGAATGCATACGCAGTCATATATAGACAAACTCGTCGAGTGTTTGCGTTGCATATATATGTCTGTGTGTGTGCACACATACGCACACATATATAATACAAGTATAATACACGTATTCGCCTATAGTGACCATATAGACACGGTTGTCGAGGGTACAAACGATTCTGGCCTCAAGGTGTTGTTACGCTTGTGCGCCACGGTGAGATCCAGGTCAAAAGTTGCGCGGCTATTTATTTTACGCGGGTGTGTTATTAATTTTTATTGCAAGTCTAAGCACCCTAGGCCCGAGCTATATTTCCGACAGCAATTCACACGCACGCGCACATATATGCATGTACATACACTTTTGAAATCTTCTCTTCGAAGGCGAAGGAAAATACGCGCGGTACGCGTGTGTATTGAGTGAGAGAGACGAAATCGGCGAAAAAGAAATCGGCAATAAAACGAGACTTCACACTCTCATTAGCTCGTCGGGAAAAATCTCCTCGGCGCAGCATACGTCGACTCCCGCGAAAGTCAATTTGCGCGAGAGTTGTGTAGAGACTTCGGTGGTCGCGCGCGGAGTCGCGGTGCGGCGCTATGCCGGTCAGCCACGCCAGATAAGACATAAAAGCGTTTCACGTATATATAGACTAAACGTACTATAGCTCTCGTTCCTACTTATGTGCACACGTATGGACACGTGTACGTGTGCGAAAGATTCCGTGTATGCGGTATGCGCTATGTGTACCAGCCACGCCAGCGGCACACGCTCTCTTTTCTAGCTCCTAGTACGTGCGCGAACATAGAGAAGGTGAAAGTGCTCGACATATCGAAGAATTTCGTTTCCGTATCGGCGCTCGCGGAGTCCGATCACACGCCTTTTTCCGTTCCGTATGTATGTGTCTCTATTTCTCTCTTTTTCTCGCTGTCTCGCTCACTCTTATCTTTACGGCGCTCGTTCCTACAGTAGTCTACTCGTCTCGCTGTAATTACACGTCTTGTTACGCGCTAAACTCGCTTTTTTCTCGCTTCTCTCTTCCCGTATTTACCGTTTCGACGCGGAGATCCTTTCGAACAGAAGCGAATTATTTTCGAAAATTCCCTGGAACTTGTGGATACCTCGTCTAAGAGGATTCGTGCAAAGAAAGTGTACAATAATGTGGATGTACAATTCGAAGAAACAATTTCTCTCGCAAAGCGCGCGCGATCTTTTCAAAAGCCCCCGGAGTTCAAGTTCGGATGCCATTTATCTCCGTGGTTATTACAACGATTTCAAATTGGAGCACGTGTACGGGGGAATTGCGCAATTTCTAACTGGAGCTTCACTGCTGTATCCATTGAAGGATAGAGTGGGGAAGCAGAAAAACAATGGAATATTAATCTAGTGAAAAGTCTTGTTTTATGTAGATTAATGTGTCGGCTCGTGTTTCTTAACGATTTGCACGAGCGAAGACGCACAAGTAGGTCGCCGAATTGCGCATACGTGGGTGATCTTGACCGTGAAGGGAAACTTTTTCTATTATACCAAAAGAGAGGAAAAAAACCGTTTGCGAGCGCGCGAAACGCACACTCGCCTGTAATGTTATGCGCGCGAATAAAACGTTTCAAGCGTATCGACGTATGTGAGACTTGAAAATAAACGGTAACGAAAATTCATATGTAGATGTATAACGATGTCTTGAAGGAGAAACAGGCTTCAATAATCAGGCGATTCGAATAAAGATTTCAAGAACCAGCCAATTCGCACGAATTGTTCGTATTTTATGTATTTTATACGTTTTATTCGCATTATCGTACATACCTATCATACGTATAGGATATTATACGTATAGGGCGTATAATACGTCTGTACAATAGTGTAGGAATATATCAATGAATATATTCGTAAATATGACTGACTGGTTTTTGAAATCTTTTTTTTAATTCGCTGCTTTTTCCTCCAAGGCGTCTATTATACAAATGTACTCGCGAATCGAAAATTCGTCACCCGTGGAAATTTGAAAAAGAAAACGATAAGCGATTTTACGTAATTTATAAATATATATACATATATATTTAAAAGTCACCCAACGACCTGCTTGCGCAATAATGTCTCATACGCCTCGCTCTGGAAGTGTTCGAATCTTGACGGTCCGGATTTCGAGCTGCCCTTATACAATTGTCCGATTCCGATTGGAACAGCCAGTGTTTCGGACAATGTTTGTACCACGATCAATGTTATATCGTCATTGCGGCTGAATATTATTATAAGGTCTAAAATAGTTATCGCACACTACCGCACGGGTAATTATCGAGACAAAAAGCTTAACGCAAATAGTAATCGCTGAAGCGTTAAGATCGATTGCGAGCATGAAATTCTATGGTCACTGTGTATACATATATATATAGCTGGTTTTATAACGATGACGAAATTTTCGACTTTTCTTCGACCATCGATGAAAATTTATTATTTTACATACGAGGCGTTCGCGTACGTAGATGCAACATTATAATACACGCTACGAAATGAAACGCCTTGCATAAGAAGAAGCCAATACGATGTTTCTGTAAATTTTCGGATTCGCGCGCGTATAAAACACGATGTTCGAAAAAAAAAAAAAATAAATAAGAAAATCGCGCGAATAATTTTCTCACGACTCTTAACGTTTGTTTATCAATATGTTGGTACGAGGTATATTACGCAAAGGTCGATATGTACAAGTTCGGTCATAATTTCATAATTCGCGCGTCTCGGAGCTTGCAGTCATTTTATCGCGTCGTTATTACACACGCTTCGGCCTATACGTTTCCATATACATATACACACTTTCGATTCCTTTTTATTTTTCTCGCCCATACTTATACTCCCGTGTCAAGGATACGATTTTTCTCAAACTTTTGCACTTCTATGCGTGTAAATACTCGCGCGGAAAATTCTACACCTTATAATAATCCTCGAAATGTTCGCGCGGAATGCCGAGACGTGTGTGTCACAATGTCGTGCTATTCTACTAATTTTCATTATCCCAGCGCGCACTCGCTTCGAAAACAAAAACGTTAACGCCTCGTTGTAATCCCTCTCTGTAGTCGTGTGCATTGTATACACACACACACACTATAGGTACACACATGTATAGGTATCTGCATACGTGTCTGGTATAGCTATTCACTCGCTCGAGAGTCGAGGAATTCGCATTGAAACATTGTGTAGATTAAGGCATAGGATTATATAGTGTCGTAAAAATTAAGTCGCAGGAAGGCGTTCATTTAAATAACACTTATTACAATGCAACTTCCTCGTGAAAAAGGACCCGCTCGATATCATAACTCTCCTACGTTTATACATATAGCGGTCAGTGCATTAGTGTATATATTATAAATACCGGGATATATCTCAATTTGAACACGAGAAAAAGGAACGATTTCGCGATATCCTTTGCAAATATTTTACTTTTCTCTGTGCTTTCAATATGTGTACGTGTGTATGTATGTATATATATACGTATGGTCACGCTAGATCGTTGTTTTACTTTTACGTAACGATACGAGTCTTAACGAAGAAAGCATAAGAGAAATTCTCTATTTTTTCGCATTACATAAATCACACTGTGACGTGTCATATATACGCGTACATATAATACATTACGCGTGTCAAAACGAGATCGATTTAACATTTTAATATTCAGATTAGTCGAAAGTCCACTAGTGTGTGTATACTTATGCTCGAGAGACGGAATATTACGTAATTTCGGTGACGAAGAGCGGGGGGAGGGGGGGGGGAGGAGCCGAGTTCGTGTCTCGGGTTCACTTAGCATACTTTGTAATCAAAATCAAACCGGCGAAAGCATTGAATTCGCGGACGCGATAATCGGCGAATGATCCAAAATGACAATGAGAAAGAGAGAGGGATTTTGAAATGCGGCTAATCGACGTTGTGAAAGCTCGGCTTTTGTTCAGCCAAGGGGTAATTACGCTCGATTTTGAAAAGCCCGCGCAACGCGGCAACGGCACTGAATACGTTCAATAAATACAGACTTAAACGAAATAAACCAGCACTTGCGTATACAGAAGAAGCTAATTAATGCACCAGCACAACAACGTGATCACTTTTACCCTGGCACTATATATGCAATATTACTCTTTTATATATACGTCGTGCAGATATATGTATTCACTTCTCAGGATTTAGCGCGGGAAATTTGAAAACTAGTCCACCAGCGCACTGTTGCATATACTTACGATCGTCCCAAGCTTTAAGGTCATCGCTTCCTTCCTTCACGTGTATATCTATATAGAACTGTGTCCCTATACTCTTGATTATATATATATGTATGGGTGTGGTACGCCTCGTTACTGCTGTATATATATATATATATGTCTATATATACACAAGTACAATACAATGTCTCACGTCCCGCGTGTATATACGACGTTCCCTTACTAGCTCGGGGCACGCCGCTGCTTCGACTTCTTATACTTATATCCCCCCGGACTGGCGATATTGTCCGGCCCTCCTCTCCCAAGCTGTGTGCCGTCTCTCCTTCTCGCTTTTTCTCCCGCCGCCCGCGTTCGGGATAGCCGCTCGACTTTCCTTTGGAGCTTGGCGTTATAATGCACTTGGCGCAGCACAGGAGAGAAAGAAAGACGCGTGTACACACGCGTCGTTGTTGCGCGAATTTGTAGTTCTCGCACGAGTCTTTTTTTTTCTTTTTTTTTTTAATTTCTTCTTGTTCCTCGCGGGCACGACTGATCGGGGAAGAGAGATTTTGACCGTTGGGAACGAATAAACGGGTGAATGGGTTGTATTGAGAAAATAGGAAAGTTTGGGACTTTTACCGGTGACATTTTCGATGTTTTGATTGGTTTTATTTTTTTTCTTTAGTTTTGTTGTTTAGTCTTTTTGTGGATGACAAATTTTATTTTGGAAAGGAAGGTTTTATCGGATTGTAGCTTTGTTGTATAATTATTTTTTATTTTGAGTTTGCAGGGAAAATAATGTAACATTTTTTATCATCGTTTCTGTTATTTAGTTGACTGTTTTTAATTTAATCTTTTTTTCTTAACTGTTTGGATTTTTCTTATAAAAAAGTATTTATAATCGTGATGACAATATTTATGGAGCCTTAGCGCTTCTTTTTGTTGTGTACAGGAATACGTGCGATTTAATCAGTAATTTATTAACTAAAGGTTATATAATAAAAAAAATCTGAATTCGTAAGAAAATACGCGAATAAATAGATCTTCCAATTTTCGTATTTTGTAAATTTTTTCATTTATTTAATTTATTAATTATTTTACTTTTAACAAAATATTTAAACAAAAGGTTAAAACAAAACAAAAAATAACTTTTATCAAGTGTCTATGTCGTTGCGATGCGTTTCACTATAATTTTTTTGAAATCATCAGCCGAAATAGCTCAGTTGGGAGAGCGTTAGACTGAAGATCTAAATGTCCCCGGTTCAATCCCGGGTTTCGGCAAGCTGATTTTTTTTTTATTTTCATACTACGATTCGATTTTATTAGTGCACTGATATGCTCATAAAACTTTACCAGACACTATCCAGAGGATATACAATTTTTATTTTTATTTTATTATACAAAACAATTTGAATTTGCATGTTAAGTCGTATACGAAAGCTATGCAGTCTATGTTGACTATTAAAATAAGTTATCATCATAAAGTTTTTGTTGTCCGTTAATAAATTATAAATAAATTTAAATTAATAAAGAACTATAAATATTAAACTACGTGAGCTCTAAAGTATATAAAGTGATATAAAGTGATTGCGCTTATAAAATCCATCTTACTATTTTTCTTCATAATACTGTGAATAGTACTAAAAATTTGATTGCTAGATTTTTAACCAAACAATTTTTTATTATAAAAAGTACCAACTATATTCCTGCGAAGTTCAAATTAAAAAATAAAAATTTGTTGCAAAGGAATTCTAACTTCGTGCCGAATTCTAAGTCGTAATGCGTGCCTTAATAGATAGCGAAACTATACACTGAAATAAAGTTGACTACACCTGAGAACATTTCTCAATTAAAGAAATAATTAATAAACAATATTTTAGTAATCAAAGTAATGTATTTAACTGCAATTATTTTAATTAATGCAATAACTCTGATCAAATAAAACATTTGCTGTACATAAGATTAACTGAAATACCTTAAATAATTATAAATACCAACCGTTAGTGTATTTATGTAAATGTAATGTGTAATTATTTAGTGAATAAATGTTCGAAATAAATAACGCTTTTTTTCTATTCTATAAATACCTGCATGTTTAAATTTAATTAAACATTCTCTTGGTATCTATTCAATGAATATAGTTTCCCGAATCAAATACATTTTAATTAACTTGTATTTGACGATAACTCGATAAAAAAAAAGAAATTCGTCCGAATTACTCGAAACACGCTAAGAAGAAAAATGAAATGTCGAAAGCGCGTGGAGGAAGTCAAATTTGTTATCCGATTGCAATATAGCCTTTCGATACACGTCGAGTCAAAGGTATATAAGAAAATCATGATTCACACTCCTGCGATGAATGTCAAAGAAGCGATTAACATTTCTATGCAGCCTGTACGGTACATCAAGCAGTGACCGACGGCTACTGCATATTAAACGTAGTTTTACAATACCAGACCGCTAACTCTCGATGATATAACAAAATAGGAAAGTTTCTTCGGATTGGCTCGCGAACGATTTTAAAAGGACATTTATACGTATACTTACGTTTATTTTTCTCTGTAATAAACAACCATATTTTTTTTTACAAAACAATATATCTACACGAGAATAATTGAAATACTGAACGTAAATTAAACATTAAGTTAGAGTCATGGAGCATTGCGGTTCGGAATGAAAATATTATTCAAAGCTCGAAACGAATCCAGTTTTGGAACAGATATACATTCGGATATTACCTTTACGTAATCCCATACGCGGTAGATAATAATATCGTTTACCAGTACCAGCGATGGTATCGATCAAAAATAAGAACGCGAACCGTCGATCTTTTTTCCGTATAGATTACGACATTTTTTATGTAAATATGCTAATTTTCAAAATACTATATATATATATTCTATACGTGGTGGTTTTGAATGTCGTATAATAAACTCGAGAAGTATCTCTCGTCTTTAGTCTTATATGTACGTGCGCGAATGTAATCGATACTTTCCGTAGAAACTACTCCGTAGATAATATCCCCTTGTTTTTAGAGTGAAAATTGCTCTATAAGAATGAATTTCTTTACAACTGATAATACACCGAGCTAAATTATAATTTTTTTTACGCTCTAATCGAAGCAGCAAAATTACTGTTAGAGTGGAACTGTGTAAGTAGATCCCCAGATTTTACGAGTGTTTTTTAACTAATTAGTTGAGGATTATCGATATTACATTTGATAATAATGATAAAAAATGTTTATTTTTAAATATTGTTTTACAAACAACAATCTGTGCATTTTGAAATTTATTTATAAATTGAATGGAAACGTTTACGTAAGAATAACGATAATGACAATTATTGAAAGAGGGGTTATTATTTATAAAGAAAACAATAGACCAATTTTGTCGTTACTTTAGTTGTCAGATCATTTCTCGGCATTGGAATGAAAAAATAGTCTGAATTTTGGAGAGAAAAGTTCACTGGGATACCACATCATTCTTAATATTCACTAAGATTACAAGCTGAATAAAATATTGTTATGAAGAATACAAATTTATTTGATTCCAAAGTTTAAGGGTTTGTTATGATAGACCTGGAAAAATATTTACTTTAGTATAGATATGATATTTGCTCGAGAAATATTCTTTTCAAAGAAATGAGATTTACTATAATACATAATATACAATAAGGTTATTGAATAAATATATTTTAGAATTTTTTAAAAATATTAGATTTAAAAACTTGTGTATTGCGAAGTCACATATATTTCATTTAATTAAATACACTTTCTTATATTAAAAAAAATGAATTAACGCATTCAAGTATTTCGTATTTATACAGTAACATCCATTTTTTACTAAAGAAATTTTCTTAAATTTGGTAATTTTTTTTTTTCAATTTACTTCGAAACAAACCTAATGTAATTTATCAGGAGAAACGTAATTACTTTAAAACGCGATATCTTGTCTTATAACACACTATTCATAATTTCCCTTCAATTATTCAAAAGGGTGCATCTGTCAGTGCATGCACATTAGCAAAGCAGGCTACAAATCATCACAGTTATATCTTAAGATTACGACACGAGATTAAAAGTTCGTTTCAGCTTATAACTCTAAAAATTCCTCCAGTCGATTTAAAATCGGCAATTTCATCGTTAAATCGAACACACAGGAGTGAAAGAAAAAATAAATTGCTATTGCGTACAACTTAAAATTCTAAAGACGTCCTTTGATAAACAAAATAAAAAAAAATCACGATTTTACAGTCAATATTTGATGAAGATCCTCGTGCAACGCGTTTAGCTCTTAATGACTCTTTTCTTCTTTCTGAACTATACATATAACTGTATAGTTAACACACAGAGGCCACGTGGAGATGAGGGACATTCGTTTCAGTGGAGAGGTTGCACTTTGCGGTTTTTCACTTCGTGAAGCGGACAAAGAGACAACCCGAGATGTGCATATATACATGCATATATATATGGGCCGTTCTATAACAGATTGACCGAGCAACAATTTTTTCGACTTCAAAATATTTTTAACCTTTTGTTTGACACTGTATCTACCTTCATAATTTTTTTACATTTTTCTTTTTACGAAGATTCTTTAAGTTAAGGATGATAAAGTATGCATTTTATGTCAATTTTTAAAAAATTCTAATTTCCCAAGGAAGCATTACTCACTAAAAACACCAAAGAGACTTTTCCTGTAATATAAGTTAATCTTCACAAATAAAATACTTTCAACCCTGTAGATATGGACCATAAGAATCTCTTGAGTAATCAAATTCTTGAAATTCAGTTTTGAGAAGGATCGATGAGTCTGAAAACGGAAAATTCCTGACGATGCCTTCCACGAATACAGAAGTGTCTACGAAAGTCCGAAGTTGCAATTCTCCTAATATTTATAATAAAACATGTGTCAAGCTCATATGTAATGACTTAAATTGCACTAAAGACACTAATAAGACTTTTATACGTTAGTCCAGGTTGGCGATGAATCAAACTAATCAATCACTACACTATTTCATTAAAATAACACCAAAGTTGCTCATAGAAAGTCATTCGGATGTACAAAGTCAGTTTTGAAAATATTCGATCACTGGTATCAAGATGAAAAAATTCATGAAGATGCCTTTATCAATATGAAAGTGTCTAGAAGGTCCAAAGTTAGGAATCATGTTATGTTTCTGACTAGAAATCTGGAACAGTGTTGGGAAACTCAAATTATACGACACGAAAGCTTATACGATAGCTTTATTTCTACCTACAAATACAATTTCATTCTCAAGTTAAGATCTTCGATGATAATTTTATAATAGTGTAAGACGTCTTCGTGAATTTTTTCATGCTGAGCCTCATGATCGAACTTTCTCAAAACTGAACTTGAAGACTTTGATGACTTAAGAGATCGTTATGATCTATATCTACAGGTTTGAAAGTATTTTATCTGTAAAGTTTAACTTATTTTACACGAAAAGTCTCTTTCACGCTTTTAGTGAGTAATGCTTCCTTGGGAAATTAGAATTTTTTTGAAAAAATCTTTAAAAATACCAACTTGGTCAATCTGTCAGAGAAAGCCTCGTATATATGTATATATATATATTCATGCTACCTGATGAGACACCGAAAGTATGTCAGAATTGCGTAATTTTTTCCTCGAGAGAGGTTGATTTAAATACACACCAGAGCGATTAGCTTGTAATTTCGTGCGGTTAATTCAAGGCGAATTAATTGTACACGAGCGTTTTGGCTTTGCAGATAGCCCTGCGTGTTATGTATATATTATACAGTGAAGTATACATACACACATAATCACGATTTGCGTGCAATTACAATTGCGAGAAATAATTGAACGGGGATGATCGATGTTATTGAGACAGTAGTTATCCTTGTTGGCGGACGAGCGTGAAATAATGCGCGAAAATTCAAAATTAATAACGAAGAAAGGGTTGCGTGACGCGAGTGCGTTCGGTGTAAGTAAGATTTAAAAAAATAACGAATATAATTTAAGCAAGTGTTTTCCGAACGTTATCCTATCGATTCGCGAGTCGATCTTCTTAAAATACGACGAGTGTGCTTGCGAAAATATTCGAGTTTCTCGAGAAAAAAAATTGCCGTAAAACAGTCGTAACTAATGGTTATTTGTCGAAGATGAGTAGTGTAACCTCGATATAATTGAATAGATTTATTATTTCTTTTATAGCTTGTAATAGTTTTATGAACTTTTTCATACAATTAAATAACAACTAACGTCATACTAACTCTATCTACAATACATATATATTTATAATGTGTATCGATGTTTTGCTGAGAAACATATTTTTGTAATTGCTTTTATACCCTAAAATCAGAGAAACTTATTTTGTAATGTTTACATTACATCACAACGAATCTGTAGGCATACAGCTTTAGAAGTATCAATTTCATTGGTAGTAACTATATAACTCGGTAAAAAAACTAAACGTTTCATTAATCATTTTCTTTGCAAAAAGATGATAGCCGGATGTTGTGCAGTCCATGAAGACGTAATATAATTGGTTATGGCTAGACATTTAGTTGAATGGTATCAACATTTGAAATGGTTTATCATTAAATATTATTCACGAATAATAGAAATGAAATGAATATTGTTTACGTGTCTATTAAATTATATTTTTCAATGAAATACGAGCGTGTTGTGGGTAGGTATTATTAGTTCATATTCGACAATTTACGTGTATTACTTATTCAATATGTTTTATTTATTTATCAAATTTTTATTTATTTATTCCGACCGTTAAAATTACATAAGTAAATATAGGAGGTAAAATATATCGGTTACCCGATAGAGTCTTAAAATTTCCATCTTTAAGGCTCCAAATGTATATTATTTTATAAACCCAATAATCCAATAACCTTTTCTATGCAACTTCTGCTTGTACAAGCGTTTGCTGCTCGAGCCGACGACTCCGTCGTACTGTCCGGATTAGACCCGTTTAAAATTTTGGAGGGATTTTCACTCGGAAATTTAGAGTGATTTCCGTTTGGAAATTAAAATATAATATGAAAATATACTACTTCAAAAGGGTCAATTGTATGATCAGAAGTTTAAGTAGCTTTTTGGCTCTGGAGTTCAAAGGCAAATGTAAATAATAAGTAGCTCGAATAAATAGAAACGATTGAAATATTATAAACGTTTTTATATTATTTGTTATTAAAAAAGGATAATTAAAGATAAAAATCTAGATTTATTTAGTCAAATAGTTGTCTCGATAATCAGATTAGAGAGAAAAGGAACTGTAATTTAAAGTACGGTATGATGGATAATTGTGGAAGAGAAAATTCGGTCTAATAGAGAAAATTTCGTTTTTTTAATTTTGAGATTGTATTTATACCTCTTGAAACACAAATCAACGCTTCGATTGCGCGTACTTTTCCATGCAGCATCGATCTTTTTCCTTTCTCACTCGCCTCAACGAGCTTCAAATTTATTCCGAAAAAATAGCCGTTTACGAATTGAATTAAAAAAAAACAACAAAAAAATACGTTGGCACGTGGCTTTCTTCGAGCCAATGTATATCTCATATAATTCATTGCAAAGGGGTAATTTTAATAATGAGATCGCGATTCCGTAAAACACTAGCTAAATCTAATATATTCATTATTCTTCAACGTTCGTGCTCTGCAGAAAAATGAATTTTTTTTTCGGTATTTTTTCACCTTATCTACCGCGTAAAATTACTTGTATTCTAGATAGTGTAATTAGTTCTTATATAACGCTATCGTCATCGTGATCTTTCGCGATAGATTCTGACCTATAATTACCGAGTTAATAAGTTAATAAAACAAAAATACCACTTTTTTTTGGTGTCTAATGAGAAGCCGATGAAGCTAATTTGAAAAACGTTCACTGTACGAAACAGATAATTTTATGATATTTAATTCAGATACATTCTCGCAGGGTCGTTATAAAACAGAAACTCATAACAGCTAAAGTATAAACCGCTTCTTCCCCAATCGGTAGAGAGAAAGAGAGAGAGAGAAAAAAGAAAACGAGCCGCAGCGAAGATTAAAATCCGTATAATTACCATAAGAAAAGTTGCTTACAACCCCAGTGTCTGGAGAAAGGACAAAAGCGATATTCAACCCACACACTCGTCTTCTGCGAGCCGTAAAATGCATCACGCGAAACGTCGTGAAAAAAGCATCCCGTGGGCAAAGTAATCGTGGATACGAAGTCGCAATCGTTCGGATGTTGTCGAGCGAGCAGTTAAATTTCAGCGCCGGATTCTCGACCGGACAGACAGAACGCTCGGAGCTTTTGGAGTACGACACGGGGGGTCGCGCCTGTCTCCTTACCGTCGTCGTCACTCTTTGACAGAACATTTATATTTTATCGTTTTACTGCACTATAAATCCGGATTCTTTTCTCCTACGTTGAAATTGATTTTCTAATCAAGTTCTGTGGTTAGAATCGATTTAATAGAATTTTTTCCCCTCTCTATACGTTGTTTAATCGTTAAGTCGGTGTTTAGGGCTTTTTAGTAATTTTCTATAAATCATTTGTTTATAGGCGAATGCTATATAGCGTTGAGTAAATAAGTTTTAATGACACGGGTGGGGTGGAGTTTAAACACACGTTAGATGTATCAAATCGTTGAATGATTTATGTGAGAATAAAGGATAGTTTCGTAAATTAATGCTCTGAGTGAAGTAGTATATATAGAAATAAAGGGCGAATTGACTTTTATTGTCGAAATGCCGGAAGGAATTATCGCTGATATTTTGAAAATGACAATTTGACGTTGATATATTCGTTAAATAAGCGGTGAAAATTATTTTTATTTTACTGCGAATTATAATATTTTTTTGAGCTGGTCTTAAGAAATTATTTATTCGAATAAAAAAGTGTACGTTTTATTTCAAACAGAGTAGTTTAGATATAAAATTATTGTTTAACAAATGGTTCCTCATTACATTTAAATAAATACACAACTCGTGCATTTGTATTTGAATAATTTCGAAGAAGTAAATTTTTTATTCAAATAAATATTATCTTTACTCAAAGAAGCAACGTTTAAATAAATGCTCTTCGAGATTTTCGCAAAATATTAGACTAATCCATGTTTATATATAATAAATTTGTATTCGAAGGAAATAATGATAATTTCGAAAACAAATAAATAATACTGTCTTTATTAAAAGATGCAGCAACTGATCCTCAAAATTTCTTCTCTCCGTATAGTTTTCGTACACGTTATATATCCGATCTTTACAACAGACCCCATTATATATAGTAACAAAACAGATATATATCTACAATCACTGAGTTCTTCAAATCAACCTTAAAGTCGGATAATGCGATATCGGATATCGCAAAAGATACGAACTCAATCGTTGAAAGGACCTCTAAAAATCATCGGAAATAATTCAAACTTCGATGCATATACACATGCAACATCAACGGCTTCATCCTCCGATACTGGGTTAGCAATAGCAAGAAGCCCTCGCAGCTGCAGCGCGCAACATCGCATCGTTATCATCTCTTTCTCTCTCGACTTTATAAACCAGTTCTCGGACACATCAGCGGCTCTTGCGTTCGCTGCAGACTCTTTGCCAATATCTTCTCTTTCTCTCAACGGATCGCGGTTATTCGATACACTGTACATACACACACACACATATATATATATATATATATATATACATATATATATACTTATAATTATATATATTTATACATAGATATATATATGCATGTAGGAACATTAAATAGATTTTTCCATAGTTTTGAGAGTTCGATGAATTTTCTTGCAGTGGAGATTTGCAGCCGATTATAAAATGAATTTGGTGTATACCTTTGGCGAGAGCTTGCGCCATTATGTATGGACGAAGGTACAGGTTTTGCGTAACCTCGAGAAATTAAAGTTACCGAATTTTATAATGTACCTTTTACTTTTTTTTCCATCCCTACCCACTCCGACGTCTCGATGAGATTCGCGATGTAATGCAACGCGTTATATATATATACTCGCGACTTTGTAAAACCAGTGAGGTTGAACACAGGTGCGTATTATGTATGGAATGTGTGTGTGTATGTGTGTGTATCTGTGCGTGATATTTCTTGTTTTGCGATGGTTTGTTTTATGTTGAAACACGTTGGGGTATCGCGTTATACTTCTTTTTGCGATTTGGGCCCGAGGGCCTTGGATCGCGTTGCAGTGTTGTGAAGTATATATTTATATAGATACCTTGTATAGCGGAAAATTCGAGGGTTTTAACACTATATCGACCGTTGAGTATAATACGCATACAGTGTGGAAAAACTTTCTACGAAAGTATAAGAAAACATTTGCTTTATGAATATTGCAGTGTGCGTTTGCGTTGATAAAATTCATTATATAAGAGACTGGCGTCTCTAATGCCGAGTTTAGAAAAATAGTCTTTATTACGCAAACTTTCTTAAAATACACTCGGCGATCGCGCGAAATAAATAACACCAGTTTGAAAACAAAACAAAAAATACGTAAAACATTTCTATTTGTACGTATGTATATAGTAATAGTCTGGCAGCTATGCAAACGCGTTAACGCATCGAAGTATTTACTCAAATAGAAAGTTACAAAGTATATGCTATCACGAGCGTAATTTTCACTCCTATAACCAATTACTTTGTATTTAAAATTAACTTCTTCTTTGTACCCGAACATTTTATTTATATATATATATATACACACACTCCTATTGTAATATTCCACAGTTCCGTCTACATTTACAAAAAAGAAATTAAAAAAATAATTTCCCCACCTCCCACCCTTTACGCATCGATTTTCATGCTCGAGCTCACGGGAAAATTCATCCTCTCCTAGAAAATAATCCTTGCTGCGCACGGCCGTATCGAAAGTGAGGACTTTTCGCACGCACACACACACAAACACACTTAAAATCTTGCTTCTCTTTCTCTCTTTCGCTCTTCGAAGCATATCCTTTCTCTTTCGCGGACTCGCGAGCGCAGGTTCCCTTGTTCGGCCGAGAAGTAGTTTGTATACATATATACACGGACACTTGGTCGTACTACCCAGGGGCCGAGCTTCGCTACACACGGACACGCAGACGGATCATTTCGCAGGAGAGGAGGCGGTGGCGGCCGTGAAACCGGTTTCCTTCCCCAGAGCGCCCTCGCGCGCGTTTTTCTCGTGCCGCCGGTCGCTAGGCGAACGCGATCGTCCTGTGCATATATATATATATATATATATATATATATATATATATATATACGTACGTGTGGGGAAGGGAATGCGTGTCTGCAAGGCAGAGAAAGAGAGAGAGAGAAACTAAATTCTTCGCTGTGAAAACGAGAGGAGAGATTGACTATATATATATATATATATATATAGGTTTAACTACGAGAAAGAAAGAGCGAGAGAGAGAGGTTGTTCTAAGGGATCGGTATGTGCGTGACAATCGGTTGGGAGGTTTGAAAAAATTTCTTTGCTTATCGTCGGTGAGATTTTCTGTATACCGATCTTTTTCTTTCGTCTTTTCGTCCTTACTCTCGGTCTCTCGATGAAATCGGTACGCAACTCGTCGCGTATACAAAATGAACGACGCAAAAGTTAATAATCTATTTTTATACGTATATTGTAGTACAATTGAAAAGAATGGGTCGACGATAATAGTTTGCACGTAGACGTTGAAAGATATATCGATGTTAAACTAATGGTATTCGGTTTCTTTGAATTTTCAAGTAATTCTGTACCGGACCAGCGAACGGAACGTCTGTTGGATTACGCGTAATGCTCTAGGAAATAATATAAATAACAAAAAAAAAAAACAACAATGAATATACACACC
Organism: Apocrypta bakeri; assembly: GCA_018906985.1. Taxonomy (NCBI): domain Eukaryota; kingdom Metazoa; phylum Arthropoda; class Insecta; order Hymenoptera; family Pteromalidae; genus Apocrypta; species Apocrypta bakeri. Next base: position 6,481,703 of record JACCIA010000002.1, read on the forward strand.
ATAGATTTTCATATTTTCTCAGACTTATGTAGACGATCGGTTAAGAATTATCCAATTACCGCTCAGTCGATCTTTTTTTCTCTCTCACTCTCTCTCTTTCTCTCTTTTTCTATACGTCTGCGCGCACATACTTGTTAAGCAACGTCGTACAACCGCGAGATTCGATCTCGCAACGTCGTAACCCACAAGTTCCTGACAAAAATTTTTTTACCTATATACACTACTTATATATATGCATACTCGTCGCTGCAACTCGGGCAAAAATTAATCCTCGCGAGAGAAAAAAAAGCCTACAATTTGCCACTGTTCGCGCACGCGCGAATGTATAATACACCGGCGGAAATTCGCGCATTGTACGCGCCGACTGTACTCTCTCTCTCTCTCTCCCTCACGCACACCTGAATATCTCTCTTCCGTACATACACACACACACATATATATATATATATATATATATACAGAGCGTCCTAGTGGCAGCGCATTCCTGGCGATGGAGGGATATATAGAGCCGGCGAAGGCTGCAACAGGACGAGGAGGGCTAGAGACAGAGAGAGTAAAAACTTATTGCCTTGGCCTTGCATCAGCTGATGCGCGCTTTGCCGCTCGCTGTATATAGCTCCTGGGAATTGCGCTCCTGCATTTTGTTGGGGAGTAGATTTTCGGGGGGGGGGGGGAGGAAGAAGGGAGAAAAATTCATTATCGCGTTGCGAAATTTTGGAATTACAATGGAGCTTCGACGTGAAGAAAGGAAAAAAAGGTTATACTTGTTACTCGAGATTCCAGAGATTCGAATCGTTTATATATATATATAAACGATTCGAATATATATCAACGTTTTTGTCTCTCGCCTTATACCTTTGGTCTTCTCTTACCTTATCCGCGGATGTACGTGTGCGCAATTGAAACGGCGCTATTAACGTGTCTCCGAGAGGCAGCTTTTGATTCGCGTAAACGCTTATAAATCGACAGTTTCTTTTATTTGTTTATTTATTTGTTTATTTTTTGTTTCTTTCCTTTTACACTGCGATGTGGGACAGAGCAAAAAGTGCCATATTACGAATGCAATTTTAATCCGCATGGCGAATGTGTATGTATGGAATAAATCAAGAAATCAAATAAATCCCGTGGAAACGGTGACGTTCGTACGTCGTTCACGCACTGCGGATGTACTTATGTACATACATGTATATATATATATATATACACACACACATAGCTATATATCGTTGTACAAGAAAAAGCTCTCTCAAATTATATATACAGAAATGAAGCGCTTATAAGGGCTCTCACAAGTATCCCGACTCCTTATATATATATACATGTATATATATAAACACTCTTGGCTCTCGTCCTTTATCACTAATTATCCGGCATTCCCATTGCGGGCTTTAAAGACTGGATGGACTGGATTCCCCGTTTCTCGGCGCTCGTTTCAACTCCTGCGCGAGATACGCGTAAGCACGCGAATGCTCCTGTGCGTGTAGATATATGTGCATTACATATGCGTGAGTTCGAAAAGAATTACACTTGTTATTACTGCTAATTTTAGCTCAGTTCTCGAATTTTCAGGTATACCGACGCGTTTAATCGAAGCTCAAGATCCTTTTTTTTATAAGATAACTATTTATATATAAATATGTGTGTATTCGTGTGTGTATACAATTATAGCGATTCATCGACGATTTAAGATCTTGTAAGTATTATACGCATGTAGAAGTAAAGGTATGTATACGCGTACGTATGTATATAATGTATATTATATATACATGTACGAGTGTAGTACAGGACTGCGTAACGAACTATAACAGGCGAGTAGCGAGTTTTCTCCCTTTTCCATCGTTTTCTCCCTACCTACTACTCGTCATGTGCACTCGTTTATATGTGTATAGTCACACACAGGTGCATGTGTGCAAGCGCAATTTATCGAGGACGTTCCCCCTGTAAGTCATGAGGGCTCGTATGCGAGCAACAACCGTGTCCCTGCCTATATATATGTAGATACATGTGCGTATATATATATATGTGTGTGTGTGTGTGCGCGTGTGTATGTGTGACTATAACGACCCAACGCTGAAATAGGCTTAGCTTATAGTACAGAGCAACGTAGAGACAGTCAGCTCACCTGTTGTCGATTCGTCGCGCCTAAGAGGGACACAACTGCGAAATTACGATTCTTTACTTTTTATACTTTCCTTCGACTTCTTTCATTTCTTTTTCATTCTCCGTGCCTCTATGGTCCTGTAACGCGAAATAATTGTACACAAGCGCGTTTTCTATGTGAGAAAATTCGTCGCAGATAATAATGTTCACTGTGCTGGAGAGAATTCATTATACGCGCGTTTTTTTTATTATTCTGCATACCGACTTCGAACATTCTATTTGCATTTATTATAAGAAAAAGAATTATATGCGTTGGGCACAAAGAAGCATAATATACATAGTAAATTTAATCAAACGTTATATATGCATACAAGCATCTATAAGTAGTTCGTTGTCTCGAGATCAAAAAGTAAATTATGGATTATCGTGAAGAAGCTTAAATTTTAAGGGAAAATATTGCGATATATTTTATTTGATAAAATTTCCAAAGTTACGAGTCGACAGTGCAATGAAATTCATTAAAGAAGATTTAATTAAATTTAATAAGCTTTTGATGAAGCCTTTTTCAACATTTAACTATATTTGAGGGACAAATTTGTTACGTATTACGAATATGCAATGAAATGTGCTCTTAAGTATATAAATGTGTAAATGATTTAACGAATAATTTCTTCAATTTTTCTTCATTAATGTTTTTGAGGTTAGGAATTCAAAAGCGCCTAAGAAAAGATCTTTTCATTTTCTATATTTATAATAAAATGTATTTGTAAACGTATAAGCAACTTATCCAATAATACAATACGTGCTTGGTTTTCTTCTTTCATTTTTCTTCACTTAAGGTTTGAATTTATACGCGCTTAAAAATCAGGCTTGAATATAAATCATCGATCAGAGACTATAAATATCGACTCTAAATTTATCTTTACTGTAATTCTTTTACTCTCTGTATACATAATAAACTGTATTCATAAACTTATATAAAAAACTATCAAATATACCAATACTATTCAACATTCTATCGAAGAATACTTCTTCAGTTATCTTCAATACCATCACTTTTCACCACATTTTTTGAGGTTAGGAATTCATACGTGCCTCAAAATTAGACTCGAAAATAAATCATCGTCAACAATCGAAGACTATAAAGATCTTTTGTACGCGAAATAAAATTATATTCGTAAATACTTCTTCCGTTTTCTTCACATTTTTGAGGTTAATTAGTCGCACGCGCCTAAAAAGAATAAGACTCCAAAATAAAATCACCAATAGGATCGGTCATAAAACCAATCTTTACGAAGTAACATCTCCTTCTTTTTCATCCTCAGGCAAGAAATAGCTTATACACGATGAATATTCAAAATTATTATAAATAAGAATAAGCTTCATTTAGACTTGTGCTCCAGGGTCATCTATCAATAAAAGAGAAAAGGAGAAATTAAAAAATAATTTTCAAAAGTCACATATACGAAAGTACATATGTACATGCACAGAGTCATCAGCGGCAGCAGAGACTCAATATTCCTCGCTTTCTTTCTCTTTTATTTTTCACGATACGCTGATTCGCGGGCGCGCGCGTCATTGTTGCGCGCTCGACTCGCGCGCCACTTTTTTCCCATTGAGGATGCAGACGCGGGTGAAAATTGCGACAAGGCCAAAGTCAGCCAGCCGGCGAGCGATCGATGTATATAGCTGACTATACTCTTGTGCATATATACACGTCGAGTCGAGAGCGTGCGAACGCCATTAGTGTATGTGTATGTGTCGTGGCTGCATATAGTGCTGTATAATATACAGACGATAGTTAAGAGGATTGTGTTTTACGACGTTCCGCATTTCGTGGATCTATATATATATATATATATATACGAGATTTTTCATCGAGGTAAATATTTTCTTTCTTTGCTTTTGCTTCCTCAAACTTGCAATACAATGGGAAAAATGTTCATTCACTTTTGTTTAATACGTTCTGTAAACGCGTTTCGAGGTGTTTGATCAGTTTTTCTTTATGCAAGACTTGGAATTTATATTGAAATGGTATTTTTTTTGTTCATGAGATATCTTTCTTTGTTGATTGTCGGTTTTACGCGAGATACGAAGAAGTGCGACATGGAAATTTTAGCTCAATTGTTTTGAGGAATAATTCGATTTGCTCAAAAGGTCTGTAAGTAAGTTCTGAACTAAACACTGTATGTATTATTTATTTCGTAGTGAAATATTATCGCGGAAGTCTCGAATAATTTGATTATAATACCACAAATTTCAAGATTAAAAAAGATTTGTATTCCGTGTACGATAATTTTAAATGCCATTTATTTCTAAAATTAAACATTTACACACGATATAGAATACGTTGAATATAAATTCGAAGATTAAAAAATATTTGTATTCCATGAACAATAATTTTAAATACAATTTGCCTTTAAAATTGAACTGCACTAAATACGTTAAATATAAGTACAAATACACCGGATGAGATAATTGACATCTGTTTTAACAAAAAATAAAGCAGACATTAAGATATTTTATATTTTAACAAACTACAGTTTACATCAAATAAATCATTCTGAAAGAAGCTATATGCAAAGATCAGGCTGAGCAATTCTTTTATACCCACATAATTTATAAATTTCACTTGCCGATCTTCGAACCCTACATCGTCCTCGAAAAATTTTCTCGAAATCCCGTCAAAGTCAGCCCCCGTGACGTTAAAACGTGAAACAGTTGAAAAAGAAAGAAAAAGAGAGATATAGAACTGCGAGTATACGGTGATCCCAAAAAATATAAAAAATAAAACAGAAGAAGTATAGAAAGAGAAAGAAGAAAGAGAGAGAGAGAGAGAGAGAGAGAGAGAAAAAAAACCGCACGAAACGTGGAAAAAAGAAAGCCAAAGAGGGAAGGGCTAGACGCCGATGCTTCGAGAATTTGACAGCGTGTGCAGCGCACAGTCTTCCTCTCCGTTGAAACTTTCGCGTATACATAGTTATACGCGCAGAAAGAGAGAGAAAGAGACTCGCTGTGTGTGCGTGGCAAAAGTCACGTGATCGTACATATGGTGTTCGCCACTCTCAGCGAATATCGCGAGTCTTTTACAACGTCGCCTACTTTGGTATACTTCTTCTTCTTCTTCTTCTTCTTCTTCTTCTTTATCTTCTTTGACTCTTCGACTTCTTCTTCTTCTTCTCCCTTCGTTCCACGAGCAGAGAAAGAGAGTCGCTCTATACCTTCGCTTTCTGACCTTCCACGCTTGATAATGGTCCTTGTGTGCGCCGAGAAAGAGAAAGAGAGAGATAGTGAGAGAGAGAGAGAGTATAGAAAGGGAGAGCGAGTCACGGTGATGCAGTAGCGGTGTGTGTAGCGAAGGAAATTAAGGATTACGATTTTCGATTTTACAGATAAGCTTTTTTCCGGTTCGATAGGTTTGTTTTTGAAATATTATTTTTTTTTTGTTCTTTTATTTTGAAGTCAGGAATCGTTACGTAATCGCGAAGTGCGGGAGAAACGAGGAAAGATAAGAATACTTACGGCATTTTAGTTTTTCTTCTTTTTTTTTCGAGATAGTTTCTATATATACATTCAATGGTATATGCATATAGCTTATTCAGCATGAACTTAAAAGCTGTGCAGAATTTTCTGCTGAATTTTATATATGCATATGTATATGTATAAGTCTAAACGGGAACGACCTTCGCGAATTTAATCTCGGAATCAAAACGACCCAGAAGCTGTATATATATATTTTTTTTTTGTATTCGCAGTCGTATACACAATCCAGCTTTACTTGAAATATACACGTCACGACAAATGCATTCTGTCGCGTGTTCGGAGATTATACGTAGATTACAACGATTGTTTTATATTTATGTATATTATATTATTCCTCGATGTTATATATATACATATCGACACACGTGTATTTCATACCATTTCGAAACAAGTAGAAAAAGTAAGCTCTGGTAAGACCCGTCGATGTTGCGATCAATTTCAAAACTATCCCTTATCAATAAAAAATCGCAAGCGTCGTCGTTTATCGTACGTAAAAAATGAAACGCGAACTACAACGACTACAGAAATAAAAAGGAAAAAAAATAAATGAGTTACACAGCGTGTACATAAAATATTTGGAGAACCAAGCTCGCGATTCTCCATCGTGAAATCGACGGCCACGGGCAAATCGATTTTGAAAAACCGTGTGTGCAGCGAAATAATAGAGCTTCGAGAACTGCACACACAAACCCTCCTTCCAAGGCATTTTCTGATACATCCACACACACATATAACGCTTACTCGCCGAGGGAGAATGAAGAAGAGAAAGAGAGACGGAGAGAAACGGTCGTACAAAAAGAAGGCGCGTACACTTACACACGTACACACTCATACAATCGGAGAAGCGAAGAGAACGAGCGCCGTCAGAAATAAGAAAAAGCCGAACGAAGAGAGAGAGAGAGAGAGAGAGAGAGAGAGAGAGAGAGAGAGAGAGAGAAAGAGAGAGGGAGAAGGCAAGCATCAGTTTGTCTCTTTATCCGTTTTCTCTCTCTCTCTCTCTCTCTCTCTTTCTCCCTCCGACGATCCTTGGGCACGACACAGGGCCAGTATCGCACACGAGAGAGAGAGAGAGAGAGAGAGAACGCGGTGGCGTCCTTCCCTCTACTTTTACCAGCGCCGCCTTCCTCTCTTCCTCGCCTTAACCTTAAGCCTGGTGTGCTCTATACTATGCGCTCTTCCCCTCCGACTCTCTCTCACTCTCGTTTTCGTAGAGCAGCCGCGAGCAGGCCGACGCTGCCGCAGCCGGCGTTATTTCCTCTCTTGGCGACACGTCGATGCTACTGCTCCTCTCCAGAGCTGACTCTGCCTGCCTACCGACGATATACCACTTCGCTGCTCGTGGCTGACGATTTTCCGATGGAACCACTTGTTGCGGCGTTTGAATTTTCCCGCGCGCCCACGAGCTTTTCACGCTACGCACGCGCTGGGATTTTCGAGTTACGAACAGACAGACGTTTTAAGTGCGGCCTTGATCGACGCGCCGAGAGGAAAGGATTTCTTTTTTTTCTTTTCGCGCACACGATGGATTTTCCTTTGTAAGCGAGAGTGTCTTTGGAGAATTTGCGGTAAGTTTACGTAGGTTAGTCTAGCCTTCTTTTTTTTTCCTTTTTTTCTTTCCTTTACTTTTTTTTCACTTGCGATGTACGCGCGGTTGTCGAAGTTTCTGTGGAGGATGTTCGCTTTATCGTACAGCGACTGATTAACGGGCCTCGTCGCGTTGAGTGTTCTTTTTTTCTTGTTTTGAGATTCCAAATTACATATATACTTTACATGCAAGCGAGGGTATCGAGTTTTATTATGAAAAAATAATTTGCGATTTGTTAATGTTCGTCATTCGTCTTATCGTCCATATATATATATATATATATATATATACATACATATTCTCGGATTTCTCGAGTACGCGAGAATAGCCTTTTGTTTGGGCGTAATTCAATCAAGTGTACGAAAGAAAAAAAATTTTCAAACTAAAGCAAACTATTTCTAGAGTGCAGAGTTAGTCATATTCTTTTTTATTTACACACGCGCGAAGGTATATTTAAAAACGCTTTTTCATTTAGTCATAGAAATTTTCTTTTTTTAAGCGTATCTTAATGTAGATTGGATATTGCAATTTTTTTCGCGGCCTTAATATTTGCTATTATGGATAAGGATTGCTAAATCGATACAATGTCAAAATAATCATACGATAAAGATTCCATTTCAAAGCGATGGCGTATAATAAGCGAAACATTAAAATTCGGTCGGTTTAAAACAACTATACTTACTTTGAAGCAGAAACGACATTTTAAGTTCGACTGCTTTGCAATTCACGTGTAGCTTACGTATAAATTGAATTTTCATTGCGAGATAAAATGTGAAGTATATAACGGGCTAAATGACTTCAAAAAAAAAATATATATATATACACATGTAACACACGTAATAATACCTTTTAAAAATCTACAACTGCGTTCGTCGAATTTACGTTTCTTTATTCAAGATACGATTGTATTTTTTTAATAAAAAAAAAAAAAGTCGTCCCTCGGTACACAAAAACGTAACCTTCGCGCATTAAAATGCATCGAAGAACGCGCATCGATGGGCTTTCGAAAGTATCCAAACGAAAGTCATAAATCAAAAAGAATCGGAGAAACGTAACTTAATTCAATATGCAAACGCATTAAAAATACTTAAACCCAATTGGCGACGGTTAAATAAAAAGAACAAATCGCACTAAACTTGCTTCGAATAACCACTCCTAATTTGAACCTTCTCGATAAAAAAACCCGCATTTTTCCGTTACAAAGAAAATGCCCAACAGATCGAATAATATGCACTGGCTCATAAATAATTCGGCGCAAAGCAGCCGAGTCGCAATATAAAAGCCTTTAAAAGTTGAATCAGCCTATCAAGGCGAGGCGAACTCGCACGCGGTGTCGCGAATCGTTATAAATTTTGTTGATCCAACAAATTTTCTCCGGCGGACTACAGTAAAAGCAAAAATAAAACGCCGCGCTCAGCACACACACGCACACACACACACACAAGAGCGGAAAAAGCCATCCTTTACCCGAGAGTCTTCAAAAGTGCGCTAAAGAATGCATTTTTGGTAGAATCGCCTGCACTCGCTTCGAGAAAAAAAATCCTATATATATATACCCGAGAGAGAGAGAGAGAGAGAGAGAGAGAGAGAGAGAGAGCGAGAGAGAGAGAGAGGACGCGATATTTATCGAGGATTGTATTGTGCATGATCGCATTAAGCTGTATATAGAGAGAGCGCGCGCGCGCACCGAGCGCGACTGTAGTAAAACTCGTTTGAGCCTATAGAGAAAGAAAGAGAGAGAGAGAGAGAGAGAGAGAGAGAGAAAAGGAACATATATACCTGCCGCCAGACGCAGACTCCGGTCAAGGTCGTACGTCGTTTAACGCTCTTTTTTTTGCACGTTTCGCTGCCTCGCGACGCCGCCACTGCGGCTTTTCTACCCGGTGTTCCCTCGAGAATAACACTGAGCGCTTCGGCCGCTATACGCGTGTAAACCTATATATATATGCATGTACGTATAATACATACACATATACGAATGTATATACATACAGGCATAAATGCACACAGACAGTCGCAAAGGGCTCAGTGCCGATCGCGACTCTTATCTGATGCAAAAAGGATTTCGAGGTCTGGAATGATTTTTTTTTTATCTCTTTTTTTTCATACTGGTTTTCGAAATCGAGTCTCTCGCACGCGCGTGGCGAATAAAGCGAGTTAAAACTTTTTTTTTTTTTTTTTTAATGCAATTGTAAACTTGTAGGTGACTCCGGATGAATATATTGCCGGAGAGAGACAGTCGGTATGCAAGTGCACTTTGGAGAGCGACTCAACGATGCGTGTAGAACGAGGACGAGAAAAAAGGAAGCGAGAAGGGAAGAAGAAGTTAGAGTACCGGCGCGTGTAGCATAGCGTGCGGCAACGTGCCGCTAGGCAAAAGAATCACGTGTGTGTATGTATGTGTATGCGTGAGTACGCGGAGGAATTTGTATAATATGGCTGTTTTCGCGAGATTTCGAATTGCACAGTGAATTTGTTGGTTTCTTTACTTTTTTATTTATTTTTTTTTTTTGAGAATATAAAAGGTATTATGTATGTGTGCGTTTTGCTTGTGTGCGTATTGTATATGTATACATATTTCTTTTGTTTTAGAATCGTCGCGGAAAAGAAATATCCTGCGGTTAACGTGTCAAAGTCTGGTAACTCCACCACCGTTGGCGGATTCTTTCAAAGCCAATGGGGTACGAGTTTCCTACCGTTGACGCGTTGTTCATCGGAAATGAGTGAAAAGGAAGAAACATCGAGTCCACTTTTGAAAGTCATTGTATATCCGCTGTTTATGCCTGACATACGTATATGTACTTATGGAGTGGAATAAATTGAATACGCATCGGAGGTAATATTGCAAGAAATTTAGAGAGTGAGATTTTGGATTTCATAAGAAACGCATTGCTGCAGAGCTTTGTGGATTGTATACGAAATTTTCTCGCAATTATTAATAAGATAATGCGAAATTGTCAGTTGTGAACTTGATTTGATGAGAATAAATCGCTTTTAGACATGGTAATATTGACTTATTATTCCGATTTTTTTTTAACTGTATGGTTACCCTCTTTTGAACAATTATTTTCTTTACGATGTACTGATACGTCTGTCACTCGTACCCGTACGTTTCAGCATCGTCTCGACCATAGTAGATCGATTATTGTTAACCGGTCTTATTTTTCACACGTGCTTTGACACCGTGGCTTTTTCAAATTTGTCAATCTCATTCAGAGCTCTTATGTTTCAACGAGTTTTCTGACCAATTTTAATCCTACCAACGTGACCTTGGTCTCGGGTTGACTCATAGGTGGGATCGATTATGTTCGCAGCATAAAGCATACTTTACTTGCGTGAATAGACATAAATTTAGAAATGAAAAAGACACTTGTGGAGTCGATTAGATTTTTAGGTGGTATTGAAAAAATTACCTTTTCAAGGTAAAGACATTTTTTTGAAAAGAAACGGAGATAAATTCAATAGCTTGTTAAAGAGACAGTTTTTTGAATTACAAGGAAATAAAAGGGTTTTGTTTTACATTGATTTATGACGCTTTCTCGGAATCTTTACTGTGCAGAAGTGATAAGAAACAAAATATTTTCACTTCATTACGTATCCGACAAGTTAATGTATTGTACGCTTCGTTACCGATTGTTGCATTAAATTTTTTAAACATATCGGGTTTAAATAATGATTTTACCAATAGCAGGTTATTTGGCTAGACGCCACCTACCGGTAGCTTCGAAAATTAATGAAAGTATAACCATTTTTCGCTTTCATTTTCTACAAAAATGCTTAATTTTGGAGTAAAAGAAACATTTCTTGTTGATACCAAACAATCGTTACGATTGAAATGTCATGTTTTTTTTCCTTTGTCCCGTCCCGTTATATTTACAATTTTGAATTTAGTAATTTGTATTTTAAAGGCGTCTTGCCCCCTTAAGGTATCGACTTCAGAAAAAATTCTGTCTAATTATCTCAGACGTAAAATTCCTTTTACTTTTTTAAGCTCACCTCAAATTTAATGACTGATTGGTGGTTTAAAATTTATAGACAATTTTCTTTAAAAAATCGATTTTTAGTCAAATTTCATATATAAATTCAAATGTTCGCATTGGAAAGGGTGTATATGGTGTCTGAAAACTATGACAGTGGAAGCATTGTGACTTATACTTCGAGATTACAACGATGTAATTTCAAAATTGAATATGATGGAAATAAAAGCCTTTTCGATTTTCAACTCATGAACGATCCACGTAACGAAACATTTTTATTCGTGAAAAAGTATTTAGAATGACTCGAGGAATAAAAATGATTTTTTTCTCCAATTTCCCGGCCAATATTAATATTCTTGCTTAATTAATATTCAGGGCAAATTAATATATTATTGTAAATTTTGAATAATTAATTAAATACATGTTTCCCATGTACATACTCATTTTAACGAATCGACCATTACGTATATCTAAAAATAGAAAGTGATCGAGAAAATGATCACCAACCGGTAAGGTTTTCAGAACTTCGATATCCGATTTTTTTAATACCTTCATCCGTTAGACATATTCCAGATAAAGCATACGCAGTTACGATTATTCTATCTTTTTTAATTAATTATTTCGAAGCTAAAGCATGTTCGATGACGCGTTCTCGATCATTTAATATAGCATGTTCCATACCGATCATTAGTCCTATCGATAACGATCTTCGTGGCTCGAGCTATGATTCTTATACCAAGATTAGATCTTTCGATTCTAATAGTCTTGATGAAACGCTCCATTAGTGCTTTGTTGAACAACGCGACTGGTGCACCGTTGGAATCTATTACCTTTAATACAAATTCTTTACAAGCTATCAAAATAGCGAACCGATTTTCTTATGGGAACAGTCTTATCGCCTGATAACCACTAATTCCACTCGATCCAGGTTATTTATAAACTATATTCTAAAATAAGTCACGATCGTTATTTTATATCGATAAAACAAATATAGATATTACTTCTATATATATATATATATATATATATATATATATACTTCAAGATAACATCACTTGATTTTTCCTCTTGCATACGACTTTCCATTAATGGCACTCGATCCAGTCTTCCTTTGTGGACGTAATAAATATATATAAACTTCTATTTTCATACTCGTTCTAACTACTGCATTTACGGGTTTATTTCGATAAGCAAAGGCGATGCTACTTAGCATTAAAAGAGAAGACAATCCAGAAACATCGGGTAGTTATGGGTCGTTTCTTGCGATATAGTTTGTAAGATGAATTTTTATGAACTAATTATCGAAAAGGATTTGTAAAAATTCAATTTTATAGTTTCCAGTATCAGAATTACTTCGAAATAAAATTAATTTTCCTCAATAATGTCATTTAATTGAAATACACCTTTTTATACAGTGCGACTTGGTTAAATTAAATTTTATTGAAAAAATAGCAAAATCACGAATGGACCTTAATCGTTATTAACATTCAATCAACAATCAAAATACACGAAATTTAAAAAAGGCAGGTATTTATATTACGAATCGATTAAATTAAAATTCTTTTAGAAAATAGCATAACCGTCAATAGAGATTAAGGTGACTATTTACGGATTTGTTATTGTTTAATCAATCAAATATTTGCAAGTAAAAAAACCATATATAGTACTTCGCTGCCTCAAAATTACCGATCAATCTTCCTGCGCTAGTTTCCCACCTTACCAACGATCGATTACAAAGAAACCCACATCCAAAATATCGGTAATAACCTCCTACTTTTTTATATTCGATAAAATCTACTACAAATCGCAATAAAGTCATCCCCCCTCCACTCGCTCCAATTTTCCTTCACCAAAACATCAATAATAAAGTAACGCCATTTATCATCAAAGTCATCTGTATTATTATTCATCTTCCCCTGACACTTCACTCGAAGCGAAGCATATATAATATACACACACACATATGCATATATATATACATATACTTGTACACATTCTCTCTCCTTCTATTTTTTCTCCCTCAACAAGTGCGTATAACCTCATCACGCGCGACATCAAGACAGCGAATTCTATCTCCGTACCTGAATAGAAAGTCGTGAAACCATCGGCGATAGAAGAAAGAAAAAAATTTGTAAGCTAAAAAATTCTTTGCCGCAATGATATTCGCGCGTGTGCGTTCAGTGCTCGCTGAGTGCTGACGCATGTATATTTCTCTCTCGCTGCACTACTGCTGTCGTTCACCAAAATTGTTTTTGTTTTTTTTTCTCTCTGTATGTAGCGATGCCTGCAGAGTGAGTTCAGCTATTACAGCGCGCGTGACTCGTGAGGGTTAGTCATATTTTCTCTCTCTCTCTCTCTCTCTCTCTCTCTCTCTCTTATTCTCGATACTGCACAGCTGACTTGTCTGTGTTGTGTCCAGATTATGCATTGTTGGACTTGGATTGTAAGTGATTCTAACGTGGCAGCAGAAGGAAATAAGTGACGTTAAAAATTTCATTCGATACAAGTGCTTCTTAGTTGGAAGATTCTCTTTGTTTATACCATGGCTGTTGCTGCGAAAAATGGAATTTGGGTCTTTGGAGCTCTATGCTTTCTGCTGCTGATAAGTGTTCGATCGGCTTATTGTATGGAGAGAACTGTGAGTTTGCTTTTATAACGTTTACTTCTTTATTTATTTATTGATTTATAGTTTGTAATGGGTGTTTGAAATAGAGTAAACTTAGGTTTTCGAGAGTAAGCAAGTAGATTTTTTGAGAATATTCCAAAATAGATTTCGATTGAATTGAATAGTTAAGCGAGCAATTATAAAGATCTAGCCAATCAAAATTTGAATTAACTGATGAGTTGGAGAGTGCCAAGGCTTATCTCAATTAATTATTGAATTGGAGAAGTAAATGGGAACTTAATCTTTGATTGTCTTGGTAGAATGGATGTTTCTGATATTGATTGTTTGAATTGCTCTTGTGTTATAGAATTATGTTCTATATTATTGTATTGTATTGACTTTGTGAATAGATTTTCTTTGCAGAAGATTAGAAATGATGTAAAAAAAGTTTTTGAAATCATAATTATCTTTAGTCGTGTAAAGTTTAGTAATAAAGTTTTATTATATGTAATTTTCATTTACAGCTGGATTATACTTTCAATGAAGGCTGTAAGGAGTCCTGTAAAAATACTAAAGTACGAGTAGCACATGTGAAAGCTACTGGAGCCAAAGATGTTTTGCACTATCTCTGGGATTTCACAGAAAATCCAACTATATTGCTGGCTGTCACGTCGCATACCGCTAAACTAGAGATTAATTGGAAGAAATACTTATCAAGGGCACCCAATTCATTGAATTTTACTGAGAAACCATTTTATACATTTGGAGTTGCTATAGAAAGGGTAAATATTTTATTTTAGAAATTGACATACTTGTAAACTTTTAGTTTACAAAATTAAATATATTTTATTGTTTGCAGATTTTAGAGTTTAATGATTACTACAATGATTCAAGACTCGATGTATTAAATGACAGGAATATCAGTGAAATTAATTTCAGAAACTTCCAATGGCATCACGAGAATATGACAAAACATAACAATTTGGTTCAATTCTATACGTATGGTGACAATTATAAAGATGAAAATAATAATGTGCGGAGTGGAAATATTTCATTCCTGGTAATTGAAATAATTTTCTGTATTCCTATATTTTATTTGAATTCCTTTATCAGAATAACAAATCTGTTTTTCAGATGCATGGTTTTGGAACTTTGAACCATTCACATATCACACCTAAAATGCTGCATTCTGAGAATGCCACACAGATCGATATTGTATTTGACCATTTTCAAGTTAGCAAGAATTTTCCTCGCAGTCGATTTGCTCTAGAATTTTTAGTAGTAAGCGAAATTAGTCCAGAATTGAATTTAGCCATTGACACAAAAAGAAAACTAGATGATGAATTTACACCAGGCATATTCGAGGTAGCAAAATTATGATAAAATTCAATCGATTATTATTTCCTTGTTGTCTTTGTGCTTAAATAAATTTGTTTTAAGGTCATGGAGTTAAGTACACCCGTAGTCGATCAGAAATCAGCTTATCTTCAGTGGAGACCAGTATCTTATGAAACTGAGCAGCGTGACGTTACTGATTCTATTGGAAGTATCGTCTATCCTGTGAAAAAAGCTACTGTTAATGATTATTTCAACAGAAATAATTTACTTTACATGTACTACGGCGAAGACTTGTTTAACAATCTCATGCAAAGAATGAATATTTCACTTGGTACAAAAGGAGAAAATTATTATAAAGAAAATAAGTATGCTACGTGGTAAGCGATACGTCTGATTTTTATATTACATTATTATCTAAACATTCCTCGTAATGAATAACAATATTTCGTTAGGACTTTCATTGCTGGATACGGAACTCCACCTGATGAGCGATTTTCCGTTATGGTCATGCTAATTATCTCCATTGGCGTTGGTGTTCCAATAGTGTTAATTGCGGTATTGGGAATATGGGCATGTATGCGAAGAAGAAATCTCAACTAAAAAGTGAAAACTGCCAGTTCTCCTTTCCAAACAAACGAGGAGGTGTGTCAATGGTAATGTTCTTGTACGAAACTGAAGTACACATGAAAATATCATATGGAAGCATAAATAATATTTATAAATTTGTAAATATTGTTTTAATGTGGATTTTCCATAAGATGATAAATTCATGATTATTTTATTTTTAAAGAACACCATTGAGTCTAAGTAATTACCAAGAGTGTCCTTTATTATACAAGCGGGTATATTTTAAATTCGTATTTTATGAAAGTTTGTATATTTTTTCAATGGCACAATCAGAGCACAAGCACTTTGTTTGTGGTTCTTTATCGAGCCGTGTAGATAATTGTAACTATATATATGTGAATATTTTTTCGTGGGGTTTATGTTTATATTACGTAGACGTTATATTCGTTGACGACTGTTTTAAGATACAGTAACGAAAAGCAATCATTGAACAAAAAACAGTGAGCTGTTGAATATTGTATTATAATTAATGGAATGCATTTTAAAAGATTTGGCAAATTGATCAGGCAACATCATGACTAGCATTTATTTTCTTAATTAATTTGTGACATTTACGATTTAAATGTTGAAACAGTCGCAATCGATTAATGAAATTAAAATTTGTGATATTTCTAACTATTGTATTATTATCCAATAGAGAAAATGAAATAATGACTTTGTCTTAGAATTACGATTATTTTTACGTAACGAAATATTCAGATTTTAAATGACACTGTTCGGAAATCTAAAAACGTAATGTAGTAAGAAATTATATTTATTATTAGAAAATGTAAATTTTAGGAATTAAATGTCGATTGTATACTCTTGTTACTGATTCCGTGAGAATCTTGATTTTTTGAAAGATATATATTTTTTAATGCACGCATAATTTTTAAGCAATCTCCTCATAGCATTTAAGAATTATAGCCATAATGCCAGCGTAATTGTAAATTTTTGTTTATGTGCCTATTTTACAGTTGAGAAAAATACTGAAACTGTATACACATGTATATTTTCTTGTATGAAACACGAATAAACCAAAAATTTACGTAAAAAAACTCTATTAATTGAAAAAAAACAACAATTAAAACTATTTGTAAACTTAACCCGAAATCGAAAGTATATAAACAATATAAGTAAATAATTCGTCACTGCTTGTCTTCTGCAAATTTACTTTTTTACAAGGTCCATTGTGAAATAAATAAAGATAAAAAATAATGTTAAAAAAGGACAAAATTAAAGGATCACAGTTATTGGGAATACTATATAAAAAGATTACGTATAGACATATCAACATTTCAGATAAAACATGTCTGCACATAGCCTGAGATAACAAAAAAGGGATCCAATCAACGATACATCCGCTCAATTTTTTTCTGTATTATAATGTTAGTATATTAATAATATCGTGTATAACAAAGCGGTAACAACTTGTTAATTTTTAACTATTACGATAATAATTATTTATTTTATAATTACAATAATCAATATAAGGGTCGTTTTTGTTTTTCTTTAACTAATATAAGTAACAAATCAATCTCTCTCTTTTTTTTATTAATCCCTCGTCGATCGAATATATAAATCCTTTGCTAGAATAATTTTTTTTTTGTTTATAATTTTTTTTGCTTCGTTTTCGCCGCTTTTCGTGTCGCAATATGTCTTCTCTCTCGCTCTCTCGCTCACCGCACTCCCGACTAATTAGTACATTTTACGCATCATCCGAATCCTTTCGTTATCGTTCATACTCGCTTTTTTGTCATTAATTACAATTGTTATATCTCTCTGTCGCCCCCAACCCATAATTTTTTTTTGTTTGTTGCACATTTTGTTTTTTGTTTTTTTTTGGTTTAACAACGCTTAGTCTCTCGATATTATCCACGTTCTCTTGTATATATGTATACATTATACGCATTCTAATATTCCATTATTCATATGTATCGCGATTTTCGTCGCTTCGTATCCAGCCGATCTGTCGCCTATTTCTCGCTCGCTTTCTCTCTTTTAGCAATAAATAACAATATGTAAAACAATAATTAATTAATTTGTAATATTGTGCAAATAACTCGTTCGCCGCTTTACCCTCCTTTTGTAATTTGCCCTTGTCGAGTTTGTCCTTTTTTCTTTTTTTTTGTTAGCGATTCGTAACGCGCGACGACGCAGACGTTCGACGATTTTAAAAATACATTCGATTTTTCATTGCAAAATAATGTCTCGGAGCAGTCGACGACTTTGAAATTCGCGCGCGAAACCCGCGGGGGAAGGATTTTCTTTTACAATGGTTTCGAGAACGCGCGATTTTCGCGGAACGTTTTTTGCACTTTTCATTATTATTTTTTTAATTGTAATTTACGTGCGTTATCTGATACGCATCGTTCGACAAACCGAATGATATATATAAGAACGAAAGGAAAGAAATCGGTATCGCTTTGGAAAATAAATCGGCGAACCGCTCGTCGTCGCGTCACGAATTCTCTTTACGTTCTTTCAAAATGGCCATTGGTTTTGTCGTCGGTTTATTTATATGTTTTTTTTTTGTTATCCGTTATTCGTCGCGGTTATTCTTCCACAAGACATCAAATATATATATATATATATACGTAATAAAACGATCGACATTTTCGTTTTCTCAATTATACATAATCTTCGCCGGTTTCTCGCTGTCAGCTGCTTTTTTTACGTTTAGTGTTATTTTGTTAAAGTATTTTTTTTCACTTTGTGTTACGATAACGGACAATTCATGAGTTTGTTTGTGTTTAAATAACGCCGCGATAGCTATAGCTTGATTTTTTTGGTTTGCTTAAAATTGGATTCTTAGCTCATCTACCTATGACCCATGGCAGTTGCTTGTTCATTATACTGGCCGACAGGCTCTGGTTGTTATTTTATTTTAGTTTTATTTTTAGTGTTTTTTTTTTTAATTCTTTAAAGTATTCATTTTTCGGCTGTTTTAGCTTCACACTTTACGATAGCCATCTAGTAATGTGTTTTTTTTGCTTATTATCGCACGATTTAAAATAACGATTTCGAGAGTCTTCAGAGAGATTTTTTTTTATTTTCGTCTAGAAAGCCCGTAGTTTTTTTTGGTAAATGTAATCCGTTTTCGCCTCACTTATACTGTGTATGTGTGGTTGTTGAATTTTTTTTTTGCGTTGGTTACTTTTTTTTAGCCATTAAGAAAAAGTTTCTCCGCCGTCAGCCGCGCAATTCGTATTTTTGTATTCTCCATTAAATTTACACGTGTAATATGCCTTACATATTTTTTGTTATTCTTCTTACAACGACGTTGTTGCCGATACAAGACGAAGAGAGTGCGAGAAAAAAAAACGCTCGTCGTCCTCCTTTTGACATATAGCACACAATAATATATGCAAATACCAATCCGTCGCGACGCGAAGAATTTTTTTTTTCCCGAAACAAAGTACTTTCCGTCGCGAGTCGATATGGAAACTTCGAAATTTCAATCGGGGAAGTTTCGAGATGACGCGCGATGTCGATTTCGAAATTCCGAAGTTTCGCGCTCTTTGTTTTCATGCTTGTATACGAAAAATAAAAAACGCGCGTGAGGAACGAAATCCAGCCAATTTATCGCGAACCCGGAGCTCGGGGATATATACACCGACTGTATCGAATTTAGGGGAGGACAAGCTGTGCGCATAGATATATAATACTTATAGTATCTTGTGAGCGAGTCGACCGCGAAAATTCGCGATGTCAAGCCGTGATCCCGACGAGGCAGTAAAGAAGTCGTAAAGAGGCTTAAAAAAACGCATTGGAAAGGTTTGGATAGGACCTTTGAAATGCGCCCTTTTAAGCTTCGGTAGGAATCCCCCTCGACGAGTCGCGAAGGCCGATGTAATTAATTGTACGTATAGAATCCGATTTTGATATACATAATATGTATGTATGTATACACGTGTATGTATGCGTACAAAGCTACCCCCTCACTACCGGGTTGTAATCATTTGCTTTGTTCGCGAGTCGGTGCACGATTATAATTTTTTTTTACATCTATAATTGTTGTACAGTGTATAATACGATTAGATTCGTGTACGTATAGATATATAACATAGACGCATACCGCGGCCGATTGATCGAGGAAGTTTGTATAAAGCTCAATCGTTCGCGAATGAGAAAACGATGTTGTATACGTATAAGTACGCGCGTTGAATTTATTTATTATTTTTTGCTGTTTGTTGCAAGAATGAAATCATGACAGCTACACGCGCAGACGCTCTATTACTTACAAATATACATATATAGTAAATACAACGAGTATAGTGTACGTCGAGCCTTAAAAAAATATTTGTGCAATTGATTCTTTTTTCATTTTATTATTTATTATCACTAGTCACTTCCACTCGTTTCTGAATCTCTCTTTCACTCGTTCTCTCTATTTCTCGCGCTCGAAATCATCTTTCTGCGTAACGTCTGTCGATACATACATATGCGTCTAATGAGCCACATATATATATATATATATATATATATATATATTTATTTATTTATATATTTAAAATGCAAATATATTTTCGCAGATATTTATAAATGAATCAACGCGTCGTTTCTCGTCGTCATCGAGTCTTTTATACTCCGTCACTCTCGCGTTTACATTTTTCCAATATACATATATATGTCGGTGCTCAATACAAGCGGGACGGCAAGCGAACCGAGATTATAGCGACGTATATATATATTTTTTATACATACGATGTTTATAAACCTCGGACGTTAAAAGAAATAACACACACGCACACACGCGATCACGTTACGTGGCTAAAGATCGGAAAAATCGAACGTAAAGTCAAAGCGGTATGACAGATCAAGTATAGATACATGTTGTATAGAAAAATGTTTAAATTTTAAGTTCTTCAAGCTCTCTATCACTATATATATATACATATATGTATATATAGTGATAGAGGACGAATTCGAAAATCGATATACGTACAAATGATATGCCGAATCGAATTAACGTATCGCTCCGAAAGTGAAAAGTAAAAAATCGAAGCCGTCGTGCACCGACTCGTAGCTTAAAAAAAACGAACCGTGGCGAACATTTCAATAGTCGTTCGCATGTTAATTGCGGTCGATTTACGTTTTAACTTGATATATATATATATATATATATATGTATGTATGTATATATGCATGTATGTACAAAAGGGGCGTGTCTTTCTCTCTATCTTCGTGATTGCTCGCACTCTCTTGTTACAATATCGCAGCGCAGTCTCACAATCGCACTTTTCTCTTTCTCACTCGTTCTCACATGCATTATTTTATTTTTTATTCCTTTAAACGCGTAAGTGTAAAGCTTATTTGCTGTGAATTTGTATCAATAATAACAAAATAAAGCACTTAGCTCGCTGCAAAACTCCAAAGTGCAAATAACTCTCGATATTTCTCGCTCTTTCTCTCTCTCACTCTCTCACTCTCTCTCTCTCTCTCTCTTTCTCGCGCGCACACACTCACTCATTCGTTCCTTGACACTCGTCAGTTTTACATTATTTTGTCGCATTTATTTTCTTTTTTTTATGCACCAAATGTCTATTAATATATGTTTTGTTGTTTTTATTCTTCACCGCTTGTTTCGTCTCGCGATACTTTCGCGCGCGAAATATCGCTCTTTCTCCCTCTTTGCTTCTACGTTGCGCACGTATGTGTAATAATAATCTTCGGAGAGATGAGTCAAAAGTTGCGTATATATAATGTGTGTATATATATATATATATATATATATACGGGAGCACACGAGTCGTCGTACAGTAATACATATCGTCCATCGTCGCTCGACTTTTACCAAGAACACTCGTGTATTATTTATTTATTTCTTTTTATTTTTTCTCTCTTCTCCTAGTTTTCTTTCCCACTCCTTATAATATTACGTACTTATACGCTTTGTATAATGTGTAAATGTACGTGAACGCTCGCTTTATGTCGCGAATCGAAAACGAAAGAAAGAAAAAAACAGTTATATCATTACGCAGAGCGCGAATCGCATGTTTTGTTTTTTTTTTATTTATTTATATAATAATATATGTTGTATATTATTTTATTTTATTCTTTTTTTTTAATTAATTTACTTCATTATGATCATCTTATCTTTTTTTTCCCCTCGAGTAAAAAGTACGTTTATTAGATTGTACAAATGTACGTGTGCGATCCATAAGCAGCGAAGATGCAAATCGAATTCTTTTTTTTATTATTATTCTTATATCCCTTTATATAATATATGTACAGAAATTCTCGCGGTGAAAAATGATTCGTAGGGTGATACGCGGTGGCATTGTTTTTTTTTGTCTCATAGTCCTCCGGTTGGTGAGTGGCTTATTATATTCTCTCTCCCTCACGTCTCCGTCGTAATATTCATTCGGTATCGTATGTAATTCTCTGTATACGTGTGCGAGTGCACTTTTTCTCATAATTCCAAGTAATTTTTGTCCATAAATCTCGGCACCAATGTGCACGTATACGTGTATACATATAATGTTCCTTTTTTTTTTTGCTTCTTCGTATCGCGCATTTATATAATCGTTTGATACATTTCACGTGGAATCGCGAGGACGAAAGAGGTGTCTTTGTGTATGTGTATGTGTACGTGTGTGTACGTACGTCGTGAGAAAATGGGAGGAAAAAAAAGAAGATATCGCGAATCGTCCGTCATCCGGTCTGTAGAGGAAGTGGCCGGACTTGGGATCGATGAGTGATTTTTTCTTCTTTTCTTCCCTTGATCCCGGGACGTTCGTTAAAATGTAATTGTTTTCTCTTTTGAGCCTCGGTTTTAGATTCGCACACGTCTATATTCTCGCTTCTCGTCTATTCGTGTGTCGGTGTGTGTATATGTGTGTTTTGTGTAATATGCTAGTTTACGCGCACCGTTTCGATTTGAGGACGAAACGACGACGACGACAATTGTTGTAATATATATACGATTGCTGGACGACTTTTTTTTCCATCGTCCGATCGTTTTGTTATAGCTCGAATGCTGCGATTGTGCCTTGGAAGAGGAAGAAATTCGACGTTCTCTCCGTAAAAATCATGAAAAACAAAGTCTCTGTGTATTTGTGGTTTTGTGAGCCGTATATATGGTGTATATATATATATATATATTTTTTTTTTTTCATTTTTGCTGTATGTATATATAGCCGAAGCGAAAGACAAACGATGTGTTGTGTATAAGAATTTTCAGTGGAAAAATTACCCCAACAACTTATGGAGAATCGGAAAACTCGTCGGCGAGAAAGAAAGAGAGATGCTTGTTTATTCGTGCGCATCGGAGCTTCTTTGTGCGGCGAGATAAAAGGATGGCTTTGTCGTCCTCTATTCATTTTTTTCGCACTCCTTAATATTATAATTTTTTTTTTCTTTAAGATTTCTTTGTTAATCGTTTAGTTTTATTATATGCGTTGGCGTTGAAAAATTTCGTTGGATCAATGCGCGCGTGTGTTATTCGAATCGAATCGCCTATTCCGCTAGACGTACTTACTTAATCGTTCCCTCTTTCGTCTATATGTATATATATATATATATATATATATATATATATATATATATGTGTGTATCGTTAATTTTCAAATCTCAAACATAATCGATGAAAAAGCCACGGAACGTCTTAACGGCAAGAATGAAAAATGAAAAAAAAACTGCAGGTCTACTCGACTCTAAACCGTGATTCTAACCGTGTGTGTGTGTGTTTTATACCTGTGTGTACCTCGTCGCTTTCTATTCGTAATAATCTTGTTATTTTTTTTATTTCTGGAAAATTCTCGCAATTACTTAGTCATCTCGTCGTCCGTTTAGAATCAGCCACGATTATTATTCCCTTCATCTGCTCTTTTTTTTTCATCTTTTGTTTCTATCGTAAAGGCAACTCGTTGGAGGAATTTCTTAAATTGTATACAATTAACTATAAGGCTGCGCGTCGAGTGTCCGGTGTTGTATACAATATAACTCGGTAAAACCCGTCCAGGTTGTACATCGTGGAGAATCGTCATCGTATATATTTTTTTCTTTGTTATCAATGCGCGGCTTTTTTTTCTCGCAATACTTGATGCAAAAAAGGGGTCGCGCTCGCGTCGAAAATGACGAAAACGATTATTCTCGCTCTGTCTCTTTCTCTGCCAAATAATTATCTGTAAATATCTCGATGTTTGCATACATATACGCGTGTCAGTGTGTCTGTCTCTATGAAACCTCCCGAAGAAATGAACGTTCTCTCGACCGACTAGTGCATATCTAGCTAGAATTGTTAATTCGTTACAAACTTGTATTTATTCTTAATAGTACTTTTGGATATTCATATACTATTCGTTATCCGGACGCATACGTTTGTCACCGCCGATGTTAATATGTATAATAGAAAAAATGCTCGTCGTGTGCTGTGTACACCTCGTCTATCTTTCTCAAATCTCTCTAGTGTATTATATTAATATTATGCGCGGTTATGACGTTAATAATTACGTTTTCATTTATTTTATTTTATTTATTTAATAATTTTTTTTTCCTTCGTATATATTTATAGAGAGTTGCATAGCTTGATTGATATTTTACTTGTATATAAGAGTTTCAGTGGCGAATCATATTACGAGTCTCTCATCTATAGGAATTGGGTGAGAACCTAAAAAACAGTCGTACAGTCGCTTTGAATCGCGCGCGCGCGCGCGACCGGTATTATGTATATGTACTCAATGCAATATGTATGTTTTTATCGTAACATCGTAGAATACGCGTCGGCAAAAAACAGCATGGCCAGTAAAGACAGTTTAAGAAAATAAAAGCCTTTGTATTTATTTATTATTTTTTTTATAACTTTTTCCTCGTCCTAATATACACGGTGACGTAGGCATCAGCTTTCTCTCTTTCTCTCGTACACGCGTGTCCCGTATACATATAACGATATATACCTCGAGTTTGCGTGTAAGTGTGTATGTGAGTGTGTGGGTGGGTTGTGTAAAGATGGTCCATCTAGCCAAGCACATATCGCGCATAGAAGACTCGGCTGATCGAGCAGTTTTGGGACGCCTTAACGATCTCGCGAGGGCATCTTCGGCTGCTCTCGAGCCTCGTCATCAGCTTGAGCGTGAGCCGGATGAGCCGTTGGTGAGAGATCCCGTAGCGCCGACGACTCGGCGTCGCCGTCGACGCAGCGTTGGTCGGGCGGTTCATCCGCGGTCGTCGCCGCCGTCGTGTCCGTTCATCAGACGTCCGCGGTGCGCGAGGTGACGCTCGGCGATCGGCTATGTATGACGACGCGGTGTCCATTCTTGGTGGAGAATCCGTCGCTCTCGACGAGCACCGCCGTCTGCATGACCTGTCCGTCGGCGTCGTGTTGGTTATTGGAGGTTGGGCTGGCGTTCGGCGAAGAGGTGGCGGCCGGTGGTCCGCCGTCGTTATCGTTGGCGACGTTATCGATGGCGGATTCGTTGGTATCGGATGGCGGTGCATTGGTACCGGCGCCACCGTTGCCAGGATCGCGACCGCTGTGTTCGATCTCGGCGCAACCGTCGGTGTCGCTCTCGCCGTGGCGCTGCTGCTTGTGCTTGCGCCAGGCGTTCTGTATGAGCCTGGCGCAGTATTCCTCGCGCTGCCGCCACAGAGTCGAGGAGACCGGCTCGTAACCGACCTCGCCGGGGCGCGCTTGCACCTCCGCAAGCTCGCCGGTCTCCTCGATCGCGTTGCCCTTGCGTGCGAAAAAGTCCTTGGTGAGAGCGTCGAGGATATCCACGCAAAACATAAGGTCCCCCTTACATATGGGAATATCCATCGACACAATCTTGTACTTGTTGGGCTTGTGAATTTGGAGCGGCGGCTCGAGGACGTCGAGAAAGTCCGAGAGCTGATCGTAGCGTATATATTGCGTACCGTCCGGATCGAATTGTTGCCAGATCTCGTAGTACATGTCGTAATCGTCGTCGGTGAGACCTTCCTGGACGTCCTCAGTGGCTTGCGAGTAATTCTCGAGAATGACGGCGATGTACATGTTGATGACGATCAGGAAACTGATAACGAGATAGGAGAGTAAGTAGGCTATACCGATGGTCGAGGAGCCGCAGTTACCCGGGTAGCCGATCTCGTTATTCGGCTCCTGGCAGTCCTCTTCGTTAATAATGCCGTCGAGGACGCCGTCCCAGCCGGCCGACGTCGACATCTGTCGGAAGAACACAGAAACAAAAAAATACATCCCTATATTAGTCAGAATTCTTGCGGTTACTATTTTTAAGGGTCTGTCGGAGGACCTACTTTGCATTCTATTCATTTATATTTAAGGGGGTATCATACTAGACTTTTACCGACTCAGTCGATGGAAGGATAGAAAACTGCTCGAAACTTAATCAGTCCACTGAATAATACAAAACCACGAGTTACTTGTCCACTGCTGTTAATTTCTCTATTACTATGCCAAAATCGAATAGAAAATATTCATATATTTTCGAAAAAGGTTGAACGAAACTTTCAATAACAAAATGTGATAGTGCCAAACAGAGGGCAACGAACTCTTGGTTTTACGTCATTCAGCGGACTTATTAAGATTCAAGCATTTTTCTGTCGTTCTACCAGTGTATCGACTCAGTCGGTACCAGTTGAGTATGATGCCCACTTATGAAGATTCATTTATTAAAAAATTGCTTTTTTGAATGAAGAATCAATTCAAAAGAAAAAAATAATTTTTAACTAAGGAAAATCGATTTTTTCTAATACAGTGTCCTGACTAAAATTAAAACTACGACACAAAGACTTACGAATTGTTGATAAAATAATCTTCAGCAACAACTATTATCTACATCTTCTAGTAAATATAACGAATATTCAGAAAAGAATACTATAGTATGCTTGATAAAGTAATGTAAACCTACTTATTATTGATTAAGTAGGTAAAATATTAATAATTTCTGTTAAAAGAGTAAATTTACAGTATGAGTAAGCTAACAAATACGTTTACCTCGTTAGATTTTTACAATGTAACATTTATGAATCAATAAATACACAAAAAACATTCAAATACTTTCTATTTAAAAAAGCAATCTTTTAATAAATAAAATTTTCTTAATAGCATACTTATTTTCACTGTAATACAATACATAATATAAATCCACAGCTATCAAATATAAAATTCTATAAAATCCGACAATCATCAGTACGATTATCTGCAGGTAAATACTTCCCTCCGACATCCCCTTAACCGAAATCTATTTTCAGCCAGATCCACTAATTCTACAACTACCGTGATATAAAACAAATTACGAATAGATTGTTAATCAATCTAAATACGTATTCTTATAAAAATATGGTGAAAAAGCATTAATGAATAGAAAAAACGTATAGGTATATGGATGGACCTACTGCCACTATATTAAAGCTCTACGCACTGCAACACACTCGAGGTATAGTCAGGGCGTTAGCGAGCTCGAAACAAAATCGTATATCTTACTTGAAAAAGCAATATCATCGACTGTCCAAAGGTCTTGAAGTTATAAACGTCGTCAAGACCGCTCTTGTCCTTCACGTGCATGAAGAACGACATGCCGAATATCGCAAAGATGAACATGACCAAGAAGAGCAGCAGGCAAATGTTGAACAGCGCCGGCAAGGACATGGCCAACGCGAACAGTAGTGTCCTTATACCCTTGGCACCTTTCACGAGACGTAGGACACGTCCGACCTTCGCCACACGCACTACCCTCAGCAGTGTTGGCGACACGAAGTACTTTTCGATTATGTCGCTCAGCACCAGACCTACATTGACGCCAAGGAGAGAGAGAAAAAAAGATTTTGCTCGTTAATCCTTTCGACGATGAAAGCGGATTTTTTTGGACAAGCGATCTTGGATGCAGCCCCGTTTTCTTTGTTTATGACAGGACGAACTTTCAACCTCTTACGTGCTTTCGCTCATGCGTTATTTCTTTTTTGTTTTGCCTTCGTCTGGAAATTTCAAAAGATCTTACCGTTGCTCGAGAGAACCAATTTAATTGATATATTCGCATGCTGATAAAAAATTGTCTGTCTGATTTTTAAGTAAAGCATTCCAATAGTGTGGCAGAGTCGTTTAACATCCCCTTCACGCAATCGTGGTCAGATAGTTATAATTTGGAAAACATTCCGAATTAGAGAGTATATATTATAATAAGTACATGTTGCATGCTTTTCGATGAATTTTGATGGTACTTATTCGTGTATCGATTATGAAGTGTAATCGAGCCAATAAGAGGTTCAAAGTTGTGGATTTTACGTGCTTCGAGGGTGATTGTAAAGCGAAATAATCTTTTCTTATTTATACGTACGATTTATAAAAAAAAAGTAAAAGTACAAAAATATATTGTGCATCACTGATTATTTCGCTTTACGATATCTGAGCTAAAGGAGGAATTTAAAAATGGGTTTTTAATTTTGACATGCATTACGTATGCCTTGTTACAATGCGTTATAGGGTGCATCAAGGTTTATTGATAAAAACGCGAGATATTGGGTTTATTGTTCTGTTGTATTGGTATATATGATATGTTTGAGTTTTATCATCGATCAGTCTTATTGTGGCGTTGATTGTTCAAATTTTGCATAAAAAAGTGCCAAATTTGGTATTGTGTAATTTTTGATATATTGGGTAAAATTGATGTCGAACTAAATTAACGTGCATCAGGTTTAGCTACTTCGAATCATGACAACCCTAAGTGTCGTGTTACGGATTATATAACTGATTGCTTTTAATCTAGACTAGAAAAAATTGTTAGAAAAAGAAGTTGACATTCTTCATGAATTTTGTCATAAACAGTACTAAAGAAGCCGTGTGTAAAAAATTTGAAAAATAGTTGATTATCAAGAATTAACTTCTCAGTACCAAAAACAAACTACTTGTATCTAAAATCTAATTGCAATAAAAATGGATATATGAAAATTAGAAAAAATGTACTATAGTAAAATTTTGAATACTTCTACTCCTAGTGGAGATGGATGAAGTATAGTTTTACAGACTTACTCAATTTCCTACCTATTTTTCATTCTTGATTGTCTGTTTTCTCGTACAGCCAGTTCGTACGTGCATCGGACGCGAGAACCAAATAAATGCTTGGATTGAGCTACGTAAAAAACAATATTCAAACAAAAATGACAACGTAACTGAACGAACGTAAATTTTAAGATTACGAAACTGACGAAAAAACATATTACAATGGCATATGATTGGCTGAAGCTTTCAAATCGCGACTAGAATTATTATTAATCGATTACAAAAAGATAATGATTTAATTATTCGACTGTTTGCTAACACCTCTAACTTGATATGTGACTGAAACCGTATAATTGAAATAATAAAAATTCAAAACACAAAATAAAAGTTTAATCCCTTAACGCGTCTTAAAATACATACATGTCGTCGTAGCTTCTAAAAAAGATCAAAATCACAATAATTAAAATTTACAAAATTATAAATAATTAATACAATAGTCATCTTTACGTCAAAATCTCTAAAAGACAATGTCAAATAACATAAAGTAGGTGCCAATAAAGTTTCATTCACAAAGGTCCCGAGTTTCGACAGTTAAAGGATTAATCAAATTCACAACAGAAAATATTCACAATTGAAACTCTAAGTGAGAAAATGAAAGGGTCAAGGTTCTCGCGACAACGGCACACGGACGATTCCCGTCGTTATATTACGGGTTTTTCTGACTGACAGAGATGGCAAGACTATATAACGATACAGATAATTAAGACTGCGTCGAAGTTTGTTTTTCAGTCTTCTCAACTATCGGTTCAGGGCTCGGTTTTCAACGAAGGGTCTATCGTACGGGGTAATCACAAAGGGGGGTGGGGCTGGGGATGGGGCAACATCAAATTTAACTCTGAACAATCAATGTAAGGCTACATAACGTAATGCTATCGTACAGTTGCTGAAACTCCAGTGAAGCCTGTACACGCCTGTTTGCTCTCAATTATATACCAGTCGATCAAATGATGATATATAATAATATATGACAAGACGATGCGAGAAGAGAAAAATCAAATTCTAAGATACGTGCATCGATCAAAAGTGCGAAATACGAGTAACCAGAGTTGAGATAATTTTGTTGTGTTGTATATATATAGCGAGTATATCGGTTAATATTTGTATAAGTGATATAAGATAGATAAAATTTGAGAGTCAAAAGATTAGGCGAGAAGCAAACAGTTGTTTCAATCTGTCATTGTCAACCGGCTTATTCACTGGAGTTGTTTGCAACTGGAGTAATCATTACGTTACATTACCTAATATTGATAATATAACGACAACAAAATCAAAGAGGTTCCAGGGCTCCTTGAAGTAATGGTAGCGCAGTGCGAAGATCTTCATGAGACACTCGCTGGTGAATATCACAATGAATATCATGTTCAGGTAGTCCAGGACGTTGCTGAATGTCTCGCTCTGTTGGTAATGGTCGAGCGTCATCGTGAGCATGTTCAGCCCGATGAACAACATTATTATCATATCGAACTTCTTGTCCGTCACTATCTCGAACACGATCGCCTGAGGCCTCCACTGAAAAAGTCACATTGGACGAATTAGTTGGGATGTATTGGTGATTTGACAAATTTAGATTCATTACAGGTCTAAATGTACGGATACTTCTTCTGACTAAACTATAGGGTTATTTATTGTATGTCGTACTTATTGATTAAC
The DNA here is from genome assembly GCA_018906985.1 of Apocrypta bakeri. Classification (NCBI taxonomy): domain Eukaryota; kingdom Metazoa; phylum Arthropoda; class Insecta; order Hymenoptera; family Pteromalidae; genus Apocrypta; species Apocrypta bakeri. Next base: position 6,512,104 of record JACCIA010000002.1, read on the forward strand.
TATATTGCTGTATGACGCCTTACCTATTTTCGATTTAAATGATCAATTTTGCGGGAATGGGAAAACTAGTCGTGTGTTTCTGATTAAATATTGCGGATTTCACTCTCTAAAATTGAAATTAGGACATTTTACTGTTTGGTAGTAATGTATCTACGTATTTTTTAATTAAGTGTGCAACTTTCATGTAGCGAGCCTTGTATTTTTTATAAACTGGAATTAATTCGTTTAGCATGAAAATTGTAATGTAAATTTATTGTAGAAGTATATAAATGTACTGTTTAAAAGGATAATCTATAGATATACACTGATTGGAAAAGTGAATATTTGTATGAACAATCCATGCTACAAAAAGTCGCAGTTTCAAATAGTGATTTTTCAAATTCGTGCAATAATAAATCATTTTTTTAAGTTACGATTTTTAATTTTAGTTTCACACTAAAATCAGTCAATTCCATACAACCAAAAATCACTGCTAAAACAGGGAATTTCCACTAAATTCAAGGTTAAATAACAATTATATCTCGATTAATAGTGTACATACACTGAATGTCGAAGGAAAAGTGTAGATTCGCTATTTCTAAGTTAATGATTTTACTATTTTTTAATTGAAAAGATGGGTCACTGGTAAATGTTCACTAATTCAAATTTAGAGAGCATTCGTCATTTTCAGCATTCGAAATCGCGTCTTGCTCTCTGTGAACACGCTTTCGAAAGCGAAGAAGAGACAAGGTTTTTGTCCGTACAAGATTTATCAGATTATTTCTATATGGGAAATTATTGTACAGATGAAGGCCAATCACTGACGATGATGATTTGAGATGTTCATTCATTATTAGAGATGAGAAAAATAAAATGTTATTCTAAGAAACGAAATTAAATAAAGTGAGTGTGTACTTGCAGTGAAAAAATCATCTATAAGAATGATGAGTAAGTGCATTATTTTTTGGAATATAATCGTGAAGTAAATAATGTTCGATTATCATGCTGTAATAAAATAATTATTCCAATAAATCAACGATGATAAAAGTAATTTTTTTTTTTCATACACAAAATACGCATTGTGATTGAATAAGTTACAAAATTTTTATTACATAATTTTAATAAAATAATAATATATCATTTTGATAAATAAAATGGTCAAGACAAAAAATTCCATGCGATGCAGAAAAATATTAGATGCAGTACAGATAAATGTTATAGAGATGATCAAGGGTTTCACCTGTTTCCCAACAGAAAACATAAAATATACCACCTATCAATTAGGCGTTTTCAATGCACAGTCTGTTTCATCGATAGACTTAAATTTTGTGCTAATATTTCGTTACTACTGTATAGTAACAAATCGGTAACTAAAATAATTTGCTTAATACATGTAACCTCTCGATTCGACAATAGTAATGCAAGTACGAGTTTGTGGTCCCAAAATTCTGGTGCATTTTGCTTATGTCATAATTTTCTTAACATCATTTATCGCTCAGCCTCAAAGGATTATCCGTTGATACAACTTTTCGAGCCCTTCCTGCTTTCTCCTCAAAATATACGTTTATTTAAAGTACACAGTATAAGAGATAAATTATTTGTCACATTATCTAGTGTCTACGAAAATGATCTACTCTAAAACGTAAAAATCTAGAGCTCAATACTATGCGATATAACTCAAAGAGTCTTGTGGCTGTATTATTAACGAAATATACGAGTGTCGTATTTTCCAGTTACTTTTTCTTTCGTACTGATGAAACACACAATTCTTTTTTTTCGCGCATAAAATTTGTTACTTTCGGTTCCCAATCAAATTTCAATTCTTTGACCCTTCAAGTGTGGAAGTGCCCGAAAAAAGTATTCTTACGTTGGTTATTCTTAGTTGTAGTAACGCACGGATTTTCCTTTATTGTCAACTATATGCATTTTGTCAATTAAATTTTATTACATTTTGCAAGAAATTTGTGATAAAGTAAAATGCAATAATCAGTCAGTTTTTATGACGCAATCCTTCAAAATGTGGTTACCAGCACTAAGAAACAAGATGACTGTCTGACTTTCAAGTTGCCGAAGTATTAATTTCGATTGAAGGTCGGACGGTCTTCTCGCGAGACACTTCTACTGTTGAAGGGTTGGATATAAATTTAATGCGTTCAACCTATGAAAAGCCATGACTTACGATCGGCGTGGACCAATCTTAAGGTGATTAATAACTGTCGAAATTCAAACGCGGATTTCAATTTTATGATTTCTTGATGAATTGTCAAAACAATGCATTGAACGTTGCAAAGCGTTCTTCGATTATTTCGACAGTAACACACTTTAACAGGACTTCTACCGTTGATTTGAGTCTTGGCTATTGATGGGCAAATGCGAAATACAAAAAAAATTGTGTTCAGCGCAAAATGAATCCACGGAGTTAACTATCCTAAAACTGTATTGATTTTTGGATCACCATATATATGTTCACACATATACACATGTTTAAATACTTATCGGTTAAACATTAAATAGATAAATTGAACTTAATGTAGTCATAGAAGAAGTAAGAGTATGTTGATAGACAAGGAAAATTCGGTAAACCAAAAACAATCGGTTGAAAATCATTTTCTGGTGTATAGTAAGATAGAGAAGGAATGTTTGTATTATGTGTGTGTATATAACACAGCGACTACAAAAGAAAAGTGAAGAGATAGAACGTTGGAAGATAATGGAAAACTTTACCCTTGGCCGCGGAATGGCTTTCAGTGGCTTTTTGCTGCCCATCTTTTTCATGGCGTTGTAGTACTTTTTCTGGTCCTCAGTCATGAACATCTCGAGGGAGCCACCAGCTTTTTTCTTCTGTTCGTTGAAGTTGTCAATGATAACTCCGATAAACAGATTGAGAGTAAAAAACGATCCGAAGATGATGAAAAATACAAAATATAGGTACATGTAAATGTTCGTTTCGCGAATCGGCTGCTTATTTATCTGCAAGAAAATAACAATTACGTGTGTTATTTACAGCAGTCGACTCTGCAGGGAAATAAAAAGTTCGCTAAATTTAAGAAAATTGTTTTATTAAAAAATTGCTCTATTCAAAGAAGAAAATGTTTACCTGAATTTAAAGACAATGTTTTGGTTTTAAAAAAATATTTATTTCTAATTATAACAATTTTTTATCCAAAATTTACTAATGCGGCAAGACACATTTAAGTGGCTAACGTAAGTTAACAATTTTAATTAACTAAGTTGTAGATATGTGTATGTATCTTTCAGTCTCTTAGATAACTTCTTATAGTGGGTTGTTGAATCTAGCTGAAAAGTGGCAGAAATACTCTTTGATACATTCATTAAAGTATGAAAACAGGAATTTTAAGTCGAATGAGCAGAACAACAAAATTCACTTGATGAAATATAATAAAAATTTTGAGAAATTAATTGTAAAGTTTGTCTTTGATTTTTAATAATTTTACGATTTATTAAAAAAATCCCTACATTTATGCTTTGAAGAATGTACGAAAGAGTATTCATTCCAATTTTCAACTCAATTAGTCCATTAATTAACTTTGAATCGTACGGAGAGAGAGAGAGAGAGAGAGAGAGAGAGAGAGAGAGAGTTTTCAACAACCGAGATGGGAAACAAACTCAAATTAATGGTGTACGTATCTACAGCTTCCGTATTAAATCTTAGTAAATAATTTTTTCAATCTAAAATGTTCTGTTTGATTTTAGAAATGTTTGTTTGTTTTTAGAAAAATATTATTTAAAAAATGAATGAACATTTATTTAATTCAAATAGATACATTTATCACATTAAAGTAAATATTTTCTTCGAATAACCACAAAAAAAAATATTGTATGGAGTCAAACTATTCTATTTATTAGTACAATAGTGTATTGTGGCAATGAATAGTATTCAATATGTATCCAAGCTGTTATTATCAACATACAGTTATACACCGGACATAAAGAATAACAAAAAAATTTTTTTTTTCTTTTTCTTTTTTCTTTTTTCTTTCATTAGTTAATTATACTTAGAATAAAATATATACGTACTTCTCTCGAGTCAATGGCATCGTTCATGATTTGAATCCAGCCTTTGAAAGTGGCCACTTGAAATAGACACAAGTAAGCTTTGCCCACGTGATCGAAATTCATCGGTGAATTTTCCCACGTGTAATTTTCAGCGATGCAAGCGTTGCGATCGGGAATAATTTCGTAGCTTAGAGTAGTTTTATTCGCGTCGACGCACTGTAAATGTTATTTCACGATTAATCATTGTACAATCAGAATTTACATTTCGATTGATCAAAGTCAAATTCTCATTACCTTGAAATATTTTCCGGCGAACAATTGGACACCCATAATCGCGAAAATCAGCCAGAATATGAGGCACACTAGCAGCACATTGAAGATGGATGGAATAGCTTGGACCAGCGCGTTGACGACGACCTATACACGTGAGAAATCACATGGTTAGCCACTGAATGCATTTAGCAATCGTAATCGGACTATGTTTATATGCTTTGAATCTACTGTGTCGTTTGTAAGTATGAGCACGACATAGACAAAAATATTTATGGACATCAACTACTTTACTCTGTGCTCTTTATTTTTTTGCTTTAACTCTATATTTATTCAAAAGTTCACTCTACCAAATTCCAATCAAACTTTTACAACGAATACAGTTAACTGTACGTTTGAAGTTGTAATCAATTAAATCGTCTACACTCATCATCATATTCATCACATCACCAATAAGTTCATTGCACAAAAAACAATTTCAATTTAGCATGTGTGTTACAGTTTCGCGAATCGTTGTGGAATCAAAGGACAAGCGCTAATGAGTCGACTACAAAGGCGAAGAACAAGTGAGTTCAAAATAAGCCTGAAGAAATAAGTAAATTAAATTAATACATTTTAAAGAACCAAATTTTTCAAAACAAGTGCTGAAAAACAAGAACAGTTCAGAATTGTATTGAAGAACCTGATAGTTCTAAATTTGCTTGAAAAAAAAACAACTTCACAATGCTGCTTCTTCAATCCAATTCTGACCAGTCCGGTTCTTCAAAATTTATTTCGAACTGTTTGGTCTTTAAGTATTATCCTGAACTGGCTAGTTCTTTCCCTGGATAGTCGAATATATTACACCTATTGTACAGAGACTAGGCATGTGTTTCAAAAACATAACTATAGGAATCAACAAGTTTTTACACGTCATATAATCCAACTTGTTAATCGCATAGTTAAAGGTTGAACTGTATTGTTATCAAGTGCATCAAGACAATTAAATGCTGACAACGAATAAGGCACCACAGAAAACATGCTAGATATTTCAACATATGCAGGTAAAGCTTGAAAATGTGATTTACGACTTAATCTCGAAATTGCAAAGCACAAGCAGTGCAACCCATTTTAGAAAGTTGTCTGCTTCATCGCGTATAAGCAATCGATTATTATTGGTTTATAAGAGGCTAGACATCTCTAAAATTTTATAAAGTTTCAATAACGTCATTATAATTTCAACTTATTCCAATATTAGGATATATATTTACCGATGGTTGAAGAGGTCTAGTACTTTTTTAAGAATCTTCGTCGGCTAATTACATAATAAACTAAAACCGATGGATGAATTGAGTTCAAATTCAGTATTAATATTCTACGATACTATCCTTTTCTCATTAAAGTAGGAATTTAATATTGAATATCTAGAAAAATGATTTAAAATACAAAACATGGGTTTCGAACAATGTTAACCAATCAGATCAAGCAACGTTTATCAGTGTATCAAAGAATAGTTCTACCAAATTTCAGCTTAATCCATCCTTTGGTTAATTGTAAATCTCGCGAATTAAATTTCTATATTTCGTGGTGTAATTAGCCGTGTCATCAATCATACTTATTTGACCTAATATTACAATCATCCATTTAAAGATGCCTCGTCCCTTTGAAAAATTCAAGCGTCAATTGCAGTTACGGTCGCAGTAAGCGCGTAAAGTCGCGAAATAATGAACAACAGTCCAAAATTAAAGAAAATATTAAAAAAAAGATAAAAACAGATCACTGTAAAAGTTAGATCAACGAACTAAGGTATTTACAAAAATAATTTAAAAATGCATGAGAAACTTAATAGATGAACGAAGGAGTGTCAAGGTATTTATAATGTGAATGACTGAAGTTCTCCAAACCCAATGTCTCAGTGACCTTCTTTCAAAGTCTTCTTTCAATCATCTTTTAAATTGACTAAACAATGATTCTTCTCTATAAAAAAAATTGCAAAGTTTCATCTTTTTAGAAGCAATAATTATATTTGAATGAGAAATCAGTGGCTCGGTATACGGTTGCTTTCTACGATGCACCAGTTCAAAATGAAATCAGTTGAAGACATGTATTGTTGATATGTCTACTTGCTGCTTAGAAGCTGTGCATCATCCATCAGCCGCAAGAATGCATAGGATAGTACAAGATTTCGGTTTCACGTGCACATTTTTCGGTTCGTGATGATTGGGTTTTCTGCTTTCGAATATGGAAGATTACATATTTATATCGTTTTTGTTTTCGCTAATAAGGGATGTGTCAAGTGTGACGAATAGTTACGAATCAGGACTGGTTCGAAATACAGGTGATCGACTGTAATATCGTGGGTACATGATTCTGTAGAAAAAAAATTCAGGTCGATTGTACTTTTGCATCGTCGAGACTGAAAATTTTTAATACAAGACGCAGTTGCTGCTAAGAAAATTTGATAAACGTTCAAACGAAGTGTTTCTTTTTTTTATCAAATCTTAGTATCGTTAATAACGGATTTGAGTAGTGGCTGAGGGATTAGCGTGATCGAATTTTGGTCTATTAAGGCATGTTATCTATAGGTAACTACGGTTTATTGTGGTGTCATCTCCTACTTATGGGATCGCTAAAGATAAATTTTACTGCGACAATCGTATAAATGCAATGTGTGGCGTTTGGTGAATTCGACTATTCTATGCGATTTAATAAAAAACTACAATGAGAAATATATCAATGTATAGTTATAGAACATAGAAACAGCAATGTGTGTGTTTTCTCCGGTGAAAAGTTGTTCTACACTTCGTTTATTTATTCGTTGTAAAAAGCAGAAGAAAAAATTCACTTGCATTATATAACTTTCACCAGAGCTTGAGATAATTGTGTTTTTGGCTTTTGTTAATAAGCTGGTACAAAGAGAAATTATTTTAACTGTGAGTACATATTACAACAGTCGCGTGTAATATATAGTACTAATTCAAGGGGATGTGACGATTATCTAGTATTAAAGTGTTGATTTCAAAATACAACGTAAGTATTATTATTATTTTTCTTTTAACAAAATCTCCGTTAGTCACAATATAATTTTGTCTACTTCGCATCCCCTAAGCGACAAAGTGGCATCGAATTGTGTTCTTGTGTGTACACGGAAAAAATTTTGGTCAGCAAAAAATCAAAGCATTTCGTTACTCCTCCTCAGCTACGCGACTTAAATAATTCATCAAAGATACGCGATATAAGAAATCTTAATTCCACAATTATTTCCATCAAGTAAAAGTAGGGTCGATAACCGTAACGTTCGCGCAATCTATGCAACATTTCTTCCGTGCAAAGGTGTGCGTGTGTAACTACTGTTTGTTCGTAAACCTTCGCTGTCATGTATAGTCGTTAAATTTAAGTAAAATCATATCAGTAATATATATATATATATATATATATATATTCATTTATATATATAATTCCAATCGACAAACAAAGGAGTAAAAATAAACGAGGATTGTCGATTGTACGTGTCCATTGAAAGGTCTTCTGAGACGTATGGCTACATACCCGCATTCCCTGCATTCTAGACATCGCCCTTAGTGGCCTTAGGGCCCTTAGGGTCCGCATTGTTTTGAAGGCTTGGATTCCGCCCGCCCCACAGAGCGACGCTACGAAGTTAATGAGAGACACCTGCGAGTGACAAAATTGAAGAGCGGATCATAGAAAACGAGGAAGTAGCGGTGAGATCGTTGTTCTTCTTTGTTTTTGGCTTTTTTTTTATACATTTAATATTTTTGTATTCATTCTCAAAATAGCCTATGTCACTCGCTATCTGCATATATCCCTATATTATATATATACGACGCATTGGCATTAATTAATCCGATTCTTAATTTTTTTGGATAAGGGGAAAACAAACAAATTGTTTGTTTTTCTTTACAGTGTCTATATTGCTATGAGCAAAGGATTTCTTTTCTCCACAACATTTTTCTGGGCTATGGAAAAAGAGAGAAATAAAAAGTTGAAATAGAAGTGATGGAAGATTCATATGATGTGTATATATTTATATAGCTGTGGACTTGAAGTCGTCAACTGGTCTGGATAGCACAGCAATCGCAGTTGAAATGTTTTGTTTCTGTGTTAATGTGATTGTCCTTCTATGCATATATACGTATATAGAACCTCCATATATAGCCAGCAAAATTAAGTAAATATATATATATGTATAGTCGCGGTTTCGTTAAGTCATCTTTTCAATTCGTTTCAAACGTCGAGTCAAGTGGTTTGTTTGCTGACTCGGCGTATAATTATAGGACAGTTTTCGTGTCTATGTGTACGTGTGTATGCGTCGATGATAAATGTGTTAAATGACAATAGGTAAAATAATAAATGTATAGCAGAAACAACCAGAAGAGACGATATAGAGAAGGAGTACAGGACGTAGATGAGGCACACTGTCTTAAAACTCAACAAAACACTTTTTTTATATGTATATATATATTTATGTATATATATATATATATATATATATATATATATATATATATATATAAATATCAGCTGCTCCTGAAACAGATTAAAATATTTTGTATAACGAATCCTGATTTTCAATGCAAGTGTATTATACGACACAGTGTAACAAAGAGATAATAATTATGTACCTATAAGTATACTTGAAATTATGCTGTACAAATATAAATTAGCGATTGAAAATCAGTATTTATCAAAACTCACACGTCGAAAACACACTCTTTAGACAGCAATATATATATATATAGGTTTCAGATATAGGAAACACTACATTCGATCCGCAGTTAACGTAGCGTATAGAAAAAAAAACAGATTCAAGAAATATCGTACGTTACATCTAAAGCATACTCTTACTCGTAGCACAATATCGTTATATTAGACCACATTTTAGAAGAGACAAAATGCGTATATATATATATTTATATATATATACAGTATATATTAGAATGTATACACATTGTATATGTATACATGTCGACATCATACCTTCAAGCAAAAAATTGCAAAAAATTTCGAATTAAGAACAATCGATGCGAGAAAGTACAGTATCGAGACATGGAGCAGTAGCTAATACAACAGAATCTCTCGATTTATATACACGTAATATGTATATATAATATACGAGTGCAGACACAAAATTAGATATAATTTTCGAGCAACAGTGTGCTCCTGCACATTGGTCATATAAGCACACCACATTATTTTACAACGACCTTTTCAAAACAGCCTCAGCGATCTTTTGGCGTAATCTAATTTTCAGATAGAAAGCTGAAGCTTCACACTGACCCTGAATTGGCACACGAGGCTTACATTGTTAATACCATTCTTTTATGATACTTCCGTTTTTATCATGTATATATATATATAGCATTGATATAAACAAGGAATATAAAATAAGAATGCTTATTATTGCTTATATTATGTTTATATATTACACTCGTTTTGAATAATTCCATCGTTTAATAAAGAAAAATCTCTTATATATAAGCGAACCTCTGAAAGCCAGCGTGCACGTATCACACAGAAAAATCTTTCGCATCACGACAAAATTATGTAAATATATATATATATGTAAATAAATAAATAAATATATATATATATATATATATATATAAAACAAGAAAAAAGATATTTTAATGACACACATCTCGGTGCACAAATTTCTTCGTCGGCTGACAAAAGATACCGAAAACAGAAATTTTGTCATTTCGATCGAAGAAATCGACAAGAGATCAACGATAATGTCACAAAAGAAAAAGAGTTTACACACAGGGCTCGCACACAACCCACAGTATAACGTCATATATATATATATATATATATATATATATATATATATATATATTCGATAGTGCAGACCGTCGTTTGATGACTTACTCTCATACCCTCCCAGCGCGAGACTCCTCTCAAGGGCCTCAAGGCGCGCAGTGTACGCATCGAACGGAAGGCCGGGATGTCGGCGACACCGGCCCAGATGGCAGCCAAGTTGATCAGCGACAGCTAAGATTTGTCATTAAAGTGCGTGAACCTCGATGTACTTATTATTATTCTCTTATCGTTCAAATTCAAACATTTGCTGATGATAATGTTTATATGTATATAGTCATGAATGCATTGTTTATTATTATTAATAGGATAATGTCTTCAATAGTCTCCGTTGTCACAGGATTATGTTGATCAGCTATTATTTTTCGGGGAAGAAAGGGGATACATTAATCGTGTACTCTCTAAAATTGAAATAGTGAAATTTCACTATTTGGTAGGGTAGTTTTACTATTTCTAAATGTTGTATAGCCAGTATTAAGTTTTTGGAAAAGTTTAAATGTATTGTTTAAAAATGGTAAATTATATAACCGATTGAACAAGGGACATTTCGCTATTGAAAATGTGAATATTCACTGTTCAATATACTATAAAAATTACATTGTTCAAAGCAGTGAATTATTTCTTTTTAAATCTGTAAATTCTATGTTATCACAAATCATTGTTTTAGTGCTTTTTCAAATGCAAAACTGTAATTTTTTGACTAATTTTTTGACGTAAGTCACGATTTTGAATTACTATTTTAAATACAATTTTTATTGTATATCAGTCAATTGAACTTAATTCAAGGTTGCGTTACAATTATGCGCTCTGACTAGTGAAAATGCACTGATAATCAAAGATAAAATTAAGACTCACTATTTCTACGTTAACAATTACACTGTTTGTAAATTAAAAAGACATAAGGATTCATAAGGAAAATCAGTAAAATTTTCATTATTTCAAATTTCGAAAGTAGGATTCCATATCCAGTGCAATAGTTCAATGAATTTTAGATATACATGTGTGATCGAAAGACAGAGATAATTTATCGCGAAAAAATTGAACGATTGCACCATAAATTACCTTAAATAGATATACTACTATTTGTTGTACGTGGAACTCACGCTCAAGCCATTAGTAAATTGAAACTTAATTGAGCTTAATTGGTAAATTGAAAATACTTGTAAATCGATAGTCAACAATTCGAAATGACAGAACTCACCATTACGATTATAAAATCAAGCCAACACCAAGCATTTGTAAAATATTTCTTGAAGCCTAACGCCAACCACTTGATTAACATTTCGAAGAAGAATATGACGGTGAAAATTCGGTCCATGTAATACAGTACGTCTTGAAGAATTGGCCTCTGCTGGAGATGAACGTCCTCCAAAGCCTGATTCCAAAAATCAAACAAACGTAAGAAATCACAATTTGAATCAGCGCAGTTAGCGATAACTCACAAGGGCTAAACTGCTGGCCAGAATCATGATGATAACCGCAGTCTCGAAGTACTTGTTTTCGATGAGTTGGAAGGTTTTGAGCCTAAGATTGGCCCAGCCTTGCCAAAACGGCGCATCGTCGTCGCCGGCGAGGAACGGGAATTTCTTGTAACAATTGTCCGGACAACAGTCGGAAGGATAATCTCCGTCCAACTCTTCGTCGGTCCTTATTATTTCGCCGTGTAATTCGCCCTCGGCTTCCTCTTCCTCTTCCTCGTCCTCGCCTTCGTCATCCAGATCTGTAAACGGATGATGTCAGTGATTTAAATATTCTAGACTGTCGCGAATTCTCGCGATGATGCAAGCACCAAGTGGCAAGTCAAGTTATGATAAATGTATCCTTAGACTGAAGAAAGCTCGTTATAGTTGAGAAAATACATTTATTAAAAAAGAAAATACTTTTTTGGGAAAAGAAATTATGTTTATGAATGTAAAATTACTTTCAGTAAAAGTTTATTTATGTAAAAGTATTTTTTAGTAATTTTATAAATAGTTATTGGAGGTCAAAATATTCATGTCTTACCTTACTGGATTTGTAATTTTATTATAAGCATAAACGAATCATAATTGATGAATTCGTAACAAAAAATATTAAATCACTTACCATCTTCGAGATCCTCTTTGCTGGCGTCCTTCTTCTCCTCTCCGTCTAAGGAATCTAAGCTGCCTTTGTGACTTTCATCTTTGAACGAACGATTTTTGTGGCTGCCATACGACTTATTACTATTGAAAGAGTGAATTAAACGTTGTTTATTCTGACATTTAAACGTGACTACAATTAATTTGTTCAATTCCACTTTTTACCTTATTGTGTCATCTTCGTTGTGATTCATGTATTCGTGGTCTAATCTGAAGTCTCGATGATGATTTATCGAATTCACAAGAGCTTTCGTGTTGTTCAAGCACAAGCTGTTTCTCATTTTATTTTTTAAGTCTCCTTCGCAGGTGAAAATAAATATAAAAACTTTTAATCATCGACGTGATGGATTTGAAAATATTTGTAGAAATGCAATTCTTCGTTAAATGTTACGTTAATGACATAACAGGTATAAATTTAAATTTAATCTCAAATCTATGGGGAAAAAGTCAACCTAAATCTAAATCTATATAAGTGTCTATTATACAAGGTAATCAATGTAATATAAGAATTGTTTCCACACGATAATTTACCTCTGCGAAATCTCTGATTTTGGATCTGTTTGCATCGGTGGACTTACCGTGAATAGTAAACTCCATACCGTCACCAATGGCAACTTCGAACTGATTGTTAAGCTCCTTGACACTCTTCTTATCCCGATACGCGTCCAACTCACCCTCCGCCAGATCCATATTCAAGTCTCGGTCTATTCCATCTGTAAAGTCACGTGGACATATGGTTTACGTTAAATACCAAGGTCATTCGACTTATCCAGGGTATCAGTACAGTTTTCTACAGATCATTTTTTTTCTGCCTCAATCGTGTTCACTCTCAAACAAAATTCAGAACTCTCGATTGCGCTTTTGTGGATTCCGCCCTTGTCCGAGAGGCTGCGCTTCAGACGAGGACGCTTTTGTTCGTTAGTCAAGAACTTCGATTTATTATTATTGTCTATTTTTTTTCTCTTATAACCGTATTCGCAATGGAAATTTCTGAAGCGTCAAGCACTTTTGCGAGCGCGTTTCGAAGTATAGAAAGATAGAAAATCATAATTCTGATGGAGTGCGAGGATGTCTAGTCTAAGCATGCAGACAAAGCTAATAAGAGATTTTTTTTTTAAATTTGTCGTATCCTACTGAGAGAATGAAGTATTTCTAATTTATTTTCATTTCTCTCTCAGTAGGATACTCGATATTTTAGTAACAGATCTAGGTATTGTTACAGAAGACATAGATTGTTCCTTTTAAGAGTAGTAAGGATATCACGAGAAATTACCACGACTATTTGAAATTTCGCACTCTTGCATGCATTTTTAAATAATTCCAGGTTCTGTATTTAACTGATAATTTATAGAAAATACATCGTCGAAGTTGTTGAAAATATTTCCAAGTTTTAAGATACCAAAGTTAAATAAAGAACTTGGAAATTGCTTCGGCTAAAATTAAACGACGTTACTATCGCTATAAGTTTATTTCTACGAGTGTCAATCAAACTATAGATAAAAATGAAATTTTTCAAATTTAACTTTTAAATCAAATTCAAGTGTATATATATAAACAAAACGTAAACTCTTTACCCAGTTATGTTTAAGACAATGATTACTTATGTATATCAAAAACTACTCATGTATCGTGTACGTTCTAGTGATTTTAATATAGCTAGCAAACTGCGTCTGTATAATTTTCTACTTCATATGCGTATCAAACCACTAAAAATGACGAAAAAGAAAAAGGTATAGACACACCATGACCTACTCCACACGAAACAAAATTGAAAATCAAATCGAACATAGTAAATTGTAAACATGCCTGAAAAACCATGCGAAATAATTATATTTCATCAATGTTTAAATGTATTGTAATGTAGATGCACTTCCAAGTAAGTGAATATGTATATATACTTCCGATTGATCGCTCGATGGCCTAAGCATTCTGGGGGCGACGTAAATGAAACAAGAGCGAATTGTGAGCAACATCGACAGGAGCAACAAAAGTGATAAGAACTTAAATTTACTTTTCGAATAATTCATATTATCAGAACATGAAGGTTTGTTATCTATAAAAATATAAATATAATCCAAGAGTATTAATTTTGTTATATCATTAAATAAATTAAAGCAGAGAGAGAGAGAAAAAATTAAATATAAGAAATGATAATCACCTTTTAACAAGTTGTACATTAAAATTATTGATATACGAATATTTTTTAAGCAAGATATTTTGTTTAATAATGCAGCGAGTGGTTTCTCTTAAAATATTGATGTATAACTTTTTTATGGAGATATTAAATTTTAGGGCTATAAATATGATTTTGCGTTTTCAACTGTTCACTTTCTTGATTAATCGTGAAACTTTAGAATCGAACACAGAATTGTTAAAGAATAATAAAGTAATAAAGAAATTTATTATGGTCAATTTCAATGAAAACTTGAGAACCAAATCCATATTGAACAAGGAATATTTATTTTATTTAATTTCTATTTGACTGATTAGCCACTCAAAAAAATTAATTTTATTCAAATGACCGTGAAATGACGAAATGTTGCCGATTAATGCGATTAATATAAAAACACATAATGATGAAAAAGTATTATGAAAGACCGTATATAAACGAAATGTCTTGCTATACAAATATTTGACGTAATGATTTGGTTACTGATATGGAAAAAATAGACAGAAATGATAGTGAATCGCACTGATGCGATAATGAATATTCTCCGTTTGACAAGTTGAAAATATAAGCTGATTAATTAACTCGTGAATGGTTATTAAAACATTATTTAGTTGAAAAACATAAAGGTTTAACGATAATTGATTTGAAAAAATTAACCAACTCAAACGAATGAATAAACAAAAGAGGATCGAAAAAAATAAGCAGAGACAGTATCACGAACTACACAGCGCACACAGCAAGCGATCTGATTGGATATAAACCTTCTTTCCAACTGTTGGACGGTCCCTCACCTGGCGCCTGATCGGATATCTGGTTGGTGAATTTGGCTCTTAACATCTTAAGTACATTAAGAATGTTGCGCTTTATCCACCCGATGAAACGGCTTATCCGATCTATAGCCTCGGTGATCTTGTTGGTATCGTTGTCCGCACTCGGGGCTGACAGGTTTGAGCTGCCGAAATTGCTCAAAAGCAAGGCCAAGAAGAGGTTGAGAACCTGTTTGTTATATCACATTTTTAACGTCACCAACTTTCTTCAAACTGTCTTACCGACAATTTTTTATTCAATAACGTGAAATTGAAAAATTAGCTAAACCTGTTTTATCGACATTATTTATTAACCATTTATGTATGTAATGTCACTATTACTGATCTTATCGAAATTGTTTAACCGACAATTAAGGCATGATTTACCGACATTATATTATGAACAGTAGGTACTGGATACATACGACCAGGTTACCGATGACGACGGTCGCGAGGAAGAACGGGATGCAGGACACGTCGCCTACGCGCATGCAATCCCACATGGATTCGATCCATTCTCCACAGAGTACTCTGAACACAATCATAAAGCTGTGCATGAAATCGGTGAAATTCCATCTAGGTAACTCGCCGCCTGGGAACAAGTCCACTTTGTCCGTGTAATTCTTGCCGAAGAGTTGCATACCCATCACGGCGAAGATGAAGATAATGATGCACAAGACAAAGGTCAGGTTACCGAGGGCACCCACCGTTCTGCCCATAATCGAGATCAGCAGATTCAGCGTTGGCCACGATTTAGCCAATTTGAACACACGAAGCTGCCGAATAAAAAAGGCTCATTAGATTCTTTGCACATCAAGAAAACTCTAGTAAGACTTCGTATTGATTACTTACCAATCGGAATGATCTTAAAACGGATAGACCTTGGACACCTTCAAGACCCAGTTCTAGCAATGATAGAGCTACGATGATAAAGTCAAAGATGTTCCAGCCTTCTTGAAAGTAAAACTTCGGACTCATCGCGATGAGTTTCATTGTCGCCTCGATGGCGAATGTTGCCGTAAAGAACTGTAATGAAATCCACAAATTCACATATACATTCAATATATTAATTATCTAATAGTACCATCGACAGAACGCAAACTACGACGAGAGTAATTTAACTCTACTCATAAAACTCGAACATTTGTTGGCTCCGGCATTTGTTGGCGAAAAGTATCGTTCTTTCAAGGCGTGAAAAGCTGATTATATCTTAAGCCCGAGGCATAGCAGCACTTGTAGCCTTTTTTAACTCTATATGTATTGGCCAAACAACGCTTCTCCCGGCAATATCGCAGCCTGTCGGTTAAAAAGTCTCGGCTCGAGAAGCTCTTCTCGATAACCCTTTAAAATACAGCACACCGCACCGAGGTAAGAAAGAAAATGAAAACAAAAGCCAAGAAGAAGACCAAGAAGAAGAAGAAGAAGAAGAGAAGATAAAGATAACAGGGTCAAGTGGTTGGCACTGCAGGGGCAGCGCGAATGCTTACATAGTTTCCAGACTTGAGCACCCTGTCCATCTCCTTGTCCATGTCGTGGTGATCCAGTGCCATGAAGAGCGTGTTGACGACGATGCAAAGTGTGATGAAGAGCTCGACGAACGGATCGAAGACCAGCAGGGCAACGTACTCTTGGAACTTCAGCCAGACCCAACAACAATCCCAAACGCAAAAAATATCGATGCAACGCCAAAACGCGGCTAGGGCCTTTTCCTTAAAAGTAGGGCCCTCTTCATCGTCGTCTGTTGGAAAGTAATAGATCGAAACTGTATCCTACATGTTAGTAAGCTCAAGAATGCCCCACTCTTTTTTGGGGAAAAGAGTTTTTCTTTTTCAAGGCTGTGGGATGCTCATTTTTTCCGAAGGCTCGACGTTTATTTTCACGGTCCTTTCACTTTGGCATTGCTCAAGATTTGAATGGCTTGATTTCGAAAGTTAAGAAGGGGATACGTGATTGATACATATGTCGAATGGGAGGGTTGAGTGATTTTATAGAACGATCATGGGCTATGGGATACTGAAGTGAAGCATTTTTTTTTGCTGAGGTATAGAGATTTCTGTTAACATGTGAGTGAAGTTGTAAGCAAAATTCCACTTAGCTATAAATTTCTCTAAAAGCCAGGTTTTCGTGTCTACGTTTTTTCTTATTGCCGAGTAAATCATTACAGATAGAAATTTATAAAGGGGGCAAGCTCGCATGACGAATATTCGTGTACAGCTTTTCTTGGGCATGATTAATGATCGAATAGTCTGATATTAAAAATACTAATTATGAGAAGTTTTTCATTTTCCGTCGAACTTTGGAGTATATCACCCGGATGGATTTATAAGTATTTGTGTTGTATTTGGAAAATATCATTTAAAAAGTAAATTTGATAAAACGAGTGATCGATTAAAAAGATTAAAGTGAGAAAAAAACTGAAGAAAAGTGTCGGTTGTCCAACGATATCAGAATTAAGCGTGCAGTTAATTTTCAAAATAACAAGTCAAAAGTATTGAATGCTTAAACATGCAAAAATTATCTGTTCTAATTAAAAATCGTGCTATTTCTTGTTTTTTTTTCTTTTAAAAGTATCTTTTATTTGTAGAAGATGCGCATCTTCTTTTAATTATCATTGAGAATCAAGCTGTAACGTAAATAAATGAAATTTTTTTTATGCTAAAATTAACGTGCCATGCTATCTTAATGAAAAGTAAAATCGTTAACAGTACACATGACAAAATTAAAAGAATGTCATAAATATAAAATTAAAGTATTCGAATAGCAAATGATAAAACGGTAACAATGTATGTAATGAATGATATGTCTTGAGTATGTACACAAATGGTTTTACAAGGAATGAGTAGACGATTTTTTAATGATAAGTCGAAGATGATAGAGAGATAAAGGCAATTATGAGAACGAAAAAAATCGCATCACACAGAGAAAAAAAAACTCGATTTCCCCCAAAAAAAACACCCACGTTTATAAAACGCTTATATTACGAATAGACACACATATGCGCACTAAGCCCATAAAGTGAAACTTTTCAAGTGCCATCTTCCTGTGAGCTTGAAGAGTTGCTTTTTCAGTCGTGACATACTTTGGATGAATTCATTTTAATATAATTGATAGATAAGTATCGGTTGGATGAATAAAAAATGTAGTAACAAAAAATCGTTATTGTTATGAGTAGATGATAACGATGATGATCTTTTTTAAGATTATAACTCTATTCTACTACACAGTTCTATGCTAAATTTAATCAATATACAAACATACAAAAAAAACATTTCATAAATTTCTAAGCATACTTCTTTTCATATGAAAAAAAAAACAAAATAATTACTTTGTAATATCACTTTCGTAAATGTTATCTAGTATGCTTATTATATCTGTACAGTGTTTAAATTAAAATCTTTAAAAAATAATGAAAATTAAAGAAAAAGAAGTGTTTACTATCATGACGTAAAATGTACAAACATGATCTCAGAATGAACGAAAAAAAAACAAATAAAAAAATATTGATTACTTATATGCTGTGATATCACCAATCAAACGAAGTTTCAATTATCAAATAGAAACTTATACGAGAACAGTAAAACATGAAAACTTGTGGTTCTGTGTCATAATGTGTGTGCAATTAAAAATGTTGTAATTTATAAATCTGTAATTCGATCGATTTACCTCCTTGCTCCGATGCTCCACTTTGCCGACCAGCAGCTTGTGCAATGATGTCGTTCAACACCATAACATCTGATAAAACAAATTTGAATAATTAATCGATTTACCTGAACTTTCTCATAATCTACGTTAATAAACCCACCTTTCATGTCGACGACTGCGTGTTGTTGCGAGGGTTCCTCTATAAACGGATTGTCCTGTTGTTTCACCTTGCCGAACGAATCGTCCGTTTCACCTTCCTGAAATTCAGAACAAAGAACATTAATTTAGCCACAGGTCACGCATACTCCGATGTAAAGGGATACTTGGAGTAAACGGGAGTTGGTTAACGGAAAGACAGTTTGGTTGTTTTGCTAATTTTTTTTTTACGAAAGGATTCTTGGCAATTCAACGAAAAGTTTGCCAAATTTGTATGCGGTACTTGTTTCCCGCGTTAAAATATACAAGTCCTTCCTATAGCTAGTCTTTTCCAACCGAGTGAATCGAGAAGCTTGGAAATTCCATCTCAGCGACTCTCGTTTTTAACATTTGCATATATAATATAATAATAATGACTATATAGCAACCAGCTTATTTTCACAAATTCTTTGTAATTTACGGCAAGGAGAATTTAAGTTTTACCAAGGGAGTTTGAGACTCTTCGAAAAATAAAACAATACATGTTTTACAAGTTAAAATAAAGTCCTCGTATTAAATTCGGAGATGTTCGAGTAATAGAATGATTAAAATAAATTAAAAAGTGTGTTAAAGGTAAGGAGGAGTATAAACACGAATTGATATATTGTTAAGGAAACTATACTGAGCTGATGGTTAAAAAGTAAATTTCCGTAGTAGTTCGTAACCAAAAACGGAATTGAGGACATTTAAGGGAACAAGACACTTTTAAAATGGCGATTCGAAAATTAGAATTTAAAATATTTTCATCAATGTAATTATACTTTATACATATTCCAATATTATGAGATATAGTCTTTTCGACGGTTAATTACACCATAAATTACAAATTTTATTACCAGCCAGATTTAAAAGTAAATAATCGATAATTTGACCTGAAATTTGTAAGAAATTACTTTTTTGTAATCTTTTAATAATACAATTACTATTTTATGGCATAGTTAACTATAGAAGAGACTTAGGCAAGTCCTAGGACTCTTCAAATGTAGTTGACATATCTTCTAATTCTACCTTTAATTTGAGCTTTGTTTCACATCTCTGAGTTCCTTCGTTGACCACTTATAGTAGGTCATTGAAAACTCACTCTCCGTAAGATTCAAAGTGAATCAATGGAGCAATTGAATTGGAAATTGGCATAAATACTCTTTGATAGACGCTTTAAAGCGTGAATGCAGAAATTTCCAATTGAATGAGCAGAAACAATTTTACACGATGAAATATACCAAATTATTTGAACAAATAGTTATAAAGGCAATTTTTAATACTTTTTATATTTATTAAAAAAAATCTTCAAAGAACGTATCGAAGAGTATTCATACTATTTTTTAGCTTAATTAGTTCCTTCGTACACTTTGAATTTTACAATTGACGGAGGATGAGTTTTCAGCAATTTAGGGGGGGGGGGTAGAATTTAGAAGGGACTTACAGGTATGAAACAAAAACTGTAAATTCAAAATTTTTAAATATTTATAACAATGTAATAATAATTTACACTTATTCTAATAATAGAAGATAGTTTTAACTTCAATTTGAAAGGTCTTGCTCTAGGGATTTTGAATTGAATGATTAGAAGAAATTTGACATTCTAAAATGTGTAAATTTTTTTTGAATGATTGGTTAACAAGCCAGTTTTTTTATTTTAAATAATTTTTCTGTACATTTAATTTTAAATCCCTACATTCGTATTGAAAAGACTACAACAAAGGGTTTAACTAGCAATTTTGAGCTCACGTGAATTTTCGAAGGTAAACCTATCTTCTCTAATTAAGATAAGTGTAGATTATAACTGCATTGTTATAAATATTTGAAATTTTTATTTTAGTAATTTGCATTTCAAAGATGATAATGAAATATTCCATATGTCAGTGCAATCGACATATGCATGCATACAGAGTTATTGTAATTATAATTACAATTATAATTATAATTACAATAACTCAAAATATACAAAATACAATATCCACTACAAAATCTATTTACATTATTGAAATTATTTTCAA
The DNA here is from genome assembly GCA_018906985.1 of Apocrypta bakeri. Lineage (NCBI taxonomy): Eukaryota > Metazoa > Arthropoda > Insecta > Hymenoptera > Pteromalidae > Apocrypta > Apocrypta bakeri. The sequence continues at coordinate 6,533,117 of JACCIA010000002.1, forward strand.
TTTTAATAATCAACTAAACGAATCAGTGTATTCAGAAGGAAAAAAAAGATAATCGTCGAACTTACGTAATGATGCTTCTGTAAATTCTCGGTGACATGGCCATTGGCAGAGGGCGGCCTCGCGGACCTGCTGCGCAGCCTGCTCTCCTTGGTGACGTTGCCGAGGAGGTCGCCATGCGAGGTGTACGACAACCTCGAAGCATGAGACGTGTAGGACGAGTGCCGGGAGCCGAGGCTTGCGTAGTAGACGGGTACGACGATGGCGCCGTTCTCCTCGGACATCGGCGTCACGGCGTTCGAGTCGTCTGCATAAGGAAGATGTTCCTGCGCGTCCAGGTACGTTGAGAGCACGAGAGGCTTGCGATCCGAACCTGGTGGTCCAGCGAATCGACCTCGGCCATTTCTTATCGTGAATTGATGACTTCCTCGGCTGCCGCGACGAGGATTGAACGGTGAACCCGGCAGGCTCAAGCTCGCCTGCGAACAGTACGTGCTCTTGGGACACCCGTTTACTCTGATGCTTTTTTATTTTTCTTTTTTTTTATTTAAGTGCAATTTTTAGTTCTCACAGTGGTGCTGGTTAGAGAGGAGCAGTCGCGAGAGATGAATCGATTTTTACTTTGTGCGGACTGCTCTTCTCGCATTCGGAGAGGAGGAGAAGAGGAGACAGTGTAAATGAAGTTTCGTGAGAATTTTTCGTTGCGATTTATTTCGTCTTGTGAATGATGAACCGAATGCTATGGGATAGAAGCAGCCATGAGTGAATTATATACGTGACTGATGAATGACAAAATAAATCTACACTGAAAAAGAATTTCTTTTTTAACTCCCAATAAATATTTATAGAATTTAAAAAAGTGATTGGTTTTATAAATACCGCTTAATGCGTGGAAGCACAATTTTTATCAGTGCACAATAAATAAAGTTTCATTGAAAATAATTTTAGTTCCAAAAAGACGCGTTTCAGAGCAAAAATATTGTAAATATTTTCTTTGATCAAAAAAGCAAATGTGTAATAAATACAATTTTTCAGTGCATTTACAGAGAATCCTCACGAAAAAGAACAAGTGAGTACTGGAGAACTACAGTGTGTGTGTATACATATATAAGTATTTCTGAAAAAGTGGAATCGAACTCCGTGCGATCGTACCCCACCTTGACAGGGCAGGAAAGTTGAATAAATCGTTGTTAAACAAATAGAACAGTGTCCACACAACTAACAACGTCAAAGAGAATTCATTTTATTAAAAACCGTAAGCCAATAGCTGAGTGATCGATTTAATCTGCGAGTGCTCGCAGTGATTTTTAAACTAACGCCATCTAGTTCTAATTTTATTTTTATCCAATTTATGGATTTATCTTCTTTTTTTCTGTTTTCCTTTGTAACGCATCGTTAGTGAAGTTCTTATGCTCGTCGAAACAAAAAAAATCTTACGATTTTTCATTTGCCTTCAACTTTCTTAAAGTAACAATTAATTACGAATAAAACATTATTAGAATATATCCAACAGTAGAGAGATTAAGTCTATATAAAAATAATGTTTTATTTCGGTGGTTGTAGCATCGATCAATCTTTACTTAATCGACTTTCCGAAAATGAGCTTTAAAAGCTTGGAGCAAACGTCAGCCCCACAAACAAAACAGTCAGTCGGCTAAAATCGATAAATTAAATCGTATTTACAATACGTAAATCTTTCCGGCATTGAATGTTTAAGGTATAATAAAAAATTTACGAGAAATACCAAAAAATACATAAGTCACTAGAACTATGAATCAGAATCGAAGACAGAATCTATTGAGGTAAAGGAAAGTAAAGATTGACGGATAGGCGTACGACCATTGAAGTTTCTTGAGAAATATCTCTATATTGTTTGTACATACGGCAGGACCGTGTAACGTAATTAGTCGCTGAGAGTACACCCAATTTAATCCACGTACCTCTTTCAGGCTTTCCTGGTAGGCATAAGTAAACTGGCCATTACCGGCGCGAGCGACCTTAAGAAAAAAAAGACAAGGAAAAACGACATCTCCCACCGAACCTTCTACAATGTAAAACTCTTTTTGGCTTTACAAGATCTTGCTTATTTTTGATCGTTCAAAATTCAAACAGCCAACGATATGCAGACATGACAGAATAATAATTAGAACAATAATAATAAAATATCACTGGCAAAAGCATCACACAAATACTTTCAACGTTGACGAGGAGGACTGTATGTAATATATACATAGCTTATATACGTAAATATATAAATATGATACTTATACACATTTTGCAAAAATATATATATGTAGGATATATATAGATATTCGAGGTTGAGATACGTTAGAGAGGAAAACAAGAAAGTATACATTGCTCGAATACAACAGCAAAGTTACAGAGAGAAGAGTTTTTTATTACTTTGTATACTACGACAAGTTTTCTTAAAGCTAGTGCGACATAAGTATACATGGAATTTAAATTCACTACTCAGCAAGCGGACGTCATAATGCATTTTTGGCGACGCTCTTTTTACTTGAGCTTTATGTGTACACTGAAAAAAATATTGTAAAACGAATGCTTTTTTGAAAGCATTCGTTTTACAAATATTTACTTGAATTAAAAAACGCTATTTTCAATTCATTATTTAATTTTTCATTGTGAATTCGAATACTAATGTATTATAAAAAAATAAATAAATATAATGTCATATTGTCCATTAATAATTACGTATATATTTTCTCGTTCAAATGAATATAATTCAGATTCAAGTAAATATTTTCCTAGCACTATCCAAAGCAATGATTTTTAAAAATTAGACAATTTTTTTTCAGTATACCGGTTAAAACATGCACACCTTATATACCGATATACTTTGTATTACATCGATATTTTTTCATGCGTCATTTATTTTCGACAGACATCACACACCAACACGTACACGTACCATTAGAAGTTTAGATGCATCGCTCGTAAGAAAATTAAGAAATTATATAAAAACCTTTCGATATACTTTCTCGAATAGTATTAGTCGAAAATAATTGGTACAAGAAAAAGTTTCAACAATATTCCTCGAGTGGACATCCTAATTCAAACTATATCGTCGTATTATCTTACGTACAATATTGATCGCTAAAGCTACAACAAACATTCAACCCTCTAAGTGCAATCTTAATAGCTCGAAAACTTATTATATATACAACTTTCTCGAAAATATTCTTTCTGCGTCTTAAATTAAAGCTTCGCATTGAAGTTTTTCCAGCTTGAAATTTACGTAATCGCGTACATTCGACATCCATAAAATCATCGAGTACTCCTCCTTGAGTCATCCCGCATAAACGAGACGTATACAAGCAGCGGTATGCGCGCACTACTACTCAGTGGACATAATTGATATCGACGAGTTCAAGCACGAGCTTATCCACCATTTCGTAGTTGACAATTATCCAAAAACGTTATACTTCCTTTGGACGCGAAAAAAATATAAATAAACAAGCGATTTCCTTGAGTCACAACGAGTTTACCTACACAGCCGTACAAATCGATTGAAAAGTTCTTTTTCCCGGTGGTAAACGAAAATGCGCGAAAAAAAGGGACACACGTATACACACACGTATATATATATAGGAAAGCTGAGAGAGAGCCAGTGCACGTTCCAGTAGCAGCAGTATAGCGATCGATCGACGAGCGAGTGCTGCGCCGCGGCGGCGGCAGTAGTGGTGGTGGACTACTGTGCCGCGCAGTGCTACAATTACGCGGCGGTATAGTATTCGCGTTAGCTAATTTACGTAAACCCGCTGCAAAAACATGCGCCACTATGCAGCCTCGCCTTATTATTAGCTGTATTTATATAGGGATATATACTATTAATTCCATGCAAGCGCGACCCTTTTTGGTCAAATTCATACGTGTATTTACAGGTATAGATATATATATATATGTACATACGACGGGGTGAGTGCGAGAATTCGCATAGGTGAATTCTGAACTAATTTAGCTGGAGTGATGGGAGTTTGAGGAATCCTTTGAGGGGAACGGGAGGGAAGATCGAGCTTAATTAAAGCAAGCTCCACGAGCGATAGCAGATTGAATGCGGTGAGACTTTTTTTTTATATGGTGTAGATATGCGCAAAGAGAAAGAGAGAATTTTCATTAACGACAAGTTTATTGTGTTTTCCTTTTAGTCTTGTTATATTTTGCGAGGCAATTTTTTGAATGGAAGATATGTCCCGTAGAGACGCTGATGAAAAGAAAATTTTACGGCCGACGTATAAAGTGAAATCGATTGCAAAAAAAAAGCCCGCTATACGGACCATTTCGTTCTTGTAACGAGGGTGTAAGGGAAACGACGGGAATGGTGATTTGCTATTATTTTTACGTGGTTGGAAAATTTATTAGTTACTCTCGTAAAATCTCGCATACGCTTGCGATTTGGAAATTTATTTTTACTCGTGGTTGTGCTGAGATTTTCGAGTGTTTTTCTAGTTTTGCATGCGATCAAAATGTATTTGCTTTTTTCTATCGTGGTAAGCTTACGAAATCTACTGTCTAATATTGAAATAGTAAGATTTTACTATTTAGACAGTGTATTTTCATTATTTCGAAATGTCATAAGTATATGCAACTGTGAAATGTGGCGAGTTTTAAGTAAGAATAATTCAATTTTTTAAATTTTTAAACATTGCAATATAAACTACTTAAAAAATTAATATTAATAATTATTAATATTAATTTTTTAAGTAGTTTATATTGCAATGTTTCTATTACTATTTCATTTTTTACACCAAAAATGATTGTTTAAGATATAGTGATTTTTCAAAATTAAACCAGTAAATTTCCACAGGGAAAGCAGCGAATTCCGTACAATCATAAATCACTATTTTATACAGTAAGGTTTGAATATAAAACCAGTGAATTCCACACAACCAAAATCACTGTTTAAAATAATGATTTTTCAAATTCAAAGCAGTAAATCTTCACTGCAAAATCAGTCGATTCCATACAATCAAAAATCAACATTTCAAACAGTGAATTTTCATTAAATTCAAAGTTGTGTCTCAATTATACGCTGTAATTAGTGAACATTCACTAAACACAAATATTCCCATAAAAAAGTATGAACTTTACGAATTAATAGTGGATATACACATACCGAATATCAAAGGTAAAATTAAGATTCAATATTTCTAAGTCAATGAATTCACTGTTTCGGAATCGAATATAGACGGTTGAATAGCACAATCAGAGAAATTCTTACTACTTCAAATTTAAAAAAGTATACGATTCCTACGGCGTACAACCTACATTAAAAAGAATAATAATATTTTGAGCTAGCCAAAATAATTTTGAGCTAGCTAAAATAAAAGATGACACAACAAAGAATTACAGTCAAGCATGTTCAACAACTTAGGCAATGATAATGAGAAGCAACATATTGAATACCGGTGAGTTTATGGATATAAAGTAGAATTTAGGAAGATATTAGATAGTAAGAGTTTAATAGTTTAACAGTAAATAACGTCAAATGGAAAATTGTCGACTTACAGTGCTGACTTTGCGAACTTTCGTGGTAGTAGAAGTGACGTTGTGATTGTTGCTCGATATCTTGACCCTGTGCTCGCTGATCGATTCGACCGATCTTATACTCATGCGCTCCTTGTTGTTATCATCGTTACCCTTCTCCTGGTTCACGAATAGTTCGTAGCTATGACAGGAGAAGTCCGAGGGTGACTTTACGATCTGGTCGGCTGCCGCTGCTGCAGCGGCAGCTTCGCGCGCTTCCGCTTGAGCTGCCAGTTTATTCTCCTTTGCCAAAGCCGCCTCTTCCGCTTCCTGTATAAAGAGAATAATGTGAAATAACGTTTGAAGTTTATGTTATTTTGCTGTTTTATCGACCTATCAATGAGAACTTACTTTCATTAAGGGGGTCTTGAACTCAACTTTTATCGACTTCGAATGTAAAGAGTTAAGCAAAACTGAAATAAACCTTCCTCTCGGAATCATCTATCACTAAGCATAGTTTCAAACCGAAATAGTTGCGCAATAAAAAATGACATTGGAACTTCATTTTGAGTTTCATATTATTTTCTACCAAACATTCGACGTCGGTAACAGTTAAATTTCGAAACCTCTTACGAGTGTCATTACACTGTTGATAAAATAGGATGTCTATGATAGTACAACTTAGAATTACAATTATTTCACAAGATTAATAACAACATACCCTTATCGCTTGTTCTTCGGCGAGTTCTTCTTCTTCAGCTTTCTTTTGCAACTCATCGTACGACATCGCGACAATGGCAAGGATCAAGTTCACGAGATAGAACGAGCCAAGAAAAATAATAACAATGAAGAACAACATGTGCCACGGGCCTGCCGATCTCAGTACCAGCTGATAAAGATTTTCCCAGTAATCCTGGGTCATCAAACGAAAAGCGGAAAGCAAAGCCCAGCCAAATGTGTCGAAGCTCGTGTAGCCGTAGTTTGGATTATCTCCGTAACCTTGTAAACACGTATAGCCAGGTGGACATTGCCTGAAATACCAAAGACACATCGTTTACACTCATCGATCACTGTTCTCGATTGATTTTAGCATACGACGAGTTATTTCTAGAATCGGATGGCATTAATAGGTCAAATATATCTTACCCAGCTCCAGATGAATTCCCGCATAATGGATAGTTTCCCGCTTCGTCCTGTCCATACCAATTCGCTGCGAAAAGACAGATTTTCGTCTCAATAACACGTAAAAAAACAATTCATTGTTATTTTCTCTTCCTTTAATTCCAACCAATTGGTTACTCACTATCGTTACTAACAAATCTCTCCCAGCTCTCGTGAGTGAGATTGCCCCACGAGCCGTCGTCGGGAAAATTCTTTATACACTTTTGCGTCAACACACCCATGTAAATCTGAAGGCCCATCAGCGCAAAGACAGAGAGGGAGAACATTGTTAGGATTATCACATCGCGTAGATTTTTCACTGACTCTATCACAGCACCGACAATAGTTTTAAGACCTTAAACAGATTGGAATATAGATGGTGAGCTACTGCTGCTGTTGAAATTTTTACGACTTCGATCTTATAATTAGTTTTGGATAAAAACAGGCGAATGTCATAGCGTATTTTGTTGGATACGCTTCCTCCGGGTTGTCGTTGCATTAAATAAAATGTCTTTGTGTATAAGTTTGTTAAACAAATAATTAAAACATTTGATTAGTACACTGTAAACAAATATTGTTAGAATACATAACGTGTATTTGATTCCAATACTGATTTGTTTGGATAATCCTAGGAGAACATTCATCTGAATCTATAAACTTGGTATTAATTAGAATAATAATAACATATTTTTTGATAGAAATGTGTAACCAATGTCAATAAATACAAATCTGTATTATATGAACATTATGGTTGGTTAACGTATATCATATTGAAATAAATACACTTTTTGTTATTTTAAACAATGATTTAATGCATCTAAGTATTTTATTTGTCAACAGTGCGCTACTTGTTAATTACAGTCATTATAGTTTCGAATAAATATTATTTAAAATCAATATACAGTTGTTTAATTAAAGTAAATATTTTCTTCTATCAAACAAATCAAGTTATGAATATAAAGATGTTTTCTAATATTTATCAAACTTGTTTTTTCAGTGTACTAATAGATTTGATTATTGCTATCGATAAGATAAGTATTGATTCATCTGTATCAATTATGCTCTCGCAAAAGTGCCTCTTAATTAAATAATTATAATTGTGCATGTACGAGTGATACGAGGTTAATTATACACTTGAATATAAATAATTAATCAGTTAAGAATTTATCAGATGCAGCCTCGTGAATATCAGATTTGAAATAGAAATGCTCTAGAGCAGTAGATCGCGATAAAATTGAAATTCCTTTCGTTCAATTTCAAAGGATTCTTTATCATCGAATTTCGATTTACTATTATAGAAGTCCGCAGGAAGTAAATGCTTTCATGATGGCTACAAAAGAAAATTTGATAATGAGAAACGTTAGCTGCATTTCACGCATCAATTATCAATGTAATTTTTCTAAAAAAAAATATCCGAAACTATTGCTACATTGTTTTCATGTGAAAAATGACCAAGATGTATTTAATTGAAATAAATGAGTATCGAATGTAGTTACGTGTATTATTATTTGAACCTTAAAAATTGAAATTTTAATAATATTTCAGATTTATTTAACATGGATTTTAAACTTCTCAAAAAGGAATTATACAAACCTCAAAGCGTTTATCATCCACTTTTATATACATATACTTTACCGGAAAAAGTGAATTTTATCTTTTAGTATATCCTATTAATCTCAAGGTAATTATATGTTATTTTATGGCGTGTTTCAACTATAAGTACACATATAAAAATAATAACTGTGCAAAATAAAATGAATCTGTACGAATTACTTACGAAAATAGTAAACGTAAATAAAACTTAATCAAAGTAATGTAAAGACACTCATATAAATGTATTAACGGCAAAAGTCTATAACTATGCCACTACTCAAGAATTACTTAATACTCTGATCATTTCAAGTATGTATACAATATACATACGTTTAATTTTTTTTTTTGCATACTGAGCAAGAATATCCAAAGGATCAAGTACTTCTTGCTGTTTTGTTGTTCTCTAATTTCTAAAGCATACCTGGTACAATAGCGACAGTCTTCAAGGCTCGGAGGACTCGAAATGTCCTGAGAGCGGCAAGGTTGCCTAGATCTATTCCCATCGTCACATAACTGCAATACACCCGAACATCACACACACATTACAGTGGTAAAAAAAAGAAACGAGGAGATCGAAATATTTTTTTTTAATCGGGATATTGGGATAAGTGAAATTGAAAAAAAGTAATATATGTGGGATAGTCGTAAATAATTATAACACGTGTCAAACACGATAAGTTATTACTTTCGCTACTGTCAACTAATTCCTATGCATATATATGAATATATATATAATATAAATATTGGAAAATCAAAAATTGTGTTTGCATGTAGATCAAATGATATATAGTCGTATAATATAAAACTGGTTATCATGTCGTTAAGTGGGATATGTAAGAACTAGTACTTCATGCAACTCGACGATAAAGTAGATAGTATATATATAAGAGAATTAAATAATTACTCGAACTCTCAAATATAATGTGTATATATATATATGTATATAAAGTATCTATTAATTTTTCTGAAGTATCTATGATATATAAATAGAACTCTATTGTAACTACTATATACGTTGTGTCCACACCTACACATGACTCTTCGTTTCGGCTCGAATACAGAATCGGCGTTGCGAAAATTTATTTAATCACGACAGCTTTCCAGCCGTGCGATCGATAAATTTTGCAAAAAAATTTCGTCAAAAGTGAGGTAACTTGTTTTAAGATTAAATGCAATGAATCTAAGCGTTAACAACGAAGAAACAAGGTACGCATGGACCCAGACGTCTCAATTTTATATTTACTGTTTCTGAACTATTCTAGGAATACTTTACGACGGCCATAATAATAAATACTCTGTCTGAAATACTGTAAATGAGTACATGATGGTCTCTATCGTGAACTAAATTGTAAGATCGCATGATCGATATGTAAGGCTATACGGTGTGTGACAATTAACTTGATTAATCGAGGCGGAGTCTCTTTCATTCGGTCGGCCGACTACACGTACTGTCGTACTACTCGTTACGCCCGAACGCGCACTCACGTTTTCGGCGAAGTATCATTGCAATTAAATCGAGTACCGTCCATTACGCTATTTACTGTTTTCTAGCTAACAATAGTTTGGCGATTACAACAATATCAACTGTAGTATATGCGTTTTCCTTGATTCAAAGATATTACGTATAAACGTACAATGGACCTACATGTCAATGTGATGCTAATAATAGTCTCTTTGGCGATTCTCAATGTAATACACTGAAAAAAGTTTGCTAAGACAATTGGTTTATTAAAAATATGCCCTTTTGAAAGAAGAAAATATTTATTTGAATTATAAATAGTATTAAGTTTTATTTACATGTATTTATTGGAAACTACAGTTCAACTCTAACAAAAACATCAATCACAGTTTTTAAAATAAAAATTTCCTTGAAGCATTTAAACAATTTTTTGAAATACAAACTATAATATGTAACTATTTAGTAAATATCTTGTTTAATACTTAAATATATTTATTTGTAATAAAAAAGTATGAAATATTTACTACTAATAATCATATGATACGTATTAATTATAGATACAAATTATCATGAATATAACGATTAGATTCAAGTAAATATTTTCCAAGGACTATCAAAGAAATGTTTGTTTTTTCGAATGAAACAGACTTTTTTTATTCCAAGATTTTTTTTTCAGTGTAAAAGACTAAAGACGCCGAGCAAAAAGAAATAGAAAGGGATCGTGCAAGAGCTTCTGCACCAGATCGGTATTGATATTAAATTCGCGAGTGTGTAGGTATATGCATGAAGAGGCTCTCGAAGTTGGGCATAAACTAATGAAAAGCTAATGAATCGACTTTGAACGATTTAATCGGATTATCCGACCGCAAATACGGCGTTATGTAAGGAAAATCGTTTAAAAATAGATAGGGCAGAGAGAGTAAGCGAATGGGCGAGTTAAGGGGAAAAATAGCCGATACTACCGAGTAATCGGCGAGTTATTGATCTATATTCGTCGGCACGAATTTCGCCCGAGAACGTGCGCACACTCGCTAAAGCCAATTACATGTATATATATACGATATTTTGTAAAAATATACACAGTACTCTTTGCCGCAGGGTCGAACGGACTGATGAAATTTTTATTACAACAGTGCATCGTCTTTTTTGTCTTTAATCTATCTATCTATATAACGTTTATTATTTTTCGAGATAAAATTGTTCTAAGGTATATTATATGTTACTAGGTATATTTCCCGTTTCTACGTTTTCATACTACTGAAAACTACAGACGTATATAGAATATATAGTTATATTTCTCTAAAAGATTTGTCTCTATTGTATCTCAAAGCTGCAACTGGACGTTTCGTCATAAGTGACGCATGTATTATATGTAAATAGAAGGAAAAAAAATTAACAGAATATAAAATCCGTCGATCTAACTAATGACAGATATATATAGAGAATGTTTCACATTTAAGACAAGTATATAATATTTGTTCATATCATACACTCTGATCTCGAGAGAGTGTGTACAGTGTGTTTCTTGATCCGAACAACGCTATATTATATGCGGGGGGCTGCGTCTGTCTAGTCGTAAAATTATCATTAGACAGTATAATAATGAATGATGATTTCGATAATGTGTTTATACATAAATTAATTATTTATATAATCAGTAACGTAGATTAAGTCTTCACCGATATAAGCATGTGTAAATAGATATATGTATATATATTAGTAGTACTATGTATATTAGTATACAAAAGTCTGTCCATTTATTTGGACAATGTCTATAAAATTTACACACACATATATGTAATATCGATGTTCGACAGTAAATGACATTTCGAATATAATATTATCGGTGTTAAGTAATAATATGTATAATATATTCATAACTACTCACGCTAAAGCTATAACTACGAAGTCGAGCCAATTCCATGCATCTCTAAGATAGGTAAAAGGCTGCAGAATGAAACCCCTCGCCATCACCTTAACGGCGGATTCAAATGTGTAGATGCCCGTAAATATGACTCTGGAATCAGACAAATATTCGACTTATACTCGCATATCCTTCCCGTTGAAGACGTGAATACATTTTAGATTCTCCTCCCATATATTCGGATACATCTTCTGCATAGCCGTTTCTTCCTGCACATTCGACCTCGATATCGTTCCCAATCTGCGTGCGTATTAGCATACGTTTTTCTGTGGATTTACCCACGTATATACATATATGTGAGTAAATCCACAAAATATAGGAAACAACTACGTACGCCGACCAAACCCTATTTTCCAGGTTCTTAGGTGTCTTTCGGGAAAGGTGGCATTTACATATTCTTATCGGCTTGCGACTCGATTTTTACAGCCGAAAGTGCTAAAGATGTAATTTTAGGAAAAAATATTCAGTTTGTTGAATAAGTCCTTGGGAACAATGTTTAACGAAAATTTATAAAATACTGGAAACCGACAAATTATTCGCGAGGGTATATGAACTGGACACTTTTATCTGGTTCATGCGTGCCTTCCACTGATCACCGAGTTTTTACAGTCAAAGGTGTAAAAAAAATTTCAAACGATTTTTGAGTCCGCAGATTTTGCCAATTTTTATTGAGCGAAGCGTTCGCTCGATAATCGAATATGAATATATATAGGTGAAAAGTATACTAAAAGGGTATCAATTTAAAAACAAATTTAACCAGATTGAACAAATAAACGAGAAATTTATCGACAACTTCTTTATTATTTGTCCAATCTGGAAAAAAATCTTTTTATTTGTTACTTATTTAACAACATTAAGTGTATAAAAATATATAACGGTTCCCTTTTAATTGGAAAGTGCCAGTTTTTCTCGATATAGTTCAAGTGTAATAACTTTTCAAAGGTTTTTTTAATGATTCTTTCTACAAATCAAATTTTGGATATATAATTTTCAGACCAATTATTTATGTTAAAATTGTAGTGTGTAATTAACTAGTATATATCCTTATAAATATTATGAAAAATCTGTTTTGGTTGATAAGCACACTACGCATACACGACAATGACGTTTCAGCATTTTATTGTAAATTTATTGATCCAGAATGAGGCTGGCAAAATCACCAATAAGAATCTTAAAAAACGTACTTGTTGAAAAGTCATAGATATTTGTATAATGTAAAAAATCTTCTGGACCTCTAAAAAGTCTTTTCCAAATACCCGTAATTGTTTTTCCGTTACAACGAGTTTTTTCATGGATTTACTCATATACGCTAATATAAAACACATATAAAATACAATATTATATATAACATATTCATATAAAATCGCAATAATACTCACTCGGTGGATTCGATGGTGGGCGTCGTGGGCATGATCATGAGTATGCAGTTAACCAAAATTGTGGTGATGATGAAGAGAGAGAAAAGGGGATGGACCAATATGTAGATGGCCACCCGCCTGATTGGATTAAAGGGATCGAGGATCCACAGGGCATCCGTCGCGGAGAACCTAAATATGTCCTTGCCCTTGCTAATGACCACGAATGTCTGAAACACGATCGAATCCAATATATTAGAATTGACCTTACTGAGCACATTATGTACATTATTATTATATTTATCGAGTATTTGTTCCCCCCAAAGGTCGGATGAAAATCGAAAATCGAAGTTTCAATTTTCCCAAGCTTTCTCATTCTTGTCAATAATACGTGTGTATGCATTACACGGATCGAAAAATACTGGTAAGTAACTCTCAGCTCATGCATATATGAGAAACGTCATCCGGTTATGTACCAAGAAAAAGTGGGAATATCGCGTAGCTTTTCGAATTGGTATACTCGTTGACCTTAAGAACTGTACACGAACAACAATAGGGACTACACGGAGGTTTACAGATTGCTATAGTACATGCGACAAACAGCTGATCCCCTACAATAGACTCTCTGCACGCATGCTAGAAGGGCATCTCTTCGCAATTGCGAGATAAATTTAACTGTGGATTTTCAAACTCCTCGAGAGTTTTATACGTTGAATTTCCTGTATTAATATTCGTGGGGTAAGATAACTTTAGACGAAGCTACCTAAAATTAAAAATTTTTATTTGTTAAATTGATTGCATCCTCCTGGTATGAATTTATTGGTCTAGAAAATTTGTTGTAATAAATACGAACTTCGGTTTTGATCAACCGTTGCTATACGGTTGCTAAATAGTTGATCAAAATCGTTGACTAAAAAAATGATAAACGGTTATATAATTGGTAATTATACCTTCAATTTGAGCTTTGTTTAATTTCTTTAAATCTTTTTCATGGCTACTTTTTTTGTTGAACTAATAAAAAAATTATTAAAAATCAAATACTGACTTTATAACTACTTTTTTAAAAAATCTTCGTATATTTCATCATGTAAAATGTGTTCTGCACATTCGAATAAAAATCCCTACAATCATACTTTAAAGGATATAATAAGAGTATTTATGCCAATTTTCAACTCAATTGGTCCATTAATTCGCTTTGAACCTCACGAAAAGTGAATTTTCAACAACTTACATTAATATTTTAATGTAAGTTGTTGAAATCATTAAGTGTTCATCGAAAAGACTTAAACGTATAAACAATACAAATAATATAACATCCTGTCTTGTCCCCTTAAACCTATAGCGAAAAATGTAAGTTTATTCGTTAGACGAATAACACAGCGACATTACATTGTTTTCACATGTTCTTGGAGTTTATCGTCCAAATAAACTCCAGCTCTAATTAACTCATCAGCGAAGCTTTCAATTTAAACAAGAAATATAAAAACAACACTCGTGAACTCGGGTGCAACCGATCCGACCAGACCTAAATCTAGAGCTGTAGAGTTTATTTGTCAATTTCGTTAAGAGGATAGAATAAAAACTTTAAACGATGTTGGCTATTTTTAACTATAATAATTTCTTCTTCTATTAGACTATTGGCTTTAATTTTATTATTCTAGAGGTGTTTTCTAATGCCAAGTGTGTTGTTCATTTTATTCAACATTAACTAGAAGGATTGTAAATATAAAATAGTTTTCTCGTAAATTTTTAATTCAATTGGTCTATAAAATGACTTTGGTTCTTATCGTCTATACTCTTAAAATTTTAGATTGTTCAATTCGAGAGTTATGGTTAACCTTAAGTGTGCGAATTTTTCATTCGAAAATTTTGAGTGACCGTTCACTGTGATACTTAGAGTACAATCTGATTAATCTATCTAAGGCTAGAGTGATATACAAATGTCGTTTAAACTAAATTCTATTTCTTAAATTATCGATTAAAATATCATCTATGCATACGGTATTGATTAAAATACTCGTTGTTCGAGTGATGATAGTCAAGTAAATTTTTCACTCGAAAATTTTTTTTTATTCTGGAGTGCCGAGAAAAGAGCTTAGAGCTGGAATAGCATAAAATCTGGATAGTATTGTTTTTATAAACAATAACCACTTTTTCAATTATTCCTATTATCGTTAACTTAAAGGGGGGTTAAGTTTATTTTCTCTCTAAACGTTGAATGTCCGTAATAATAAAATTAATATCTTTGCCAAGGTAAACTTTTTTTAAAGGTGTATTAAAAATATGATTTAATAAGACCTCTTAGAAGTGATTTTATCACCGTACATATAGATTGAGCAGCAGATGGATTGAGTTTTTAAAATCCAAAGTTCGGAAGATGTTATTCGTATGCAATTTCGAGTTATTGAATTACATTTTATTAATTTATTGCTATCTATATGTTCAAAAAGTAGAATTTCGTGGTTTTACTGACAAACAAATTAAATTATTTAAACTATAATGATATGTATAATGTTTTTTCTATTCGATAGCCCGAAATGACACTTAAGAAAATTATAAAAATCAAATCTCTGGACAGAATAATATGAATTTCTGGTTGGTTTTATTAAATAACGTTTTTTAATAGTTTAGTTTTGTAATAATATTACATTTTTCGTTACAGTCACGTAAAGTTCCGAGATAGAATAAATTTAAAATCCCCTTAACTTCACTCTTTTAAATACCTTCTATTATCGATGTTTTCAAATAGAATAATTGATAATTATATACTAATTAGTAAATTATCTACATTATTTCAAACTAAATTTTGTTTCTTAAATTAGTGAAAAAGGAATTATAACTCAAAAATGTTAAAAAATTGACCATCACCTTTTACCGAGAGTGAACATTCACTCTAACAGAGCTAATTGAAAGCTTAACTTTGCAATGACATATATGCATTTCAACACACTTTGATCAGTTGAAATTACGGCTAACTACCTCTACAAATACCAGAAAATAATCACATTACCTTAAAACAAAAGACACTTCAAATATAACCTGATTCCACTTAACGCCACTCGACCTTCGCATCAATCCATTAACAGTACGTCAAACCGGAATCCGATCAATAAAACTCACCCTTTGATTATGGTAGAAACTATCAATATCTTCAAGAGGTACGGAGGCCAGCTCGGGGGGAAATTCGTTGTGCAGTCGGACCGGAATGGGCGCTCCTTGCTCGAACATCGGATCCGGCTGTGGACCCTCATCCTCATCTTCGTCGTCATATCGAATCTGTGAAGGCGCAAGAAAAACGTAAGCAAACAAAATTCGATGAAAACAACATTGATAGGGGGGCGGGGTCGGGGAAGAAAAATATAGAACGGAAATATAGGGCTGCGTGGGCTGACGCGAGGAGCCGAGCAGCTGCTCTCGCTTATTTTTGCCGTTAGATCGTCATGATCGAGCAG
Organism: Apocrypta bakeri; assembly: GCA_018906985.1. Classification (NCBI taxonomy): domain Eukaryota; kingdom Metazoa; phylum Arthropoda; class Insecta; order Hymenoptera; family Pteromalidae; genus Apocrypta; species Apocrypta bakeri. Next base: position 6,549,542 of record JACCIA010000002.1, read on the forward strand.
TAGCCCAAGAATATATATATTTTATCGAGATAATTAGTGACACACAATGTGCACCACACGCACGCACGCACACACACAAGCACGTACCCCTCTACGTGCGAACAATCGGGATCCAGCAGATTCGATGCTTCTATATTTATTGTTCAAGCTAAGGCCAGCAACATATATATACACTATTTTTTATGTATATGTTGTGTAGTAAATATTTGCAAGTTCTTTGTAACGTAGTTAAGACTTAGGGGTTGTTTATTATAAGGTATGCGACTATGAAGGATTCGAATCTATATATTTACTACGTAAGCTTCTCGATATTACTGATAATGTAAATTTGTTATTTATATACATATATATTATATACACAATTAAGTAAATGGTTTTCTATATATGGGTAAGGCTGGAAAGATCGTCTTACTTTTCTGGATCGACGCTAAGAAAACTATTGTTCTTATTATATTATAAGTATTGTTAACATACCGAACGATTCGAGAATCGCGTACGGATCGTAAAGGAACTTGCAGAAAAGTAAATGGTTATGCAAATGTTCGAATCTGCTCGATGTAAGGATTGCAGTTGGAAAAAACAAAACTGTGTCAACTACGAAGGACAGCATGAAAAATCTCATGTAAAATTACGCTCAAGGTAATACAAACATGTGTAACTCAATATACGTATGAATAACATAGAATGTAATAAATAATTATTATTCTTTGTTTTTATAAATATCAATAGCTCAACAATTTTTCATGCTCCTCTAGGACTACTGCTCGGTTTCGATGAGAAACTCCATTTTTATTTATTTATATGGCTCCTCGCCCATTTATGTATATATGTATAACGTAATTAAAACTAAGACTAAACCTAAGATCTTACACGATGCAGCTGCGTGAGCAGTGTCAATTAAATAATTCATCAAGACGCTCCAGTCAGATATATGTATATATATTTTTTTTCCTTGGCGCTAAATGAGCGCAATAAGCACGCTTTCGTTCGTTTCCTCGTGAAGAGATCTGTTTGAAGCGCCTTTTAAAAAATTCGGAACAAATGCGTAAAAAGTGAGTGTAATTTTATCGCCTTAATAATAAGTATATTAAGTGTAGATCGTACAAAAGTCGAATAATCAAATTATGCGTGTCAATCAAAGGTGTCAACTTTGCAGAATAGTCATGAAAAATTCGATTAATAGGCGTGTTAATATTACTAAGTGTAATTATTACAAAAGTCATAAGTACACTATTGCATATGCGTGTTGGTTAGTAATTGTAGCTCATTAAGAAAAAAAAATATACGTAAGAATAATTAAAAAACTTATGTACGTGTCTAAATAGTCTTCTATAGTATATTAAAAAAACGAATAATAATTTAAAACGCATAAAAATGTATAATTTCGAAATTTAAAGCCAAAGTCCAAAATACAGCAAGTAATAATGATATGTGTGTGTATTACCAAAAAAAAAACAAAGAAAATAGTACTTGCTGTAGTGTTAATTTGTATAGCGATAAAACGTGGCAGTTTTTACAAAACTGTTTGCGATAAAGTGACACGATCGGTAAAATTCTATATCGCACAGACGCAATAATTAACGCATTGTAATCGCCGAACTGAAAATCAGTGATATACTTATGTCGTTACGTAATGTCGATTTAACGAGTTCGTGTTGGATTTGTCGTGTTGATATATTTTCCAGTTAATACATAATTATTTATTTACTCTGTTGTAGGTCAGTCAAGAATAAAAAAAAACACTGGACTATTCTAATTGTAATATGTAAAATACAATAAAATCCACTATCTAATAATCTAGTAATAATGTATCTGTATCAGAAAGCTGAAACGAAGAATCATCGCTCTTCTTCATTTCATTTTTAAAAGGTTGTTTTGTTGCCGACACTACTTTCATTACGTGCGTGCTAAAATATATACGAATACGTATATACCTCTCTCAACTCTCTATTTTCTATAATAAATATGCGATATTATAATTCGTGTGTACAACGTTTGCGTGTATTTTGGAGATTACCTTGGGACAATAGATGGAATAGTAGTAGTCGTAGTATATATGAGAGTAAGAAAGAGAGAGAGAGAGAGAGAGAAAAAATTAAAAATTGAAATAGATCGTAAATGAATAATCATCTATAAGAGGCGTAAATATCGTACGATTGGGATATCGCGTTGGTATACTACGTAAAATTACCCATAGTGTGTTATATAGCATTCCAGTATTAAGTAGAGAAAGAAAAAAATCGAAAGATACAGGGTAAAGAAGGAAGCGCACATTATATTTACGTATCGCACACGCCACAATCTCAAAGCTTCAAGCCGCACACTAATAAAGCAACAAACTACTCAAATAAGCGACAGAATTCTTGTATTTTTGATTATTATTGTTATTAGTTTCTATATAGCGATATCAGCAGTGTATAGAAGTGCATCAGCTTTAAAGCGTATCCAGCATGGGTTAGGTCTCACTCAATGTATTTAAAATTGATTTTACCAATTTTTACGAAAACTTCATTTCTCGTACAATCTCACGAATATTTCGGTACAATATCGTATACTGCGCAAACAAACGGAAAATTCGATTGCATCGAAGCACAAAAAAAAAGAGAAACAACAAAAGACCAATAGAATCGAGTTAATACATTGCAGTGGTCGCTAATTAGCTCGCGTATCAAACTGCGCAATTACAAATGTATATACGTATATATAGCATATTATAAGATGCACAGCATGAAAAGTCAAAAAAGAAAAGCGTGACGTTCTCTTTCTCATTTTAGATGGACTAGCAGTTTTTTGTTACTTAGCACACACGTGGCGCAACATCTTACTTCTTTTTTCTTTTTCTTCCGTCCATAACCCGTCTGCAATTGGAGAAATGGAAGAAAAAAGTCGTTACATAAAATACAGAAAACACAGAGGCAGAAGAGTCGTATTTTAGCATAAAATAATAGTAATAATAATAGTAACCGAGTCATTCGAAGGATGAGTATATCATAATGATTTTGAACAAAAATTGAAAAGAAAAACAAATCCAAATGTCAACTCAAGAGAAAACGAAATGTAAAGATGAAAAATTAAACTAGGAGAGCAATAATGAATGTTTTTTTTTCGCCTCGCAGCTTCGATGATATCTAAGTTTTCACTATATAGAGCATTACTTTTTTTTTATTGCGAACGCGGACTTCTTTTCTCGATCGTGTTTTTCTATCATTTTCCTTCTATGTATTTTTACGCGAAGTCACGTAAAAATCGATTTTCAACGATACTGTCGATATATACAGTTCATGGAAATTTGAATATTTATAAAGTCACCGAGAAGAGAAGCCCGCGTTTCGATACGCCAACTTTGTTGTCATAGATACATTTTGTACAGACAGAATAGAAGAGACACATCAATGGAAGTTCTACATCGATATATATATATATATATATATATATATATATATATATATATATGTGTGTATATATATATATAACTCAAAAGGCACGTTATATATAATAATAGTTTATAGCTACACAAACACGTTCAGGTTAAATAGATCGCACAAGAGATCGTTGCACAATATAGTGTTTAGAGCAAACGTACACTAGAGTATACAATATAAAGTCGAAAGAGAGTTTGTTTATGTGTATTTATATATAATAATAATAATAATAAACGAGATGTTCAGATTTTATTTCTTCGTGAAAATTGCCGCGCGTGCTATACAGCAATAATCGTGTTGACCACATAACGTGATATAATTATCTATTAAATATATAGATGTATTTATATATACAAAAAAAGTTTCGTTATTCATTTATTGGCATATATATATGGCATATATATGGCATATATCTATACAACTTGTATCGGTGAACGTTATGGTTTTTATGTTGGATAAACAAATGATTATATGATTTATTGCTTCGATTATCTATTTATATGTTTTGAATTGTACTTAGCGCTGTTAGCTAAAAAATAAAATTTAAAAAAATAATGTATCTACTAATGATATATATATGTCTAAACGATTCTACACGTAGACTATAATCAGATGAATTGTGAAATGAGCGACGAGTCAAAGGCGGTATACGAAACTGAAACTGCAATGAAACCACACAGGAAATGTCGATAACTGAATGAGAAAATGTACGAAATAAAACGAGCTGTTTACACAAAACAACTAAAAATCTACGCTGTTAGTTATATTTACAATTATAATGTATATTTATTATATATTTATGTAACGAAATAAAACCTCCAATAATATATATCTACGCAAAGTTTGAATATGTAAAGAACGAAGTTCGATTACGCGACCTCCCAATACATGAATAATTAGTCCAGGAAGGCGTCTTTACTGTATTCAACTTTTAGGGTTTTGGAGAGTATCTAAGTATAAATATATATCACTCTATATCCATATGGAAGATTCTCTGACAAATTTTCTCTTCAACACATGTTTTTTATTGATATTTTGCGAACGTTTAAATAATGTTGCTAGTTTTCATAAATTTTTTTATAATTATTTGAGTACGTTCGTAGATGTCATAGAGAGTCGAACATCTAGATTTTAATTTTTATTCGATTAGACTAAATTCAAAAATTCATTTTATCTTCACTAAAAACACACAGAATCTTTAGATACTAAAATTCATCATTTTACTGAATATAATAATTTGCAGGTCATCAATTTTCAAGTATATATTAATGAATGAAATATTAAAAATATACCGGTTACTATAAAATCAAAAAATTCATGCGTAGACCTGTAACCAATACAAATATGCCTACAAAGTTTAACTAAACTAACTATAAAATCCAATAGATTGATAAAAAAATCATGAAAATTTATAGACGACAGTTCTGAAATACTGTTCGACTATACACGATAACTGTAAATAGATAAAGTATAAATATAAAATACATTAATTTTATACTTTAAAACCTAGAACTACCAAGATTATTCAAATGAAGCTCATTGTCAGCTAGAAAACAGTATATTCGATCACTTGGACCTTAAAATGAATAAAAATTTGAATAAGCATTGAAATTTTAAATACTCACGAGTAGTCATACATTCGTTAAATAAGTCTAATTAAATTAAAATTTAAAAAAACTGTATTTTTAACAATCTGTAACTTCTATGTAAGTACTAAAAAAAAGTCACGAAAACTACTCAGAATATCATTAAAATACATTCCTTTAAATTACAAGAAAAACCGATTTTTCGAAGTGAAAATTTGTCAGAAAATCACCCATATATATCAATCTTCCGCACGTACATAGATTGTGATTATTATATTTCTGTACGTATACGCAGAAAGCTGAAACACCGATGCAGTCGCACGAACTAATAAACACGCCATATCAGATGTGTACGCGTGTATAATATTATACACAGGAGGTGAATAACAAGAGATAATAATACGCGTATGAAATAGACTAGAAGAAGAGCCGCGCACGCCGTAGGGATATACATATACAAGTAAGATTAACGGCGTTGCGTCAACAACAACTTCCTATATTATGTATGCACACTCATATATATATATATATATATGCATCATTCTCTGACAGATTGACCGGTCAAAATTTTTTAAACTGGTCTTTGGTACTGTGTACACTTTGGTGAATTATCTAAAATATTTTGTTCGTGAAGGGTCTTTAATTGGAATTTTGTGCCTTTTTTGTTAATTGAAACCGTTCGGGGAAACATTTCGCACTGAAAACACGAAAGGGACTTTTATTCGAAAATTAGTTCAACTTTACAGATTAAATATATTCGAAGCTGTATTTGTATATATGTCGTAATAATCTGACTAGTCATCCGAATCATCAAATTCAGTTTTGATCTAGAAATAAACCAATACTGTTCGTTTTCATATAAAATATACATGTCAGTAATAAATAGTGCTTTATTCACAAGTTGAGAGCTTCACGCGCAGTTTAAAATATTTTTATGTTTATAACAATGCTCGATCCGTTTAAATATGAATTTAAAGATTTTGATGTTATTGTTGTGAAATAATAATTGGCGATTGCTTTAGATTAGTTCATAGTCAACCTGGACAAACTTATAAGTGTCGAAAACAAAACTGTGCATTAATAAATAAGATCGTTAAAATGACATTTTAATATTAATATCAAAGAAATTGATATATAACTTTATTTCTAGTTAGAAATATTGATACAAGGCATCTTTTATATTGACACAGGGTATCTTCATAAATTTATTGATATTAAGACTCTTAACAGAACTTTCTCCAAACTAAATTTGAAAACTTTGATCACTTAGGAGATTGTTATGACATATATCTACATCTTTGAAAATATTTCTTGTGTAAAGTTTAACGAATTATACAGGAAAACTCTTGCTATTATTATTATTAACTTATTATTATCAATAATAAGTTATTACTCTTAATATTATTATAACTCTTCCCTTTTATATATTTAGCCGAGCAAATCTTCCCTAAGGAATCACAATATTGTAATACAATTTTGACTTCCCGTAGCTTAAAAGCCCTTTATAAAAAAAAATTCATAAATATACATATATACAGAGCCAAAGTACAGTTTAAATGTATTTAGATGAAAAACAATTTTATACCTATCAATCTGTCAAACAATAATCCATGTATATATACATATATTTACGCACAGGTATTCTACCCAAGATCGAATGCGCGCAGGCGCGCAAGAGATATAATAACGAGGAGGGCGGTCTAATTTACAGAACGGGTTTTTAAGTGGTTTGGAAAATTTATCGTCTCCGGGTCGATTAATGAAATGCGACTCCGTATTCGAGCTTCTTTATAATCGAAGTTTTTAAATTGTTCCGCTCTTGCCTGTGTATACAGATCGCGTCGATCCATCGACTCTCCGTAAAGTTTATATAACGACGCTTAAGTTCACCGAGACTCGTTCGAAGATAATTTAACGCGCGGGATGCTCTCGCTGATGCGCAGCGTAAAATAGCGTTAATCGGGGAAACAATGTTTGCAACCCGTGTAATCGAAATGTCTACATTGATTCGTTCAAACTTAATGAATTAATTGAAAAAAAGAACACTTAAAGTAACAAAAAAAGCACAACACAACGAACATCAACACAAGTATACGAACTAAGAAACGAGACAGACCCCAGCCGACATTAATACATCTTTGCTAAAGAAAAAAAAAGAAATAAATCCCGCAACGACATCTTTAACCGAGTCAGCGAGCAAACGACTTTTTCATTAGTGCATTCGTTGCTGCAGTCTAGCCCTTTCGGCTAAAAAGACGCGGAACAAAAGTTTCGAAATACCGCGCGCGCAAACTTCTTCTTAGTCTAATTTACCTGAATACATGAGAAGGATGTGTGTGTATATATATACGTTATACATGTGCATATGCACATACATACAAATATATGCATATGTCTTCGCTGTGTGCGCGAGCGCCCTCCTCGTATATATGCTCTCTTCAAACGAACCCGCATTGCAGTTCTCCGTGCGTTACAGTTGCGCGCGCGGTTGTTCAGCTAGTTCTTTTTTTTCATTCGTGCAGATATGTATACGTATACGAGGATTTTCACGTACGCAAGTGCTTTTTTTACTTCGCCCCGGCACGACGAGCTTCATTAGAGACTATATCGGTATGTGACGGTTATACAATTTAACGGTTGAAAATATATACGATACACTGACGGATACGACCTTTTGAAGCAAAGAGAGGCCACTTCACTGAATGGAATTGTATATTCATGTCGAACGGCTCGTCGTTTGTAGAAAAAATAAATATAACAATAAAACTTAATTTTTATTTGAAAATTATGGTGGATTTCTTAATGAATTTTCATACGGCTAATTTTTGCCTCAAAAGGTTCGTTTCTTTCAGTAGACATTTGTGACTTTGACGAACACAAAGTGCGTCACAACGAAACGTGTACACGTATAGATTCGGAAAACTTGGAGATATTATACCTGAAAAGAATCAACGTTAGACGTCTTACAACTATATTATACGCGCATTGAAGAGGAAAAAAAAAATAAAGAAAAGTATCGGTTGATCTTACCGCTGTTATTCTAAATATATATATTATATATATGTTGTATATATATATATATCTATGAAAATGTATAAGAGTGAGGTGTAGAATATACTTCACGATAATCCGTGACGCTTACCTCGTTTTCAGCTCTTTTTTTCTCGAGTTCTTTTTGCTTAGCAAGTTCCTCGGCAATGCGAGTCTCTATCGCTGCTAGTGATTCCCGCGTGAACGGACGGAACAAACTTCGTTCTTCCTCTGATATAGAGCCAGAAACTTGGGACATTGTCTAGGCTGCACACAACTAAGCAACCTTCCTATAGGAAATCAGAGAAACGATCGATTTTTAAATGAGACTTGTAGGAGTTGTATAATGTATTGGTTTATAGAATGTATTCTATACTATTGAAATAGTAAAATGTAGTGACATTTATTTTGCATTGTATTTTATCATTTTAAAATGTTACGAGTAAACTGAAAACAAATTTATTGCGATATTTATGAAGATGTATTTATTAAAAATTGCTTTATTGATAGAAGAAAATATTTAATAAAAAACGTTTGATTAAAATAAATATTTTCTTCTCGGAAAACGGTAATTTTTTAATCAATACATTTTCTTGAACGTGATGATCTTTTTCCAGTATTAAAATTGCGAAATAGTGATTAGTAAGTTTTGTATAGTGAACATTATACGCTCATTAAACAAAGGATTATTCGGAATTGAAAATGCGAGCACTAAATGTTCAATACTACCAGAAATCGTTGTTTAAAAAAGTGAATTTTCTCTTTAAAATCCGCGAATTCCATGCAACCGAAAATCTTTGATACAAACAGAAATTTTTCAAATTAAAAACAGTACATTTGTACTGTAAAATCTGTTTACAATATATTTCATACAATTATATCACGATATTAAATACTGAGTTTTGACTTTTAAAATCAGTAAATTCAAATAATACAATAAAAAATCAATGTGAATTATCAATAAATTCAAATTTTTATCACAATTATATACTGGAATCTGTAATTAATGAATGTATAGAAATTACAAAAGTTGCCATCAAAAGCTGCCATATGCACTGAATATTGAAGGCAAAATTAAGTTTTACTATTTGCCATTTAATTGTTTATGAAGTCAAAACACAAGTCTGTAATAAAATCAGAGAGATTCTTAGTCTTTACAAGAAAAATAAATGTTTTAGCTACGTTTTCTTAAAAATAATTTTTAATTTCATTATTAAATCAAAATTTATAAAGCTGCCAACACTATTGTTAACTAAAACTATTATCAACTTTGTTTAAGTCATTGAAATATTTTAAATCTCAACGTAGTGTCACTGCTAAATAAGTCAAACTTGCAGTGTGAGCGTAAAACCCACTTAAACTGAAGGTATTATAATATATAGGTATAATAAAAATAGTTTAGTTTTTATAACTTTGATAAAAAACTTCTAGAGCTCTATAAAGAAAACTTTTTTTTCAGCCATTAACATAGACTTCATTTTTGTTAAAGCTTTCAGTAGTATAAGCAAATTAATAGTCATACGTGATACATTTATACGAATACTTTGTATATTAATAAAACCTCTATTGACCATTGGATTAATATTTCAAGTTTATCAGGATTGCAAGAGGAGATATTTTTCACGAAATCCGAGAAAAAGAACTCGAAACGAATTCAAGATCGTCGTCGTAAAGTTTTATAAGCGGTTCGACGAAAAGTTATAGGTAAATAATACTCCGTCAGTTTGACACCCTGGTTTCAAAATTTCTCAAGTCAATTTGAATTTTTCACGTGAAAATCATGATAACGGATACATCTAAAAGTTCCCGACAATAAAAGTTTACACGAAATCGTATAGCGAATATCCAATATATATATATATATGTATGAACTCTCATTGATAAAATATCTTCCCTATACGTTTTCCCACGTACTAGAAGATCAATGTGTATTTAACTTCGAACTTCATTGCTGCAACGTGCGTAATATCAGTCTGCATCAAACTCTCCATATATAAGCCACTTATAAAACTATAGGAAGCTGTATCTATGAGCTTTATACGAGCAAGTGATAAAGTTGTATATATATATATATATATACGAAGAGCCTGTATAGAAAACATAAAAGCAGTAGTCTTAGTGATAAATGGCACTGCCATTCCCATATACATAGTTTAAGCTGAACGTAAAGTATTTTCTACGCGAGACAAAAATTTTCATTGTGTTTTATTCTACGTAATTCATTCGTATGTATCTGCGTTTATGCGAATATTTATCTACCCGTGTTTGCTGTTCTTCTTCCGTATCGAAAACGCTTTTGAAAAATTATTTCAAGGAATGGCTAATTGGATCTAGCATCGCTATGTTAATTAATGAATGTAGCTAACTTCTATTTCGTGTAATATGCTGATACAAATTATTGATTATGCATACTTTTTGAGTATAAAGACGTCTAAACACGATAGTTAAATTTTTTTAATATTAATTTTAAAAAAGATCGAATAAAATAAGTAAATTTTTGAATAATTTACTATTTTACAAAGTAAAAATTCCACACTTTATTAATTAATTAAGGGAGAAAGTATTAGTTCAGAAATGAAAAAAAAAGTTTTTTTATTCTTTATAAAGTTGCAGAAATATTTTATCAAAGCAATTGCAATAAGATTTTATTTTTGTTGTTATATACCTGAATACTTCTTTAATCTATAGTAATGATATTCTGAAAATGTTTGACCTATATCTTTATAAAGTCATTGCCATTGTAATGTCTCATTTAACGTTTATATTCATGATTCTGACAATACGGGTGAACGAATAATCATTTTTGTAAATTAATTCATTTTTTGTGAATAGCGCAGTCATTTCGGTGGATTATTTTTAAATTCAAATTATTTTTTTGTTATATTAAACTTATTTTCCATCAAAATTTTCTGAAATGTATATAATGGAAAAGTATTTTTTTAATTAAAAAGAAAAATGTGTATCTTTTAGTGCAATTAAGAAAAACTTATCGTTGAAATAAAAAAATTATATTTGTTTTGAAAATGAGCATTTTAGGTAATGTTCCAGTGATTTTATAAAAATTTAAAATGTTGAGCTGAAGTAACGAGATTTATTTTATTTTATATTATTATGTGAATTCATTATTTTTTATTTTATTTCTAATTAAGAATAATAATCTGATAAAATAGAGAGTATTTATGAGTTAAACAATTTTTTCCAATTTTCCAATAATGTAATCTAGTTAAGATATTTATGTTCATTATGAAGAAATCATAAAAAGAAATAGTATCTTTTATTAAAAATCACTGGAACTATATTACCTTAAGGGTGCATTACACTTTTAAGTGAGCTACCTAAAATTAAAAATTACATTTCATGATGTGCAATTTTTTCTGCTCATTAGTAATACTTTAATTATAACTAATTACATTTTAATATAACTAATTACAATTTTTAATTCTATGTTTTCTCACTTAAAGGTACCTTTCTCCCTTGAGACCCTTAAGGTACTTTCACCTTAACAGAAAAATTTCCACAGTTTCGTAAAGAAAACTACTTTCTTTCTTTCAACTTTAGCCTCAGCTTCCATTAATAAAAGTACGTTAAATTAAAAAAAATAAATAAATACCTTGCTATTGGTGCTAACAATCTCGGAAATGCCGATCGCTGGGGTTTCGCGTCGAGCGAATACGGTCCTGGCGGCGCTGTAGCGTGGTTCCCGGTCTGACGCTTGCGAGGAAGAGGTTCCCTCTCGAGGACAACAACGACGCGCTACTAGACGTCGTCTCGGCCCAGGCTAGTGACTGCTGCGGTTGCCGGACGGATGGCTGTTGCTGCTGCTGAATAATAGCGTTATGCCTCGTTTGGCGGCCGCCTACGCGGCGGCCCTGATACTCCTGCTGCTTTTGCTGATTCGCTCTCTTGCTACCGATGCCACTACTACTGCTGCTGCTGCTTCGACTCCTCTTATCGGCTACTACGACGCCCTTCTTCAACGTCTTCGCGACTATGACCAGTGACGAACGCAGTGAGGCAGTGCCTGGTTTAGTGGGGCCCGTCGTACAACTCGAACCAAGATTTTTCATGTCCGACCTGCTGTAGGTGTTGTTGTATTTTTTTTTTTTGACAACAATAAAACAAAATATTAGAAAATTCAATGTTGTATAAAAGAGAAGCTTTGATATTGTAACTCCGTAATGTTTTCTTTGCGTATACACTAGCTAGTATGCACCTGCAGCCCAGTACTGTATCGGTACTTGCTCAGTGCTAAAACAATATTGGAATTATAAGAACGAGACATGCTTCGAAATCGATACGGTGACAAAATTTTACCAGTATTGTACCAATATAGTACAGTTTATTTGAGGTTCAGAATCCAAAATATTATAATCTAAATTTTCATTTCTCACAATTTGAATTGGATTGCAATTGTAACTTGATTTGGAGAGCTCTTCATGTATGTAAATTCATGTACGACGATTTGAAAGTATTTTTAAATAATTTTATTAGTCGTTGAATAAAAATACGTATCCATTCAATAAATAAATTTTGTAGCTCTATCTCTTCAATTATATAAATAATTATTAATCAACCAAACGTGTAGGCAATGCAAATACACATTTAAAAAATTATGTTATTCGTATTCAAATTATAGTTTTTACGGTTTTATAGGTTTTATAGTAATTCAAATAAAAATTTTCTTGAACCATTCAAACATATCGGCTAATTGAATCCAATCAATTTTTATTTACTGTAACAATGTTCTTTTTTCAGCGTAGTAATGTCTACAATACATCGGTTCTCAAATGAAAATATAATAATACATTTACATAAAATTCTCATAAAATAAAGGATTCAAAATCGGCTAGAATTGGTAAAATTTAGTAGGCCAATACCGGCGTACATTATTCAACCGCTACAACAGCATTACCTATGGTTACAATCTGACACGCATTAGACCCGTAAATTACTATGATTCTGACCCGTTCTTATCATCCCGATATCGAACTAAGATTTTACCACTACTCATGCACGTATATTATGTTTATAAAGTATTTGATATACAAAAGTTCGCGCGTAAAAAAAGTACCAACTCCCGTACAGTTTGAGTTATAAAAATTTCGTTGTTAAGTGTGGAACAAATTCTCTAACGTCTACATGTATGTTATTATGTGTACGGATTGTCGAGAAACTCGGAACTTAAAGTATAACAAAATGAAAAATACTTACGTATACATGAAGCGGCGGTTATAATCAATCTGATATCTGAATTATCATAGTATGCTCCGCGTCAGTCAGTATTTATCTGTAACAAAGAAAGCAGAAGTGTCTCTTTATATCGTCGTATCGAAAGCAGCAAATGCCCGACTCAACCCGGACTCGTACTACTTAAGGAAGTAAATTTCCTCCTCTGACTACTTAAACAGCAAGCGACTGCCTAAAGCCCTTCAACAAGTAGCGAGACGCGTGCGTCCGGCGATTCAGAACTTCGGCATCGATTTAATCTCATAATGCTAGACTCGATCGAATACACGGCCGGGATGTTTATGCGGCGGGTAATCGAACGGCTTCCGCACAGAGACTTCTGTATATATAAATATATGTATTGTACATCGGAATAGAAGAGAAAGAGAGAGAGAGAGAGAGAGAGGGATAGAACGTACTCAGCAGAGTGTCGTTACAGACGACAATATTTTCTGGACGGGGGTCGATTTCACGGCTGATAGAGCGCGAATTTCACATAAGCAGCTTATTTTTTAAGACTTCTGTAAGTCTGTTACCGACCCGCGCTCGACAAGGTACCTATTGACGACAAAAATCTCCATTAAGATTAGAAGGTTTATACGAAAGAGAAAAGGAAAGAATAGGCTTTTCTCGGTTCATCGATCGGCTGTTGTTCGACGAATTATCTCCGTCTGTCTCAAAGCTGTATTTGATAGTGTAATTGTAAATCGATCCCTTCCACAGTACACATACGCGATCGAACGCACGCTTTTCCCTCTAATGAACTCTTTTCCCTTCTTTTGTTTACATACGCTGTTTAAAAGTCGCGAGCGAAAAAAAAATCAATTTCCTTCTTTACCCCTGTACGTATAAACTCGTACCAAAAAAAGCTACTTTTTTCAGTCCTCGATAAATCCACACACACACACCCACACGCACACACATACGTTTGCGAAATCTCCTGGTGAAAAGGAGAGAAAAAGGAAACAGGGCCAAATGCGCGAAAAAGAGCACGCGCCGGTACACATAATCCATGGAACGAACAAGCTTTTCCTCTCTCCTCGTCTATCCACAGAGAGTCGGTGATTTCCGTGAGTCGCGTGCGAGGCGCGATCCGCGGCTGCCCCAGTATAGTGGTGGCGCGCAATCAATAGTCTTAGCGCTCGAGGGAGAGAGAGAGACGAACACACACGATGCGCTTTGTGCGGCGCGCCACTTTTGCAGTTGTGTGTGTTGTTGCAGTTGCAAGTTCGCGAGACTGATCGAAATTATGTTGCAAACAGAGTTTTGCCTGTCTCTGTTTTTTTTCTCTTTGATGGAAAGAAAATTTGTCAAGAGAGGGAGAGAGCACGAGAATTTCGTAAGTTGAATGAAATAATCTTTATATAATTTATATACAGCGAGAGGAAAAGGTTTACATTGTAAAAAATATTAATTCTTCTAAACCGAAAATTTTTGGCTTATGCAAAATAATAAACTAAATACTTACTTACATTTCAATAATTATTTTTTTAGATTTTCACAAATTGACTTAATACTTATGTAATTCATATTTGTATCTAGTAATATTTTTATTTAAATTCATCAATGAAAATAATTATAGTTTTCACTAAATATTTTTTAAAACCAAAATAAAAATAAAAGGATCAATTTTTTCGAATAATAATGTCCTCATTTTTATCAAACCTTTTTACCTGTGTACCCAAAGTATTTGATAAACTTTTCATTTTATAGCTTTACGTCAAGACTGTGATTAATTTCATTATTTCTAGTTATTAATAAATAGAAAAAACTTATGATCACTTTGCAGCGTTATTGAACTATTGAGCTGTCTTGGACTGCATAAAAACTTAAAAAAAATGAACGAATGAAACTGTCGATAACCGATCCTGACGTATTCTACCATCGCAATCCACTCTCATCCTCCCCCTCGAGGCATCTCGAATCCAATTCATCCCTCAGATTCCATCATTTCAGTAGCAAACTGCAAAAAAACTCGTTCTAAACCACATTACTGAATTCACACACGCCACACCCTTATATTCAAACACCTGCTTCGCGTAACAGGCTCGAAGCTGAAAGCAACATAATAAAAAGTAATCTTTCCCGTTCGGACGTCAGCTCCATTCATCCTCTCGAGCGGTTTTATTATATCCTTGACGTCAGATACGAAGATATCCCGTTGTAAGCTTACGGCTAGATCTTTGATTGCGTTGGTAAAAAAACAACATTTTTTCCCTTTTTTCGGGAGTGAAATTCGAGGTGGGGTCACGATTCACTCGCGGGACGCCTGCGCCGGCTGACGTAAGGATGGGTTATCGGCGATTTCTATTGATCGCAGTAGAGTGCGAGCTTTTTTCGAGTTGGCGACTCTTTCTTTTTAGACCGAGTGGAGTGTATTTTCGGAGATGCTCCTTCACTTTGAATGTTAAAATTTCTTTTGGTATTCTAAAAAGGAAAATAAAACAAATTCATATACAGTACGTGTATTAAACAAGCACTGGGCTATACGCGTTGCATACATTATATTATATATATACATACGTGGCACGTGTTTGTGTTCACTGAGAGCGGTAAGGAACAAGGGTGCATATTTCTCGAATAAACCTTTGATCCCCATAGTTGGTGGAAAAGATTGAACTGTGATTCCCACAAGTTTTCCCCTGATGTATAATCGCTTCGTACGGCATTGATATGCCCCCTCTTCGAGGTAATTAACGATTTACGATTTATCATTGTTTTATTAGGGTAATCGAGTGTCTCTTATGCTCTCGAACGTTATGTCGACGAAAATATGGAAATATTTCAACATCGATTTTTACGACGAAGTAGCTCCGGTGAAAACATCCCTGTTCGACGAGCAACAAATAAAGCGTCACTCAACTAAAAGACATTTTAACCTATTCGCAATTTCCCGATATCACCAAGTGCTTCTATCTCTCAGTCTTGTTTGATTTATATCTAATATTTTCCTCCACTACGTCGCAAGTCTATCCGTACTTCCGCGTAAGCGGAAAGACGTTTACGGATAGACTTGCTACGTTGCGCGTACTGCCCTCCTGTTTTACGCGCAATATAAGGCTGTTCTTACAGTTCCGAGCTAAGTAAATCCAGGAAACGACGGTCTTCTTTTTTTTCTTTAAACTCATCGCGTGGTGGACGAGGGAGATTTAAAAGGACTTTTACACCTCTGGAGTTAATCGACTTATCCACGGGGTGTACAGCATACAGCTGAATTTTTTTTTCGGTCGCTTCAAAATTTCCGTCTAAATCGCCGTAAGCTCGAAGAAAAAGGATATTGTCTTGCCAAAGAAGACAAACTTTGTTAGATATGGTTTTTAAAGACGTTCAAATGCACCTCTCGTCTTCGTACAAAGAGTCAAGAAAAATCCTTCGCTATAGCAGGATGTACAGGAGAAAATGCGCTTTCGCGTAAAAATTAAATTCCAACTCTGCCGCAAGCTTTTTGAAACCAGGTTAATTCTATCTTGGAGGAAATTTTTTCTCTCGCGCGCTACGCGTTGTAAAATCAAAAAATCCCCTCGATCTCCGCCGCTAATTACTTTAATCAAAGAAAAAAAAGTCAACTTCATTAGAACGGAGATAAGAGGAAGAAGACTGAAAAGAAAATCCTCTGACTGACGTGCACAACGCGATTTCTGTCGAAGATTTTTCTTCGCGTCTCGCGTACGTTAGAATCCTTTTTATGCAACGTTAAGTACCGTCGAATGTGACAACCTTTTTTCTGGATCATAAAATTTCTTTCGTACGTTTAGACGTATATATATGTTCCTACTTTAAAAAGACGATGAGTGGGCATTCTTTCGCTCCGTCTGAATGATAGTTCACTCTCGCGCGATTTATAAATTCCTAAGTCTCAAAGTGAGTGGGCTAAAATTCGTTAAAATCCGAAGACATCGTAGTTTTACAGATTTGAATATAATAGGCACTCGTTACGCAAGTGGATTTCGAAAGAATGCTGGCAGCCGATTGGGGTATGCATTGTTCGTTAAAAATTGCTCGACGGGAAATGGAATATCGAGGAAAATAAATGAACGATGCAAACTCTAAAGTAAAGAAATCTAGAGAAGCGAGGGGATTACGTAGGTGGCTATTCACGGAAGCGAGCAACGGAATTGTTTTCGCGAGAATTGAGCTTTTTCTCTCTCTTTATATATACATAGCGAAGTTTCGCGAGCGCATGCTCTGTATATGTTTTCGGAGATGAAGTGGATTTCTGAGCCCGGCTTCGAACGATAATTTTATTCCGGCTCTGCGTGTCTTTATTGATTGAAAATTGTGTCGTGGAACGAGCTTGCAGCAGTTTACGTTGAATTTCCGACTCAACTGTGCGGATATCTTTAAAAATATATTCTTTTTAGACGAGAACCGTGCCTTGTATTCATACGGGATTTTTCTTTTACAGCTGAACGTGTGAAATTTCGAATGTAAAAGTCTCTTATTGTATCGATGACAGATCTCTTTTTCGTCCTTCGGACATGTAATGAAATACTTTTTTTATAACGAAGATAGTTCGCGCACATGCGAGTAATTTTAAGCGTTAAAAATAAAAACATGCCATTATTGTAATACTGGTAAAATCAATATCCACACGTTGTATCTAAGCGCGAGCTTTTTTTTTAACTCAGTTTCTTTAAGCACATATATTTATTTATGCGAGCTTTCGTCCCGATAATTTTGATTTAAACCGATGAGATTTTAAATAGGAATATTTCATGGTCAATATATTCGACAGGCTTCGGCACATTACTACATTTATTTATAATTTATTTCAGCGAATTAACTCAGTAATTTCAAACGTGTTCTTTTCCAAACTTTAACGCGCCCTACTTTCGAATCGTGTGAAAGACTTATATATACATATACATATATTTTAGTCTTCCGCAGTATTTATTAAACGGGGTTAAGAAGTTGCTATTGAATAAATCAAAACTTTTTTTCCCTCTTCAGATTACAATCTTCATTTTCTTCTCTTTCATTACGATCCTCCAATCATCATCAGCCGCGCGCGCGTGTAATTTACACCGCGCGCAAAGAAAGTCGAATAAACGATAAAAGAAACGTTCTCAATTTGTACCGCGCAAAACAAGTTGCTCTCGCGCGAATATCCAGCGAGTTCTCATTTCGAGAAAAACAGAAGTAAACCCACGTATATCCCAAAGCAGCTTTCGTCATCCGTCAAAGAGCTATCTATACTTTTCAATATCCCGTCAAGTTTTTCATTGACAAGGTATGTATACATATATACACACATAACTCGATAGTACAGAGAGTCTCGAGGGTCATCCCCGTCTTATACTTTTATTAATGCGCAGCTCGTTTCTCTCTCTACCTTATGTATATATACGATAACTCTCGAAGCTTATCTAATCTAAAGGAACGTACTGCACCCGCTGCACGTAATCGGCGTCATCTTCATCTCGTTCAATCAATTAAAGCTCTATCCTTTCAAAATCATTTTTCAAAAAAATAAAAGAAAAAAAAGAACGAGCTAAGTCTACTTGAAAGAATCCCCTTGAAAGAAAATTATCAGCTTCCTCCCCCTGTGGAAAGCATAGGAAAAAGGGACGCGTACACAGCTGTTATCCGAACTACTTTTCCCAGTGACTATAATGTGTAGAGAGAAAGAAGAGAGTTTGCGCGCTTGTGTTCGAGAGCGCGTGACGTCACGAATCAGGCCGGGTACGTTGCGGAAAAATGTTGTCATGGCGACGACTGCGCCGAGAGAAGTCCGAGAGGGAGTAAGCTAGTGCTGCTGGTGCTGGTACTACAGCTACTATGTTTAAGCTTAGCATGAAAAGATGGAAGTCGGCGCATCTTCGCTTATAATGATAAGGAGAAAAGAGGAATCGACGCGGGATCTACCTTTGATCTTTGTTCCCCGTGAGTGCGCAAGGTTGTAAGTTGCGGCACTTTTTCTCGGCTCTGCAACCAGCGTAAGCTTGGGTTTCCACGAGAAGAGATAGAGGAAGATACGCGCTAGGGAGATTCGATACTTTGCTTTTATTGTATTTTACAATACGAAGGGATACATTCCGGGTGGTTCTCTTTCTCTTTTTCTCTTCGGCCTTATCTTCTTTGGCCTATATTCCTTATTTGTTTTTTTATGTATTTACTATTTTCTTTATTTCGTTTCGTATTTATCGTCAACGCACAGGTCGTGGGATTTTATTTAACTTTGTATCTCGATACGCTTTCATTCTATCCAAACTTGAGACATTTCCGCAAGCAACTTTGAGCTATAACTATTCGCCGCACTTAGATACGTTGGCTTTGTTCAAAATGTGTCATTGATTAGTTTACGAAACTCGCGGAGAGTAACAATTTATACGATGTAACTTAATGTAGGCTTGTGTCTGTATGTGTGAGCGTACATATATGCAATATATATGCAAGTGCACAGTACATAAATGTGAACGTTAACGTCGCGTGTGACGCACAAGGTGAAATGCAGGGCTAATAAAAGGAACGAGCTATACGTGAATAATTAACTAACTAATATGTATGTTAATCATTAACATTCGACTTAAGGTAATTTGAATGAACGTTCAATCGCGACAATTCGAAATCTACGATATTTTAATTTTCCCACGTATTCCATTAAGCTCTAAACAACCAAAGTCACATAGCAGTTATCTCTGGATTTCGGTTCATTGTCAAGCATAGAGACGATCAATCGATTAATAGCCTTACACGCGTTGCCCTACCCACGCGCACGCAATACGACATTCATCGGGTGGTACCTTGGCGCTCACACACAGAAAATTACATATAGCTATGTCTCGTATAACGACTTTCTCAAGAGTCAAATTCGAAGACGATTGATTTATCGAACTGCAGGCGCCAAGTATTCTGTGGCCGTGTGTTTAAGCAGTGGTAATTTTCGGTTGAAAACAAGTCCTCGACATTCGAAATAGTAGTTCTTTTAAACGAAAACTATTTATTTATCGATCGTGTATTTTTCTAAACCCAGTGAATTTTGATTAAAAGGCAATTTACGAACGAGACTTACTGTTTTTTTTTGTTTTTGAGAATAAAAAAAATAAATATTTTTTCTTTGTACATAGAAGCACTTATCGTTGTTAAAGAGAGGGGGAGAAGTGCGTATTCGTGGGATTAAATTCCCGCGATAAAAGCACATTCCAAGAATATTGCAGAAACAGCAAAAGGCACCTCAGTGTATGCATTCTTCGACAGTGTAGAACCAGTAAAATGTCACACTCCGGATATGTTGCATCTCGGGTATGTTCCACATATATATATATATACGTTGATATAAACAAAAATACGTTTGATACTTTCCACCAAATGTGCATTTTCCAGTACGCGAAGAGAAAGTTCGAGATTCACATCGGAAAACGAAAAAAAAAGAGCGAAAGCGACGAATTTCCGGATACAAAAGAGGTTTTTCTTTTTCACGGTGTTTATCGCAAAATGAAAAGTGCTTCGTACATATTTTTGGAGAGAAAAATATTGAAAAATAAAATGTTTCTTTCATCGTTTTCTTTCTCGTAAAGCTTAATAGCATCGAGTTTCAAAAAGGATTATTATACAAACGCGTTCGCGACTATCGCATTGTAGAGCAGTTTCGTTGATCCGCGCGTCGACGAACGAAATAGGAAATAAGAACGTTATAAATAGGGAGATTAACCTATTTTCTCTCCTAACGTGTCGCAGACGAGTGTAATTCAGAATAGTAGAGCTAGTATGCAAACCGAGAAACAAAAGAATTTATTTTTCCTTTTCGATGCTGTTCCTTCAAAAAAAAATATATATATATCCGGTAAATAATTGTCGTACACGCGAAGGCAAGCGGGACAAGCGACACAGTATAGATGGTAAAATCGATGGCCGTTTGTACAAATACGAGGGAATAACTCGATATTTTCCTCGCGACTTGCAGCGAATCGATGGAAAAATTACTATATCGAGTGTAATATCCCAAAGGGGAGATCGAATATGGTATAACTCGTCGCCTTGCGAATTTTTGAGAGAGAGAGAGAGAGAGAGAGAGAGAGAGAGAGAGATAGCCAAGTAATCGAGTATTAATGCCGTTGTTCGACCTGGTTTCTCGTTTGCCCTTTTTTTAGTCCTGAATTTCGCCTGTGCACAATGCTTTTTCTTCACGGCATTCCTGACATGCCAAAGGTATTTTCTACGCCAAATCCAAGTAATCTTATTAAAAACTTTATTCTTATATATATATTCGGAAAATTAAAAATTCCTCGAATACCGCGCTAAATTATTTAACGCAAAGGATGTATAATCGAATTCGAAAATGTTTCATTTTCTCTCCGTATATGGGTTCGTCGTCCGCTTCAAAGCGTACGAGACTCGAAGACCGTGTATATATCTTCCGCAACGTTACATATTTAACGAAGGAAACCCTTGCAGTGGATAGTAGTACTCTCGAGCTCGGTCGACTTGCTCTTCTTCTTTGCAGCTGTTGTACAACGTTATTATTCAAAGAGCGTATAAAAAGAGATTGTCCAATGAGATCGCGAGTAATTGCGCGAGCATTTCGATGCAAGGGATTTTATTTGAGAATAAATTTTGGTAAGTAGAAGTTTTTTTTGTTTTTCACCCAGGAATATACATATTTAGAAGCGTAACCCACTTAACAAGTCCACGACTTTTCGAGCTATTTAGAATTCATCCCATTACCGAATTCCGTTCACTCGACGGCCAAAATTCCAACGGCAATTAGTTAAAGTCCGCAGTTATAAATCTCGAATTGCAAGCGTACGTCTACGTATAAATATATATATATATTTACATTCACGCATATAGTAAATTGCAAGTTATAGTGCGCTTGCGCCTATATGTATATAGACATTGCAAAGAAACGCTCTTTCTCTCTCTATTTTCCCCGCAATATACAAGGTTCAAGGACGGATTTACTATGAGATCAATACAGGTTTTGTGGTCAAACGAATCTCCAAATGAAGCGTATTGCATATACCGTACGGGAGGTAAGTGTGTATCTATAGAACGTCGGCTTTTCCGAGAAGAGGATCGAGCGGCCTTTTTTCTTCTCTTTCTTTATATATATATATATATATTACATATACATAAACACGATGCTTTAAGTGCTCGTCTTACGTCGGTTTCTTCTATTATAAGTCAGTTTAAATATGTGTTTTCTTTTGATTTCTTTTTCTTCTATAGCCCTTTTTATAGCTCTACTCTGTGTGTGCGTGTATATGTGGAAGTTGGCGAAAGTTCAATGTGTGCATGTGGATTACGAGTTTTCTGTTTTTTCTCGAGCGGGAGCTTTGTGGGTCAGGGGAAAGGGTATTAGCGCATTGTTTATACGCGTTCGAGTGCTTCGTTTGAGGGCATTGTGGCGATAATGGCTTTTTATCCGTTATAACTCCCTTTTTCGGCTGCATTATTACTTGTCAAAAGAACGTATTCTCAAGTACAGCGCAAGAATTTCGATTGTGTTCGCGTGTGGACAACGGCGGGAATAAAGGCTTCGTAAAAAAAAGAGACACGCGTGTAAAATTGCAGCCTGTAAGTGGAAGCGATTTTTGACTTTATTAGCTATTTAAAAACCCGTAACGATGACGAGGTTCGCAATGCAGAATAATTTTATCCCGTTGAAGAAAATTTACAGAAATTGAAATGCTAATCGTGGCATTAAACGTCCGTTCAAATGCTTCCGTCTGTATATACGAGGAGGGGGAGATACAGAAGCTTTTAACACCGCAACGAAAATCGGAAAAGCCATTCGAAATCTTGCAGCGTCACCGAATCAACCCCTCGTTATCACCAGCTACTACACACTATTTTCCTATTTCTACACGTAAGATCGATCTTTCCAACGCATCGAACTTCATTACTTTTCGCGTTAACACATACAAATATAGCCGTATAGTTAACAAAAGCCCACGAAGAGCGACAGCTAATGAAACTTCGTAACACTCGGTTTTACACGTTTATACATATATATACATGAGTATAGATACGTAACATTGACTAAAGTGAGCAACCACGAACAATCGTGTCTTTGAAGCCTGTCCATTTCCCGTCGCGCAGGATGATGACGCACACCCGTATATACAAAACGAGGCTTTGATTCCCGGAGCGTTAAACTTCTGTCCTCTAACTATTTACTCGAAATCGAGTAAGTGCAGTAACGCAGTTTAATTCCGTCCATTTTTTTCCAGAGGAAACTTGTATTAATGAGGATACGATATTTGCTAAACAAATGCGGTCTTGGCATACCTGGAATTATCTACTTAAGAAAGCGTATGCTCTTGTTGTTGCATAGTGCGATATTATTATCGAAATTCCTTAATCTATTTTACATGCGGTTATCGTCGTTTTCATCCCGAAGAGATAACAGGATTTTCGTTGTAACGAAGTTTAATTTGGTTCTCTCCATGTTACGTTCTGAATAAATTACGATACCAAAGTTACGCAATACGAGACTAAAGCTTGCGGGCTTTCGTCTCAAGAAAACGCTATACTTTCCAACTGCGAAATTTCTCGCGGCTAAAATTTTACAATCAACGTTTTTCCCTCTACTCGTTGGGAATTAGAAATGCGTGAAATGATACCAGTTCGTCTGACTCGACTCGGAATGTTCTACTTATATCCTGGAATTCGATCCAAATGCACCACACAGTTGCGAAAAGTAATAGGCGAAAGTAGGCGGTCACCACGAACCGTTATGACTCAGTTGTTCACGGAAACTGTGTAATAAAACGTCCTTAACATCCTTTATTGCCCCGTTTAAAAAAATATATATCTATATATACATGTAGTTGATACACATTTGAAATGCTTTCACGCTTGAGAAGTAATAATTTTGAAATTAAAAACAAACGTTTCAACGCCAAGCTTAGACGCGCTATACCCTTGCACGAGTAGTAAAAAAAGAAGGAAATGAACAATAGGACTTTATTTCTGTACTAGCGCTATATTTAAAACAAAGAAAGATACACAATAAGAAAAAGGTATAAAGTTGCGACGTATTCTTTACGCGTCACAAGCGGTAAATAAGCTTTTCACACCTACATAAATATTCATTCAGATTATGCGTACGTGTTTTCATTCATTCATGTCTACTTGCACTCGTTTGCCCTACAATTATCGTATAATCTCGTGCGAAGATGAATTTTTTTTTCGAACCTTTTAATAATTCGAAACTCAATCTAACTTATCTCACCAAATTCCCTCGAGCTGTAAGAGTTATGTACACGATATTGTAAAGACATATTATTCTAGTGTTTCGTGTATCCACAATATATATATGTATGTATATGCATAAGCTTATTATGTCAGTTATATATAACCTTTCAGTCAAAAGTCCCATAATCCAGCTTCATAAATCAAAACAACGACCGTGGCCAATATTACAAAATAAATCGCCCTTGTAATACCTTTCGCCTCTGTGTTCGAGTCAGCGATTTCGAAACGAAAAGTAAAAGCTCACCGTTTAAGTTAGGTGGCCAACCGAAATTTCCCTAATAAAATAAAACGTTCAGATATTTAATACATACAGATCTGAAATACGAATCCATCCGTGCTTCGGATGTGCGAGAATGAATGGGAAAAAGAAATTTCTAATTAAAAAGCATCGCACCTGAGCCGTCGCGATAGAATTCATCGGATTGAGAACAAAATCAAACATGATTCTCAAAAGCTATTTACCGAAAGGATTAAAAAGCCATCACAGAATTAACCGACAAAATCCAACTCAATATATGCATGACAAGCAAAGATCGAAAAACAAGCAACAAAGAAAACCAGTTCTGACCGGCGTGCGATGGGTGACCCCCGTGTCACGCACGAGCACAGTAGCAACAGCAGCAGCAACGGCGCTCGAAAAACCAGGTTGCAGAGAGAGGGTGTGTGCGCGTCGGAATCGATACAGCCGCGAGCGAAACTCTCTCTCTCTCTCTCTCTCTCTCGCTCTCTTTCTCTATGTACACCGTATATATATATATATATATATATATATATATAGTCAACGTAGAGGCGAGTTCGCGCCGATTATTATTGGGTGCCAGACGGCGGCAGTGGTTACATGTACGTATACACACACGTATACAGATGTACACATAAGTCGAGGGTAAATATACGGATTCGAGGAGCCCGAAAATTACCGACTACGGGGAATTTCCGTGTATGGGGGTAGTAATTTTCATTCGATTTTTCGAAGCGTTGCTTTCGATTGAGTGTATGTGTGTTATCTATAGGTTTGTAGCAGTTTTGATTTTAACGGTACGCACTGTCAACTGTGTCTGTATGCAGAATGAAATTTTACGAAACCATGGAAATGATATTTATACGGATTAGGGGGTTAACGAGGTGTTAAATATTAAATAGTTAGCGGAAATCTTTATCTAAAAGCAAATAAAAGCGTACACTATTTAATACTGAAACTGCAGGTGTTATTCAAGCTCAATTTGTCCTTCAGAAGCGAAACTTAGACGAATTTGTATTTTCGATGTGATCGTCGTTTGTAAATTAAAGATTTTCCATGTAAAGAGACGGGAGAGGGGATAACGAACAAGCTTCTATACGTTCGCGAAGTTCGAAACGCCCAAGGGAAGAGAGCAAGACGTGTATACCCTCGGTGTACTAGTTTCTTTCGATCGTCGAGCAAATTCAATTTACCTCTATGATCAGGAAAAATCGAAGAAACTAACGACGACGATGCGATAGCTCAATTTACATGCTGTACACTGCCAGTGGATGAACAAGTGTATATTCAAAGAAAAAAACGCCATGGTAGATACAAATCATGTAAATTCAGCTCGAAAGTCGCGATATTTGAATAACAAATTGTTTGACTCCGCAATCGAATGTACCCGCGGCAAAGAGGATGCGCACTCGAGTGTAAACGAAACGTGTATGAATTCCAAAGCATGATATATAATACCGGCTGCTTCGAAACAAAATCAATCTCCATTAATTCACTTCGAAGCATCAGGTAATGACTCTTTGACAGAGCGTCAAAAGCAGAGAGCAAAGAAATACTGAGAGAAAGTAGAAAAATATGTCTGTGGATAAAAATATACGCAATTGATTCGTCTCAAGTTTGGGGGTCAGGGGAGCAATAGAATGTTCGATCGCATCCTTATTGAGCAAATCCAAAACTGCGACATTTCAAAGAGTGTCTTTAAGAAATGTATTCGTCGAGACAAGGGGAGATCGACGGAGTTATTTACGATTATTTTAAGGTCGGATTATTTTCGTAAATAGTCCAAAAGAAGCATCAAATTATCGTGACGTTGTATCTACGAACGTACTAATGGACGTTCGAATCGAAACTAAAATAATAGAGTAGTACCGGATATTAGAAAGAGCTACGATGAAATCTTTAGGAAATAGTCGTTAATAATTCCGTGTTTGATAGTATTAAACGATAGCACCTCGTAGTGCGCGATGAAGCTTCTGGAATAAAATACTTTTACACCCGCGTTCCACGAGTGTGACTGCGCATTTTTTCAGACCACCGGCAATCAAGCTATTGTTTACCCAACCGATATATTTATATATATGATAAGAAGATTTTACGAATGTATACATGTATTTATTATACTTTCCACTTACGAGCACACACACACAAACAAACAATAATTGAATTTTACTTGCGTTTGTGTGGGTTAGATACTAAATACACAATACGTACATTTGGGTTATTCTCTGACAGATTGGCCAGTCAAAAATTTGTATTTCTTATAAATATTTTAAACTGTTACATATCTTCTTGCAACGTAAAATCCGTTCGTGAAAACAACAATTTAAAAAATTCACGAAGGTACATGCAGTGCCAAAGACAAGTTTAAAAATATTTAGAAGAAAAAAATTTGTTTCCATTCAACCTGCTAGAGAATGACCCATATACAAGTAAATGTCAATGCTTCATTCCGATACGCGTGTTGCCTTAATCTAATATCTCTATACAGTTCACGTCTCGATTACTCAGTCTCTACGCATTCGAACCTTTTTATTCAAAGCAAAAATTCTCCTAATATCAAAGGTGAATTCATCCATAGAAAAACGAATTCATCACGAGAATCGATGATTAATTAGAAGAAAAATATTATGATCTCCATAAGATAAGCTGCCTCAGCCAAAGTATATTAATAAATACATGGAATCAATCCGGTTATATCGTTTCAATTAAGAAATGCGAACGAGTGAGCAAAAAAAGCAAAGCTCCATGTGTCCAGAAGCTTTCCCTATGTTTCTCTATATACATATGTATATATACGTACACATACAGAGCCAACTAGTCGATTAATCAACGTCGCACGGCAGCGTTACCATCGATTTCCGTAATCGCGCGAAAACACGGTCGGAGCCTCCCTTTCATCCGTGCGCGCTTGCAGTCGTGTCGAATCGCGCTTCGATCGTTAAAACTGAAAAGGACTCGAAAGAGAACTACGAGTACAATGTACACGTGTGCAAAGACTACATCAGAGAAATACCTAAAGTCAAGAAGTACTTTCAAAAGAAAAACAAATAATAGGGGGATGAAGGATTCATTCGTAGGAAAATTTCTTTCTCTTTCGTCGATCGTCGCTAGATCGCGTATTCTCATTAATGCACCGTTATTTATCCACAAAACGCGTCCTTTCATAAATCATGCGAATATATACAAAGAAAACAAAAATAATAATTCCATATCTGTATACATCCACGCATTTTCAACGTACACGTAGAATAAGAATCATCGGGCTTCGAAAAGCAGGGCGCGGAATATTTGATTCGATATATCAATTCGAATCGTAATTCCTTTTCTTCTTTCTCTCTCTCTCTCTCTCTCTCTCTTTCTCTCTCTTTCTCTTTCATATCGGTAGTTCTCTTCGCGTGTCCACTTCGATAACATTTCGAAAATCAACGCCATCCCATCTTCGACTGTCACATAGCCGAAAGTACGACTCATTACCTTTCTATAGAACAAATATACACACCCCTACTTTCCCTTCCAAAAAAACAGTCACGAGTAAAAATTTTTCGTCTAGCTCGCTGGCTGGCTGTCAATCTAAATCCATAAACCGCTTGAAAAGAGATGGGCTACTAACCCAGATTCAAGAAGGTCATCCTTCTCTCTCTCTCTCTCTCTCTACTTGGCTTTGCGCCTGCCCAGCTCTCTTTCGCGTGCGCGCGCATACACAACTCTCTCTCTCTCTTTCTCTCTCAGGGTGGAGCTGCCCTCTTTTAACGACGTTCAACTGTGTGTATAGTCGCCGCGACGAAATAAAGGAGTAAGAGAGAGAAAGAGAGAGAAAAGAGCAAGAGAAAGGAAAATGTGTATACACGCGCGAGAAATTATGTAGAGTATGTGTATGTATATGTGTGCGTTGCATGCCATGCCGACTCAGTTTTTTTCCCCCTCTTTTAAGTATTTTTCTCAGGATGGCTGAAATTGTTCGGACGCGTGCGTGCACTCCTGTACGCGCGTTCATTTCAATTACCAGAGGATAGCTTGCGCAAGAAGATATTTTTTTCAAAGCTTCTATATATATGTACATAAATTCTGCGACGAATATACCGATATCTATAGTCCCTCCGAGTGAACGTAATTTGTTACGTTTAACCGAGAGAGAAACTATAGTGACGAGGATAACACGAAAGGTTTCATTTGTAAACATATAAGCGACTAATGACGAAATTCTTTTTTTTTGTTGCTCTGCGCATAAGTCGCAAACACGCACGGATGAATTCCCTCGTGAGCCTAACGACGGCGCACCCGGTTCTCTGTGGCCTCCGAAATTAAAGAAAAAAAAATTAAAAATCATAGTCACCCGGTGAAAAATTAAAAAAAAAATCGGCGGTTGTTCTATATATTCATTCGCGCGATGACCGCGTGCTCTCCTTTTCTTCGGTTCGTCATTAGCCGAGTGTGTTTTGCTGTTGATGGTTCGAAGGTGAGGTGTTTACATATCGATCACTGCGACGTATTCTACTGTCTGATAGGTGTGAATTTGAAAATATTAATTTAGAACTTTATATCTACTTGCGTCTATGAAAAAAACGGACGAAATTTATATCACGAACTTGCTTCGTTATTGCATATTAATATTTATTAATATGCATTTATATAAATAAATAAATAAATTTAACGAGAAGATAGCCGTGGCAAATAAGCGCGGCTAATTTTGTTTCGAGATATGTCGAAGCTTTAAAATTTATACAATCGCTATATATATATAATACATTAATATGCGTATAAGAAGTATACGTATATGTAAAGTTCTCGAAACTTTGTATATTATTGAAACGATCGTATAAATTTTCAGTTACACGATGTACATTGTATGCACACAATGCGCTGCTTTGAATGCGCACGCGCTTATCAATAAATTGATATTTCAAGCTCTCTCGGTAGCTACTGTATATTATGTAGTCTTTACGATACAGTTTCGAGAGAAAACGCGAATGGGAACTCGATTAATTTTTCTTCGCGTCTATCAGCAAACTATACGTTAGCATATATATATGTTATCAATATAAATTATTCGATGTGCATAAATTCTATACTCGTAGATCGAACGAACATATCCAAAGTTTCATCAGTACAGTCGCAGGGAAATACGAAAACTCCACTACCGAACATTGATCCCAATCAACGTCGCGAATACCGTGAATCGATCTCTTGGAGACAAAAAAAAATCTCGTTCGTATATATATATACAATACACTTGCAAATGCTCGAAAATGGGAGCGCATTTCTCCAGACAATGCCAAAAGTAATGAAGCGAAATCCTTACTTTCGTCCGCTCGACAAATATGACACTCTATCAGCATCTGCTGTTTTCCTGAATGTGACATTGTGGAGATGGAAAGAGTGAAGTAGTAGGTCATATTCGGTTCAGGTCACACGCCACTTTCCTAAAAGTTCAAGGATTCTTCTTCAGAGTTCATTTCAATCGTCGAGTCTCTCTATACGTACCCGAGTGTGCATTATCGATTGCAAATTTAACGTCTACACTTTAAGTTTGTTAAACGATGCCGAAAAAGGTATACGTATAAACAAGTCTGACGCGACGTTCTACTCCCCCTTCTATAGATATAGTCATGCGCGTCTGACTAGTCTCGGATCTGTACTACTTAATGTCGCTACTGCGGCTCTTCGTGTACAAGAACTACTGCTGCTCTGCCGTGACTCTATAAGAGGCCGGCAAAAAACTTTCTGCCGAAAACAAGCGTGTGTTGTACAAGTATATATACATTTATATATATATATATATTATATATAATATGTGTGTGTGTGTGAACACATGCGAGGTTGAACTTTTCCTGAAGGATCCTACACTGTCACGTATTTCTAGCTTGTTTCTTTTCTCTTTGTACGGTAGTGTTTGTTTTTTATTATTATTTTTTGTTTCTTTTTGCAGGTATAGCCGACTGACTTTATTTTATCGCTTCTCACAGTTATGGTTCGTGTTATTTCTTGTTTCTTTTTTTTCGTCCAGGGGAGATATTAAATTCTTGGCAGGTCCCGAGTTTCGGAATGAAGTTTCAGTTTTGATCGTGCGATGACGTTATATCGACGTCGATATGTTATATACGTTTACAAACACATATATATATTTAAAACTTGGATTGATCGCAATCATAGATTTGAAATAGGTAATAAAATCAAACGAATAGAGGTAAGCGCTTAACATTTACATGCACTTCAACTCTATAATTGGATCAGTACGGAATTCAAGTCAGTCAGTCACAACAAGACCTTAAGAAGCCTAATCAGATTAAAACGTCGACGAAACGTTAACTAGAAGCTCGAGTCCGAAAAAAGAACGAAAGAAATAAAAATAGATCATAGAGCAAGAAAAACAAAGCCCGTCGAATAAATTATTAAAACGTAAGCGACTAGTAATGAAGGAACGAGTAGGCGACAGCCGAGTCACGTTGTTAACGATGAGCGAAGCCTCGGCTATTTGATTCATGAAAGTGTCACATGTGTTCAACGTACACATACACGTACACAGTGAAGTCCGTCGACGACGAAATTGCGTTTCGCACTTTGACGCGCGAGAAGTCGAGGGACACACGCATAGGCGCACTGAAGTGACGTGTATGATCTAGTCGTAAAATATCGGAGGCGATTTGTGTATACGCCGTTCATTAGTAGTAAGTAAACGCAATGTCAAGACTACGTAATAGTCGATTCACAGTGGATTGAAGTCGCTAGAAATTTTTTTTTCTATTCGAATACCGTAATCGATTGAGCTCTTGAAAGATTGAAATCGAAGAGCGTTTCGATTGGCGCACATCGTGTTATCGATGTCATTACAGACAACCGCAAAGCCGCTGATGATATACTGGGAAATTCGGTCAACTCTATCGCTCAACCCACATATACTCGTTGACAAACACATTGAATTTTCGAATAAATGTTAACGTAAAGTGTACTTATGCTGATTACGCTTTGAACGTGTACAGGCTTCGGATAACGCTGGTTAATTTATTGGATTTATCGCTGTTAGTCGCTAAATTTAGTTACTTCCTTTCTTACCCTTGTACACGTGTGTATTTCGTGCCTTATTCAATCGAATGAAACGCGATCGCGACTCTATTGTCTAACATTGTACTGTAGACTATCATTTCGATCGTTACCTTCCTCCGATTGCACGTCTAGCGCTAATATTGCTCTGTCCTTTATTCAATCTTACAACGAAATACGAATTCAGTCTCGAGCGTATTCCTACCACCGAAAGCAATTTATCATCATCGCTCACGCGTCGGTGCTACGAGACAAAACCGACGAAACAAGAAAAAAAGAAGGCGCAATTTCTCAGAGCGAGAGAAGACGCAAATGAAAAGCTTAATAAATAAACGACATGTAAACTTGCAGCTGCGTATTGAAACAAGCGCAATTTCGCCGAGACGTAGAAAAGGAGGACAGCTCTGTTTCGGAGAAAAAAAGGGAAAATAGCCGAGGTGTAGAAGAAGATGCTCATTCGTATTCCACACCCAATTCCGACACCAGAGGCATGTATATATATTTACTACTGTGAGAAGAAATTAAATACCAACAGTCGAATCTCGAAAAACAGTCGGATCGAGCCTTTTTTATTTCGTTTGATTCACAAGAGAAAAATAAAGTCCAGGGTGCGTCCGTGTGTGTGCGTTTGCGTGAATTGTTTATGTCATTCCATATAATGCGCGAGAAATATATGTGTTACGCAATTTTTTTTTTTGCGTGAAAATCGAAGGTCTGTGCGCTTGTCTAGGCGATAGGAATGGGGTTTTCATATAAATTCATGAATCGAAGGGAATGACGGTGAGAACTAAGTCGATTAGAGTTAATGTGGATTATTATATTGACGATGGCGAGTGCGATTTGCATATCGAGGACTGGCAGCGATATTAAAAACCTTGAGATAAGAAAGAGGGTAGGTTTAATGAAATTTTTAATATACCTGTGTAATGAGACTATAGAGATAAAAATTCGCCTTTTTCAGTCTATTGTACGATTCTTACGTCAGAAAACGAAATTAAACTTGAGATTGGTTTGGTGTACAAACGAGTATCATCTTACATTTGATATAAATGCTTATATTGCTTATATAGTTCGCGAAAAAAAAATCAATCGCAGTACACGCACTGTTACATGGCCTCACGAGCAAACAAGTCTTAACATCAAGTTTTCAAAGTAATTCTATGTATATTGTAAACCAAGTTATATTATTATTATTATTATTATATACGTAGACACGTATAAAAAACTTTTATCAGCGTGTTGCCAAAGTTAATTTATACGAAATGAAACCTGCAAGTTATGTATTTATAAATAGAGCAAAAGTAAAAAGCACTTTTTTAAAGTTCGGCTCTTCGTCGCGGGTGAAAAATCGACGACGAACCATGCATCAAAGTGCTTGGCTACTGCGTTAATAATCGGTTAAAAAAATCATGTTGATTCGAAGCTTTTTTATCCGACCCGAGGATTATTTCATTAAGCTTAACCAGCTTTCCTTCTGAGCATACTTTGCCATGCAAATTTTCGTAGATACGACATCCGAAAAAAAATATTTCATATCCCGGCGCCTAACACCCTGTATAATGCGATTATAAGCCACTCGCAAAGGGTTCGTCGCGTCGTAATTTCTAGAGTATCTCGCGTTTGTTCATTAGCACTGCCGTGAGCTGATTTTCGTAAACCCTCGCGCATACACACACGTGCACACATACGCGAGAGTAGAAAATAATTAACGCGCGATGAAATTTATCGGACGACGAGCACAACGGCGTTTTATAGCCACTTAGTTTTCTCTGAAATATTGCATTTTTCATTCGATTACTTATGCGCTATACTCAGCATTTAAGACACGATATCCGCGTTCCTCGTTTTTCTTGAAATGAATAAGGCAGTAATGTATTGGTTATGGAAAGTAAGTTCTAGGAGTTAATTAAAAATTCAAATTTCTCGCCACAGTATAATAGCCGACAAAAGGCAACTATTACGTTATTAATAAGAAACGAATTATCATAAACTATCGGAGATTGTTGCTCTATGTTACGTTATTATACATCTCTTTTTTAACAAGAAACTAATTTACATTGAATTATCTCAATATCGTAGTAAATTTGTCATTTTTAAAGCAGATTGTTATTGTCGTTATGATGAAATGTTGAATTTATAATTGTTAACTGATGGTAATATTGTTACTTACACCGCAAAAAGGTTTCCTAAATTTAAAAAGTGTTTTTCGAAAGATGAAGACATTTACTCGAATTAAAAATAATATTTCGTTTATTAAATGTTCATTTGAAATTATACTCTTTTTCATTAAAACGTTACTTACGGAAAACAAATAAAATTTACTAAACACAAATATAAATTACCAAAATCTTGTTAAGTCATTGTGAACTAATATGTAACTATTTAGTAAATATTTGTTTTCAATCTGAAAACCTCCGTTTAATTTAAAAAAAATGCAATTTTAAATAAAAAGCATATATTTTTCATTCTAATAATTACAATGTTCAAATCAAAGTAAATATTATCGTAGAATTATCGAAAAGATTGTTTTCTGTAACTCCAGCAAATGTTATTCTGTTTCAATAATTTTGTCAGTATATATTTACATTATTAAAACTTTATTCGTATATTACACAATACTACGCAACTGTCTCATAGTCCTTTCCCAATTCGTTTATACGAGCAAAAAGAATAATTTGAATTTTGAATCAACCCGACGAAAGTTTTACTCTATGCAAATAGGGGAGAAAAATTTATTTCATGGAACACCATATTGGATATTCGTATACATATCTTAGAGCCACTTCTTTCATTCAGCAGATAAGTGTCAGAAAAGTTTCTATACTCAAACGAAAAGTTACTCTCGAAAGAGCAGCTCGAGGAAAACAATGAGAACTTCTGTTTGATTAAAAAATTTCGCGGAAATCGGAATTTGTTCAACTTAAACAGGAATTGTTTGATAACCCGATGCATCGTTATAATAATTAAAAAAAAAATTCGAAGAAGAGCGAGTACCGGATTAATAAGATTTCAAATGTACACACGCATATACATACGCAAACCAACATTTTAACGGTGCAAGTTTTAATCGTGAATAAGTTTAGAATGAACCGTAGTGATATCGATTCACTCGACCTTGCAAATCAAAGCTTTTACACTGTATAGTTTTATACTTTTCTCTCTCTCTCTCTCTTTTTATAACTCACTCGCATCTACGACCTCGACTTTCCCCGACTTTATAAATAGCCCTATATCGCAATCTCTCCCTTTAAATCTGTCTAAATCCAACTTTCACGCACATCTTGCGACTACTTCCGTCGACAGGTTGAAAGATCGAATATTACGCTAAGCGTCGTAACCGATGAAATTACATAAGGTCAACGTCGCGAACGCAGTGCGATAGCCCGAGATTCCTCACAAAATGGAAAAAGGAAAATGCGAAAATTTGCGTAACGAAAAAAAAATTTATAGATAGTGTACAGAAACCGTCTCTTTACGTAACTCAGGGGGTTGAACGTGTTGCGCGCAACAGTAACGTATTTATAACTTTCCGACAGACGTCACTTCAGGGACAGCAGCAACCGATAATATCAGCTGTCCGGCAGTTGCGCTCGCGTTAATTGCGCTCTCTCTCTCTCTCACTCTCTCTTCAACGAGGAAATGAAGCGTCTCGCTACAAAAATTCATCCCCCTCGAATAGGCGCAACTGCGTGTATATGTAGTGATAGGTATGTGTGTATACATATATATTGAAGTATGTTACGTATCCCGTATCGTCATTAATATCTCGTGGATATACTACAGGGTATAGAGCGGAATTTCGTATAGCGAAAGATGATGATGCTTGGAGAGCGCGGGGGTGTATTAAATTAATTTTCTATTCAAACTAGCCTGGACAATGAATTCAGGGAATCATTGTTGTCGAGATCGTCTGCTAGAGATTATAGACTTTTCAGCGACCGCGTAGGTGGAGGGATACTTTTATTATTTTGCACATATATATATATATATTGGTTATAAGCTGTGATCTGTACAGTCGGTACGGTCATATATTTTTTTTCTCGCCGATTGCAATGCAAAGCTAAATGTTAGCTACCGTTTGCTAGACATATTTGTACTTTTTACATCGACGAGGAGTTCGCGAGCTCAAATTATCTATTATTCCAACAAAAATGAAAATTTCAACTTTCCGAAGCATTTATATTTTACAACAGTTGGAAAAAAGAGCGTAACAAGCATTGACGAATCAATAGAAGTATTTTCTGGCGATAAATACTTGACCCGGTTACCCCAACTGTTACATCCACAAGTTGATGTTCGTTTTGACAGTCGTCGGTAAAATATCAACATAGTTGAAAATCGTAAAATAAAAAGCTACATCCCACTTTTCATCTCCGAATATACCCGAATGAAATAGAAGATAAAATAAAATATATATATATACACATCAATCCTAAACCAGCCGAATTTACGTTAATGCGATTATTTTCTAAAGCTCGTATCGAAGAGTACAAAGCCTATAAAGTCATCCCGAATAATTTCTTTTAATAATAAAACAAGCTATACTCTCCACGTCGACGAAGACAAAGAAACCTTGGACGTACTGTGAAACGACGTCGAGGAATCACGAAATAAAAAAAAAGCCCCTAAGCCATATTACAAACGAGGCAACAGTCAGCAAATAAATCCACCGAAAAATTCCTTCTCTTTCACCCTCCGCTTCCAAAACGAGTTTCCCTTCTGTCAAAGTTAAGCGACGATAAGACGTCAGCGCGCGCCGACTGACCTACACAGTATATAATACAATTAGCTGTACACAAGATGAAGGAAAAAAAAGCTCCGGGCGCGAATAAACAAGACCTTCGGTTATTAATCACCCAAAACACTTTCGCAAGGTAGCGTAATATACGATCCAAAGCCCTCCTCAGTTAATAGACTTTCGTATATATACGATTCCTCGAAGTGAAATTAAATATTCGTGCACATGAAGAAAATAAAAAAAATAATAATATAATAATAATAAATAAAAGAGAAACTCAAGATAGACTTACGTGGTTGGCGGCAGCGAAATCCTTGTGATCTTGCTTTCCGATGATAAAGCTGACGTCTCGTGAATGTGTGTATGCGCGCGCGTGTATATGTGTGTTTCTGTATCTTCGAGGCCGAAGAAGCTGCGTCACTCTATATATATATATATATATATATATATATATATCTCACACAGCACTGGCTTGATGCATCAACTCTCTTCCAGATGGATGTTGGCTTGATTTGGTCACGCACTAATGACACACCGCGATGTTGACCGAGCGCGCGCGCGCTTTTCTTCGAATTTTTTCCTTTCCTATTTTACAATATAACCAGGCACTGTATAATCATAATAATAATAACGAGACAGAGATATAAAGAATGAGATAGGGAGAGAGAGCGAGACACTCGTATTTAATAGAAGAAAACGAGGCGTTGCGCGAACGCGCGCGGGTATGCGTGTGTAGTTTTGTGTTTCTTTATATATATATATATATATATATATATACGTATACGTGTATATATATATATAGAGAGAGAGCGAAAGAGGAGAAAACGGAGAAAGATAACGCAGCGTCCGCGTGCGATTCCTTGTGTGTATACGTATATCTGCGACAGGTATATTATATATATATTATATATATATATTATTTTTTTATTATTTATTTATCTATAGATAGTTATCAATGGAGCAGCGGCGTGGTATGTGTGCGCGACGCGAATTTTTGCAACAGCGCGCATATATATAGAAAGAGAGAGATAGAGCGAACGAACGAAAAAATCGGTCCACCTCTTTTTTCCGTGTTATTACTATTATTATTATTATTATTATCACAACGACGGCACTGCACGCACAGCTGGCGCATATATATATATATATATATATATATATATTTTTTTTTTTTTTTCTGTATAATATATATATGTCGAGATATTTAGGAAGAGAGGCACACAGCACACGAACTACTTGTACACGTATGTATCTACGCGCGTATTTGTGTGTGTGTGGTAAGGTATATATATGAGCCCCGTCGTCCTGACTGGTTATATATATATATATATATATATGTATACGTAAGGACGACGACAGCAGCGGCGGCGGCGGCGGCAGCACTCGTGCTATCGATCCACTACTACCCTCTGTCCTATCCCTCTAGCAACTCCAGCAGCGACGTCTCCTCGACGGCGTCATATCGGCCCCGGCACCACCGCACCACCGTGACGATCACTTCCTGTCCGTACGTCACTTGCGTCGTTTCATCCGGATGAATATCTTCTTTCCTTCACGTATACTACTCACGGCTTTATTTCTCTCCCTTTCTCTGTATTTTCTTCTGTACGTATTTTATGTGTGTATATATATATATATATTTTTTTTTGTTTAATATATATAAGCGCGTTTGTGTCCTAGGCCTTGCTTGCGCGCCGCGGGCAGACACCTATCTTTGGCGCGCCCGCTGCAGCTGCTCCTTCGTCGTCATTCCGCTGTCGCTTCTTTTCTTCTTCTCTGTTTCTTTCGTCGTTGCGGCAGGACGCTTTGAAGATTTCGACAGGTGCGCGTATAATCCAACGCACACACACGCACACACACGCACACACGGATAGACGGATAGAGAGAGAAAAAAAGCTTCGACTACACGAACGTGTAGTGGATGAAGAGGGCGTAGAACTCGCTCTGCGACAGCATTTTGCAGTGTCCGTTCAATGTGTGAATGTATGTGTGGCCTGAGCCTTGTCGCATAAAGAGAGAGAGAGAGGCGAGATAGCGCTCGCGCGCCTTATACTACTGCGGCAGTCCCATTGGAGTCAATCGCGCACAGTTATAAGTGTGACAGTATCCGTGACTGTGTGTACGTTATAAGTTTTGTGGGTGTATGTGTCAAGGCGCTGGTTTCTGGAAAGATATAGTGTGCTTTTTATACACAGCGAATAAGAGAGAGAGAGAGAGAGAGAAAGTGGCTCGCTCGCGCGCGCGCCTTCTCTTATGTGTTATATGTGTGTCTAATGTGTGTGCGTGTGTATATAAAATCGTGTATATGCGCACGTCTAGGGCAAGAACTGCTGCTTCTTCTGACGATGATAATGCCTCCGCTGAGTCCGAGCAGTTCCGGCCGTTACCACTGCCACCATTTCACACAGAGCCTTAGCTTACGCACACAAATCACTTTTCTCTCTATTGTAGATCTCAAGAGAGAGAGAGAGAGAGAGGAGCAACGATATAAGCCCACTGACACACAGAACGCGCGATCGCGGCAGCAGCAGCTCGACACTTGTGCGCGAGAGATTTTTATTTATTTTTTTTTTTGTTTTTGTTTCTCTCTCTCTCTCGCTAGGTTACACCTCGTGCGTTCGTTGTCGAGGAGAGTGAGCAACCTATACTTGTACAGTCTTTCTCTCTCACTCTCTCTCGTTGTCTCTCTTTCTCACACACACACACACTCTCACTCCAGTCTCTTACTCGTCGTTCTCGTTTCTCGTTCTCGTCAAGCCTCGCGCGCTCTGCTGCTGCTGCTACTACTGAGCTTGCGATCGTCTCTTCCTCTCCGGTGAGGGCACGCGCACTCGAGGCCTCTTCTCCCTCTCTCTCTCATCGGTGCTTCTATGGGGTTGTGCGCGCGCGCATACCCACTTCTGTCTCTCTCTCTCTCTCTCTCTCTGTCGTAAGCTCGCGCTTATATGTATATGCTATACTGTATAAGGCTTTCAGGTCTGGCGTAGTCGGCACTGTACTACTGCGGCTGTGGCTCTCGCTTGGACTCGTGGCTGCGGCCGGTACGCGGTGCAGAATCGAGAGAGAACGACGATATGCGGATGCGGGGGTGGGGGAGGGGAGCGATGATATGATGCGGACGAGAAAGAGAGAGACTGGCGGTAGGGGTCGTGCGCGCGCTTCGCGCGCTAGAGTCGAACGCCCTTTCCACCTTATACCAAAGAGGAGGAGGAACCATCGTTTTTTCGCGAGAAAAAGAGAGAGAAAGAGCTGCTATATGGACACTACCGCCGAAGCTCGAGAAGCTTCGGGATATTTTGCGGGAGATTGGATGAAAGAATCGAGGGACTTTGCAGTTTACCAAGTTAATCGGGGGAAATAAGTCCTGTGATTTTCGAAGATTCGCTTGGGGCGATAGATCGGTCTCTCTTGTTAATGAAGTAGGTTGTATATATAGGTCTATACATCTATATACATATATATATATACAGACACACAATGAAATACGTTACGTGAACAGAATGCTAGTTTTAGTATAGGGTGCGAGGAGGCGTTGACGCATAATCCTCGTTATAGATTCCGTGATGCATTGTCGTTGCTCGTTGGTGCGGACAAGCCAGTCTGAAAGATGTAGCATACAAATTTAGATTTTCCGGACGATTTCCTTTTCGAATAGTTCAATAAATGTAAAACAATGTCCAATACAATATATGTATATATATATATATATTCAATCCATGGCACGAGTGTATACACGCGTGCGTTGCGCAACGAACACTCGGTGTAATTTTAAGGAAATTTCCAGTGGAAAATCAATCTTGGAGGGTCATTTACAAATCAATATCGTAATTATGCCGAACAACTTAGCTTACACGTCTGTTTAAGATAGTCCAAGATATAGCCTACCGCATAGCCTTCGAGCTAGGCGAAGTTAAAGAAGCAAGTATGCAATGAAAAATGAAAAGAGACCAGCTAGTGTCTAAAGGACGAAAGAGAAAAAGAAAGAAGAAAAGAAAGCATATATCGATAACAGCTGGCGCAGCGATAAGGGGTCCTCGTAATCGAGTGTTTGACGAACGAGCTTCAGATTCGTTATCCCTTGTTCACACATTGAAATACAACAGCTGGGTTGTCTAGAAAGCATTGGATGCATAATTTGTATACCAACCGGATATTCCGGAGTTAGTCACGACTGCGCTCTAAACTTAGATTACAAACAGGTACATGAGTTAAAAGAAATCAGCGACTCAATCATCCCGAGCGCGCGCGTGATGCTTGGTCAATAAAACTTTCATCCCTCCTGAATTATTAGCCGGACAGCAACAGACATCGATTGCCATAGAATCGCCGATCGCTTACGTGCTCTTGTCCGCAGCAGTATACGACCCCAATGAGAAAGATACGACAACGTACAAAAGCTGTGCATTTCCCAATAAGCAGAAGAAAAAGAAAAGAAAAAATAATACGCCAAGAATCGAGTTTAAGTAGTATAAGTCGTGGATAATACGGCTGTATAGATCAAGCACAGTAGTAGCCCTTCGAAGCTTTCGTGTATGGATACTCGGTTCGGCCGGATGGTTCCGTTTTGTGCCTCGGACGGATCAATGAAAATACACCCTCTCTCTTGCTCACCTCCTCACTTCCCCCCCCCCCTCCTACCCTCTCTTCTCTCATCCCCACTGCTTTTCACCCCTGATCACCTCGGTCTCGCACCTACGTCTACCCCTACTCTTTCTGCGCGCAGGGATTCTCTGCATCTCTCCCACCACTTCCCAGTCAACCCCTCTTTCTTACTTCGAATGTATACGTATGTAAATAGATATAGGTATAAGTCCGTAGAGCCTGGGATGTATACCGAGGACGGTACCATGCTCTTACTATCTCTACCTGAAAACGTTGGTCGCTACGTTGGCGCATGTGTGTCAGTACGACTTTTCGTTTACATCTTATTTTCGGTTGGGGGGGATGTGTCGAGGGAGAATTCGGTA
Organism: Apocrypta bakeri; assembly: GCA_018906985.1. Taxonomy (NCBI): domain Eukaryota; kingdom Metazoa; phylum Arthropoda; class Insecta; order Hymenoptera; family Pteromalidae; genus Apocrypta; species Apocrypta bakeri. The sequence continues at coordinate 6,590,986 of JACCIA010000002.1, forward strand.
CTATACTCGTATGTATATGTATACATGTGTGTAATAGGCCGCCCGGTGTGGGGTAGGAATTTAACGAAGAGAGAGAGAGAGAGAGAGAAAGAGAGAGAGAGAGAGAGAAACGGACGAGAGATTAATTTGCGCTGGTGATACGGTGTCGTGTGGCTGACTTAGTTCCAAACGCTGCAATTGCTAGTTCATTGCCGACTGAATTAATCGTGCGAATGGATTGAATGTATGTGTGCACGAGCTTCATTTCGTTTACGTCTGATCTGGTCAGTGGTTATGGCTCGTTTCAACCTACCGATGTCTCGTGTTGCTCGTTTTTTTTATTACCTACATTTTAGCTGACCTTTAAATGGATAATTAAAGTGGAGAGTACAGGAGGTTTGATTGTCTGGTCAATCTCTACTGTTACTACTGGTGTGGATTTTTTTTTAAATATTTTTTTTTTACTACCAATGTATACGAAAAATCATTTTTCGTACTCAGTAAGGCTGTTTTGATCTTTACATGCGGCATAGAAAAATCTCACGCATTTATTATCGTGGATATAAATTATAGGTTGGCTAAGGTATAAGATATGAGAGGGAAGTTAATCCCTGCTGTGGAAAAAATATACGGCGTCGTTAGCTCTATTTGTCTCTTTGACAAATATCACGTCATTGCGTGGGAGGATATTGGAATAGGTTAAAAAAAATAAGTTTTAATAGAGAGGCTTTGCGAAAGCTGTATATTTTTGGGATCAAAAGTCCTTAGATTAAGTTACGGAGTAAATAAACTGATTTGGTTCAATATTTTATTAATAATGCTGTTTTAGGGAAAATTTATTATTAAAATATAATAAATTATTAGGTATGAACACTATGCAGGACAACCCTATACTTTCATTATAGAAAAAAGTTCAGGACATGTCACACAGTGATGTACAAAAGTACTGAACAATTTTAAAAATAAAAAACTTAATAAAATAAAAGATATCTTACAACGGATATGGTTAAATATTGAAAAATGTATATATATTTATGTGAAAAATAAGTTACCTTTATTTATGTTCACAATCAGACACAGTGGATGGTATCAGAAATTGATTCTGACAGTAAGATAAAAAAAAATAGGATTTTTCCAGTTTCTCATTGTATCAAAATTTCTTAACCTATGTAAATAACCAACGTTGCTATAATTTACTATCGTGGTTGAGCAGCTGCTTCTTTTCTAGCTGCATCTTGTAAAAGTTGAGTATCAACTTCATCACCAGGCAACTGCACATATCTCACAACCGATCCTCTGATGAAACAATTTTTTACTGAAAGCTATAAATAAAAAAATCGTAAACATAAATATTAGCATTTACTTCATTAATCATCGAATATACTAGCCAATAAGCGACTTACCATGTGAGGATATTTGTCTGGATCTGTAACGCTGATATCTGTCAGTTTAATATTCAAATACTGATCCACTGAGTGTAACGTCCCACAAATACTGTAAAACGATACAAACCATTCAAATAATCTACCGAGTAAATCTCAACCTTAGAATTAAATAAACAATCTATCAACGTAAATCTCATAATCAATCAATACAACAAACATAAAACTAACTATCCACAAAGAAAATCATTACCTGAGATCATTTTTTAATTCCACAACAACGTCCTTTCCAACTAACGATTTGAAGAACGAGTAGAACAACTGTAACAAACAATATTCTTTACTCAAAACCGTGAATAAAAACAAATCGCCCTTTTATAGGTTATGACGTCGGAAAATATTCAACAACTTCGCATAAATAATCGATTAATATAAAAAACACATACCATTATAGCATCAAAGATGAACCGAAGGAATATTCTCTTAAACGAAACCTTATTTCTACAAATATTCACTAACAATACCGACGAAAAGCCGGACTGTTCTTTGGCAACCGAAAAACGCTCGGCGTTACCAACGGCGTTACGTTTTCGAACGTTTTGAAATTTTTTCTTGTCGTCAAGTTGGCAATGGAAAACCGCCGGCTATAGACTTGGCGGGAATCGCGGGAAAACAAAGATTTTTAGTAAATGCGTTAATTTTCCTTGTTTATTAATTAGTTAGTAAGATGCACGCATTTTTGAAAACAGGAAAATTAGGCGCAGGAGAAGTGAAAAAAGCCTCGACGTCGAAGGGAAAGGATAGCAGTGCTCGTATTAAAGTTACTCCTTGGGTTGAGAAATAGTAAGAAAAATAACCTCACATTGCTGTGGATTTTTGTACATTTATTTATTTTTGTTTTATACAATATGTAACAAATAATATACAGTATATAATAGTATTGGAAAAGCTAGCGTATGAAATTTTTTTTAGTCGATATAACATTGTTTTAGAAAGATGGAAATAGGATAAAAATTTTACTTTTGCGTTTAAATGCTATTTCGTTGGATGTAAACAAATGGTTTAATAGAAAGTCTGTCTGTGAATTCATGCACGAAGGTAGAAAAATACAATTTGTTCTTATAAAACGTCTTTTTGATTGAAATCGTTTATTTTGTTAATGCAACAGTCGACCTAAGACGGTAGAAGATGTCGTGGAACAAGGAGAAGTTGTACAAGTCTTGCGACAATGTTTGTCTGGTGGTGATTTTCCAAATCTTCTGCTGTACGGACCACCTGGTACAGGTAAAACCAGTACTATTCTAGCTGCGGCAAGACAACTTTTTGGGAGTATGTTTAAAGATAGAATATTGGAACTCAACGCATCTGACGAAAGAGGAATTCAAGTTGTCAGAGACAAAGTTAAAAAATTTGCTCAACTTACAGCTGGCGGTACAAGACCAGAGTATGTGTTATAGAATTTTCAATCCTTTTGTTACAAAATAATGATATCGCAATTGCCAATGATGTTTAAGTAAAAGGTCTGATGTTTGCATCAGAGTCTATCTCTAATTTCGAAAAATAGCTGGCAGCTGGTTGGTCTATCAGGAGTTTTATTCAAGTTATACAGCTCTTATCATCCACCAGACATTCGCTGCTCTCATTATCAGTATAATCAAAAGTTTTCAAGTATTTAACTTTAGACAGTGTATAAGAGCATACAAATTTCAAAGGAAATTATCTTGCATTTCTTATTATTGTACAAATCATTTTTATTATTACAACAATAGTTTTAGAATTTAATTTTGTAAACAGTCTAAATTCACTTCACGTTTAAAATTCATTGTTAGTGTCCTGCAAGATAACTTTTTTATTGATTGCTAAGCTATTTTAGAAAATTGATATGATTCTAGCAAAGTATGATAACATTCTACACTGAGGCATTTGACAAAAATCGAATATTTTTTAAAAGTATCTTATTGCTGATAAAAGTTTGTGACCAATGATATTGTTTTAGTGGTAAACCTTGTCCACCTTTCAAAATAGTAATACTTGATGAAGCAGATAGTATGACTGATGCAGCTCAGTCTGCTTTAAGACGAACAATGGAAAAAGAATCGCACACAACTCGATTTTGTCTGATTTGTAACTATGTTTCACGAATCATAGAACCTTTAACGTCTCGTTGTACAAAGTTTAGATTTAAGCCTCTTGGAGAGGAGAAAATTATTGAAAGACTAGAATACATCTGTGGAGAAGAGGATGTGAAGGCTGAAAAAAGTGTGCTGAAAACAGTAGTAGATTCATCTGGTGGAGATTTAAGAAGAGCAATAACTTGTCTGCAATCGGTTACAAGGCTTAAAGGAAAAGGAATAGAAGTAACCATTAATGATGTACTAGAAGTAACTGGTGTAAGTAAACTTTGTTACCAATAATGTTTTCTACATGAATTTATGATAAAGCTTTAGAAATAATATGATTTTCCTTAGGTGGTTCCAACAAAATGGCTTGACGATTTATTAAGTGTTTGCGAAACGAAAAACTACAATGAAGTTGAAGCGTATGTCGATAAATTTATGTTAGAGGCTTATTCAGCGAGTCAGGTACGACGTGCAAATAATATCTTGTAAATCGCAAATGTATTAATTTTATGTTTCTTAAAGGTCGTAGATCAACTGAACGACATCATTATTTATTCAAATACACTTACAGACAAGCAGAAAGCTTATATCGGGGAAAAACTAGGGGTAAGAAAATGATCGTAATCTTGATAATATTATTGTAATATCTAATTATTATAAAATTGTTAAATTTGCTTCGATTTAATTTAGGAATGCAGCTATAGATTGCTGGAAGGAGGAAGTGAATATGTACAGTTTATGAGTCTTTGTTGCGGCATTATGCAGGCGTATGAAATACGATGATGCACGATATTTTAGAAACAATATTTTTTTACAATTCATTTTTGATCATCATTAGTTGTACATTAAACAATTATCCTTCGTACAAGTTGCCTATTGACATTTGTGCAATTGCAAACTTTGGCACAACCATTACATGTTGTTATAACTTCGCTTTTCACTTCATTTTTGTATTTTTAATTAATTCGGCTAATTAAATCGTAAAAACGTAAAATTTCGTCGTAGGATATTTATTGTATAATCTAAGCCCATCGACAATCATTCCATAAAATTACAGCTCATGCGTTATCAACCGCGGATACACAATGATCGTCAATTATTGTATTGCCGTACATCGCAAGACAAGAGACAAAAAGGAAAACGTCGTTTAAAAAGTAATGTACAGCGTAAAAAATTATTAAGAATAAAACATTTACAGTCGAAGCCCTGTTCCACACCAAGTACTTAAACTCGTTTGTGTAAATTAAAAAATAATTAAACTTCTCTCGATCTCTCATTTAAACATTACGTCTCGAATAGATCGGCAATAGATTTGCATGATTTCCTCTCCTTTCTGCTAACATTATTTAGTGTGTTAATTGTACACAGCTACGCGAAAAATTGAAAATCTTTCCTCGATAAAATACTTCAACATTTACATTCACAATATTCTCGGCAATTTTCTCCTAAAACACATGTCTATTCAGTAATTGTAATGCGTCCGTTAAATGGCGCCGAACACACAGCCACACACACTTTTTTTTTATCAACGAAGTACACTTAATAAGGCGGCGGTTGGTGCTGATACGGATGCTGCGGAGCCTGGTTCATATTACGCTGAAGATGAGCGACCAACTGTGGCGTCGCTTGCTGGCCAGCATTGCCAGCTTGTTGTTGAACTTGCTGTTGTTGTTGCTGCGCCTGTTGTTGTTGCATCGCTATTAATTGCCTCATGCGCTGCTGATTAAGTGTCATTTGCTACAAAACAAAGGAGTTATTATTTTTAATATTCAATTTTGATACTTGTACTCTAGTATATAAGGTATATTAATTTATAATGTCTCGAATAAAAAGATATTTTTTTAAACAAAATTACTATTACTTTTCATGCCTTGACTTACCGATTGCATGTGTTGGTTCGGTTGGAGGCCAACATTTGCTTGGCCGACACCACCAACGTTAACTGCACCAGGTTTGCCGCCAGCTTGCCGATACGGAGGTGCTGGTTGATTTTGTACTCCACCACCCATTGGACCCATAGTATTCATGGTAACGTTTGGTGCCTGCTGCTGAGAGAATTCGTTTTTGTAAGATAGCTATTCTATCGTAACGGTGATTGCAAAGTAAACCTCCAACAGCTTCAAAACAAATAGATACAAACCTGCATGTAAGGTGGCCTTGCAGCACCCGGCTGCATCCTTTGCTGTTGCATGTACTCCTGGCTTCGTTGCGCACCCATCATTTGTTGCTGACTCTGAGCATTCATCATCTGTTGTTGATTCTGGGCACCCATCATCTGCTGATTCTGGAACATGTTCTGCTGCTGCGCCATCATATTCGGTTGTTGCTGTTGCTGCTGCTGAGGTATCATTTGCTGTCCACCATATCCAGCGTAGTTTTGATTCATACCTAAGTAACATTTGTCACATTAATACATGATATCTCGTCGATTAGCGTTCAATTATTTCAGCTCATAGGACTTACCTTGTTGCATATTCGCATACATATTTTGCGGTTGCTGCTGCTGCTGCTGCTGCTGCTGCGGTGGAAATAGTCCCTGTTGCTGTTGCATACCTGGAGGTGCATGTGGCTGTCCGTGTGCCCGAAGCTGTTGTCTGATGAACTGGTTGCGCATACCTTGGAAGGCAGCGGGACCACCAACATTGGGCTGCGCTGCGTTTGGCACCGGTGGTCCTGGTTGCTGTTGCGGTTGAGGTTGTTGTTGTTGTTGCTGCTGTTGCTGCTGTTGCTGTTGCTGCTGTTGTCCAGCTATGAATTGGTTCGAGGGCAGCCGCAACCTGAGCATGTTGGTGAGCGCCTGTTTGGACTGGGATTGGTTGAGTGCTGGACCTGGTCTTTCGTAACGAGGACCGCCCACCTGATTAGGTGCCATTTGTTGGCCGTACGGAGCATACTGCTGAGGAGCCGCGGGATGAGGAGCTTGTTGATTTGGATACCATTGCTGTTGTTGTTGTTGTTGTTGTTGTTGGGGTTGTGGCTGCTGCTGTTGTTGCTGTGGCTGTGGTGGTTGGTTGGGGAACATTCCAGGCTGCTGAGGAAGTTGTGGTGGTTGCTGACCGCCATAGGCCATCTGTTGCTGCATTGGTGTAGGTCCCTGCTGTTGAGGCTGAAATGTTAAATTAAAATAATTGCAATATTTAAAAAAAAGAAATACATAGATTTGAATGAAAACTGGAATAAACAAATTGTTTCGTTTGTTTGAAAAAAAGTAAATAACTCATTTTGAAATTTAAATAAATTGAAAAAATTATGGATATTCACATACTACCGATGTTCTTCATTATTTTATAGTATAGTAAACTATGAAATAATTGTTTGGGTTACTGCGTATAAAAATAACGTTAATCTTATATAAAAAATACAAATAACATTTTTTTAAATTATAAATAAGAATAATTTTCTTAACATTAACGCCAAATCATTCAAAATAATTTTTCAATCATCTGAACTAATTAATTAAATTAAATAAAAAACTAAAAGTAAAGAAGTAAATATAATAGTAATAATAACTAGCAATAGCACTAAAGTATTTAAATAAAGGTTAAGAAAAAAGTAAATGTATATTATAATTAATCTGCTAATACTGTTTTACACTTTCTATTAGTTTATCTAACTATAAATATCGTCTGTAGTATTTTAAGTTGTACTTTCAATCTTTTTTTGTAACTTGCAGTTATTAACTAGCCTGTATACAGTCTATTTACCTCTTAAAGAACTATTTAAACATGAAACTTATCCAGTTAAATAAATACAAATGTAAAGTACAAAGTTCATAATAATAGTACTGGAATAATCAGATTGATGCAGCTCAGTGTATTTGAATGCATCTAAATTCTGTTTCATTTGATACGGTCAATCATGATATTCTTAACGTTTCTACGCAGAAAATGCAGGGTATAATTGAATGACGAGAATACCAACCGGAATTTGTTGAGGTTGCATGCAATTTGTCGGCGTAGCTGGGCCATTCTTGTTCCTTCGATGCCTCTTGCTAGGTTTGAGTGCCTTGCCTTTGCCAATACCACTCATAGCAGCCATCATTCTGCCAGGCGAGTCGATACTCATTGGCGTGTCCGCCTTACCCGTTTCCAATTCCTTTTTATCCGGTTCAAGATCCTCGGGCGGCAAGGGTGGTGGTTCCAAATAGTGCGATGCCGGTCTTGTCTGACTATGCGTGTGATAACGCAATAGCTTGTGGGCATTTTGATAAGTAAGAGGCTTACGCTCAAGACGAACTGCCCGAAACCAAGCCCAAGATAAGGGAGCAGGATTCTTGTGACCCTCGAGTAATTCCCATGCAGAAACTCGCTGCGCATTGTACACTTGTAGTCCCTGTGATAATCATAGTAATTAATCATAAGCTTGCTTTAAAGCGAGATAAGAAGAAGAAATATCTTATTTGTACACACCTGTTTCTTGTCAATACTGTTAAAACCAGCAATCTTGTTGCCTTTAGTGTCTGTAATACAGCCAACCTGTTCGCACGTTATAACTTCCATGGTGAGTTTGGGCAATGGCAGCAGTTGCCTAACAAACTGTATGCTTTGATTATTCCTGTCTCCCAGCTCCTTCTTGAGCTTCTTCATAAGATTCTGATAGTACTTTTTATTTTCGTCCTTTTCACTTTGCGAGTCTGAGACCAGAGTGGAATGTATGAGGGTGGCGAGCATGTCGATAACGGTGGTGAACAGTTCGGCATTGTTATTCAAATCGATAACGCCATAACTGACAAGCTGGACGAGCAGCATAGCCCAGTCGTTGGTCACAGTAATATTACGCTGTATCGTATCGAAAACACCACCGACAAGACTAAAACGTAGTTGTAAAGCATCTTGAAGGATCTCACGAGCCTTGGGATCATCGCTACATATACTTTTCTCTTCTTTGCCAGACGTACAAAACTGCGAGAGTTGCGAGTGCAAAGACGTTAACAGACCTTCCCTCTGATCATCTTGTCCCTTTAAGCAGGTCAATACCAGAGACAAGAAAGGCTGATGGTTAAACATTGAAGGACTCTTGGACCTTCTTTCTCTACCGGTTGATTTGGACCAATTACCGGACTCGAGTACCTGACCAGCGACTTTAAGGACTCTGCCCTGAACAGCACTGGGGAGTTTGGAAACCAAAGGAGCCACGAGCCAAATAGAATCTGATCTCTTTTCTGGTTTTCCAGATACGTTGTTAAGCTGGAACACATCTATGGCTGCTTTAGCCACGGTATCCAGCCACTGCGATAGATCCGCTGACGAAGGTGGAAATTGCTTGTACATCAGCTGCAAGTCCAACCAGGACATGCGCAAACTCCACTGTTCGAGATTCTCGAGTATATTGGTGATATGAGTTTTTTGATCGAGGAACGCATCGGCTGGAGTATCAGGATAGCAGATCATGTGAAGTAATCTTTGCGCCTGACGAGGAGTGAGCATACTATCGAGTAACATATCGTCTTGGCAAAGTTCTTCTGGATTTTGTAAACACCTCTCTAAAACCCATTCTTGACTACAAATTTGCCTGAGAACATGCTGGGCAAAATCCGATAATCCTTTTACATTTTCCGTCGTCATTCCAACGCTGCTACTCGACGATGACATCCCCAAGTCTAAACCAAGATCGTCGCTTCCACCAAGAATATCGCTAGTACCTAAAATACACAAACAAATCACACATTAGTATTGAATAAAGCAGTGTCGAGAGAACATCAAAATCTCAAAGCATTTACCTAAAATGTGACTAATGGATAATTCACCAGGTCCTGAACCACCTACACTTCCAGGTCCACCTTTGGAATGGGACATTTGAGTATCGGGCTTTTTTGGCGGCTGTTTGCCCGCCGTCGCATCCCCTACTACTAGAATCGCCTTCAAAACCGCGATCAGTGGTCCAACGCAGATGTTGTTATGCGCGGCGGCGAGTAGGTGACGATCACAGCTGAGTTTTATGCTGTAACTGCGTTGATTACCACTGGGCAACGGATGCGGGGACGTGCCTACGGAGTAAAGGGACGGCTGCGGACACTCAACAGTCTTGAAGAGTCGCAGTAACAGGTGACAAGTTAAGCGGGCTCCGGCTTCCGCATCGGTATCAGCATCACCGCGACCATCGTTAAAAGCCTTACCCAAGGAAGGTATAGCTATATGGCGAACAAAGTCCTCCAAAGAGAAACAGTGCCTTGCTGTAAAATTATACAATAATTATTCAAAAATCGAAATTAAAATAGATTTTAAAATTGAATTCTTATTTTTAAAATGAGGATTTAAAATATTTTTAATCATTTAGTCACAGCTTATACTTATTCCAATATTTGGAAATATGTCCTACATTTGATGAGACTTAGATCCTTTCCGAGTCTCTTTGATGCGTAATTACACCAACAAATTTTTATTTCACTATCCACGACATAAAACCTAATATAGGCACTCCTTGATACACATACGTCCTATTCGCCAAATTAAAAAGATTTAAAATCAAATGATTAGAAGCAATTTGACAATATAAAATGTATTAATTTATTTTGAATAATTGATTGAATCCTCAGTTTTTGATTTTTAATAATTTTTCTGGGTATTAAATTTTAAATCCCTGCATTCATGCAAAAAAACTGTATCAAAGAGTATTACTGTACTATCAAGTTTTAGGTCAACCAATCCATTGGTTCTTGTTGAAATTTGCATTTTATGGTATAATGGCTAATTAATTAGCCTTCGAGTATATTTGGACCTCTTCAATAATAGGTAAATAATCTTACAATACAGAAATAAGTGTAAAAATATGTTTTTTAAGATTATTAGTCCTCTTAAAGAACCGAGCTTACCTATTAAGATAGACGTGAAAACGGCCAAAGAATTATGTATACTCAAATCCTGGACGTCAACCTGATTCTGCACATCATTGTAATTAGCGGAACTATTTGAGGAACAGCAAAGAGCACTTAGGACTCCAAGCCACTCAGTATTGAGAGCATTGCAACAGGCAGTTAGTTCAGCGCACGTTATCGCTATATCGTTGAGTTTGTCGTTGTCAGTCTCACTGCAAACAGTGACAATAGCATTGCACACAAAGCTATAACGATTGGCAGGTGTTTCGTTTAATTGTCTAGCCCACTGAGGTTCAATCTTGCCACCTCTGCGTGGATTGTTCAATACGTCGACCATGAATTGCGAATTGTACAAGTGATTAGAGGGTGTGATCGTGAGTGCTGTATAGTAGGCCGCGCGTATTTTCGGATTCGCGTTGTTGAAACCTTCTGAGCTATGAGGCTTCGTTTTGAGCAACGAACAATTTGAGTAGAGATCGTAGAGATGGGCAAGAACGCAACGTTCGGCTGAGCTGCAATCGCTGGGATTAGAGACGTGGGCAACCATCTTGCAAAGTAAACTGAATACTACCGTCGTTTGCTCCGGTGAAACTGAAAATATCATGACACAACAATTTCCATACCGAATTTAATATACCATTAACCGAACCAAAAATCTCGATACTTACGTAACAAACAGCAATGATATCTCCTAAGGACACCGACGATGTACAAACTTAAATTGGTCGTGTAATTTCTGACAAGCGTACTCTTTCTAACGTCGAGTTGCGCCTCGACTTCGGGTAACTCCTTCAATATCTGTATGCAAATGTCGATAAGTCCGTAAATGTTAAGCGCGAGCTCCATGAGGTCGAAGAGAAAAGCAACAGTGTTCTTGGACAGGTAGATACGACGATCCGGTCACAAAGGTGTTGAGCATGTCAACAACCTGAGTAGCGCACTGCCACGTCACCACATGCTGATCGAAGTAACTGAGATTCTGGAACTTCTGAGTGATCGCTTCGAAATTGAACTCACTTCGCGAGTGTTTCTTTACCTTTCCACCCTCTGCCACATCGATGCTGAACTTTTTTCCAAAGAGTTTACACACCTCTTTAGTCATCTTTTTCACAACGTGTCTAGCCTCGTCTCTGACCCTGCCAACGCCGTAAAGCAAGACGTGACGTTGATTACAATCATGCTGACTACAGGTCTCATCTTGCGGCAAAGGAAAATGCGTCGTGTAGAGCAGATGTCGACTGGGACTGCTCGGAGTTTTTGATTCGAGTCCAGCGTCGTGAGCTCCATGACCACCTAAAGCATCGCTCTCCTTTGGACTGTCCGGTGCATCCATACTGTTCTGTTGTACGTCTTTGATATCCTGAAGGATTTTGTCGAGGTCATCGTCAATTTTACTATCGTCATAATCATTCGTTGAACGCATGTGATCTTGCGGATCAAGCTTCGTTGGTTTCAAATCGATTCCCGGAAAGAGACTATCTTCGTCCATTGGATCGCGATTACTCGGTGTACTAGCTTTACTAGCTGCTGGGCCTGTAATCAATGCAATGTCAATTAATCTTACAAATTAAAAAAAGGACAATCAAATTAATATTGTACTCGTTCTACTTTAGTTTTACACTCGCCTTGTATAAGGTCGCCTCTGGAGATGAGCGTACACATATACGCGTCGTGCGAGAACACATCGTGCCTGATAAGCTCAGAGAATAAATGTACAAGATTAGTGAATTGTACTTTGGACTGTGGTGAACTATTGTCTAACACAGGTGCATCGACATCCAGGAACTTCATAAGCAGTGATTGAAAAATTGGCAAAGCCGGTGGTCCATTCCCATTGCTGCATACACTGTCCTTGTCGTCGTTGTCGTTGTTTTCACCGGAAGCCTCGGCTTGACGTTTTTCCAATAATTTAGCAACAGCCATAGCTCGATGCTCACCCCAACGTTCGGCACTCACCGCCCATTCGCACAAAATCTCTACTATCGGCGCATCTTGCTGGGGATTGTATTCGGTTTTGGAATTCGCACCCTCGCGTTCAGAAGATGCTGGATTAGCAGCTCCAGGTGGAGTAAGAGTATTCGACGAAACAGTCGGCGTAGCGCTACTCTCTTTACTTGGACTAGTAAAGATTTTGGAATAAAGAGTGTCCAGAGAGTTATTAGCATCCATTCTGTTAAAGCTATGACGATCCAGAGCGTCCAATGTGGCTAAAACCTTCGTTGTTGTCATACCAGCACTGCTTTGTTGCCACTTGTCGCAAGACCATCGACTTTCAGCAGCTTGCGAACGAGCTCGAATATTTTCCTGAGCAACTTTTAGTTGACGCCTTGTAGGATCAGCAGCACCAGCTGGAGGACTTGGTAGAGCTGCTGGAGGACAAGGTAAATGATCCAGTGGCGAACCATTTAAAACCGATATAGATTTACCCTCGCCAACGTTGTTCCATACAAGCGCCGTTGGGCACTCGAGTGTTATAACCTGGATTTAATATTACAATGAATTCATTATTACTGATTTCATTAATACTTCGGGTTAAAATAGATGTTCAACAAACCTGAATAATAGTAGACAGTCCGTAAAGTACATCTCTGTGATGCGGGCAATTCAGGTAGTCGTTGAAAACAGCATTGAGCTGATTGACAACGGGAGCTATTTGAGGCTGCATCGTCGTTCCATCTTTGTTTCCGTTCATTTCGTTTTTGACGTTGGCTGTAGCGGCAGCATTAACTGCTGCCATGGACGGACTTTGCGGACAGCAACTAGTGTCCACGTTGTTGCACATATGAGCAATTTTTCTACAGCAAAGGTAAGCCAGTCGCCGAGCCAACAGCTCTGACTGAACAAACTCTTCGAGGTACTGCAGAGCTAGTGGTAACAGAAGCTTGAGAATACCATCGTCAGCTGGTGCAGACTTCATCTTGTCCAAGAGTTCGAGTATCCACTGCAGTAGCTCTTGTCTATCTAGGAGGCCTTCCTCGAACATGTATTTCGCTGTAGAAGGAAAGATGGTTATATATTTATTAGGGTTTTTTTACATGCTCACAGCTTAACTACTCGTATGAAAGAAATTCATAAAAGTAAATCTATCCCTTACCTAATTGTGCACAGTAGTGCCACTGTTTCAGAGCCAACTTATGGTCCTCGTTCATAACGCTGCCAGACGTGCACTGAGCACCAGAGTTGGAGTTTGAGTTTGGGGTCGAAGGTTGAGTATTAAGAAGTCCGTTCGTCGTTACAGACTGACCGGACGAAGGAGTGCCATTAGGCGTTGCTCCACCAGAACCAGTGGATGATGAATTTGTGGTGCCATTGGCAGTATTACCACTGCTACTATTGCTATTTGAATTACTTGTTCCGTGTCCCAAATGATAATACTCATGAAGCTTGGAAAGTTGGTCTTTCAAAAATTTAATTAGCGTTCCGGTCCATTCTGTAAAGCATTAAATTAAGTTGAAAATATTTTAATAATAATAAGACGATAGCATTGACTGTTTATTAAGAATGTAGTAATACAATGATTAGTACCTGTTGTTGGATCTGGTAGTTGTCTCTTTTTGATCTTAGCTTCTGAAACTGCAACTGTATAAGCAGAACTGAGCTTAATAAACCATGCAGCTCTTAACATTGGTACTTGATATTCGCACAGCATTGTAAATATCTCTTCTTTCTTATTAAAGTTTGGTGCTTTTTTAGCCAACGACACTAATGGTTTACACCCTGACAAATCTTTAAACCAAGCTTCGATGCCATTTTTAGTCCTTGCTGTCACCGGCCAAAAATTATCTTTAGGATTAATTTGTTGCCTTTTCCTGCCTGTATCAGGCATTGTTGCCAACTCTTCCTTTTTCGCTAAGATGGCATTAAAATAAGCCCCAACCTTCGCAGCAGTAACATTGCAATTTCTAGCAGTGCCATGTTCATCCGAAAGCTGCAAGGATGTAGTAAATCCATGCTTCACATTGTTTGGAGTTAGTTCATCTTCTTTTTGTTTAGGTTCCTGAGGATAAACATCAGGTGGGCCAAGCCTGGGCCTCTTCAATGGCCTCTTCTCGTACAATATTCCCATCATATTATGTATTCAAAAGATTTATCATTACCTAAAACTAAACTATCACTTTTTTTTTTAATCTCACGATCCTTCAAACCAACGTATCAAAGATGCTGTTATATCACCTAACAGCAACATTTTGCTTCCATTGCACGTAGAACATCTCGAATCAGTGGGCTGTCTTGAAGGGTAACAATCACTACTAAAATTTATTACTCACAACACTCAATGGCAAATCTGAAAATGAAAATATTTCTTTTTAGGTCACAGAAACTCTCCATACCAAACATTCAACATCGTACAATATTTTCGTCAATTTCTGAAAAATAAATCTCAAAACAACCACCGCAATAGAGGTAACGATAAAAAGTCTCTAACAAAGAATAAAATCAACTGCACGTATAAGTGGCAATAGATATTGCAAATTATTATCATGACTCATACCGTTACGACATTAATTTAAAACAATTCCAATGCAAACGTTCCTCGAGATAATTTAAAACTGCACAACATCGCTCTAAAAGGTAAACAGGAATCTCTCAATCTACTAATTAATTCGCACAAAAGTAAAAGCAACGTAAACAACTCCTCCAACTTGCTCTACATTCTCCCTTTCCGGACTAAAAACTCCCAGAAACATAGAATCTCCTCTCAAGCGCAACAATTACGCACACAATCTCAACCCGAAGAAACTTAAGAAAGAAAAATGTTATATTTACAAGCTAAGAAACTCTAGAGACACACAATATGACACACACAGGGGACTCCATCTCTATCAATGCACAACAGCCCCGTAAATAATTCCACAATCCGACTTCGAAACAACGTATGTACATATAATCCTCGCACAGTATCTCTAACCTCGGCAGCGGCAAACTCCGCATCCGTACGAGTCTTTAACTCGGTCGTCGTCCTCGAGTCGCTCCCATCGTCCTTTCGCGTCCCCTTGCGCGCGCGCGCGCGCACTACACCAAGTGCTCTCTTCTTCGACGGCAAAACTCCTTTTTCACCTTCTATGCACAACAGCTCTAGCTTCTCTCTCTTTCTCCCTTATCCTCCTCTTCTCGATCTCTCGGAAAGAGACAGGAGTAGCGGCTGCGGAGCAGAGCAGCTACTCGGAGAAGCGGAGGACGACCGTGAGCTCTGCTGGAGAGTAGCTCGTCGTCTCAAAAACAACGTTTGGCCAACGCCATCGGTCTGTGTGTAGGTATCACATATATATATATATATTTATATATACGTTCTGTGTGGTATATATATACGAAACGAACATGTATACCAGAGA
This sequence comes from Apocrypta bakeri, assembly GCA_018906985.1. NCBI lineage: Eukaryota > Metazoa > Arthropoda > Insecta > Hymenoptera > Pteromalidae > Apocrypta > Apocrypta bakeri. Next base: position 6,606,614 of record JACCIA010000002.1, read on the forward strand.
AGTGGGACAGTCGCCGCGAATCCGGAACCGACCAATCGACGCTTGGCTTTGGTCGATCAGCTGATGTGTCCGTTGTGACGGAGTATGCGATTGGTTAGGGATACGAGCGTTGTTGCCGGATTTTCGAGATTCTAGTGCATCGTTGCAGTGTCCAATGCGTTTTTCTCCTGCAGAGGCTGATATATATATATGCGCACTTGCGCTGTTTTTCTTCGAGACTAGAGAGGATATTATATTGCTTAAACGAGGGGGAGGAGGCAGTTTCTTAGACTTTACTACGTGCATTTCTTGCGGTATACTCTACGGCTTTATTAGGCGGCGTGGGACTGCGACGCGCATTGTTGGGATTCTCGCTTGGAATATCCTCGGCGATGATTAATTCATTTCGAATATATACTAGACACTGTATATTACGCTCTATATGGCTGCGACGAAGAACATTTCTTTTTATCTTAGCTGGTCGATCATTTGTCGACTGTTACTTATATTTCTTCGCTTTTCATTTATTAGACACTCGAAAGGTTGGATTCTTTTCGAGTTTGTGTCTATTTCGACGACTGTAATATATAGGGGATTCAACGAATTAAGCTGTTGCATCGACATTGATTTATCGATACAGTTGCGAAATATCAAAGATTATAGACGAGAAAACGTCGGAATTTATTGAGTAGTTAGTTTAGTTGTTTATTTATTAAATTTTCCTATGCCGATTAATACAACTTTAGCGAAAAAGCTAAAGTGAAACGCTCCACTTGAGCGATGTCAAAGAATACTACGAAATGTATGTATATACTTTATACTGCACTTATCACTGTATAGTAATAATATAATTTGTATAAAAATTTAAATCTTGCATAGGTGGCAGCACCAACCGGTGGCATTTGTATGTTTCTCGCGGTACATTTCCCTCAAACGTAGATAAATAATGCTCGGAAATTACCAGGGTAGTGACAACATTGATAATGATGCTGCTACTGTACCGGTAATGTGCTCGGACGAATATATATATTATCGAAAAGTATCGTCAATGTGTCACAAATTTACCGATTAAAAATATACATAAATTAAACAATTAAATATTTTTAAATCAATTACACTTGAATATAAAATATATTTAGTAGAATACATTAAGTTAATTACAGAATTTTACTCAAAAGATAGTATAATGTATATACAGTCTGGATTAGAAGAAATTGGATATTATAAAATGTACACATTTTTTTAACTCGATTATAATTCGCTAAAATTCCTACTATTCCTACATTTTCTGCTGATTTCTATTTCCGAAATGGACAATGTATATTAAAAAAAAAATGTGTTATTTTCTCTTACTTTTCAAATAGCGCGCCATTATTGCTGAACTAATGAGCACACGACAATATGAATATACTATAGAGTCAATAGTATATAGACTCACATTCGTACAATATATAGATACTACATCAGTATAGAAAGCATAACCTTACTTTGTCAATAAGCACGAGGTCTTGTGTGTGTATGATTCCAACGTGTGAACATGCGAATATCAAGAACAAGCGCAAAGTGAAAAATAATTTTGAATAAAATAGGATACAAATAATTTTTGTAAGTTTTTATGTACAATTGTAGTTAAATTAATTTTTTACGAACTTGTATGATTTATATTTTCAATATTTATTGATTACATTTCTAAATACATTTGACTGTATTTACGTTCATAATATTTTTCTTATTTATTTTATTGTAATATAATTAGTGCTAGGGAAGATGAATTTTTTCATTTCTTTGTAACAATAAAATATGAATATTTACAGAACAAAATGTCGGCTCCAGAAGGAGATAGCGTTTCTCATAAACAACACAGAGAACGCAATGCTGGACGCAAAGCAGAAAAGAAAAAAATAAAATCTAAAGATAAATCTCATATCATCGAAGATCCTAAGCAAAAGAATCCAAAAGCATTTACATTCAATTCTGCAATAAGAGCAGAAAGAAAAGTTTAGACGTAAACAAGATATCGATACCAAAAAGCAACATATCCCTGTGGTCGATAGAACTCCAGTGGAACCACCACCAATTTTAGTTGCAGTTGTTGGTCCACCAAAAGTGGGAAAATCTCTGGTTATACAATGCCTTATTAAAAGTTATACTAAGCATCCATTGACAAGCATCACTGGGCCTGTCACATTAGTATCTGGTAAACGAAGAAGGATTACATTTATAGAATGTAATAATGACATTAATAGTATGATTGATATTGCTAAAGTAGCAGATTTGGTCTTACTATTAATCGATGCCTCCTTTGGTTTTGAAATGGAAATATTTGAATTTCTTAATATTTGTCAAGTACACGGTATGCCAAGAATAATGGGTGTACTCACGCATCTTGATCAAATTAAAAATGCTAAACAAATGAGGAAAACCAAGAAAGCTCTAAAGCAAAGATTTTGGACTGAAGTTTATTCTGGGGCTAAGTTGTTTTATCTTTCTGGTTTATTACACGATGAATACTTGAGAATGGAAGTAAAAAATTTGGCAAGATTTATTTCCGTAATGAAATTTAGGCCTCTCACATGGAGAACGACTCATCCTTATTTATTAGTTGACAGAGTTGAAGATTTAACCGATCCTGAATTGATCAGGCAAAACGCTAAGGTTGACAGAACAGTATCTGTTTATGGGTAAATTCTCATGCATTTTGAAAGTTTTTCTTCCTTTTTAAAATCTATCTTTAACTAACAATTTGAATATTATTTTAGATACGTTCGTGGGGTACCACTCAACAAACAATCTTCTATTCACATTCCAGGATGTGGTGATTTAAAAATCAAAGACATCAGTTTCTTACCAGATCCTTGTCCACTTCCAGAACAGCTCAAAAAACGTGCTTTAGTAGAAAGAGAGCGTTTAATATACGCCCCATTTTCAGGAGTTGGTGGTATCGTTTATGACAAAGATGCAGTTTACGTTGAATTAGGAGGAAGTCATTCTCATACCAAAGATGAAACTGGTTTATTGGGACAATTGCTGCAAACCCAGGAAACCTTGGACAAAAAATTGGAGCAGAGTGAACTTCAGCTCTTTACTGATTCAGCGCCTATAAAATCTCAGGATGTTAACCAGATTTTCTCAGAAGAGAAGGTTTTGGATCAAGGAAGAATACGAAGAAAAGTCATTTTCAATGATTCTGAAAAAGATAAAGCAGCAAATGAAGACGACGAAGAGGAAAGTGATGAAGAAATGGACCTGGAGGGAGAGCTAAATGAATTGAGTGCTCAAAAATCAAAACCAGATGAAAATGAAGTCGAAGTAAGCGATGACGACGACGACGACGACGACGAAGAAGACGACGATGACGAAGAAGATGATGAAGAGATGGAAGACGATGCAGATTTTGACAAATCCGAAGATCAAATTGGCAAACCAAGAAAAAGGAAAGCTATTGAAAATTCAGTTAAAAAGAAAATGAAGTTAGATCCTGATAATAAGAATCCAGAACATTATCGTGAATTGCGTATCAACCAAGATAAACACGTAAAAGACAGGATTTCAGAAGCTCTTAATTTAATAGGAGACAAGAATCTTACAGCATCCGATGTCAAGGAAACGAATATCGAAGATGAAGATGAAGATGAGAGTTTCGATGAACTTAGCGAAGACGAAGATATGAATTTCGAGTTTAAATTGGATAACGATGTCAACGAGAAAGATGAAAATGACCAAGACGGCGAAGAAGATGATGATGATGATGAGGAACAAGAAAATCTCAAATGGAAAGAAAACATAGCTGAAAAAGCTAGGGAAGCTTTCTTGAGTCGACAACAGACAAATGTGAACGTTATGCGTTTAGTTTACGGAGTTTTTGATGAAGCCCGAAACTTCAACGAAGATAAAGAAGAAGACTGCGAAAAAGAAGAAGTCGGTGGTATATTCCACGTCGTGCAAGCGAAACAGAAAAAGAAAATTGAAGAACGCGAGCTGAAAAATCAGGAAGAATCCGTATTCTTTTCCAAAGAACTTCCTCGAGATTGGCTTGCGGAAGACAACAAATGCTTATTGGTGAATCGTTTCGTTACTGGAAAATGGAAGGAGTCTGAAGATGCCGAGGAACTGCTCAAACTAGGTAAGATGAATAAAAATTGATTCGCAATAATAGTGTCCAATAATAAACAAATTTTTTCATTTCTATCAGATGACTTGAAAGATGACGATGAAGAACTGTACGGAGACTTTGAGGATCTTGAAACAGGCGAGAAGCACAAGGCTGTAGAAAAAGAAAAACAACCTTCGTCGGAACACGTTCCAGCAGTTCCAAAAGAAATGACTTCCGATGAACTTGGCGAACGCAAACGTCTGCTGGAGAAGAAAAGAAAACTCAAGGAGCAATTCGATGCAGACTATGACACAACGGACAAAACGTACTACGAAGACCTCAAGCTAGAGGTCGAACGTCAAGCTGAGCTGAACAAGTCTGAATTTGAAAATCTCGATGATAACGTTCGCGTAACCCTTGAGGGATACAGACCAGGAATGTACATAAGACTCGAGATTGACAATGTACCTTGTGAGCTGATCGTTAACTTGGACCCCACGTATCCTATGATCGTTGGTGGTTTGCTTCCTGGAGAAGAGAACATTGGATACGTACAGACACGTGTTAAGAAACATCGTTGGCATTCAAAGATTCTCAAAAGCAAGGATCCTCTCATCATGTCCGTTGGATGGAGGAGGTTCCAGACCCTTGCGATATTTTCCAAATTGGGTAAGAAATCAGTTTCGTACAGGACTGAATTGTTCTTCTAGAATTCGATATTGACATGTTCTTTTTTTATCTTCCAACAGAGGATAATCTACGTAACAGAATGCTGAAGTACACACCAGAACACGTAGCTTGCATGGCTCACTTCTGGGGTCCGATCACACCTCAGGGCACGGGTATTCTCGCTGTTCAGGATGTATCCAAACGCGATCCTGGTTTCAGGATAGCAGCTACGGGTACCATCGTTGAGCTTGACAAAAGCACGAAAATCGTGAAGAAACTCAAGCTCACAGGTGTTCCTTACAAGATTTACAAGAAGACCGCGTTCATCAAGGACATGTTCACATCTGCTCTGGAAGTAGCTAAATTTGAAGGAGCTAAAATCAAAACTGTCTCCGGTATTCGTGGTCAGGTCAAGAAGGCCATCTCCAGACCCGAAGGTTGCTTCCGTGCAACCTTTGAAGACAAGATCCAGTTGAGCGACATTGTCTTCTGCAGGACGTGGTACCGAGTGGACGTTCCCAAATACTACAATCCAGTGACGTCTCTATTGCTACCATCTGATCAGAAGACCCAGTGGAAGGGTATGAAGACAACTGGTCAGCTCAAACGGGAATTGAACATCAAGGCCACACCGAACACCGACAATTTCTACACACCAGTGACGCGTGAACCAAAGGTCTTCAAGCCACTGGTTGTACCCAGAACGTTACAAAGAGAACTTCCTTACAGAGACAAGCCAAAACTTCACTCTGCCTCTGGTAATCGCAAAGCCAAGTTCGACGAGAAGAGGGTTGCCGTTGTTAGAGAGCCGAGAGAGGAAAACGTCGCGAGGATGATGAAGATGATCAGAACGAATTACAGCTACAAACAGGAGAAATTGAAGGAAGCAACTCACAAGAGAATCACGGATTACCAACGAAGGGTCGACGAAGAGACAGCTAAAAAACTCAAGAGACAGAAAGAGGTGAAGAAACAGGTCTTCAGGGATCTTAGCAAACTCGATGCTAAGAACAAAAAGAAAGGATTGTAAAGATAGTATTAGAGATGGACTTGTTATACTATTTTGTAAATAAATTATATTGTATTAAATACATTTGTTTTTTCCATTCGTTAACTGCGAATAAAAAGTTGGACGCTGTCTATAGCGGTCCCAGTGTAGTTTACATTTCTTTGAAGAAACTTTCAGAACTGCCTAGAAAGCGTGAATTTAAAAGTTGCGCAAAAACTGCTTTGGCAACGTCGCTATACGTACAATCTACGTATAGGTATGTATATGTGTATTTATCGTCATCGGGTGCGAGCGCGAACAATAAAAAAAGTAATAATAAAATGGCGACTCTATTACCATAAACAATAACAAAAATTAAAAATCCACTTTACGATAAACGCACGGATCGGATCGACGCAATTCGCGGAATCGATTTTTGAATTTTCGAATAACCGACGCTCAAGAATAATCGTATAGATGTAAAAATCCGTTTCCCTCGAGCCAACCGGACATTTTCAAAGGCGCGCAAATAATTTTTTTCTTTTTTACACAACATAAATAAAGCGTATATGGATTTTGCGTCATCAAGGTTACCAACTTGCTCTATAACCTCCAAAGCAGAAAAAAAGCTGTCTGCCCTCTGCGGGGGAGAAACACTTAGTCGTGTCTGTGTGTGCGTGAGTTCGTTGCAGTATAGAATTTTATGGAAACACGCCCCGTATGTTTTTAACCGCATCTGTCAATATTAACGTTTTTTATAAGGCCGTTAAGGCCAAATAAACGTGGCTAATGTGGAAAATGGTTTGATGAGCTGCCGCCTCTACTCGATTCATTCCTTTTGAATTGAATACGTAAATAGTTTTTCCTTTTTTTTCCCCTCTTGTTATAGAAAAAGCAGGTAATGAAAGAATGAAACTTTGACAGAATTGATACTAGTAAATTTTGTTGCACAAGCGGTTAATTTATAATCGATGGCATTGATTTATAGTTAATTCGATCGAATTTAGTTGTCAACTAGGGTTTTCGCGTGACTAAATGCGAATTGAGTTCTTGGAAGGTGTAATTAAATTAAAAACAAAGTGGAGAATGTACTTGTTAGATCTGAATTGTACCGTGCTAGTTTTATTTCAGTTGTAACGTTCTATTGGTAGTTAACGTACATTGTGAGTACAAACAGCTTTAGTACGTTTCATGTGTGTACCATTTCCAGATAATAATTAAGCATCATGTCAACGCCAGAGCAACTGGCAATCGTCCAATCCAAATTTACTATGGGTGAAACAGTCGTCATTGTATCCTTTTACAACCTTGATTTTCAGTTAAGAATTTCAGTTCTCCTTATAGCCGTACAATGCAGAAGAAAAGAAAGTTGATATTTTTCCTTAACTTGAGTTTGTAAAGGCCATGGAAGCAATGCTGATACAGGGATGGTTGAGAACGACACGGCTCATTGCTTTACTTAATAAAGGTTCAACAAACGCTCTAGTCATTTTGATAACTTCGAGAACACCACCTCAAGTTTATAGCGATCTTACGATCGAGAGAATCTTACCTATAGATCAAGACTTTCAATGTGACATTGGTAAGGAAATACTCAATGATATGATTATTGTATTTGGATAAAAAATTTTGTACGGTGGTTTGTTTTTATTGTAGGAACAGATGAGGAAAAGAAAGACATTACGGATGTGTTTTTGAATGTAACATGCAGAAAATCTCGAACAATTTTTGAAATGAGACCTGGCATCACTACGACAAATCTTGTTTCTGCAATATTTCAATCGATTGAAGGTAAGATATTGCATGCTTGTAAAGTATTATTACGAAAAACAATAACTTTATGATGTGTTGAAATCGTACAGTGTATCAGAAAAACAAGAATCCCACAACAGACTTCTTATGGATACAAAAATTGACTGGCAGTGTTCGTAGCTTAAATAATACAAGTGATCCAGTACAAAGCACCACCGAGCCAGTAAGTGCAGAAATTTCATGAAATTCATGTATATTATACGAATAAATATACGAATTATTAATGTATTTTAGGTCATTGAGTTAGAAAGTCCAGATTTGGTAGTATCAAGGCGTAATATAGCTACTGGAAAAACTCCTATTGCTACAAGAGAATCAGTGGTACGTTATCAAATGGCATGTAAAGAAGACGATTATACATACACAAAAGTTCTGAGGTTTGTTGAAAGATCCCTTCAGAAATAATTCGTACTTCATGCATTGCTCTTTACTTAATGTTTTTTCATTTAACTTCAGAATATTCATTGGTACATGGAATGTAAATGGTCAACCACCAAATGGAATTACATTGGAGCAATGGTTGAGTAGCGATGAAGTGCCACCTGATCTTTACGCAGTAGGTTTTCAAGAATTAGATTTAAGTAAAGAAGCATTTCTTTTTAACGACACACCACGTGAAGAAGAATGGAAGCAAGTTGTTGCAAAATCCCTTCACCCCAAAGCTGTTTACGAGCAAGTAGCCCTTGTAAGATTAGTTGGTATGATGCTAATCATTTTTGCTCAATCTTCTCATGTACCGCACATAAAAAATGTGTGCATTGATACAGTTGGAACTGGAATAATGGGAAAATTGGTAACTCGATAGAACTTATGAATGCAACTATGTACTAGTAATATTTTCATTAACTTAAACTTTGATATCATTGTTTAGGGTAACAAAGGTGGAGTTGCAGTAAGCTGCTGTATTCACAATACCTCCGTTTGCTTTGTAAATGCACATTTAGCTGCGCATTGCGAAGAATTCGAAAGGAGGAACCAAGATTATGCAGATATTTGTGCTCGACTTAATTTTCAAACTTACGTTCCTCCAAAAGGATTTAAGGATCACGAGTAAGAAATGTTTCAAAAGTAAAAATAAGAAATTCAAATACTTTTAAACAATTTATTAATATACTTGAAATTTTACAGTCAAATCTATTGGTTGGGGGATTTGAACTACCGAATAACAGAAATGGATGCTTATACTGCAAAGCAATTAATCGCAGCAGGTAATTTAGGTCCCATTTTAGCATTAGATCAACTTGATCAACAAAGAAGGCTTGGAAGAGTATTTTATGGCTTCCACGAAGCAGATATAAAATTCAAACCAACTTATAAGTACGACCCAGGCACTGATAATTGGGATTCGAGTGAAAAAGGTAGAGCACCAGCATGGTGTGACCGAGTTCTATGGAAAGGTGAACCTATTACTTCTTTGGAATATCGTAGTCATCCAGAATTGAAAATTTCTGACCATAAACCTGTCAGCTCGATATTCGATTCAAAAGTAAATATAACATTGTACATTAGTAACAGTTTATAATAAGAAATATGTTTCAACTACTAATTCGTTCTAGGTGAGGGTAATAGATGCGGTGAAATATCGTAAAATTCACGAGGAACTTATGAAAAAATTGGATAAATTGGAAAACGAATTCTTGCCACAAGTGACGGTTGACACTACTGAAATAATTTTTGAAACTTTAAGATTCGATGAACCTTGCGTTAAGGAGCTTATTGTTGCTAATACAGGCCAGGTACCAGTAGAATTTCAATTCATTAAAAAATTAGACGATGCCTCGTATTGTAAAGAATGGTTAACAATAACTCCTTATACAGATTTTATAGAACCAGGTAGCTATTACATATTATTTTATTTCATTGCGTTTGTAAATAAGAATCACATTATCTCATAGATCATGCCACGTTTTTTGTAGGTCAAAAATGTGATATTAAACTTGAGGTCTGTATCGATAAAAGATCTGCTTGGAAATTAAATTCAGGAGAAGATAAACTTTATGATATACTAGTACTGCACTTAATAAATGGAAAAGATATATTTATAACAGTAACAGGTATATATAATTAAATTTTTATGTTTTTCTTACACTTGTACGAATTATAATTTTAAAACACTTATATTTTAGGTACTTATGAAAGAAGTTGTTTTGGTTGTTCGGTGGAAGCTTTAGTACACATTCCAGTTCCTATAAGGGAAGTGCCAATCGGTAGAATAATGGAGTTGGTAAGTTTATATTTTATAGCTCTTAAATTTCTAAATCTGAGTATTTCTATTCATTGTTATACTTTATTTCAGGAAAATAATAAAAATGTCTCTCAAGATCCATATTCAGTACCTAAAGAAGTCTGGTTATTAGTCGATAGGTTGTATCGACATGGTATAAAAACTGCTGGATTGTTTGAAACACAAGGTTTACACAGCGAAATATTAGCCATTAGAGATTGGCTAGATATTGGTAGTCAAGATCCAATGCGTATCCTTTTGAAAAAATATTATCGAATCATAATCCATTAAATCAATTTTCATAAATTTCCTTAACAACTATGAATATTAGCTGGAAGTGTTCATTCTGTCGCAGAAGCTTTACTGCTACTTTTAGATTCAACACCGGAGCCACTTGTTCCATACAACCTTCACAATGTCTGCTTATCTGCTGCTACTAGTTATTTGCAGTGTAAACAGGTAAACAGTTTAAGCGTGAACAATTCTTACATTATATAATTATTTTAATTTTTTTATTTGCTTAAATTTTTAGATCGTTATGCAGCTGCCGGAAATTAGAAGGACGGTATTTTTGTATATATGCGCTTTTCTACAAGAACTTCTAAATCATACTCAAGACAATGGATTAGATGCAAAAACTCTTGGTAAATTAAAAAAAATATCTTTCGCAATATCTAGTATAGAAGTAATTCAATAATTATATTTTAATTGTTAAATCTGTATTTTCAGCTTCTCTATTTGGTGCATTTTTTTTACGGGATCCTCCAAGAAGCAGAGATGACCGTAATCAGCGAAGTAAAACGACTCAAGTAACATTTGACAGAAAAAAAGCAGCTTTCGTTTATCATTTTCTGATAAATGATCAAAGTGATTTTATTGGTCGATAAAGATAAACTTACGAAAACTTACGCGAATTTTCAGATCATATTCCTTGTAAAATTAAATAGTTCATATGGTAGTCTCTCAATTCAAATATTGGAACGAAAAAGCGAAAGATCTCAGTAGTCTAGAAAGCATGAAGTTGCTTTACTATAGTCACACGTATAGATTTTTCTCGTTTGCTCTTATAGTTCAAAGATATTAGAAGGGACACGACTAAATGTAAACTCGCAATGCTTAGAGATTTTATTTTTCTTTGCATCAGCGAGCCAAGTATTTTTATAGTTTTATACTTGACACAAAACAAGCAAAACTAAAAGGGAAATGTCAAATGTGTTTTAAGTAATTAGCCAAAACAAAACAAGAGATTTATTGCGTCTATGAGTAGTTAGAGTAAGAATACTTTTAGATTATTTTGTTAAATATGTATGTACACGTTAGTCATTTGTAATCTATTGTAACTTTTATGAGATTTTTAGATAGCCCAATTTACCTGAATCTTGTATTAATATTATGTTATAAGAAGCCTTTTTTGTGTTGATGTAATTGACACTTGTAATATTAATGTCATTCAATATTAAGTTATGTTGGTGTATAAATAATGTTCTATAAACATTCTGTTTCAAATAATTTTAGCGCGTCTCAGATGGTAAAGGAGCAAAAAAAAATCTTTGCGGATCCATAATTTTTATTTATTATAAAAATAGAAAAGAAATTACTAAAATTGATACAAATAGTACGATTCAATACTTCTAGCCTTATAATAATAATTGTTTATCAAAATTTTTGGCTAATAAAAATCAATGGAATAATAAAAAAAAATTGTAAATGTATGGTATACAAAAATATCCTGCAATTGGCTAAGTATAAAATTATTTATTGATATGCATCTTAAGCTGACACTCAATAACATGAAAGTCTAAAGCAATAATCAAAACGTAAATATATACAATCGACTAAAAATAAATAATAAAGAGGCGGATGATTTTTTCCTTTTAAAACTGAAAGCCACCTTGAGGTGCTGTAGTTGTAGCTTGAAATTCGAGTTGACCATCCATATTGGTAGTAGGTCCAACGTTTCCATCAGCGTCCTAATTAGCGATAAAAAATCATATTAACAATCACGTTATAAAATTGTGTTTTAAGAAACAATGTTTACCGAATACAAAAATGTAATTGTATTGCTCACACAGATAAATTTATTTTGAACGAAGTATTTATTTCACTAATGATCATTAATATTTTTTCTAAATATTGTTAAAATGCATTGAAAAACATGAATAAAATCTGCGAGTATGCAAATCATTATAATTTTTGCAAGTAATTTCTTCACGGTATCGTAGAATACTTAAATAAATATTTAATACTTAATTTGTTTTTTAATATTTCATAGATTACTTACCCCTTCTGAGAAGAACGTGTCAATCATATGAACAGCCTTTTGATAAACAGTTTGATTTTCGTGTGATTGTAATAATTCAAGTTTATCTAGACCTCCAACTTCCTCAATTATTAAAGCTACTCTATCAACTTCTCCCATCTTTTCAGCAGCACTAAGAATGTTCATTAAACCATCTAGAACAACCAAAACACATTTCCAATCCTTTGATTCCAAAAGATTACAGAATGGAGTTAAGACTCCTAATTGAACCAAAAGAGCAAGTTGTGGTACAGTGCCACCTGAGGTTAAGTTTGTTATTGCCCAAGCTGCCTCTTTTTGAGATTTGAAGTCTCCCTAAAGATTTATGAAAATTGATTTTTATATATTTCTAAATAATGAATTTTTTCTATATTAAAAAATAGAATTTTTTACATACTATGTGTAGGACTTGAATTAAAGGTGGAAGTAATCCAGCATCAATAACGCGTTGAATTTGTTGATCATTTCCAGCAGTAATGTTACTAATTGTCCAAGCAGCTTCTTTGACAAAGTTCATCCTCTTATGTGTTAACAAGAAACCGAGATACTTCAAAGCCCCAGCAGAAATAATCATGTCGGTTTGTGTGTCATTACCAGTCACGATATTTCCAACAGCTCGAAGAGCTGGACTAAGTACTGTAACCTCTGGAGAGCCAAGCAGCTCCACTAGTTTTGGTACAACACCAGAATCTAATACTGTCTGTATTCTCTCGTTAGTACCATCTGTGAGATACGAGAGTGCCCAACAAGCATCAGCTGAAAACAAATTGATTTGTTATTTAAAATAACACTAACGGAATCTTTATAAAAAAATTTATCTTGTTTTGTAATTACCTAGAACATCTTTGTCGGGATAGCTTAAAAGACGGTTTAAAACAGGAAGGGCCTCCTTGACAATTTCAAAGGAAGGAGGTGGATTTTTGTTTCTGCATAAATTCGAGACTGTCCAAACAATGTTACGCACAAAGGTTAATGAAGTTTCAGGTGTAATAAGAGCTATCAGAAGAGGCAAAGATCCTTCGTTAAGAACAAGATCTCTGGGTATAGGCCCATCGCCAGCAATGTTACCCAAAGCCCACACTGCTTGCTCAGCTACGTTCATCGCCGGACTTTTTAAAAGTGCGACTAACTTTGGAATGGCACCATATTTTACAACAACATGCGTTTGATCAGATGTTCCTGATGCGACGTTTGTTATGGCCCAACAAGCTTCAAATTGAAGTAAATGACTGAAAAAATTACAAATATTCATATTTACAATATATTCAAAAACAAATTATTCGCTTGTATGAAGTCAATAGAAACATTTAAATAATATTACTTGTGAGTGTATCCTAGAAATTCAATACAAAGAGGAACAATGCCTTTTTCTATCATGTCATTAATAGGTGGATTCCTTTCTCGACTGAGCATTTTTCTGCAAGCCTGAGTTGCTTGAACCATCGTCTCCTCATCATTAGACCTCATTCCAGAAATAATTTCTTCAATGCTCATGTTAAGAACAGGAGACTTTTGGTCACTAGGTGGGCTAAGCGGCTCATCTTCAATATTGATGTTTCGCTTCTTAAGTAGCTGATTGTCTTTGTGAGCTTTGCGCAGCTCAACAGAAACTTCCGTTCTCCTCCTTCGGGCTTCCTAAAACCAAATAGAAGAACATATAAAATTTCACCAACGTCAACGATTGCTTTCCTTTGAATTATGCTTACATCAGATTTGCCCTGGAACTTGAACTTGGAAATTCTTGAATTAGCACTCATGTCTGGAGCTGGCATATTCTGTACTGTAAACACAAGCGAAGTTAACGAGCAAATAATACATATTTCTAAATAGTCAAAAACTCATGTACATAGAGCAACACATCAACGTAATACCCGTCACGTTATCGCGATGCAAATACGAAAAATCTCAATCCTTATCACAAGCATACATTTCGCGTAGATTCAGCTTGAATATCCGTAACAAGGCAGTTTAAAAGAGAAAACCGTTAGCGAACCAAGAGAGCAGAGGTCAAGCGTCGCATTTACACGAGTAAACATAAGCGTGGGTAGGAACAGCAATGTACCTATGTAACAAAGGCGAATTCGTCGAAAGAAAATAGAAAACAACAGAGGATAGAGTAAGAATATCCACAAATAGTTAAAAATTTTCCTTCCGGAAAACACCGGAAGTACCTTCCGCGAAATCGAATTCTTGTCGCAAATAACGACTCGAATACAGGACGAATAAAAGTATATTTAAAAAAAAAAAAAATAATAAAAATCGTTGCGCTAATACTCTCGCAAATGCTTACGGAGAGACAACATTCGTAACCGTCAAAACTCAAACTCGCTCGCTAGCAGCATTTTCCGAAGTCGTCGGCAATTGATTAACTCACCTGGCACGAAGTTTTAGGAGATTCGATGAAACGTCGCAAAAGTCGTCGTTTCTGTCCGTTGGTTCTCGTCGAAAAGTGGAGCAAATTTGTGGCTGAAAAACGGGCGATAAATTTCCGCGGCCCGCGCGACTGGCAATGTATATGACAATGGCGCCGGCGGCTAGTCGCGAGCTCTGCGTGAAAACCTCGTTGCCGCGGATCGTGTTGAGAAGCGAAAATGTCGAAGTGAGAGAGGGAGAATTTATCGACCAATTGGAAATGAGATTCGCGAGGTTATGGAGAGTTTTCGGAAGTGGGAGAGAGAAAGTATCTTTGTATTGGACGAGACGAGGCTAACGTTTTTTCGGAGCTCTAAATTTGAATTTTGATAGTTCTGGCGCGCTTTTTCAAAATGATTATGTGTTATATACATTTATATTGGTTTTTGTTTTTTTTTATCAATTTCGTTCGACTGCGTGGTTCAATTATCATTTGCCGACGTTTGAGTGTGTTTTATTTTTGAAGGGGATGGAATTGTAAATGATTGATAATAGCGATTAGTAATAAACCATTTATTGGGCTGTTGATAGAAATTTATAAAATAAATGCTTAACAAACATTTTTATGGATAATATCAGTTCCATTTTGTGTTAACGTCGTACATATTAATCAGTGAAACTTATATATGTAAGTACTATACAATTTTTGCAACAACTTTGTTATATTAGCGGTACGGATATTTAAATTATTCATTTGAATTTACTGCATGCGTTGTTGTATAAAATGTATTGGTTAGTTGGAAGCCTATATTTATTTTATTTTAGGTCGAATAATTTATATATTATAATTTGTAAATACATTTTTCTCGCACAGATAGTCAGCTTGTATTTCTCTGATTAAAGTCTATTTTTATAGTCAATAAAATCTAAACATTATTTTTACATCTTATATTTAGCTGAGTATTTGTAAACGTATACAGTGTATTTTGAAGTCTACGGATTAATAAACTATAAAGTTAATAAATTGTGCTAAAAATTCTAATCACGTATTGGGCATTACTTAAACACTGTCTCTTTAGTACGTATGTTGAAAAATTAGCGCTTAAAACTTATACTTGCAACAATATTTGTATATATTGTGTGCAGTTGTAATACTAGGAAGCGGACGTACATAGCAAATATTTGCATAAATTAAACTTTATTTGACGTATAAAGAATAATATGCGACTCTATTGACTATAAAAAATTGCCAAAGTATACAAGCTCTATGCCAAACTAGATTTGTACCATGTATTATAAAGATCAACTCAATCTTTGAAGATAAATTTCTTTTCATACAAAATACATTTTTACAATTGATTTGTTAGTAATAAATACGATTACGAAACATAAATATATAATATTTTACAAATCGTTAATATTTTTTCATAATAAGGCCATTGAATGGTTATATTTATAGTTATAGTAATGATCTATAACCCTTATTTTAACACAGAATCGATAAGTCATTATCAAAACAAACTGCATGTAATGCATTTTAATTCATACATTTTAGGCACTTTAAACTCTATAACTTGCATAGTTTTGAAATCTTAATAAAATAATTTTTTCTTTTCTGATGTATTGTTTTGCCTAAACAATTATTAGTTATGCTATATTTCCTTTTTATGATAATTTGGTTTATACGTATAATTGTACGCAACTATGCTATACATGATTCAACTGTTTTCTTCACAGCATCTCTAGCATATGGTATATATGATAAGGAATACCAAAGCATAGCTAGAGATTGAATAATAATAAATAATAAGGCTAATCCTGCATTATGGAGCTAAAATGATAAGATAAAGTATATTAGTTAATTTTTATCAAAAAGCAAAATTGACTGTTCATTAAACTTACTCCAAGTGCTGCATAAAGTGTTAATGCAATTGAAACAAAAATCATTATTGTTGCAACGACTCTCGTAGGTGCAAACATTTTCTTCAACTGATTAACTGGACCCATTAAGAAGCAAGTGCTGGGGAAAATAAATAAAAAACATAAAATAATCTGTAAAATTATAATAAAATATCTTTATAACACCTGATAACTGATTTCTTATTTTCTATTATCCTACCTTCCTAAGGATGTAATATTTCCAAGAGTATAAAAAACAGCGTACATTGTTAGTCCTCCTTTTAAAAATAAAGCAAATGATCCGAGTATTGATAGAAGTATACCAATAATAAAACATATTATAAAGCCTTTTATCCTGGTAGTTTTGCTGAGTTTCATAGAATCCGAAACCTAGTTATACAAAATAAAATAAATTAATACGTTTATATAATTTCATAAGAACAGATATCAACATTATGAATCTTACCACAAAATCCACATCAGACTTGCATTTAACATAGTAAGATCGTTTTATTATAAATTTGTACATAAAGTGTATTACGTTTTACAACATCAAAATACAAAAATCAATCATTGAAAAAAATATTCTCAAAAAAATTGTTCAATTCCCATAAATAAAAAAAATAGTAATTAATAATTTGCAACATTTCTCGAGCAAAAATACACATTACAAGTCGCTTAATCAAATACTTGCAAGTACAATTGTAAGTCTCTGTTATATAAAACTTTTGCGTAAATAATCAACACACACGATTTAAAAAAATTACCTGTGCGATAATTCCATTCTGCTCCTCCTGTGTATCCTCTTCCCCGTTAAAAAAGCTCTTCAACTTATCCATATTGTGCAAAAGTCCTAAACATAAAAAGTAATGAGTCAGTGTCGACTAATACATTGTGGCAGTATGACTGCGATGAACCTAATTAACATTAAGCAATAAAGTAATGGCAGAAAATAAAGAAAGCGTAAATAATTGTCAATATCTATAATATGTACTGAACATAGGCTCAACAGCAAATAACGCAGAAAAACATTGTCTCTTTTCCTCAAGGCTAAAAACGAATCATCAAATTAGCATTTTACGCTGCACAAGACTCAAGGATCGCAATCACGATCCGATTGAGTTCAATCAACAGGTTGAGCGAGACAGATCAGAGATAGCGCGCAAAAGTACGCGAAGAAAATATAGGAGACATAATGCGATGCTTACGTGTGAATCCGATGCTTCAGACGACACCTCGGCGAGAAAACACGTGGCTTAAAGTAAATCGATATTGTCGACAAATACGAAAAATCTCAAGTGGGCGTTAAAAAATGTGAATAATCAACAATCCGCGAGCACATTATATTGTAAATACACAGACACGCACGGACTAATTGCGGGTTATGTTTGTTACAGGGTTCATTTTATTGCTTACTTTGCCACCAGATGGCTATTGTATCGTGAAGTTTTTTCTTCGAATGTGTTTTCGAGATTTTGCTTGTTTATACTTTTTCTGATTTTAATCCATTGAAAAAAATCGAAAAAGTCATCTGTATTCATTTATATCAATAATTATTATCTCAAAGACACTTAAGTAAAACAAGTACGGATAAATTTGATCTGTACTTTGTTCACATATAAACATTAGATGAATCTTTATTTTATGGATGATTCATCATGTTGTTAATTAGCTAAAAACTTTTCGTTGTATAAAATTAATAATTTTACCGATTAATAAATTTTGCGGTTCTGCTGCATTATATTTTTTAATTATCAAATTGCGCGCGTTAATTACGAAACTGACAAAACGTTGCGTGCGCACACGACTTGGATACATTTTTTAGTGCGTGACGTTAGCCGTCAAGCACAATAATCATCAAATACGGTACTTTGAAGTTACCGATAAGCCTCCGATTGTCTCTCAAGTTCTCAACATTGTAAATATGTAAAACAGGTACTAATTTGTTTTGACCTGTTTAAGTTAATAATTATAGTGATTTGAATCAATGCCACAAATTAGTTGAAACTGAGTCTAAAGCAGACATTAAAATTAGATTTTGAGTCGGTCGAAGTATACTTTTAAAATTAAAATATAATAGAAAATGGATAGTTGCCAATGGTGGTAAAATGATATACTGTAAGTAGAGCATCTTGTTACTATTTAGAAAATATATGTTCTATTTTCATTTGAAATTGACTTTTCTAGGCAATTGACAGTATATCAAAATGTTGCGTAACCTTTTGACTACTTACTCACCATGGCTAGATGTAATATTTCACTGGGACTTAAATATTCCTTTACATTTGCCGTTAAAAGGAAGCGAAAGAAATGATTTTCCAGCGACTAATAGTAACAAAATGAATGAAAAAGTTCTATTTATGTATATGATAATTTTATGGGCTATTCTGTACTCCACTTTTAAAAAGTGCTTCAATGTAAGTAATCCGTCAATTTAAATGAAGATAATGCATGAACTTGTTTGTACTTCGATTATTGCAAAAATTTCTGTATTAGATACGCTTCCGTAATTTAGGATACATGCTGATACATAGAAATCAAATTTCCAATGTTTTATGGAGTTGTGGATTTACTTGCGTTATTATATTGTACACTGTATTACTATGGAACTCGCTCCTTCATCCAGAAATGTCTGTTGTAATTATAAAAAGTTTTTACTTACATTATAGTATTATTACTGTATTACAAAGAAAGTGGTTAAAAGGATTTTCAAACATTTTCTTCGTGCTTTTTATCTTTGGGGTAAATAGAAAAAGGTAAATTATTTATAAAATATACTTGAATTAATTTGTGAAATTCTTAATCTATATATTTATTTATTTATATTGCTTCACAGTCTTCAGTCATCCGTTACGAGTGTTTTTTTACTCAAAGCTCTTGACATGTTAATGTTAGATTTATGTCGCATACTATATTTAAGGTGGCCACTTAAACTTAAGCAATTTTACTTAAAGACATTGTACATAGCATATTGCGCATTTTGGTAATGTATCAAAATATAATTGATCCTATTCAGTTCGTAGTTTTAAAATAAGTCTCATTACAATTTTCCTTTTTACCATAGTAATTTTAAAGATATGAAATGAATGGGCTCATACTTTGTATTTCTTGACATTAAACAATTTTTTATATTTTATATTTATGATCACAGGACTTATTTATATATGGTATATGTTCCAAAATATTTATTGCTGCCATATAAATATCAATCGAGGCATGAAAAATTATTCCTTTGGATGTGGTTCATAACTCAATACTTGGATTTTGTAAATATCACAGTGGCAATTTAATTAAGATATAAAAATTCAATAATCACATTATATAATTAATTTCTTGTCATTTTTTTTTAGGTCTGGTTGGATTTTATCAGAAATTTTAGATCGTCAAAATGGCTTGAACTATGTTTATTCTCTACTCCTTCTGAAGAAACTATTCATTTGACGAAAATTTTAAAAGCTCACCAAAAAATTGATAATCGCAGAAAAACTACTGAAACCATTGAGGTCAAAAAACAATTATGGCAAACGCTTCATTGTGAGCAAATTCTTTTATTTGTAATTCAAGTAATCATTTTCAAAAAGTAATTAATAAACATATATATTAAAATACATTTTTCAGGTGCTATGGTAATGAAGAAAAAAATCAATAGATTAAGAAAATCGAAGTTAGCCAAAGAAAAAGGTTTATCTGTGAAAGACAGTCTAGATGATGCTAAAGAAAAAGATTAAGATTACAAATACTGCCCTGATAAAGAATAAAGCAATCAAAGTAGACTGACAAACATCGGAGAGGTACTTTTCTAAGCCAACGGTACAGATTCAGTTATCCACAATTTAACGGTTGGTTAAAATTTAATAAGTTCAATATTGAGCTATTCTGTACCAATAAAATTATCAATAATAGCAGCTTGAACGATTTAATGAAACATAAATGGTATAATATCAAATTTTATTTGGTTGATTTGAATGTTTTCACTCAAACAGACATGTATACATTAAATTATGTATATCTACGTTTAATATCAGAAAAATATACATTGTGCCTTCAAAATGGTTAGGATTCAAAGTCAAAAGGACAGTATACATACAAAATTCCTGTAATATTAAATCAAGGTGTCGTTGAACAACTGCAATATTTAGTTAAATCTCTGGTAGAAACACCAGTTGCTTGAAAAGAGTTACACAATAGAAATATAAGGACAAATAAAGAAGCTCAAAAAAAATGTTAAAACTGGAGGAAAAGTATTTTATCGAAAATTATTCAATGGCATTGGATAAAAATGACAAATGAGGCAACTTATTTGTATTTACAGATATAAAATCAAAGTTCATTAAAAGTAAGGTATTTTTAATAGTTATTCATCAAGATCATCCTCTTCGATGAAATCTTCTATAACATTTTAAGAAAGTTTTAATCTTAAATAGTCTGATTTAGAAACAGACGTGAAGAATAGTTGGAAAGGAACAAAAAATAAAAAATTCTAACATTATCACTCGAATTTAATTCAACATTCTGATGCAAATACACAACCGAAAAAATACATCAGCACCAGCTACTGAATTGTTTAATGTTGATATTTCTTCGTACAGAGGTAAAACTTACAAAAATAACATTAAATATAGTATATTTTACCCTAATTTGTTTTAAAATTTTAGGGTTGCTGCGATATGAATTAAAAGAGCTGGCTGTGATATAATAAATGAGAAATCGTGAAATCGCCATTGAAATTATATTAAGAAATTAAAAAATACTCTGCAAGCAAGTCGAGAGTATTGAATTATTTAATGAAGCCTTAAAAACTAATAAACTATTACAAAATGATATTGCAAATGAAATTTAGATTCTATTTCTGCTATACAAATATATATACAACAAAAGTACATCTAATGTAATTTTGTTGTTTTACAGTTCAAAATTTTATCTACTTGCGATACAAATGATCGTTGAACAAGAATTACAAGAAGTAGCTATTAGAGAGTCGCGAGACAAGGATTATTCCAAAGAGAAAGCCATTGCTATTTTATATACATCTGAATACTTAGTAAACTTATTTAAATTACAGTAGAATTAATAAAACTTGTATCGAAAGAAATTAATCTTATGTAAAAAAAACTTTAATATGTCTAAGTAATATTCTTGTTGGTATAACGAATTGAAATAGTTATAAACCGTACAAGGGTTAATGAAATTCCATACAATAGGGATTTATCAAAACATTTGTGATTTCAAACTACTAAGATACTATACGAGACAAATATTTTCTGTAGCTTTATGTAATGTACAACATATTTTTTAAATAATATCGTTATCAAAATTAATAAATATTTTATTTATTTAACTCAGTTTCTTCATTTGAAAATACTTGTAGGCTTTTAAGTGTTTTAAATAATATCCCATTTTTATTTAACGTTTAGTGTTTATTGTTAGCAAAGATTTTAAGCTGTAAAGGCACCAAAAAGTTACTTTGAAGGTTTAATTTGATGCTTGAACAGAAACGTCAAACGTTCATTCGAACAAACAATGTATTTATTAAAAAGTTGCTTTTTCGAAAGAAAAAAAATATTTGCCTTAATTTTAATATAAAATTATTTAAAAAATTATAAATTAATTCGAACGAACAAAAATGTCAACTTTGAATAAATTATCATATGCAAGCTTTACTGTACAAATTTTTTTTTGAAAATGAAATATTGAGGCACATTTGAATTTAAACTTAAATTCGATTTCTAATAACAAATTTGAATTAAAATGAAACAAGCTTATGTGCAAATTTCCACAATACAGATACACAAATTTTCGATGTCTATGTTTGTGAATGCATAGTTTATACTTTTGTATAAACTAATTAGGGTGAACCTGTTGATTTTTTCTGTTTAATGATGTATTTATGATTGTTTTCGCGATGGTTTAATGTTAGAATAATGAAATTTTTAAGGAATTGTGTTTATATTAAAAATTTAATTTTTCGAAAGGAGAACTCATTTATTTGAAGTTAAAATGTTACTTGTTGTATACAACTAAAAATGTGCTCGAATACACAAAATAATGTTTCGAAAATCAAACAGTTCATTTACGTAAACGCAATATGCAACTATTTCGTAAATAATTTGTTTAAATTAAAATTTTCATTATATTTAAGCAAATATTAACTGCAATCTAAATGTAATGTTTATCCTAAACTTACATTCAAACAAATTTAATGATTATATAGATTGAATTTAATATTTTCCTACGACTATCCTAAGGGATTATTTTTTTTAAATTAAACATTTTTTACACCTTCTTTCATTATGCAAATTATCAGAGTACACTGCAAATAAAAATTAGACGTAATCGATTTCAGTTTTGAGATACAAGATTATATGTGTATACATTATGAGTGCATATTGGTGCTGTTGACTCTATTACTGTACAGTTAAAAAATACACGATTTATATTTTTTTATTCGTCGCCCAACACACTGTCAGAGTACGAACAAAAAGGATGAGTTTTGTCAAAATTTGACAACATTCATTATTTATTTACAACAGCAGCAGTAAAAATTATGATTAATGCATCGTATATCTGTGTGTATTGTTACGTCCGGGTGACTATCGTAAATTTGTATTTTTATGCTCGAACGAATGCTCATTAGCCAGGGCGATTGTCGCAATTGGTAACTCCTATTTCGAGCGAAATCCAGCGTCTCAATATGGAGTTTCTATCCAAATATATATATGTTTATGAGTATGCGACTGCGAAACAGTCACTTTTGAAAAAGTCAATATTCGCCGATTGACAAAGCGACTGTTCACTGTTTCATAAGTGACTTATTTTCACTTTTTCAAAAAGTGTATAATATAATCGACGGAATATACGATCAATGGCTATGCCTCTGCGATATACATATAAGTCCGGAGTACATTCGAAAGTCAGATATTCGAACGCAACTAAATTTCATTATCTTCGCTCGTACTTGCGAGTTGAAGCCGCTGCTGTTATTCAATCGCTCGGAATTTCGGATGCTAATTACGATCGCGCGTGGGCGCTTCTCGTAAAATTTTACCAATAGCAAGAGAATCCAGGTGCATTTAAGGCAGTCAATTTATGCGATTCGAAGCTACTCTTAATTTTAAATATAATTTACAATAATTTGAAAAATAAACAAAAATAAGTTAAAAAAAAAACACTTCACTCGGAGTAAATTTGTTTATTTGCACTATTTTATACCGGTAAAATGATCGATAACAGCAGCTTGACTGGTTTAACGAAAGGCAGTGATTCTATGTGATTCGAAAGCGGCTATTAATTTGAAATACAATATTTACGACAATTTATTATTAAAAATAAATCCGAAGACTTCGCACAGCTCGATAAGCGCAAACAGCTACCGCACGCGTTACTCTCCAGGTACGTCAGCAGCGCAGCGCATCACGAATGCATGCTGATTTACGGCAAGACAGTAGACCTTCTTCGACTAGTCGAGAGAGTTTAGACAATCTTCGGAAACTCTTTAGTCGCACGCTCGCCCGATTAAATTTATTGCTTTACATTCCGTAACGGATTCCCTAATCCTCTGGGGTTTCCCGATCCGCGACATACCTGGCCCTTTTTTTATAGCCCTACGCCGCTGTCGGACCCCTTTCCACTTCGTCCTTCCCACGCCTCGCAATAAATTGTTTCGTCAATCCCAAACGCATAGTTCTGTCTCCACCTACACCATCCTCCGAGAACATTTCTAACTGTAGGAAACTGCTCCGAAGTATGGACTAGCATTAGTGGCTTGACCTGCGCTCGGAGAACTACCATTTGTCCCTTTTGGAGTTCAATATATTCGCTTTTAAACATTTACCAACTGAGTGTTCATTCTGTCAATTTTAAGTTCGGATGTGTGATAGGTAATGCAGTGTGCGTATGCATGTGTGTCGTTTGAACGATGAAATATCTGGACTCGCGTTTTCAGTTAAAACTGGGGTGCAATTGAAGACGGGCACTTTTAGAATTCAGAGAGTTCACTAACTAGTGAGCATAGCTGGTTCTTTTTATTGTAGTTGTAGGTGAGATTTGGGGATTTGGTATACGAGTGTCGTATAGTAGTGGGGGTGGGTTTGGAATGAAGAGGCTCACTTTTGGCCTTTAACCGGTTCCTGTTCTCGCAATGCTTTTCCATACTTCTTGTCGGACAGGGGGAGGCTTTTTATTTATATTTTTAGCTCCTTCCCCTATTTTATGCATTATTTATAAACAGAAAATAAATAACTGGCTATAATTTTCCTTATTCCTGGCATTTCATTTGGTGAATTTGTTATTTAATTTGTTATTACAATATATAAAATAGTTATTTTATACATTATTTATAAAAACAAAATAAAGAATTGGTTATAAGATATTTAGAATCGGTTGGTTACAAGAAAGCTGATATTTAATACGTATTTTAATAGTGCGCATGTTTTATTCATAAAAATCTAATAAGTATCGGCTTTTATAGGTCAAAGCGTATCTTCATTTTCCTTAGGTCGATTCGCAACATTCCATAATTATTTGCTGAAAAAATTAATTTTCTGCCAAGACTACACATGACATCGAATATTGCAGAGATGACGCTATCGCAGACAATGCGTATTTCCGGTCTTATGTATTTTAAAATTTTTTAATCAATTCTATCGGACAGTCTCCGCGTTTACAATCAATTATTAATATTTACCAAAAACGCTTTTCAAAGCCATATTTTATCAAGCAAAATATTGTTACGTTATTTGATGCCTACAGCACTGTGAGCAGCTTTAATCAGTGTTTAGACTTGACTCGACCATCGAACTCTTTGAACGTCTGTAAAAACCAATTTAATATTATTAAAAAGGTTAAATGTTTTTCTTAAAAGCATATTAAGAACATTATCTAATAAGATTATCTTAAATTTTACCTTTGGCGCTGGCTACGCCTAAATTCATAAGATTCGAAGCAAAATATATCATTTCTGTATGATTTTAGACAATCGAATTGTATTTTATCAATTCATTACATATTTATATTGTCAATGAGTTGAATTATATCATTTAATCTTTGAATACGAAAAATTCATATCTCTGCACAGGACTAACATCAACGTTCGGTAGTCTTGTAAGAAATGTTTTTATATAAATATGTAAAACATACTTTTGAGACAAAATTTTAATAATAACATTAAATTTTTTGTTATACGGACATTCAAAATTCAGGGATGAAATTAGTGTGACCCTCCCCCTGTAACTTAAAATTACACAAGTGCATGAATTCCCAACGAAAAACATTAATTTTTTAAATTATTTATCTCACACATAATTTTATTCCTAAATTGAGAATATAAAGCGTTCAGGTCCGTACAGTATTTTTACTCTTAATACTGACTATTATAGCTTTTGTATATATATATAGAATCGGATTTGACGATCGATTTTAATAGTCCTTGTCAAAATATTAAATTATTTCAGCTTTTGAAAGTTTGAAACTAGAATTGTCAATTCTCTGCTTACAAGCTGTACTTATACTAAGCAGTTTCTAGTTTTTTGATGGCTATTCGGACGTCGTCGACTACAATACAGCAGACGTTGCTTTAGGCAAAATTATGCTTAGCGTGTTAACAATGTTAGAAAATTTATGATCAATAATTAATAATTATATTTACAAATGGTTTTTAGTTGAAAAATTTGTTTTGAAAAGCAGTATTTTAATAAGAAAAATATTGCTATACTTACTGTACTCAGTAAATTTGAGTAAGTAAAAATTTTATTGATTTTACTAGTGACTCGTCTTTTCGCTTTAAATATTCCCTGTATATTCACTATCAATTCGTGAAATTTTCAAGCGAATTTTCAATAATAGATTTTAATACAATTAAACATCTCTGATCCAACATAAATTGTGAACATTCGCCATTTCAAATTTGAAAAATAACCATTGAATTTATAATAATTTTTGATAGTATAAAACGGTGAATATATTCACTCGAATAATAAAGCATTTAATTAGTGTATTAATTTTTTTTAAATTAAATATCGTCTCTCTATTTCACAGTAGCATATACTTACGTTTTGAAAACTGCCAAATAATGAAATTTCAATATTGCAATTTTAGAGCCCTCTGAAATTGGAGGACATTTTTACTGATTAACGACGAAAATTATGGAATTTAGGGGTTACTTTCAAATAAATAGTATTTTTTAGTTTGTTCTTTCGATTTATAAGGTTCAATGCCATTAATTTCAATTTCGCACGTAGTGCAACCAGGTGCTTGTAATATATACTTTTTAAACCCTATTTCAATGCCACCTAAAACACCGCCAAGTAGATCAGTTCTCGCATTGGTCAGACACTCTCCGGCGCTATCTTCAGTCCTAATATAAGCAATAAAGCTCCGAGACAATTTTTCCATCGAGTCATCCTCATATATTGCGTTTTCTGATGTTCAAACTGTTCTTTGCGATAAACACGAAACAGATAATCCTCATATACAACGACTAATAAACGATTCGCATGGAAAATTACGGTCTCATTTGTACATCGCCCTCGTTGTCAAATGCGTGCGTTTAAACGCAATGACAACAAAGCAAATGAAAAGAAAACGAAAATTCATCGTGAAAACGCCATTTCCCTGTCTTATCACCTTATCTGCGTATGGATTACGATGCAGAATAATGAAATTATCGTTAAGATAAGTGTCGATTGCTCAGGATCTCAAAGTCGAAGCTCTAGATTGGTATCGTCGTGTCATTGCACGACGAGTGCGAACAATTTCACTCTCGATGCCCGGAAAGTACACAGTGCGCGATTATGTAAAAACAGGCGCGTTCGCGGATCTGCTCTCGAGACCACAGTATTTATTCGTACGTTCTTTTCTAGCGAGGCGTCGAATTCTCTTCTCTTCTTCGCACAACAATGCTTTTGTATCAAGAGAATGGAAAATCGGCGGAAAAACGTAACGCGCGATGACAAGTGCAAATATTGAACGATGTTACACTTCGAAAATATACATATATATATATATATACCCGAGCAGCTGTGTAATTTAAAAAGAAAATATATATATAATAGCCTTGTCAAATACTTTGTACGAACTTTTATTTAATCGTCGTTTGAATATAAATAGATGTGCTCCGGGCTCTTGTCTAATAGTCATGGATTAATCACGGATTCAAGAGCTTCATCGGAATGTAAGTTTCTTCCCCGACCGGTTATATTAATTATTAATTTAAACGCTACTCATTTGGCAATATGTATATACGTGATAATATGCTCAGTGTCGAGTAAGTAAACCAGGAAACAACTGTCGATTTCGCAACGTAATCGAAATTTTCATTGTTTCTGCTTTACATTCGAGGGCGTCGTAATGAACAATAAATTTTCAACGACGGAACAAGAACCGTTGAAGTAAGCGAAATACGCGCACACCGTATCAAACGATTGTTAAGTAGACGGTAATAAAAGTAGTACATAAATTTATCATCAGACGTTACGTCGACACTATACAAACATTGCACCACTTAAGTCGATCGTTCGACAGAAACGCGCGACGTTGAGAAAAAAAAGTTCAATAAACGTTAGAATTTAATAACAATTAAAGAAAAAAATGGAAAAATCGAATCCACAGTCAACGAGACATCAACATCTCGCTGGAAGTTGCTATTACATGTCTATACATATATACATACACAAACATATGGTAAACTGGTCAGGGGCAAGTGTAGCCTCGCGTTTCTTGTCTATTTCGTAAATGCAATTATCCACGACGCGAGCATCCTCCTTAAACGACGTGACTAATTTCATGAGGACGGCTTTCTTTCTCTGCACTGTCTATACGCATATTGTATATATACACTTTTATGTGGATTTACCTTGAGCGCATAGCGCAAGTGTTTCGAATAGGCGTTTATATGTTTATGCATAGGTGTATTTATATATATTTTTTTATTTATTTACTTAACCAGAAAAACGACATAAGTATAGCGTACATAAGCTAAGCTTAGTTAGTTGTAGAGATCTAGAACTTCTAATTAAAGATAATCGGAAAAATGTTAATTTTTTATTAACCATTCGTTTATAAATAGTGTTAAACTTAATATTCGTAAGTAAACGTTTAATCCACGTAACTAAGGGATTTTTTTATTTTATTTTTAATTTCGCATCTTAACTCGTTTGGAACGTTTTTATCACATGTCACTTTCTTCGCTTTTAGCCGTGCGATACATTTATTTCGAATGCTCTTCTTCGATACATTTTTTTTTAATTCGATGTAATGATACATAATCAATTGAAAGATAAAAAGAACTATATATATAATAAAGAATAGAAAGCCATTCTTATTAATTATTTGTGGTATTTCGGTGTGAACCTTTAAGATTATATTATTATTGTCCACAGACAATCGCATCGTAATTTATGCTGTAATATACATATAGCTATAATTAAATGGAATATCGATTCGCGGTCTACATACACCAGTTTCGAGAGCTTTCATCGCTATCCCCTTACTTATAAAGTAATTATACACGATGGCGTAATCAGATTTACGATTGTTTTATTAAAATAGTATAATATAGTTGTGTTTACATAGGCATGCCTCGTTTTCACCGATCATTGAGATAGAAAGGGTTTTGCGGTGTGATAAAGACGTGACGTTTAATTGTCACAGCCGGAATTTTACGACTCGATGTCGCTTCAAAAAAAAAAAAAAAAAAATTACGATTTTTCTATGAAATCGAGGATTTTCCTTCTATATCGCAACTTGTGGAACATTGACACACATTCGATTCTGTGAACCGTCGAACGTTTTTTTCTAATATTCGATCAAAAAGTTCGCGACAAACCGGCCGAATCGAGAACTTACACCAGAGCCGAGGAAAATGGTACAATAAACTTTTACACGCATTTTACAATACGACTTTAGACGCGAACGCACGTGACGCGGATTATATATCGTAAAACATGATTTAGCAACGGCTTCGTTTGCGAAATCACGTATGCAAATTGAAGAAAGAAAAAAAAAGCTTTCAAACCTTCCCTTTTGGAACGACACGCGACGCGACGCGTCTCGATAAGAAGAACGAAAAAAAAGTAAATCGAATGAAAAAGCGTCAATCGATCGATTAATAATCCGATCTCGCGCGCGGAAAACTAAAGGAATTGTTCGACGAATTCTCGCGACGACTGATTTTTCACGATAAAAGCGTCAATTAGAGTTCGGTTCGTAAAAGCACTAAACGACGAGCTTTCGAGCGATCCGGAATTCCCTGGCCCTTTCCGCGAACGTCATTTACGCACCGATACAAGTAATGTTCCGCAATTTGTAATATTTGTATATTAAAAGGAATAATAATTGAGTCTCGTGACGCACTTGGATATACATGCATGCGAGTATCCGTACTTACGTATAGACGCGTGCGTACGTGCGTTTTCCACAGGAGTAGCAGAACAGGTGTATTATATATAGATACTTGTGTATATATACATATATATATATAAAGGATACAACGCGCGGGGCCGTATATACAACCGGCGCGCGAGAGCGAGACGGTCCAGTAGTCGCTTGTCGTATGCGACGCGCTTACTTTGTAGATAGCCGCGATCGCGCGAGCATCGCGCAAATACTATATTATACGCTTGTAGATGTATAGACAAGTTCCGTGGCTTTTACAGGAATAGAGGTGAATTGTAATTATTATTGTTATTATTATTTTTTTTTTCAATTTCAATTTTGATTGCGTTTTTTCTTATTTCATTTTTAACGGCGCGAATCGCGTAGCAAGTAGAGGATGGAAAAGAGCGGAATTTTAAAGTACGAGGATTGAATTAGTGCCTTATAACCGATTTGACACAAGCGATGTACGTCGGGTTATACTTTTAATCAGAGATAAGTCGGTGATTGTTTGATCTTGGCATTATATTGGCAGAGTTCTTTTATTAGAAGACTGTGTGTGTGTGTGTGTGTGTGCGTGTGTTGTTTTTGGAGTGACGCCGGAGACGTCGTGTACTCAAAGGCACTGGGAGTGAAATTTTGTCACCTTATCTTGTATGTTATGTGTTGCAGAATATAACAGACAATGGGTGGAAAAGTGTTAATTTTTACGCTGCTACAACTGGCTGTACAACGATGTCTTACTGGTGAGCAAATATCTTATTTAATTTATTAGACATTTTCGCGCGTGACAGATTTGATTTTACTATCGTATACGATTAATACGAATAATATTTGGATTTGCCTGGTTATAATATTTAGTTATGAATAAAATGTTTTGTATAAAATTTAAATATTAGCAGTTTTAGAGATTATTATAGCTATTGGTCTATTCAGTGCTGATTTTTTGTCAATTTGCTTACGATTAGTAATAATTGGATGTGTATTGCTTAATCAATGTCTTCTATTAAATTTTAAATATTGATTTTGTTACGTCTTTATGACTATATTTTTTGGTGGTTTTATACATAATTATTTTACAACTTGTCGTATATTTTAGTACTGCATACGATTAATTGTATTTGGATTTATTTTACTATAATAAATGTAAATAATATTTTCCACCAAATTTTGAATATCTATTGTGGCTATTAGTTATTAGCCTTTGGTGTTTTTATAAATTAATATTTTTGACAATTCGCCTTGTATCAATAATATTTTGATTTATTGTACCAAATAAAAAAATGTTAAACATGTATGTATTTTGCATAATTCGTCGATGAAATTAAGCTTAGAAAATTGTGTACATCACGAGAGTAGAACAAAATTTTGTAAAATAAATTACCGCCGTGAATCCCGTTTCGTATAGTATATTTCCAGAATTGTTATTATCCAAACATCCTTATATCGCACGCGTTCATCAAAAATTCCGATCAGAATCTGTCCTATTTTCTCCTAGGACACTTATTTAAAATTCCTTCTCCGCGATCGATTTCGCAATAATTTACTCGATTCAAAATTCAAAAATACCCGATCCAAATATAGAACCACCCATCTGATTTGGACTCGCAGAAAAATATATAATTAAATAATAAATGAATTGATGCAGCAGATACAGTGGTAACACCTTACCAAACCCAGCCATTCTGGCTGGATGATGCGGCGAACGACGAAAATGCCGATCTCGTCGATTGGAAACGACATCCCTGTCGTCGCGCCTGCAAGGACGACGAGCCGCCAATGGAATGTCACTACAGCTTCAACATCGAACACTATTACGCGATGAGCAAAGCCTGTTACGATTGTCCCTACAATCGCACCGATTGCTTCAGACCTCATTGCATACCGGCTGATGGCGTGCTAAGACCACTTGTTGTCGTCAATCGGCAGATGCCCGGACCGTCCGTTGAGGTGATATTTCTTCGAGATTCCATATAATATGCATACATTACCCTACACTGTACAGGAAACATCTCTATGCGGATCGTTAAAATTCCATGTATCATCATAGTTTTGCTCGTTTCGTTTCTGAGCGTAGTGCCTACGCTATCGCGTACGAGCTATTTTTTTATTATTATACTTTTTATTCGAGGCCCAAACGGTCTTACGCAAATGAATTACGATAAATGTCGTATTCGACAAAGTTATTACACCGAAAAAGGGTGGCTGTTTAAGGGGATCTCTTTCTAAAATATTTACTTACGAAAAATTGCTTTTTAGAAAGATGACGATGACATTGTGACGAAGATTCTATTCAAGGGTGTATGCTTTTTTTTCTCGAAAGAGCGATAAATTATCCTCGAATCTGAGAATCTCTTTAAACGCGATTTTTCTATTGGAACCTGTAGAGAGAAAACGTGTGTCACATATCGTTCGCGGAAATTTTTATAAAACATCGTTACTTTTGGAACACACAGAGAGAACCTAACGTGTATCAGCTATTATTTTCAGAAGTTGTTGAACGCTATTTTTAAAATTTGTTTAAAAACATTTTTCAACGTAATATGTAGATGGAAAACAGTAACATATAAAACAATTGGCCTATGCATAAACATGCGATCGTGTGGATTTTTGCGGCGATTCGAAATAACCGCAAATGTGCGCGCGAGGAATTATTCAGTGCGTCGAGATTTTGCATAATACAACGTAAAGTTACTTTTACTGCGAAGTTTTATACTGGTATCGGTAAAAATCGAAAAAGGGTATCGGTGATGATTTGTGCTTCAGTAATAAAAAAAAATCACGCGTAGTGCAATAGTCAACGTCTGTCGTAGTTCGCAAATTTAGTTTCCCATAAAGTTAGTTACGGCGACTTTATGTAACGACTGGTGAAACTTCGAGTTTCCTATTCATATATATATATATATATATATATATATATATATATAATATACATATATAGAAATGTCCGGCTGTTTAAAAGCATATATATATAATAAGCAAACGCAGTGTGTTTTACGTTCACATCGTCGAAAATGATTTCAAATTACACAGCGGAATATGCAAATACAATTATCAGCTTTACATCTATTATCATTAGAATTTCTCGGAACATATATATACGAATGAGAATAGAAAATCGTCTATATAAAGTAAATTTTGAACGATATAAGTCTAACCTAATGTAAATATTCATCGAGCACGTGTAAAGATTACATCTATTGGATAAATAATCATTTCCGTACGTGCGCGGGAAAATTAGCTTTTAATTCAATAATTTATACATCTGTTCTGCGAATCGTATAGCGCGGGCGCGGGAAATTTGAAATCCGCGCTTCCCCACAAACGCGCATCCTGTTCGCAAATTAGAAAAAAAACACGCATCGCCCCTACTTTTGTCGTTACGTGTAAAAGTCAATTGCCTCATTCGGAAACAGGCGTGAAAAGAGAGAAGCCCGTCCACCCGCGCATACGTAACGAATGACGACTTTTAGAAAAAAAAAACAACAACAACTCGAGGATGCGGGGAGGAAGAAGACAAAAAAAATCGACTATACCGTCACATTTTTACGGAAAACGGAAGCAAAAAACCGTTTCCTTATTATAATATAGCCGTTGGTTATATTCGCAAGAACGGATAATATCCCGCGAGTCAAGAAGGAGACAAGGTCAGGCGCTTGTACAGAATCGTAAAACGGCTGCTGCGGTACATGGCAAGGCTCACGACCTTTCGAAGGTTTTCTCTTAATCGGTTGGAGAGATTTTGCGGAATCTTGTTTCAGAGTCTTGCAATTGGTTACTTCAATTTCGACAATATAATACGTAATAGAGCGTTAAAAAATGCTCTTTTTTGCTCGTTATTGTGACGGAATGTGGAAGCGAATTTTTTGCAAAGTGATTTTTTTTTCATCGAACGCGTAGATTTACCTGCTGATCTCGATGTTTATACGCTTGCGTAAAAAGTATTATCTCGATCGACGCGTATATTAATTGTCTGAGAATACGAATTCTTCCGGTCGATGCTGTTCATCTATTCGCGAAGTATTGGAATAAATAAAAATTGATTTCGTATGACAAAAGTGATCTATATTTCAATTGGTTTACGGCTAATATCGATGAATATCTGTAGTAGGTAATATTGGTATTCAAAACATATTTATAGAATAAAAAATAAGGTACTTACCAATTAATTTACACATTAAGTGGAATTAGATGTGCTTTCCGGTATATTAGAAGATGATTTCGACTAAATGTAGATTCAGTAAGCTTTTTTTCGATTCTAGTAACGAAAAAATATATTTTTTAAACAAAGAACTTTTTCAAAGCATTTTTTGCCAAATTCGTCCTGTTTATCCTCGTGACGTAACGGTCGCAAAAAATCTCGGCAGACTCATCGAAATCTGGGCTTCCCGATCAAGCATCATTGTTATACATTGAGAGAATCAGCATTTTTTTTACGACGTTACACACCTACATCGATCGTTCAAATCATCCAGCCGTTCGAAGAATAGTCGGCACAAGACTTTCGCACGTGACTATATGCTCATAGATTCTGCATAAAAATGCGAGTTATCCACTAATCTGTTTTTTATTTCTCCTGACGTACGCTCGAACGTTTCGATCTTTTATTCGGTACCGACGCGGATGCGCTTTTTTTATATAATAACCGTTAATTTGCGGTCTGTATAAGATGACGTGAGGTATCTTTTCTATATACATATATTAATTCGCGAATCGTTCCGTCATCGTTGAGATTAAAAATTAAAATTTAGCGATTTGCTGAATAGTTTGCTGTGGCGGGAAATTTGAATTGTTAAAACGATTCTTGACAACTTAAGGCACTTGTTAGACTAGCTATATATTTTACGCTCCGCGAACTATCTCATGTAGTCGTGTTCATTCAAACGAGTCGTCCTTCGATATTCCTTTTAATACAAGGTTTCCGGCCAACAGCCTCACGTGCCTATTATATACATTACACATCAGCAGCTTCCAATTGGCGCATGCGGGTCTCAATTAAACGCCCATAGCTCGTGAAGATCCATAGCGATTATGATATTACTATTGCAATCGCATGTGCATACAGCTGTAAAGGATAGCGTTAAAAAAGAAAAAGCCAGAATTGAATTCGACGCGTTTTATACAGTGATGCAACTCGTCGAGACGTAGCGGGATAGATCGATTTGAAAATTTACGAGGCTCGTTTTGATACGTCTAGTTTCAATGAGTCAGTGTTAAACACGTGTAATGTATGATAGGCGTTGTCGAGTCGGAATTTTTTTACGCTAATTGATACCTCGGAGAGACGTTTGCACTAATTACGTCCGATTTTTCAACTAAATCTCTGCTTAGTTCTGGAAATTCTACCCTCGAAGTTACGCGAATGTCATCTAAACAAAAAAGCCGAACAATGAGATGTCGATAAAAAATTGTTTGCCTTTGTTGATTACGCCAAAGTCACATCGATTGTTAACATAATTGTACAGACATTTGAAGTAATTACAGGAATGCAGTTGCGATCAATCGGTAAAATAATTTTAGTCCGTTAATCGCCGTATCGGTCCATTGGTTTATTCCAAAAATTACACGTTGACGATTTTTTTTTTCGAGTTTTTCACTGCGACCGATGCATATATTAATATTTCTAACGAGCCAACAATTTTAGCTGACTCGTGAGTTGCAATTTAACGACTCTGGCTGCAGCTGAAGCATAAAATTTTTCATCTCTGATTAAATTGAAAACGAGTCTTACGATTTTGCTGGATTTCCCATCGAGTGTACGATATATTTTTAGCTATACTCGTGAATCGTCGATAAATCATCGTTGTTTCAGTATTTTTAAATCGTTCGATGACACGCAGCAATTTTATCGAAAATTGAAGCTAAGAACTTTTTTCTATGAAACTATGAATGTTTTCTCGACGGCGGAAAATATGTGTCTTCGCTTACCAACTTCAGGGATTTCCATTAGCTATTGAAAAATTATTGTTTTTCGAGTCGTTATTACCTCTCGTATATCGCATTGTTAAATATAGTAAGCACACTTTGAGAAACTATTTCTCCTGAGGCAAAATACTTTGTCAAAAGGAGATTCCTTGGAAATGAGATAAACTCATTTGAAGAAAATACGTTATTGTTTAACTTTGATTTTTCCTTTTGGAGTCGTATTTCAGATCTTTGCCTTTGATAGAAAAGGAAATTCAGTCACAACACGTCATTTCATCTTATTTATTCGTTTTATCTTCTACATCGATATCTGCATTTATTTATTAAAATCGTCTTCTTATAAACAACCGCTAATTAAATTTAAAATTCGTATATTTAAAAAGGAAATCGAATCCATTATTAATATTTTGATCACATGTAAATGTATTCTCAAAATGTTTTAATAATCTTTTATATTTAAATAATTCATATGTGTGCACTGAGAAAACGTTTGCTAATTTTTTTAACCTTTTATGAAAATTTGTTTGTTGGAAAATTGATTTTTTTTTTTTAACGAAGAGAACATTTACTTGAATCAAAAAGAATACCAACATTTTTTGCTTCATAATTAATACAGCATTTAAATAAACATTTACCGAAATCGAAATCAATATTTAAAGTATAAATTTACATTGAAATAACGATTAGATTCAAGTAAATATTTTCCTACGACTATGCAAAGAAATCATTTTTTGTTCAGAGTACTGTACTATCTGAAATCTATGCATACGTCCGCATACATTGAGTATAAAATCAATTTCCATGAGATTATATTTTTCTACAAAAATTGTGATTTTTAATGTAAATTCGATTACCATAATTACTTTTTCCAATAAATATTTGTTTAAAATTTGTGAAATTTCAGATCTGCGAGGGTGACCGTGTGATAGTCGACGTAACGAATAAAATGCACGCCGACAGTACGACAGTACACTGGCATGGACAACACATGCGTGCCACTCCTTACATGGACGGTACACCCATGGTAAGCCAGTGCCCCATCCTTCCAGGAGACACTTTCCGATACGCTTTTGTTGCCGAGACACCGGGAACTCACTTCTGGCACTCGCACGTGGGTAAGTTGTAAATGAACGGCATATATACCTATGTGTGTGTGTGTGCGCGCGCGTGTGTGTGCGTAGTATACGGCTATGCTGGCTTTGCTTTAAATTTAGTGTCTGAAATTGAAGGTTTATTTACGATAAATCTGGATATAGCTTCTTTAAAAGGGAAATAATTAAGGAAAAGTACTAAAACTTGCAACCGGATGCACTGAATGAAATGATGATCTTTCGCAGCTTTTTTAAGTGTTATATTTTAAATTGTACATTTCCGTGGATTACTTTTAATTATGTATATCTATACTATGTTTGTTTTTTTAAACAAACTATAAATCCATGTACATATTAAATATAAAATTTACGAGGGACTATTATGAGTGATAAAACATTATTGTTATTTACGAATTATTTCTCTTCTTCATACTCTAGTCAAGATAATGTCTCCTTGATTCGAAACAATGCTTCCGTCAGTGCAATATTCCATTGATATTTATTTATTCTGAAATTCTTATGCCAGACATCGGATTATGATATCTCGCGACTTCGAATAAGAATGAATGGATAGTTTGAGCTTGACTTCAGTTGGGTAAATAATTTTTGCATAATGTCAGATGTTCTTATCTTTTGCATATAACCGTATAGCGATAAAACAACGCGATGAGTCGTGACGTCTTTAAAACACGTCTATTTTTAAGCGTACGATTACAGCTTTTCGTCTCTAAGCTTGTTTCACTGATAAATTGCAGCTGTTGATAGATTCAATAGTCTCGACGAGTTTTTGTGTCGATAATAGAAAATAATAACATTTTTACTTTGACAATGAATGGATATTTTGAACCAAAAGATAATAATTTCAAATAGTTTGTCGAAAATTTGCTTTTTTTTTAATTTAGAGGATAACAATTTTCTTGTAATGGAAATGGTTCCAATTCGTTCAAAGAGACAATTTCACTTTAAAACTGGTCCAATTATAGTCCTATCAAATTTAAATACCACCGCAGGGTAATTGAACCAGGTACCCCCTAACGGATAATATAATGATTTCGTGCGAAAATGATGAATTTCGGAGTGAAAATAACGTTTCTTTTTGAGACAAAAATAATACGAACATTTATTCATATTGAATAACAATTATTTTCCTTTGGAATCCAAAGGATTTATTCAAAATTACCTTCCTTCTTTTTTCGCAATGGTGACATTTTTTTCAATTCAGTTACATCAGCTCTATTCTGCATGCGTCTTTTTCTAACGGAATGAAACGAAAATCGCAAGGTTAATACAAAATTCTTAGGATAGAACTTAGAATAGCTATATTATAAAATAGCCAAAGTGACTAATCCTCAATCAATCAAAAATCCCAAAGATCATGCAGTTCGATCAATCGATCAGCGTCAAACAATGACATTTCACATTCTCATCACCACTGATCGTGTCGATTAATCAAAAAAATAAAATCACTTCCACAGGTTTCCAACGAGGTGACGGTATGTTCGGACCTATGGTAGTTCGTCGTCAACCGAAGCGCGATCAGCTTCGCAATCTCTACGATTACGACGAACACATGATGATAATCTCCGATTGGGACCACGAAATGGGGTTGGAGAAGTTCCTGGCGCATTATCACGGTTCCGGTGATAACAAACCACCAAATTTACTCATCAACGGTCTTGGCAGATTTAACAACATTCCTGATCGAAACGGCGTTTCCGGAGTCATGCCAACCGCAGTCTTCGACGTCAAACCGGTAAAGGATATTCCACTGAGAATAACACTTTTTTCTCTTATTATTTTCGTCGATACGGTCACGAGAAGCAAATCGCCCGAGGCTCCTTTTGGGGTTCCCCGCTTTCATTTTTTTATAAGTTATTTTTTTAACGGAATACACACTCGGCGGAAGTGAACGAGATCATATTACATTACGTGAACGAATATACACACCTTACGAAACTCATTACGAGGGTAAATCATACAAGGATGTTTTGTTGTCCAAACGCATAACATATACGTAGCGCATTGCACAATTTTCAAAAGCGACCTTCTCCCAGTCGTTCGCTCCTCAAAAGATTCCAGTTGTGCAAGTTGCTCCCGTTCATCTCGGTCCGTGTAGAGGTGACCAAAGCGTTGTGCAACGCCAAAATTACCGCCTGGAAGGCCTACCGGTGAATTCGGAAATTACGATTTCTCGATCACATTTTAAACGCGTCGTACGTGACAATCGCGTGCTCAAAAAGAATTATAAATTATAAATGGTTCCGGTCGTAATCGACTTTACGGTTAAAATCTGTTTAAGTCAATATAACACACGCAATAATCTATTACCCACTCGCGGTAATAGGCGCTCCTGTTTTTTTTTCTTCCTTACGATCGATTTATTAATTAATTACCCGCCTATACCGCGTAATTATCGCATTAATTATAATACCGAGCGCGCATCGCAATTGAAAATTGGTTATACTGTCGGTTGGCTGTTTTGAAGAGTAATTTACCGAGAATTGCACTTTTTTTTACACAGCAGTTAAGGCTCGAACGTTCCACTATGAAATACAATCCGTTCATTGTTCGAAGCGCGAGTGTAGAAGTTTTTCTTTTTTTTTACGATGCGGTATTGACGTAAACGACACTATCAAGGTGCAGTGATGAAATTTTGACCTTAGAACGCTTATATAGTATTACTGCTTTGGCGCCTATTATGATACACGCTATATATGTATATAATGTTATGTATGCGAACGCAACTTTCCACATGCATATTTTCATAAGTGGAAGCCACATGACTCGGTCTAATAGGTCAAACGGTACGTCATGCACACGTGAAGACTTGTTTACTTTAAATCTTGCAGAATGCCAAGTACCGCTTTCGAATAATGAATGCTGAATTCTTGAACTGTCCAATCGAAGTCTCGGTGGATAACCATACGATTTGGGTTGTCAGTTCGGATGGAAGGGATTTGGAACCAGTTGAAGGTAATGCATTTTGAAAATTCACTTAAAATTAATATAGACACTGAAAAAAGATTGCTTTATTTTAGAAAATTTGTTTCGTAAAGAAATTGCTTTTTTTGGTGTTAGAAGAAAAAAATTCCTTTGAAAAATATGTTTAGTAATTTCTTTTTTTATTAACTTAATAAAGATGGCAATTATAATAAAATATGTGTTAAAATACGTCATGTATGCGATTGTTTTTAACAATCTTTTACCAAGATCTAATACATATCGCGTTGTTGTAATAAAATGTAAACGACTTTCAATTAATAATTTATTAAAATATACGTTCATAATCATTGGATTTAGATTCAAATTATCTTTGAAAAACTTATGTGAAAATTAATACAATAATTGGATATTGGAGTAAATATTTTTCTAAGACTATTCAGCATAAAGTTTAAAATGAATTTATTCATTCTAATATATAGTTATTAAGATTGTTTGACTAAATATAATTCAACGATAGTCAATTTGTTTATATTGTTCCAGCCAAGTCTTTGGTCACTTACGCCGGTGAGAGATTCGACGTCATCATCGAAACGAATCAGAACATTAGCAATTATTGGATCAGGTTCAGAGGTCTGCTCGATTGTGGTCCAACTTTTACCAAAGCGTACCAAGTGGCTATTTTGCGGTATAAGGGCGCGCCTGAAGAGGATCCAGAGGAAGACATCGCCTACGACTTACCGCCTGTGCAGTCCATGAGCATGGTATAATTGATAATTTCTATGAGACATTGTTTAAAAAAATCAATTCTTTCGTAAAATTCTAAAATTTCGATTAACATTCATTTGTTGTTAGCTTCAAATGCAGCTTTATATTAAAAGGAATAACTAATAATAATTTTCATTAATAATAAATAATATCAATTTATTATGTTATGTGTATGATTACAGCAAATCAATGCTTTGAACAAAGGAACGGAAACTAAAGAGGTCCTCAGCATCCCAAATCTCGAAGCTTTGGATAAAGACGATGCAGCTAACACGAGAGAGCCGGATTATCAGTTCTATATATCTTACGATTTCTACGCCAAAGATAACGTCGAATTTCATCGCAAAGATCTTTATGGCTACCATCAAGGTAGAAACAAAAAATTACCCCACAATCGATTTATTTTTTATAATAATTGAACGAGCGGGTTGCATTGCGCACTGATTGTAAAGTATTTTATGCATATGTATATTGATTTATTTAAAGCAAATCATCGATTGGTATTTTTATAATAAC
This sequence comes from Apocrypta bakeri, assembly GCA_018906985.1. Taxonomy (NCBI): domain Eukaryota; kingdom Metazoa; phylum Arthropoda; class Insecta; order Hymenoptera; family Pteromalidae; genus Apocrypta; species Apocrypta bakeri. The sequence goes on from JACCIA010000002.1 coordinate 6,647,537, forward strand.
ACAATCGCAAGTACAATAGTTTAGAAATAGTTTGATGAAAAAAAATGTTTACCTGGTCAATCTGCCAGAGAATGACCGATACATATATATATATAGAATAATTTTTTCTTCATTCAACAAGAAAATTATGCGATAAAAGTCTCGCAATAATGATGCATATCTTTGAGACCTTCCTTAATGATCTTTCACGCTTCGCAACGTTAAAATCACGCACGCTCGACTCTAATGCAGCTTTTAAGAACAACTTACTAACCACACGCTTATACGTTATTTACACACACGCATACACACACACACACACATATATATATATATATATTCATCTAATTTGCAGTGAGGCAGAAGGTGGGTACACCACAGTTGAATCACATATCGATGAAGATGCCGTCGTTCCCGCTGATGTCACAGACGGAGCTAATCGACTCGAGAGCGTTTTGTAACGCGAGCACGGTCGAGGGTTGCGAAACCGACTATTGCACTTGTCCTCACGTGATACAAGTCAAGCTCAACAGCGTCGTCGAACTGGTTCTCGTTGACGAAGGTATGCTTAAAATTTCGATGAGAATCATTATTTTATAGAAGACTCGTGTTAAATCGTATATATATATATATATATATATATATATATATATCGTCCTCGACGAGGTCTATTACACTGAAAAGAGACAGAGATAATGTATAATGAAATGGGAAAAAAAAATTATATGGTATAACGCGTGCGTAATTGCTCCGATAAATCACTGTGCCCTATTCGTTACACAAGAAGCACGTGCTTCTCGCGACGAGAGAGTGCATTGTTTTATACAAGTATAGATACACAAACGTTTCGCGAGAAGACCTCGAAGAGAAGAGAAACGGATTTTTTTTTTACTAATCTTTTTTTTTTTTCAACTTTTCGATGCTCGTTTCGCGATTCTCTCGTATTACATTATTTATACACGATATTGCATTCAACTGACGCAATGCGTGCGTCAAGAGTTTCGATTTGTATTTATATATGTATAGTCAAAGTGATGCAACTATGCGCCGGTATTTTTTTTTTTTTTTATAATTTCTGCGATATGGAAATGCGCGCTGCTCGATATGAAATTGATAGTCGCGAAGTTAAGAATTTTATGATGTTTTTGAAATGGCTCATAATGTCTACTAATAGTATCACTTGTGTATTCGTAATTAAATTAACACCTGAACATACGGATTCGCTCAGCGATCGAATAACTGGTTTGCTTCAATCGTAAAACACTGTTACAATCTATACGCGATTGTTGGCAATTAATCTTTACGATTCTAGCACGTGACCGCGTGATTTGCCGTTGTTTCTACAGGACGCGATATTGGAAAATTTGCGTACTAATTGAAAAATGAGAATATTTTTTTTACACGTGTATCGGCATTCCAAAAATCAATAACGTATACGTACGTGCGCGCATATATTGTGTAAACGCACTGTTAAAAAAGTTATGGACTTTAACTTTTTTACTTTATGCAAATCAAAATTTACCTAAATACATTAAAATGCCTAAAAATAGTTATAGACTTTAATTTACCTCAAATTCTATAACTATTTATTGTAATTTAAATAAGTTGATAAAATAGGACCAAATAACAAGTATCTAAACTAATATCTATAGTAATTCAAATAAATACTTGAACTAAATTTACATACAAATAAATATAATAATTAGATTTAAATACACATTGTCTCGGGTAAAAAAAATCGCATTTAGAATCGACCAAAATCCTGAATAAATATAAATTAATTTGAATAAAAATTTAAAAAACATTTCGATACTATTAACAAACAATCGAACTGCGCTAATGTTAAATTTACACTCGTCCTATCCTAACGAGTCTTCACATAAACGTTTACAAAAACGAACATAAACATATCTAACAGTGTATATCATAGACACAGACATACACATCAATCACACAGACAAGATTACCGATACACGATAATTATAAAAACGAATGCAAATATTTCTAACAGTGCATAAAACAGATATCCAGCTTTTACCTCGCAAAGACAGATAGATCTTCGCGCGTACGCTTAAGATAGACGTGCAATTTTTCCAACAATAGCCACAGAGAGAGAGAGAGAGAGAGAGGCCTTGTCTCGCGCTTGAGTTCGATGAACTGAATTTATACTCGCTAATAAGACGCGTGTTTGAATAATACACGATCGTGCGCGTATGCATCTCGAGGGAAAGAGAAAAAACGACGTTATAGAAAAATGTTCGCTGTATGACGCAGGTTTACCTTACGACGCTAACCATCCGTTTCACCTTCACGGACACGATTTTCGCGTAGTCGCAATGGAGCGGCTAGCGAAGAACGTAACTCTCGAGGACGTGAAGAGAGCCGATCGCGAAGGTCGAATTCACAGGAAGCTTGATCGAGCTCCTATTAAAGACACGGTCACGGTACCAGACGGTGGTTATACAGTCATACGATTTCTCGCTGATAATCCAGGTAAGATATTTTTTTTCTAAGTCTAATTATTTTATACGTCTGTATTAGGAACAATGAACTCGAGCTGTTTCTCAACTATTGACGATGACACTTTTGTGATAGCGACTTTTTTTTTTTATTGAGTAGTAGTTATTTCATTGGGGTATATTTCATTGGAATATAGACACAATGTTTATTATTTGAATTGAGCGAGATGTCTTAAAATTTTTAAACTTTATTATTTTTTTCTTAAAAATATATTAAAAACATTATATAATAAGAACTTAATGGACCTTAATGGAATGGCAGAGACCTTAATGGATTTTTAAAATTCAAAGCTCAAATGTCTTATTTCTCGATGGGCTATCGAATTGTAGTTTATTAATATACTGCTGTGTATATTATTAATGAGTGTCGTAATAAAAAGTAGGATAATTGGTAATTTTTTTAAAACTAATTAAATGATTTAAGCAACAATGATAAGGATTGTAAATATTCAATTCGATAGTCAAAAATCACATCGAAATAACATCAATTTCTGGAAAGTCTATTAAATAATATTATATTAATTAGCATACCTTTGAGAAAAAATTTTTTTTAATATAATATCAACTAGAGTCTACTTCGCAATAAAACTAAATAAATTAGTGGTTTCAAACCAAACGCATTGAACAATTTTTAAAATCTCTGCAACCTGACTTTAAAATAAATTTATTTAACGTAGCAATACATTAACAAATATGTATATGTTAATATATAATTATAACATGTAAAAGAGCACTTTCTAAACAACAAACATTTATATTCACAGGATACTGGCTCTTCCACTGTCACATCGAGTTCCATTCAGAACTAGGCATGTCGCTGGTCTTCAAGATAGGCGAACACGAGGATTTTGCTCCGGTTCCGAAAGCTTTCCCTCGCTGCAACAATTTCAAACCAAACCTGATATCTTCTACTGTAAGATCAACGAGTAGTCGTAACAAGAACACCTTAGCCGATCCAAACGAAAACGAGATCAACCACGTCGACGAGAAGGTCCGGTCGTCGATTGCCAATTGGCTACCGCTGATACTGAGCGAATTGCGCGCCGCCAGTTCATCGGGCTTTGCGCTCGCGGGAAATACCGCGAGTTTGTTTCTCCTTGCTGGGCTTGTTTTCGCTTTTTGAACCGCGATATAACTGAATGAGGTAGCTGCGAAAATATTGTTTTAACGACTGTGATCCGAAGATATTTTAAAAGTACAGGACTTTCGATTTTAATACGATTATTAGTATTTGTATACATACACACGTTCAGTATTCGAATAGGAACATTCGCGTCTACCTCATTCGTTGTTTTTTTTTTAGTATTACTATGTGTGGTGTTATATATATATATATATATATATATATCAGTAGTAACAGCTTTTTTTAAACGAGCGACGAGGATCTCGTACTGGGAACCGATTTATTAAACGCATAAATACTTCGTTTAGTAATAAGTCTTTGCTTCGTTGAATTTGAATTGATAATTTCAGCGTATACATTGTGGTTTTGCATGCGTTTCATAAATAGATCGGAATGAAGGGAAGTAAAGCTAATTTCATTCATTCATCTGAATACGCAAAATTTTCTTTTTTTTTTATTACATACGGCACCATGTCAGAACATGTAAGAATTGAATTATTTATAAGTCACGTTTTGAGGAACGATTTTAAATAATGATTTATATACTGTGATATAAGAATAGGAATTGCTTTTACACATTGGCAATGCCAGCTTTGCGATCAAATAGTCTTTCATGAATTATGAAAAAAAAAAAAAAAAAATTGTGCCTCATTTGCTTATGCGGGCGTTTATCAATGCATTTTAAACGTCGTAACTTTAACGTTAGAATACTCATGCATATGCATCTATATTGTAGTATTTTTTTAAATATTCTTCTTAAGTACTTTAATCGGTTTTGTATGCTAAGTATTCAATGTTGATTGTGTGTGTGTGTATGTGTGATAGATCCTTAAGCAATCAACGTCATTATACGGTTTCAAAAAGAACCTGTAGTTACGGACTTATGAATTATTTTTTACAACGACTTTTTTTTTTTATTTTAACAGGGCAAAAACGGTACAAATGATTCTGTGATCCAGAAAGATCGAGTCAGCAAGAATTTTATGAGCAGATAAGCGAGCGATGAATGCAGCCTTTTTCATTTTCCTTTTCTACCGACGAAAGATGATTTTTTGTATTTATTTAACTTTTGATACTTTTGTAAATAAATATACATAGAATTAAAAAAAAATGTTCCAGAACATTTGACACGAGTATTATTACGTAATAGTAAAAAAAAAGTATCAACAGGTGTACAAATGAAAAATAGCAGATTAAAACTCCAAGGAACCATCGAAATGTATCGTAAAATGTTTGTATTAATAAAAAAAAACAACAAACCTACAACGTTTATATCTTACGAGAAGACATCGTTTACATGCCATGAAATTTTCGTATACCAATTCTGTAATGACGTTGGATGCTAAACACGTTTCCCTCAATGCGAGTCCAAACCACGTATGAATGTTACGAGTACTATTGTGTAATGACGAGTGCATACGATTATTGTGATCAACGAAGTAATTTTAAGCATTTTATTATAAGTTTTTCTGCGTACATTTTTATGAAAAAACTTGCGAGAAGATTTGTATAGTTTTTTAAGCTTATTTACATTGCGCAACTTAAATGGTAATGGGCGAGACCACGAATTCGTTTACCTCAGAAATCGTATTCATGTGTGAGTATACGAATAAAGTAGTTTTTTCATTTTTACTGGTCTATTTTTTTTTACATCCATTTTAGCAATGAACAGCTGGTTCGAAGAAGACGCGAGGATAACGAAGGAAAAAGTATATTACATTTTTTGGCAGAAATATTGATAGAACATATAACACGTATGTGCTGTTTAAAAATAACTTAACGATAGAGAGGAGGTGGTAGGCTAAAAAAAATTGTTTTAATGTTCCTATTAAAAATCAGATCATTTAGTTCATATGGTCATATGTATATAAAACGTACGTAGTGTACATTACGCATTCATTTATCGACCAGAAAAATTTACGTCCACTCTTTAAATTTATTTTTTATAATCCTTTTACTGTTTTTCCTCGCATTTCATTTTAACACCTTAACTCCGATGGTAGTGAATTACATGTTTTAATTGCCGTTGTGTCACTGTTTTTGTCAATTATGGTTTTTACTCTTGTTTGAAATAACAATTAAAATTAAGGTATAAGAAATATTTTTCCTTCTCTAGATAATCGTTGCGATTATTAGAATAAAAACGTATATTTTCTAAATCGAAGAGAAAATTTTAGATTTAAAAGATTGATGAAATTTTAGTAATCACACTTTGTGATTTCACCAATTTAATGAACAGAAGCATCATTAGTACTTAAATATTTATTTGATCTCGATAAGTTACGTATCATAGAGAATAATTATAATTTTAAATAAATATTTTTCAATACCAAAATATGATTTTACAATTCAAGTAACTATTGTCTTCATTCAAAAATCACCTTTTAATCAAGAAATTTTCTTAAATTTAGCAAACTTTTTTCCGTACGCACATCCCAATTTTCGCAATTCTTTAAAATTTAACACTCATCAACCAAATGTACATGTTATCCACATTAATCCAAAAATAAACGAATATGTATTAAAATAACAATAAAACTGTGCGTACAAAATCGATCTCTGATTAATACGTTATCACAAGAGGAAAATTTTATTTTAAATAATTACTATATGTCATTCGTTAACAAACGGTAAATGGAGAAACAGTATTACATACTCATCTATCAACAACGAAATGTTTACTGGTAAAGATATAAATAGTTAAAAACTTTCAGATAACGGGTTAGCATCAATTCACACAACCAACGAAAACATTAAGTAATCAACTCTCTCTCTCTCTCTCTCTCTCTCTCTCTCTCTCTCTCTCTTGATATATGTGTATGTATATACAGACACATTGCAGACGTTGCGTATAGATATATAAAGAAAGAGCCGGAAAAAAGCAAGCGTCTCTCTCGCGGGGAAGCCCCTACAATAGGGTATTCCCTAACTCAATCCCGGCATCCCCACCAAATTCTTACACTGTAGTCTGATCGCGGCCATTCGAAATTTCGCACGTGTGTATTAGATTTTATATATATATATGAGTCATTCTCTGACACAGATTGACCGAACAAACAAATTTCTTTTTTTTAAACAATTTTAAACTTGGCATTTAATATTAAATACCAAAATTGGTAAAAATGTCACTTTGACAACCTCGATAAAAAAATGCATAAAGCTAGATACAGTGCCAAATAAAAGTTTAAAATTGTTTAAAAAAAAAAAATTTTTTGTTCGGTCAATCTGTCTGAGAATGACTCATATATATATTTGCGCGATAACAATCTCCTTGAAGATTCTATACTTGTGTAACACGAGCGAGACTGGCACATTAGACGTTTTTGCCAGACGCGCGGTGCGTTCGTCGCGCAGTGCGCAGCTGTACCATACGTACTTACGTTTTTTTTTTTTGATTATTGTGGAAAACCTGTGCTTTGATTTATAATTTGTAATTTTAGCGCGTGAACGGTATTGAGTGAATTTTTGGACGATGCTCGACAAGGATAGGGCTTTGAATTTCGCGACGAACAACGCTGATGCTGTAGTTACGAGTGTTGATAAAACAAGCTACGTGGATAAGGAGACACATCCGAATTACAGTGTTTTAGAGGCGAATGGGTGAGAATTTTTTGAGCGTAATGATACTTTATGTACCGAGTGTGACCAGCGGTTTCGATGCGGAGATGCTTGTAAATCTCTCAATAACAATTTGTATAGTCCGTCATTTGACGCTTGTCAAGCGTTGACGCATAAATAACGGGCGTAAAACGTGATTAGGCATAAAGAATATTCTCGTTATTTATGGTTTTTCTGACACTATTACGTAACGAGAAAAATTATTGGCTTCTGAAAGTCGCGAGGGAACGAAAAGGGAATTTGCGCGGAATTGGCCTTTAATAGGCATCGATAGATCGAAATATCTCGTTCGGTATGCGTTGATAAGCTGAAAAAAGTATGGGTAAACATCCTGAATCCGTTATATACTCTTAAGGGGGCAAGACACCTTTGAAATGCAAGTTACTGAATTAAAAAATTAAAATATTTATAACAATGCAGGTGTTATCTACACTTATTTTAATTAGATAAGATAGTTTTGCCTTCAATTCGAGAGGTCTACAAGACCCTTCTATAAGACCCTTCGATAGTTAGGTACAACAGGAAATTGAAAATTCACTCACCATTCAATTATTTTCATTATGGACTTCTTGCAGTTTTTCATTGGTAATAGATTTACTGACGGAAAACTTAGGTGCAAATATGTGTTATTTACGTTTTTGAATAAAACACATTTTCTGTTTCTATAAAATGAAAATGTACCTACTCCATTGGAATGAACACCAGCTCTAGCCTCAAACAAGTGCTTAACACTGTATAGCCAAACTGGCCTTTCTCGCGAGTTACAATGCAATCTCATAAATCTTTTAAAATAATTTGATTTTTTAAATTGAAACTTGACTTTGTAACTTTTACAGAAAATCCACTTTGGCCGTACCACTGACAACGCAGTCCCTGGCGAACAGTCAAGCCAACAAGGCAATGAGCAACAATACCGATCCACAATCGAAAACTCGAGCCGTCTGCAGTTTTTGCGGTAAATGTTTCAGCCATCTCGGCGACTATAACAAACATCGAAGACGTCACACGGGCGAACAACCTTATTCTTGTGATCTTTGTCCCAGACGCTTCGCTCACGCGTCAAATCTCACGAGACACCGACGTCTTCATTCTGGTGATAAGCCCTTCGAATGCATTTATTGCTCGCGAAAGTTCGGTAGAAAGGATAAACTTGCGACGCACATGGCCAGGAGGTCATGTTGTACGAGTGTGACTAACTGATAATGTGACTAACTGTGAATCGTAGACTGAACAAATTTTATTGTTCGTAGAACGAACAAGAATTTATTTGATTCGTTTGGATGGTCGTGCGGATATAATATTGACGTGAATCGTAAAATTCGTTTTATTTCAATAACGTCATTTTTATAAATGAAATTTTATTAATGTTAAACGTCAGTATGGCTATTTAATTAGTATTAAGAGAATAAAAAAAATTGTACATTCAAAAAAATAATTCAATCAATCTCATTAGTATTTGCAATTAGTTCATTTTTATTTGGTTGTAGAAAGTAACGTATTTTATATGGAAATACTTATAGTTAGATATAATTGTTTTTTTAACCAAAATATACTTTTTTTTAACGAAGGTCTAGGTTTACCCTGTCTTCGTCCTTGAACTTGTAATGTCTGTGAGCACAGATTTAATGTTATTACGAAGCTAAAATTTTTCTTAATTATGTATTAAAAACATTGTTTAAAAAGACCTGTTTCAAAATTGTTGTTATAATCTTATGTAGGGAATATGACTTTTTTTTATTTTGGCTATGGTGTTAGGGTACAATTGGACAATTTAATGGATTTTTAAGATTCATCTAACTGGTATGAATCACTGTGTAGTAAATAATATAGATTGTTTGAAAAAATAGCAAAATGATATTTTATTCATTTTGAGACTCATTAGAATTATAAGTGATAGTAATAAATTAATAAAATCTAATTGTTCAAATTGTGGCCTACTCCAAAGCTAATATTAAAAAAAAAATGTTATCCCTTCACACGATGACAGCAACAACTTCTGATAGGTTTTACTAAATAGTGATTTAAAAAAAAATTAGCTTTGTAATAATTTAAATTTGTTATTACAAACAAATTCGAAGTTCACCGAGGGAAAACTGTAAACCCCCTAAAGTAATTTATATTTACTACATCTGTATTATTCATTTTTTATTCGATTACAATAAAGTAACATATTACTGCAACTAATTCTATATCCAAATAAAAATACTTTGAAAACCAAAATATCGTGTCTCAATTAAAGTAAATATTTTCTTCTATAAAAAAATCAATTTTTTTAAACGATAAATATTCTTATATATTTAATTTAGATATATTTTTTCAGTGTACGTATAACAAAATCTGGTTCAAGTCGCCGGACGACTTAATTTAATCGAGCAGATATGTAAACGTGATAAATGTAACGTGAATCGTTTATGATATTAGTATTTTTGAAAAAAAAAATATATATATATATATTTATCCTTGAAAAGTGTTTGCAAAGTGAGTAAATCTGTTTTACCGCATAACGAGTTTTCAACGAACGAATGTTTTTATGTATCTGAAGCCTATGTACTTGATTAATTTTAAGGAAAAAAAAATATTATTTCTGTAAAACCTGATACTCTTCGAAGTTGGAATAGCAGAGACGTTTTAAATGAACATGTCTTGTGCGCGTAAAATATAATATGCGTAGGGTAACTTTTATAATTGGAATTTATTAGCTCGCCGCCTGTCACTTACAAGGTAACAAAGCGCGCGGCTTGAATTTTCTCATTCCTTATACGCGGGTACGTTATTGCTACATAAAAATGTAGATAATAAACGTTAATGAAAAATTTACCGCTCAATTGATAATGACATTTAACGTTAAATGCGTTTGAGAGTGTGAAGTCCTCGGTTTATGGTTATTTTAAAATTCGAATAATTAATTTCATAATTATAATAATAATAAATACTGTCCATGAAACATTAGCATTGAATATGTAATGGTAAAGTTCAAATCAATTGCGGAAATATTCGAATTTTACGCAATGATTAAGTGCCAGTAAAATATTGTGCAAATACGAAGAGTAAAGATACGGCAAAAGCCGTGACACATCATTTTTAAGTCAATGTACTGACTTTTTTTTTTTTTTTTTTTTTTTTTAAGAAATTGATTTTTACCGATTCGCCTATATCTTTTATCCAACTTTCATTCTAATCTGAAATTAATATTCGCCGTCCAATTTTAGAAAGCTTAATAGTTTTATTTACGCGCCAATTATAATTTTAATACCTTTTGGCTATGGCTTAACGAATAAAGTGCGATTGAACTTTTCAAGTTTTCTACATATTTACATGATTCGATATCCAGTCGATGTCATATATATATACACAGCATTTTTTCGATGCGCGATTTCACTTACATAAATGCAGCGACTCCACTGTGATAAACAAGTATACGAAGCTTGAAACTTTTTACGAGATACATTTGAAGAAGTGCCATGAGTTAATTTTTTACGATCTCCGTGAAAGTTACAGGGAAAAAACTTGCGTTTTACGTTACGTAAGAAATTGAGTGAACTTTTTAAAACTCGCACGCACAGTAGTCAATGTTGCGCTACAAGAATGTTGCGAGTTTTGTCGCCGATAAAAACTTCTTTTTTTATGATCTAACGAGCGATTATGAATGTGTACGATGTTGAATTCCATTGTAAAGTAAACATATATTTTATTGTTTAAACAAAATTGAATTTTTTCTTTCACTAGTCGACGTCTAGATTTGCAAGAGACACTTTTAAAGGACTTAGAGGGTTTTATTCACTGTTCGGTTGAGTGAATATTGGAATTTCCATCTTTGAATGGTTTAAAGACTCTAAGGAGTGATTTGTTCAGGTTTAGTGAGCTTAAAGAAAAAATTCGTTCGATTGAAAATTTGGAGCGATTTTTCATTGTCCAGCTTATGGGAGAAAGAGTTAGTTATTCGATTTTTGCCAATTTTATATTTTTTATCTCTATTACTATTAATAATTCTATAATGAATTAAGGAGTAAAAAATAAATTTAAATATAGATCGACCAGTCTACGTGAAATTTATGAATATGCGAATATTAATAAAAGTAAAACTTACAAACCACAATTTGTATATTTATTTGTCATTAATATCAAAATCGAGAGGAATTCAACTATATATAAATCCTATTAATAACAGCTCGCACACTTTCCCAGCAACATATCAATTACAGTAATATTTTCGAACATTTCCGAAAGTGAAAATTCTATCTCACAGAATAATAACTTTCGCTCTTAAAATCGAATGGCTTACTAAATAATAAAACAATTTATTAAAACACCGAATCATAAAATAATCAATATTTTACACCGCACGTATCAACTGTTTTTTAAATTCGCGCTCTTTAACATATCACGTGACTAGTGCATCGCGCGCACGCGCATGTCCAAACACACATTTCCTCGAATATTCGCGGAATTCACTCCACTTCCACGACTTACCTGCAGTGAATTCGCATACACAGATATATATATACACAGCACACATTGGAAAAGGACATACGTACAATCATCATAATCATCGTCTCTCTCTTTCTCTTTCCCTTCTGTGCGTCTGCATCGTAGCCGCATCCTCCACTACCATATATATATATATATACATATAGATTCTATTCTCTAATTCTCTATACATATTATACATACATACACATACAATTACACACATACAGTCAAAAGTCATAAGCTAAAGCGAGTGTTCTCGTTTTTCGAGCTCCGCTCGCTACTGCTGCTGCTGCTGACTTTCTCCAAGGGGTCGCCCGCGACGAGAAGAAAAAAAATAAATACAAGAGATTATACAGAGAAAATCGCGCTCGAACATCTCACACGCTTACATGAGCGAGTCGAAGCATCGAGCATAGACATTCCGTATATACAAGTGACTGTAAACACAAATCGAGGTAAAGGACAAAGACGACATATAGTCGCACATTGTGTGCTAGGGGTCCTCTAGATTGTCCGTAGAGATGAGCTGCAAAGGTCGCGGATGGTCGGTCGTTAGCGAGTGACATCTCGGAGGAGAAAGAGAGAGCAAATTACTCATTACGAACGAGCAGATCGTTTTTCATCGAAGAATTCTTTTTTTGAAGATCGAATAGCTAAAGGTGAGTTATTTTTTTTTTATTCGTGTCCGTGATTGTATAATGTAGATTCTACTGCAGACACCCACGCAAAAAGTGAGGTTAAGTTACGCGCGTTGCGTTCCGATTTTTTTTTCTTCTTTTTCATTTCAAGGAAAGAGAGAGAGATTACACCTTGTATCTTTCTCTTCGGTAGCACATGTCAAGATAAGGAAGCCTTTTTCAATTGTTCGCCGAGTCGGCTTGACGACCGAGCCATTTTTAGAAGTCGATGCTTGTTTTGTTTATTCGCTCGATAATCATTTTATATGTGTGCGTGTGTAAGTAGGGAAAGAAGAGTGCGTAATGGTGTAGGCACACGCGTGTGAAACGATGGCTTGTTTCTGCGATCATTATTTTTTGTTTGTGAACCAGAACTCGTAGCTTTTTACCGTTAGATACGGGGGCGACTGATTTAGGACGATCGAATTGCTAAGCTCTTTCTCACTCGTCACTTTCAATACGCTTCTGTATGTCGATGTGGTACTTATTGTTCTTGGCAGATAATCAAATATCAATTGTTAGTTTGGCCCGTTTAGTCATTGAGGTGAACTTTATGTTGTTTTTTTTTTAAGTTGACCGATTTATTAATTGATAAACATTGTCTGCTGTTAGGATTGGGTTGAAAAGTATGATTAATTTGTAAATTGTGTGTGCAATTGTTTGCGAGGTATGTTAATGAACTGGAAAATTAATTTTCAGATGGCTTCCGAGGACTTGGAGGAGAAAATACATAAGATTCGTCTGCAGAACGAGGAAATTAGAAGGAGATACGAGGTTGGTTATGATTTTAATTTTTGTATCGAGTTGCAGAGAATGATTTATTTACAATTATTGGTATTGTTGTTTGCAGGAGGTAGAAGCCGATAAAAAATATGCTGCCAAACAAAATGCTTTGGTTCAAATGGTGCCATCCGACGATTGGCCGGAAAGGAAAGAGCCACCTGAGTTTTCAGCACCTCCTAAGAATTCGCAGAAACAGAAATTGATGAATAAAGAACACAACGATAGGCTTCCACAACACTACTCGAGTATTCAAGATAGACTTGGAAAGAAAGATCACAAGTTTACTCAGGTACTTTATTTTTAAAAATAAGAATATTTATTAAGCAATGTATATACTACTTTTAAAAATTTTCAAGCAGGGAAATGGACCACCTCCAGATCCTAAGTACAATTTCTTAGCAGACTCTGAGAGAGAAATGAGAGCTGGAGATGAAGGAAAAACAGATGAAGAAAAAAATAAGGGAAGGAATAAGACACCTCGTAGTGGTCCTAGAAGAAGAGGTGGTAGCGGTGGAGGCAGTGGTGGAGGTTCTCGAGATGCCTTTTTTAAAGTAAGATTTAATGCAATTATATTAGAAAATTTATGAACACAGAGTGTAACAATTACTAAATTAATTTAAAAAAATAGGACAATCGTGGTCCTCAAGCATTTCACAGTAAAGAAGAGTCCTTACCTGAATATGAAGCATGGAGAGCAGAACGTAATAGAATCGATGAGGCTCGTATTAATAGACAGAAGACAGCTGAAGGTAATTGGCGCAGAGAATGGGATAGCAACAAGGTACTTTTTTTTTAATACTATTCAAACTTACATTATTTACGATTTTAATTTACATTTGCTATTTTCTCTAGATGAATATTGAAAAAGATTCTTCAAGAAAGGGAGAATCAAATCGTAAAGATTCAAATATGTATGAAAGAAGAAATAATCATTATGACAGTAAGTTTGGCTATAATTAAAGGTTCAGTGGTGAATCTGTACCAAAGATGTATTGTGCACAAAAAGTCTTATATTATCGGCATTTATTGTTGTCTAAAAAAATACAACTTAACAATGTAGCATTGTAAAAGTTCTTAGAAAAAACTAACAAAGTAATTTAGAAAGTACTTAACGAACTAATTAATATTGTAAGTTCTATAATAATACAGACAAACTGGAATAAGTTAAATATAGTTAATAGATGTATATTATATTTATGTTTCCAAGCATTTATCATAGAATAAGTGAACAATCGCACTAGTTTTATCCACGTAATTTAGTAAAATGCCGTTAATATAGTTGGTTTTGGGTGTCTAGTTAATGCTTATTATTTTTTACCAAAAAATATTATAATTAACATGTTGCGTAAAACAATTGTCTTCATAAAGTGTACATAGGTTTTATTTATTTATAATGACTAAAGTGTTGGATTTTGTTTACACTGAAAATATAAATGCTATAAAAAAATAAAATGTAGATTTATCTTTTTCTTTAATTTTTTATTTCTTTCAAATAAGTTATTAATAAACTCTTAAATTTAGCCAAAGTTATGCAGAAGCTAATTTTATAATTTTATACTGTATAAGCAATAGATTCCGAAAAAATCGGTATGGTCTAACTTTTTTATTTTTAAAGTATAAGTGTCTTTAAAATCTATTTTTACTAATTAGGCGATTATTCTAATCGTGGACATGGCGGAAGTCGAACTTATCATGGATCACAAAAAACTCATGGTCAACAAGATTATCGCCGTCCCCATCATGAACAATCTCATGAGTATAAAAGACAGCAAGATAACAAGCCACCTCTTTCTCCTACCGATGATAGAGCTGTAACTGCTACTGATAAAAGCATCAAAGTTACAGTTAACCCTACGAGTCAACCTAAGGGACCAGTTATGAGTGTGAAAGGTTTAACAATTTACATTATAATGATCTTTTGCAATAAGTTTCAAAAACAAACAAATTTAAAAAACTATATTATTAAGATTATCTTTTTAAAAACTTTTGTTTACAATTTACAATATTGTTTACAATATGTTTACACACGAAAGCCATTATATTACAGTCAACCGATATCGAAGTATCTGGGTAACAAACTAAAAATCATTTGTTATTATGTTTGTTTTTTCAATTTACACATTCGTTTATTCAATACTACATATATTGGACATACAATTAATATATGTCTTATGAATTACAGTAAATTCGCCAAGTATTGCTGGTACTGGAAGAGTTGGACCTCGACAAAAGAGTCGCATAACTTACAGTAGTCAATCAGACGTTGAAGTTACTAATCAAGATTACAACAATTATTCGAGGCAAAAGTCATTTGATGAAAAAACTGCTTCAGCCAACTTTAGCAACGGATCAAAATCGGCTCCGAAGAGTCCTTTCATGCAAAGAAAGAAAGAAGGTAACTCGAAATCCCCTTATCCCCAAAAGAAAGAATCTCGAAATGACGAATCGTCAGCTCGTTCTAAAAATTCAACAAAATCAATGTACTCGCAAAAAGTCGAATCTAAGGATCAGAGGAACATCAATACATCTGCTTCCAAATCACAAAGAAATCAAAAACGGAATCATAAATTATCGGGGGATAACCTAGAGAATGTTATAATGTCTAATGACAATGCATTACCTGTAGAATATCAGCCCGAGAAATTGTCGAATAATACCAGAGATTTGAAATTGAATGACAGTAATAACATTAAAGAGATATCAAATATAGTAAATGATCAGGATCAAGGATCGTTAGATGAATTTAAAGATGTAGATATTTCTTTAATGCCTGAAAAGTCTATGAATGAAACCGGTGATAGCTTTGGTATAAAAGAAGCTAATGGTAAATGCAATGAAAATAACGACAGCGTTGTAGACAAAGATTCTTGCGATTCTATTTTAATCGAAAGTATTGAAGTAAATGATCAAGTGCAAAAACAAGAAACTGCAGAGTTACAAAAGAATGATTTGGATTCGGAAAAAATTGAAACAGAAGATGAGCCCCAAACAGTAGTTGAATTAACAAATGATGAAAACCAAAATCTTAATTTGAGTAACATTACTCAACAAACTATTCTGCAAGACATAATTGAACAGGATTCAATACAACTGAGTACCAATACTCAACAAAATGTTCTGGATATTACAGATTCAAAGGTATCTTCTAAAACATTAGAGGAAGTCGCGGTACCCGAAGTCATAAATAACGATAAAGAAGTAGAACAAGCAATTCCGAAAGAAGAAATTGATATAACAGTTTCAGAAAAAATTATTGAAGAAACGAAATTAGATATTAACGAAGAAAATCTAACTTCAGCACAAGCACTGCATAACGATGATCAGAAAAATGATAGTAAATTGGAAGAAGATTCCAAATTACAAAAGGGTAACATTTGTTTAAATGATGATGAAAATAAAAATGTAGAGCAAGCAGTGCAAAATGATGATCAAAAGATAAGCAATCAATTGGTAGAAGACTCGAAATTGCAAGTGTCAGATAATGTATGTACGAATGATGAAACAACTGAAACTGTAGAGAAAATAGTGCATAACGATGATCAGAAAATAAACACGCAATCGGAAGACTCCAAATTGCAAGAGTTAGAAAGCTCTAGCTTGAATGAGAATAAGTCGATTGATCAAGAAAAAAATGTAAAAGAAGTATCTGAACGTAATGAAAATGAGCTTACTCACGCTGAAAACAAGTCAATTATAATAAATGAAAGTAGATCGCCTGTATTGATTGAAATTTGTCGAAATGAATCCATGAACGACAGCGGTTTGGAAGATACTAGCATTGTAAATCAGTCAATTGAATTAGATGACACCGAAATAAACGAAACAAATAGTATTCAAAATATCTCTGCTAATGATAGTGGTATAGTGGATGATTCAACTGAAATAAAAACACAAGCTAGCACCCCAGTTAGTCCCAGCATTATGTCAGTTAATATAAATGACGTTGAAAAAGATAGTTCTGAATCAATAAAATCTGTACTTGTGGAACCAACCAAAGAGATTTGTGAAAAAACTGCAGAAAACTGTGATATTAGTAGTGCCGCATCCAGTGAAACATCAGTTAAAGATAAAGCAGAAACAAATGATAATAATCATGAAGAAGCAAATGAAACATTGGCAACTCTTACCAAAGACAGTGGCAATGATGTTATGGAAGATGGTAACAAGATTGAAGCATCCAAACTTACTGATATAAAAAAAGAAATTGTTTCCGAAAAAGAGAATCCTGAGAAGGAAGAATCAACGAAAGTTGCCACAGAGTGATTATATGAAATTTAGTTAAATTATTTTTTTTTCTCACTTTTTTTTCTGAACAAGTAACTGTTCTTATCTTATTTTACTACAAAAGACTAACATTTTTGAAGGTTGAAAAGATTTGTAGCAGTTTACATACATGAAAAATCTATTTTTATTATTAAAAGTAGCGACATAAGGCTAAAAAAGACTAACATTTTGGAAACTAAGCAGCTGTTTAATAAAAAAGTTTAATTATTAAATATTATGATATTACTAGAAGCCGTATTATTAATATTGCAATTTAAAGTGATATATTATAACACTAACAAAAATAGATTTTTCATAGTATTATAGAAGCAACCTGAATAAAGTTTTGATTCTTAAAGAATCCAACTTGTAAGGATGCAATAATTATTTATTATTAAGTATAAGGTTTATAAGCGCCTAAGATCTTGAAGATTCGTCAGTATTTTCAAATTCTTATGCTCAGAGTTTCGTAATGTTCAAAGGCCGTGTTTTTAATAAAAAACGCGCAAAATTGGACAAATACGTACTGCATACTACTGTGTAAGTGTTCACTAAACAGTGATAATCTAGCCAGACGTAAGATTGTGATAACAAAAAAGAAAAAAAGTTTATTCAAAACGTAATGTTTATTAAAGAAGAACAAGTTAAAAGAAAAGGGAGTATTTCTCTACGCTGTGGATTATATTATGAGGCTGGCTTATCTATGTTTGGTGTGATACAGCCATAAGTATATTTTCTTAATATTTTAGGGTCTGTTTTGCATCAGACATTTTTATATGAATTTTCGCGAGTTGTGAGTTATACTATAATAATAGAGAGCATTTTTTTGCTTATTAATTTTTCTCGCTTTTAGCGAATTTTGCGACTGAAAATTAATTAGATTATTTTGGTGTGAAATCGAAGTTAAAAGTTTCATCTCCAAGAACGATATTGTTTTTAGTGCATAATATTAATAATATAGGCAGAATAATAATGTAGCGAATACAAAATTTACTCGTAATATAAATTCGTCGGAATTGGAACAACAGTGTTCGGTACATTAAATTATTTTAAATAAATATAATTTTTTAAAGAGACCTTAATATCATATTCGACGTATTGCTTTTAATTTTGAGTAATCATAGTGTCTTTAAATATAAACTATAGTACTTGTATCTATAAATTTAATCTTTTTGAAATTTATAAAAAAACCGCCTGGTATACTTTGAAATGAAAAATTCGACTAGTATAGTTAATTTTCAAATTAGTTTTTTGTTTTAATTAATTTAATGTATGTGACACTTTTGAAATAAGTGCTTATTTGCGAATAAGTTTTGTAATCTGCCTAACAATATTAAAAAATGTATAAGCTGCTCACTCACTGTAAGTTGTTCGATTCCGTCAGTGAAGTGCAACATCTGTTAAGAAAACACCTTGCTGCGTAGTCTTTACTGCTCTATAATCGTTAACCGCACACTCGAGTTTCCTGCTTCAGAGAACTACTTGTCTGAGAAAAAAATAGGACTCAACCTAAACGAAAGAAATTTATTGTCTCTACTACGTTTCTAAAAAAATTGTTAAGTGCTATGAGCTTAGTGCCATTCGTTGAAGTTAAATGCGAATATAGAGGAAAGACAAAGGAAAATAATTGTTATTTTTTATCAATGAAAAAATAATTAATTATTTTACAAAAAAAAAAGAAAGAAAAGAAGTAATCAATAATACAGTAAGATTGAATTATACAAATCAATTCATAGAGCGATTCTAAGTTCTTTAAAACATTAGATTTGTAAGAAGTTTATAGGTTTTCGCTTTTTACGTTAAAATTTGCATACATTTAAACGTGCAATTTTTCGCAAAACAAAAGGAAAGGAATACTACATACTATATCTTAAATGGGAATAGTTGAACTGCAAGGACAACAATGAAACATTTTTATGTCTTTTTCGATATTCCTTTTTATTGCATATTGCAGTACATCACAGCGAGAGCGATATTTATTTTGGTGGATGGCAGAATAATATTTTTATATATTTGTCACACGAGGCGCATAGAATTAATGCACGTAGCAATATATGAGAAAAAGGATACTAAAATAGTAGAAAGTAAATCAATGAAGAAATTAAATTTCGAGAGATTAGAAGTATTTAATTATCACGATTCGATTAAGGGGTGCGCACTTTAAAGTTTGATTTTATTTTTTTTTCTTTTCTTTTGCCCAGTCGACTTGAAGCTGTAAATTAAGCAAAGGTCGATAAATTACGTACGCACTTCCTTAGAAAATTAAATTTTATTTTGTTACTAATATATCCTATCTAGTTATTGCATGCATTTTATAGTTTATTTATCGTGGTTTTTACCCTTTATATTTTATTTATTTTTTTTACCAATAAAATTACTTTATTTTTATGAATCAAGTGGTTAAACAGAATGTTTTTCAATCGGTCAGAATAATTATCCTAGAAATCTGTTAGGTTTCAACACTTACGATTCATTATTGTTCGATAAAAAAAATACGTAGTCAAATACCTACATAAATTAAAAAAAAGTTTTTCTTTTTAATGAAATTCGCTAACAGGCTGATATAGTAATTATTTTAGGAGTAAAAGATATTAATCGCTTTTTACGATAGATAAAAATCATTTTTAGTTTCGCCTTGGGCAGACCTTAACACTATATACTTGCATAATTCTAATCCATCGTTCCGCATTGACATCGTTCAGTTGAATTTTCGAAAGTAACGATTGGTGACGAGTATCCCAAAGTGTCCATTGTGTGTGTTATAAGCCGCCAAAGTTTGTCACTCCTAAGATTGTTCTAATATGATAAAACGTACGACAGAAAAAAGAATTGTTAATAAAACTGTAATGGCTATAAATCGATTATAAATTTTCTAATTATCCTGTAAATGTCCCATACCTTAAGTGTCATTCTGTAGCATTGAGCGAATTCGTCGTATCGATGAACCGACATACTCAGAAGACACAAATAAGCCCAAACTTCTGGATCGTCGCTGTCTAGTAAGTTCGCTTCAGTGAGCGCGATTTCGCTTTCTTCGAAGTTTTCGAGCTAAATTTTAATTGAATTTTTTTTTAACAGAGAATTGAATTTTTTTTTCACGGTGAACCGATAAGTTACCTGATAATCGGCTATTCCTACTCCCAACCAGGTTTTATAGGTAGGAGATACTTTGCAGGCACGAATGAAGACTTTTCTCGCCTTTGAGTATTCCTCCTTCTCCAGGAGATAGAAGCCCATTCTTAAAAATACTAAATGAATTTTTTCCGGTCTATCGTATAACGTATCGACGGCTGAGTATTGCTCAAATGCCTCGTCGAACTTTCCAGTTTTATAGAGCGAGTGGCCCATTAATGCGGCTACGCTGTATTCCTGATATGAAATATAGCTATTGTTAATAAACTTAAGGTGGATTTTTACTCAGTCAATCCCTGAATTTTGAATGGATGTAACGAAATATGTAATATTATTGTGAACCTCAATTTTCTTCTCGAAACAAAGTTATAAAGATTATTTAGTAGACATACCAGATGTTAATGTGTTGACATTCATGTAGATATATGATTTTTCTTTAATTTTGAATTTGGCGCATTCTACAGCTCAATGAATTGAAAGTTTAAATTAAGTTATTTCTGTGTAATTTTTGGCTATCGTATAAATAATAAATTTAGAATTTCATAGGAATAAGGTGAGTAGAATAATTGCGTTAAAAGCACAAAGTAGAATTCTTTGTCACAGAACCCCCTTTAAACAAAATTTGATTGTTACGTACCACACCTATGATTCTTTCGGCTTCACTTAGGTGCAGAATGGCGTTTTCGTAATTTCTCTGCAAGTAGCTGCAAACGCTCAAAAAATACAGCGCTTCGACTGATTTTCCTCTTTGACACAGTTCTTGGGATAAGGCTAATCCTGCGAACTACTCACATTGTAATAGCGGTTAATTTTATACGCATTTAAACGTCAACTACAATTTTCGCATGAAAAATCTTATTACCTCGTAATGATTTAGTTTAAGGCAAAGTACCGTTGTCACTAGGAAAATTCGGTTGCTTCTGCAAAGCGCAGTTGACCATGACATAGGCTCATCGAACAATAGATCAAATTCGTATTGTTCGCGAAATCGATCCCTTAAGCATTTTTCAGCAATGTCGTACGCAAGATCAATACCTGAGATGCGGTAAATAAATGCGTAATTACGTAATACTCGCTAATTTTGTAAATAGTGAGAAATTCATTGATTCTGTTGGTGACCTGTCTTTTGTCTTTAAAAACAGTCAGATCATTAAGGGGGATGAAATACTTTTGAAATGATCATTTGAAAATATTTAAAATATTTCCAATAATTTGAATGTTTTCCTGTATTGGGATACATGTATACCTACGAATCAAGAACTCGAAAGTGATCTAAAGAAATTTAATATAATTTTTTTTTAAACTTCAGTTATGTATTTTCAATAATTTTTCTGTACACTCGATGTTAAATCCCTGAATAGAAGAAAAAAAGCATGCATTAAAAAGTATTATTATCAAACTTGAGCGCGAACCATTAAATCTTTCTTTTTAAATTCTGCGAATAATGAAATTTATATTTTGTGCTGTAATTACTCCTCGTACAGACACTAGAAATACTAGAATTCTTCAATAGTAGATACATTTAGTAATAAGTTTTTTAAAATATTAAAATTCTACTTTTCAGAATCACCCGTTTAAAAGTCTCTAGTTTCCTTAACTTCAAAATAGCGAATTTCAATTTTACTTTCGATATTATAATGTATATACATTATTAATTAGTGAACTTTTTGGGTTTAATGAATATTTATCAGTTACAGAGTGCAGCGTATAATTTTTTCAAAATTATAATTTAGTGTAAATACACTGTTTAAAACTGAGTTTTGTATTTAATTGTATATGTAATTCATTGACATATTAATAGTGATTTTTGGTCGTTTGAGACTCGCTCATTTTAGAGTAAAAGTTTACAATCGTTTACAATAATGAGTGTGTTTTTAACAGTTAGTAGCATAGATTAGTTTTTCAATTAGCGTGTATTACCATTTTGATAAAGTGTAAATAAACTTTTTCAAAAACTGAATTAATTTCACTTTATGAAAAAGTATTTCGCAGTTTATCACTATGTCAAATTTTGAAATGGTGAAAATACATTGGCAAATAGAGAAATTTCACTCTTTAAATCTTAAGGAATAAGACTGAGGTGTCATTCGAAGATTATTGTTGAATTACCTGGATAATATTGCGTCTTAACGTAAAACAAGTGTAGTATACACCAAGATTCCGCATATCTTGGATATAAATGTGTCACGGCTTTGAGAAATACTTCTGCCTCGACGTATTCTTCCTTCATAGCGAGGATTAGGCCGTACATCAGTAACCTAGTGTATAATCAATTAAAATAACAATATCGAAATTCCATTTGAAAACAGAATTTTGAATTTTTAAAATGAAAATTTACGCGATTTTATGTCGACTGCGTAATTTAATAGCTTGTCGACAACATTCCATCGCCTCGGCGATTTTCGACTCCTTCATTAGGTAAACGGCATACTTAACCCACGAGTCTGCGTTTTTCGGATCGTCGCATACTATCTAATCGTTGTTTATATTTTTTAGAATCGTGGCGTATGATGTGTACATGATATTGTTATATATATATTATACATATATACAAATATATTCACCTCCGTTATTAATTTTTCGGATCGTTCATAATTTTCAAATTCGTAGGCTTCTTCAGCGCGAAACCAAAGATCTTTATAATTTTTTGGACTCGAATCGACGTTTGCCAATCGAACGTCGAGTTTTGCGTTCAATGCCATGTGCATTTGTTCAACCAAATATGCATAACTCGACGCAACGAAGTTCTGTTTAAAGACCCAACATGATTATTATTCTTTCCAATGATAATGATCCAAAATCTTTACAATTACGCTTTAGAAATTGTATCAAGGAGTATTTACACTAATTTTCAACTCAATTGATCAATTGATTCATTTTGAATCACACGGAGAGTTTCCAACAAGCTACTATAAGTAGTCAATTAATGCACTTAGAAATGTAAAAAAAAACTCAAATTAAATTTTAAGTAGACTCTCTTAAATGTGTCTTTCTCCCTTTAACAGGACAAGACGTCTTTGAAATGCGAATTACTAAATTCCAGATTTAAAACATTTATAACAATGCAGTTGTTATCTACACTTATTTTAATTAAATTACTTAAAGTTAGATTAGATTTAGATAGATATAGTTGTCTTTTATCTGTGAACAATTAATCATTTTATGTTAATTGCAGTTCGTTAATTTAATCTAAAGTTATTTGAATGACAAACTTGATTGTGTGCAGAATACCAAGCGGTCGAATTTATCGGAAACTTCTGATCGAGTAAGCTGACGATACGATTTCTTAGTGTACTTCGTATAGATATGTATTTTCCTGTTTCGTGTAGAAACTGTTTGAAACGTTGTAATTCATCCTAAGAGTATACGAATAACAATTAAAATTCATTAAAATTTAGATTGTCTTTTAAGGGGGAGGGATACACTTATTCCCTTTCGAAACTTTGAATGTCTGCAACAAAACATACAATTTTATTGTAACTCTAAACTTTTATTTTTAAAAGTATTCTCATATATATTAAAACGTTATTTCATTTCAGACCTCGAGAAAAAATTCATAAACATCAAAAAATTTTCCACAAATTGATAATTTGCAAATTCGAAAAAATGACTCCAATAGTTCTGAAAACCTGTAATATTTGGCTAATTCTAAGAATTATTTAATCCTGTTAATTTTGTCAGTAAGGGGTAGTTTTAATAATAAAAAATTTTCATCAAAGACGCAAACAGATTTCTAGTAAGTTTCAACGTGTATTCCATCGACTGGATAGGTTCCTGATGCAAAGCTAACCGAATTTAAAAAAAGTTTTCAAAAATAATCTTGTTTTTTTTATTAAATGGTTCTTTTCAATAGTTAATCGTTCTCGGAAAATCAAGCTAATTTTTTAATCTTAATTCCTGTCAGTCATATAAAGATATTTAAGTCTAGCTCGAATTTTTCGGTTGCGATTAGGACTAAATGTAAACCTCCAAAATCGATGTACTGAAAATAACATACTGGCACATGAAAATAAGGACACGCGTTATTTTCATTATCGATATCACCACAGCCTGACGTATTGCTCTTCGAACCGCACGTTGCCGCACATTCGCATTCTTCGAAAAAATCCTACAAAAATAGTCGCCGTCAATAAATGTATTTGTCATGGTAATTTGAAATACAAAAAATGTACTCGATAACTCTCAGCTATGACGTCAACTAAATGTTGAATACAGGTGACGAATTGCTCGTGCGCCAAGTCTGGAGTGTACGAATAAATTGGACCTGTTGGTTTGGGTTCGCTCCTTAGACTTTGAAGTCTGAAAATTATTAATTTTTCAATTTGTAACGCTGATACGCCGGTAATCGAAAAATGATTTGGGTTTATTATAATTAATTGGTCAATTCAATAAACACGAAAGAAGTTTTGGCATATAATAATGAACTGGTCACAAAAAAAGACAGCTGAATCTAGGAAATCGGGATTATTCATACTTGAAGTAGCGTAGTGTTTCTCGGTTTAGATATTTTCTTTGGGATTTTTAATTACGCAAATAACTAATTTTTACTAGAATGTGATTAAAATATTGATTTAGTTCATCACCATGTAATCCGTCATGTAATTATTATATTTACTTATACAGCTCTTAAAACCGTGAAAAATATTCGAAACAAAGAATACGTTATGCTACTTCGAAGGAAAAAATAAGCATAGTAGTAAGTAAATAGATAAAAAATTTTTTAACAAACGCGTCTGTAAATTCTTCTGCAACACGAGCCGGAAGAAAAGGACGATATAACTCAAACTCTACGAGAATAAGTACTGGTTTCCCATTTTCCGTAAAAACTGGAACACTGCTTGATCCCATTGATTCAGAGCCTATTTCAGACTAAATCGTTTGAAAAAATAATGAGTATCTCTTTAAAAATCTCAATATTAAAAACAACAAATTTTCTACATTATCCACAATGCTCTTTTGATTATTCGGTTCCACAGCAGCTTCGGTACCAAAAATACTCTGGTTGAAACCCGTTTTCTCTTCCATATCGATTAAGCTTCGAGTGTACAACTGAGATACAACACGCGTTCGAGTCCCTGTTAATGTTAACGACATTTGTTTATTATCACTGATGACTAACAAGTACAAATGGAGAATGTTTATTTACTTCCTGGATAAAGTAGCTGACTCGCGTCGACGTAACATTGATAAATTACCGATTTTTCATTGTTTTTGACGTTGTCGATCGAATCGCTGTCTGGAACCGATACCGATATTTCGAATGGCCAGTTTTTGTACCTTCGAATGGAAATGAAACAGCAATTGGGTACTTATAATTCCCGAATTTCGCCAAAATCACGAGACTTCGAATTTTACTTTGTTATTCTATTTCGTAAACTTTCCACTTCTTCTGGTGACAATAACATTCTCTGGACTGCGTTCCATTGGATTCTCGGAGTATTTTTCCTCACAGCTGTCTATAAGTAAAACAAAATCGAATTTCAACTGTACGACAATAATCGTAATGTTTTTTAATGTACACTGTCTTTATTTACTTTTAGATCGAATTCTTTCTTGAACGCACTTCTCACGATCTGATAATCCTGGCTAATCTTGTATTTGGAAAAATAAGCGCGACTTTTTAAATTCTGAAGGGTTCTCCAAATTTTCGTTTTCTCGACAGTCGCGAAAATCCGTCCATTTACCAGGTTCGAATACGAGTCGAGATTCTTCAACCTTTTGGACGTGTGTAAATATGAAAAATTCCAAGATTTTTTTTTATAAAAAGGAATGGAAATTCAGCGAAATAACGTTACGGCTTTATCTGTATGTAAAACTGTTCCGCATTTATATTCCGCCAGTTTGGTGAACGTCTCGGGTAAATTGTAGATATTTTCAACGGTAATATTGAGAATATTGTAGCTATCTTTTTTTAAAATAGGCTCAGATTCGTGATAACGTATCGAGATGGAAATTTGCGGCAAATTCGCCCAGGGAACAGCCTTGCCGTCCCAAGATAACGATGGTTGCTCGAGAATCAATTTTTCATCGCAACTGGCTTCGCCTAAAAATTATTTTTTTTTTGCTAAGTTTGAAGTCAACTCTCGTATTGCTTTCTGAATTTTAAATATTGGAAATTTTGACTGAGTTTGCTAGTGATCCGTTTCATTTTAGAAACAGTGAAATCTTACTTTTACCTTTGATACTTAGCGTATATACACTGTTAATTGGTGAATTTTTCTGATCCACTTTTGTGGTTAGTGAATATTTATTAATTACAAAGTGCAAGTTGTAAGTGTAATGGAAAACATTTTCACTTGAAGACGTTGTGAGGACGCAGTTACACAACACAACCAAATAGTCAAATTTCACTATTTTAATTTCAGAGACTTAGTAATACCTAAAATAATCGGTAGGATGTCGACATTGCACATGCCCAATATTTTATCTTCAGGTTTAGAATTTTTTTTGTCATTTTTTTGGGGGTTCCCTTTTTTTTCAGCGTCCAAATTCAATACATCAGAATCGCTTGTTTCAAGCACTTTAACTAGAATGAAATTCAGTACATTGTTAGATTGAAAATTAAAAATAATTTACTTCTACCGGATGATCGAAACTGTTATGTTTACTCAATACTGGCGTTGATACTATCGAGGAAATGCTTCTCATATAACTCGCACCCAACGGCAAATCGACCGAAAAATCAATGAGATGAAGCTTTGTTGGATTATCAGGAGTAGCGTCGATCTTGATTATGTCGCTTTCTCCCAAAAATGCACCCTCGTGTTCGAGTATAATTTTTACAGCTAAAACATTATCCGTAACCTATGGAAAAATTAAATTTGTAAATTCTACTTATCGCGTTTAATTTTAAACGTAATTTTAAATGCTTTTCACTTACGATATTTTCAATACTGTTAATCGCTATTTCTACTTCAATCACAGTTTCAAACTCTTCCTCTTCCGCTATATTTTCCATCGATTCAACTGCAGATTTTGAATGCAACGTGCTGTTGTCTCGTAATTGATCCATCGAACGCTTGTCCATTATGCAGTTTAAACGAACAATGTTAGGCTAATTCCCTTTCTGTATATCAAGGTTGGCTGGATTTTCAGGTTGGACACGAGGAAAATGAAAACGTGAAATGTTTTCGTTTTTCATTTTTTTTTTCTCGCATCCGAGGAATGGAAATGTAACGACAACCGAATTAAACATGCATTTTCATAAAAACTTGATTTATTTATTAGAAATTTCAATTGGCAAAAAATTATTCTTTTAAAAAACAAACACATTATTATTCCTACTATTTATAACTAATAGTTCGAGCTGTTTTCAGATACATGACTATTTACAATATATAATTCAGATATGTCAACACTTAATGAAGAGAACAATTTACAATTGAAAAAAAGAATTCAAATAATACACGACGATTCGAAGTAAGCGAAAACATAGAAATTTACGTAAAAAGTAGCATTGCTCAAGGCAATGGTACATTTTTTTCCAATTCAACGTCAGACCTGGATCAGTTTCATGTGGCTCAAGTGAATGAGCCGATGAACTCGATTCAAACCCAAAAACTCAAGGAAACACGAAGTGAACATAATTTCTTCGTCATTTTCAAATTTAGCACAAAACGACAAAATGATAATTTCGCGCGAGATAACGATTTTCGAGCTTCGTGTTGTTGTAATCGAAAAAAAGCCTATTATTCAGTACATGACAAAATGAGTGTGCGCGAAGTACAAATGGAGCTTCGTCAATCATAAACGCGTTTTCTTCTATGTAGCGATAACAAAAAGTCATTAAATCAGTTGATATCTGTACGTCGATAAACCGACGCAGTACTTCCTATAATCTTCTTCTCTGTCGTTCTGTACAAGTTGGTATAAAAAAGAATCGTTTCGATACGAATATAAAATGATCGCGTCCTTTCATTCGAAAAACATTTACGTTTATGTATAGTTTTTTTTTTCGTTAAATATTGCACTCGTTATGTAGTATAAACATTCTATGAAGATGAAATTTAGAAAGTTAATTCGTCAGTATTGCTTGATTTATTTACAGAATGTCTATAGAGTTCGAAGGGTTTTATCGATGAGTCGTAAGGTCCTTTCCGGTACAGCGTCGGTTAAGGCTTTACGGAACCCGTCGCAGCGCGACAGTAGGCGGATTGTATCCTTGGCGTATTTTCTGTAAACATGGGAAAATATTATTTTGTAGATAAGTAAAATTTGTTGCGATAAATAGCTATGCGAAGTAAGTAAAAGCTAAAGTTCTTTAATGATTAACAGGAGGAATGTATGCCAAATGGTGCAGTGTATGGTTGTATTAGTCTGTAAAAAATGTATTACAATTTAAAATAGCAATCATCAGGATGATTAAGTCAACTTCTGATAAGATTTATTAAATAACGTTTTTTTTAATACACTTATATGAAAAAAGTTGAACTTTGTAATAACATTACATTTTTTATTACACACATTTAAAGTTCAGAGAATATGTGTAAACTCCCCTTAGCATTGTAAGGACACTATTCTATTATTGTGAGGTTGCTCATTTGAATGGTATAACATTTAAACGCTCATTAAAGCGATCAACATTCTCCATTCAAAAATTAAAAGAACAAGGAAAATATGTAGATACGAGATTTGTTTACTTTTTTAAAAATTATTTTTACCATAAAATTAATAAAATTTTAACAATATCTATGTATTTTCAACGATAGATTTTATCGTTATACATATTCTCCCAAGATAATACAGCATTGGTGTACCCGCGCGTCGTTAAATACCTTTTTAAGCTTTTATTGCTACGAAGCTTCTATTTTGAAGTAAAGATAAATCCTACCTCGCTTCTGAATTTCCGTCGGTCATTAACTTCGCAGTTGTGGCAAACAGTTTGTCCTTCACATCCTTCGGCAGATTCATCGCATTGTCTGGCCCGATATCGCTGACGATCGAGTACATCAGTCTTGCTGTCGTTGCATGTACGATCGTATTCTGATGGCTGCAAAAGGGGAAAAAATCAGTCGATCAAATCTGAAGCGATAAATCTACACTTTGCATGTTACACTATCTACATATGCCCTTTTGAAGCAATCTTGATTGGTATTAAAATGAAAAATTGCATTGAAGTAACCGCATTCATCGCGATTCGAACGGATGGTTTTTTTACTCGAGAGATATCGTTATACTTCAAATTAGCGTTACAACGATACATGTTACCTGAATAAATAATGCAAAATTATACCTGATTTTCACACGACAATGTTACATCGACTGATTGGTGTTTGATAAATTCTTAAAACAGGAATGTAGGGACTTTCAATCGAATAAGCGTAACAAATTTTATACGATGATACGTACCAAGAGTTAAAAAAAAATAGTTATAAAAGTCAGTTAAGGAATGGTTTCAGCTCGAAATTGGTCAATTAATTTACTTTAGTAAACGAAGCTCAATTTAAGTGCATACGTATCTACAACTTCAGTATTAAACATTCAAACAATGCAATTATATAATTAACTAAAATTAATTTACTTAATTCATATAACTAATTAACTCAGAGTGCCTTCACTTAGAGGTATCTTCCCCTTAAAAGGTAAATGAAAATCTTTAATTTCAATTCATCGATTCTATTCAAACGGCATTTCCACCTGACACGTTTTTTCATCGTATCATAAGCATTACCTTGCTCCTCGATTCGCTATAATCATGATCGTTCGATTCGCTGGGAAATGTTCGATCATATTATCCAGAGCAACGTTACAGTCCTCGCGAAGGAACTTGTTGGTATCGGCTGTTCTGTGAAGCAATGGTCCCGCGACTTCGTCCAGATCCTGCGCAAAAGCAATGAGCACAAATTTTCCACGTAAATAAGGGATCGATGGAAAAGTAAGCGTGTAACGCGATGAAAATCGATGCTGAAAAAGGCATTTCTCACCTGATCGATTCCGCGGACGTGAGCCGCGAATATTTCTCCGGCAGTGAAACAAGCAACTCGAGCAACTTGAGAGCGCAAATTTTTCACATGTTTACCCAGAAGTCGAGAAAGTAATCCCGGGGTACACGAGTCAAACTGATCAGGCTCCTCCCTAGCTATTTGCGATAACGATCTTAGTCCTTTCAACGCAACGTCCCTGTAAAATAGTCGATCATTTAGAGTAAATATCGCAAGGAGTCGGTTGTTTTATTATTATTTTTTTTATTCAAGGGTGCGTTCTGGTTTGTCGGGTCAAAAAATAGGCAGTTTTTTCAGAATTTTTTTCGCAGAAAATCAAGATAGAAACATTATATTTAAACAAAATTGTAGGCAATTTTATTAATTTACTGCAGCGCAATTTGGAGCAGTCGGAAACACTGTGAAATCCTAGCGGAAGTCTTCCAGATCTTAAAACATGTCGGAAACAGCTAACTAATCGATTTTTCTGTTAAGAATAAATGTGATTCTCGAATAAACTTATACAATTAATTTGAATAAAAATGGCGATATTTAAACAATTTGTCTCGATTTAACGCAAAATTTCCGACTTTTTCTTGTTGTTAAAAATACGTTATTGCAGATATCGGTATAATAATAATCCATTTTATAAATGAAACATTTTTTTAATACGTTAACACAATATATACATATAATTTATGCAAACAAAAACCTTCGATTTTTTTAGCCCAACGAGTCAGAAGGTACCGTTAAGACTTGTCAAGTCTATACATATATATTCCATAATAGTGTTGCAAAAATTAGGTTACAATATTATAAAAAGATTCATTGTTCGGAGATGTAAGTCTTATTGTTTATTAATTACCAGAATACGCACAAATACGCACGTAATAATGTAATCAAATTTTGTTCATAAAATGTTACTACATTTTATGAAGAGGAAAATAGAACTAATCTGGTACTTAAGATAGCAATTTAAATAAAAAAAGTAAATAAATAAAATAAAAATACTTACATTAGCGAAAAATAGAAAAAATATCGACAACTCACCAGTCTTTGCTTTCCAATTGCGTAAAGCACAGTTGAACCTGTTTGGACATCTTGTCGGAATTTCGAGTCGCCGGTACCGACATTGCCCTATAGCAGTTGGCTTGTGGTCGCAATTTGCAAGGTGATATTTTGCATACTCTTCGTGGCACGTCGATCGGCGTTGGTAACCGCGACGGCTGCGTAAACAAGCCAAATGAGTCATTTAACGATGTATTAAACAATGAATTTTTCAACGATCGCCACTGCACGCATTGGTCTAAGTGTTCGTTGCGTAACTCGGGGGCTAATAAAAATTTCACGGGTCGAATCGATATCGGAATATGTAAAGAAAAATTTGTGAGCTTATGTATAGGTATGTGGAAGTAGGCAAATCGAATCGATTGACAACCTGTGGCTTGGCGATGACGTCGTCTGCTGCGTCGGAAAAGGTGTCGGAGCTGTCGGTTTGGGTTCGGTTGATTGTGTTGAAACCGATCGGCAGTGGTGGATTATTGTCGGACTCGTCGGTGTACTTGTAAGGTGGATCTTCGTTTACGAAACGCTTGGGGCTTGCGCTCTTCGGCGACTGGAAATATACGATGCGCGTTAGGGTTGAATTATTAATTGGGCTGTTGTTACTGGTTGGTGTTTATTTTGGGAATTGGTAGTCACTCTACAATGAATTTATGGAAGTTTTTTATGTGTTAATTGCGA
Source organism: Apocrypta bakeri (assembly GCA_018906985.1). NCBI lineage: Eukaryota > Metazoa > Arthropoda > Insecta > Hymenoptera > Pteromalidae > Apocrypta > Apocrypta bakeri. The sequence continues at coordinate 6,679,764 of JACCIA010000002.1, forward strand.
TGTGAGTATAAAAAGAAGGTTTATACATTTGGGAAACGACTGAGCTATTGATTTTCAGCAATGGTCGAGTACGGTTTGTTTTTAATAGTAATTATTCTAGTGTACATTGACGAATATTGTTCGAATAAACAAAGAATTTGTTCTTGGGATGATCCTTAGATAATGTTTGTTTGAATGTAAATTTGGTTTATAAGTAGACATTTGTATAAACTAATTCGGTATTCATATCGCATATTGTTACTCCCAATCAATAATTATAAAATTAAAAGAAATTATTTATTGAATATTTACGTGTGGAATTTATACAAACGATTTTCAAATATGCATTTAACGCATTCAAAACACATTTTTATTTGTAAGTTGCGATATTCTTCAGAAAATAAGTTTACTTTGAAAAAAATATTTTTTAAATCCAAATAATATTGTATTTTAATTCGAGTAAATATTTTCTTTTCCCAGGAAATAAATTGTTTAACGCATACATTTTTTTAAGTGTATAGCAAACTTTTGTTAAGTGTAAAATATTTCGCGATAAAAGATATCAGCAAAAGGTTCAAATTAAAATATTAAAAATAATGCACAAAAATTGTTTTCCTGGGAGTGATAAGCTGCTAATTGCTAAACAACTATTTATCTTAGAATGCGGACAGATGTATAAAAAAATACATCACAGTCTAGAAATTAATTTATTATATTGTCAAAAATTAAATAATTGTTCGAATGTGTTCGAAAGTCTAATTTCGAACAAAAAATATATATTAAAAATAAAACAAAGTAATAAATGTATTTGTATACAAGTTAAAAACTTTTTTAACACAAATAATTTATTAAAAGCTAAAATATTCTGAATACTTTTTAGCCCTACACGTTTCGAGATTTAAGATTATTCCAGCTTATGTTCCTCCTGTAGTCATTTTTCTGGTCGAATGAATAAAAAGCAATAAAAACCTTGTATCTCATTCGAACTCAGCATTGAACGTAAAAATAACGCATTAATTAAAAAGCCGAGATTCAATGAATCTACACTGGCGTCTCGTCGCGCAAAACACCCATATTGTTAATTGTAACACCACTGTTCTTTTCCTTACTCCTTTTATTGAAAGAAATATAGAAAGTCAAAATACTTACTATAGTTACACTGGTACAGCTGTATAAAGTGCCATTGGAATCGGTATTTTGCAAGTCGTTGTCGTAGTCGTACAACATCCTAGACCGAATCGGCGAGGAGTCCTTTATCAACGTGACGCTTTCCGCTCCTCTCACGATGTTTCGAAAATCTAAGGTATCATCTTCCTCTGGTTCTACCTCTCTTTCGTTCGCGTGAGCTCGCATCTTTATTCATTTGATTGTTAACGTTTAATGTTGTTTTTAATCGTTTAGAGATTGCTCGTTTTAATATTCTAATCAATTTTCTCGTCACGATGTCGAGGATTTGAAAGAAAACTTTGTTTAATTACGCGTTTTATGTGAAAATGCCATCATTGTACTCCTGACTTCTAAATCGAACAATGTCCAAACGTCGCACTTGTGAAGCGCAATTTCGACTTAAGATTAGGATAAGACATTTTTTGACGTTACATTTATTGCGCTTTTTGAATATGATGTGAAATTTATTGACTAAGGAATAGTTTCGAAATTATACACTATTTATTTAAAAAAAAAAACACGAATTTTAAGTAAAAAGATATTTTCAATTCTATTTTTCGCATTCGAAGAGGTGTGAGTCGAAATTGCAACTCAAGATTGCGATATTTGGGCACTGAACTTTGAATATGTATATGTTCAAAGGTCAAACGATGTTATTTGTACGCCAGTTTAGGCAATTGAATTGTAAATTTATATGGTTCATAATAGAATAAATAATACAATTTGTTTGGAAAAAAAACAGAAACATGACTCGTTAAAATTATAAACAGTAATAAATTAATAATTCGATAGCCCAAAATGTCAGAGAAATAATATCATTTGAACTTTGAATTTTAAAAATATATCTAGTTGTTCTAGCTTTACACTAAACACAAAATTAAAAAAATTAGTCCTTTCTTAGTTTAAATCTGTTCAATTCCTAAACAAATAACATTTAAATATTTTCGCCCAACGCCTAAATTTTTCAAACTTTTTACAACAATGGCCAAGACAATGATCCCTTAATTTAACTTAATTCAATATTTAATTTTTTTCAACAGTACCACTTAGTAAAAAAAAAATCCTCCTTACCATCGATCTGGGCGGACTGCTTCCCGGTCGAGGCCTGACTTCTCTGTTACTACTCGCCGACAATCGATCGACGACAATGGCACAGCCGTTGCACTTGGACAGTAGTCGATCATTGCCCTTGGCCAATCCATCCTCTGGGTTGGACAACAACCCTCCACGTTGGCGTAAAAGAGAGTCCGCTGACCTGCCTTTGGTATTACAACCATCCGCAGAATCGACACTTGCTGAGGATGACGTGTCGAAGTGATGGCGAGTTTTTATCGAGTGCTCATCGCTAATCGAGGCGGTGCGCAGGTCTTCTTCGATTTCAGAACGGTTTGATATCTGAGAAACAGTTCTTGCGTTAAATGAAATTTACGATGCTTGTGCAACGATGAACAAAATATTTTTTCGATTATGACTTGGAAAAGGGTGAGACAACTTCCAGTGAGACTATCTCAAATATTTATTACTGATGTTATTCGTTAACCACTTATAGTATGCTGTTCGATGTTGATTCAATGGAAGTGAATTAATGGACCGATTGAGCTGAAAATTCACGTAAATACTCTTTGATACGTTCTTTGAAGAATGGATATAGGTATTTTTTTTAACGAATTGGAAAATTATTTTAAATCAAAAACTGATTTTATAATTATACGTAAACAAATTGATTAGAAATAACATTATTAAAAATAACACAGATTAGGGAATTGACGAAAATTCTATTTTTAAACAAATTAAAAGTATAGATATTTTATTATTCCTATAATTTTGATACGTAATACGACTTAAGAACGACTACTGCTGTTAAAAATACTTGTTGTACAATGTTATTAAGATCCTCCTTCATTTATTATTATTTATTATTTTTTATTTATACTAATTAAAACACATCCTGAAGTTAAATGAATTTCTTAACTCAATTATTTTTCCTATCTAAACTTCGAACATTATTACAATCGAAACAATGAGAATAGCTATTAATATGTATAGGAATTGATAATTTTATAATTTTTTTGAAATCTTGGTAAATTTCACAATGTCAAAACTGTTCTGATCATTCGATGGAAAATCCTTATTTTCTCGCTTTAAAGTATGCATCTAAAAATTTTCAGCTGATTCGGTCAATTAATTCTCTTTGATTATTACAGTTTTCGACAACCTATTATAAGTGATCAACGAAGGGACTTAGAAATGTCAAACAAAGCTCAAATTAAATTTTTAATATCGTACTAGACCACAAAAACACTCATTTTCATGCGCCACGTTTCGCGGTATAAAATTATTTAACGAGACAATCGATCATAATTCGGTCTTCCATACGTAACATACCAAGCAATTATCAATTCGAACACGTAATGTAGACTAAAATTCGTCCCAACACGAATCACACCGTCGTTACCGACAAAAACTCCCCTATGCGCATATAAAACTCCAATAAACCATCATTAGCTCAAAATCCTATAAAATAGCCCTAAAACACATCACATCCATATAGCAAAGGGATCGATCGTCAGAAAAAAAACACAAGGCAATCAACTCACAGCGTCAGGTGTATTACGTCGCGTGGGATGACTTTTAGCAGAGATAACATCGAAAGCCTTATCTTCGGTGGACTCGTCGCTTTCGTGTTGCGCCGTCTGATACCTATTCCTGTTGTTAGCACTCGAGACCCGAAGTCTGCGGACAGCATCGACCGATCGATTCGACGACGTACTGCTTCCGCTGTTGGATCGAGCCTCGCCCACATCTGTAATGTATATTTTTTTGCGAAAAATTTAACATCGTGTATGCATATGATTAACGACCGTCTGAGTCATTGAAGATTCAACGCGCGTGTGACATTTTTTGCGCGAGACTTTGCCAACGATAAAGGGTAAATAAGCGCAGTGTCGATTATTTTTTTTTTTTTCGCCTCAGAGACTCGCGCGGTAGAGCGAATGCGATTGTTCATTCGGATAAGAGGTGAATTCATAAGAGTTCGGAGAAGCGCAAAGCAACGAGAATGTGAGCTTGGGGAAATACTCTACTGAAACAAAAAAAAAATGTAAAAAAATAACGATACTCGAAAATAAACGAAATTTTATAATGATCGTGAAATATAGTAATGGAGATATGTAATTAGTTCAATGATTAGCATTAGAGATGAAAGATCTGTTCAATTAAACGCAAATGCTTAAACTCACTTTTTGCGTGTCGTTTCGTACGTGTCTATAACTATATATATATATAGTGTATTAAAATAACTACGTTATTATGTGAAAGGGTCGTTAGAAGTCCTTGAAACCATTCGATACAATCTAATAGTTACTTATAATGAATAACCAATTTATGTGCCAAATTAATCTTATTCGCACAGATTAGTTTGAGGAACGCGGTCGCTAAAATTTCTCGAGTATATACCGGGTGTCTTACTATGTAAGAGGCATAGAAACGCGCGAAGAAACAAATTTTGAATCGTGAAAATCGCACAATTTTTACATTACTAAAATTGGTTTCTTTTTACGCTATAATCATTCACGAATCTCGAGTGCCTCGAGTAAATGTAATCCAATTTGTGTACTGAAAAAATAGCTATTATTAAGAAAATTGATTTATTGAAAAATTGCTTATTTGAATAAAGAATATATTTACTTGTATTAAAAATATTTATTTGAAACTAAAATTATTGTTACGGATGAGGATAAGCTTAATATGCTTACGTAACATTTTTAGTAAAACATTATTAACTGTAGGCAAATAAAATTTTGCTTGATTACTTTAAATAATTTTTTGAAAATCATTTACATAAAATTTGTACGTGATGATTTTTTGTTCAAATTCAATTAATATTTCCTATGAATATCGAATTGGTAAATTCAAACAAATGTTTTGTGATAAAAATCATACAAACATTAATTATCACAATACAGTGTGAATCATCTTAAATAAAACGTACATTCTTTTCATTCAAATAAAATTTTTCCTATACGACTATTCAAATAATTTATTTTTTAAAATCAAAACAAATTTCCCATCGTACCACAGAATCAGCATTTTATGTCAAATCAATTTGTATAACGTTTATCTTGCAATAATTTGAAAATATTTTAAAGAAACACTTTTTATTTTTCGGTTTCAGATCTGACCCATTCTCCGTGGATTAGCTCTTGCCCTCATTCATAGTAATGGTATTTTAAGAGTCAACAATTTTCTTTCTATGAATTTTCGTAAGTAAAATTTGTTCATTTCCTGTTTTCCTACACAGCCAATGGTGTATACCCGCTATATGTATACAATAGTCACTACCGTGTATTTAACGAACAAAACGGAAAATTCGGAATAATACATCAACGTAATACACAAGTATATCTATGCACTACTACATCTATAGTTCCTACAGCTCTCAAGTATATACGTATCGATCGCGCGCGAAATCACTAAAAGCTTACTCGCGGGAAAACGTCGAAAATGAGAAACCATGATAAAAGCGTAGTCAAAGAGAAAAGAAAGACATTTACTTATTTCTTCCTCCTTACATATATATCGATTATCCCCTGCAGCTTATTCGCCCACCTGTATCTATATATATATATGTGTGTGTGTACGTGTGCGTGGGTGTGCAAGTGTTTGTATGTGTTTATATATACACTCAGAACACATAGACAGTATACACGCGTGCAGTGTAATGCAGTTCTCGTGCGGCATGCAGGACTTCAGTGAGAAAGAGAGAGAGAGAGAGGGAGAAGCGTGTGTAGCGGAGGTTAAGAACCTCCCGCTCCAGTTCAAACGTTTTCGATCGACGAGCGAGGGAGGAAGAAAGAGAGAGAGAGAGAGAGAGAGAGAGAGAGAGATAGCGGTTGGTGGTCGTATCTATATACATTTGCATCTACCTCGAGTGTAAGCGTGGATGTATAAAATGTTGCGCGGGGTTAGTTCCGGGTGAGTGTGCCGGGGAATGTGTTGGTTTTCGTGCTTTAGTGTGCGTGCGGATTTCGCGAACAGACCACACGTATACGTTCTAACATCGCGATCGGTCAAGAAATACACAAATTTTTAATGATACATTAATTTTTGAACTTTAAACGATAATTTAGTAATCGAGAGTGATGTAAGGCAATTAAGCGTTTGAATTGTTTGTTTGCTGTCGGTGGTAATTAAAGATGCAGTCATGGAATGAAACATTATTTTTATGTTTAATTCAGCAATTGCTATTATACCATAGAGGAAAATCGATTCAATTACATTAAATGTTCATCAACGAAAGCAGTGGAAATCGAGTAAACTTTCAAACCAACTGGGTGTACACACTCGTAAAATATACAAATACGTTGAATTTCCCTACTGTTTCCAGTTAAAGCCGAGCTGCAGTCGATATCAATAAAAATAATTATTCAATAGCTATATCTACCTACAACAAGAAAATCTCTACAATCTACTGTATATACACTTACACAAAAACTTCAACCCAGAACTTGTAATTACTAATGACTAAATATACTTTAGGTAATTTCTAAATTTTACCGAACTCTTTTTTTGGCAGTATTAGTGAACTTACGAACAAGTATTGGATCCATTTTATAGATTTTGATAAAGTGACATTTGACAAACTTAATCAAAATATTAATCGTGAGTAGGTGAACAAACTAATTTGTAATAATAGTGACAAAACCAAAATATGTACATTGCAAATATTAAATGATATACATTCGATATAAAACTTCATTCAAATAAACGCAACGATTAAACTAAACCAAATACTTTCTTAAAATTAACCAAAAAAAATCGCTTTTCAAACAATTTTTTTCAGTACAAACAAATACCCGTTCCATTTGATTCAACAAATTCAACTTAAAGAATCGTACAATATTACTGTAATATAAATACAGTACCACAATAGCCTCATAATAAGTTCTGCAATATTGATATAAGACTTAAAAAGAGCAATGAAAAAACAGCCAAGCCATAACGCATAAAACACAAAAATATCGTTCCCTCCCGAGTTCATATCGCCCTCGGCGATCTCGAGGAAAAAAAAAGTCACAACGCACATGACTTACCGTGACGAGGCGAGCACAGTCGACTACCAGCTGACTTGCACAGCGTTCGGTTTACGCCACTAGCCCTGCAGTTCCGATCCGCCGAACTGCTCGTATCCGTCTCCTCGTCGGCGTTCTTGTCTCTGCGGAGAATTGAAAATTTTGCATAAAAATATTCATCGGTTAATACAAACACAGCCAAACATGCGAAGTTTCGTCTCTCAACACATCACACGGCAAAATTTCTCATTCTCAACAAAAATCCTACATGGTATCGGTACTGCCGTTCAGTCGTAACGCGAGGACAGGCGTGGGTTCCTGGTTATCCCTGACGATCGCGCTGATCCTGTTCTCCAGAGCATCGTCGACGGTTCCAACGGCTCTTCTACACCTAAACGCACAGGGACAGCAGCCGAAGAGATTTTCCGCGAATCTCCGGCCGCTCAATGGTTTGAGGACCAATTGAGGCGACGCCGAAGCTGCTGTGCCGTTGATCAAAGCTTTGTCGTCCTTTGCCGCCTCCGGCCATACGCAATATTTGAAGATCATGGCGTGGATTCAAGGGCCGACGATTACGCGACGGGCGAAAGATGAGCTCGTCATTGCCGATGAGGGATGACGCTGTCTTTAGCGGTGCTAATATATATATTTTTTTTTTAAAGAGAGATAGAGAAGCTGTCAGTCTTGTTTGCTTTGAATGCTGATAGATGGTTCAAGGATGAAGAGGGACTATTAGGCAATGATTGGCAGGGCTTTCTTGGGTGGAGAGTTTCTTAAAACTGATTTCATTTCATTGTAGTGCGAATTAGAGCGACTGAAATGGTGTCGAATTTTGCACGCGATATTTGGATTTTCGTCTAACAAGAGCTGTTTACATATTCTTATACCTTATGATTCTTTGTTCTTTTCGGTAACTTTTGATTTTCGTAATTTTTTTTTTTTTTTTTTTTGTAAAATGTCTAGTCTTTACCGAATAAACTTGACCTCGATTAATAATTCGTCACGTGTTTGTGTAAACACTGCATGAATGAAAAGGTCTATATATAGTACACGCGCGCAGTTCGTAATCATTGTTTTGGGAACGAAAAATATCAATATATAACACATCGTTAATTCATTGAATATAACGTATGGCTTTTCAAGATAAAGTCTAGACGTAGTATAGACCTTCTTATTGAAAAAAAATCGTTCGATCTATTTATCGAATAGGTATATCACACTAGTTTTTGACTCATTACCACGTACGGTTAATTATGTATCGGTTAGCATATAGAAATTGGAGCTCGACGGCGTAGAATAAAAGTCGTACGCGGGAGTATAATTAAAATGTCCAAAAGACTCTGCTACACCTTATTCGATTACTCGATTTGAAAAAAGTATTGCATCCCAAAAATGAAGTAATCACTATTTATATATACACGCGCTTCTAATTTCTACGACATCGTTATTTACAATACCCATTTAAAGCGTTGGACTCAACGCTATGAATGTATGAAAAAAAAATCACTTTTTCCCGCTGCAAAAGGTCGATTTCTCGACTCACACGCGCACTTATAATTTTGCAACATAGTATATCGTTCGATTAAAAAAAAAACAGAAATTATACACAATTTAATAAATAAACTTTCTGCGACACGCGAAATCCTCCGCCAAAGAAAAGTCGAGCTTCACCAAGCCCAGGAAAGCAATGGATAAAGTAGCGCGTATATATATAGATACCTAAAGAGTCGCGTGTTCACCAAGGAAGAAAAATGTAGCCGAGCTCTCGTCGACATGCTCGCGCGACACCGAGACACGCACGACTACCGCCGCGAATGCACAGCCGACGGCCGGCAAACCTATAGAGAATGGCGAAGAGGGAGTGACCGTTAAAGCCTCTGCGCAGCGACTCGAACCCGCAGAACTACCCCCCGCAGTCGTTCGTTTTCTGTTATATATATATATGTATATATTGTATATATACATATACATATAGGTATACATGTGTATGTATATCTGTCTGTCTATGTTTTGCATCGTGATAAGAGAAGCCGAGTGCGGATCGTAGCGTTTTTTTAAGGCGGACTAGAGAACGTCGTGGTTTTTTTGTGAAGAATTTTCTGTTTGGTACATGGAAAGGTAATCACTCAGTAGACAGTAAGGTAAATTGAATATCGTAGAGTAAAACAGTAATGTTAACGAGACATGTTAGAACGTATATCTATTATGTATTAATCCGTTATAATCCGTTATATATAATGCATTGTTTATACGTACAATACATATCGTATACCTTTAATTTGAGCTTTTCTCGCATGTTCCTTCGATTAATGTAAAGAAAATGTTTAAAAATTAAAAACTAACTTTTTATAAATATTTAAAAAAAAATCCTGGTACATTTCATTGTGTTAAATCGTTTGTAAAGCTCAAACCAAAGGAATGTGCACAAATTAGTTATTAAATAGATAAAGAATGCAATTGGTATAACTAATTATAATTTTGAATTTTAGGTAGCCTCGTTTAAAGGTGCCTTGACCCTTGACAAGAGAAACTACTTTTTCAAATAGCACACTAACTTATTTTCATCGACAAAATATACTAACCAGGACTCATTATTGATTACGTATAGTAATCAGTCCTAATCTAACATATTCGGAAAAAGGTAGGTCATTACTATACATGTAGTCCTTTTTCACCGTATTCCAATCAATATAGTGATTTATTAGTAAAAAGTTAGGCAAACGATCGCAAAAAAATTAGGAAATCATTGCTATTGAATTTTATCAATTAACCATTAGAAATTTTTTTTCTTCGCTTGTATTAGAAGATTTTTTTTTAAATCGATAACAAGTAATTTTCAATTTTTTATTATTTTCATTATTTCGATATAGTTTAATATGATTTAGAATTAATTTCGTACATCCAAAGTTAATCTACTAATTAGGACTAAACTTTTAAATTTGTATTGACTTAGAATCGGGAAAACAAAAGTTATTAAATAATGCATCATTTTAGTGACTATTTTCGGGCTAAAATAAGTCTCTCGATAAGCACGTGTGAAATCGTCGCGATGCAAAACAACAATAGCTATGTGTAAAAATTTCAATCAATACTCTATTGACTAAAGCTACCGAGTACGAAATGAAAAAAAACGTAAAAATAATGAATATTTTATTTACACGACGATTACGTTTCTGCAAATGATTTGGTTCGTTATAAATTTCATAAGAAAAGTTAAATTTTATACGACAGAGAAGTTATCAAACATTCATTTCTTTGGACAGTCATAAGACAATTTTTTTGAAACTAATCGTTAGATTCATTCGATTATCTATTAACCCCTACTTTTAATTCCTAATAAGGAATTATATAATCTGTTCAAGTAAATTTTTATTTGCATACAATTAATTACCGTAAGTATAATATTATAACCAAATTATTGTTTATCAATTCAAGTAAATACTATCTTCTGTCAAACAATCAATTTATAAATAAATGAATTTTCTTAAATATATAGAAAACTTTTAATTCTGCGTATGTTAATAACAAAAGATTAAATTCCGAAGATAATACGCCACAATTTATTACAATAACACATGATAGATAAAATGTGCACAAAAAAAGACAACTTACTCTAAGAACCTGTAGCTCTTTGTACTTTAAAAAAATTCTGCTTTTCGTATAATTAAGCAATTTTGATACATCATTTCTAAAAGCACGCATCAACGAACAATCCGTATATCAGTAATTAGAGCCTCGAGGTCATAATTTTCTACGGAAATGCTAGTTTTATCGCTGTCCTAAATAATTAATTATCATTGGCACTTTTCTTTCTTTTTTTCTGTCCGTCCACTATATTCTATTGAAACTGGCGCCACATGCAGTCGTAATTTACGTTTGTCCCTATGTTCCTCAATCCACGTACACCTGACGCACAAGGCGACCGACTAATGCGCACGTAACTCGTTACTCCCCTACGCAACGAGTACCGGCGGTATACGTGCACTTATTTATGCATTACTGCGTGTGCGGAAAGCAATGCTAGATATAGATATATAGTTATGGACAAGTTACAGCAATGCGAAAAACCCGATAGACGATAAGCCTATATTTATAATATTACAATAAAGAGGACATGACGACGTGGGTTTGAACAAGGGGTTATGAACTGCGGATGGTGTATTATAACGCGGAGGTTTAGAGATTATTGGATTTCTTTCATTGTCGAGCGACACGTGGATTATAATTGACGGTGACGATTCACTATTTGCTGTCGGCATCTTGATTGTTGTATTTCATTCTCATCGCTTTGAATTATTAAGGTTTTAACGACAGTGACGAATGTTATAGAATTAGTTCATTTTAAATTTGGCGTACGTTTTCTTTTCGCCGAATTTACTATTTAAGGTTCAAGTGTTACATTTTACTATACTGATAGCAATGAATTTTCGTTTTTATACTCACGTCTCGATTTTACGGATATTTGGAAGCTGCGGAGCAAATGTTTTCCATAGGAGTTTATCGATTAAATTACTTATTTGTTTTAAGTAAAGAAGATGGATTCTTTTAGTGGGCACGATTGAGTAAAAATACTAATGAATACAACGCCACACGTCAGGAAAAAAATTCAACCCCCGTCTAGGATTAATAGCTTAACAGCCGTATCTAAATTTTTGACGGGTGACCAAAGAGAAAATTAGGAACAACGAGGAAAATTGATTTTTCCCTCACGAAAAATAACTGCTCAACACGAGGCAGTGATTTGAGCTGAATATGTGTAATTTACCTTATACTTCAGAGCGTGTAGCTAAAGGGAGGTGAGTCAACCCTTACAGTGATTCGAACGTCTGTCCACAAGGGCGGCGAATGGATCGTACGCGAGGATAAAAATCGTTTGATTGATTTTTCATAATTTCTGGCTTCTTGATGTAATTATGGATTGGATTTTTTTGTGATAAGCCGCGAGTGAAAGATTGGCATTTTACGGAGATAATACTTTCGCGATTACCTGTGGCTATTTATACACTGAAAAAATATTGTTAAAATAAAGAAAGATTTATTTGTTTCCGAAAACTGATTTTTTGGATAATCGTTGGAAAAGGTTTGCCTGAATTTAAACTTGGTATTGATTTGAAAAATGTATTTTGTTAAAAGCAATGCGACCAAGGGGTTGTCATACTCAACTGAGTCGATACGACGATAAAACGACTGTTGAAAAATGTTTGACTTGGAATAAATCAATTGAATTACGCAAAACCAAGAGTTAGATGATTTACTAAATTAAGTTACATATTACATTTAAGAGTTAACGGAGAACACTAATTTTAAATAATAGTGTCAAATAACTGGTTTGTTTAGACGGTTTTTATAAAATAAAAAAAAATCACAGTATTTTATTTTTCACCGCCTTTTCTACCCACACTTTCCTACCTCTACGTCGACTCAGCAATGTAAACAATAAGGTTTGAATAAACAAAGGGACGTGTACTTACGGTCGTTAAACAATTTTGAAAAATAAAATAATACACACAATGAAAAAAAATGCCTTTCCTCTTCATATTCATATCCAACTGTCACGAAATTGGGTTAAAGTGACGGAGTTTTAACGACTTCCCTCTTATCTGATCCAAATCGTTCGCCTATTAAAACTCGTACACACCATGAAGACCAAATTTTTATTCAAAACATATACTTTTATTGGCCTTATACAGTCGGCAGTGTTATTACTAATTCTTTCGCACTATAACATTTTACGTTCGCTAATGCACCATAGCACACGCGAACCTCGATTCAGTCTCTCCTATTACCATCGCGATGAATAAATTTGAATGTACATAGTCGATCAACTGAACCAAATCGACTCTGATAAAATAATGAACAACGATTCGTCCGGTGTTCTTATTCAGATGTTCTATTTACATAGCTTTGGTTGAAAAAAGGATGAACCACATCGCCAGACCCACTCGGACGTCTTTCGAGACGTCAGACGGGCTTCTTCCTCTGGTACTAAATCTATTCCAGTGCTCGTAAAAAATTCAAGCCCACATCACTCCTCGAAACGTCCATCAGTCGTGCGAAAAAAGAGCACGAGAAAAGCGTTTGCCTACGGGTTTCTTCGTAGAACCAATAGTCTGTGCATACACATCGATTATTCTCTAGCAGATTGACTGGTCAAACTTTTTTTCTTATAAATATTTTTAAACTGTTCTTTGCTACTGTATTTCCCTTCTTTAACTTACAGGATGGCAAAGTTGGCATTTTATTCGAATTTTCGAAAAATTCTAACTTCTCGAGGAAGCATTTCTAATTAAAAATACAAATTTTTTCAATGTTAAAACTCGCCATCGAACCTTCTCAACACTGAATTTGAAGACACGATCACTTCTTAGATTATTAGGATATTTGTACGTTTATAGCTTTGAAAGTATTTTATTTGCTAAGTTAAGCTATTTTTTCAACAAAAAGCTCTTATGTGTTTTTAGTGAAAAATGCTTCCCTAAGGAGTTACAATTTTTTGTAAATATACTAATAATGCCGGCTTTGACATCCTATAACATAAAGAACCTCAATGAAAAAAAAATCTAAAAAAATTCGCGAAGGTAGATACAGCGCCAAAAAAAACATTTTAAAAATATTTAAAAGAAAAAAAATTTGTTTAACCGATCAATCTGTCATCGAATAACCCATATATATACCTTACTTACGTATCGTCAGTTTGTCGAGTCCGGAATTTCGGGATCGATATTCAACGATAAACAGGTGCGTGATCCAGTTCGTACATACATAGATAGAAACGCACATAGTCTAACGCTGCGACCTCGATACGCGTTCGGGGGAATTAGGCCAGACGCACGACACCGAAATTTCGTGCGGGGGTGGAACCGGTTATTAGCATAGCTACGGTGGTACTATAGGGATTTTTCCTTTCATCGCTGCGTTCGATGCGCCTTTTCGCAGTCGACGTATTATAGCGAGTCACGCCGTCAATTACGGAGAAAGGCTACGTATACGAAAACGTTAATGGAATGAATTTCGCGACGATGACACTTGTTTTTGTTTCCGCATAGGAAGTAACCGGGTCGTTGTCATTTTTTTCTCTCTTCCTTCTCTCGCGATCGGTAATGGTATTGCAAAGCGGATTGGTTTTAGGAATTGAAAAAAGTGTACCAAGGGTGTATTGAAACGCGCGTATTATACTTTAGCGTTGTTCTCTTCATCGATCTGTGAGCTGCGTTATGTCGTCGGGTAAATAAGCTCAAGGTTCGTAAAAGTCGCTGCGGGCAAAATGTTTGCTCGAAATTTCCGAATGCTCGACGAATGGAAGAGACAGAAACGGAGTAAGAAATCGTATAGGAAAAACGGGAACGATATAAGAACACGTCGTCGTAAAGGTAAAGCAATAACGACTTCAGACAACCGTTGCATGAATTGAACTTGAAATATGCGAAGACCCGGAGTAATGCCCGATAATGAGAGTCGTTCTAAACACGCGAATGTGATCCCGCATGGAATGTCCGCTACTCGCGTAACTGTTTAGGCAACACTGGATGGACACATACACGCGGCGATAGAATAATTTATCTTCCGGAGAATGGCATATTCGGTCATTTTTCTTTTTATCGTTTGAAATAATTGATTATTATTCTTTTTCCGGTGCGTAATGTTTAAGTGTGCATCGTTGGAGTGGATTGAGACATGCCAAGAAAGTGTTGTTGCTGAAATCGCTGGGGGACAGGTTTAAACCTAGGAATTTTGTATTAAGAGCTCAATAAATGCAATAATATTACATTTTTTGTTGCAGAAATTCAATGTTAAGGGAGGAATACGTCCTTAAGGGATCTAACCTATGCTAAAGGAGATATGACAGCTTTCAAGTGGTTATTCGAAAAGTAGAATTTAAAGTAGCTACACTATGTTTTAAAAACCCTTTAATGAATAGTACAATTTAGAGTTTATTTTCAGATTTAACAGTTTTGCCTAGACACAATTGCATTTGTTCGCAAATGTTGATTGTAAAAATTATTATGTTCAGTATTTTCTACTCTTACTATAATAACATTGCTCTGTTATTAGAAAGACAACAAAATTTCCTACATTTCTTTTATTATACGAGTCTAGAGGTCTAAGATTTCTTTAAATCTATGTAACGACTAATTCTAATTACACTAATTCAGAAGAATTTCTAATTCTCTCGAATAACACATAAATATATCTTCCAATATTGGAGTAAGTTAAAGTTTAAGTAACTGTAGCTTCGCGTGTGTACTGGAACATGTGTTAGAATTATTTATTAAAATAATTCCTCTTTTAATTGTATCTAGCATACTTATGAGAGATGTGTAAATAATTTAGCAATAATATATCGTACAAAAGTATATATAATAATTTATAGAAGAATTTTTTAGTTCATAACAGCTCACAAAGCACAATACTCCTAATAATCCTACGGTGAGTAATAAAAGCTCTTTCTCGAGTCTAGAAAGATTGTTGATCCTCGTGCTCGTGAATATTTAAACAAAGCCCTCGATACCATTCACTGAAATAATCATTGACAGTGGTTGTGTGCTTTGAGCTAGTCCCTTTTTCCCCTTTCTCTCTCTCTCTCTCTCTCTCTCTCTCTCTGTCACGTCTAGTAAAGGGCTTGTATAAATAAAAGGCACAGAGTTGTGTGACTCGAAAACGGAGATGGTTTTATCGGTGTACACGAGACACGAACACTGTACGGCGTGATTAATTTTATCGAATTATGATCTCGAGTCATGCGAGCTCGCTTATCCGACCACTAATTCACAAAACTATATATCGGAGGGAAAATAGTGTAAAAGCCATTTGTCAGAGCGAAACTTGCGTGAAACTGGATATATTAGAGCTGATCTGTCGCAGTTCCATGAGAAATGAACCCTGATTTTTAGAGACTGCGATAAGACGGAATTATGTGTCGTTTCTAGTTTGAAAATTCATTCTCCTCCTGCGAATCGATCGTTTACATAGCCGCATACTCGTATGCAAACGATGCGATTGCGAAATTTTTATACGGACGGAAGATAAAGTAGGAAACTGCAGAGATCGATAACGGGTGCGATATTCCGAATTCCACTGGGTACAGCGGCGAATCGAAACTTCGCATGTTTCACGACGACGAAAACAAATGTAATTCGATAATATACTCACATTGCGTCGTGAATTTTCTCATTCGTACGATCGTCCAGGGGCAAGACGAAGATGCGACCACTGGCAGGAGTTATGATATCTGTCTTCAGATCCTTTAAGTATGTATTCTGTATGGATGAGAATTACTTAGTTACGAAAATATAATACGAAATTAAAATAAAAAATACGTTAGAACGAGTTAATTACACTGTCCATTTGTATCCTCTTAACTCCGTACACGTCGTATTCGTAGCCAGCAGACAGTGGATTTCGCGATGTGACGTAGATCTTCGACGCTTTTTCCTCCTTCGAACGTCTTTGCCTTTGGTAGAGCGATTCGTATCTGTAAATCAACGAGTATAACATAAATAAACTTTTTTTAAACCCACTACATTCTCTAACTTACGAATCGGTCGTTTTCGAGGGGTACTGGTGAGCTTCATTCTTGAGCACAGCTACTCTGGAGTTGGTATAGTCGTGTGTACTGTGATGCTTCTCGTGACGCGGTCGAGAAAATTTGTCGTCATCCAAGAATTTGGACTCGCTCGCGTCGTCGGTAATAATTTTGTCGAAACAGTTCTCACAAGTCTGGTTGGCACGAGCGGCTGCATCTTTGACGGAGTGAGACCGCAGCTTTCGTCTCTGATGGATAGTCAAATAGCTGGAAATAGAGCGATATACGTATATGTACATATTTTTTTACATTGAAAATAATATACGAATAATAGATGTAACTAATCACCCGTTACTGTCGTTGTAATCGAAATTTCTTTTCTCTCTGCGACTCGACCCATTATCCGGGCTTCGATCGCGACCCTTGCTGTGCATATCGACAGCTGCAGCTTTGGTAGGACGATCGCCAGTATAAATCGGTATTCGAGATTCTTGCCTCGATGACTGTATCGGAAATGTGTAAATGATATTTTTGCGAATTACATCGGTCGAAGTAGATGTTTGATGTATTTGATACTTACTGGGGTTGAATGATCCCCTGTGTCTACCCTCGATTCTTGGTTAGACTGTCTTTCGGAATTGCGGTCACTACGTTTTGGAGTTGCATATGGCTTGTAATTTTTTTCAACTTTTTCTTCCGTTTCCTCTTTGTTGTAATCGAAATCCAACGTGGTAACTGAAGGGGAAATGTCGATAAAAAATGTTCTTTATTACCAAGTTGGCGATTATTTTTTTTAAGAGAATAGGTTACCTTTAGATATATCGGCGGACTTTGAAGCGCGATTAATCTTCTTTGATTTTATATCTTGATTTTGTTTATCATTCTGTAATGAGTAATTTGTAAGTTTTGAATTTTCCGATGTACCGTACGTGTCTATATATGTGCGCGAGTATACACACACACACACACAAACGAATCTTGACTGATTATTCTGTCATAACCTTTATGTGTAAAGTCTAACGTATGCAAATCGTCAACCCATTGATGCCCATAATAATTACACAGAAAAAGACAAGTTTGTAACTGAAATTCTCTGGATGTTATCTTTGCTGAGGTAGATGGACATTTTTGATAAAGAATCTTTTAATGAATGGCCATAAAATAAACAACTTGAATACTAAACGGTTGTAAATGGATAACAATTCATAAAAATATATGTATTCAAAATTAAGGCGATATATATATATATGTTATATATATATCCTTGTGAATACAGCAAACATGTCATATATGGGTCTTTTTAATCGCGCATGCGTTGATGGGTTGGAATTTTGATCTCGACGTTATTTTCTCTATTACTGTACCAAATTTCGAAATGAAAATACTCATAAATTCAGAAAATTCAGAAAATAAAGCTTGAACGAACTTTTCAATAACAAAATATATAATCAAATCTTTTGTCGAAAATACAATAATATTTTCGTTTCAAACTTGATACGATGATAGATAGTGCCAAAGCAGAGATCAGCTACAACTCTTGGTTTTACGTAATTTAGCGGGCTTATTATTTTCACCGATTCAGTCGGTAAAAGTTGAGTATGATACCCCCTTAAGCCTGCAATTTTCAATAATATGTAGCTCCTCAAGCAAGCATTCGTTACTAAAAATTACAAAAGTTTTTTCGCGAAATTTGTTAAACTATTCAAATAAAATACTTTTGACATCGTATAGTTTATTGATAAACCATTCGATAAGGTTTGATTAGTCGGAACAGCATAAAAGAATTGACGTCGATACCTTAGTTGCAACTTGTGAATTGAACTCTGTTTCTAACTAAAAATAAAGTTATCTGTCGATTTATCTCGTATTATTACTAAAATGACTATTTAACACTAAGATCATAACTTTGACTGTACCTAGTGTCTCTGAAATTTACATTACTGAAAGAGTAGCTATTATAGTTTTAAGGCATTTTTAATCTATATTACTTGCTAAAATTGAAAAATCGATCAGGTACTAATTTGATGTTAAACAAATGCGATAAATTATTTTATAGCTGTAATTAATGAAGTGTGGTAGTGATTTAAAGAGACGATTTTAATACTTACTTATCTGTCCAGATAGTTAATAAAATATTTTTCAATTGTTTTTTACAATATTTCTTTTTCTATTACTATAACACTAGTGTGTTCGATAGTCGAATACTTTCGATATATATATATATAACGATAAAATAATTACCGAATCTGACTGCGGTAACAATTTCCACGACGACGTTCTCTCGTTCTTTTCCAGCAAGCTTGTACTTGCCAAAGTACTATGTTCACTCACGGGTCGATTTCTCGGCTTTTTCAAACTGTCCCTAAAATATAACAATAATGGAAAATATTATCCTTTGTTATAAACTATTATATCAATTTTCGGTCTTACTGTTCGTTCTCTATTCGTGACATTGCGATTAATTGGCCTCTTGTTCTCCCAGTGCCTGGTGAAACAGAGCCGCTTCCTGCTTCTATCCAGTCCACGTCAGCCCCTGCAATAAAATTTTGCTATAGGCAACGTTGACGTGTATTTTTTCACCTAATTATTATTCTCAGTTTAATAATGTGTCTAATCGCCAGTTACTGTAGAATAAAAAAGCTTTCTTCCTCGAACTTTTATTACATTATTGATCGCGAAAATCGATATGTATAGCAAGAGCACATAATAAATCTCATTAATTATTTAATTTATTACGCAAAAATCTGATCATTATTCATTCTAGATCATTAATTATTTTATGATGTATAAATCTTTAAAGATTTTACTTTTCCCAACAATATAATTAATAAAATAGACTGCTGATTTAAATGTATTTTATTGACTCTCATTAATCTACATCGGGTTTACGAGTGTTCAATAAGCCTAATAGTATGTATATGTATAATAGGTTATTATAGGCAGTTAATACGTGCGGTGATAATAATTTTGATCTTACACCTAATAAATGTTGATGAATTTGTTGCAACTTAATAGTTTGACCTTATAACGAAAAATTACAAAAATGTACAAAATTAAAAAAAAGAATATTAATATACTTTAATTTTAGTTTTAGTATGTAAGTAATTTTAATCCAGAAATAAATAAAAATATTTATATATAAGCGAAAAATTTAACTTATACCAGTGTGCGGCGAATTTGACGATATTTGAAGGCCATAAACGATGAGTCCATCGACCGAAACACTAGGCAATATCTTTCTTGACAGTCGAGTCTTAATAGCAGCGTGCATCGTCTGACCATCCTGTTTTCCTTTGGTAAATCTCTTACTCGCCTCGAGAATATCCTGAAATAAAATATATTATTGCATTATACTTTAAGTCGCTAGTTTTAAGTAACTTTTAAATTTAATTGCAACTTTTGCTTCATATATAGGTAGACCAACATATAGGAATTTTTTTCCTCTGTTTGGGTTACTATTGAAATTCAAATTATGTTATTTATATGTCATTTTGAGCTATCGCGTTGTATTTTATTAATATATTGCTATTTGTATTACATTTGCATTTGTAATGAGTCTGAGAAAGAAAAAAAGCATCAGAGTGTTTATTTTTCAATCAAATTAAATTGTTTAATACCATAATGAGGCTATGACACGATAATTTTTTAATTCGGCAGTCCGAAATGATACAGAAATCGTTTGAGCTTTTAATTTAGAAAATTATATCTATAAACAGGATTATAACACCGACTGCCGATAGGTCTTACTGAATAATGTTTTTTAATACAGCAGGAGTAAATATAGTTCTTAGTATCAGTCGAGTAATATGCCTGAATTTTTTCAGAACTATTAAAGCAACCTTTTCAATTTTACAAATTAACAATTTTTAAAAACTATATATTCTGGCATATTTGACTCTTAAAATTCTTTGTTTTAAACAAATTTAATTATAATTCATAAATATTTTGATATTTATGAATTTTTTTGTCAAGAAAAACGAACTCACACGAAGAACATATTAAAGAATAAATAGTTTTCAGTATCAACGGAGGAGTGCACCCGATTTTTTTCGGTACCTTGTCTCCTCAATTAATTACTCCAATTTCAATGAACGTCGCTAACCAATGAAATAGGAATACGAAGCTAAATTGGTGAGAATCAAATGTACACAATGCAATTGATAAAACTAATTGACAAAGCGTGTGAGCATCGACGTCAAAAGGAGAATCACCTCTGAATCGTAAATTTGAGACATCACTGCCAAGGTGTCAAGGGCGGAGTATCGAACTCTTTTACGACGATCGGCAACCATCGCTACCACCTTGTCGATAGCGGACTTCACCTTGAACTCCGTGCTTGGAAATGTGACCAGTGAAAATATCAATAACTGAAGAGTATTTTCTCGCATCTGAAAAGATCAATTTTATTTTCAAATTTACGCTTACGTAACGCGTGAAGTATTCAGCTAAAATTTATAGGTACACAATTACACTGTTACAAAAATCTACATTCGTTTCGGTACAATATTTAAAATTGTTTAAATTATGGATTTTTAAACGCTGTTTAAACGATGTTATTCTTTGTTTGATAGTATAGTTAACTAGGGTATAATTGTTGGCGATTGAGTTTATCCAAATAATTGAAATCTGCAAGAATACAAACAAATATTTTAAAAATTATACGCAAGAAAAATTTTCATGATATTAACTGTCCTTTAAACGTCGATGAAAATTTTCTTTTGGAATTTCTAAAGTATTACTATAGAAAGTTAAACGTGTGCATCGAAAAAGGTTCTTCAATCTCCAGAAATAATAACATACAATTACCGAAATTTAAAAAGAAAAACTAAACGTACAGGGGAGTATGATAGTACAGCAATAAATACTTATATAGCCATTCGAACTAATGTGTTTAAATAACAATACCCATTATAATATGTTAAACCTAATTAGTCTATACACAATGACCATTAAACACTTTTTTAATATTCCATGCGACGATAAATATCGTCCATAGTTATACGTTATAATTTAAACATTGTTTTACAATATTTCATTGTTAATCAGCCTATCGTTAATACTAACATATAAAACGTATTTAAAAATAAATACTAAAAATAGCCATAAATTTTGTAACTTTGCTTACATACCTTAGCGTTTCTAGCACCAATACATTGCGGCTGAAGTAATTTCTCAACGAACAAACCAGGACTGGTTCGAAGCATGACGAGCCTCGCGAGATGAGCCGAGTTTGGACCACCTTGTCGAGCTAATCCCCAAGTGATCACTGATAGACGCTCTTTTAACGCGTCTTCCGATACACCAGTAAGTACGACCTGAGATATAATTAAAAACCGCAAAATTATGTCATAATAATTGTTTAAACATCGAAATGTACAGGTGTAATATTAATGAGGTAATTATTACTCTTGCAACGGAGAGTCCAGCAGCAGCGACTCGGCAACTTCTCTCGCCGCCGAGAACGGCGTGTAGCAAGGAGCCAAGTCTCGGTTCAACGGCTTCGAGAGCCGGTGTTGTTCGAAGGGCAGAGGCGATTCGTTCCAGACCTCGTACTCGAGCTCGCCAATCTTCCTGCGTTACAAAGGAGAAATATTTTTAGATATATTTTAGAAAAGGTGATTCGAATTTTTTTTTTCTTTAATTTACTAATTTGTATATTTTTTAAGCATTTTTAAAAAAACGCCGTTAAGCGTCAAATCTCTTTTTAAAATTAAAATGTCTAACAAAATTTACAAATTTAAAGCCTTTTGGCAAGAGTATCCCACCAAGAAAAAATTAAAAAAAAAATACATTACAATTTTTCCTTGTTTTCTTAGTGTCCCTACTCGTCGAGAGTAAAAATGGAAGAAAAAATTCTATTACAAACTCCAACTTGTTGACCAATAACCAACACGTGATAACGTCGTAATAATAATAAGATACTACGATAAGATTTTTGTTATCTCTGAACCCAAAAACGTTAATATTCATGAAGCGTAAGCCTCCCCCGCTAAGTATATACTACAAAACTCTACACCTACATCTGCGAATACTATAATTTTTAAAAATAACACAATTTAAAATATATCCCAAACTTTCATTCAAAATCCCTCTACTTTTCTCCCGAGTATAACATTTTCTGAACCACCAAAAATTACTCCAAGATCTATTAAGTACCTTTAGCTCAACCCCACTAACCAACGATCACCTCTCCCCGTTAATGTATATTAACACACATACACACAACGATCGAAAAAGTTGCATATAGTTAAAAGAATCCAATGGCACAGCTTGAAAAATAATAAAATAACCGGGTTCGCTCGACTAATCAGAGAATTACGAATGCAGTATTCGAATAAATTGCGATAATGTCCCTCCGTAACTTGCGGAACAGAAACAACCGTCTCGCGTGCGTACGCCTATATGTATATATATATACACATATATATTTATATATATGTACGTGCATACCTATATATAGGTGTGTACGTATATATAGAGCAAGAGAACAATGGCCCTGTTATATACATATACATTATACATATATAGTTTTCTTTCAACTGCCTTAGAGTGAGAGAGCACGCAACACGTGTGTCTAATTATTTTCTATGCAACTCTGTCTGTACACGCTAGAACCGCATAATTGTGCCAGGAAATTTCCCCGCGAGTTTTCATTCCGAGCCGAAGGAAATTATACCGCGACTGTTGACAGCCTACGCTATATAAATCGTTTGCCGCCATATAACTGCTGCTGCTGCTGCTGCTGCTGCTGCTTTCTTTTTATGAATTATTCAGTCGAGTCATCATCTTGCTCGCTGCTGGAGAAATAGCGCAGTGGTTTTTTAATCGATGCGTCTACCGTCATTGTCTGCCTATGTGGTTTCGTGAGTATCAATTTTGTTTCGTTTTTTTTATTAGAATATTTTCTACGGGTAAAGGTTCATTGTCGAAAATTTTAAGGGATATGGTTGAATATACAGTGATTTATTAAAGAAAATTTGTATTTTTAAAAATTACGTTTTTAAAGAAGAAAATATGCGATCGAATTAAAAGGCAGTATTTTGGCTATATGCACTTCGTGTAGAGGGAAGGAATATTGCGGAAGTGGTTTGCTAATTAGCTCAGATGCTTAGAACCGATCGTTTTGGATGATTGATGTGGCTGAATGATTAGCGCGACATTTTTTCTATTCGTCTACGTTTTTTGATTAATTGACATTATATAAAAATTAGTTTGCAGTTTTACATCGATCTTTCGGAATTAAAAGTTCAAATGGTCAACGTACGTTTAATTAAACTAATAATAGTTTGATATTTCGAAAAATCGTACGTCGAAACAGAATCTGCTACATGTAAGAACATGTGTTTAACACGAATAAATAAGATGTTTAGGAAAATTGAAAAATAATATTTGCTTTTGGAAAATATTTATTTTACGTTACTAACTATGTACTGGAATTAAAATGAACTTAAATGCAAATCGAACAAGTTTTTTCTACTCTAATAATTCTTTTTCCAATACTAAAGCTTAACTATAGAAGTGACTATTTGAATATTACTGTAATGTTCTATCAAGCAAACCAACACATTTAAAATTACACCATCATGTCAGTCGAAGGCACACAAAAAATAATTTCAAAACCTGGAGCTTAACATTGAAAATGAGTCAAAAAATCTTTGTACGTAAGGTATTTTATAAAATACGATAGTTCAACAATTGGATCACACGTCAGGAAGCTTAAAAAATAAACTAGAAGATAATTTAGTACACTTTGCAGTATATGTTTCAAAACCAGGTTCAATCGATGTTATTTAATTGCTAATGTCGATTTTAAAATATTTGTATACAACAATGCACTCTATTTTTTGTATTTATCTATTTAATGTCACACCCTCTAGAAGGTATTAAAATAAGTGTCTGTGTGCACAATTCTATACTACTTAATTAACATCTTTGTACTGCAATCGTCAAATTACTAATGTTATCGATGCGATTTAAATAAATAAATAAAAAAGATCCTATTTACATAGAATGATTTGAGTTATTTCATGAAATACATAAAAATACTAATAATGAATTACATATAAATACTAATGATTTCTTTCTTACAAATATTACAGTGCAGTTCCACTCCATTAAAATAAAACGCTTCATAGATTAATTATTACAATTAACTGAAAAAAAACTATGAATCAATTCAAACGATAAGCATACAAATGAATAAATCAATCGAATAAAAAAAGTCTAAACACATCTCCATTTTTCAAGCAACCAAAACTAATAACAATATTCCAATTCGAAATTTTGAAAAATGTAGTCGCGACACCTGGAAGCAGCTCAACAAACCGAATTAGTATGCACTAGATCAATGGCCGCTCAAGGCTAAGAAGAGACTACGTGTCACGCCTCTCACCGAAGACGAGCGAAAGAAAAAGATAGATAAAGCTGAGGAAACCAGTTACTCTCGATCTGCTGTAGAGCTCACACGCGTCTTTCTCCATCTGCATCTCGAGCCGGCAGAGTTTAAACGCGGAAAGAGAATGTTTTCGACGATGTCTCGCTGATATTTCTTTGAGTTTATTCTCAACTCTTTTCGTGTTTTTATTTATATTCTTTATGCGAACATTTTTGCTGTTATCTTATTTTAAGCTACGAAGAATCGAGAAGGCGTTCGCACGCGTACGAGATTAACAAGTGTGACGATGTCTCGGATGATTCGGAGGAACTATTCGAAATTTTTAGTTCTATTCACCCTTGGAGCGCTATTCTTTTTGCTTTTGAGGAGAAGCAAATTAGTCAAGTCGTACAATGAACCGGTTTACGAAATTGGAGACAGCGAAAAAGCACAGGTGCGCGTTCTTTTGTTTTTATTCTTGGACACAATGCAGATGAGTCAATCCACGGAGTATAAGAAACAACTCTATACCTGGAAATCGAAAAATTATTCTCAAGGGCTCATCGACCGGACACTATTTTACACGTTCGTTTCGGCTTGCTACTTGATTTTATCGTCGACAGATAAACTGTTCGTGTAAAAAATTCAAGTACAAAATGTAAATTAACATCCGAAATGTAAAAAAGGCATATATGATCGAGTGATTCTCCAAGAAAAAATTGCTTCGATCAAAAAATCGCTTCACGACCCAATCCAAGAGGAAAGGTACGGAAGTTTATTGAAGAAATCGTATTTCTCAAAATCCGTGTACATTTTGTACGTTTAAACAAACAGAAAAGATCCTTTTTTAAAATCTTTGAAATAAATCTCATTTTACTCTGAAGATGCCCAAGAACCAGTTAAAAATAGTCCAATCGATGTGCCCTCGCGAATAATTTTTTTGTTTCGAGGTGCCATTGCGTTACTTTATGGAGTTACTCGCATGCAATTATAATAAAATCATAATTTATTATTCGGAACTGACGTAATTTATCATATTCAGAGCGAAGCGGAAATCGATAATCGCGAAAGAATCGCTCGAGTAAGAAAAGTATGCAAGAAGTACGAAATGGGCCCTTACAAAACAGCGAGTTCCACAGTAGCGTTCAAAGAGCCTCCTGCGCCTCAATACAGTATTTTTTACATGGACAGGTATTACTTCTATATATGAATAATTTACCGAAAAAAATGGTGTCTCTGTTAAATCGACGATTAATTTCCATCGCAGCAAGCACAATGTATCGTATTGTCCAATTTACAAATCTGGAAGTACCACGTGGATTTACAATTTGTGTTTGTTAAATGGAGTTAGCGAAGAGGAACTATCCAGCGGAAAAGAACAGATTTCTGTCATAGCCAGGAGAATCATGCCTGAGCTCGATTATCCCGAAGCCGACGCAGTAAGTAGATTCCTTTCCGCAATGCGAGCTTGACATTCAAAATTATGAAAAAGAAGGTAATAACATCTCATTAAGCTCCTGAAAAAAACAGCAAAACTACTGATCGTGAGACATCCATTCGAAAGACTACTCAGTGCCTACCGTGACAAATTGGAAAATTCAGTCGCTGGACGGGAACACGGAAGTCTCCATTTCTACAAACGCTATGGAGAATCCATTGTGCGCAAATATCGAGGTATATTCAGACTCAGTAATAGTCGTTATCGATTGAACAAATTATTAGCTAGTGAATTTTTAAGTTACAAACAGGCTGTTTGATTGTTTAGGTGTACAATTAATAATGCTAATGAGGACTAGTAAATTAGGTCTGAGCTTTACGAGATTAAAGTGGAAAATTATTTCGTGTTCGATTAGATTATTGCGTATATAGTTTATAGAGAGTTTATCTTTGCATTAACTATATGTTTAATCGTATAAATAAATATTTATAGAATTAAAGAAAACAACAAATAATATTGACAAAAATGACCTTTTAATACTCAAACAAATGTCAAATTGGCATTCAAGCAAGTAACGTTTTTCTCGATATAATTTTACTTATCAAATACATCCATCTCAAAGCCAAAGTATCGTTTTTTAATTCTAATAATAAGTATGTACTTAATTGATAAAAGCAATTTTTTAATAAACCATCTTTCGCAATCCTAGTGAATCGAAAGCTCCAAAGTTCTAAAAGTGTACCAACGAAATTATATCAATACCTCGAAATAAGCCAACGAACTACCTTAAATTCCATTGCAACCTTATTAATTTAGATTAAAAATAATCCCATTTGATAAATCCATTACCATCTCTGTCTGCATCATCATCAATGAGATGTATCGATCAGTTCCTTTATTTAAAATCTAAAATAATTGAATTTTCTAGACAAGAACCGGGCCACTCCGAGCAGTAGCCAAGTGATTCGTCGAGTGGGTCTCCCGCCTCCCGCAGGAATCGAGCCGACTTGGCGTGAGTTCGTCGACTACCTGATCAACACGGACCTGGCGAATTACGCCGACGACCACTGGACGCCTTACTATCTTTATTGCACACCTTGTTTGATTAATTACGACATTATCGCCAAGGTGATATTATCTCGTTTTTTTAGTACTGAATTGTTATTTTTTTTTATTTCTCCTTCTTTTTTTCAACTCGAGTAGGCGATTATGCGCGAGTCGTGATTGATGCCTAGTTGTGCAACGGTAGTGCGGCTATGTGCACTTTGTCTGGAGACGGAATATTGAGGAAGTGGTTTGCTAAGTGGCGCAGATGTTTAGAAACGATTGTTTTGGATGATTGATGTGGTTGAGTGATTAGTTCTGTTCGTCTACTTTTTTTTTTTTTTTACCAATTGATCATACACGTATTAATGTACAGTATTAAATTGATCGTTCGGAATCAAAACTTGAAACGCTCAACGTACGTTTAACGAAAGTAATGACTCATTTTCGTGGGATTGGGAACAACTTTATTAAAACGTATTATTATTCACTGTGTACAAATTAAAATGTGCTTAATTCCATCAAGTAATTTTTTGAAAAACAATAAGGGCCTTTATTCAACGTGTGCGCTGAATTTATTTTTTAATGTATAGTTTTAAAGAAATTCTTGAAAAATAAAACTATTCTTTGATAAATGCATGGTCTGAAAAACAGCAAACCTGTTTTCAGTCTAATAATGATAAAAGTTCAAATAAAACATAAATTATTAATTTTAAATTCTTTTCGTGCACAACGAAAATACGGGATAGACATTAATTCGAAAATAGTACTGTACTTTATTTACAATGCAATTTAAATAATATTTCAAGTAATGATCGAAAATGCACAATTTGTTTATTTACCTCACTTGGCGCAACAATAATTTAAACAACAATTTACAAACTATTATAACAGCATTGAAATACACTAACAAAAACCGTTAATTAAAAATTTATTTTAATCAAAAAACAACGAATCGCCCGACCCCTTTTAGCGACTATCAGCGTACGGTACATCGATAAATCCTATTCTATATACACCGAGCCCCTATTCTAATTTTTTTTTTCGTTATCCACGCGACAGGTGGAGACTTTATGGCGCGACCAGTTCTATGCGATTCATCAGTTGGGCCTCGAGGAGCAGATAAGACCACGATGGAGACACAGCACATCGAATAACATCACCGACGCTGCCACCGTCTACTTTCGCCAACTGACCAAGGAACACGTACGGAAACTTGACGAGAAATTTAGACTGGACCTCGAAATGTTTGGCTACGACACCGAGAGATACTACGAGTTAGCGACGGCGGCGTCGTGAGCGATGTGATACACGTAGATTTGTACATACAATAATTATAATTGTGTAAAAGTTTTTTAATGCGTTTTGATACATTTCAACGGATTGCGTAACTCGCGTGGTGTTAAAGAAAAGCAAAATAAAGTAATGATGAAAAGTTTTAATTGCACGTGTCGAATTTATGATAAGATTCTTCTGAAAATTCAAATTTCTTCTGAAAAAATTTTTTCTGATCATTCAAATTAAAAGCCGTAAATTCCTACGAAACGAAATATATCAAAGAGTATTCCTACCAAATTTGAGCCCAATCCATCTATCTGTTCCATGGAATTTTGTGAATACTGACATTTTTGTTTTGTAATGTAATTATTCGCCATTAAAACTATTTGATCGTTGTATAAAAAAATTGTATTGCTTTTGAAAATGATCTCTTTGGACAGTCATAGGAAAATATTTACCTGAATCTAATCATTATTATTTTAAGTAAAACCTGTTTTTCAATTTCAAAACTAAAATTTAAAGTATTAATTTATTAAAAAATATGTTGTAATGTAATTATTTAATTAAGGTACATATTATTTTATATAAAACCTGTTTCTTATTTTAATAATTATTTTAATAAATCGTTAATTGAAATTTCAAATTCTCAATGAACTTTCAATAAGTTACTCAATCCATTCAAGCAGTGTTTTATTTGTAAACAGTAAATAACATATTTTACTCGAAACAATTTCGTTTTTTTTTATACGTAATTTAATATTTTCTACTGAAATAAAGTCAATTTATTTCTCAGATCTCACCACATCATTGAAACAACTATAAATTCTAATTTTGAGGATATAACATTTCATGTCTGTCTATTCTCTTAAACCAGGGAAAGTAATGTTTCCTCGTAAACAAGACCTAAACCTTTCACAATTAGATAATCGTCATCGGCTATAACGACGAAACCTCAAGCTAAATTATTCAGACAGCAATTTCAAGTCTTATCGAAGCTTTCCATAACGATGTGCTATAATCTTCGAAAACATTACCGATATGTTCCATCCAAGCCACGAAAGAATATAAAACGAAACGACTTCGTAAAAATTGACAGGCTACTCGAAACAAAGTCACTTATCTTCGACCTTGACTTTGTTCAACTATAAACTTCCCCTAAGACTTACGTCAAACAATGAAAGTACGTCACTGCATTATCTACAATCATTGCGTTTCCATACTACGACCCAAAGACCGGGAATGTCATTCACCGCCAAATAATTCCGATTCCTTTGGCAATAAATTCCAAAATTACTCTCTCACCCTCGAGCACATACAGCCCACCATATCAACCCCAAAAGCTCCGTGGGAGTTTTTCACCGGCTTGACGTATCCAAGCCGATCCGATATCCCCCTTGGGAGATAGATTCACGAGCGTGAATGAATCGTCGCATTGTGACGCATGTTGGACCACGTGTCCGTACATAAATATATATATATATATATGTGTGTGTGTATACTCATACATAGCAAACAACCTCGAGCTCCGCGTCAGTCTAAAGCTCTCCTTGCAATCGAACTTTTGAGCGAACGCGCGCTTGAATCGATCGTCGCGCGACCCAGTTACAGCCGCACACGCGACCAACGTCGAGGTCTTATCGGGACGAAAGCCGTTTGTATGTGTATATATAGTCTCGACTGCGGCTTTTGGCTGGAGTGCGTGCGCGCCAGCGCTTGGCTCGAAAGAGACGACGCGGTGAGCTTGCAAGCTTCGGGTGCGATGAACTTTTTGATTGTAGAGCCGAGATTTACTTTTTTTTTCGCTTGGTGTTGTTTGCCACGCTGGGGATGGAAATTTTAGGACGCATTGGTTATTATACACTAGTAAGACCGAGCTCGATTGTACTTTAACATTCACGGGGTAGAAAAGCTTCGCGAAGGATGTTGATCGCTACGTTGAGAAAACACGCGCTGCGGTAAATATTGGACAAGTCGTTATTCGCTATGATTTTACCCCGTTTCACCTCCAGAATAATTGCTCGGGATTGACGTCGATCGTAAGTGGACCGCGATGAATTCGTTATTCATTGTATGTATATATATACAATATATATGTGTGTAGAATGCAAATTTTAATCGAATTAAAGGGGGGGTTATTATGCATATTATTCCTTCCCTGAACTTTGAATGTTCGTAACAAAAAATTTAATATTATTACGTATAGCTAATGTTGTTTTTATTAAACGAATATTAAAAAACATAAATAGTTTAATAAAACCCACCAGAACTAATGTTATCACCCTGTGCTGAGATACGATATTTTAAAATTTTGGTTTTTATCTCAGCTACAGCTCGACGTATTGTTAAGATTCAAATCTCGAATGATCATTTTGTTGTTGTCTTTTTTCAAATAAATTAAATTATTTATACCATTTTAAAATTTAGTAGCTTACTGTTTTTTTCTAATTGTCCACAACTTGATTTTTAAAATTCAGGTTCAAAATGATCGTTTTATTGTTTTTAAATTAATTATCAATTCGAAATCATACAGAAATCTTTTGTTATTTTAATGTTTAAAATAAGGATACAATTATTTTTTAATTTTAGCTGTGACGTAAACAAAGGCTTGAATATCTAGTTCTGTTGTTTTGGACTTTCGAGTTGAACATTTATCATAAATATCGGAATCATGAAAATAATTCAAATCGTTTGGAAAAAGAAAACAAAAATAATGATTTGTTTAAGTCTGATAAATAAAATAAAATAAAATAATAAACTGCAATTCGAAAGCTCAAACTTAAACATAAACATATACCATAAACTTCTGAGTTTATAACATACATTTGCGACCGAAAGTGAAAGTGTAACTTCGTAGTAATATTACATTTTTTACAACGGACATTCAAGATTCCGATTAAATGCGAAAATCGTTATGAAATAGCGGCATACGACGATTTTACACACAACGACGAATAATTATAAATTCAAACGACAACCTCTGACCTCTACTACAGCGAAACAATCGAAACGTCTCGGTTATAGTTTGCAACATTGCACAGTTTAGATACATATTAATTAAGTGGTAAGGTTCAGGCTCAAGGCAGCCAATTCATTATACAGTCGGGTGCCGTAGTTGTTAGCGAAAAGAAAGAACTTTTACAACCCTTGAAAACGATTCGGTTGAACTTGACAAGTAATGACAATCGATGATCCTCCGAAGAATTCAGTCAATGTTTGCTTTTTCCTGATTAATCATCAGTACATTTACTTTTATTCACATCCGCTAAGATTTTACATTTATATTGTCAGCATTATGCCGCGCGAAAAACATATCTTTTAATCTGTAAATCTACAACGAGTCGTAAAATATAATATCGCTTTAATAATTTACGTCTGAACTTACATTTTTTAGTATTTCCTGATTCTTAATACACTTTTTTTACGGTAGGAATTATTGCGCGTATATACCGAACTTTCATGAGGTCAATGATTTTTCAGAGACTGCATAGATAAAACTATCGATCCTTTTGAGTTTCTCACGAACGTGTTTGCTCATTGAGCGTTTTAAATTTGCACGATGTACCTGTTTTTTTTCTTTTTTAATAATGAACGACTAATTTATTTTTTAAAATAGACAGCAGTGCTCAGCGAAATGGGAAAAACTTTGTCTACGAGGGAGGTTTGAAATGTTTTTTAGTCAATCGTTCGTGACCTAAATGATTCGTCCACGGGCGAAGGCAAAGATACGATTAACAATTTTTTTGTAGGAGAACTTAAGAAGAGAGTTTAAAGTGGCTATAAGAGTATAGTATCGATCGTAAGGCTTCCTTGAGAGTAAATTTTCTTCTACGCTTCGCGAGTAGTTTACTAAGCAAATAAAAGCATTAGAACAAACTGTACAACTGTGCTCGAAAAATTATTACAGAATAAACGATAATTGCTGAGCTCTTGTTTAATTACAACGAGTGGATATTTCAATTACGCATAAGTGAGTCAATTCGTTTATTAAACTGATAAATAATTCTTCAGCGGAAAGACTGATTGCATTTTTTTCCAAAGCACTCGTCGGGTCAATGCTTTTAGCTTAAGTATAAATGGTAAGTTATTTCAATTTATCGATTGCTTTGTGTTCTTTGCAAGTGACAGAACAGCCTTTAACCTTACGAGGTTCAGACGAGAATCATATCGAACGTAAACAAAATAAACTTTTCACTGTCCCATTAGAAGAGTACATTAAGCATCATCTATTACCGATTTAACAGTCTACTCAAACAAACTTTATCGCGTGTGGAAATGTAAATGTAAATGTGCATAAGACCTTACCTTATTGTGAAAATCGATCAAAATCTCTTCGTCAACAAGACCCAGCTCTTCCCAGCTTGGCTCTTTAAACTTCCACTCTCCGTCGCTACTGCTGTCCGACGATCGTTCCTTAGCGTCGAGGACCGATTTTTCCAGATCGTCATCGATTATTCCTAACTGAGCGTCGACCTCCTCGTCGTTACTTTTACTTTCGTCAGCCTTGTCGCTTTCCACGATCTTATTTGAATCTACTGTTTCTTCTTCACTTTTAGTTTCCGTTACTTGTTCGCTTTCACTTTTCGATGGATTTTCCAGTAGGTCTTTGTCTTGCGTGGAATCGGTTGGTTTGGCAAGTGGTTTGTCAGGGTTTGGATTGTCTTCGAGCGAAGCTCGTCTGCTTGCGTCCTTTGTGGGACTCGATAATTCCATGAGAATGTAGTTTCGCTCTTGTCGGGGAAACACCTCGAAACCGGTACTTTTGGCTGACGAACTACGACGTCGCTCTCGTCCTATCGGAATTCACGATGTAAACATTTATTTTATTACACGAAAGCTATCTACTCGCAAAGCCTCTTACCAAAACTGTTGGCTTCGACGTCGTCCAGAAAATCGAACTTTGTAGATTTTTCCAGTGCCGAATTCGATCGGTACATCGATCTCATCGTGTTCTCCTGATCCTTTTGAATTTTTTCCTGGAACTCGATCCCACTCTCGTCCCCGAATACACTATCGATATCATCTCGTATTTTATTCGGATCTACAGCTTCGCCGAGTATATTAGAACTGGGACTCGACAATCTTGTGTTTTCGACGAAAATATTCTCTTCTCTTCTAGGCGATACTGATGGTTCCTCACAGACGCGAAAGGACGGTTCCTCGGATGAATCGATCTCCTCAATGACTATTCGAGGTGAAGTTAACGATGTGATAGAGTCTCGTCGAGATCGATGGGACCTAGAGGTGATTCAAGATATTGAAGGTGTGCTTGGAATTCTTATTCATTTTGTTATTAATGCAATTTATTAAAGGGACTTATGGTGTTTTATCCCCTTAATGTACCGGATTACTTGATGATCTCAAAATATTTTTAATACCTCGTATACAACATTAGATTTACCAGACCAGTCATTTTGACTTGTAGTGCAATTTTCAAAAATGACGTTGTGACTTTTGTAAATAAAAAGTATACATAAATAAATAAAATTATATACTATAAAATAGATATACTTAAATAGATAACATATATCGTATTAAAAATTAATAATCTTAAGTTCCGCAACTACGTACATATTTCATGATCTTGGACTTGATTCAAACATATTTCAAATAAAAATTGCAAATAAAATTGTCTTGTTTTAATGTTGCTGGGGGCCGTTATCGCAGTGTTTCTGTACTTTCGAAATACAATCACGTGAACGAGAAAATAACTAGAAGCGATTATACAAAATTCGATCTACTAAACACAAAAATTATAATTAATCATTAATACAGTATTTGGATATTTTCTTAAAAAGAAGTCGAATCAAACCACTTGTCAGATGTCCGCTAAAAATGTAGGACGAAAGTATAAACAGTTTGAGAATCTTAGCATTAATTATAATAAAAACGTCGCAGCTATTTATTTGAAACTGAAATTTATACACATTGTACGGACTTGATTTGCTCCTGGTGTGTACATACCTCTACACGAGATTTTGAATAAAAACAGATACAAATAAAATCTCTTCCCTGTTTAATAAATCAATTCGAAATCATTCGACTTTTATAACAATATAATAATAATGACAATAATAATAAGTAAACATTACCTCGCTTGCTGATCTCCGTAATCGGAGCTCTTGCTCAAGATGCTTTTCTTCGGGCTTAGGTTACCATCGTGAACATAGAAATCCCTCCTGGGACTACTGGATGCCGATCTTTTGTGCCTATACCTGTTTCTTCCACGAGATCCAGTTGGCTGCGAAGATGATCTTACGCGACGGGGTTGCTGAGGTGGTAACCTCGTAGCCGGTGATACCGGTAAAGGTATCCTCGTTCGGGGTAGTTGTTGTGGATGCAGATTCACATCCGATAAGACAGACTCAGCGTCCTCGCTGTCGGGAGTGCGAAGCTTGACGATCTCACCGCCAAAGTGTACACGTCTGCGCATGCAAGACGTCGAATATCTTTCGATATCTTGGGATATTTTTAATTCAACTATTATACGAGTTGATTCTCACCTGGGTGTCTTCCTTCGGTCCAGTAGGTCATCGCCCTCCTGATCACGGTCGTCTTGATTGTCATCTCCGTCGTCGTCTTCGATGTCTACTTCCTTGGTCTTTTCTTCTTCTTCTAATATCGTCATGGTAATAGCCGTTTCTTCGTTGAATTTTATCTCAGTCTCCAGGACGATCCTCGCTGAAGCGATACCTCCGGACGGGCCAGATCTCGAAACTGCGTTTCCCTCTTCATCCTCCTCTGCTATACCCGACGTGTCGGAGTCTTCTTCGCTTTCCCAATTTGTATCCAATGCCACGACGTTCTTAATGGACTCATCGACCGAATTCTTCCGATGCGACTGTTGCTTCCCTCTCGACTGTTCGGGTAAATCATGGTGTTTCGCATTCAGAGTTCAAGGGGAGATTTTTAGGGGGTAAATTCGAGGGGTGCGGAAACAAATTAATCGAGCTAACTTTAACTTTGCACACTTTAAGGAGGCAAGACACCTTTGAAATGCAATTTACTAAATTAAACATTTTAAATATTTATAATAATTTAATTATAATTTACACTTGTTCTAATAATGGAAGACGGCTTTACTTTCAATTTGAAAATTCATATTTTATGATACGATAACTTTATTTGCTTTAAAACTAATATAATTTTTTGATAAACAAAAAATGCACCCATTTAAATATTACATTTAACATGCAATAGTAAATCATTTTTATACTAAAACAAACACTTTCCTAGTACTGTCAAAAAATAATTTTCTTCGCCTCCTATTATAATTTACAATCGAATTTCAAAATAATATTTTATTTTTAGCCGATGACCTCACCCACTATTATTATGATTAAAAGTCATATTTACCCCCGGTCTCTTCC
Organism: Apocrypta bakeri; assembly: GCA_018906985.1. NCBI lineage: Eukaryota > Metazoa > Arthropoda > Insecta > Hymenoptera > Pteromalidae > Apocrypta > Apocrypta bakeri. The sequence goes on from JACCIA010000002.1 coordinate 6,716,005, forward strand.
TTTTCGCAGTAGGTAAGCTTCTCTCGATTTCATAAACATCGCACAGAAGATCGAAATTCCTCTTCATACTATCATCCACCTCCTTCAGATATCCCCCGAACTCATCATCCCCGATAGCGTCGCGGATCTTAGCTAACGATCTCAATGCCGATTCCTGATGAGTCACCTGGACGAGTCTCATAGCCAGAGCTTGCGTAGCTGCGCGTAGAACCCCACTTCCAGGTCTTGTACTCGACCGCGATGGAAACAGTAACAATGGAGTACTCAGTATGACACCTGTTGCGATACCGGTCTCGTAATCGTCCAATACATCCGGGCGATTCATACCGTCGTGTAGAATCTGATCGATAGATTTCGTTTTCAATGATCGACGAGTCTCGATTAAAAAATAAAAATCCAAGAAAAAGAACTCACTTTCGTGATGACCTCGTCCCTGCTAGGTGTGTGCAGCAGGTACATCCGCAGAGCATCGAGCGATCCCTTTCTGACAGCGGGTGCTGAATTGCCAAGATTTTCGACGAGATCGGTTAAAATCGGCGCTACGACCTCGTCGATCTCATTGGCAGGAATAGTTGGCAATACATCGACGAGGACACGTAAGGCGTGTTGGCGGACTTCCCATTCGGGGTCTCGAAGACGTTGAGAAATCTCGTCGAAAATCGCGGCGACGTCGGTATCTCGTGGGAATTTTTTCGTTCGCACCTTTGCGAGAAAAATTTACGTTAATGATTATTGTTTCTGCTGCTTTGAGAAAATTTACTCTCCCGCGTTTACTGTTCGGCGAAAATTACGAGTTTGGAAAATCGTTTAAAACTAATTATGCAAATTTCTGTTTGCTCGCTCGGTTATATATTTAGGTATACATATATATATGCACTGTATATTTTTTTAAATAATGTCCGACTATTCTTCTCTCGGTATAAAAATCTTCAGTGCGAAGTATTGAGGTCAGACATAGAAGTTTTCGTGTAGGCTTATCCTACTTTCCTAATATTTTCCGATCTGACTTCGCGTCTGACCGGACCGAGTCTTGAACTACTTCCATATTTTAGGAAAATATATATATATACGTATGTTTGTACAGAACTTGTTGAAATTACTCTGTTGCTCCTAACGAAGGAATATATGTTAATCAGAGCAACTTTGATAACGAATTTCGGCCTGATTACAATACCGACAAATATGCGTGCCCCAATTCAACACGCAAACTCAAGTGTACTCTGACCGGCGTATCAAAAAAAAGCATATCCTACTGTCCATTACAACGAATTAGGGCCAAGTGTCGCCCTCCCGAAAAAATAAGCGTGATATACAGAGAAAACTGTTATCGATAAGACATCCAATTTCAGGAATTATGTATTTATCGAATTCGTCGTACACTTTGAAGTGGTTATAGATGTTGAGTATACTGAGAAAAAATTTGCTAAATATTATAAGTAAAAGTCTTTGCTGAAAAATCTTCCGATAGTGGAGATAATTTTATTTGAAAAACTACATTTTGATTTTAAACCAAATTTTTTTTAAACTAAAATTATTCGCAGTAATACGTTACTTTATTGCGTTTAAATAAAGAATTACTATACACTGGATAATTTTTAAAATACAGAATACAAATTTGAATGTAACCAGTAGCTATTTAGTACTCAAACGGTTTTACTTTAATCGTATTATTATTGATAAATATACAAGAAACTTCAATACCAATTCACATTTTCAATGTATCAATACACGCATCCACAGATAAAAAAAAAAATTTTTTTTCTTAATACCTGTATAGGTAATCAAGAGCTTTGAAATGTCTATTCCACGTAATAACACCGAAATTTATTTTACACAATCCCAAATAATAAAAATAATTCACTCGATCAGTTCAAATGCATAAAAAGAAAGCCAAGACTCACCACGTACTCCCAGAGCGGCGTCAACTGAACTGGCGCACCCGCACCACTCGGCGGTGTCATCTTCATCCTGGCCGATGTTGACCTTATCGCCGAATAACCGTCCTCGACAAAGAGACTGTCGTCGAGTAGGGGCACCGAGTCCTGTTGGGACTGGATCGGCCCCAGATCCGTTGAGCCCGTCATGGATGCGAGCTGAGTACCTCCGCTGCATCCGGGCATATTTCGACACTACCTTTCATCGACACAACCGAGTCTCTGTCTCGGATCGCGACGATGCCGTTGCTGCTGCTCTTGCCGAGGATGAGTATTCGACGATGATCGGCTTACCTTCATCCTGCCAGCTTAGCTGGAACTAGAAAAGAAAATATATTCTTTTTTTTATCTCCCGCCGACGATAAAATTTATTTATTAAGACATTACTTTTGCGATAGAAGAATGTTTTTATCATAAGTAATGCTATTTAAGTAAAAAGTTGTATGCAAATACATTTTTATTGAAATGCAATTGTATTTTGTATAATATGTGAATAATTTTTTTTTTTTAATTATAAGAAGTATATTTTTAAATAAATATTTAGATTACGATGCGGGGATTATTAGAAAAAAATCATTTTTTGGTATAATAACAAAACCATTTTTTATTCAAATAATTTTCTCTTCGTTCAATGTATTCACAGAAAATACACTTTGTATCAAAATTGATCGTTGATATTTAGTCACATGTGTAAACGTTGTGTAAAGACAAAGATGTACACGAAGGTGACGTTAAAGGACTTCGACGCGCTCGATGAGAACGAACGATGTAAAGATTGAACCTGAGACCATTAACGAGGTAAAAAAATATTTTATCGGAAGAGTTTTTTTCGCATTATATGAAAATTCTCTGCGTGTCAACGAGACGTGATAATAAAATCTCAAAAGTACCCGTATATATAGACCAGCAGCTCGTAATTACCACGATGCGCGCTATAATATCGCAATATGCAAATGAATTCGGTGACTGTAAGGAAACATTGATTTGTTGTACAGGTTCTTTTCCTATTTTTCCGGCTTTACTCGGAAATTATGATGACGATTTTTATCGATTCTTGTTTATAACACTCGCAAATCAAGTGAAAGTAAAAAAGAAATAACTGATATGTATATATATATAATTAAAAAATAAATTACAGTAAATGTTTCGATATAAATTTGAAACGTAATTCATTTACTTAAATTCATTTAATTAAATAAATAATATTGTGGGAAAATATTAAACTTCAGGTTAAATTCCAAAAATGTTAGGCATCGATTTATCGATCACAAAAAAAACTTAAAAAATTTATCGATCAATACTCAACAGGGGACTATTTAAAAATATCAAATTTTTTTTGTTAATTTTTTAACCCGTACGCTTATAAAAGATATAGATACACTCTAATAGAGTAAATTATAACAAAAAAATTATCTACAACAATTTGCAGATGAATTTTTTTTCTTTAAGTGCCTCTAAATTCGAACGCACTACTCTAAAGAAGCCTTTCAAACATAGTTCACTGTAAAATAAACACTAACGAGCAGAGTAGAAAATAGCAAAGCCTACAAGCGCTGCATAGATTACTTTAAGAAGCGAAACTCATACACCGCATGTGTTCTTAAAGTATAAAAATTTATATTAGATTGAGTTGTCTTTTTTTCCGTAATCAATATATCGATCCGTTTATTAGCTTCCCATTTGAAAAATCAAAATTAATAAATTTTATCTAATTAGCTGTTAACGAATCGATATAATTTCGCACTAAATTTTAAATTTTCCTCATAAGGAGCTCTTACGGTACTGCTGTCGCCGGCGCTAAAAGTAGACATTTATATATAAATGTATATATATAGTCGCTGAGCTAACGGCATTGCATAGCCGCGTCGACGGCCATATCGCACTGTCAAGGTGAATCCCCTTCGATTATTCCATCGTGTTCGCGGTGTATACAGCTATATACGGTTTATTGTCCATTTACTCCGAGTGTGAATCGCGATGAGCTTATTCCGGTTAAGTCTTTGTTTGCTTTTGTTATACAGGTGTGAGTCTCTGTGTCACGGTCTTTCCAGAATTCCGATAGAAATCGAGTAACACGCGCAATCGTAGTCTTACGCCCGATGGAAATTATCCAGACGCATTTCAAGGCTATAATGTACATTAATTAACTTTTTAAGCAAATTCAATGTTTGAGCTAATAAAATCGTAATAAATGAGAATTTCTCGTTTCGTTTAAACTGTGCTTTGAGTTTCAGAGATTTCTTTGGAAGGAAATTATCGAGTCTTGAAAATAAAACATACAAAATCCTTTTTATTGATAATTTTTCGTTTTTCTTTACTGAGATTTAAGATTAAAAGTTTGTTTAGGAAAGCAATTATCGAGATGTATCTTCAGGTTTTATTATGTTTTAATTATTTTCAAGGCAATTAAACAATAAAAAAAAATTATATTGTCAACTAATGATTTTTACTTAAACACTATTCGTGTCGAAAATTCAAAATTTATTAAAAAAATACTAATTACTACAACACACATTAATGTTACAATATTATATCCTAAAAATAAATATAACGCATTATTAAACATGTTACTATAATAACAACGTTAAAAAACGCAATGCACACTATATTTCAAAAAAGGAAACGAGATAAAAATCAAGCCGCATACGGTCGAATTAAAAAATTACAAAAAATTAAGTTCAAGCATCGATTTAAAAAAGAAGCCCAAAATATGCTCTCACCGCGTATCAAGTACAATAACGACCATTTCGCACGATACGTGCTGCCTCGATTGCGATTCCAAGCGCGAGAGCCGACGAAAAAAAAAATACACAGCTTTTTACCAAACGGGAAAAGACTCCATACAGGAAAGAGCGATACGGTACGTATACAGTAACATACATATATCTATATGTAGAGAAAAGCACGCGGAAGCTTTTATCGCAAGCTCGGATCGGCACGAACGTCGTCGTCGTCGTCGTCGTCGTCGCGAAAGTAGTACACGCGAAACATTGTTGCATAATCGAGAGAAATCGTGCGTGCAGTACAACCGGTGATGATTATTATAAAGTCTCGCCTCTGCGCAAGAAGCGTTTAGTGCAGTTCAAATACACAAAGGACAGTTTTACGACTGTGGAGTACGGTGCACGTATGCGATCGTTTGGGGATCGTTGCTCTCGCGCGAACTACACTTTACCTGTGCGAAGTGTAAGAAAGTGCTTATTACGCTTTTTGAGAAAGTCAATTTATGGGGGAATTTTCCTTATGGCGAATCGTTAGCGATAGGGCTGCGATTAGGCGAACGACGTGCCGGTGCAGAGAGATACGATGTTCAAAATGAGCAATAAATACTTTTCTAAGAACCGAAGTGTCGCGATGTCATGGCATCAATATTGGATTGAAAGCACGTCGCGTCTTTTAGCATACAGTTTATTATTGCGTTGTTCGAGCGCTATACGTAGGTGTATTTTTCGGCGAATCTTGTTTTTTTATTTTCACGTGAAATTCGCTTCCGTAAAATTATAGAATCGATCGCTCTGTTACTTATGATCGGTGTTTAATATTTCAGACACGTTTTGCTTATCGGATGCTTTATTCGAAAGCGTTGCGCAAGTTCAGGTAAATGTATTATTTATACGAGAATCGAACGATAAGTTTTTAATTCTGTTGTAGATATTTTTTTAGTTGAAATATTCTCTCTTCTAGATTAGTGTTTTAATATCAATAATTGTTCGTTGAGAACATATGCAATTTTTTGACTGGCATTGAATATTTATAGAATTTTAATAAAAGATTCAAGCAAATTATCGTTTGCATACAGTGCGTAAGTCGTTTTACCGACAATAATTTTTATTTCATTTTTTTTTAACCAAATTATCATTTTTTTCATTGATTATTCACTAAACAGTTAAATAATACACCTTTTATTTACCACAACAAATATTTAACGTAATCCAACGAATTTTCATCCGTTTAATATTTGTTAAAGCTAAAATATTGGTTTTTTAATCAAGTAAATTTCAAACAATCAATTTGTTAAGAAATAAACAACCGGAAACATCGAAAATATTAAGGGATGTTATAATTACATATTAAAACGTACAGGTACTAATAACAACAGGTGTATATCGAGTAACACGAACGCAATAACGAACATTTGAATAGTAATCCTGTGTTATGTATAGCATAGTTCGATCGACGCCAGCGTGATATTCCAGCTGTTCTTCGGAATTTCAGTAGTAACAACTGGCACGTGTCAGACAGTCGCGACGTGCTGGGGAAACTTTGCCAATTATACTCCGCCGATTATTTCGGTATTATCTTGAGACACTTACTGATTGGTGGATTAATCACTGAATTTGGCAATTGCATTCTTTTAATTAAAGTATTTTTCAAAAATATTTCTTTCCAACTTTAAATTTACACTCTGTGCATCAGTGCTCAAATCGTAATCGCAAACGTTTTCTAAAATACATTCAATTTACATACCTTAACTTTTAAATGAGTCGCTCTTAATTCTACAGTTCCTTTATTTCGCATTCAAATCGTTCCAGTGTAAAAAAGTCTGTCGACAATGGGGCACTTTATCAGTTTTTTTTTTCCAGATAGAACGACAGTTTCAGTGCAATTCAACTAACGTTTCTTCGATCTTCTTCGAATCACTTTTTTTTTGACCGCGCAAATTTTTAATTTTACTTATTCGCGAACAATTCACCAGTCGATTCCACTGCCTCTTACTGTAATCTAAAAACGCTGTTTAAGAACATATCGAAAATTAGTCGCACTGCGTTCTCCATTCAAATTCAACATTCGTTCCCAAATCGAAGCATTATACGAGAAATCATGGATTTACAAAAAAAATCAAATTTCCCACCGCAACGTAGCAGACCAAAGAAAAGCTCTTTTCTTCGGGTCGTCGCGCGGGAAATTTGAATTTCTTCAATCGAATCTTCTCTACGCGCGAATCCTCGAATATAACGCGGATCGAACGCGTTGCATACCTTTCTTGCACAGCCAGCACCAGAAGCCCCACATGGAGAAAGCCGGTTGTTCGCGCGCGTGACGCGTCGTCGACGAGTGAGGAAAATTTAAAAAAGAAAACTAAAGAAAACAAAGATAAACATAAGATAAAAGGGGAAGTGGGAAAAGACCGAGTTCAGCAGTGGAGACAACGTCGCGCTCGCGCGTCCAGCATGCGACTGTTGACCGCTCACCTGAGCTTCGCTAGCGCCGCCTTTGAATATCGACCCTTTACCTTATATAGTTGTGTATATACTCCCCCTCCCTGTTGAGACTATAGCCAGTGAACGTTTTACCTGCTACGCAAGAATATACATATGTACAAGGGAAAGTCGCAGATGGAGTACATTATATACGTTGTATAGATAGAACTTTTTTTTTTTTTTTTTTTTTTTCATTTCATTCCTACCGAAAGAACGTTTCGGTATAAACGCTTTTTAATGCATTCCATTGCAATGTCGAAGTGTAATTTGAAATTGGTTTATTCGGTGCGTACGAGCGATGCATCAAAAACGAACGTCGTTACACGATGATAGAGTGTTTATTGAGAAATGTCAATTAATATGTAGCTACATCGCATAGATTATTTGGTTATTTAATAAATATTTCGAGATATTCGCCAAATTATTATTTAATTGTGAAAACAAAGTTATTCGATCGAATCAAGTAATTGATATCTTGTCGATTTGTATTTCATTGCGATTATCACACTTTCACATAAATGTTTTTCTTTCCTCCTTTCAAAAACAACTGTTTTTCAATAAAGCAATTTTCTTATACCTTAATGAATTTTCAGGCAATGTAGAATCCAGTGATTTTCCCGTGAAAATTTATTATTATTGTTTACTAAATATGCTGCTGTTATTGTAAAATTAAAGTAAAATGTTTTTCTAATGTTTACACCGATACAAATGCGAATTTAATTACACAACGATTTTCCAAATTGAATCGTTTATTTTACAATCCTAAATCTGTTTAATTAAACACTTTTTGAAGTGCCGTTTATTTCAATAAAAGTTCGATAACTCAATCGATGAATTTTATTAATTCGTAAAATTAATACAAATGCAAGTTCTATTCGCAAATTTCCAAAGTACCTTTAAAAATTGTCTTCGTTGTATCGAATGTCTACTCATACGCACAGATAATATAAATAAAAAAAAAGTAACAGAACGAATCCTGAAAGAATTTCAAAAAAGTCGCATGACAAACCGGAAGTCAATGGAGAAGAAGCTCGAAGAATAAAAGAATCGTTTCGTAAAACACGAACGTCGAGGCGTCGCACGCGATCGCCGTGGCTTTATTTATATCTCACGTGAAATCTGTTTCGACTATTGCAATGGAAGGAGTTGGTACAAAAAAAAAATGGGTCAGCTCTGGATTCAAATGAGTGGATATATTTGTGAATACACGATGTTTATTATTTCTTTTTTCAAATGATTTTTTTATTCAGGATTGTTTTCCTCGTTTCCTGCATTTTTTGCGATGTCCGAAACTTTCTATTAAAAGAATACTTATTTGACAATTCGTTCATGCAAATAATTGTGCAAATAATAGTTTTCCACCCTTAATACGTATAATGTAAGTAATAAATATAATTATAAATATAACGATTAACAAATGCTGAGAAAATCAGATAGTTTCTATTAAACTAATGATACGAACTAGTAAAAATTCAACAATCTTTTATTTCAATCTTTTGCGGAGCGCGTGCGATTTGCTTTGAAACTATTTTAAACTTGAATACTTTATAAAAGTTAAAAATGTTCTTTATAAATTTTGATTTCTGCTTATTTCAATTGCAAAATCTACTGATTTGTTTAAATTTGTCGTAAGCTGCGTATTTACACAAACTAGTGCCATTACAGTTAAATTTCATAAATATGTCAACGAAATTTATAAGAAAAAGCAATGTTGTTATAATGCACAGCATTAATCATTAACTCTATTTATAAATAAATTATCGCCGTTAGTTTCATTCAATGAGAATTTCGTTTGTAAACCTAGTTTTAAATGTACATTTAAGGAAATATCCTTGTAATTATAATTTGGTTTTCAGTAATTGGTACATTAAAAGTATAAGACTATGCAACAATATAAATTTAAATAATAATAGCGAAAGTAGCTTTAACTCGTTACATTGAAAAATGTTACGAAAATATACATGTCAACAAAAATTAAAAATATCAAGCAATAACTATCAAAACCTCATGGTATGAGTTAAGTAGTCATAAAGAGTATGCAATTATTAATACTAAGGCTTGTCATTTTTTATAAAGTTATAAAATAAAAGTAAGATAATAACTTAAATGCTACCCTACGCTAAATTATTTGCGACTCTCTTTTTGTTATAAACTCTTGAGTTTCTTCAACATCTGCGTTGTCGTAAGATTTTGGTTTAACGTTTTGTACTGGATTTTGCGAGTACAATATTACTGCATAGCTGACTATGGCAATGGCTAGTGCAGTATTAAAGTAAATTGGAATACCAAAAAATATCCAGCATAATATAGCTGTAAAGACAAGTTCTAAGGCACTGGCAAAAGTTTTTACAATCGAGTTGAGATTTTTTAAGAAGAAACTTGTTATAATACCGATTGCTGCATTATTAAACATAATTAAAATTACTTTAGGATCCATAAATATACTGGGCCCTGCATCGTCAAATGCTTGAACGAGATTTCCTTGAATCAATAGTACTGCCACATTGCACAGTATGCTATCAATATACATGAAAACATTTTGTACAAAGATATTTACAGTTGCACCTTCACCTTTTAACAAATACTCATTATAAACACCAGCCAAGCATGAGCATATTGTCTGAAAAACGAGATAATCAATTAGTTTGTTTAACTAAATTATTTGAGTAACAAATAGTGTTTATTCGAATCACCTGAATAAAAATAAATATTATGTTAATGTTCCAATGGAAATTTGCATTTGGTAAAGCATTGTTGTAATCAAGATTTAAGTGTTTGATCATACATCCTAAAGTCAATAAGACTAGTGATATCCACTGTTTCGTTGATAATTTTTTTTTAAACACCACCTACAATTAACGTTCAAAGAGGATAAAATAATTTTTCAGTACTACCATCATACTTTTAAACATAAATCTGTACCTGAAAAATTATTCCTGTAACAACGACTCGTAATTGCAGTAACAAGAAATACGTTGGAGGATCGAAGACTGCTAAATTTACAAAGGACAAGTTATTGTAGAGACAGTACAATGATGAAGGTACCATATACAATAGTAACACTGTAATAAACCAAATTACCAAGTTAACACAAGAAAGTACATATTTTACATATTATTTTTAATTATTCCTCTACCTTTCCTGTATTTATACACTTCTTGGAAAAGACTTTTCAGCGAGTTCCTAAAAAATAATACTTTATCATTAGATTAAATTTACATCATATCATCGATCTAAAGATACAACAACTTACTCGTGACAGTATAAAATAACCGAGCTCGCTAATTTTAGGACCTCTGTCATAAGAACAACTATAACGATATTATAATCGTACTCCCCTTCTTTCTGCGACCAAGTTATGATGATTCCTACAAATGGAAACGTACATAAATCATAATAATAACAAATAAGCACAGGAAACATTGTTAACAGTAATCTAAAAGTATAAGATTAGATAAGTGAGTATCTCATTCGTTTCGACAATACAGTAAAGTGCTTTGAATAAAAAACGCTCAAAGTATACAACATTATTATTCGTACTCACAACTATTGAATGAATAAAATTATATTCCAATAAAAGAAAAGCCAATAACAATAACAATTCGAACAAGTTTGCTCATATCGGTAAACACACGCATGACTATCTCCGACATCCACGTATAGACGCAATGTCGAATCATCATCATCGATAATAAAAGAAAAATCACGAAGGCGACGTTCTTTTTTCAAATCCGCAATGCAACAACACTTGCGCAGAAACAGAAATAATAGAAAACATAACCTCGCGCACAAGTCAGTGAGAGAGAGAGAGAGACAGAGAGTGAGCCACATACCTTGATTGACGAAAAGGGCAATGTAAAGAACGAAAATGACAGCACTCCATTTTCCGGGGAAGAGTTCGGACCAATTTATCGAGCCCATTGCTTCTGCTTATTTCAACTCCGAATTATCATTTTTTTGTTTCATCTGCAGCGCCGGTGTCCCCCGCCTTGGCCGACACCGCCGCAGACGACATGCATCATCGCGCGTTAATGTATTAAGTATATATATATATATATATATATATATATATATATATGTATTATATACCGTACATATAATATAGAAGTGTGACGCAGTCAGCAGTCGCCAGCGAACTGCCGCTGCAACGGCTGCGACTTTACGTGCCGACTCCCGTAGTCGGCCGTATCGCCCCTTTCCACTACTGCGGAGTGTGCTGCACCCAATATGCAGTAAAATATATATATATATATATATATACGTATGCATGTAACAGTCGTGTATACGTATAGTGTTGATGCACGTGTGAGTGTAATGCTTCACGTGCAGGTACAGACGTGCTCAATCTTGGATACGTGAGCGCGTACAAATAGACGTTGCACGATTGAATCGGGTGTATGGACATCCATTTTTCATTAACCGCGAGATATTCGTCGATAATAGCTCTTTTCGATACCGTCTTTTTTCTTTTTTGTATATCCGCGTTTTCGGCGTCGATAAAGATTGCCTTTTGCGCTGAATTTTTCAAACGATCGATCCAAGCGATTTTACCTTTTTCCTCACGTGTTTCTTTCAATTATGTTGTAAGAACGCGAGGATCGAGTCGTTTATTCGAATAAACGTCCGTTGGATTATTTATCGAATCGATTCGTTAATTGCGCCCTCGCGGGGTGTAATCGATGAAATCCGCGGATTACGGTTAGATTAAAAATGCAAAGTGCAAATAAAACTACGCGAAAGTGCTTGTGCGCGTAAATAGATTTGTTGAAATCGCGCGTTTAGCCATCGCGCGAGGGTCCGTTTATTTTTAGACTCTTTTTATTTCTTTGTACAACAATATCTCAATTTTATCGCGGAGAACGCAAGAAGCCATATTTCGAGTGGAAATCGAGTATTCATTGTATAATGCAGATACGCATTGATAAAGCCAAATTTTGGCTCGGGTACTGGGAATGGTACGGACAACTGTTTTACATTTTTACAGAAAGATTTGAAAAACGTTGTTAATGGCTTAAACAGTTTCGCTGTGTATTCGCGATTTTTTGTACACGAGTGCGAATCCGGGATATAAATAAAAGCGAAATTAGGAATAAGTTATTAACGAGAAAACAAAGTTATCGATATAATCTTTCATAAGCTACGAGCGCAATAATTGTGGTATTTTTTAATTAACAAGCGCTTAATTTTTTATTGCTTAAGTGTTTGCATAAATTTTGACTGGATTGGTCTTTTGTCACGACTCTTATTTTCAACGAAACGTGAATAATTGACTTTTCGTTCTATGGTTCGTCTGAGACACGTTTGAAGAAAGAGAAAAAAAATTTCCTTCGATGAAAAGAAATTTTTAAATGTAATCGATCTCTTGATCATCCTTATCGCTAATGAATGAAGATTTCATGTTTTCATGTTATCGATAGCTTGTAACATTTTTTAATTGTGTACAAGCACGGAATAAAGCATTCGCACGTCATTGGACGATAATCCACGTGGCGCGAATTTCAAAGTTTCATCATTTTTGGTGTATATATATATATATATATATCTATAGATATACAGTATATAAGAAATTTAATTTCACGCACAGAGCGTTAAATACATTATAGATTAAATGCACGTATAGATATTCCCATTCGCTTTTTACGCATCTTTCAAAAGCAATGACTGCATAATGCGAAACCGACGAGGTCGCGATGCAATTACAGTTGCGGCTATAAAAATCCGATTGATTGGCATAAAATGAAAAACTTTCCAATATATTTTGCTCTCGCATCGAACGTAATTATCAAACGTATATTCTCTGCATTGCCGATACGTTTTGTTAATTGTTTTGGATTTTTCGGCAGTAAAACGAGCAGTGCCGCGCGATACAAATCGTCGCATTCCTAAATGCGATTATGGCTAGCGTTTGTTTGCGATTCAGAGAATCGCAAATCTATGGTAACAGAGTCGCGGCGTTATCGTGTTCTGATAAGGCGACTCCGTCAATGCGTAGCTCGATAAAACTACATCCGATAGTAGCGTTCGCCGTCAAATCTTGGCTACAACGACTCAGCCGCACACCTGCGCACTTTTCTCCCGTCGTCGTAATATTTGTTGTCCTTTCAAAATGACAGTATTATTATTCCTTTCGTTAAATAATATATTTTCACAATTTAAATGACATAAAATTGGTTTTCGGCAGTATTTCAATGGTACGAGAACTCCACTGGGCCAATTTTGAATAGGTCGGATTGTTAGGTTGAGACTAGGGCTTTTGCAATTTTTTTTTCGGATGTATATTTAAGCTTCTTGAGATATTCTTTGGAAAATGAATTTCTACGCTTAAAAATCATTTGATCAATCGATTTTTCAGTAAAATCCCAATTTGTTGTTGGGATAAAACGATGATGTACCGAAAATAACATTTCTCGAGATTGGCTGTAATTTTATTGAGATATTCTCGCTTCAAAGAGATTTTTAATTTATAATTATTTTTAATTAGAAATTAATTTATTGTACAAACATAGTTTTCAGGGATTTTTCAGTAAAATCTCTATTCGTATTTATGTGTATTCGATCAGTCTGAATTTTAATAGGTCACGTTGATTAGGATGAGGGAATGTCCCATAAAATGTTTTTAAGATTAGCTGAAATCTCATTGAGATAATCGTTCTGTACATAAGAATTTCTGTATTAAACACGGGAAAAAATTAACGATTGCTCCCATTTTTTGTGTTGAAAAAAAAATCCAAAAACAAAACAGTACTTTTTCGGTATTTACAAGAGGCACATTTGCGCGAAATTTCAGATCGATCGATCGATCGATCGATAATTGTACAAGGCATTCAATTCAAATTTTAATTCGAATTTTTGAGTCAATAACAAAATGACTCTTTCAATTGACATATAATCATATAGAAATGATTTTTAAATTTAAATGAAGATTTTTTAAGTACTCTGGGGGTCTGCATAAGCTCTGATAGTCTATATCACGAATATCGTTAAAAGATTCTGATGCTGATGTTGGAAAACGTGATAACATTTATTAAATAATTATAATTTACACATACATATGTTATTAGAGTCTGCGTTATCTACATCACTTAAATAAGTGACTTACGATATGCTAAAATATTTGTTGCCAAAGCAAGATGATAATTAACTTATCAGTAATAATATCGAATGGCTCTTTAACTTGATGAAAATTATTTACATAGTTGCTTTTAATGTCGTTCAATGTTATCTAAATCATTCGATATTAATGACCTTCTTAAAACTGCATAATTGTAAGCTGCAAATTTAATAGTACATATTTAAGATACAATGCTTTTGGACTAAATTGAAGATATTTATTAAAATATATGACATTCTTTCTGCTGGAGGTAATGGAATCTTCCATATATAATAGACATATTTACAGAAATAGTGAAATCCTATGAATTTTTTATTGCAATGCTTATTAATCATACCGCAGTAATTAGTTACTGCGTTATTCAAGACATCAAAGCAATAATCATGTCCAGGTTTTAACTGGTCAGATTCAAAAACACCATACTTTGACTAATGTAGAAAAGGATAAGCATATGTTAACCATACTCTCCTGACATTACAAGTAGAATCGAACTGACTGTTTTTAAAAACTTAAACTATATTCATCAAGGCGTACATCAATTATTGAAGTGGTTTTATTCCAAGATCATTCGTTTCCTTTATGTCAATCTTTTTTATCAATTCTTTAGCTTTACAATACAATTTCATTCATATTTCCATACTTTTCAATCAAACTTTATTATCTTAGCTAATCCTTCTCTTCTCAAAAACAGCCTCGTTCATGATTCTACTTTTCAATCATATTTTATTACCTCATCGAATCTTCTCTTCTCAAAAACAGCTTCGTTCATGATTTCACTTTTAAATCAAGCTTTGTTATCTCAACGAATCTTCTTTTCTCAAAAACATCTTCATTCGTGATTCTACTTTTAAATCAAGCTTTGTTAACTCAACGAATCTTTTCTTTACAAAAACATCTTCATTCACGACTCTACTTTTTAATCAGATTTTATTACCTCGGAGAATAATTTCATTCGTTACTTCTATTACGACATAACAAAAACATACTTAATCTTTTTGTCAATACAACTAGATCACATTTTATCACCTTCTCTTCTCAAAAATAGCTTCGTTCCTTACTTGTCCCGCGAACTATAACAATAATTTATTATTTGTAATTAAAAAAATTATTTCAAAATTAATATAAAACATTTTCAATCCTTACTTTTCTTTCAAAATAACAAAATCATTGTTATTTTATCTGCAACTATCAACAGCTTTAGACATACAAACGTAGCATGTTTCGAGCATTTCTGAGAAAACTTTATCCAAACATCAGAAAAAGCTTCTTGTTCTTCTCGTTCAAATTGCCGGCTGAGTTAGCGCACACACGTATTTGCGCACGTAATACGAAATTTTAATATATATATGTATATTCCACCACTGCAGCGCTAGAAAACAGTCGAACGCTTATATATATATATATATATATCGTACAGCAGCAGCATCAGCAGTGCAAGTGTTCTACGACAGAGCGGCGGCTGCTCGAGAGATTTTTGGATGGCGAGACTGCCGCTGACTAACACCACGGCAGAGTAGATTGTGTAGTGTTTAGCTATAGTCGGACGTATGCCTCTCCTTCCTGCTCGGCTATATTATAACCTACGCTTTTATACACATTACATTTCTCTCTGTCTCTCTTGTACTCGTCCGTATATATATATATATATATATATATATATACTCTTTGGCTCTCCTACTCCCCGAAAGAATGACGTGCGACGACTGAAGAAATCGCCATTGCCTTATTAATCGGCTCGCCAAGCGGACAAGGTATATAAGTGCCTCTATCTCTCTCTCTCTCTCTCTCTCTCTCGCTCTTTCTTTCTCGCACACACTCACTCCGCGAGAGTCTATATCCGCACTTCGCGACAAGTAGCTATTCGGCGTTATTTTTGTTTGCTCTCCTCTGCAGGCTTTTGTCCTGCGGCGTGGCGCACACACCGTCGTTTGTTGTTTTTCTCTCACTTCGGACGTCGGTTTCCTCCTTAGGTGTGTGTTTTTTCGCGTGTGCGGCTCGAATCTTGCGCAGCTGGTCTTTGCCGACTTCGTCGAAATTACGCAGCGGATATACTTTATTTTCGATGGAGGTATCCGACGAGACAGGTATTCGATGAGTACTTTGATTTTTTTTTTATTCTTAAACTCTACACTGGGGAGAAAATGCTGATTTCCGTCGTTGCGGCGGAAATTTTTTATCCGATCGAGTTCACTTCCGTAGTGTTGGTTTTTGATGTATTTTTTGGGTTTTTTTTTTGAGTGTTAGCGAGCTTTATAGACTGTGGGTGGATGTAAGTTAGTGGGAATTATTTTTAAGACATGAGAGTTGTTTGTTGACTTATCGGAGCATTGTTTGCCTTTTGTTATCTGCAGCAAGTATGGCTGAAGGAGAAAAGTCAAAGAAAGTAAGGCCGAAGGAAAAAACTGAGTCTACTAATCTTTTTACCGGTGAACCAGCAGCTGCGGGTTCATTAGAGGTGGTCAATGTGACATCTCTGGCAGATATTTTTGACACTGCGTTCACCTCTACAGCTGATCCAGCTTCTCATCCTCGCTATCCCTCAGGTCTGTTGTGGTCTGTTTGTACTTCTTTGAGAGTTTTGGCCATGGTTTGATGCGATATTTATTGGATATTTTGCAGGAACTGAAATGGACTATGAGCATTTATTCGCAGATGGTGGTGGTATAGATGAGGAAGATGTAGCTACTTTGCAAACGCATCCTCGGCGTACACTTCGAGGTTCACCACCTCACAATTACATCTTCAAGCCTTATTTACCTACTCCACTTATGAATTGTTCACACTATGGCCTGCCAGAATCAGTAAATTGTAATGACTGTAAAACGAAGCAAGAGAAAAAATCCTCTGCGGTATCTCAATCGGAATCAATTGGAACGTGTAGAAAAAGGCCAGTTTGTTCTGAGAAGGATAGTTCGAAAAAATGTGAAAGGAAATGTATGAGACCAAAGCGTGCAAGAGTATTAAATGGAGCTGCAGCAGAAAATTGCAGTGCAGCTGGACCATCTAGATTAATAGATCGCCCTGTTGATTATAGGTTAGAATATGTATAATATTGAACATTTTTAAAATAATTAATTATGATTAGTTTACTAACAAGTAAACAGTTAGCACTTTAAAGATATTATTCAACATAATTCTGCAGTTGTATTTTAAAATATTTATTTTTAATCTTTCCAGCATAAGTAAATCTGAGAGTCCCGAACAAGATAGTCTTAATTCTGAAGATTGCAAAGCTGTCCCAAAGTGTACCCAAACATATGTGATTAATTCTCGAGATGCAAGTCTTACTCAAAGTATGTTTATAATATTTACAATAAAAGCTTAATCAAGAAAGAAATTGACACTTGATTAAAAATTTTCAGAAGCAGATGATGAACCAACTTCACCAGATCTTCTACTTGACTGGATGTCTAGTGGTAGCAGTAGTAGTAGCGATAGTGAAGATGAAGACAGTTCGATTGAAATAGTTGGTCCAGTCAATGCTGAGATGGTAATCGATTATTTATTTATTTAACAATCCAGTAGTGTCCAAACAAATAATTTTAATAGAAAATAATATTTCAGCAAAGTACATCAAACACTGCTACGCAGAATTCCGAACAAAGTCAACCTATTTCTGTAGTAGACTTAACAACAGAGTTAGATGACGACCATAATGCTAATAATAATCCAGTAAATGAATCGAATCCACCTCCTGCAAATGTTCGACCAAGGTAGAATGAAATCTTTAATCGTATATTTACGAATAATTTTGTAACAAACAATTTATCAAATATTTCTTACATCACAGGGTTTGTTTTCTTCATCACCCACATTCAAGGCCATCAATGGTTACGGATATAGGTAATAAGCATTTGTAATATTTATAAAACACGAATAAAATAAACGTTTTAAAGTGCATGAACTAAGGATTGTGAGATTTTACAGCTTCAAGATGGAGTCATACGATGCACCCAAGAATGCAAAATTTGTGGATGGTTCAACAACGTATACAAGAACAACACAGACTTCATATGCGTCGAAATGCCCAAATTATAAGAAGAATGTATAGACAAAACACGTAAATATTATTTAATACAATAATTCTTCGTGGTATAGTTTGGAATGGAATAATAATTGTAAATATTATTGCAGATGTGTAAATCAATCACAAATGTATATTAATCCTTCTGCTCCTGCGCCGTGCAATGGAAATTGCACAAATTGCGCCAATGGTTACGTATTATCACTTCCGCCACCTCAGCAGCCTATGGTCTATAGTCATCCAGAAAGTGGACCTACTAATTCTCCTAATTTTGGAATGAATATTGCGGTATGAGATTTTTATTAATTAATACATTAAATATATCAATTTTAAACTTTCTCGGCATTATAATAAACAATGGTTTTTATTTTTTAGCCTAACCAATACCCCTACGAGTTGCCCCACTATCTTAATCAATTATCTTCACCGTATCTACCTCCACGCGATCTATCGCGAAACCCCATTCTTTCTACTGCACCTATCAGGTCTCACGAAGATACCTTTATACGCATTGCTGATTTCCGACGTATAGTATGTGCATTACAAGGCGGAGCTACCCAACAGTCAATTGAAAGTCATACATTCCCACACAAATATAAGAGGGTATAATTTCTTGTTTTATTTGTAATATATTCTGATTGTAATATTATAAACTAAATTGTGATATCGATTTTAGGTGAAGGATGCAGAGAATAAGGAAGATACTATTGAAAAATGTACAATTTGCCTTTCAGAATTTGAAGAAAGTGAAAATGTTCGGTACGACTCTATTAAAGAACTATTTAGTATTTTAATTAATTGCATTTTAAATCTAAATTTTATTTCATTGATATAATATATTTCTTTATTTCAGGAGGCTTCCGTGCATGCATTTATTCCACATAGATTGTGTCGACCAGTGGTTATCTACTAACAGTTGCTGTCCCATTTGTCGCGTAGATATCGAAACCTACGTTTACAAAGAACTTTCACTTCTTACATAGTTTTTCAATAATCAAGAAAGTATATTAGCGTAATATTTTTATTTTGCATATGCAATTATTTGTATGTTTAAATTACAAACGACTGAGGTATTTTCTAAAATTGTTAAATGGACATAATCAAAAAAAAAACTGATAAGAATAAATTTCGAGAGCGATTATTAGACGAGAAGACTTGATGGAAAAATTACGCGCGCGTACAAATATTAGAAATTGTTTTTTCATAAATCATTCATATTTCTGTTTTATGTTTGAAATTTACTTATAATATGTACGAAATACATATAACTTTTTGGTAAAAAGACTTGCAGTTTTCAAGTGCACTTTATTTCAAATGAATGATAAATAATGGTGCTAGGCAATGTATGAAAAAAAAAATTACTGTTGGTTTTCATAGAAGGGATCGTGATGTACTAAGCTACTTGTAATATATATTTTTTCTAAGCTAAACGTACGTTTAGGATAATGCGAAAAAAATTAGACGATAAAAACATAAAACTGATGATTTATATTTAAACTGCATATGATCTGTAAGATTTAAAGCATAGTATTACAACAGCGCCATTATAAACGAAGAAACATAATGTCCGAATTCGCATTAATATATTTCTATGCTGTTTCGATAGTTTTAACAAATACCAACAAGTTAAATTGTTACGCTTTACCTAAGAAACTATTACCAAAAGAATGTTATCTTTTGCTGCTGTCTAATGCACCAAAACCGAGCAACTTCTGATTGAATGTTCATAGTTAAACTATGAAAAAAACCAAGAAAACGAATGAATGCTTGTTTTTTACGCTGTAACGAGAAATTCAGAAACAATTAATGCGTAATATTAATAATATTTATTTATAGCAACTTTTACGATAAGGTTTCCTTAACGAAAAAGTACATATTCACGCGAGTAGCAAACTAGTCTATTCGCCATTACCTTTTTTGCTGAAATCAAGATAATAACAGTGTTTTCAAGCGATGAGGTCTTTTTATTCATACCAAACTACGACGACTTGAGAATGGTTTATATTGCATACTGTTTTTGATTATCTCGAGTGTTTTGTGGTTAACGAACGAAGATTCTATATAAATTCAAACTAATTGTATAAAACCGAAAAAATAAACATAAAATAATAATTTAATAAACGTTATTTTTATTTCCGTTAACTATCTATTAATAGTTTCTAGATTATCACTGTTTTTTTTTGCTTGTTTACCGTGCATCGCAATTCCGTCAATGTTACCTTAAAAAAAAAAAAAAAAAAAAAGTGCTGTAGCTTCGAATGATGGGTATTTCGAAACGACGTAAATAATCGCTTTCATCGACCGAAAAAATGAACAAAACTCAATGTCCATCGAGTAAAGAATTATCTGTACCAAAACGCGACCACGTGTATCGTGACGAACAGTCTCCATTTACAACGCCGATTCTCGGCAAGAATCCAAGGAGCCGACGTCCCTTCGAGGTCGGAACACGGCCTTGCGCAATTTTCCCTGTTACAGGCCTGACTCAGCGATGAGAACGTGGCTGGTTTTTTATTTTTGAAGGCCCTATACTGCGTAGAATCCCGCGAACTTATTAACGCGCTCTCGGGATTTCCAATTTCTGTACAAGCTTATCCTTTTTCACTACCGAGCGCTGTGCGTTCTCCATCGGTTTCATAAACATCGTTGCTTACTCAGATGGTTCACACGTCGTCTATGCTCGTTTGGTTTTTTTTTTTTTGGGCATATACGAGTTCGTAGTTTTTCTTTTTATTAATGTAGACTTTGGCTTAAAAGACTGAAGTGGAGGTACATACAGTGAAAGATTTTCCCTTATCTCGTTCTGTGGTAATTCGCACTTCCGTTTCCCGATGATTTCTTTGGAACTGAGTAACCAGACTTAGTCAGACTATTAATTGAAGATTGGGATCCGTTCATTGTTTGTAAATATATGTTGCTGAGAAAATGTTAGGTTTCCTTTGGAAAGTTTATAGTACTCGCTGTCTGAAATTGAAATAGTGAAATTTTACTATTCGTTGGTGTATTTTTACAATTTTAGATTGTCGTTGCATGTATTCGACTACGGGCATTGTGAGCGTGAAATATTTTTGCTTAATGAATTTTTTACCATTCGGTAGTTTTTTAAAAATGCAAGAATCGTAATTCGCGCTTTTTAGAAAAGTGAATATTCAGTGTTTCATAGTAAATAATAGTTATTTAACTTTTTTTTTGCTTAACCTTTTATTTTTATAATACGCTACTCAAATACAAAACTCACTTTTAAACATATATTAATCATTATTTTATGTTTATGCGATACAGATACGTATTAATTGACAATAAGTATTTTAAAAACTAAACATTGAAATTTCACTAAATTCAAAATTTAATATCAAATTACACAAATTACTCTCTGTGATTATCAACTAAACACAAAACTCTATAGACTACTGCAGATAAACTTAAAATTCACCATTTCCAACTGAAATTTACAATATTTCAAATTAAAGTTTCCAAAAATGTGGTCGATCAACTTTTACCAAGAATAACAATAAAAAAAATCGAAACTTCGTCGATACTTCAAATGGCACTTCATATGCGAGTCAAGTACGACGACTGAATATGTAATTCGTATTGATATGTCGTATGATGCGTCGACGTGCAGTAGATTCTGCAATCATTCCTAAATGACAACTCACTACTAAGATTTCGCGAAAAACATACAATTCTCGATTATACCAACAGTTTTTTTTTCTTTTCATCGCAAAGCGATTTTCCTGATATGACAAATTCACATGTCCAAATGGCAACTATGTAACGTCCAGTTTTTTTAAGTCACTATTATTTATAATTTCACATCGAAGTGTTAACGTGACCGTTAACACGTTTCAACTGCGCTTACCACTCGTTACAAGCAATGACTTCGTCTACGCGCAAAATCCTCGAAATATTTTAATTTTTAAAGGTCGTTCACGTTGAAACCAATAATACCCTTACTTCGTCAAATGAACAATCAAAGGCAATTACTCGTCACGAGTGCGACAAAAATTTCGCTGACTAATTATGTAAGCACATGGCGATCCTTTAAAAAAACTCTCATAGACACACACACACACACACATATATAAGTACTTGTATATAATATTAGTACACTAGAGTAGTATCCACGAGGTTTCATGAAATTTAATTTAAAAAATTCAAAGATGCAGATCCACGGCGCTCGCATCACAGCTCAGCGCGTGTGTATAAAAAGAATGTGTTCGCGAGGATCGAGCAGCAGTCTTACCGTGACTCTGTCAAGGTTCGACTTGTGCGCGTTGTATCTCTCGAGTTTGATTATATCTAAAAAAAAAAAAATTTATTCCAAGTGTTACATGTGCCAAATCCAAATTCGACTGTTGCTTCAGGTAAATTACCCTCGGAAGCGATTGCGGTCTAGTGATGTGCGTTATTTTGTTAACATCGATTTTTCATTTGTCTCTATTTCGACGGATGAACTACTTTCCACCTGTGCTTTACGAAAGCAGCTGATCTCAGATGTCGAAAATGACGATTTTCATATGAAGAGACGCGGTTCGCGTGTAGTCGCGTTAATCGGAATGTTGAGCGATAAGTGTGTGTGTGTGTGTGTGTGTGTGTGTGTGTACAAGTCTGGATTGTTATCTATGAAAAAATAACCGAATGATAGGGTAGTTAATTGTAAAATTTATATTTCGAAAATTGTTAAATCCGAATTTTGATGGCAGTAAACAATAGTTTGTCTATAATTATATACTCCTATGGAAATTGCGGTAATGATAAATACGGAGTTAGATCAAAACCGGTCCTGTGACACATAGATATATTCTAACTCATCCGATGTTGTTTTTTTTTCTTTTCAAGTTTCACGGCAAACAAAATAGTTTCAGTTTGTTTCCTTATGCGGAAAAGACGTGTCGCTTACATAAATTATGATTTTTTTTATTTACTATTAAAATTACACATACGCGAAGCGCGTGTTAGTAGTGGTATACGTACGTAAAGCTTGAGATAAAAAAATAGTCCAGCCATAGTTATTATTTTTTTCGCTCGATTAGTCGAACAAATCACGAAGCCGTAAGGTTTAATGAAAATCGATCGTTTTTTTCGAATAAACACAATACGTCTATTACAAGCGTTTATGTGTATATACAAATATACATATATTATATATACATGATTGAAACGAAATGATTGTTTTGTCGAGTGAATCGAACCGGAGAAAAATTCCAATTCTTCCGAGGCTCAAGCTTTATTCGTATTTTTTCTGAAGACCGAAGATCTATTCTATTACTATTTATCGTCGTGTAAATCGATCTCAACGCAAACAGAAGTTGACGAGTGCGCGCGATTTATGCGAGAGTGATTAATTTGCTCTTGTTTAGAATTACTATGACTAATCTTTAAGCAAATCGAATTTTAATAATTTCCTCATTGCGCAGTAGCGGTAAAATGCATTTTTTCCAATCGCTTGTTATAGAGGGAGTCTCAAAAACATCGAATCGTTCAGCTGTGCGATCATCCCGGCGATTATATCGTTAGGAGGATTTTCAGACATTTTATTCATTTCGCAAGTTCGTGCAAATAGACTCGTCTATCCCGAAATGAGATTTTGTTTTTCTTTTGAATTTGCCTATGCTAATGTCTCTGTGCTTTACGATGTTGACTCGGCAACCCGACAACTACATGGGACTGCACCTTCCAATATTTTAAAATAGTTATATGTAATATATAGGCGTTTAAAGAGCCTTACTCGAGGTGAAAGATTTTTTTTTCTTCGTAATTTTGTATAACATAAGGACCGTCGAAAAATTAAATAGGCCTAGAATCGCGTTCTTGCGTTTATACCGATACGATTGTAGCAGCAAGAAACCGGTAAGGGTTGAGATGACCGGTCAGAAAATTAACGGTAATTTAGAACCGATTATTTTTATTTCGGGTTTTTTTTTTCGAAAAAAATGTAGGAGACATGACGTCACCCATTCACACGCTCGCGTCAATGTGTTCATCCTTTAACGATATTGAGAGACGACTCGGCATGAACTACACACGGCGGCAGTTTTATCGATCTAGGAAACGTCTGTGGCCTTCGCGTAATCGACGGTGACTAGCATAATATAATAATTAAATTTGCATAATTAGGTATACACATAAGAAACTACTTCTATATAGCGATCAACAAGAGCGGATCTCTTTACCGATCTTCCGATGTTGACGCTACAAAATATGGAGGAAAAAAAATGGTAAAAAAGCATACCGATCACTCGCGGTGTACATATGTGATATTAAAAATACTCAAATTCCTGGCATTCCACTAATATTCCGCGGAAATCGGCAAGGATACTCCGGTATAACGATCATAGACTCGTGAGACGATTGACCGTGAACCACACACACACGGGGAATCCCCCGGTCTTATTTCGGAAATACCTATACGGCTGTAAACGCGCTTGAGATTCTCTCACGTGGAGTATCGCGAGTACACACATACCGATTTTATTATTCTATATACGTGCAGAATAATAAGATTGGTCTGTGTTAATGACGACGCGTTTTTATTACTAAATTCGCTCGGTTAAGTCCGTGTACTTTGTAAACGACCATTTATAGCAGGATCGTAAAAGTAAACGATAATAAATCAACGCAAGATGATATAAATATCGATAGATCGGTACATGATTGATTATTGGAAAAATCGAGGGAATTATTTTTTTGTTATTGAAATCGCTTGCCGATTTAGATGCAAAATGAGAAAGTCGATTCTTTTTTCTTCGCATATTTCTTTGTGACACATCGTAATGTCCATGTATTTATGTGAATCGCTGGCTCACACCTGTTCCGTTCAATAATCGCTCGACGTACAGGATCGTTAATATCGACACGCTGTCCTTTTTCCTATAACGATAATATATAGGTATATGTACCTGACTATTTTAATAATACCGATTTCACAATATTGACGTCAGACATAAGCGCAATAGATTGGCGAAATCCCAGGAAATCCTCATCTATGAATAACGTAACGACTGTTCGCTTATTTATTTCCAGTGACACCAGGATTCATTATGCGGTTCTACAGAAGTCACGCGCTATTTGCGCTTCTACTTGGACTACAAGTTCTAAGTCAAAGCAAGGTTTCGGCAGAAGGTTGGTACCGTTGTTTTCCCGCCCTAATAACAAAATACTGACTTATTTATTGGCGTTAATTATATTTTAATATTCGATTTACCATACCGGTCATTTCGACTGGTCTTGAACTTCGATTCGATATTCATGTTTCGTATGCTGTTTGTAAACAAAAAGCAGTAAATCAAATAATAAAAAATACAAATAGGTATACTTCAATTTATAAACAGCTGGTAAATCTATCTTTAAGCAAAGTCGATCTTCTAATTTATAAGTATTAAACGAATTATTTACTGTTATTGATAATAGTTCATAAAGAGACTTGAATGAACTTTTGACTCGATTCAAAATTGAACTGTTCCCAATATTTTAATCGAATCGAATCCTTTTTGCACCAGTAATATTTGGTGAAAGAGAAAATTGATTTCGCACTGATGATTACTTACCAGAATGGATCGAAATTTCCCAGGCTAGGAAATTTCGAAATTAAAACTGCTTTTGGCGTGTCACTTGAATATCTTAATTCTAAACGCATTAAAATCCATGATAAATCTAAAATGCATAAAATGCATTAGCGATTTGGAAAATGTTTATTTAGTCGAAGCTCTTAGCGAATACAAAAATAACCTAAGCACGAGGAAATTTAAATTTTAGTCACTTTTCGAAATAATAAATCCTTACTCATTCGCGTATAAGCGTCGTTAGAAACATTTTCGAGATTCAAATTCCTAAGGTTCTTCTTTAGCAATCAAAGAAAGTAAAAAAAAAAATCGGCAAGTTGTAAAATAAAATATCCATCCGGACTAGCCAACGTAATGACAATCGACAGGTGACACGATAAGATCAAGTTCGCGAAGAAAAATTTGGTCAAGGTTCGAGAACCGAAAAAGAAGCTGTTCGCAAGGACGACTACTTTACAGCATTACAAAGTTTACAAACCGTTGAATTTTGTTGTTACGCAATCGATATTACACTTGTCGCTCTTGGGACATTCCTTACCGATCTTTTGACTAATCGGTGGCGATACTGATTTGGTTCGACCTTAAGTGTTATTTTAATGGTTTGTTAAACTTTAAGGATTACTTATTTGAATGTTTTCTTTGAAATCGTAATAATCTATATGCACGTAGTGTACAATTAATGGGCTGTAGAGTGCGAGGTTAATTGTCTTGTTTTTAGGTTCGGTGTGAAAAATAAATGTATCGCTGTTCAACACAGTACGATCTCTGACTTTTAATGATGCTATAGAGATTTTGTATTGAGTATTGAATCTAGCGGTGGATTACGTCAGTTAAAGCGTGTGCTATATATATATATATATATTTGTGTGTGTATGTAAAGTACTGAAGGCATAGTTGATTAGTTTTCCAAGAGTGCTTTTGTCTAGATGGTTATTTGTTTACGACACTTTGATTTTTATCGAAGATATGGTCGTACAGTCAAATTGAGAGTAGATTTTATCAATTCGACATAGTCGCTCGTGTACGTGTACGAGTAATTGACGAGGTTAAGTGTTGAGTTTTAGTGCGATTTTTGCTTATTCAACAAGATAAACGATCCTGATTCATTTTATTGCATCTAATAACGACGAAAAAGAGGTTTGCTAAATTTCAGAAAATATATTTATTAAATAGAAGACGGTTTGATTTTAAAAGATAATCAATGCGTTTCTCAACGAAGTCAGACAGAAATGTCCTAAATGGAAGTATGACCTTCTTTAATCAAATTAACTAAATTAATTTTCTGTTTAGTTTAGAAAAATATTATCCGAAAAGGAATTTATCTTTTACTTAAATAAACACGATGTTTCGATGATATGAATATTTTCTTCGGACTCTCCCAAATAATTCTCTTTTGAATCTGCAATTGAAAAGAAAAATTATTCCATGCTGCGATACAGATTGATATCGTCATTTATTTTTTTGAGACTTGCGCAAAATAGCCACGGCCATCAAGGACACTTACGCATGGCTGCGTAAACTAAATGCGTACTTAATTAAAAGCGCATACGAGTAACATACTGGAATATTTTGTTTTCGGGAGAAATTCCGACGGCTTAAATTATGATTTCACATGATGGTTTCGCACGAGAACACATATTTACGCATTTGTTTTTTGTCTATTGTTCGCGCGTTGAAATTTACGTTGTGGCTTACCGCAAGGAGCTTTTAAAAACGTTATTAAATTTACGAGATTCGCTGAGTGGCATTGTAGTGAAAAAAGAGTTTGGAATGTTTTAGAAAATTTATTTATTAATAAATTGCTTTTTTGGAAGAAGAAAATATTTACTTGAATTAAAAACAATTATTGTTTTATTGGGAATCAATGCATTAATTTCTTTTGTTTTGAGATGATGAATATTTTCTGTTTTATTTAAATGTGATTTAGGTTTGTTTAACAATTTATTAATATATGTGTTTATAACTTTTAGATTTAAATACGTATGATATTAAGTATAAATTTAGGCTACCCAATATTATCACTTTTTTCGAATTAGGGGGATTTATACTTTATTTCCTTTCTATTTACTCTGAATACTGATAACAAAAACTGTAATATTAAAGAAAAATAAGATAATAAATTAATTTATAAAATCTACTTAAATTTAATATTATCACCCTGTGAAAGATATTATTTTTTTTTTTTTTAATTTTAGATTTGGTGTAAATTACATCTTGAACAGCTTGAGCTTAAAATTTGTTCAAATTTAAAATTTAAACGTTATTGTTTATACATTCCGATGGCTAAAAATGACATAGAAGTACCATCACAATTTTAAAAATCCATCAAACTGTTGTCTACACCAAAACGCCCTTAAGCAAACTTTGTTTGCTCGACTGTTTAGGTATATTTCTTTTAATAAATGCGAATAAACAAAGTCAATTTTTAGAATAAATTATTCCACGCTTTAACGTTGAATTCCTACACTGGGTCTATGTGTACGTAGATAGCTTCGTTCTAATTCTCTTGTTTACATGAAATACGATTGCCAGCTGGAGCTGACGCATTATATTACTCTCACGCGTTGAGCTGCAAAACAAAACACAAACTCTATGCCTATACCCCGTCAGTAGCCAATGCTCTCAGTGTGTCTCCGGCTTCGGTGAAGCGTCGAACAAACGTAAAAAATATTTTTTTCTCTTTCTTCCTGCGTGAACAGCTTTTACGTGCAGTGTCTCGCACCATGAATTTCACAGACGTCGGTGCATGCGGTACGTTGTACAACCATCCACGCATAATCATTAATTTATCACCGAAATTTTTATTGACCCAGCCTAGTGGCTACAATTGCAGTACAGAGCTTGCAAGCTCAGTTTCCGAATTACACGACGAAAGGTTCAGAGGAGGAACGACTGGAGATCCTAGCGATGAAACGTGATCTGGAAAACTGGA
This sequence comes from Apocrypta bakeri, assembly GCA_018906985.1. Taxonomy (NCBI): domain Eukaryota; kingdom Metazoa; phylum Arthropoda; class Insecta; order Hymenoptera; family Pteromalidae; genus Apocrypta; species Apocrypta bakeri. Next base: position 6,744,772 of record JACCIA010000002.1, read on the forward strand.
TCTCGTGTTTAAAAAATCTCAACAACTGGCAGTTTCCACTGAAGAACCACGAGATAAACGCCTCGTTGTACAGGATCGTGAGTTGGAAGGAAAAAGCCGAGGACTCGAAGCTGACGGACGAGGAAAAAGTTATAATCGCTTCTTTGACTGTCGAATCATCCGACAAAACTTCTTGGGTAGGAAAGCCCGACGAAGAGATACTGAACATCGTCATGACTCTGGTGGAAGAGCTGCGGGCTATTTGGAAGTTTGCGACGGTGAAGTGAGTTGATCGACTTCGCTTCCGATCCTCGTCACGAGCTATAACAAATTTTTTCTTACGCAGATTCGTCGAAGAAGTTGTGAAAACGTCGCAGACCATGCAAGAGAGATTGACGCGATGTCAGGGAGTTGTAGAGTTCGACAACGACTTACTGTGTTAAATCTCGCGAAATGTTCAATAAATTAACGTTTACTTTTAAATTCCCATGTGTCAAAGCTTCATTTCTCATAAATCAACCGGTGGATCATGAAGAAGATCGGTAAAATAATTTTTTTTACACGTGTCAATTGAAATTTCCAGGTGAACCGTGCAACAAAGCAGCTCGAGGCACTTCCGGTATCTGCATCAACATGAAGAGTTGCGCCCCTTACATCGCTATTCTGCAGAGACACGGTACAGCCGCGCGTAATTTCCTTCTGAGTACATTGTGCGACTACAGTCAAAATGGTGACCCGATCGTTTGCTGTCCCGCGACTGGAAATACAGCGACGACGACGACTCCCGCGCCTGTTCGACCGACGGCACCTCAACCGTCGAGCAACGTCAGCGCGTATGGTCCGTTGTTTAAACCTCAGTGTGGATTTAGCGATGCTCATCACTCCAGGGTCGTTGGAGGTGTACCGGCTGATTTGGGTGAGGTTCTTTTGTTGAATTTAAGTTATTAATTACTTGGTTCTTTCAAAAAGAAATATTGTAATACATGGATTCAGTGTACTTGATTGAATTCGGAGGCTACTATTAATGGGAAATTTATATACAAATTGGACAAGTGTTGAAATTTAATTTTCGTCGATTTATTTAGAAGAACAGATGTTTGCTGAATAAAGAGTGAAAAAAGTTTGCTAAATGTAAGAACATTTCTGAATTAAAAATTGATTATATCATTTTTTAGTAGTGTATGCATTCTCGGTTATGAACTTATTTCTAAAAAAATGTAACGTAAACCTATATACTATTTTACGGTTACATAAAGGAAATTCCATCGCTTATGGAACCAAAAATATTAAAACCACGAATTTTCACAGTTGACCAATTGAAACTACAAAGACATCCCATTACTAACGCAATATTATAAAATCAAATTATTTTCACACAGTAGGTACGAAAAAATAAATACAATTTTCCAATGCTTCATTGACAGGTGCCTGGCCATGGGTAGCGGCACTGGGATACAGAAACAAGTCTTCCGGACAAGTAAAGTGGCTCTGCGGTGGTTCACTCATTTCGGCTCGTCACGTCCTTACCGCAGGTCATTGCGTTTACAATCGCTATGACCTTTACGTTGCCAGACTTGGCGAACAAGACTTGCACGCCGATAACGACGGAGCTAATCCTATTGATGCCAGAATCGAACGTGGTACCATACATCCGGGATATAGTCCTGAAAATTACGTCAATGACATCGCTATTCTTAGGCTCAAACGCGAGATCACTTTTACTCGTGAGTATATATTTTTTGGAAGAAAATATTAAGGGGGTCCGAAACTTAACTTTTACCGACCGAGCAGTAACGCATTAGCCAAACTGATTTTCGTTCTCGTGTCATTTTTTAAAGCGTGAGTATTTTGATTTGAAATTTTGGACAGAGATAGATGGCTATGAATAGAAGAGCGAGTAGTTCTTGATTTTTCGTGAAACTTATTGAGTATTTATTGAGTTTCAAATGATTTTTTATGTACTCATCGCTTAATTCTAATTGCTCGTTATGATATAATAAACTTAACAATTTAGAATTAATATTGATCGTTTTTATTTTTTAATAATTCGCAGCTGCAATTCATCCCATCTGTCTGCCAATACCAGACGAGGTCAGAAACCGAGACTACGTCAGAAATTTACCATTTATTGCTGGTTGGGGATCGCTATATTTCCGTAAGTCATTGCAACGATAAGTTGATCAGAAACTTCTCAACTTCAAGCAATTTATTAAATTTGCTACTGCAATTTGTAGATGGACCATCGAGTTCTGTTCTTCAACAAGTTCAACTACCAGTTGTGTCTCCCGAGACTTGTCAGAAAGCTTTTGCTCCATTCAAAAAACAAGTGATCGACGAAAGAGTCATGTGCGCTGGTTATACTACGGGAGGAAAAGACGCTTGTCAGGTATGCTATTGTTTGATAAAGTTATTTTACAGCAACGCTATTGTTTCTGAATATTTTTTTTTTAATTCAGTCACATTAATATCGACTGGTAGTAAATATATGGCAGTATGTTAATTAGTTTAACATATGAGAAATAATTGTATAAAAGAGTTAACACTCTTTGCTACAGTTTTTATTTGACATGTGTGTTATTACGAGAATATTTCATTGTTACGTAGAAAAAAAAGTTTGCCATACTTGAGACAATCTATTTATTACATTTTTGACAGAAGGCAATATATACTTGAATTAAAAAATAACATTTCGGCTTTAAGTAATATTTACTTAAAACTTAAATTAGTCCATAGCTCTAATATATCATGACAAATAAAAATCTGTTTAAATACATTAAATAATATTTTGATAATGGAAAAGGGTATTTATTTAAATTCAATGTGTAACTATTTAGTAAATCATTTTTTCAATCTAGAATTTTAAAGAAACTAAAAAAAAACAATATTTTCTTCTTTCAAAAAGCAACTTTTTAATAAATAAATGTTCGTAAATACATTAACATTATTTGTTTAAAAAAATATTACACTTCCTCGGGCGAATAGTAAATTTCCCAAAAATCTACTCAGGCTAAAGCGAAATTTCCGAAGAATATTTTTCAAATCAATAGAACATCCGCCAATTAAATGGCAGAATGACACTCGTGAAAAGTTAATTTTATAAATATATTCGTCACGATCTTTAAAATTGACTTTCAGGGTGATAGTGGCGGTGCTTTGATGTTCCCCAGAGGAAATACTTGGTATGCGATTGGTGTCGTTTCCTTTGGATTCCGTTGCGCCGAAGTTGGTTTTCCCGGCGTCTACACGAGAGTAACTCATTTCCTCGACTTCATCCAAACTAATTTAGTATAAAATTATTCTCGATTCAGCTTGGATGATGTTTTCGCCATTGTTACGCAGCGAATAAACGATTCTTCGCCACAGAAACTAGAAACAATTGTCTCAGTGTTAGATTTTTATACACGAGAGGGATCGTCGATGATAATGATAACAATTGAAAGATGACCCTTTGTTGGAGGCTTGTATATTGGATATGACACGCTTACCGAGCGAATATGATTTTTAGTTTTTCTTTGAGATTACGAGATCCGATATTGATATAAGACTTTAGATATTACTTTGTAAATTATTATTTTCATGTTGTTGATTCTTCATGATAAATTATGTCATTCGCACTGTGTGCATTTTATAATACAGTTTTGATGCGAATGTGTTTATGTTATTATTATAGTCATTTCAATGGCAATAATAATTGTTATTATTGTATAAATTAAAGTTGTCCAGTGATTTAGGTTTGTAAAAGAGAAACGCTAATAAAATGTTGAAATACACTAACTAAGTATTACTCGTTCCTTTTAAATCAATACGGCCCATATACACATATATACACACATCGGATTTTCATCGGATCCTCTATTTACAAAGCTGTACTCCCAATTCCGAATTTCTGAATGAAAGAATTTCGCATTGTTTATACTAGTACGACTTTCACAGTGATTTGTATAACGACGTTTATAATAACTCGTTTAAAGGAATGTAGCTTTTGATATGTCCACTTAAGAAAATGTCATGTTTCTTACTATTTACAGTTAGTTTCTATCTTTCCATCGAATCGACAAGATGACAGAGGATTGCGATTGTTAATTATTTATTATTAGAAAACTGAATATTTGAAAGTGTCGCTATAAGACTAAAATCAACGATGAAAAGAACCAGTATATTTTAATAAAACAATATTACAGTCTACCGAATGAACCACCGCAAGACTGTGGAGATACACTTACTCCCTCCACGAACTTTGAATGTCTGAAATAAAAAACGTAATATTACAAAGCGAAAGCCTTTTTTCTCAAAAGTGTATTAAAAAACGTTATTTAATACGATCCACCAGAAGTTGATGTCGTCATTATATTACACAGGCATATGATTTTTTCGCTCCGTCATTGAAAAGCCCAAAAGATGTTATTTCTACGGATTTTTCGATTGTCGAATTGAATAATGTAATTTCCTCGAAATAAAACAAAATAATGATGCTGTTTTCCATTCTGAGAAATAATGAAAAATATATAAATAGTAATAAATTAATGAAATACAATACGATAACCCAAAATGTCACGTGGATTTTAAAAATCCATCTCCAAAATTTAGTGAAATTATATCTCTGCGCGGGTTAGTAATATTTGAATACACTTTTAAGAGCAGTTGCAAAAGTAAACTTGAACTTTTCATCGGTCCGTGCAGACGAGGGACAATTTTATACAACGAAGCATGCCCGGCTGTCAAACGACAGGTGTCCGTTGTAAGAATTGCAATTGTGCATTTACGTTAATCTTTTTATGGAGTTCGGTTAGTTACAAACTGCCGAATCAACAACAGGCACAACGAGCTGACCTAGAGACAGAATTAAAATTTTTAATCTGAAATGAATTCTTGTTTAATCATAATAATTATTACCGTAATCCGATTTCAACTGGCATGAATCGGAATGTTTTTCCAAATGAATTTTTAATCTGACCTGTTTCGGAGATGCATAGATGAAGTTTATCAGTATTACAACAAGTCGTCTACGTTTTTTATAATATTGCTTCTCCAACAACGTAAAACTCGAGTAACATAATTGTAATATTGATGTAAATTAAAATAGAACAACGAGAAATGAAGAAACTCGTGATAATTATCTGTTGTCGTTAAAAATAATTAAAAGCTACAAACGAAACCCTTTTTAAACAATTTGTTTTATTTATTGCAGAATGCAGCTATTTGAAATGTGGATACAAAACCCGGTATGTAAAATGACATTCGACTATTTGGGAATATAAGTATACGCGGAATGACTGTAACAGCTTGTGGTTTGTAGTTTATAAAACTTGCACTTTGATAAGCGAAAACCTGTTTTCGCTAAAAACCCAATTTTTTCCTATCCTCGCGCGCCGTATACTGCTATACTTTATTAACTGCACGCTAATGCAACAATGCGGTAAGAAAGAGAAATATGACTGGAATTCTGCATAACGGTCTTGGAGTAAATTATGGTCTAACCGGTGTGAGAAATTAAATAGTTATAAATTTGCAATGTCGACTGGGTAAATATAGTCATTGCTACTTTGTAATACGATTACAATAACGTTGCTAACTGTTGATGTACATCGGTCAGTATCGGTGGTATTTAAAGTGCGACGAAGACGATAATATTTTTTAGACACTTATTGCACTTTTTCAGCTAACGAATCGAATTTGCAAAAAGAAAAAATTGAATGCAAGTGACGTAAGTATGTATGCATAATTTAATACAATACAAGGTTTGATTCGCTACGAAGTTTATTTTAAATGTATTGTTCAATGTAATAACAATAATAATATAACAGGTATTGTTTTAACGATGAAGTTGGCCGTCAGAAAAATTTTGTTATTGACAAGTGTTTGTTTGGTAACAGTTCCGTGTATTGAGGCAAGAACAGCTGCAAACCGTAAGTGTAAAATCATCTTTAACTTCACTTGACTATAAAACGTAGATATTTTAATTTTTATTCCATAATTTTTAATTTAAAAAATAAAATAAATTTAATAGTAATTTCAACAATATAACAAAATAACCAGTTTAGGCCCAAAACGCCATTCGCAGCACATCGTCTTTAGGCTCTCGAACCTAATCTAAATCGCGACGGAAAAATTCGAGCCTGACATATTTTTAAAGCTTAACCTACGTTTTTTTCAGTGATGTGAGCAAATTTTTCATAAAGACATTAATTATCAGTAAAAATTAATTAAACAAAGAAAACGTTTTGGATAAATGACGAATATAGTTAATTAAGTTCTTAGAATTATCCAATGTTATCCTTAATTTAATTTTTTCGAAGCAAAAGTAACAAAAAATTATAACATCAGAAATTCGCTATACCAGAGCCTTAGCACGCTTGCTAATACCTTTGGCATTTCTAAAGTTTTCTACTTTGTTTAAAAACAAGGATGTATCGGTTCCATGGCATTAAAAATTTGTTTACGTATTCTCGTAAACCCTTTGAACATATTCCAACTATAAAAAATTCGATTTAAAAAAGTTTTTTTTTCGTCGCGTTCTTCAAGTATATTTACACTTGGTATTGTTCCCCTGCTGTTTTATGGCCTAGCATTTTTTTATCGGCACACTCCCGGTTGCTGAACAAGCTTATGAAATAAAAAATTGATTAATTCCTTGAGGAAAAAAGTTAGAAGGGCTGAATGCCGATATACCAGAGCTTAAGCACGCATGCAATCTCCGGCCTTTCCAATTTTTTCAAATTTGTTTAAAAATTAAGATTTATTGATCCAATCGCATTGAAAATTGCTTTGCGTATTCTCGTATAAATATATATACCAACGATAAAAAATAGGATTTAAATAAATTTATTTTTCGTTGCTTTCTTATCTAACACATGATTTTTTCGAATATACATAGTACTCAAAAATGTTCAATTTAGTCAATATTTTGAACTCACTGGAAGTAGATATCTTTTAAACGTAAACACCCATTACATTGGCTAACAGAGTTTCAGCAACATTGCTAACCATAAAGTAATTTAAATTTATATTTTAGAAAATGGGGAAAGAATGTTTTTACGTTTAAATACTTTTTTAAACATCAACGTACACCATCGTAAAGAGCGCGAGTTAAGCTTTGAAGTATATTCGGCTCGAATTGTTCCGTCGTGTTTAGGATTAGATAAGAGCCCCTAACGACGATGTAACGGATTTTCTTCCCTTTATTTCGTTTCTATCCAGTCTACATATAATCACTGCAAAAAAACGAACGTTTCCGCGAAATTATAATATACTAAAAATAAAAAAAAACATTTGCCTAATTGCATAACTCGATGCTTTATTTACCCCGACGCGAGCGCTGATCGATCAGACGCTTTTGAGCACATAACATTATTCGGTTCACTTTCCTTATGGATACTATCGCTCAATTCACTTAAACTTTCCTCAATACTTGCCAACTATGCATCTCACCATCTCGTTAATTATTTCAATTTCCCCGTCGTTTCTTTTCAAATACTAGAAAGTTGCACCACCAATACCAGAAGTCCAGGATTGTGCGTCAGGCTTCAGCAATGTCCAGTTTTAAAAAGCTACGTCAGCGATCATCCTTTCTTAGGTATCGGTGTCGTCATCGTTACTTCCGTTTGTTCCGTTGAATTTTTCAGCTTCAAAGTCTGTTGTCCTCTGGAACGCGAAACTACTACTACTACTACTACTACTACTACTACCACTACGACTACTACAGTAGCTCCTTCGGTTACTCAAGAGGTTTGGCATCAGACAGACAAGAATAAACCTAGATCTTACGAACCTCTTTTGCCACCACATTGTGGTTACAGTGACGCTCTTCACTATCGGGTCGTGGGTGGAATCGAGGCTGAATTGAGTACGTTAAATTTGTCTTGTATTCAAACCCACGTTTTCGTGGACGTATCTCGGTCGGTAAACTTTCGACGATTCGTTTCTTTAAGTTTATTGCAATAATTAGAAAAAGAATAAAGGTAAAAGTTGAGTTGTTCGTCGAAGAGGTTGAATTTCGTTGGATCAATTGCGAAATCGTTGATAGAAAAATAAAATCATTTTTCAATCTTTGAAACTTTACCACGAGATACAGTTCAATGGGGTATTGATTTTCTTTCGATGTTAATTCGTCAAACTGCTTGTATTATTTCTCCTTCGCAACTTCAACTATTTTTGTATTTAAAGATAAAGAGCCACGTAATACGTGTATTTTCTCGCAGAATTTTATTTTACGAGGCTCGAATTTGGGAGTCGTGGCATTGGACAGTTTAAACGAAGTGACTTAGAATGATTCTTAAAATATTAGCTGTAATAAGATAAAAAAATGTGTAAAATGTTTTTTTGAATTTATATTCAAGTTTACCAATTACGATTTGCGAACTTGTGATTCCTTTTTGAAATATGAACTATTGTATTAAGGATCTTTCAATTGCTTATATATTTAAAGAATGAAGAATGTATTTTGATTAATTCGAAGATACTTTTGGCCTTTATAAATTGTTATAAAAATTCATCTTTTCGAATCGAACACGATCTTTTTAAAGAAGAACATTTCCTTTGAACTGTCCAAAATTGACACTTATTTTAAATATAGACATGTCGATGTCTATATTTAAAATAGATATTACTAACTTTTTACGTTACTTCGAATAGCAAATGTTACATGCAACAGTACTTTTTAATTAAAATAAACGACCAGTCATAATTGCTGATTTGGTAAATTTCACGTTAACGATAAACATTATACAACCTTGTTTATTAAAATTGTACGTAGATCTATACAACCTCACTATGACACAACACTATAATATATTGACTGTTAAGGGAAAGAACGAGCTAATTCAGAAAGTCTTGGATAACAGACAGTTCATAACTAGCTCGAAGAATCAGACAGCTAAAAATGACAGTAAAACCCCAGACAAATCACAGAATAAAAAAACGTTCGTGATTTAATTACATTCGCTGTTTGCTTTTTCACACACACACATGCGCATATATAGTTCTTCGATTTAATTTTTTAATTCAGTCGGTATCGTTATTATACTAAAATAATAATAACAATATTTTTTAATAATAATTATATATAAAATACTGTCGTATCTTATTAAAAACATACGTATTTCTTACTTGAATCTAGTGCCGATCTACCCTGACCTTCAGAGCAATCTTAATAACTAGTTTTGTCCCAAATGATCAGATGCCTGGCCCTGGATAGCTGCTGTAGCTGATCGTTTTGGCAGAGAACCCGATGATATTTTTTTCAGCTGCGGAGGTTCCTTGATATCCTCAAGACACGTAGTGACAGCTGCTCATTGTCTGGAAATAGAGGATGTGACATTTCAGGTGCGTTTGGGCGCACATAACCTCGAAAAACCAGTTGACGGAATTAAGCCTATCAACGTTGCTGTCGAGAGTTACGTTATCCATCCGGATTACAACAGCACTTTAAAAGAAAACGACATTGCTATTTTGAGACTCGACAGAGACGTCAAATTTACCAGTACGTGGCTATCGTTAATTTTCTTCGGAATGTCCCCTGTCGAGTAAAAAGCCACCCACGGATGTTGCTGTTTCTATTGTTAAATAATTCTTAGACAAAATAAGACGCAAATGCATAATTAGCGATCAGTCAATACATCGATACGTCCCCTAATCAGTTCATTGACTATACCTATAGGTATACACAGTGAAGCAGTTGGTGTATTTAACGAATACTTGAATAGTACATATGTAGAATACAAATATACACAAATACACGCATGTGAAATATGATATATAGTAATTTAAAGTAATTAAACAGTAATTTAAACATACAATATATACAGTTAATAAATAATACAGTTAATACATTTATTAGGGGGTGCATAATCGAATTTTATGATAAATAAATATTAAACTATACCGGTAATTGAGTATTTGAGTATTATCTACCGATGTATTGCAATAAATTTTGTCTTGAGACATTTAATAACCGAACAGTAAAGGAATGTTCGTTTATTGTTTATTTAACAGGAATCGAAAAAATTGAATTTTTGCTTCATTCCAGAGTCGGTGCGTCCTATTTGCCTGCCGGTGTCGGATAGTTTGAAAAACCGCGACTTCGTCAATACTTATCCATTCGTTGCCGGTTGGGGTGCAACGCACTACGGTATAATCACAGTTTCTTTTTCCTTTGCAATAAAATATATAGATATATAGGATAGATATATAGGTATACAGATATAGATATGGATATAGCAAGCTATAAAATGCAAAAGTAACGACTGATTTCAGGAGGCGACCCTTCCGACGTTCTCGAGGAAGTTCAAGTTCCCGTGATAAAGAACGAACAGTGCAAGAAAGATTACGATAAGAAAAAAGTTGTTATCGACGATCGAGTGTTATGCGCAGGTTGGCCCAATGGAGGAAAGGACGCGTGTCAGGTGAAATGCAATGAAAACTTAAGAAACTTATCTTAGAAGACTTCTTATTTTTCTGTGCGTAATAAAATTCCAGGGCGACAGCGGAGGTCCACTCATGTGGCCGAATAAGACAATTTATTACTTGATCGGAGTCGTCTCGACAGGTTCGAGGTGTGCTTCAGCTCAATTTCCTGGAATATACTTACGCGTCACTAAGTTTTTGGACTTTATCATCTCCAATATGAAGTAACTCTATTGTAACGGGTATATAGACCGACTGGTTACAAGCAGTTGTATTTATAACATATATATATATATATATATTATATAATATCGTCACACGCACATACACACATTTATATATACCTGTATATGTGTGTGTGTGTGTGTGTGTGTGTGTGTGTGTGTGTGTGTAAGTATATATATCGGAAGGGACATTCAAGAAAAATAACGGCGTATTATTCCGAGAATGACGACTGAATTTTTCCATTTAGAAGGTTTCAGAGGTAACGGTTGCTTTTGCCTCTGGCTGGAGAAAAGAAAGTCTTCTCTCGAAGGGATTTACAATATACAGGTATAGAGATACATATACCTATATATATATGCATAAACAGAGCTTTATCCGCCTGATGGTCTGATCCCTCTAAACAGTCCTCATATAAGCACTACTGCTAATAGACGCTCAGGCTCAGAGCTCAGCCCAGGCCAGAGAGTGAGAGAGAGAGAGAGAGAGAGGTTTCTCACTCCCGAGTGTGTATATAAAGTGTCTTCGGAGTGTGAGTGCGAGTTTGCGCCTGCACACACCTGCTTCGTTTGCGACTTTGCGAGCGTGGTATAGACACTCTTTTTCTTTGGACTCCCTCGTACGTACTAGCGAGGAATAATTAAACGACATCGCTGGAATATAAAAATAAAAAAAAGGAAAAGAAAATGAAAAGGAAAAAAAAGGAATGCATACCGTTCGTTATAACTCAGAACATCGAAATTCGTAATAAAAGCGTCGTATATACCTCACTCGTAAACCCTCATTTTCCCCTCCTCTCATTCTCGCATACAAACAAACACGGACGTCCACACCTTCTCTCTTCCATACACACTCAACATACAAACAACGCTTCCTCTCTCTCTCTCTCTCTCTCTCTCTCTCTCTCTCTCAACTCTCAACTCAGCCATATATACTATATACATACATACATACGTACGCACACATGCACACAGATGAGAAAGAAAGACAGTATAAGAGAGTACTCGTACAGAACACGTATACGCGCTCGCGCGACCGACGCCGTATCCGTATAGAGAGGCAGCAGCGCATAGTCGGATATATAAACCCGCAGAGTATACCTATATATAGACCCCGAAGCTCTCCTTATGTGCGCAAAAAAGTCGAAAAACGCGCAAAAAAGCTGAGGCTGAAATTGCCGAGTTCGCCGCTAGTTGGCGCGAGCGTCGCTCGGCCGGTATAGGTGGCCAGCTCCGGCAGTGCAGCAGTCAGGGTGGGAGGAGAAAGAGAGAACGAGCTCTCTTCGACGACGACGACAACGACGGCGGCGGCGGCGGCGACGACGACGACGACGACGACGGACATCGACACGGGATTATCTGCGGTTCTCATATACAGCTTCGACGACGCTTGGCCCATCGATGGGTGAGTATTACAATCGAATATTTTGCTATTTTCTCACTGCGCTTTAGTGCATGCACTCGATATACCGTTTTTTCTACCGTTATATATATATATATATATATATATATGTGCACGCCAGCCAGAGACTCCTGACCCGTTCGCTCTCTCGCTCTCTTTCTCTTCTCTCTCTCTCTCTCTCTCTCTCTCTCTCGCAAATATATTGAATAGCTGTAGGCGAGAAAGAGAGAGAGAAGAGAGAGAGAGAGAGAGAGAGAGAGAGAGAGAGATTCGTCGTATCGCGTTGCGCGCGCTCCCCTTGCCGAGCCGTGAAAAAACTCCTCGTCGAATTACCCCTCGCTTCTCTCTCTCTCTCACTCTCTTTCTCTCTGGCTGATTCTCTCATTCTCTCTTTAGATATATGAGTCTGTGTGTATGTATATATATATATAGTTGCGCTTGTAGGTACGTCTCTCCCGCTCTCTCTCTCTCTCTCTCTCTCTCTCGCGCGCGCGCACATACACATATAGATCGGCGAGTTCTCGACTGTGAGAGAGAGGAGAGGAGAGAATGCGGGAGAGGGAGAGAGAGAAATACACGATAGAGAGAGGAGAGAGAGGAGAAAAGAGAGAGAGAGAGAGAGAGAGAGAGAGAGAGAGAGAGAGAGAGAGAGAGAGAAAGAGAGAAAGAGAGAGAGTCTCTCCGGGGCGAGAGAGAGAAAGAGAGGAAGCCGCAGTACGTATCGTGGAGTGGCACCGCTCCAACGACGAGCTGCGATATTCTCTCTCTCTATCTCTTTTGCTCTCTCTCGCAACGCAGTGTGTGCGCGCGAGTTAACCTGGCCTCAATAACGGCCGCGATTTAGCCTACTTCGCGACCGCGAGTGTGCGAGAGAGAGAGAGAGAAAAAAGAAAACGGCCCCGCGACTTTCACCCGGCTATCGAAGAGAGTCTACGTGGAGGAGACTACTGCGCGCCGCAGCCGCGACTGAGGTGAGTCCAGACAGACCTACTCTCTACCCACATACGTCGCGTCGCCGCTGCCGTCTCTCCTCTGTAAGTACCTATACACCAATACCCTATGCTCTCTCTCTCGCGCTCTCGCGGCTCAGCTATATACTCGCTCGCGAGTCGCGCTGCTGCGTGCTGCTGCTCCGCGCTATACATATACACACATGCAGCTACCAGATATACATGCATACATGCACAATCCTGTCTATATCTACATGTGTATATAGATCCGTACGTATGTATATAGGTATACGCGCATCTCGTGCACCCAGCGCCGTCGTGCAAGTTTCGATCGCGCCTGACTAGTATAGTACGTAGACGGGTTCGTCGCTCAGAATCCGCGCCGCCGCCACGGACGTTTCGCGCGCGCCCCGACGCTATCTCTCCGTAGCAGTAGCAGTAGCAGCACCATCACCGCGTCTCTTCTCTCTCTCTCTCTCTCCCTACTACTGCTACTTCCCAAAGTTCGCTGCTGCTGCTGCTGCTGCTGCTGCTGCTGCAACTCGCACATTATACATCTCTTGCACTGCATTATTCTCTCTCCGCATAGCTTGTGTGTTCTGCTCCGTCGTCGACGTAGCAGCGCGTCGCCGTCGTCGCTACGGTGCATTAGTGCCTTGTGTGTGTGCGGGCGCGCGCTTCTATGTGTCTGTGCGTGTATATGTGCGTACGTATACATGCGAGCCAAGCCGAGAGATAAGGAGACATACCTCTCTCTGTACAATATAAACACAAAGGGACGCTGAGAGGAGAGAGCGGGAGAGAGAAGTCTTCGCGGACACTTTTTTTGTTAGGTTAGCCATCGTTTACCTTACATTCTTTGTACACCACACGCATAAACACACTAGCATATGTATGTATACGTATAAATATGTATGTACGTGCAAAAACACCTCTTTCTACAATAATATCTATATACCTCCGAATAGTATTATTTGTCGCTGGCAGTATATAGAGACTAAATAAATACATATATATCTATCTATCTGTATAAATATATATATATATACACAGACACACACACACACACACACACACACGCATACACACATACATACCTATGTGTGTACATTCGCAAGCGGGCGAACGATTTTCAGGCGCTGCTGTAGCCAGGCGAGCTCCGTTTCCCGGGTGGGGGAGCATTAATTAGTGAGGGGAGGGAGGAGTGAGAGATATAGAGAGACCGAGAAAAAGAGAGGAGAGAGAGAGCGGGACTGGGAGAGAAAGAGAGCGGGGGAGGAGAGAAACGGAGTAGTAGCTTAGCCGCCGCTGGTGCTGCTGCTGCCGAGTGAGGGGAGTTTATAATACGAGTGTCTACTCACGAATGTGTATGTGTCTGACGCGAAGAGAGAGAGAGAGAGAGAGAGAGAGAGAGAAAGAGATTGACCGCCCGCTCTCTCTCTCTCTCTCTCTCTGGTAACGGCACTCTCTCCTCTCCGCGCGCTGGTTTTATGTAGGACTCTTTTTTTCGAGGCGATATATACTCTCTCTTTCCTGGTGTACTGCTGCGAACTGCGAGACGGAATATTTGTTATATATGTATATATATTATATATATTTCTCTCTCGCTCTCTCGTGTGATGTATGTATATATACTATATAGGTGTATATATATATATGCGTATGCGAGTGGAGGCTGCTGCGCCCTTTTCCCCACTCTGCTATTCTCTCGCCGGTTTTTCCTCTCTCTGTCTGCTCTTGTTCCCTCTCTATCTGTCTTTTCTCTCACTCTCCAGCGACTTCTTCATTCAAACTCGTTAAGGTTAATGCCCTTAGGTTGCCCGAAGGCGTCTTGCGTGTGCGTGGATAATAATCGTTCACTGATGGGTACATATATGTGTGTGTGTGTATATATATATATATTAAGCAGTCGTTGAGTGATTTCAATATTTCATGTTGTCGAAATTTTCTTTTGCAGATGGGTAGCGCTAGTCAGCTGTACAGTTTGTCCTGGGGCGAATTTGGTTCGTCGCTAACTTCTGCGGTGCAACTACTTCGAGGACACGGTGATCTGGTTGATGTTACTCTAGCAGCTGGAGGTCGTAGTTTCTCAGCTCATAAGATTGTTCTTTCTGCGGCGAGTCCATTTCTCCTTGAAATCTTGAAGGTAGATGATATTTTGTTTTTACACGTGTTTTACGGATAATATTTATAGCCCAGTTGATAGCTATTGTATTTGGTCTTTCGCTTATGGAAAGATGTACAATTTCGTAGATAATTTATCTCTGCTTAGCCATATGGAGACTGTCAACTGGAAAGCTGTCTACGATTAATGGATTACTAATAGTATGGTTTTTTGTTTCACAATTGCAGAATACACCATGTCAGCATCCTGTGGTTATGTTAGCAGGTATTGGAGCGGATGAATTAGAAGCAATTTTGGAATTCGTGTACCGTGGACAAGTAAGCGTGGAGCCCTCACAATTGCCTTCGCTGCTGCAGGCAGCTCAATGCCTGAGTATTCACGGTCTGCACCCACCAACAATCCTCACTGAGGTACAAATTTTTTGCTCCTTACGTAACACAATGGCATTCCATGCCTTACTAAAATTGTCATTTTTATTATTCAGAAAGGCGAACAAGTCCCAATTTCTGCCATTCCCGGCTGTAACGAACCTAGTGTAGCTAAAGACACAATGAATTCGTATCTTCCAATCCGAAGGAAGAAGAAGAGGAAGATCTCCGGAGGAGGTGGAAAATGGCCTAAAAGAGGTTACTCCAGTCTTGAGACAAGATCATTGGATGAGCATTCGGAGGATAATAGATCTGTAGAATACGGTCACAAAGACGGGGACAATGGAAGTCAGTTGAGTGACGAAGGTAAGCTTACTAATGAAGTTGATTCTCTAAACTAGGATTATCCATTGAAACTTGTGTTTTGTGTCCGCAAAATTTTCACCTTTTGTAATGGTTGCTGGAAAAGAAAAAGATCATGTACCGAAGTAGGTTTTCTATTTGAATTTACTTATAATAAGTACGGACACAAGCACAACCATCGAATGGGTTGAACTGCATATTAATTGGATTTGCTAGTGGAGTTACGAAATTTGGCGTGGATAATGTTTTGACGAAAAGGTCAGTTCAGCCCTCAGAATGGTAATATTGTGTTTGTGTCTGTTAACAGCGAAAGAAAGGTCGGAACATGCAAATCACCATATCCCGACGCCTCTGCCGCAACATCAACTGGTGCATCCGGTCGTAGAGCACAACCCAACAGCTTTAATAGCCGAACCAGAAAGCGAACCACATCTGCATAATCTAATGCCGATGCAACCTTACTCGCCGCTGCATATACCGCAGTTCCCAGGAGCCATCTCAAACGTCGCATACTCACCAGGGTCTAGTACCTCGGTACAGTCGCCTCCAGCCGCACACAACGCAACGACAACATCGTCCACGCAATCTACCAAGATACGCGGAGCATCAGATTGTCCCGGCGTCTGTCCACTCTGTGGTTCAACGTTACGCCAGGCCAGAAACTTGCGCCGACACCTGCTGTCTTCGTGCAAGTACCGGTTCACGGCCAACCCGAACCATCAAATGATGTCATCAAGTGAGTCCATGCCCATCGAAGTTAAACCTGAAGTTAATTTAAGTGGTTACTCTGGACAATCGGTCTGTGGAAACGAAAGTGGAGGCAGCAGTTGCGAACAGATTGTGTGCAATCCGAGTCCACTGCCGTCTCCGTCGCCACAGGGCTCTAATGTTGTGTCACCACACAGCAATATTTCGTCACCGACGGTGGCCAGATGAAAAAAGGAGAAAACCAAGCTCAAGATAAAGTCGAAGATTATTCAATAATACTGTGACTTTGCTTCGACTTTTGAACAGGAAACGGATTAATTGTGCTAATGATGCATAGACTGATAATCTTGTTTCGTTTACTAAACTGAGTACTTATGCCACAACCTATATACATATATATAAATATACGAATATACAAGTTTTATATTTATATTTATATCTATGGATATATATCAATATTGTATTACACATATCGTAAATACAACGTACTCGTGGCAAAAGTGAAGACTAGTGCTTTGCAAAGACTAAACAAGTCGTTCTTAAAGTGAAAATTGTGTGGTTGAATTGACTGGTATATCAACCGAATCATAGACACTTTCAAATACTCACCTAAGTCTAGATTATAACTTTGAATATTTTACTTGGTCTTCAGGAAGGGATACGAACGTTTAGACTCCAAGCGTCTCGGTTAATAAGTATATAAATCTTCCAGATTAGCGCGTAAGGAATTACGTAAGATGTAATGACTAGTTCATAAGAAAAGTATCAGAGGAAGGGATTTGCGCCCCATGGAATTTTATATATATGCATATATATATATATAAATATATATATATATATATATATATGTATATATATACACACACACATATATATATATATATATACATATATAATATTACTTTGTAAATTTTTATTGAATCAGATAATTATTGATCTATGCGAACCGGTTTGATTCTAAACCATCGCAAATATTGCATAGTTTCAATCCTGTTATGGAGGAATCCGAATCAAGTCGTTTTGTAGAAAATCAAAACTTTTACGGTTGATCTAAGGTAGAGAACGGATAGTAGAGTCATTTGTGTTACAGCATTCGTCTATAACATATCTTCGTTTTATAGATCATCGTTTATTATTTATATTATTACTGGTTCTGTAAATCATTTGTAGTTAAGTTTCAAGATTTTCTACAATTTCATAGTCTGTTAATCATCAATATTTAAACCTTTATTATAAAGCAGCGTCTTATTATTTTATAACCAGCGAATCATAAATAAAATTCTATTATCACGAGAATCATTTATTTAAACGCTATTGATTATGATCACGTCGTGTACATTGTATCTACTCTGACTTTGTCTTGTAAATAAAAGCGTAAACATTTAATATAAATTTAAAAGTTACGAATATATCGTTCTTTTTTATAACCAGCAACAAATCGCAAGTTCTTTGTTTTTAAGAAAAAAAAAACATAAATAAAGCTCTGTGTTCGAGGTAGATTACGTGTATTTTCATTCTAGGAGATTGGAACTCCAAATCAAGAACATTGTCGGATCAGCCAGCAACTTGCCCGCTGTGCGGAGCTATAATAAGACAGTCTAGAAATTTAAGGAGACATTTGGAGCTGTTGCATTTTGGAATTGGTTCAGGGGGTAAATCAGGATTGCGAATCAAAAAAGACAAGACGGACAAGTCGGTACCGGTTTCTCTGACGCCCAGATCGCCACCGTACTCTAGAGCAACGTTATCATTAAGGGACAGTGCTTATTCAAAATCTGATGCGACGGACTACTCCTCGACGATGCCTTCTCTAAATTTGAGCACCTCCGTTGGTTCTAGCGCGTCAAACCTCAATGTTCCAGGTAATGAGCAGAAACTATTTCAAAGTAATAAAAACGTTGATTCGATGAATAATTACTAAAATCAAAATGGCTTTTGTTAGGTTCGTTTATGCTCGGAGGATCTGGTAGTTTGAGTGCCAATGAGCACGGGCACGCTCATCCCAGCCATGCACACAACAATAATCCGGCGCACTCGATGTCTTCGTGTCCACCATCGGCAATGCCTCCTCATAATAATAGCATATACTCATCCGACAGCATGCTGAGCAGTTTATTTCCGACGTTACCCACGTTGCCAACCCTTTCCGCCCCACACGATATGTTTCGTCACTCAGAATTTTTCCGGGCGAACATGGGCTACAGTCAGGACCCGTCAAGGCAGCAACACGCTAGCAGGCACATGCAACGCACGGATGTCACATGAGATCCGAAGTGTAGGTGATAGCGTTCGAGGGATCGCTCTTGATCCATCGTACTTCGTCGAGGATAAAAAACTGTTTATGAGATTATGATAGTTGGGAGCTGAGTGTGTACTTGGAACAGCGAGTGTCGGATCGTTGATTTAAGAAAAATCTCTAAACTATGATGTGTTGTACATAAAAGTTGGTGTATGATTTGTACTGCAGGAAAGAATTTTATATTTGTACAATGAATATATAAATACCAAGTAACTGGAAGTATAATGACATTTCTGTACGTACGAATAAACCGGTGACACAGTGTTCCAAGTAGATACTCAGCTCAGCTCGAGCGCTCTCTATCATTCATTCGAAAGAAGTGATTAAAAAAAAAGCAAAAATTTTTTATTAAAAAAACGAGTCGCATAAACAAATTTTCGTTGACGATGCTTTAAATAATAGTTAAGGACTATATTTTTAAATTGACATAGAATACGTACAAAAGAAAACAATAATTCATATAAATAATAATAGTAATTGTAGCTATAAATAAAAGCGCGAAAGATTTTTCACAAGGTTTAAACAACGAGATTAATCTCTTCAGTTCCGTTTTTCGTGCGCCCTATTGCAAAAGGCCAATTTCGATTTGAAATCCTTTCGAGCTCACCTTTTAGGAGCTTTAGGAGGTCATCTAAATATCTTAGTTCATAAACTTCGGTTCGAAGTTTGTTTATGTCTTCTGATAAATGGTTCACCTTCCATTCGTCTATCTGTAGAGATAAAATTTTTTTCCAATTAAATTTTATATTGTAAAGTTTTTTGTATTCGAGAAAAGTCTAGTTATGACTAGTGATTCTCTGTACTATTGTTAAGTTTTAAGTTGCTTAATTAAACTTAGAAAAGCCTATATTTTATTATATTAATCGCTTGATATAGGCCATGTTCCAATCGTACTCATTCATTATTTAATTTTGTATTAAATAATATACGTAATAAACAGTTCTTATAAAACACAATTCACGCCTGTTTATTGATCTTTCACATTGCCTGTAGATTATTCGCGATGTTTTGTTAACTTCATATTTATAAAAGCAAATGTATTACCGTAAAGTCTCTTCTTAAAGAGGTAATCTCCTGATAAAGATCTTTACTGGAGCCTTGCAGCCTCTCGATCTTGTTGCGAAGAAGTTCGAGTTCGATCTCCGCGTGGCAGGATTTGCGGCGAAGCCTGCCATGTCTATCGTCGTGACTGTTGACTTTGATAGTTGGTATGATCGGAATAGCATCGGGTTCGATAGCCAGAGCTAACCTTGTGAGGCTGTCATGACCAGACTGCGTTGCCTCGCCGAACCTATCCTCCTCGAGAAGTAATTCCTCGACGCGTTGCGGATCGCTATCTAGACCTGCTAGTATAGATACCACATCGTTCACTCCCGAGATTCTATGAGTCTGTAAATACCGTTGAAATATAAATAGAATTCTCGTTTGGAAATTCATGTTTGTACTAAATCGCTTTGAATGTAATTGGAAAATTAGAATTTAAAATACTTGCAATAATGTAATTATCGTTTAAATTATTCCAATATTAGGAGATACATGTATTTATGATCGAAGATATCTAGGACTTTTCACTATACTAGAAATTACAAACGTTGTATCTGATGGATGGATGGATTTAGCTAAAATTAGATAGAAATACTTTTTGATACGCTCCTTTACACGAAGGTATGTGTATTTTTTATTAAAAAAGTATTAATTTTTTCAATAATTCGTTAAAAAAACTAGTTTTTTCAATTTTAATCATTTTTCTAGCTATACGCTTTTCAATTTCTCTCTACAATGGCTAATTGTACCACGAAATAACATTTTCACAGATCTTTCATCCAAAATAACGAATCAATGGATTAGGCTCACAATTTATGGGAATTTTCTATCACAGTCTCTTCATACCACAAATAAAGTAATTTTCAATCGAATGAGCAGAAAACTTAAAAATAATAAAATAAAAATTAATAGATCAATTTAAAATTCCAATTCAAACAGTGCTTCAATCTAGTTTCAGCTCAGTCCATCCAAAAGTTCATCGTGAATCTTCCATAAATATATCTTTGAATATTGGAATAATCTAAAATTCTAACAATTTCGTTAAAAACAATTCAGAATCCACAATTGTACCTGCGACTCGCGTGTGGCGAATGCATACTGGAAAGACACGTAGGCCAACTCCTCGGAAAGCCGATTGGGTAATCGGTCAACCTCGTCTTCCTCTGTGGCACTGCAGCTGACAGAGGACACACCGCTCGTGTCGTCGGCCAGCTGTTCATCCTTGTTCATGTCCATCTTATTCAGACTTTCAGCGCAGAACGAGGTACATTCGATCATAGATGTGTCTGCAATGAATCGAGATGTTTTGCTTGAAAGTTTCGTCGCTAATTGCTCGACGAACCTATTCTACGACTGTATACGAACTTGAAAACGTTTGCAAAGATTCAGGCTCGAGTCTCTCCTCGTCGTTTCTGGGACATCGTTTCGTGTGTAACAATACTTCACCATCACCGTATCTGATGCAGCAACACCTCCTGCAACTCGATCTCGAGGAGGAACTGCTTTCGTAGTAGGGACTTCGCAAGAGGGCAGCCAAGTGATCTGTTCCTGTGATTACATTCTGGTTATTTTTTTAATGTTGAGGGGATATGAAACTTCAATTTTACAAACGACTGCTT